>JAVLUX010000031.1:33082057-34547057 GCA_032164185.1 Moxostoma hubbsi | reverse complement strand
TCTCCATTTGTGCCATTTCCTTTTCGGGTAAACTGGAGAAGTACTTGTGTGGCAAAATGTAAAACTATTGATTTAAAGTTGTTTATTGTAAGTATGGAAACTATATATTTAAATTGTATTGCAAAATATTCAGATATATGCAAATACAGTATATCAGTAGTTTGAGAGTGTAGGAGGACTGACTTGTTTGGTGCTCGTTGTTAGTAAGGGTTCTCTGATTGGTGGATCGTTTCCCTTCTGGGTCTTGGGTAGTATAGTTCTTTGACCAGAAATGGTGCTCTTAAAGACAACATTTTGTTTTAAATGAATTTGAAAGAACATGGACTGATGGCTTCAACATAAGCATATACCATCAATTAACAACCATGTAGCTCACAGTAGGTCTGTATTTAAGGTTTTCTAATTTATCATTAAAAAGTATAAAATAAAAGGGATTTTTCTTCTGGATCCTGACTTTTGCACTCTTTTGGTGGTATCAACTAGTTCAGATAAACTCAGTTGTCATTGGTCATGGGTATTTACCACAAAATCTGCCTACTTTATGCCAGGGGCAGTGCTTAATTTGTAAATTGTGAGGTCTTGGAACATAGCGGGGTGTCCGGCAAGTGATTAGGGGAGGGAGAAGTAACGGAACATTTGAGCAATCACATTAGCGGACCAACTCAAGTGATTAAAAGCTTGCATCAGTTGCTTTTATTACAGCATGCACATGACAAACAAACTAAAAACAGAATAAACAATGTAATCAACACAAGCAATGCCATAGCAAATTAAGATAATGCTGCTCTTACCTTTACTTTTATTTGTTTAAAATAGACCATAAAAAAGACATTTTCTCTATTTTGTGCTTTGCTTCTGGTGTCTTTTAGGGAGGGACCAACAAGGCAGAGAAATTGAAGCGATGAAATTGTGGAAGTGTGGAGAGATGCTCAGTCGGTATAGCCAATTAAGTTAATTTAAAAACCCTCTAACACTCTGCACTTGAAATCAGAACAGTGTTGACCACAATCAAAAGGTATTTTAATACCACTGGGATGAGCTCACCGCCATTTTCTTGATATTCCTCCAAAGCCCAAATGGCAGATCGAGAGATGTCAATGCCAAACTGCTTACAAAGTTACTCGGCTTCTATATCACTGTAGAAAAGGCCTGCTATGCATAGAGACATTAGTGCTCCTTGTGACTTTAAGATGTATTACGCTGATGACTCAGCATTTCCCTTTAACTGTTCAGTATTGACAGGACGCTGTTCGGAGAGCACGGATAGAGACTTTGCTAGTGTCACACTGTTGTTGTTGTTGTTGCAGAGTGCGACAACAACGTATTCATGTATAATATTGTAAATTGTCACTGAGTCACTTTGTGTATGTGTATGTTATTATTTACTGTAAAAGTAGGATTGTTCACGTTATTTTCAAGCCAGATGTATCGATTCTCCTGAGCTCAGGTGTCAGAGAACGTGACGCCATTTTTCACGAGTGTTAATCTAGTCCTCATATGTCTGAATTGATCGCTATATATCTCTAAATATATACATAATGCATGTATAAGTGGCAGATTGAGGTAATTCTTGTTATTCCGGTTCATTACTAATTGAGAATTGTTATTTCTGTTTGTTTAGAACCACTCGTACTACGTTACACTCCAAACTGCTCTGTACTACTCTGCCGTACCCTCTGCTACTTGCACTACATTTGTTCACTCAACCAAATTCTATGACTGTAACTGCCTCTACAAGCCTCAAGCCATTAATGAGTACTTCATCTCTTACCGGACGACTTGTGGCTGCTCAATATTCACCAACACCCACACCCTACAATCACCTTAAGTTGCTCCAGCATCCTGAGGCCAGTATTCAGGAAAAAGAACTTTAGCTCTTCGATGAGTTTGCTGTAACCCATCTGGTCCCCTTCTCCCCCTCAGTATGGTAGCATGCAATACTCAGGGCTTCTCACCAGACTCCCCAAAAAAACCTTGTGATCCATACCTTTATCCTGGATGCAGAGGAACACCTTGGAAGATGATGTCATTTTGACTGATTTGGCTATGACGACCTGGTCTCTCAGACATTACCTCAAACATACTTGCCTCATGGCAAATAGCTCTATTCACCACAATAATGTTACAGTCTTGTTTTTTGGAGCTCCAGTGACAGCTCAGACAATTGTTGAAGTGCATCATACATGAGGCCGAGATTCTGGACAAAACAGTACGAGAACATGCGCTTAGCTAGGCTACTGTAGCTCGCACGGGTAACGGTGTCACGGGAAGAATCTTCTGCGCTTCGCTTCCTTGTAGGCTGTACGAAAAATTCTGTTCACTTCATCGGATAGGATATTTATTATTGTTTTTTGTCTTCTTTTGCCGTTTCAAGAATGCCAAGTTCTGCAGTGTGTGCCTTCATATGAGAATGTTCAAAAACTTTTTTCCTGTACACCCTCTATTTTTTTTAAAGATCTGTGGCAGAAGATGTTACAGAGCATATCACCCACTCTTTGGCCAGTTTCATCCCCGCCGATTTTTCGGGACCTCCAACCTTTTGCAAACATTGCAACCCAGAAGAGACCCCTCCATGACAAGCCAAGGATATGTCTTTTTTTGTTTTAAAGTGCTTCGTCCATATTGCCCATTCTTTGACCTTCTCCAGTGTTTGTCAGCTCACCTCCACATGCTTCTTCCCCCAACCCGCCAGAGCTCTCCGCAGATGCTGACTTGCTCTGTTCCTCGCAGGTTGTTTCTTGCTCTGTGTTATCATCATTAGCCAATGAACTTGCACCTTTGCTATCAGTGGTATCTATAATTACTCTCACCTGTTTGGTTACAGACGTCTAAAATAATCCAGTAAATGAAGATGTCTTTTGCCAACGTTCCTCATCTCAAATGAAAAAATAAGAAACTTTTCTAAAAAATAAAAGCGTTTGCTTTAGAAGACATTAATTTAACTTCTGGAGTTGTATGGATGATGTTTATGCTGACTGTCTGTTCTTTTTGGAGCTTCAAATGTCTGATCACAATCCACTTGCATTTTAAGGACCTACTGAGCTGGGGTATTCTTCTATTTTTCTTCAAATGTGTAAATGAGTAGAGAATTAAATTTTTGGGGGGGAACTATCCCTTTAAGTGTACTGATACAAGCTGATAAAATTAAGGATATAAGGTGAAATGGACAGTTTTATACTCTTTCATGATTAACATGCTTTGTTTATTCTCTCAGAAAAAGGTGAGGCAGCAGACCTTGGTAGTATTGGGAAACTGGATGCGACCACCATTCCCTTTGGTGACATCAGCATGCATATTCTTCAGTTGAGAATCTCTGTGAATTTAAGTAAGTTATTACATTGCTCTCTGGAATACTTGATTCTGATTTGTCAATCAACGAACTCAAATATTTGTGTATAATGACTGCACATCATGACTCAAACTGATTTTTGACCAGTCATATGGGAAATCTTTCCTCTTTATGTTAAAGGAATAAATGGATAGCTAGATGTGTACACAAATGTTATTATAACTCTTACAGTAAAATAAATATAAATACTTAAATTAATAGTATATTACTTCAGTTAGACAATTTAAGATTTTGATTGAGACTGCTTCATTATTTATTTGTATTAATGTACACTTTACAATTAGATTGTATTAATAATCTACATTCGTTAAAAAGAACCAGCAATGAACAAAACTTTTACTGCACTTGTTAGTCTTGGTTAATGTTAAGTTCCACGTATACTGATTTAAGTTTTATACGTTGACATTATTTAATGCATTACAAACTATTGCATTTTCAAAAATTAACATTAACCAACATTATTAAATACTGCAAAAAATATTGTTCATTTTTATTTCATTATACCCAATGTCTTATTGTAAAGTGTTTCTGTTTTCTTTAATCCAGAGTTGATTCTACAGTATGCATAAAGTTGTATGAAACAAGAGGTCTGATTGCATTTCTTTGTGAACATCTCCTTTGGTTTTCCATAAATGAAAGTCATACAGGTTAGGAACAACATAAACATAGTAGATGTAGATGTAGTAGATGAGGGCAACATTTTTGATTTGGGGTAAAATATTCCTTATTTCACTGGGCCTCTCTTATTACACCATAATGAATGAACATATAAATGCAACTCACTAGATTTCTAGCAAACTGAAACCAGTGTAGAAGGTAGAGGTAAGATTCAAGATCTGAACGCATTACAGAAGGCAACACACACCCAAAAAAAAAAAAAAAAAAAACTATGATTGCATTCATTATACTATTCGTATCACATTGTATTCATCAGAAGAGACACTCAAAACTACTACTTGACTAGGTTTTGTCAACTATTTATTTATTAAAACATACTTTAACAATTATGAAACAAGAAAGTAGTTTCATTTGTGAAATACATTCTTTTCTATATTAAATTATTATGTATTCTTTTTGTATCTATTCTATAGCAACTGTAATATTTTTACCACCCTAAGGCTTATCTACTGTATATGTAATAGATTATTTTATGTTATTAATTAAATTATATACTCTATTAAAACTAAAATAAAAAAAATAAAAAAAATTATATTAAGAAAATTGTATAATTAAAATTACAATGAAAATAACTAATAATACAATTTCTTAAATAATAAAACAAAGATATTATCAAATTGAATCGATATTAAGATTAAGGTCCTGGACTGTCGTCTCACACACTGCTGGATGTGGATGGAGCTTGGAGTTCCAGGTCAGCTCCTTTAGTAAAGCACACAAACACAACTCTTAACCAGAGAGTCAAAATCAACTTTCTAGCACATAAAATTACTTATAATGAAAAATTTAGGGGCTGTCCACACAGGACGAGTTCTTGCATTGTACTATCTTTTAATTGTTGGTCCATGTAAACATCCATTAGAAAGACGTCTTTGACCACTGCAATGCGTCTTGCACAATGAGCAGCATATTTTTTAAGATGTTGAATTGTTAAAATCCGTTTAATTAAGAAAAAACTTGTCTCAAGGTGCCTGTGTTCTTTTCCCTTGAACTGAGTTCTGTCTAGCTGTCCTGAAGCAAGAACATGTTCTGTGTGAATGGCCCCTTATGCTCTAGATAATTTTTACGCTGTTGAGCTGCTGCTCTCAGAATATTGACATCTTCTGGGAACTCCTCTTCAATCTCCTGAAGTTTGTCAACAGTCAAGAAGAAAAGCCTGCAGCTGGTCAAAGCTTGAACAGTTGCCATCTGATCTCCTCTGAGAAGTACACCAATATCTGCAAACATGAACAAAAACTTCTTCAAATGGTGGATAGGAGACTACTGACAATTTTGATTACTTGTTTAAGATATAGAGCATTTCCCAAATGGCAGTTTTTTGCACTTGAAGAGCACAATTGGAAGGTGACGGCAATCGAAGGGTAGCTCCAAATGAAAGCTTTTTTTTTCATGAAGGGCCTTTCTACAAAATTGTTTGCAAACAGTACATTCATACAGTAATGCCATGCTCCCTTCGGAGTGCCCATATCAAGAGCTCTATCCTTCGGAGTAAGTAGGGTATAGGAATGATCACTTTCAATAGGAATTTGCATAGGTGCCTCATACACCTGGTATAAATAATATCATACACTCACTGAGCCCCTAATTAGGAACACCTGTACACCAACTTATTAATGCGATTATCTAATCAGCCAATCGGGTGGTAGGACTGCTATGTATAAAATCACTCAGATATGGGTCAGGAGCTTCAGTTAATATTCATATCAACCATCAGAATGGGGAAAAATTGTATCTCAATGATTTCGACGTGGCATGATTATTGCTGCCAGACAGGCTGGTTTGAGTATTTCTGTAACTGCTGATCTCCTGGAATTAGAGTCTCTACTGTTTACTCAGAATGGTGCCTGTGGCAGGGCGGAGGGCGGGGCCGGGTTGTGATTATACACACTTGGTCCCTTATTAGGCTAATTAAGCCTCCGAGAGGGATAAAGGCCGATGGCAGACGGTGGTGCGACGAGAGAGAGATAGTTTACGGACATGTCCGTCATTTGTGTGTGTTCGTCTTTTGTTTAAGTTTCTAATTAAAATATTATTTATATTGACAAGCTGGTTCTCGCCTCCTCCTTTCCATTGAACTACGTTACAGTGCCAAAAACAAAAAACCTCCAGTGTGCAGCAGTTCCCCGTCTGTCGCTCACTGTGACATTGTGTGACTCTTGAGCGCCGAATATGCCTCTGATCTATGAAAAAAGACCAATGAGAAGTTGGCAGAGAGTATTTGCATACACCGCCCCCGGACATAAGGGTATAAAGGCGGGGAAATGCGTCTTGTTCATTCAGAAATGTTCTTCAGAGCCGATGATCATGTATGCAGTGAGCTGCGAGTCACACACCTGTTCCTCTTCCTCTGAGCTGATTCTGTTGTTGGATCTACGGCGCACTTCAGCGGCTTTCTCCTTCTCTGCACGGCAGTGCAGTTTGCCCCTGGGCACTTCAACAGCACAGTTAAAAGAGTTATTTTCTCTAAAAGAGTTAGTTTCTCTAAAAGAGCAAATACACAGCTGGCGTTGAACGTCCTTTTCAGGACGCGTCTTTTTAAAGACGTCTTTTCCGCCTCTGTGTAGTTTCTGGATGCGGTTGATTTCTCCCCACCTCTGATGGTCATAAAAGCTGCCTTGCGTGCCTGGGCTATGATCACACGCAGGCAGCGTTTTATGAATGGTTCATGTTCTCAGTGCGAGAACAGCCATGGCAGCATTGCGGTCGCGGATTTCTTTGTCATGAGAGAAAGCCATTTCAGCCACCCCACGCACCTCGCCTCCTTCCTACGGGATTGGGGCAGGTGCCGCAAGTGATGAAGGTGATTTGGGGATAATGATGGGCTCTGTTTTGCTGGGGAAATCCCTCGAACCACCCACCTTCCCGGCACGCTTGCTTGCTTCCGTCCGAGCTCGGGATGAGTGATTCTGTCCAATGGTTCATGTTCTCAGTGCGAGAACATAGCCGGGGCAGCATTGCAGTCGCGGCTTTCTTTTGTCATGAGAGAAAGCCACATCAGCCACCCCCTGTGCCTCGCCTCCTTCCTACAGGATTGGGGCAGGGGCCACAGGTGATGAAGGCGATTTGGGGACAATGACGTTTTCCGTTTCGGCAGGTAAATCCCCTCGAACCACCCGCCTCCCCGGCATGCTTGCTTGCTTCCATCCGAGCTCGTAATGAGTGCAGCCCGCCCCTTGAGCTCCCCAATATTGGATGACGACATCGCCGGTACATTGGAGAGCATTATAGCGCCGTCTGATGCTGATGACTCACCTGGGCCACCACCTTCGGGTCTGCTCGCCCAGTCTGAGCCTGAGGCACAGAGGTCCGCTATGCTTTCCAGGGCTACCGTGAGGAAAACCCCTTCTCCCTCGTAAAGGGCACCTTTTACTGCCAGAAATTGTGCACCACTTCCGCCCTGCATGCCATG
Organism: Moxostoma hubbsi; assembly: GCA_032164185.1. Lineage (NCBI taxonomy): Eukaryota > Metazoa > Chordata > Actinopteri > Cypriniformes > Catostomidae > Moxostoma > Moxostoma hubbsi. The sequence continues at coordinate 34,539,621 of JAVLUX010000031.1, read as the reverse complement.
GCCCCTACTGCAACCAACAACAGGCCAAGGCACTTCAAAACTTGCACTTCAAAGACTCCGCCCAGCAGTCCTCAGCGGTGAAGAAGCAGACGGTGGCCATTTCACACATCCTGCCCCACCACAAACCTGCCGCCATAGGTCATGCCCCGTCTGCTCGCCGAGGGTGTCCTCCTGTGGCTTAAAAAAAAAACAAAAAAACATGCTGCTTCACCTCAACCAAGAGTGGGCCCTGCTCTCAGCCCCAGCGTCGAGCACCCCGAGACACATCCTAACTTGCGTCTGGCATCTAGATTGGTTCGCAGCGGCAGACCTGAAGGACGCGTACTTCCACGTCTCAATCTTACCTCGACATTGACCCTCTCTACGGCTTGCATTCGACTGCCAGGCATTTCAGTACAAGGTCCCCCCCTTCGGCATGTCCCTGTCCCCTCACATCTCTTCACTGCTTCAGGAAGCAGGCATTTGCATACTCAACTCAACTCAGGTCAACCGGGAAAAGAGCTTGCTCGCTCCAGTTCAGAGCGTCTCTTTTCTCGGCGTGGAGTTAGACTCAATATCAGCGCCTTGCCAATGAGCACGCGCAGTCAGTGCTAAAATGCCTCGCCACCTTCAGGCCGGGCATGGCGGTCCCTTTAAAACCTTTCCAGAAGCTCCTGGGACATATGACATCCTCCGTGCTGGCCACGCTGCTGGGGTTGATGCATATGAGACCGCTTCAGCAATGGCCCCAGACACGAGTCACGAGACAAGCATGGCGCCTCAGCACGCACCGTGTGATCATCACCCCTGCCTGCCGCCAAACTTCAAAACCCTGGACAGACCTCTGCTTTCTGCGGACAGGAGTCCCCTTGCAGCAGGTGTCTTGACGCGTCCTGGTCATGACCGACACCACCAAATTGGGTTTGGGCGGCGTGTGCAATGGGCACGCAGCCGTGGGCCATTGGAAAGGGGCCCGCTGCGCTGGCACATCAATTGCCTAGAGTTGATGACTGTATTATTTGCCCTGCAGAGGTTTCTCCCGTTAGTTCGGGACAAACACATCATGGTCAGGTAAGACAGCACCACCGCGGTAGTGTACATAAATCACCAAGGCAGCATACGCTCCCGCCACATGTCACAACTCACCCGTCGTCTACTCCTTTGGAGCCAGCAGCAACTCAAGTCTCTCTCTCACTCACATTCCCGGCAACCTCAATGTGGTAGCAGACGCGCTGTCACGACAACGCTTGCCCAGTGGAGAGAGGAGGCTTCACCCCCTGTCGGTCCAGCTGATTTGGGAACGATTCGGCAGGGCTCAGGTAGACCTGTTTGCCTCCTGAGAGACCTCCCTCTGCCCGCTCTGGTATGCCCGACAGAAGCTCCCCTCGGGGCAGACGCACTGGCACACAGCTGGCCCTCGGGGCTGCGCAAGTACGCATTTCCCCCAGTGAGCCTTCTTGCACAGGTTCTGTGCAAGGTCAGGGAGGACAAGGAACAAGTCACCCTAGTGGCTCCCTACTGGCCCACTCGGGCCTGGTTCTCGGACCTCGTACTCCTCGCAACAGCACCTCCCTGGCGAATTACCCTGAGGAAAGAACTTCTTTCTCAGGGATGGGGCATGCTCTGGCAACTGCACCCAGACCTCTGGAACCTCCACGTCTGGCCCCTGGATGGGACGCGGAAGATCTAGCTGGTCTACCACCTGCCGTCGTAGACACAATCAACCAAGCCAGAGCCCCCTCTACCAGGCAACTTTACACCCTGAAGTGGCGCTTGTTTGCAGATTGGTGTTCTTCCCGGGCTGAAGACCCAAAGAGGTGCGCAGTTAGGTAAGTGCTCTTATTTCTACAGGAGAGGTTGGAGAGGATGCTGTCCCCGTCCACCTTGAAGGTGTATGTGGCTGCTATCGCGGCCCACCATGACGCAGTAGACGGCAAGTCTTTGGGTAAGCACGACTTAATCATCAGGTTCCTAAGAGGCGCCCGGAGGTTAAATACTTCCCGGCCAAGCCTGTTCCCCTCCTGGGGTCTCTCAGTGGTCCTCTCAGGCCTTCAGAGACCCCCCCTTCGAGCTGCTAGTATCAGTCGAACAAGGCCCTCTCCCTCCTGATCACGCTCACCTCCATCAAGAGGGTCGGGGACCTGCAAGCATCCTCTTTCAGCAACACCAGCCTTGAATTCGGTCTGGCAGACACTCATATGATCCTAAGACCATGACTGGGCTATGTGCCCAAGGTTCCTATTACTCCCCTCAGGGTCCATGTTGTGAACCCGCAAGCAAAGCTGCCCCGGGAGGAGGCAAGCCCAGCCCTTCGTTGCTGTGTCCGGTATGTGATTTGCGTACCTACTTGGACCGCACGCAGTGCTCTAGATGTGCTTAGCAGCACTTTGTCTGCCTTGGTGGACAGTGGAAAGGGAACGCTGTCTCCAAACAGAGGCCTTCCCACTGGGTAGTTGACACCATTACATTGGCTTATCACACCCAGGCCATGCCACTCCCCTTGCAGGTCCAAGCGCACTCGACAAGGAGTGTTGCATCCTCACGGGCACTGGCCAGAGGCATCTCCCTGGCAGACATATGCAGAGCAGCGGGTTGGGCAACACCTAACACACTTGCGAGATTTTACAAGAGTCAGTTTCGTCCCGTGTTTTCTCAGGTCCGAGCCGGTAGAACTCGGTAACACGGTAACATGCTGACGGATTGACCAGGTGGACTGCTTGCGCCTAGCGCCCTTTCCCTCGGCCGAGGTAAAATCGTGTGCTTTTTCTCCCAGGAGATCCCACTAACTCGGCTCCCTGGATGACTCCTCCCTAGCCCTGTGGGTCCGCAATTCAGCGGAGGAATTTGCCGACCCAATCCACTGCGGGTACTCAAATCTACCCTGCACTGGAATAGGTGCTCTACGGGTCAGGACTCCTGCATGGACTTCCTCCTGTGTGTATTTTCTGTGGTACGGTCCCCTTACGAGTGGATCCGCATCTCCCTTAGGCAGTTCCAGCTGCCCTCCGGTCGCCGTGTTGTACCAACTCCCCCCTCCTTGAGGCTGGATCTACCACCACGCCATTTTCCCACATGTGACCTAAGAGGCCCATGTGATGTATTTCGCCACTTTTACCTCCCCCTTCCTGGGCAGGTGTTGTCTCCGCAGGGTCTTTTCCCCCTGAAAGAATAGGAAACTGGGTAAGACCCCCTTCCCACGATGTGTGTGTAAGGGCCCCAGCCATTTGGCTCTATGCGAGAAACATAGAGAGAAAAGAGGCCCAGCTTGGCTCGGCCCATGCCCAGGTTGGCAAGCGTCACCTTGTTTCCCTGTTTAGGGTAACCAGAAGGATTCCGTCGACTTTCATGGGGCATTGGGGAATGGTACATGCAGTCTTACACAGCTGGTCGCCTTTGCATGTAAAATACCTGCCCGCTCCTGTGTCAGAAATACAAGTAGACGGCTCAGCTCATGGCGTGATTTAAATTGGACCCCTAGTGTCGCTTCTTCGACATAACGTCGAAGTGAACGACAGACGGGAACGTCTAGGTTCCCTGATGTATGGGTATGTAACCCCCGTTCCTTGATGGAGGGAACGAGACGTTGTGTCCTCCCTGCCACGTTGCTGAGCCGAGCCACTGTTGTGGCCGGACCATTTCCGGCTCCTCAGAAAAATCCTGAATGAACTAGACGTATTTCCCAGCCTTTATACCCATATGTCCAGGGGCGGGGTATGCAAATACTGTCTGCCAACTTCTCATTAGCCTTTTTTCATAGATCAGAGGCATATTTGGCGCTCAAGAGAGACCCCTAGTGTCGCTTCTTTGACACAACGTCTTGTTCCTTCCATCAGGGAACGGAGGCTACATACGTAACCTAGACGTTCTGCTGACAGAAATGACTTGTTGATGAGAGTGGTCAACGAAGAATGGCCAGACTGGTTTAAGCTGACAGAAAGGCTACGGTAACATAGATAACCTCTCTGTAAAATTGTAGTGAGCAGAATAGCATCTCAGAATGCACAACATATCAAACCTTGAGGCAGATGGGACACAACAGCAGAAGACCATGTAGGGCACTTTATTAGGACCATAGTGTTTCTAATAAAGTGCTCAGTGTGGATATGCATATAATTTAACACATTTAACACAGGTATTTTTGTGTGTGCAAATGTTTGCAAAAAGTAGCAAACCATTATAATTGTTTTATTATCACACCGGTCTATTATTGTGTTTCAATCTATTTTAAAGCTTAAAATCCTTGTTTAAAGACAACAGACAACTGACCCTTCGCTAAGCCCCACCCTAAAACATTTCTGATCAATCCTATTTTAGTAACTGTTGACACACACCATTTCTCTAACAAGTGCTTGTTTTTTTCCAATGAGAGTCTATGGGAGTAATGTTTGTTTGAACAGCTTTAAGCAGAATTGTAAAGAAATTATCCATAAAATTTAATAGTGACACGAGGTAATTGTTTTTTCTTTCTTTAAAAGTAAAGAATACATTTTTTAAATAAATCTCGAGAAGAGCATGATATGGATTAAACTGTGTTATTCCTCATTCCCAAATGAACATTTATAACATCAGTGTGGACAACTACATTTGCTCCATGGTAAATTAAAGTGACAAACATAACATTAATTAATTCACATATTGATTCAGGGCTTAATAAAGGTATCAGTAAATAAAGAGTTCACAGCAGCATAGTTTGTTATGAGATGTTGTGAGCAGTTGTTCACTTACACTAATGTTATCAGGTGTGTAATCACTATCAAAATGCTTTTCTATTTCAAGTGACTGATAATTGTTTGTCTTGATTCTGATTCAAAGTCAAACAATTTTCAATCAAATTACTGTGTAATTTAACAATTTATTTTACCAAAAAAAGCATCAGATAAATTTGCTTGACAATATCACTTAATTCCAGTCCACTTAAAAATATTATCAATATCCTTTATAAGAATATTTTGCCAAAAATCACGCTGTTCATAGCAATCTCTTATTCATTCCAATGGGAAGTTCTGTAAAGCTGGTCAGAGCAAGCAACGGTAACCAAGGGAGGCAGAGCTAAGCAAAGGGTCAATTGACAAGTGATTAGTGATTGGATCACACTTTTTTCACCTGTATTGACCATTGAACACTTGTGATTGCATCACCTGAAACCCAACTGAATCATACCACAAAACATTTGTCATATGTCACCTCCAAAGTGGTCTCCATCACACAGCACCTCAGTCTTGAATTCAGTCTCCTGCAGCACCCGTCCAATCTCAATAAAATATATGCGGTCAGCCTGATCATTCTGACGAATGATGATGTCACCTGGCTGGAAGAATTCACACTCTAACTTCATCAAGATGGCTCTGATGAAATTTGCATCACAGTTTTTGAGCATGGATCCTTTTGTCAGCAAGTTGGAACAGACGGCTGCCATAATATCCTTTGAAACAGGAAACATATCATTGTTAAAAAGTAGTTCACCCAAAAATGAAAACTCTGTCACTATTTACTCATCCTCATGCCATCCCAAATGTGTATGACTTTCTTTCTTCTGCTGAACACAAATGAATATTTTTATAAGAATATCTCCATTCTGCTGGTCCTTTTAATGCTTAAGTGAATGGTGTCCAGAAATCTGGAGGTCTAAAAAGCAGATAACAACAGCATAAAAGTAATCCATAAGACTCCAGAGGTTAAATCCATATCTTCAAAAACAATATAAGTGTGGATGACATATGTGGATACATTTTATGCTGCTTTTAACTGCCTTTTGGACCTTCAGATATTTCTGGCCACCATTCACTTGCATTGTATGGAACTACAGATCTGATATATTTTTCAAAAACATTTTGTTTGTGTTCTGCATAAGAAAGAAAGTCATACATTTTTGGGATGGCACCAGGGTGATTAAATGACAAGAGAATTAAAATTTTGGGGTGAAGTATCCCTTTTAATGAAGTTTAAATGAAAGTCTTTTGATGCTGAAGTTTATAATTTTAGAATTACAGAAATTTTACATTACTTATAGACAGGAAATAGTATTTAAACATAAGAAATAACACACTTGAGCTTTGAGGGAATTGTTGATTAACAACACAATCATGATGGCATTGTAAATATGTATTCGACTTGAAATCAAGGGAAAATATGCACACTGCACACCATAACTTATAACATCACACATGCGAGAAAACAACCAAAAAGTGCAATAGTCTGGTTTCAGAAGTAAATATCCCATTTATTTTTTCCATGGATTAATTGATTTTCATTGATATCTTATAAACTTTTAAGACAGACCTACCATTAACTCAGAGGTTGTTCATCGATCGTTTTTAAGAGCGGAACCAACTGTCAGCAAAGAAAGATCCACCAATAAAAAAACTACTGTTAAAAAGCCTGCCAAATAAGCCTAGCAACAACCTCCCACTTCGAAGCACTGTCTATGATGTAATCATGTCAGTTTCCCAACACCCTCAAATTAAATATACAGTATTTGTATATATATATAAATATTTTCCAGTAAACTTAAAATATATTGTTTCTATACTTTTATAAACAAACATATCAAAAGCTTTAGATATTTCCATCGTTTTTATTCAATTCCTAATTCGGAATGCTTTTTGGGATTGCAGTTCATGCCCTCGTAAAAGATGTAAGTACACGGTCTTGTACCTTTGTCTTTTTGTCCAATTTTCTAAAACAAGGTTCTAAACAAAGTTCATAATGTTGTTAATCATCTCAGAAGAAGGTTCCATTATGAAGGATTTTATAAAAATCCTATGGAAGAAAATATATGGGATAAATACTTCCAGAACCCAGACGGCTGGAAAAGTGGATGACAATGTTGCGCTCTATACCTTCAAAGGCATATTAATTTATTAGTTCACAAAAAATGTAATAAAATACATCTATTTCATTTATTCAGTTTGACTAGTTGCAAACCTTTTTCAGTGGTTTTGACACTGTGTCAAGGATGCTGTTTTCGAATTGCCACTGGTAATGCTGAGTAATGCGTTGTTGCAAGGCACTAGGCAGCAGTTTGAAGATTTCAGAGGATTTCAGCATTTCTTTCTGTAATATATTGGTCATGGTATAATATTATTTGACATCCTTTTGAATTAATGTATTTATTCAACAAAAATCAGCAAACAATCGAAGAGCACCTTTTTCTTATATGCGTTACCAAATGCTATGATCATGAAGGCAAGTAGAGCAATCAAAAGGAAAAATCCAATCACCCTACTAATCAAAACATTCCACCATTCCTCCATACCTACAAAAAAAATCTGAAAATTATTTGACATCAATGTAAATTAGGCTTTTTTCAGGTGTTATATTTATACACCAAAACAAACGTATTACAACTTCTCAAAATGAAAGAAAGTGGTTTGATTTACAGATACGTGTTGGTGGGTCAGCTGATATCAAGATCATTTGAGAGAGAGCTCTGCACAAACCAAAAGAGTATTTTTCCCCAATTGAGGTATTCTGTAACAGAAAAATACAAGTAAAGTAGGGCATACAAGTTTAGTTCTTTTTTATTATTACTTGAATAAACAATACATTCAAAATCAATAGCAAGCTGAGTTGAGACATACCAAGAGTTTCTCTCTCATGACCCAGCAGTCTGGGGGAAACTCTGCCAGTGCAGAAAGGAAGTATTGGATACATCCATTCCAGTGCCAAATAAGAAAGATCATCAGGATAATAAATATAAATCTGAATGATCTCCTAATTTGTACAGCCGAGACCTACAATGATGAATAAGATATTCAATGTCAGAAATGATACAACAGTTTGTTCAGCTGATTGGATAAGTGGCATTCCAAGAGCACTGGGACGCTTCACTGTTTTCCATCCCACTGCTTGTCTGTTGTGGTTTTCCAGAAAGGCTGTCTGTGCGTTGCTCTGGTTGAATGGAACCATTTTCGATGGCAAAGCAAAAATAGACAAAATAACTGGCCATATTGTGTCTAATGTAGGTACTTTTGGGTCTTACTGGAACCTGCATTTTTCAAAGTGTTGTCCCGTAGTGATGTCCAGTTTATGAACAAATCATTCTTTTGAACTGGTTCTTTTAGTGAATGAGCTGAACCAGTTCACCAAATCAGACCGAATCATTTGAAACAGTTCATGTCTCAAGTAAATCTTAAAGGGAGAGTTCACCCAAAAATGAAAATTCAGTCATTGTTAACTCACCACTGTTTTGTAATACAGGCACCCTAGGAAACCGCCTAGTTCACCTTTGCCTAGAAATGTCCCTTTAAGAAGTCTAAGGAATTATTCCATGAGATTTGATTGTTATGAAAGCATACGATTAGATTTGGTGCAAAACTAACTGAAATCTTTTTGCTGTATTATTTTGTAAATATTTTCACTGACCATTATTCTCCTGTGAGCATTCATGAGTCTGCACGTAAGCTTTAGAGCACCTTGCATGAGAGCAGCAGTAGTTATGCAGTACGCGCGAGATGGGGCGTTCAAGCGAAAACTCGTTTTGATTCACTTCATCAGGACCACCAGTGATATTAACAACAGAAAACACCGCATAGCTGCACACAAGCCAGAGAACAGAATTTAAAAACATGTCTGAAGAGTTTGTAGTGGAAGAATAGATGCATTTCAATGCCCATTTTCAATGTTTCAGAGTCCTCCATCAAATAGTGTAATGGAGGAGGCTGAAGGTAGCTACCAATACCACTGCTCCCTATAAGCATATTACACAGTCTCTGTAGGGAACCAACTACCTAGGGGGCACCACCTTACCCGAGGGGGGTACCAGAAACTCCACCAGCTGCCTTTACTTGCACGTTATAACTTATTCAAAGACCCGAAAGCTGTCGTGGAACAAAGACAATCGCCTCACGCTCGCACCATGCATCACATTTTGGACCAGTGTCAGTTCATCATAGATACCACATAAAACAACCAAGCGATCAACAGAATGTCCCGTTGCTCGTTGCAGCTGCTTAGTACAAAAAACTCTAAGCATCTGTTAAATGTAAAATATGCTATTGAGTATTGTGCATGCAGATTACATTTGAAGTTGTTATGAGCTGGATCATGGTTTCTGTAAAAGGGGTGAGTTATTTAAAACTAGTTTATTCACTTTATATGCTTTAAACACATAGAAAAAACGTATTTGTATATAAGTGTCAGTATTGGGTTCTTTATCACTAAATGAAACACTGATGACAATAAACATCCTTATTATAAAAACGTAATTGTATAAAATGTAATAATCAGCAATATGCACTTACATATGGCTTTATTGAATGTGTTTGAGTGTGTATTCCACGATGCCAGGGTATTAGCTTTATGTACAGTGATGTCATCACGCAATGATGTAAAAGAACTGGTGAATATTTTATTTTAATTGGTTTGAGGAAAAGAATCAGACTTCCCATCACTATTGTCCACATTAAATATGAAAGTGAGAAACCAGCTGTATTAAAACTTAACTTACACCTTCCAATTGAGAGCAGAATCTCAGGAGCCTCGGTACACGGAGAAGACGAATCAGACCCAGAACCCTCACAAACATAAGCACCCGTAACATCTTCGAAGCTATCAGTGAACTTGCATCCGCATGATAATGATACTCCTGAGAAAAATTAAACATGCTTTTTTGATAAGGGTTACTTAATGTATATTTAATATGCAAAGTTATATGAATGATGCTTGTAATAGAAACAGGCTAAAGAAAACTACCAAAATAACAACGATAATGTCCACAGGAAAAGCAGCAACCACATCTGGAAAGAACCAAGTACTCAAGTAATCCTTTCGTATATGTTTTGGATCAAGGATGGGCACCTAGACAAGAAACAAAAAGGTAAAGCAATACATTTTTATAAGAATTAATCAAATGCTCATCTAAATGAATGAATAAATAAATTAATAAAGAAGAGATAAAAAACAAATACGATAACATCTTAACCCTTACACTCATACCTTGGGCCTTTAAAGACCCTGCACCTCATCCAATTTTTTTGAATTGTGCTTAAACCTCTTTAGTATTCCTCAATCTATCTCTTATAAATAGTGTCAGACACACACACACACACACACACACACACACACAAGTTTTTATTATTGTTTAATTACCAAAAGTGTATAGGGTATCTAGGGTTCAGAGGTACATAAGTGTCGTTTTTTATAATCATTATTATATGTTTTATAATTATTTCAAATATATTTAAGTTTACTATCACAGGATATCTATTTATTTGTGTATTACAATATAAATGTGTACTATATCACCTTGACTTTCTGCACAACAATGAACTTTTGAACTATCAACAATAGTGAATTATCAGTATTTTGTATGTATACACATACATAATATACTTATTTTTTTAAACAAGGTGGTGCTGATGTTTCAGTGTTTGTCTTGATTTACATTTGACATTGCTATTTGATGAAGAAACATCAAAGTAAACTATAGCAAGTACAACACATGAAAAGGTTATGACTATTGTCATTTGGGTGCACTACAGAGAAAATAATACACATAAGCTACATATAAGTTACACATACATTACACATGTGTAGATTCTATGTTATGTATTGCTCAATATGTGTTTGACATCCAGTTACATTTCATGAAATTACAGTGTGAAAATAATGAATCCTGTTATTGATTTGTCCTGATTTGTTGCATTATCTCTTCAATTTATGAAAAATAGAACATCAAAATATATTTTATTTGATTGTTTTCTAATTGTCTTGAAAATAATTTAAATGTTACACTTTATAAGTGCAGATATAAGTGCAGGGTCTCTAAACCTGAATTTGTAAGTGTTTGGGAAAATTACCATGCATTTAAGGGTTAAAAAGTTATTGTAGTGAAATGTTATATCTAAATAATGCACTACAAGAAAATGAAGATGCATTCATACCTGACCATCCAAAAAACCAATCCGAAAATTGAGGGCAACATCGACACAAAAAATTAAGTCTGAAAACACATTAAATGCCAGCCAGCATTTGTGGGCAACATAATGCATGTCATCCGAAAATGCCATTTCCAGAGGAATTGTTATGAGGTTCACGAATGTCAAGGCCACCATGAACATAAGATGGTAATGCCTGTAGGAGAAACAATAGCAAAAGTCAGCATTTTTGTCAGAAAAAATTATATATCATAATACTGCATTTAATAAAATATCCCAGTGTGGTTTACTCGTGTCCACTTATTTACATACAATTTACCAAAAATTAGGCCTTTTCTAATTTAAGATCGTTTTGGTCTAGATGTTTGAATCCAAAATACAAAACCACAGCTGGAGAAAACAATCATTTGTGTAATTAATTTGACTTTTAACTAAAAACCATTCAGTAACTGAGATACAGCCCTTGAGACAACTTCCCATAAGTTCACTACAACTAAATATAAACGCAAGTCCTCACAAATTTGGACAGTAGAAGAAAAAAAACAAAAAAGTCTATCAAAGTGAAACGTATTTTCTTGAGGCCGAGAGAGAGACAGTTACTATTGTCACAGTCTCCCTTACTAAACTCCTAACAGATTACGGTCATATTATTAGACACTATCAGAAAAAAGGACATCTTATTAGTTTATATAATGACGATTACACGGAGTGCCAGTATATTACCTTACTGTACTCAATGGGTGCATCACCCAGGTTTCACCCATTGCGACGAAATGCTTGATCAACTCACAGCAGAATACGTTCGTTAGATCTTTGTTTTTATTTGAATTTACAAGAGTCGCGAGGAACAAGCAGCGCGCGGCACAATCAGTATTATTATAAATATATTAAAATTACATTATCATATAATATTTATTTTATAATAGATTAAAACATACATAAATAAAACATAAATATTACAGTTATTATTATTATTAGCCTATTGTTTTTCGGGTATTTTCCAGGCGGAACTTTTGAATGAAGGATGCGTTCAGAAAACCATTTTATGTTGTGAAATTCGAATATATAGGCAAGCGGAAAGTATAACATTTGGTGAAATATCCAAGGAAAGGAGACTCCTGATCTGAAGTGGTGTATCTCGGAAGGTGATGCATCTGGGCTGCTTCGATCTGGTCATGACGCTGTCACCTCCGGGATTATAAAGCAGCAAACAGAAAAGTGCACAGACCTAGGTCGGCTAAAGCTATAAACCATTAACAAATGGAGACTATAATGCTTATGGAAGGTAGCTGGGAACAGTTGCGCCAAGCACTGTGCATACCACGAGCACTGTTTTAATAACAATATTTAATAATTGTCTAAAACGAACAAGGGACAATAATTAAATAATTAATTATACAACAGGCTGGAAAAATAGAAATGTATTCATTTTAATATTTTATATTGACTATGTTGAAACTTGACACCGTAAACGGAAAGTGCACCGTCAGATCGGTTTCAAGCTGAAGTAGTACGTTTTTTACGAGTGTAAATGCCAACACCAACATATAGGCTACATCTCGAGAGGACTGAAGCCTGTCAACCAAAACATGAGCCCATGATGTCATTATGTTAGTATTCTTTTTTATTCCATCCGTTACTCCTGGTCGGAGGCTTCCGTGAATATTTCGTTCATACGTACCTTTACGTCCAAACTAAGTTTAACTAAGTTCACATACTTAGTAGTGCGAAAATTGTGACTTAGTGCCCATTCACGCCACAACTAGGCTAAGTTGTAACGTACGCAGATGAAATATAAACAGTACCGATGTTGTTTCGCGCATGCGCTCTTACAGACAGTTATGGGCCGTTAACACCGAATATCAACATGCGTTTTTGAAAATGTGAAGTACTTTTTAAATTGACATGGTGTATGTGGCATGGTGACACCTGCTCCCCGTTTCATCCTTTGCGCTGCATCTCGATTGCTTTTAGCGCAGTTGTCACAAAGCTTCAACAGTCTGAATAAATTCAGGCTGCATAGAGAGGTGACTGCAGTGTTTCATATTATTCCAGATTGCTCTGCACCAGGTAAAGTTTCAGCAAATAAACAGTAAGGTAATGCTTTTCCCCTTCTGTTCTAGTGTACTAACGGGCTGCCGTGACTTGTTAAAACTGTATACTGTTTCAGTAGTTGCCTATATGCTTACATAAAATACAGCTATACTAGGAGAATATACTAGGAAAATAACTTAGAAAGGAATCCATTATGGGTTTGTTCTTAAAATCTGACAGTATCGTTCGGGTAGGGTAGGGTCAGGCCACACGGTCTTGGGTTCGGGTCTGGTTTCATTTTAAGGCCCGTGCAGAACTCTAAGCAGATATCTGTGCATACCCTCAGATTAAATCCTGCAGGCACCCTTGGCTGGGGAGGAGGTGTTGTCAGGTGCTTAGCTAGGCTGGCAAGAATGCTGTGCAATGTTGCCAACTAGTTTCAATGGAAAGTAGTTAAAGCGTGCTCGAAAAGTCGCTAAATGTTGCTAGATTACGTGATACGCTAATTATCATATTTGTGACATCACCGCGTCTCATTTGCATTTTGCATTGTGTTTGCCCTTTACATGTGTTTGCTTCTCCGTGCTTACCATACATACTGAAATACCCTATTATTTCCCTATATACAAAGGTAGCAAAATGTTAAGTTTGTTACATGTTTTAATAAAGTACAATGTACAGAGTTGTCTAAGAAAGTGTCTGAATGTGTCAGAGAGTTCAGAAACAGGAATGAACAACCGTATAAATATCTCCTGTGATTAAGTGCATGAAAAGAATAAAAATAAATGGTCAAATTGAACTCTTTAAATGTAAAACTAAAGGGGAGCCAACAATACAGATTTGTGATTGGTCCTTGTCAACGCTGTTTGCACATGCACAGCTCATTCACGTCTTTGTCAGCTGCCGTGCGGTCAACTGATTGTGCTGCTCCGCCTTTTCACCTGCTCACCTCTCTCTCTCTGTCAGTCTCACTTAACAGAGTAGATGCAGAGAGAGGTGTGCCTCCGAGTCTGGGCAGAAAAGCAAGACCACACTCTCGCGGGGCAGTATTGGCGACTTTCTTCTATGGAAGCAGCTAAGGTTTGTCCAAAAAGTTGCTAGTTGCTTTTTTGGATAAAAGTCGCTAAAGAGGTCTGAAAAGTCGCTAAATCTTAGTCGCTAAGTTGGCAACACTGATGCTGTGTTGAATAAAAACTATATATAGGCTGTCCTTGTTAGATAGTCTAATAAGAGGAGGAAGTAGGTCAGCTGGGTGTAAGCTGATGCTGAGCTTGCCCCTTGGCCTGACTGAACTAATGCTTGCGCTAGATTTCAGCCAGGACCACTTTGGCAATAAAACATTTATTGTATGTTAGATACAATAATTTTACTTTGGTGTTCTTCTCATGCAGTTAAAAGTAGTAAAGGGAAGCTCTACAATGGGGTGGGGAATGTCTGGCCTCCGGGCCTTATGTGGCCCACAAGACGGTTTGATCCGGCCCATGAGTCAATTCATAAATACAAAAAAAACAACTCAGAAATACAAAAAAATAAAATAGTAGCATCAGGTTTCCGGGTGGTGTCTTCAGACTCCATGCCAGTCCAGGTCACAGTCAGGGTGAAAGCAACAGGCACGTAGCGGTTAGGTGTTATATCGCTGATATGCATCATGGTGACTGTCAAGAAAAGAAAAGTAGATGCAGAATGTCGCGCTTTTCAATAAAAATTTATAAATTATAATTTTTTTGTTAAAGTGAAAGGAAAGCCAGTGTGCCTAGTTTGTGGGGATGTGCTTGCAGTGATGAAAAAGGCCAATCTTGAGCATCATTACAGCTGGAAACATGCTAAACTGGATGAATTGAATGGACAAATGCACTTGGATACATTTAATACTCTTCGGCAGATTTTGGGTGCCCAACAAGCAGTTAGACTGAGACAAGACCACATTCTGTCATACACACACATTTTGTGGTGAGCGAGCTAATAGCTCAGAAGCTGAAACCTCATTCACAAGGAGAGTTCTGAGCTGTGGAGCTGCTAGCACCAGCCAAAATAAAATTGTTCCTAAGTGTCAATTTTTCTCGTAGAACCGTTGCAGAAAGAATTACTGATATGGCAGTGAAGACATTGAAACAACACTGAAGGACACGGCAAGAAATTTCCAGTTTTTCTCTCTGGCCTGTGCTAATTTTTGCCCAACTAGCCATTTTTGAGCGTGGAATTACTACTGAGTTTGAAAAAAGGGAGGAATTGCTGTCTTTGCAAGCCAAGCATGGCACTACCAAAGATGAGAATTTGTTTAACCAATTTGTTTTGGTGATGAACGCTGTTTAACATGGAGCCAGCTGATGTACCTGACAACCTACAACACAAAAAATTTGAGCTGCAAAGCAACAATGAGCTCAAAGCTAGGTACATCAACCTCCATCTGCTTAAGTTCTATAAATTGTATGTACGTTCTGAGGATTTTCCCATTCTGAGGAGAAATGCACTGAAGTTTGTATGTCTCTTTGGAACAACTTACTGCTGTGAGCAGTTCTTTTCAAAACTGACTCTTGCAAAGAGTGACTCTGACTTGATTCCACCCAAGACTAACTGACTCAAACTTGAATGTAGCATCATCATCACTGCCATCTGACAACTGATGCCTCACCAAAGAGAAGCAATTCCATCCACTGAATTAGAGAGGTTAGTGATATATGTGTTTAGTAATTTAGTATGGCCCTCAAAGATTATTATAAAAATGTAAATGGTACTTTATAAGAAAAAGGTTCACCACCCCTGCTCAAAAAGAACCCCCCCAAAACAAAAGTTAAGCAGCTCCAAATTGCCTTACTACCCCCCAACCATACTGATTGCAGTTGCCTTAATAGTATGCCTTCTTTCTAAAAAGTAAATGAAAATGGTACAGGGACTTGCCTTATTTTTGATGTAGTGAGATGACTTCCTGACAAGTCGAGGTCCTCAAACGCTGCAGCTACTGAGGAGAGAGAGAGTAACAAAAGGCAGAAAGTGATGTGCCTGCAATCAGCAGAGAGGGAGAGGGCAGATTGCCCCTCAAGGAGAAAGCAGCAGAGGGGTGCCTCTCCCCTTTTTTGGCAGAGGGGGAAAGGGCAGCATGCTTCTCGACGAGAAAACAGCATGTTTTCCATAGTTTTCTTGGATGTACTCCACGAGTAAGTTCCATTTATTGTTGTATGGTTCGACATTGATATGTTAAATGTTTATCTGCTCGTTTCTGAATCATCTTCACGACTTCCATAATGGCTCCTGCCTGTCATTAATGAAGTCCACGATACACTGTTTTAGTAGTAGATTGTATACTGTATAGTCATGGGGTCCGTTGATCCTTTCTCAGAACTCAAGTCACGGAATGCGCCGATATAGCATAGAGATCGCTCGGTTTCTACAGTTTCACTCTCTAACAGCAGCATGCTAATCAATGCCGAGCATGGTTGTTTGAACAGTTGAGATTAACTGAAGGTGGTCAATTCATTAAGTGATTATAATAGTTCGATAAGGTTGACCATGGAAGGCTGACATTCTGGCAGCTGTGATGATCTGAGTTCATAAAACTCTTTGTGCTGCGAATCAAATTAAGTATATCATGTCTGATCTCTGAGAGACATCTTGAATATTATCCATTTAGTAACTTGGGTAACAATTCTTCAGCTGACACATATGAGGTCAATTGCAGTTGTTTTAATAAAATCTAGCCGATTAGGTTGTGTGTCAAGTATACATGGCTGCTGCATCCAAAGATAGTCTTGCCAGAGACAATTTAGCTGAGATGGGCCACTTCTTTGAAAATTAAAGTGAGGCTTGGAAAGCCCAACTAAGGAGCTCTAGCACTCAATGGTCTATATATGTGAAAGGAGTACCTCCTTACATGTAAGCCAATCACCTTGAGATATGGTAATATTTTGTCATGAGCCATGCACGCCGAATAATTTAATTTTATAGAGATTATTTAACAGATATGTCACTCTATTAAAATTAATGTGAATGCTCAACTGAGCAGCTATGAGCGCCCAATGGTCAGTGAACACGCATAAACTATCCACCTTTTCCTAGGGGTCTTACTGGAGAAACTAAGTGGTTGGAACTTCTGCCAGAAGTCGTTCTATGGCATTCCCTTGCTCTGGTTGCAGTCATTTGAGATCCAGTTTACAGCTGGTAATAAGTAGGGGTGCGCCGATCCGATATTCAGTATTGGTATTAGTCCGATACTGGCCAAAATCAGTGGATCGGATATTGTAGATGCCGGGGGAGTATATTCTGATCCGATATGATCACAGACTTAGTCCTAAACTGTCATACAAATGCTGAACACCTGAGCAACATGCCGTGAAGAGAGATGAGCACCATGCATCACGCAGGGTTGCCAGGTTTTCACAACAAAATCCTGCGCATTTGCTGCTCAAAACTAGCCCAATCTTGTTTCAGGAGGAGGAAAAACTCAGACTTGGCAACACTGGCGTCACGTGAACAGTAGCTATAACGTGAGTGATAGATAGGCGAGACCTGTCAGCACTATCATCATGTCAGCTGTGTTGAGTTATTTTAAACTCAAGGAAGAAAAAAACAAAGCCAAGTGCAATTTATACAATGTAAGCGTTTCGAGAGGTGGCAGCAGCGCGAACTTGATTAAACACTTGCAGAAGCATCATGGAAAGGAGTATGCTGAATTTATCCAGGCAGTGGGTGCCAAGAAGAAAAGTGTTCCGCAACAACAAACATTGCTGGAAACAATTAAGAAGTGTGAAAAACAAACAGCAACAAAGCAAAGCTGACAACGGAGAATGTGAATGACTTTATTGTGCTGGATGACCAACCACTTTCTGTTGTTGAAAATATGGGTTTTCGACGCTTAATGGAGTATTTGGAGCCTCGCTACATGATGCCAAACTGGCATTTCATCTCCGACACGGCTGTCCCAAATAAGTACAAGCAAGTATGTGAATTCATTTCGAAATGTTTAGAAAATGTTGCCATGATTAGCTTCACAACTGACATCTGGTGCTCAGACTTGTGTCCTATGTCTTCACTAAGCCTGACTGCACAGTGGATAGACTCAAGCTTTAATTTGCAAAACTTTGTTCTACTGTACATTTTATAATGGAGATACTATTATTTTATGTTTTTATTTATTTTATTTAAGTTATGGTTTACAATAGAGGTATGACTACATTGAGTGTTGAGTTACATCCAGTATTTGACTGGAATTATAATTCTTTAAATTTGGACTTTAAATTTCATTTTGAATGTTTGAATTGTGCGGACTAATTAAAAAAGCTGCAACAAGTTCTGTTTGGAAAATGTAAATAAAAATGAAGCAGCAGTATTGCACAACTGAGTCATGATGTGGGCTAATTTATTTCTCCCTTTAGGGGAGTAGAACGTTTGTTGCACTGTTTGAGCATGATGCTTTTTAGATGGATAGGTTAAGCATAGTGCATTCTCCTGACAAATGTGTTATTAACAGCTTAATTTTTTAAGAGGGAGTAAAAGATGGTAGTGTATCGCTATCGGTATTGGCAAATACTCAAGGTTGTGGTATCGTAATCGGTATCGGACATGAAAAAGTGGTATCGAGCCACCCCTAGTAATAAGACTTGTTTCTGATGATCCTATCGCAAATTGTCTGCACCAAATATATATGTAAATTGGGTGCCAAAATGTTTTGTTATTGGGTCACAAAAAACACATACAGATTTAGTCAAAACCACTTTGCATTTGAGGTTTAAAACCCTGAATCGAAGCTCCACCTCTCACCAGTCAATCACCCCCCGAACAGTATAAACTTACGTGTGGATTTAAAGTAAAAGTAAAGTTTCTCGCCAAGTATCACAGGATGTAGGAAAAAGGTAGATACCTGCCGGGAAATTGCTTTGCGTAATTTACGAAATGTACATTTGGCAGACGCTTTTATCCAAAGCGAAATTTTGGTAGAATCACAATTTATGATACTGTTATTGACAGATTTATTAGCTGATTTGAAGTATATTTTTAATCGTAGTTTTTTACCAAACATATTTGATATTTGGGCTTTCTCCATTCAAGTAGATAAGAGCTATACTGGCATGACTGGAAACAGCCTCCAGAGGATTCCAAAAATATCCAACAGTGGACTAACTTGCTATATGCAGTGGACTTATACACCTTATTTGCGACGCAGAATAATCAGCAGCTGCATCTGATGAATATGTTCCTCTAGCCTTGACCACAGCATAATACTTAGCAGTTATAATCCCAGAATATAGTGATATGGCTTATAAACAATCACGCAAACCCTGGATGCACATCAGAATTATGTGCCGAAGCCAGAATATTTCCTAACGTCTGCATAAAAGTAAAGTAGTAGTGAATTGTTCATTGCTGCTAGGCCTATGTGTTGTATGGACTGAAATAAATGTGCTTCTTTACAGAGATTGTGACGATGTGGTCTTTCTGTCTCCATGTGACTCATTCATGTGTACCTGCATAATTCCGATGATGCCTTATAATAATTATTTCCAAGCGATATTCATAAGCCATGTTGAATGAAACTGTTACTATGTACCTCTAGGAGAGAGAATGCTCTCTGATAAGACAGAAAGAAATGTTTTTTTTGGACACCCCCCTCTACATCCCTTGGGCGATAGATGGGATAGATCACAAAAAAAAAGAAAATTCTTCCATAATTTACTCACCCTCATGCCATCTCAGATGTTTATGACTTTCTCTCTTCTGCTGAACACAAACAAAGATTTTTAGAAGAACGTCTCAGCCATACAATGTAATAAGTGCACTGTAAGTCGCTTTGGATAAAAGCATCTGCCAAATGCATAAATGTAAATGTTAATGTAATGTAAATGTAACACTTGGGATGGCATGAGGTAAATGATGAGAGAATTTTAGTTTTTGGGTGAATTATCCCTTTAAGTAAGCCCTTGAACAATAGTTAACCTCTTAATGACGGGTGGGTCATGAATCACCCACTTGAATATTTATTTACATTTAATTTATGTTTAATGCATGTTTAAACTGTGAAATTGTTAACTAATATTGATATCCAATATATCATTTGAAAGATCTGCTTTTCAAAATTTGATATTTTAAAGAGATTTTGACGATCGTAAAGAGTTTATTAAACGTGTTAAGAGTGAAAATCAAAACAAGGAAAAAGAAACCAGAAGTTCCGATTAGCACAGTCCTTCAAACTTCAGCATGCTTTTCATTGCAAAAAAAAATCATTAGAGATTTTAGTACAAACATGTACAAATATGAAGAAATATTGATCAATCTGTCTTTTTATGGTTTAATTTATTCAACACAATTTATCATTCATGTCCATTCTCTGTGAAATCCTGCACTCTGTGTAGTGTTTCAGTAGCAAAACACCCAAACATGGGGGTCTTATGAACAAAATGAGCCCGCTCTCAAAATGTTCTGTGCAGTTGAGATTGGGTAGTCACTCAAAACAGGACAGTCGAAACGAGTGACATTTGCATTATCCATGTTTGTCTCAAAGCCGGCCAATGAAAAGCTAGATCATTTTTGACTGATCGTCGTGTAGCTTATGAAAAGATAAAAACAACGATATGAGGGTTGTATATACCCCTGATGCCGATTCGCAAAGGTTTGGAGTGGAAAGCCATAGACTGTTTTTGTTTATGTTTCCGCTTTTACACATGGTGCGCAGTTATAGCATGCTACTGCCGTACTTTCGACAAATAACATGGCTTTTGGACCCGCAGAAAATACAAAAAAATATTAAAACAGTCACATTGAAGAGGCCTAATAGAATCTTTTACCTTTTATTATTCAATAATCTCACCGCCGATGGAACAAATTAATTCCTGTATTGGTTCAACCTGCACTTTGACAATCTAAACCGCCTATCTAATGGTATAATCTCAAATTCTGAATGTAAGATATGTGTTGAATCATTCAAAATGTGCCCCCTCAGCACAGAATTTTCATACAGAGCCTGAAGTTAATATTGGTCTTCATCAAATCTTCATTGCCTTCTCACTGAGAAGTACAAGATTCGACTTGACTTGTACTGGCAAATTGCCATACCACACATGTATACCATACTTGATGACACTCTCTAAAATCAAACAAATACATAATCTTACTATTGACACCGTAAAGTCAAAGCCTTCTCTAAAAGTACATCCTCTGTTGCAACTAAGAGCAAAGGTTATCAACATGAATTTACCGTGTAAATATATTATCAATATAGACACCAAGTTATCTACATGAAGTAACCTGTTTAATGGATTCCTTGTGAATCAATACAGGGCTGTGATCCCCAATGGACTTCAGATCAAATATGATCTCTGCCATTTTCTTCAAATTTACAATAAGCTGGTGAGCATCACACCAATACACAAACGGTTTAATTTCAGATTGATCAAATTATATTCCGTGATCACTGTGTAGTAGCTTAAGAATGGCAGTATCATCAGAAAATGTCACTATATAATTCTATGGAGTTTTGCTCACACATCCATTTGTATATAAGAACTGGTGAGCTCACACATCCTTCGGGAATGCCTGTGCTAATCGATTGTGGATCAGAGGTAGCTTTATTGACTCTTACCTGTTGGACTCTATTAATTAAAAGAGAAAAATACCATTTTATAATAAATAGATTAACATCCATTTCTTTTAGCTTGTCTAATAATAAATGTGGCTGAAGAGTATTAAATGCTGAACTAAAATCAATAAAAAGTAAATGTACATATGGCTTTGTATTCTCTACATGTTTAAGAACCAAATAGGTAATACTACCAACTGCATCATCCGTGTTCCTTCCGTCTGTTCGCAAACTGCCAAGGATCCAATTGGGAATTCACCTCTATTTTCAGCAAAGACACAATATTTTTCTCAAAGCATTTCATTACAACTGATGTCAATGCAAAAGGCCTAAAATCATTATTCTCAATCGGGCAAAACTTCTGCAAGTGGAGTAATCATTGATTTTTTCCACAGAGCAGGGACCATATGTGTGTCCAATGAAAATTGGAAAAGTGTGCACCAAACTGAGGTAAGTTCTTTAGCATATGTTTTTAGGAGTCAAGGGGAAATCCTGTCTGTTCATATGGATTTCCTATGAGATAGACCCTGGTGCACACACTCTCCCAATGCACTGACTTTCATTCAATTTGCATTAGGAGCAGGTGTGCTCCATGTTTTACTGACAGTGATCGAAGTTGGGGAGAGCAAGGCTCCTTGGCTTGTGGCAGTGGCTAAAGACCCTGGGTGAACAATGACTAAGTCAGTTTGCATTTGTATGGGGAAAAAAAAAAGAAGCATCATTATTGTAAGTAAAAGTTTATTTCCATTGCAACATTTGAGGTAGTGGTGGCGTAGTGGCTAGAGCACAGGGCTGCTAACCAGGAGGTCGCTGGTTCGAACCCCACGGCCACCACCATTGTGCCCTTGAGCAAGGCACTTAACTCCAGGTTGCTCCGGGGGGATTGTCCCTGTAATAAGGGCTCTGTAAGTTGCTTTGGATAAAAGCGTCTGCCAAATGCATAAATGTAAATGTAATGGAATGTAACATTTCAAATTGCAATGCTCTTTTCACATTTCTAAAATACATATATATATGAATGCTTTATAACATATTCCCAAATAATAATAATAATTACAAAAAAATATGCCTTTATTTATATTTTGGTTTGTGTGGATTGTTTTACATTTAAATATAAACAAATTGTGTGATTGTGAGTTACTACAAGTGGTCTATTGGCTCCTCCAAGTGGCCTTTTTTTTTTTTGGAAGTTTGTATGGGAAGTTGATTTGAAATTCTTTCAGAAAGTTTACAAGTCCTGCTGTACTCCATTTTACTCCATACTTCATACTAAAAACAGCATTTTGCTAATTATTTTATGACTTTATTCGGTGGAACACAAAAATAGGAATTTTGAAATATGTCCCATTTGCTGATTTCAGTACAATGGCAGTTGACAGTGACTCACTTTAAAAGGACACAAGGTATCGTGAAAATAGTCCATGCAACTCATGCATCATATTCCAAGTTTTCTGAAGGCATTTGGTAGGTTTTTGCGAGAAACAACTCAAAATTGTAGTTGAAGATGTAGATGTAGTTGCAGATGTAGTTGAAATTGAATCAAAGCACAAACACAACATGTCAATCAGAATGATCCATTATTTTAGTGGATAACCTGTATTAAAGGAGCTTCAGGTGTTTGTGCTTGTCATCTGTGTTGATATCAAACACACTAAAGTATGTATCCGCTTTTTGGCTAAGGGGAATGGCTAAGGCAATGGTGCAAAGGAAAAAACAAACAAACAAACAACAAAAAAAAAAAAATACCAAAAACACTTTCAGTGTCAAATCTCATCGCTGCCTGTTGTCTATGCAGTCATTTAATAAATTACTTGATGCCAAGTGACAACAAACCCCTCAAAGATCTCCTTAAAGGGGCTCATGTTTAATGCAAAAATGTCTCTGAATTGGCAGTCTCCCAGAATGTAATGAGCAATCTCAGGCAGCCTCATCTGCACCTTACTGGTCAGAATGGCAAAATATTCCTCAAAACAACCATTAAATGTAAAGTGTGTAATTTTGGTGCTCCAAACAGAATTGCAAATATGACGATTGTTGTCAAACAGGCTTCCTGAATCTGCCCCATCTTCCAATGATCAGACAAACAGATCCCACCCCAAACGCACACCATTGTTTGTGCCAAAGTTACTGTATTTGACTGGTCATGATGTTCAAACAAACAAAGCAATGTTTTGAAATCTCCACAGAACCACAGCGTTTACACTTTTCGGAGGTAACCTACAAATGGCTTACCTAATTGTATGCACATTAACCTTTAAACTTCCACGATTAAATAAACTAATCAACCAATTCATCTGAAAGTTTCAAAACAACTGCAATTTCCTTCCTAAGCATCATAGTTATGAATCCCATTTTCAGCTTATCACATCAAACTGATTTGTAAATGAAAGAAAACGTCAATTAAGACCATTTATGATCATTTGAACCAATGTATTTCAGGTTTTTACTTGATGTTAACACCCTTCTACCATTTAATCCCATTTGTTTATATTGTGGTGTAAGGCTCTACTTAAAACCAAGAAAATTGCTCTTTGATTCATAGGTCTAATAAGAAGAAATGGTCTAATCATTATATCCCAGGGATTTCATAACCAGAGATGATTTAGCACATTGCCACCAACAACAGGAAATGAACAAACAATGG
The DNA here is from genome assembly GCA_032164185.1 of Moxostoma hubbsi. Lineage (NCBI taxonomy): Eukaryota > Metazoa > Chordata > Actinopteri > Cypriniformes > Catostomidae > Moxostoma > Moxostoma hubbsi. The sequence goes on along the minus strand of JAVLUX010000031.1, from coordinate 34,515,521 downwards.
CCGTCACACATAACCACAAAAGTCATTTGTAAGAATTTAGGAGCTGCAGTGAAAAATGCCTTCATTGCCAGCTTGTATATTTTTCTCCCAGACATCCTTCTGAGAAAATGGCCCATCTCTAGCATCTAAATTTAATGAAGCGTGTAGGTATGCGTGTGCATGCAAGCCACCGCTTGTCATCAACAACGTTATTGCCAAAAACTCTTGTGTTGGTACTATCTGCCAGACTTTTCAGCAGCGCATGCACAGTGATGTCTGTCATTAATGTTTCAGTGAATGTGCCCCTTCGAGGCCGCTGCTAGTCTGCTGATGGGGCTTTATTGATGAATGAAGAGCATTAAGCTGAAGCTTGTTTGATCTGATCAGTGGAGGAAGCCACAGAAGCTTCTGGCACACCAATTTACACAAATCATTTATCTCTTCTATTGTGCTGTCTGGAAGCACTCAAACAAGGACAATGTTTATTTTTGACTAATATATATATATATATATATATATATATATATATATATATATATATATTGGAGAACAAAATGCCTGACTGGTGTAGTAGCAGGTAAAGAGGATATTATTGGTCTTCGGTTACATGGCCACATACATTTGTTATTGGGGAGTTTGTAATCCATTAATTTTATCCAAGGTGGAGTCATTAGTGGTGCTTGCCTTAGTGGAGCTATGTATATAACCACTATTACTATTGCTTATACTTAGTGTTAGGGATTTGAACAAAACCCCAAAATTGTTAAATGTTCGTAGTGCTATGATGGTGAATTACATGATAAAACAGGTTAAAAATCAGACAGTAACAGTTAAAATATGGTTATGTTTGTTAATAGTAATTAGCACAATGGTTTACATGGACATTTTGGTACCTTTTAATTCCTACATATAAATTTGTTATGTTAAAAATTGTATGTTAACATTATTTATGTATTATGAAGTATCATGAACTTACCATGCACAAATAAACATTAAATAAGATAAATAAATGCTGAGGACAACAAAATAAATAAATTGATCCAAATGCATTAACTAATGTTTAAGGAATGTTCCATGTTCAACACAAGTTTAGCTCAATCAATAGCATTTGTGGCATAGTTATGATTATCACAAACAAATAACAATAATTTAAACTCTTCCCTCATTTAAGTTCTCCTCAAATTGGACCATTCAAAAATTGACCCTTCAAAAAACTATAATGGCTAGGTCATAACTGATCCTTTGAAATTGGACATAATGGACGATGAAAATCTCAAAATGGACCCTTCGAACATGGACAAAATGGATAATGCTCTCTGCATGGTTGACCCTTTGAAAACAGGCAATGCTGTCCCCATATTGGAACATTCAGAAATGGACAACAGTAAACTCAAAAACACTTCGGAAACTAACTTTTCAGAAATAGACTAAATGGACAAACACATCATAACAATGGAACTTTAAAAATTGACTAAATGGACAATGCCTTTCTCGCAAACGGCTACCTCCACTATGGAACCTTTGAAAATTTCACAAAATGGACAAAGCCATCCTTACCATGGACCCTATGAAAACAGACAAAATGGCCACCACTGTCCTCAAAATGGACTCACAAGACATTGTCCTCCATCTTTCCCAAGCATGAGAATGATAAATTACTGGCAGTGCCCATTTAAATTGATCAAGCTTGTCTAATTGGCCCCCAAATATTATTTTTTCAGTACTTCTAAATACTGTCAGGCTGAAACCTGCTATTTTAAACCTGTAATCATAAAACAAAAGCATTCCCATTTCTAATCAATATTGCATGCTAATATATAACACAGTCATCCCTTTCCCATAGACATGAACAGATTATTTTATTGTTAATTTGATATAAAATGATATGCACCACTTAATGAAAAAGGAAACAGGGCAATGAAACCAAAATAACTCTAGCCAAATGTAATAGAGGGTGTTGAGTGAATAAACGTGCAATCATATTGCATGGACAGCTGAAAGATTTTTTTATTGTGTCTCCTGCCTTCTTTTAAAGTGTCTATTATGGGCGATGATTTTACATAATGCATCAGCATCTGTGTGGTGAAACATAAAAGTGGCACAAACTTTTTAATGGTGATGTGACAGTTGGCATCTTTCCTGACAAAAGTTCATTTGGTTCTAGCAGATGGTAATCCAATCAAAACACACCCTAGGTGTTTGTTTCTGGATGTGTTTTGCTGTAAATGGATAAGTAAACATGCTGCTTTTTGACTAGAGTAATCTGGTGGACATTCAGATACAATCATATTTGTATCACAAAATGTTTTTTTTTTTTTTTTTTTTTTACATTTTGAGTAGTGCTTTCCTGTGTGAAATTCTATGCCAGAGTGTTGGGTGGTTTACAGATGTAGGATATTTAGGGGTTGATGAAATTAGACGGGAAATGTTAACATGCCCATATATGCTAAATTTAGGAGGGAATTTAGGGTCTCGAAATATGTGAGCTTTGAACTAAATGAAACTGTCCTTATTGTACATTATTGATAATTAAATGTATAATGGAATTAGTCACATTCGACAACAATTATAAATTATATAAATGACAAATAACTAGATTATTTGTCTGAATAAATTCTCCACCATTAAAATCATAATACAACGTCTCGTTGTATCCGCTCACAATTTCTACTGTAAGGAATTAGTTTTATATATATATATATATATATATATATATATATATATATATATATATATATATATATATGTGTGTGTATCAATGTCCATTTTCAAAGGGTCCAATGGAAAGACAATGGTGTTGTCCATTTTCAAAGGGTCTATTGTGAAGAGAAGGATTTTGCATCTGTAACAGTAAGGTTCAACACAGCTTTAATGACACCAGTGAGACCACACCTGACAGATACATTTATGCACTACTGATCCACTCACCTTTCTAAAGCTGGCTGAGTGTCCAATGTTCTTCTCTGTCCTCCAGGGGACCTCTGTAGGGATCAAAGTGCATTGGTTAACATGTCACACAGTCTGAATAAAAAAGCCTCACCTCCCTGACTCCTCCTTGGCTTTGGCGTACACTTCTGGCATAATAACTTCACTTGAACACTATCTGGGATCTGTGTTCCTGTGGCGAGGAGACATGTTTGTGAACAATGCCACTTTGCCTGGGTTATCTACACTAGTTCATCATCACACTCTCATATTAGAATCATTAGACTCCCTCTGTGCTCTGGTAAGTATTGTGTTTCTGTTATTGCAAATGGACTGGTTCCACGATAATGCTAATGATACTTTTGCAATTAACCTGATGGTCTCGTCAGGTGGGCCTGAGGGGAATTGCGCTGATGATGTCATTATGGGTTAAATCGTCGGCAAAAGAATTGCTGTAAAGAAACAATCTTCCAGTACAATAGGAGCCAAGCTGTGGTAGAACTGCAGAGCAGCGATACAATTCAGATGCTCAGCAACAGAATGTTATTGATGGTGTGTTTGGTGTGTTAGATGAGAGTCTGGTTCCAACTTGATTGAGGAAGAACATGAACAATACATAGTGTCTGTTGTAAATTATTGGCAACTTTTTGTGTGCCAGGAGATGAATGTGTTGAGTCTATGTGGTAATCTTCTGCCTCTCGGCCTGTTCTCTTTGCCTACTTTCAGGGGTGTAAAGTAACGAATTACAAATACTCACGTTCCTGTAATTAACTACTTTATCCCAAAAATTTTACTTTTATAAGTAGTTTAAAAATTGTATACTTTTACTTGAGTACATTTTAAGTGCTGTAACTGTACTTTTACTGCACTATTTTCCCACCGTTTGTCCTTGCTACTTCCCTGTCCTGAATTTATTTTTATCTATCAACGTGATTGGCTAGGAGAGTCTCGTGACTCCCATCAAATCAAATCACACATATCAAATTTGAACGGCAGCTGCAGCGGCATCTGTAATGGATGTGAACTGCACATTTTCGCAGTGAAAAAGGCCTGTGTCATGTGAGTTTATTTGAGGAAACATATTGAGGTAAATTTCATATTTCTGCTTACTAAATGCTTACTGTGTCTATAACGTAGCCTGTAATTTAACTATCACTGAGATTTATTATGTTTATCGGTAAAAAGAGAAATGTTCTCTCAAACTTTTGAGTAGTGTTCTATATTTAGCCAATATGAAAATAATAAAGATTGACTTTTTGTTTCCTGACGTCTGTTCCTGCGCACTGTTTGATTGACAGGCGGTTAACGTTTACATGCGCGTGTGCTCCGATAGCGCAAATGCGGTTACCCGCATAAATGATCAAATACACTTTATAATTGAAGTAAGTCTATAAGTCTTGTTGAGGCATTAATGTAAGCGCAGTCGTTTATGTCTCAAATGAACTTTATACAGTGGGACAAAAAGTATTTTTATCAAAATGTCAGGCTTGAAGTGTACAAGTATGTGAATTGAGCACTGTCTAGTAGGCTATATATCATATAAAGGCTATTAATCGAACAACAATAACAAAGAAACAAGAAAACCACTCACTACTTTTGGCTGAATAACTTGAGCTTAAAAGTATTAATGTAATAGAATTAAACATTGATATTTTTTAATAATAATATTAATAATAATAATAATATTTTTAGATATGTGATGTATTTTAAAAGTTGGCATACAGTGTTCATTACAATGGGGCATAGGTTTTGCAACTTGGTACTCAATACTCACTACTTATGAGTACTTTTAAATGAGCTACTCTTTTACTCTTACTTGAGTAGTTTTTAGGACAGCTACTTTACTCATACTAAGTTTTTTAGGAAGTAACAGTACTTCTACTTGAGAAGGATTTTTCAGTACTCTTTCCACCCCTGCCTACTTTCTTCAGTTTCTTCCTTGAAGAAAGTAAATCTCTTTTATGTTCAAAGTCTGCAGACTTTGACTCTCTTTAGAGTCCGCTTTCACCATAAGCATTCTCAATTCCAGGAGGACCAAGAATCTCAACCACTTGCATAAGGAACAAACCATCAAGCCATCATTGATGCTATTGTGCTTTCAGTTAGTGAAAAGGGAGATCTGAAGTCTTGCATTCTAATCACGGGCTAATCAGACCACATTAGAATGGATACAGAAAGAAAATGGTTTCATCCCCTAAGCCCTTGAGATTGTAGAGTTTAATAGAGATGGATAATGCTTGTGATATCTTCTTCAAAGACCCTCAAATTGATTGTTTGTCCATCAATGCACAGTAACTTAGTGAAAAGAAAAACTGTTTAAACAAGCCATAGCTGGTTTAAGCTGGTCTAGCTTTCCTTTCAGCTTTGCCAAGTTATGTTTAGCTGGTCAGCCAGTTGGTATCCCAGCCTGAACAACTGACCAAAACCCCTCTAAACCCCTCTGGCAATTAGAGTAGCTTGACCAGGCTGGGGGGTTACATGAGACTTGAAATCATTAGGTTATTCTCTGCTTTTAATGTATAAACAGATGTGTGCACAACAATGGGTTTGCCACTAAGAATGGCATAAAAGGTATTTACATGTATTTAAATCATAGAGATCAATAAGTGCTGATCGGTTTAAAGGAATATACTGGTTTCAATACAAGTTCAGCTTAATCGACAGCTTTTGTGAAATAATGTTGATTACCCTCCAAAAATATGGCTACTCGTCCCTCCTTTTCTTTTAAAAGAAAAAAAAATGGTAAAAATCAAGGTACATACAATTGAAGTGAATGGGGCCAATGTTTTGAGGATTTAAAGGCAGGAATGTGAAGCTTACTTTACAAAAGCATTTACATTATTTCTTCTGTTAAAACATGTGTTTTATTTGAGCTGTAAAGCTGATATTGTTTTATGGTCGATTTAGTGTTTTAGGGTCATCTTGGCAACAAAGTTGTAAAATTGGATAAACATTACACAGAATATGTTAATAAGCCATTTAATCACATTAAAATCATGTTAACTAGGGTGTCCCTATTCTGGCGTTCCAAAAAGAGGAGGGGTGGAATAATAGGGTTCAACAGTGTTACTATTAATGCAGACTTTAATACAGTGTAATAGACACTCTATTAGCATAACATATATATATATATATATATATATATATATATATATATATATATATATATATATATATATATATACATACATACATACATACATACATACATACATACATACATACATACATACACACACACACACACACACACACACACACTATATATATAAATTTCCAACATTCTTTTGAATGTCCATGTACTAAAATAAAATATTTGATGCCATGAGTGTACCTTCATTTATTATTCCAATTATTTTGAATGGCCAATTTTACCTGGTCGCAAAAAGTAGTCCGTTAATTTACCTGATGAACTTTCACATTTTGCTGACATTTTATGCTTTGCAGAGCTAATGTGTGTTTCTAAATCATTTGCACCTTTATTAGCAACTGACACATAAGTGCCAGCTTTACATGTCATACATTCTGCTTCCCACGGATCTCGACCTGGACGAAAGCATGGGAATTTTTTGCACAAATATTCTGTAAATTTGCACTTTTGTTTGGGGGAGAGTTTCCACTCAGCTGTCATTTGCTGCTACTGTGAAGCAACTGTATGATGCCAAACACAACTGTGCTTTGTGCATTCGTTGAGACTGACAGGCAGGAATTTGGCCAGTAGTTGATGCAAGCCTCTTATAATCGACCAATTTGTGTGCAAGAATGCGGGACTTACAAAGAGGGGTTAAAGCAATGCAAATATGCATGCACACACAATGACGTATTAGACCAGATACACATCATGATGCAACTGAAGCCGAATCTCGGACAGGTCTGAAAAAGAGGACATGTTTGGGAAAAAGAGGACGTATGGTCACCTTAATGTTAACATGTATATTGTTTGTCTTGTTGCTATACTTTTGAGTATTAGGACTAAGAGTAAAATATGTAGAAATAACAATAAATAACACACACACACACTGCAGCTGTATGTGGCTCGCTCTCTCCCAAACTGCCGTGTTCTGCTGCATTTATCCCTCTCCTCAGCTGATTAGCTCAATTGGGGGGCGTTTGTGCATATAGTCACGGCCCAGCCCTCCTCTTCATCACATTTTCATTACCACACATTGGCTGTCTCCTTTGGAAGGATGCGTCTTTCGGAGGTCTCGTTAAATGTTTTTTGTCTTTTTCTTATTTTTTATCTGTTGTAAATGCCTTTTATGTTTATGCACTTACATTTATACAATCATTCCCAATAAAAAAAACAAAACAAAAAATTAAAAGAGACAGCCTCGATGATGTATGCGGCCGACAAATGCGACCTCCATAGGATGCATCCTTCCAAATAAGACACAGCCATTGTTGGCTTTTTAAAAGTATAATTATTGTAAGAGCATGCATGTAAATGCATTCAATGTGAAGAAAAACTGCTTAGCTTGGCCTTAAATTAAATCTCACAGCAGATTTTTCAGGAAGTCGAATTTGCGGTTATAATTGGGAATAAATTAATATGAAGGAGAATAAAAAGCATATTTATTTACCAGAAAAAAATCAGGCTAATACAATCCTTAAGCCCAATACAGAGACAGATGGTCCTTAATTATAGCTTAATCAGTTTAATTATCAATAATTAGCCTTTTCTAATTATCCTGCCATTTTGGTCTGTTAGATACATCATCAAAATCCATGTCACAAAAAAGGTTGCTACTATCAATTTACAACAAGTGAACACAAGACAGCAGATCAGCTTTTTTCACAAGACTGTTGCTAACAATGAGTCATTAAATAATTAACCTGATTAATGCGAAAAGGCTCGTTATGATTACACAATGACTGAATCGACCGATGACGCATTTAATGCAGTATTTTTATTATGACATACACAAAGCAAAAGGATGCATGGGGACTTATTTAACTTAACTTCTTGAAGTGCAACAGAGAAAGTGTGAAAAATCTACACTTTGAAGAAACTTTTTCAACATAAAATTATAACAGGCCCTTCCTCCTACTTGGTAAACACTATGTAATATTTAGCAGTTGTTGAGAAGAAAGTCACCTCTCTAATGATCTAATTCATTATTCACTGTGTGATAGATGGCAAGGGTGCTAATGATGGCCTGTCAAACTGATGCAGCCTCTATATACAGCTTCTTTAGAAAGGGAATAAGAGACTGCTGCTATTAATGTAGGCCTTCAGAACATGCCATATTTGATTTTTGATGGGAAATGAAAATGAGGCTCCATAGGTTATATTTTGAAATGAACAAAACTGAAAAATGTCCATCAAGATCATTTTTATCCATCATTAGTTGCTTTTTTTTATTATTTCTGAAGAATGACAGAATCACTGTTTTAATCAGCGTTTGTGATGTTATGCAGCTGAGTGTGAGCTGCCAGTTCTTCTCAGTGACAGAATTATTTTTTTCAGTGCTTAAAGCCATTAACTCAGGGAGTCTCGACAGTCAAGTGATGTGTTAACGGATGCTCTGTATCCCTCTTCCTGGCCACTGATTATGTTAATGAAGCTAACACCTGAAAAACATTGGAAAAAGTGAGAAAAAGTCTATTAAAGAAACCATTTACCCAAACATTATTTGTCATTATTTACTAATTAACAACTAATGTTGTTCCAAACCCATATGCCCATGCCCAGCCCAGAACAGGGCAATGGTGACACCAAATGGAAATTAAAAACATTTCAAATTATATTCAGGGTTCCCGCTCTTTCAAGCCACAATTTTCCAGGCCATTTTATGCACCCGACAAGTGAACTATTTAAAGCAAAAACACGTGTCCATTTAAATCAAGCTTTTATTTTGCCATATCTGTGTGTTTTTGACAGAAGTTTCTCACCTCCAGATAAGCAGAATGCTTCACGGCAATATTTTCTTCGGACTTTATGTGAATGAAAAGACACAAATTTGCCCATTTTCTCACTGGAAATAGGTCAATTTCAAAATATCACTGTCCTGGACACAAAAGCAAAGATTGTTTGGTATCCATTTTATATACTTTTGAGGCATAAGCAATTAGGAAATGACACTTACAACCCAGGAACACAAATTAGTTTGGTGACCCCTTCTGGAGATGCCATTAGGTGGCAACAAATAAAAGTCTAATGTGCTATGAGCGAGTCATTGAATCATTTGAAATGTTCATGACCGAAATCTGCCAAGAGTCTTTATAGTGTTTAAGCATGATAAGAACAACGCAGATCTATAATTTCCACTCAGTTTGTGATGGCTGAGCCTGACTTTTCATCAAAAAGACAACAATATTAGTCTAATAATAATAATAATAATAATAATTATAATAATAATAATAATGAGTATCAATAAACTTCTACACTACTAAATTTTGCATGTCAAATCTACTGACTTCAGTAGAATGTTTATGCATAAAAACAAAGATATACTGTATCATTTTCCTACTGTATTTAAATGTTCATGCTGAACATGTCTTTTATCAGAAAAGACAACAATAATAGCATACTAACAGTGTTTTGTCCTCCAAATTAGGGCGCCTACACACAGACTAGAGTTTATTCTGCGTCATAGAATGCTGCGAATGCATCGATTTAAAAAGAATGTTACATCGGAAGGATGAAGAAGGAAATTATGATACGCTCAGCATCTCTTCATAAATTTCAACCATTTTAAAATATTTTATGTAGCTTTGTACTCTCAAAGACATTTTATTGTGAGGCAAAACGTGTGTGAAAAACACTTTGGTATGAAGTTGGAGCCAAGGTTGTGCTGACGTGTCACTCAATAGACTTCAATGTATTCGGCACAAGTCATGTGACATCCCCTCAACGTGCAGAAACATCAGCTACTTTTACAAATTAATAGTTCTTCCAACTTTTTCTCTCCATGATGAACAAGGTAAACTCCCATGCCGATGCTAAACGAACAACATGCCCCTCTCATTCATTCGGTCGGTACAAGTACCAGATCATTCGGTGTCAGTGTGTTTATGAATGACAAGTTTCACAAATGCTGCTTCTTACTTTGCTTGCACCACTGAAGCAAAGCACGTGATTGGTCGTAGCTGTAACCAATTAAGAGATCTACCTTGGTTTTCCAGTACAAATCATTATTTTTACAAGACATTTAGGTATTTTTCTAATTTTCCATGATTTTTTCCATGACTGGAAAACTGCATTGCAAAATTCCAGGTTTTCCAGGATGCGTGGGAACCCTGATATTGTCTCTGATTCTTTTATCTAAATATTCTTTTCAAAAATACATATTTAATGGAAGTGCATGCTAATCCAGTTAAATTATAATAATTTACTGATGAAATCAAATCAGACATGACATTTGATTTAGGGATTATATTCCTCCATAGCATTATTATACCTAATATTCAACACTTTACTGCATATAGTAGATTTATTAATATGGCGCTATAATTAAACCTCTGTAAACTTTATTTTCCCTCGTGCAGTTAGAGCAGATCAGTCTCATGCTTCAAACGGACATTCAATCTCTTGTGCTGAAAAGGCACGTCTCTCTCCCGCTGCTGAACTGGTGTCACTTTCAGCTGAACTCATCCTACAACACCTATGGCTACTAGTGTGCAATTGTAATTTAGAGCTCCTTGTGTGCAATGAAGTGATTTCCATTTGTATGTAGGCGTAGGACGTTGCGTGTACTGGATAGACCAGACGTTAAAATAATAATAAGATGGGCTACACGTAAATGTCCTACCTACCAATACTCTACCTGATATACTCTGACATTTAGATGGGTATAAGTAGCATAATTTGATGAATTTCATTTTGAATTTCATTTTGCTTACGATGGGTCAACAGATAAATTCAAAGGCCTAAAGTTATGCCTCAAGTTACAAAAGGATCATGGTGAATGGATGAAATGAGAAAAAGGACAATAAACCTTTATGAGTTTGCCATGTTAAATAAAATATTCCTGCAGTGTAGGCAGTTTCAGGGATATAACTGGAGACTACAGCAGTCGGTTTGCCAATGCCACACCAGATAGGTAAACATAATGCTTCAAGAGCAGACAAATAGAATGCAAATGTCTGCAATAATCGATTTTCACAAACGTCATATCCACCTTCAACCAGTGCTGATGATCACTACATATCCAAGCCATACATTTATAAACAAAACATCTTTCAATAGAGCCCTTCTTCTTCAAGCAGCACATGAGCCAATACACAGAGTCAGGACTAAACTAAGAAAAACATTTAACAGTCTGCTCCAATAAGAAAAATGCAGCCCTCACCATCACTGCTTACGTTCTTTATTTAGAGTTCATTTTGGGTTTTCGAGCATGAACTGCCCATTTAAGGTCCTGCCCCAGCATCTCAACCGGGTTCAAGTCAGAACTTTGACTAGTCCAATCCAAAACTTTAATTTTGCTTATATTGAGCATTTCAGAGGTGGACATACTCCTATGCTTTGGATCATTGTCTTGCTGCATAATCCAGTTGCGCTTGAGCTTCATCTAACGGCCTGATGACCGGACATTCTCCTTTATAATTTTCTGGTAGAGAGCAGAATTCATGTTTCCCTCAATTATTGCACGTCACCCTGGCCCTGAAGCAGCAAAGCATCCCCACACCATCACACTACCACCACCATGCTTGACCGAAGGTATGCTGTTCTCTTTGTGGAATTCTGTGTTTGATTTACGCCAGATGTAGGATCATCAAGGCGTGTTTTGGTGAAATTCAGACGAGCCTTGATGTTCTTCTGCGTTAGCAGTTGTTTTCCCCTTGCCAACTCTTCTATAGGAAATTAGCAACTTTGTGGCAGGGAACATTTACAACTGCCAGCATTCATCACAATAATATGTACAAATTTTATATGTAAATTAATTTAGGAACTTGGCCTTGTTCGACCACCATTATATTAAGAATAAATGACAAACGATCAGATTAAAAATCTGAATAAAATCTCTCCTCAATTAAATATGTAATACAACAGGCTCATTGTATCTGCTCACAATTTATATATGAGGAATTTTAGCTCAAGAAGGGAATTATGACTAATTCAGGGAATATTGAAATAATTCAGTTGTACGTCTGCTCACTTGGCCATGCTGAGTTGATATGACACATCTGTTAACTCTTTAGAGTAATACTATTTTCATGGCCATCGAAAATAATATCATAAATATGTTGAAACATTAATCGTGCTTGGAGTGTAGACCTTTAAGAATCAATTGAAGAGATTATTTATTAAAATATACCACAGTCAAATTATCTTTGAATACAAACAAGACTTTCTTGCTAATTTACAACATAAAAAAACTAACACACAAACAAATGAGAACAGGTTGGTGTATGAGCTGTAACAGAAGGTGAATGGAAATTACCTTTAAAGGAGAAAATTGAACTGAATGGAGTTTATAGGCCAAGCAATGAGAACCATCAATACTTTTATTTATTTTAAACCTTAATTTGCAGTTGGGTAACCCAAAGAATTTAAATAAAACACCAACACTTTCTAGCAAAGGTCTGGAGGTGTACTTGCATTTCGTTGGATTGCTTTGGTTCTTTGGCTAGGACCGTAGAAAGTTCTTGATGTTCTCCGTCAATGTTTTTAGATGCTGGATGGTTCAGAGCTGCAATGATCAGGCAGGGCTTTGAAGCGAGGCCTCGCTCAAGGGAGACTCGTGACACCCTGTCAAATGTGTGAGTTGTACAGTAGAGAAGAGAACTTAATGAGGGGGAAGAGGCTGATCCTTTTAAACTTTTCTGTCTGGTCGCACCCAAAGAAGGTCTAAGCCAATCAAAGCGGCTTTTCAGATACCATGCGATCACCTCTGAAATGGGTTCAGGATGGGCAAGGAAGAGGCCCAGCCATGCCCTGCAATCACCTCTGAAATAGGTTCAGGATGGGCAAGGAAGAGGCCCAGCCATGCCCTCCTCCTCATCACAATCGCTCCATCCCTAATTCTGAAGGTGATTAATGAGTCTTTCTTCTTAAGGTTTGTCTGTTTTCCCACTAAAAAGTGAACATACTTTTTTCCTGACTTGTATATAATGAAATAAAAGTGCAAGAGACATGACATCTGTCTCAACATTCTCTACATAAACGGGCTAGAATTTACATATGAAACATGACATTCCCTCTCTTTATGATTACATCACTACACAAAAGTTTGTGTCCTGACTGAATGAACGGAACAAAGGCTTATATGGTCACATTTATTTCTCTAGAATGTGCTTGCCAGTTGTGGGGGTTTTGGGTAATGGTTGGGTTTTCTGGACACCCTACCTTGTTTTGTGAGCTACATTGGCCAAATGCAGGTCAGCTCAGACCCCTTGGTGCCAGTCCGAATTTCTAGCATCTTAATGCTTAGAGGAATTTCCCAGAATTATTAGCCATCTTGGTGTAATTGTGTCTTAATTCTTCTTAATATCCTTCTGCTTGGCTACACTCATCCTACACTTCCATGGATGCCATTTTTGGCCAGTATCCTTCTGATAGTGGAATCATGAACAGTGACCTTTACTGATATGAGAGAGACCTGCAGTTCCCTGGATATTGTCATTGGCTCATCACTGTGATCTCGGAGGAATTTTGGAAGGTCTGCCACTTCTGGAAAGGTTCACTACTATGCCAAGTTTTCTCCATGTGGAGATAATGGCTCTCACTGTGGTTCTTCAGAGTCCCAGATCCTTTGAAATAGCTTTGAAACCCTTCACAGACTGGTGTATTTCATCACTTTTTTTCCTCATAATTTCTGGAATTTCTTTAGATCTTGGCATAGTGTGCAACTGGGAGAGACCTTTTAGCCAACTTCATACTGCTGAGGGCACTAAGAGGGCAAATACTTTTTCATACAGGCCCAGTTGGTATTGGATAACTTGTTTGCTTCAATAAATAACATTATCATTTAAAAGCTGTATTTATTTTTTTTTTACTATGATTGCATTTTGTGCTAGATTTTGTTTGAAGTTTTGAAACAATTTAGTATGAGATATACACAAAAACAGAAGAAATCAGGATACAAATACTTTTTCACAGTGCACATTTTTTGGAATTTCCAAAAAAAGAAGAGAAAACAAAATCCTAAACAGTCTTTACAAAACTGTGTTGGGGGCCCAGACACAGCCAATGCAGTGGAGTCTGAGGGATCTTCTATGAAAATTACAACTTGTTTAGAGTTTATCAATTGAGTGCAGTTAGATATGAATGTTATAAGATGATCTGTTCATTTTTAATCATAATGAAAGTATATATAGTATATAAGTGTGTTTTTTTTTTTATATTTCTTTACATACAGATATCCAAGTATGAGGCATAGAAGCCCTTGTGACTGAGGAATGATACTGTATGGGGGTTCAGGGGTATCTCCAGAGAGAAACATTTGAAAATGTAAAACAGAAACCTATTTGTTTATTATTAAAGGTTTGGAACATGCTGATTTATAAAACTAAATTTAGAAAGCAAAAACTTTATGGTCTAAATGCGCTCACATGTTTACTCACATGTGGGGAAAATAGGAAGCAGGTGCGGACCGGGACAGGGCATCAGTGAAGCGTGTTTCAGTGCTAGAGAAAAATATTCAAGAATACAGTGCAGAAAGATCAGATACGATGTAACTGGCACTATTGTTTTGTCACACTGCTCACTAGAGACGATGAAAGGGTGTAACCGTCGTCATGATGTCTTGCAGTCAAGATGGAATCAATCTGGGATCCGGAACGCGGTGACCTGCGTAGCGGAGGCTATAGAAACTTCATACAGTCTGAGGCTGTGTTTCCACTGGCGCGGAATCCGCACAAAGCCACTCCCAACGCTAAGGAACTGCTTGCCCCGCACAGCTGTCAATTTTACAATCCACCTCGCGAGCTTGGCTTCCATAGGAAGGAATTGAAAGCGTTCTCTCACATTCGCTCACCACGCGCCAGTGGAAACATATGATAAGAAAGCCAAACTGCTAGTGACATGCATGTCTAGATATGTGAGCGCAGCGTAGTTCTAGCAGGAAGACTAGCAGCTGTACATCACACTATTAGCTGGGTAATTCCTAGCCAATCGCAGGTAAGCCATTGCTTTATATGTCTGCTCACAATCTATCACATTGCTGTTTCAGTGCGCTAACACGGCAACCTCCACCACCCCACCACCACCAGTTGAGCCCCGTCCCGCACAGGGGTAGGCTCCTCGCCCCTGCCTCCTATCTCCGGCAGGATATGATGGTTCCGAGTACAACTCCCTCGGACCGCCAGACGGGGCCTACGCCAAAGAGAGACATTACTTTTCTGTTCTACATTAATCAAATAAATGGTATCTTAAACCTCACTCAAGCCTGCTTGTCTCCCCGATAGAAGTAGAACACTGGCTAAATATCGAAAATTACTCAAAAGCTTATCATCAATATCATGGAGTTTTTTATCGCGATAAATATTGATAAAAGTTTTATCGCCCAGCAACTATGCTGTAATAAGTACAATAAGTACCAATGTGCCGTCAATGATGCACAAATCACATTACAGCACAGGGAAGTAATGGTCCATATAATTTTATGTTATGATGATCAATTGTTTCTTTAATTCTAAATTCAAATTTATAATCCTGATACTAATCCCAATTCTTACCAAATGTAACTGTAATCTGATTATGTTGTTTTTTTTATGTAACTGTAATAGAGTACAGTTACAAATTTTTTGGTATCCTGATTACATAACACATTACAAGTATTTTGTTACTCCACAAACCTGGTTATTGCTAGCTGATGCTAGAAGTGATCTGTAATTAGATTTAACTTGGTTAACTTTAAGGAATATAGTAGTTCACCCCAAATTTTTTATTCTGGCATCAATTATTCAACCTCATGGCTATTAGAACCAGTATGACTGACTTTCATGGAACACAAAGGAGATTTTTTGATGCTCATAATGCTCTGTCCCAAACTACGAAAGCTCCAGGGGCTATTGAGCTCCAGAAAGGATAGTAAAGTATATGGCTTGGATTCGGTTTTCAAACTTGGCCTGTCATTATCGAATACAAAACATGTATAAGCATGAATTAGATTTGAGAGCTTCAGCAGAGTGCAGGGCTGGACTGGTAATCTGGCATACCAGGCATTTTCCCGGTGGGCTGACGCACTTTGGGGCCGATCAGGGCCAGACTGGCCATCGGGAGAACCGAGCAGGCTGATGTGTCGGCCGTGAAACGGGCCGAATGGGACGTGATAAACTAAAATGAGCCGCCGCGTTATGCAGAATGGACCACAAAATGCCGCAGCGATTTGCAGAACAGAACAGCGATCTTTTCTACACACAAAGCTATTGAATATATCAGCAGACTTTGAATATAGTGTGCTAGTAATATGGATTACTTTTAGTCCATAGTTTTACTTGATGGCACCTGTTCAATGTATCATTCTGTGTCCATAATGTAGTATTCTAAACATCTTATCTTGTGTTACACAGAAGAAAGAAAGTCATACATGCTTGGAACAACATGAGCGTGTGTAAATGATGAAGAATTTTCAGTTTTGTGTGAACTATCCCTTTGAAAATGTTGAATTCAGGTATATTGGGCCAGTTTTTGCCCTTTATCTAAAAAAGTGGCCCAATATACACCTGAATTAACCCAATATCCAGAATAAGCTGTATTTGAATACGTCAACACCATGGGTGACAGCTGCGAATAACAAAACAACAATAACATCAAACATCAGAGCTATTAGGAAGAAAAATTAGGACAAATTAAAAATGGCCTGATATTTTACCTTAAGCTAAACCAAAGTTAAACAAGGACACATTTTATTGTTAATATGGAAAAATACAATTAAAATTTAATTAGAAGTACCTGTTATCTAAAGACATTAAAACACTGCCTATTGTTGCTGATAAAGAGAGAGAGAGAGAGAGAGAGAAATGGTTCTGCTGCTTTGAACTCACAAGGCACACTGCATCATGGCTTTCAAAGTGTTCAGTACTGACAGACAACTGCTTTTGAAATCCTGCAAATAAAGGATTGCTTTGGATGAGTTTTTATTTCAGCTATATCTTCCCCTGCATTCAACTTCAGCATGACATTAAGAGGCATTGTTACAAATAATTTCCATTTCAATCTTTAATTTAGATGAAATGTATATAGATATGGTCTGTAGTATTGGAAATGAAAACATCCTTAAACATATCAGGAATTGTCTGAATGGTTTCTCTGTTGTTCAGATAACACTGTGAACGACAGCACGCGCGCGCACACACACACACACACACTGAAAAGTTTAACTGTTATGGATGAAACAAGGACAACAGATTTACTGCAGTCATGCTCCCTGGCATGAACTGCACACAGTGCTCCCTTAAAACAATACTGCCTCTGTATTTTCCCAAAAAGTTACTGTATGCTAGTGGCTGTAAAAGGCTGCATGTCAGTGCATATATAAAGTGCAGTGTTCCCAAAAAGTATTTGAACACTAAGGCCACACTTAAAATATATAGTATAACAATATTTTTACATTTATATAACAAAATGTCTAACCGAGTACAAAATATTTTAAATAAAGACTTTACAGATACAGCATTTCAGCTTAATTTTCTCTTATGGCATAATTTTCTGTAAAGCTGCTTTGAAATTATGTGTTGTGAAAAGCGCTATACAAATAAAAATGACTTGAAAAATTACATGGCACAAAGATAGCACAAACATGCTTTTCAAGCAAAACATTGCACAAACAATAGATGTACTATTTAAAATGAAAACAAGATATTTGGACAATTTCTTGTTAAACATTGTGAATTCGGAATTTGAATCATTGTCTAATTTAAGATAAAAATGCACATTAGAATGCTCAATTTAGTGATTTACTGTTGTAACACTCTAGGTGACTGTTACGCTCTCTCCTATGGTAAAAGCGCGGAGATTGTTATATTGGTATAGAAGATCTCTGGTAGTACTATGGCATGGTATAGGCTACTGCGCAACACTGTTAAAATAGAACCGTCTATTGAAACATTTATTTTCTTGTTTTACTTTTTTACATATTATATTAGAATATAAAGTGGCTAAATCTTTTGACTTTATCATTTACGCACATCTGTTAACAACTAAAAATTTTCTTTGCAATAAACAATCCCTACAGCACGGTGCTGATTGGTTTATATTGATGTATTGCACCCTCTTGTGGAAGTAGGAGACATTGTCAATTTAAAAATAAGATGATTTCTAGGTTTTTCCCCCCATCTGAAAATAAATGTCATTTAAACTCTAATATAATTCGAATTTTGGTAATATTTCAGTGAAAAATTTGAATTTAGTTTCTCAGCACTATTGACAGCCCTTATGTCCATAGTCAAAGTGATGGTTCACTTAAAAAGAAAAATAATGTCATCATTTACCCTCATGTTGTTCCAAACCAGAATAAAAGAATGTCATTCTTTTCCATGCAATAAAAGTGAATGGTAACTGAGGCTAACATTCTGCCTGTTCATTCTAATGTTCCACAGAAAATAGAAAGTCAAATGGGTTTGAAACAACATGAACGTGAGTAATTGATGACAGAATACATTTTTTTTTGGATGAACTATGTGTGGCAGCGGGGGCGTGATCAATTGCCCGTCCGGAGAGAGAGAAAGCGGTAAGGGCACTTGCACCTGAGCTAAATTATGACTAAAACCTGTCTATAATTCCAGTGAGCATGGGGAGAGCAGATAAAACTGAACTGAACAAACAAAAAAGCACCAAGAAGAGTGCAACAACTATATTGATGGAAGAAACTGAAGAGCCTTCCCTGTGAGTGGAGCAACTCATCTTCCATGTCACACTATTCCTTTAAAGAAGCACATATGAGTGTGCTTGTCTTGTGTCCAAATACTTTTGGCCATATAGTGTCTGTTAATTTCGAGCTTATTGCACCTGAAGAAAGACCTGCTGGTCCTGCGTCTGTGTGTACTGCAGGATATCCTGCTGTAGGTGTCGGAGGGCAGCGATACACATATAAACCTGGTAATCTGGTCCCATGATGATGCGTTTAGTCACACACTGACAGATCTCAGGCCAGTCCAGGCAGTTCCAGAAACACCGGCCAAGCCACTGAATACAAATCTGCAAAACAAATGGAGGGAGAGAGAGAGAGACAGACAGACAGACATACAGAGACAGAGCAGGGAAATGAGAGAGAGAGAGAGAGAGAGAGAGATCAAGCAAGTACATATGAGAAAAATGCATAATGTTTAGATCATACATTGTTAAAATTAATCAGTATAAGATCTACAAATTCAAACACAATACCCCCTTGACTGTGATCTGATCCAGTCAATCGCAAACATAGTGTTAGAATTATACTTAAAAGGTGATGTTTGTAATTAGTTTGATGTTAAAATAGTGTAAATACGAAATAATATATGGCTATGTGGCAAAACGATGCTCCGTTTGTTTGAGCGTCCTGATCAATAGGCTTACGACATGGCAACATTGGCTCACAAATCACTGTAAATGTTGAGTTAATGTTGAGTCTTGGATCTCACATACAGAAATCTCTGTCACATGCATCTTTGCTCTTGAATTATAATATGCAGAATTCACTTTTATCCATAGGCTTCTGATAGAACATCTGTTATGTTTCAGGTCTAATAATCCTCCTCAGAAGCTATTCAATTATTCTGCAGTATCACAGATGTGGTTCCGATATTGCCATACCTTCCTCCTGTACATTCAGGCCATTCCACTAGACAGCATCTGGGTCTTTTAGACACTCGCCTTGGTTTTGTCTAAAATGCTAAACACTCTCCCGAGTGCACAGACAAGGGTGCCCTCTATGATGGAGGTGACACTCAATTTAAAATAGAAAATCTTCTTTCCTTCAGTTTCTGGTTACAAAACTAGTTTCTACAATTTTGGAGATTCAGATATGTTGTAGTTATTGTTGGACTGAGGTACTGTAATTTGCATTTTATTCAGCTGTGTATGTATTGATTAAACCCTTTAGCAGTTTAATAGTTCAGTATGCACTTTGGCATAAATTATTTTCTTGTCAGAGTGTGTATCTATTTTTTTTATCTGTGATAAATGTTATTAATGTGCAATTACTACAACAAAGTGGCAGCTCTCTTTAGGGTAATTGAGTTTAACAAGATACTGAATATCATACAACACACAACATATCTAACTGAATGTCTTGCCAAAGTACCAGACAGAGACAATTACAGCAGTCTTCTGCTGTTTAGTCTGAGAGTTTCATGTATAATGTATGAACAACAAGGTAAACAAAGTGTAAACCGATGCTACAGAAACCTTCTTTCTGCATTCCTCTGATTTTACACAAAATTACAACAAAAAAAACAGCCAACAACATCTTTCATTTAAACAACAGTAGGCCCACTCAATTGCCAGGTACCTAATTCACATAGAAATTATTTTTTTAGTTTTGTCAGTGGAATTAAAATAAATATCCAGGCCAAGGATGAAAAATACAAAAATAAAATCCACTGAATGCAGAAAATACAGTTAGTCTTCAATAAGCTTGTCCTTGACTGCTGGAAAAGGTCATATTTCACAAAATTTGCTGCAAAGTTTTGAGATCATATACCCAAGATTGGATTTATGAGATAAGAGTGTATCACTGAGTAATCACTGCATTCATCTAGGAAGAATCTCAGTCATCCAGGTTACAGTAGAATGCCCTTGAATCTTTACATTTAAACTCTGGCAGTGACGCACCCGTTCACCCAGCAATCACGATTCACAACGTCAGAAATGCGGCTCCCACAAAGATTTCTGGCTTTTGTTACATTGCAGCAAGTGATGAGGTTAAACAACAACATATCAGCACCATTCAATAATGAGAATTGTGAATAAAGTCAGTTGGATGAGTGGTAAAATGTGTACAACCAACATTTAAAGGGATAGTTCACTTAATACTTTTGATTTAATTTGAAATGTGAATGTACCTTGAAATGTGCTTTTTTTCCCCTGTGCAAGAGTAGATTGGATGAATGCTTGACTGGGCAATCTCTAAAGGGAGGTGCACCTGTAATACAAAAAAAAAACATTAATATTATTAGTTAATAGACACCTAAAGGGATAATACACCCAAATAAGAACATTTTGTCATCATTTCCTCACATTCATGTTGATCGTTCAAAGCGTGTGCTCTTCTTTCTTCCGTGAAACAAAAAAGGAGATATTTTGAAGAATGTCAGAGCTGCTGTTTTCCATACCATGAAAGTGGACTGTGATTTTTACTAACAAGATCCAAAAAGAATAAAAACACCATAAAAGCAGTCCATATGACTCATGCGCTATATTCCAAGTGTTCATAGGCCAATGCAATCTAACTGACGATTATGTATTTTAGTGAATCAAAACTTATATGTATATTATGTTCCTCACTTAAAGCTAATGTATGGTTTAGAAGACTTAGTTTGAATACAGCGCAAAACAAGTCATATGGAGTACTCTAATGGAAGTTTTTTTTATTCTTACCTTTTGAAAAGTTTGAAAAAAAAAAAATAAAAAAAAATAAATCACTTGACTTAAAAAAATTATGCAAAATGCCTTATGTGCTTCACTGAATAAAGTAGTTATACTTCCTTTGGTATGGATGAGGGAGAGAGTAAATATTTTTTTTCTTAAAAAGGTTAAAATGAGGCAGATACAACAGAAGTGGGGCCAATTTTTGGAGGGTTTAAAGGAAAAAATCCTTAGAAAAAAATCTTAGATTAAAAAAAAAAAAAAAAAAATGTAAAACTTGTGTATTATTTTAACTGTAAAGTTGTTTAAATCATAATTTTTAGGGTTTGTTGACATTACAAGTTGTCAAATTGGTCATAACTTCACAGAGAAAAGGTTAGTAAGCAATTTTATCGCACTAAAATAATGTTATCATGCAAATTTTTTATGTATTGTGGCTATACTTTTGAAAGAATGAGTGTTTATGGACAGTCCCCAATTCACTTCCATTTTAAGTGCCTCACTGTAACCCAGATTTGACATTTCTTCTTCTTTTTTTTGTTATAAAAAAAGGAGGGCCAAGTCAAAATAATCAATAATCAATTGTGGTAATCAATATTATGCCACACATGCTGTCGATTGAGCTTAACTTGAATTGATCCAGCAAAATTCTTTTAAGGATTCTGGTCAGCACAGACAACAATAGATCACATCTGTTATGGTCCACTTTGGATGCAGGAGGGTATCAAAGTAAGCCCATGCTAATGATACAGCCAATATTTCTTTAGCTGGCTCTGTGTCTTCCTGTTAAGTGGGGACAATGGGAAATGTGAGTATTGTCTTCTCTTCTCTTTATTTTCATTCTTTGTCCTCAGCTGACTGATTTACATGCACTGCCACTCCGACAGCACATAAATATGGAACTGTTATCAGACAAACTCCTGTGTGTGGAGCATTATAATTTCCCCCACATATTTTTACAGCTGAAACTCTATTAACTGAGATTTGTTTACCATCTGCTGTTCCGAGAGAGAGATTGCTCCATTCAAATTTTATAGGTGCCACTATAATGACTTTGCCCAAGTAATATCATGGTATTCAACATTTCCTCCTAGTATTAAGGCTCTTCCTATGCAAATGGAGATTGGAATGATAACTCAAAATGCACCATTTTGTATATGGTATGTGGATATGGAAGCTACACAACCTTATACATATAAATCCAGCAGTTTATTCAACATGGGAGGGATGCAGCTGTTACTAGCTTACAAATTTCCAGCAGCGGCCAAGCTTAAAAGGACAGTTCCACTAAAAATTCAAATTTTGTCATCATTTAATCACCCTTATCTTGTTTTAAAACCATATTAATTTTTGTGAAACTCTTCTGTGAAACAAAATAAGGACATGTTGGTCAAAATGACGGCCTCAGTCACCATTCACTTTCATTTTATGGAAAAAAATGATCCAATGAAAGTGAATAGTGAATAAGGCTGTCATTCTGCTAACATCTCTGGAGTCAAATGGGTTTGAAACAACATGAGGGTTAGTAAATGATGCTAGAACTTTTATTTTTGGGTGAACTATCCTTTTAGTATGTTTTGTGTGCAATTTGTTGCTCCAGTCTTCTCCAGCTGCAAGTAATGAAGGTTGGCATGAAAAAGGATTCTACAGCAAGTGGGAAAGATTGTAGGACTTAGAAATGCAAAACAAAGCTTGTACTAATGGATAAGGCTGTAACTCACAGAGCTGTGCAGCCTAAGGGGCCACAAGAAGGCAGATGGCAGCAGACGGGAGAAAAGCAGACTGATTGAGCGGCCCACGCCGCCATGCATGAACAGGAGAACTGTGGAGGAAAACCTGTCTTGACCAGGATAACAACCCTGAAAATAAGCTGGAATATGGGTCAAGGAATCTTCAGTAGAGGTTAGAGGTCGACCTATTTGGGATTTTCAATGGCTGATAAAGATGGCAATATCTAGAGAGCAATATCGAGAACGCCCATACAGTGACCCCAAAAAGCATTTGGACACTTAAGCCACATTTAAAAATGCATGAATTGTATTGCATTTTATACCAAAACTACTAAATAAGTG
This sequence comes from Moxostoma hubbsi, assembly GCA_032164185.1. Classification (NCBI taxonomy): domain Eukaryota; kingdom Metazoa; phylum Chordata; class Actinopteri; order Cypriniformes; family Catostomidae; genus Moxostoma; species Moxostoma hubbsi. The sequence continues at coordinate 34,492,094 of JAVLUX010000031.1, read as the reverse complement.
ACATTTTAAAGAAAGTCCAAACATGCTTTTTGAGATAATTTAAAGTAATTAATCTATATTATAGTTTATATTATAGTTTATATACATTCCATGGACCTCAAGATATACAAAAGTATTTAAAGGGGGTATTTACACTTGGTCACTTCATTCACTTTTACTGATCAGATCTGTTAATGAAAAGACCAAGTGTAAATGCTCTCCAAGACGGATTCTAGACAGATATAAAACCACCTCCGGAGGTGTTTTGAGATGCAGTCCAAATTAAACAAGGTCAAGTGTAAATGCATCTAGCTGCTCAAGCTACATATGTCAACTTTAATCCACCCAAACAGCACTACGTCAGCATAGGGAAAATGTGAAAACATAACAGCTGCTACCGAGTATTTTCATAGGGCTCGGGTTGCACAGTAAATAATAACAAATAAAGAAATGGAAGCCCATTGTAGGAGATATATAAATAAATAAATATATATATATATATATATATATATATATATATATATATATATATATATATATATATATATATATATATATATATATATATTAATGCAGATTGTTAACAAAAATGAAACTAAACACTGACAATAAGCACAGCCTAAAAAGCGCAAGGACATGTCCTACCTACAACAAACCCAGAGGTGGAAAAATACGCAAGTTTCCATTTATATTTGGCAAAACAGCTAGTCCAAAACAGCAAGAGAGTCATTCTTATTTGAAATGGGCTTACTTCGCAGAGCAAGTTACAGAAAGTGACTGCAATCTTTTTGACTAAAATATTGATTTTGATAATATACTGTTGATATGCTAAACATTAAATTTACCTCTAAATAGAACAGTTATGGGATTATAACAAAGAGTTTGTTTTATTACTTTAAATTTAGTTTTTTAAATTGAAAATCACATTCAATATATACTGTACATGAAAATACATTTAAACTGTTGACAAATGCTTTTTGTTTTTGTTTTGATAATGTGAAAAGTATATGCAATTTATATTGCAATTTTTTTTATGAATATTTTTTGCATAAATTGCACAGCACACACATTGTTTGAGGTCAACATTCGACAAGATGTAGATTTTTTTTTTTTTTTTTTTAAATACATGAAATAAAAAAAATGCTTTTTCATTTGAATAATCAAAGAATTAATTGCCAGAAAATACCCCATTATCAAAATAAATCATGAATGAATGAGTGAGTGAGTGATGTCATGCCGCTCTGACTTAATACCCTTGCAGGCTAACTATTGGCTGATTCAGTGCTTGATGGCTGCTATTTTGTGTAGACAGCATTGTAGTCCTTATTTCAAAACACTTAAGTGCAACCTCAGTCAGCACTTAAAGCTTTACTGAAAGTTGCGTTTAGTGTCTTTAAAATGCTCCTACTCTTACGCAAGTCCTACTTTATGCTAAGAATTTCATAACACTTTTTCTTATTCTTAAGAGCATTTCTGAGAAGTTTTATGAATATGGCCCAAGATTTATATTTGTTTGGCGGAGACACATTTATGGCCATGTGTAAATAGAATATGCTTTTTCAATCGGATAGCAATCTTATCAGTAAAAACGCATGAAGTGAGCAAGTGTAAATACACACTAAATGAACATTAAAAGGTGGAGTGTGCGATTTTTGCACCCCTAGTATCACCAAATGAAATTGCAAAAATGTCTCCCCCTTTTTCAGAGGTGAGCCAAACCCCAAACCCCCAAACCTCATTAGTTGCACCAAAGATTTTCCAGGCTGGTCAAGATGCATGGAAATTTTGAGGAAGAACCACAGAGCCAGTGTTTACACTTTCAGGGGAATCAACCTACAGTTGCCTCTCCATATTCCTTTAACTAATAATTTGATAAGCATTCAAATGTAATGATGAAATAATGTAAGAATGCTTCCACTACAATACAAAACAACTCAAAGAATAGGATACAGAGCTCAGGTGAGACATTGACTCGTTGCTGGGAAAGAAACTCCTGACAGTGCTTAAGCATAAGACTCAGATCTTGTTTGAAATCAACTCTCAGTAACTTCAAGAACTTGCCATACCTACAAACACATACACATACACATACACACACAGACACATGTTGGTATTCATATCTTTGAGGACATGCCAATGACTTCTATTATTTTTATACTGAGGTAATTATATTAATATAGCTCAACAGAAACACACAAGCATACACACAATCTCTTTTGTAAGCCTTCTTAATTGTATATCTCATCCAATAAGACCTTGATAAACAGTGGTGAATAGACATAAAAATGCTTCTCCCATAACACTGACTTGTGCTCATTTACATAGTTATAACTTTCTCAAGGCAATATTTCTAGACTAATAAGAACAACTATTGCTATTGAATTAAATTCAGTTTTATCTACACTCTCTCCCTGTGAAACACAGCACCAAATGAGGGTTAACAGAGATTTACAATTACCTAAATGTGCAGTGCATTAGAATGCATCGGCTGATTACAGTCATAGTAGATTGCCTCAAGTCAAAATATCTAAATGGGTTCATATTGAGTTTAACTTGTGTGCTGACAGTCCAAAGAATGCCAGAAGCTTTCAGTAAAGCTGTGTAACATTTCATCTTTATGAATAGCTATGGGGTGAATTCACAAAATTCTTTTAAACCTGTTAGTATTTAAATTATGCAGTTGTCATTTGATTTCTGTGCAAACACCTCTTTTTTTTTTATTAGGCTAATTATAGATCGCACCTTATTTCATAAAACTCTTTATTTGCCTGACTCTTGTGAACCCCCACAGAAAGCAGATGGTAAATGTAATTGTTTGTGTACATTTTCTAGTAACCACGGCAGCAGTAATTCATCAAAAGATGATCATATGATGGGAGAAGAGTGCGCGTAGACAAGCTAAATTAAAACGATTTAAAGAGCCAATCCAGCAGCAATGCTGTTAGCATGCTGTCCTAGTAAAATATGCCAACGCACAGTATTACTAAAAACTTTAAAGTAACATCAAAACAACGTCATGCCAAAAGAAATCCAGCTGATAAACTAAAATAATTGTGTAAAGGGATATAAGGGAAAGGAGGAGGCGAGAACCGGCTTGACAATATAAATAATAGTTTAATGAAAAACTTAAACAAAAGATACAAACGCACACATGATGGACAGCTACCCGTAAACGATCTCTCACTCTATCGCACCACCATCCGCAGTCGCCCTTTATCACTCTCGGAGGCTTAATTAGCCTGATAAGGGACTGGGTGTGCAGAATCACCACTTGGCCCCGCCCTCCGCCCTGTCACACATTGAAACCATGAGTTGTGATAATTCAACGTGATCTAGAACATTTAGGTGTCGTTCACACCGAATACATTGTTGCTTCCATTTGTAAACATGTAATAGATGGACATTTTGAATGTTTTGCCGCATCTCGCTGTTTATCCAGCATCTCACACAGGAGTGCGTTTCGAGACAAATGCATTATATTTTAATTGTTGTCCTGTGCTTAACTTTCTTTAGTGCAAGAACAAGTTCAGTCTGAATGGACCCTAATGGCACTTTTCCACTCCACGTTTCACTGGTTCGACTCGACTCTACTCACTTTACTTTTATGAGCTTGTTTTTCCACTGCTGTTTAGTGCCGCCTCAACATGGGTGGGATTATAGGTTGATCATCATAGTTGCGCTGCCTCTACTGCCGTGACATCAACTTAAACATGACACAAAACAATAAACAATAACATGAACGATAGCTGTTAGCTACAAGCTCATTGTGCTGCATAAAGCAGTTGTTGCATGATGATTTTACACAAGTGTAACAGTTAAATTGGCCTGGATGTTTAAGAAGCAAGCTTTCCAGTAGCTGGTCAACTAAATAAAGTGAAGCTTTCAAGCAGAGTATAGATTTAATGTACCATCCTCCATCGTGGAGTCCAGGGCACTCTACCTCCCATTTCTCGCTGGTCTAGATAGCGTCCATTTGGTCAAACCACTTCCACTTTTCCTTGATGGTTCTGTAGTCACTTTTACATTTTAAAAGTCTACATTTAAATTTATTGTATTTTTTTTACTTTTCCCCTACACTTCCTGAAATAATTTTTCGTTTCATTCGTTGCTAACGAGAGGATCGTCTGCACCTCGTTTATTGACCACAGCGTGGTTTTGCGCACAGCCATTTCTTTTTACAATTCGAATGTCGCATGAACAAATGATACTGCTATCGCTGTAGCTAACTTCGAAAATACAGTGATGCTGGTAGTGAAGATTCTCTCTGACCAATCAATGATCTGCAGGGTTTTGATGTGACATTTCGTATCGGCTCGGCTCGCTTGGAACCTCGACCGAGGTGGTACTAAAAAAAGTACCACATACTAGGTACTATCCACAGTGGAAAACTCACAAAAAGCAAGCAGAGTCAAGTCGAGTTGTACCATGCAGTGGAAAAGCCCCATTAGATAGCACCTGAGGGGCAGGAATTTGCTAATTTGCAGGTTCCCCTTAGCCCCTGCTGTTAGATGTAGGAACTACATCCTCCGGGGCTTAGGAGCATGTTTCCCCATTGACGGCCTTTCAAAAACAACCATGTATTCTGACCAAATATGTTTTTTTTTTTAAAGAAACATTTTGATCACACACATTTCAACACATCACAACATTCTATATGGCAGGCTTCTTAAACAAGACATTTACTTAACCCCCCCCATTACTTTGTTAAGCCTAAAGCATAACAAAGTACTTTTTAAGGAAAGTCAGTCCACAATCTGGAATGCTCCTGGGTGGCTATTTTCTATGGATCCAAACTCTATTTTCCTGGCTGGTCTAGCTACTGCACATTCACATTCTGAAGTTGATTGACAGGCAATGTCTGTAACTAAGATGTGATTGGCTCTTTTACCTGTAAGCCAGGTCTTCCAATTTTACATCCGCCATATTTGGTTTTCCAATTTCTCCCATTCATTTTAATGCAAGTGCTCCATCTCGGGCTAAACAGTCTTTGAGCGCAAGTACCAAAGGACTTCTCACTCATGAGGTTGGAAGCAAACTTAACTCGCATTCTTGTTGGACAAACAGCAAAAGACTATGATAAGGTACCTGTTTCCTGCACTACATGTGCATATCTTATGCGTTTGACTAATTATGCGTTTAATCTAATAAACAAATGGGAACACTTGATTTTGCAGTCTTGTGCCATGGTTATTTAAACAATATTGATTATAGAAACATGTTAAAAAACATATAGTGAATTAACTTGTAATGCATAATTCATATTGATACATCAATCTGAAATGATGACCTTTTTAAGCTTTTAATTGTGCCACTCATCAGGGCCTGGTGTAAAATTCCATAAGTCGTTTATTTATATTTATTTATTCAATTAATTTACAGCCTAATTTGGTCACCCCGTGCACACTCACATTACTGTAACCTACCATTTCTGCATGTATGTTGGGTTATGAGCATTGTGAGGACATCATTTTTCTGTGGCTGCAGAGAAAGTCACATGATAACCGGTGTCAAGATCGCAGCTACATATGGGGGAGTCAGTCGGACCCTGCACCAGCTATGCACTGCAAAAAAGATGAATGCGAATGCTGATTCATGATTCAACGGATTCATCTCTCTAGGTATTTTAGAGCTTCACAGACAACACAACCCACAGAACAGACTGAACATCTAGTGCTCACAGGCTTGTTTTCAATTGCAATTTTTTTTTAATAAGGCGTCTACCCTTTCAAAGGTCCATTAGTGTTTTCACGAGCCTTTGCAAAGTTTTACTATTAGACACAGCTGCCGTTCCTTTGAAGTTCCTGTCTGGAGATGGCACAAATACATTACCTGAGGGATATCCCCACACCTAATTGCTCTACAGATGTCAGGCTTTGAGTCTGTCGTCCACCACTAAAACCCACACCATAAAGAGAAGATAAATTATTTTCCATTTACACCTCCTCTTCGGGCCATCGATAGCAATTTAATTTTGGCAAATGCAGCACATATGGAGTAGCAAAAGAGCATTGAAAAATGTGTTGCTGAATAATAAGTTTATCTCAGCATCGACTTACCCACAATTCAAAATCAGATGTGCAATCTACATTCATCATTGCTTAAGAGTGGCCTTAATTGAGTAAATGCCCTTGGTGAGAGTGAAATGAGCCAACTGATATAATTATGGGGCCATTCCTCCATCCTCATTAATACCACAACAATGTCAGGACTGTAATGATGACATAATGTAGATGAATGTGAAGTGAAGTGACTGGTTTTGATTGGCTGGCAAAGGAGCCAATGGGAGCGTAGGGGTTAAACCTGAATGACAAATCATAGTTCCTGGTGCTCACATCAGTAAGCGTTTGTGACACAAACTGCTAAGTGAGATGAAGGATGCTGACTGTGCCAGCTCACCTCAACTGCTCTGCTAAAATGAGAGAGGAGAATACAAACCCACGACCAGAGGTATGAATCATACAAGAAATCCTGCAAAATAAAAAGACGAGTCCAAAATACCAACAGCAGGATACTTCCCATTTAAATCATACATACAGGTACACATACACAGTGTGTTTTAATGTGTTGGGAAGTCTGATCCGGGTTAAAAACTGATTCACTTATTAGTTTGACTTTAACGGTAAATTTATGTTTATGTTTTCGATAAGGTTAAACAGATTGCATCAAATGTTGTATTGCCAACGCTGTTTTACTCACACACAAATATTCTCCTATAGATTTGAGTGATTTAAAGTGTTTTGTAAATCGGTTCAACCAAATTTTACAAAGAACTGCTTCAAAACATTACTATCATGTTCAGGGAGATTCTTGACCTTAAATTAAAAGATCATATGTTTCCCACAAACCAGACCACCATTAACCTGCCATTTTAACTGATCCTTCACCCAATCCATGACTCATACAGAAAAGTGAAATTGAGAAGTCTTTTTTAAGTATGAAAGTTTAAGAGATCGTTCTGAAATAAAAAGAAAAAAAAAATTACATTTATGTAGAGCAAATTTGAGAGTGTACATTTAAAATACTTTTAAATCAGCCAAAATAAAATGGCTGGGAAAGTATAAAATGGCTCAGTGCTGCTGATATTCCTTTCAACTGGGATTGTGTGTGTGTGTGTGTGTGTGTGTGTGTGTGTATATATGTATATATATATATATATATATATATATATATATATGTATATATATATATATATATATATATATATATATATATATATGTGTGTGTGTGTGTGTGTGTGTGTGTGTGTGTGTGTAAAGAGCATGGCCAATATTATTTCTCTGAACCATTATGTTTAATAAATGAAAAAAAACCAACAGAGCTTCAACTAGCTGCCTATTTTCTAAATAATTCAGTTTGTATGAATAGAAGGCAGAGAATATACCATGGTGATTTTTCTCAAAGATTTGAAACTTTTCAGACATGTATTTTTCATCAATGCTCTGCCTAGAAGTACAACAGCACTTTGTGTATCATAAATTCTTGATTTAAAGATATATGTATGACTTCCTATGGGTCATTGTCAGGAAAAGGTACCAAAGGTGTGTCCCCATGACTTTCAACTCTTATAATTAATATAATGATACTGAACTTAGTTTCATTATATTTAATTGGAATATCAGCCGACTGTCCCCATTCATAACCATTACATTTTAATAGGTTATATAGAATTTAATCTATATTGAAATATTTTTAAAATCTATTTTTAAAAATCTATCAATTAAGTAAAAAATTTATTATGTAAACTGAAATGCTTTATGCCGAATTTGTCTTTGTTCTTGTACTTTCTGTTCAACTATGCTATGCAGCCAGATTTTTCAACAGAGGCAAGTTTCTCTTATACGGGCCTTATCAAGCTCAATAGTTCAACTCTTATAAAAAGTCAAGATAGCACAAGGCTTTTTACAGTGAATATATAATATATATAATATCTTTTTTTCATACATTTATTTGAAGATCTGATTACAAGGAATATTTTTATATGACCATGTGTTTTTATTATGCCATATGTGCTTGCAGGCTTTCTTCTTGCCCTCAGAAGTGGATGATATCAATGTTAGCTGTTATTTACTAAACAAGTGCTTTTGACTGACCTTTATATTTATCAGGTGGAAAGAAGCAGTCGGTGGTGAAGATGAAAGATGAAAGCTGCAACACAACCCTCTCCAACAGATCAGCGAGTACTAAAATAGTAGCAAAAAGAAAATAAGTTATCTTTAAATTCTAGTGAACCGGAAGACATTTTTCTCCCTTGAGTGCATGGCAAAGGAATCAAAGAACATATTGAGCTATTTAGTTTAAAAAATATAGACAAAAAGATACAATGAATACTTTTACTTTTTTAACCTTATTGCTTGTACAGTTCCTAGTGGTGCCCTATAGTTCTGTCTGTCTGTCTGTCTGTCTGTCTGTCTATCTATCTATCTATCTATCTATCTATCTATCTATCTATCTATCTATCTAGACCAGTATTCATTGTCTCTGTGGGCTGAAAGAGAAGATTCCAAGTCCATGCTGAGCATCTTGAATAATGCTTTATTAAAATCAACATGGAAAAGCCTAACATAGACAAAATTTAGGTTGCAGTTCACTGAATACATTTGTGTCTGTTTGGTCATACAAAGACTTCATAAGACTTGAAATATAGTGCACAAGTCATATGGACTACTTTTATTGTCCTTTTTGTGCTTAAATGGAGCTTGGCAATATAAATCACCATCTACTTTCCATTTAAGGAAAAGAGCAGTTTAGAAATTCTGCCTAACATTTCCTTGTATCAGAAAAATACAAGGTCGGATTCAGAGAATAGGATAGGCATATAAATTGATTTCTCATGAAATTACTCCATTATATACATAAAAACTTTCAGATGAGATTCACACAGCTAGGTATCAAGCTTGCTGTGAAGTTCAGATTGAGCTGAATGTGCGTCATCCCATATCCATTGAGAGTGTTTGATTTTGTATTCATGGTCTTGCAGAACTGACTCCTGCAGTCATCCATCCAGCTAGCGTCCCTCTCTGTTTCTTTAGAGGAGGCCATGAAAGCACTGATCTTTAAGTCTGAGAAAGAGTCCATATACAAATAGATGTCGATAGATGACAACAAAGTCTATCACCATTTTTATGGCACTTCTGTTACCCTTACTTTGTGACACTGGCTCATGGCTACTGTGTAACTACATGGCCTTCAAAATGACAATGTGCTGACTCAGTCCTTACCAACATCTCAAGGCAAGCCAAAAGAAATGTCATTGAATCAACGAATGGGCATTCACTCATGTGCTGATACTTATTCCTAAAGAAAGAGCATTTGCTAGCTTTTAAGAAACTCCAGCCTCTATGGAGACAGCTGTCACTATAAAAATAAAGATGTATTGCCATGACAGTAAATAAGAAAAATTAGCCTGTCAAAAAATGTTTTTAAAAAAAAAAAAAAAAAAAGAGTACAAACTGTCCTTGATGTTCCGACAGTTATAGCTGGAGGATCCTATGAATTAAGCTGTAGAGAAAAAATTCAAAAATAAGTCATATTCAATAACCCCAAGCAATCCAGTTTACCCAGACATTACCTACGCTGGTATATCGTTGTGACATGCATATTTCAATGAATTCACTTTCATTCTTTTAAAGGAATAGTTCACCAAAAAAATTAAAATTCTCATAGTATGTATTCACCTTCATGCCATCCCAGATGTGTAACTTTCTTTCTTCTGCTGAACACAAATACATTTTGAAGAATATCTCAGCTCAGTAAGTCCATGCAATGCAAGTAAATGGTGGCCAGAACTTTGAATCTCCAAAAAACACATAAAGGCAGAATACAAGTACTCCATTTGACTCCAGTGCTTAAATCTATATCTTCAGAAGTGATATGATAGGTGTGGGTGAGAAACAGATTCAAATGTAAGTCTTATGGGGAATGGTATTTATGGTATTTTCAGAGCACCATAAAATCATTGTGATTCATATTTATTTGTACATAATGTGTGTTGCAAACGAGTAACGATATGTGTCCCAGTTACACAGAGAGAAAAAACTAGGAAGCAATCTTATACTGTATCTACCACATGATCAACTCAAAGTAAGTAGAAATATACAAGCAGATAAGGAAAGAGGAGATGCCATCACCTTCTGCAGAGCTCGGGGAGGAAGTCTCCTCTCAGAAGGGCAACCAACCACTCCAAAGGAAGTGGTTTATTTCCACAGACAGACCGTCAATTATAAATTCCCTGGGGTCAATAAAGGCAGTATAAACAAGAAATACAATGAATCAATATTTAACCACAGTAAATTAATATAGTGGGGTCAAAACCTCTTGAGACCATGGTGAAAATCTGGTAATCTAATTTAAAACCTGAAAATAAACCTTTAAATTTTTAGGATTTAGAGCAAAATATTACTAAAATAATGAAAAATGTATAGGAAATATTTAAGATTAATAAGATTTCTAGGCCGCTAATCAAATAACTTTGACCATGTAAAAAATTCCTTGCTTTGATTAAGGCACAAATGATGCTCTTAGGAACTTTATACATTCAATTGTTATGCCTTTAATAAAATATATATATAAAAATAAACAGAAGCATTTTGGTCTCAGACTTTTGGATCCCACTATACACTCTGTTAATTACATTACATTACATAACTCTAAATAATAAGCCCAGCTTTTTAGTCTATTACTTTTGGAAAGCCACTCTGAATCAGTGTGTCATGCTGAACTAAATTCAAGCTAAATGTTCTGCCCCTGCATAGCATTAATTAATAATGTGAGAAGTGTAGTTGTCTGTCACCATCTAGAGGACATCAAAAAACATTGCAAGACGTTGCATAAGAGGAAGTAGGTAGTTATTAAGACCACATGGCCAGTACCTAAGACACTGTGTGTTCCTGGATAATCCTCAACCATCCTTGCTTTTGGAAGTTGTAAGAGAGCAATAGTTGTAAGTATTGTATTATTTGTGTGGTTTATATAGCATATGTCAAAATATGTTTGATAATCTAAAGTTTGACAGAATTATATTCAAGTATAATATTTATATAATGTTACCAATAAGCATTAGAAACCTAGTTTCTATATACAATGGATATATAGAATGGTATTCATATACAATGGAAGATGTGCCGTATTATTATTTTATTTAAGAAATATGCATTCTGTCAACATTGAGCAACAGAGTAATGTATAGGTAGTTGTGCATTTATTTTTATGTTTAAAAACATTACACATTCTGTTAAAAGAATAACTAAGAAAACTTCTAACTATTATAATATTTTCTTTAGTTCTACTCTGATTCATTATAGAGTTGAATCTTCTGTGTTCATTAAAATACTGAAGCTTGCTTTATGACTCTGTCTGTGATGAATTTTAGATGAGTTTAGCTTGCTGTCAATCGTTGTAAAACAATATGCACAGAGGGAGGACAGTATAGTAAAAAGCTGTTGGGCAACCAACCAAGCAAGCATCAATAGAGAATCATGGAGGATTAATCCAGCAAAATTAAAAAGTTTTCTTTGGCTGGCTCTAACCGCACATAATCTTCAAGATCTTCAGCAAGTAGTGCAGTAGACAGAGCTCAGGCTTAGCCAAAGCTGCACATGCATCATTGAGAGCTGGTCATGACAAAAGAGAAGGCAAGATTAGAAGCTGAGAAAGCCACACTTGAGGCACTACAGGTGGAAAACAAGGCAGCAGCTGCTCAGGTTGAAGTTCTAGAGGCTGCAGCGGATGTGGACTGGGGAAGTGATGAGTAGCTCTGTACACCTCAGACTGTCAAAGAGCAGACAGATGAGTATGTTAAAGATCAGAATAAGTAGCTTATCATAGAGAGCAACTCTTGTGCTTCATCACCTCACAACATTGACCTGTCATCAACAGCACTACTCCAAATGTTGCAGCAGAACAAAACATTGAGGTGACAAAGCCATCTGAACAGCTAACTCCTAAACCCATAAGTTACCAGTTACCCAGCAGCCAAATAATACAACAATCTCCTTTAAAGCATGAACTACCTTCACCACACTCAGCCCAAACTCTCAACATATCTCACCAGCACTCCTTTGCACATTCTTCACCAATCACCAGACTACAAGCAGATCACACCCAAGCTGCAAGCATGACAGACTTTGCAAAATATCTGACACATGGATTGACCAAGTTTGACGATTGTCCTGAAAATTATAGAGCATGGCAATCTTCTTTCGTCAATGACATTGAAGGCTTGGATATCACAGCAGGTAATGAACTATACTTTCTCTTAGCAAAGAGGATGGGCAGAGAGTCAGAGTATGTGAAGAGAATCAGATCTGTGCATATAAATCAATCAAAAGTAGCTCCTCAAATGGCCTGGTACAGACTCAATCAATGCTACACACCTGAAATTGTAGACAGTGCAGTTTTCAGAAAATTAGATAACTTCCCCCACATTTCCATCAAAGACCATATCAAATTAAGAAAACTTGGAGATCTTCTCATGGAGTTAAGTCAGCAAAAGAAGATGGATACTTACCAGGGTTAGATTACCTCGATACTGCTTGTGGCATCAACCCTATTGTAGACAAACCTCCATATAGTCTACAGGAGAAGTGGGTTTCGATTGGTTTAAAGTAAAAAGACGGACACAATGTGCCTTTCCCTCCATTTTCTTTCTTTACACAGTTTGTATGTTGGGAAGCCAGGACACGAAATGGCCCCAGCTCCATGCTGTCTACCAGCTCCACCACAACTTCCAGGTATGACAAGTCCTCATTCAGAAACGCAGCGCTAAAGATAAAATATCTGCACACAAGGCAGACTTGTACAGACAATAACTTCTATAGAAAACCAAACTGACAAAACGGCAAAGGAAAATGCTGTTGAAATGCAAGGAGTGTGAAAGTTACCGCCACACCACAGCCATGCACCTTAGTCCTGTCCCTTGGACTTCAACACAATACAAAGCAGGAAAAAGAAACCAAAGAAAACCTCAACAGCACAGCCTCTATAACTTCCCATTGCACAGAGGTGTGTGGCACAGGTCAGTCAGCTCATTCTTGATCAAAAATATGCTTTGTGAATGTATACAGAAAAGGACAGCAAGAGCACTTCGTTAAAAACGTACGTGATTCTTGATGATCGGGTCAATCGCTTCTTGGCTCGATCTGAATACGATTTGAAGTTCAAAGCAGCCCATCCCCTTACTCACTCAGAACCTGTGCATGCATCATAGAGATGACAGGAAGAAAAGCAAATGGTTTTCAGACTGAAGCAGTTAATGGAGGTGTGAGCATCGATGTTCCACCACTCATTGAATGCAATTCAATTCTTGACAACAGATGAGATATCAACCCAGGAGATATCACTTTGCCATCCTCGCTTCAAACTAATTGCAAAATGTATTCCAAAATTAGATTCAAATCCTGCTTTTGCTGGGAAGAGACCTCATCAGGGTGCACAAGGTCAGGCAGCAAATTAACGGCCCTCACAATTTACCCGTTGCTCAAAGACTTAATTTAGGATGGGTTCTAATAGGTGAAGTCTGCCTTGGTAATGCTCACTTTCTTTCTTACTTGCACCTTGCCCAGGTCACATTTCTTAGAAAGAGAAGGTAAATAATGGCAAGGAGACAAAACAGTGCATTCAACCTAATGCAGAACAGTCCATAAAAAGGTTGATAATCTTGGTCACACAGTGTTTGAGAGGACTAAGGATGACAATAAGTGTGCTCTTTACTTTGAAGACAAAGGCTTTCTAGAGATCATGGAAAGAGTTTCATAAAGATAAAACCGATTCCTGGGTTGTTCCTCTACCTTTTAAAGCACCTTGACCACTACTTCCAAATAATCGAGAACAAGTACTCTCACGGCTCAAAAGCTTAAAGCGCAATCTTGACAAAATATGAAATGAAGGAACACTTCCTGGGTTTCATAGAAAGGTGTTTGAGAACAATCATGCTTAACTGGCTCCTCTATTAAAATTTGGTAGATACCAGCATTACTCATTTTCTTTCAGATCAAATAAGGGTGGTCTTTGATTCTAGCGCACAATACCATGGCCATACCACACCACATCTTTCTCACAGGGACAGATTTGACAAATTCTCTCCTGGTGGTGTTAATATGCTTCCGAAAAGAACCAACAGCAATAACTGCTGACATACAGCAGATGTTCTATTGTTTTGTGGTGAAAGATGAGCATAGGAAGTACCTGAGGTTTTTGTGGCACAAACAAAATGTCAAAAGAGATCACTGACTATCAGATGTGAGTGCACCTTTGGTAACGCTCATTCCCCTGCCATTTCTATCTATGGTCTGAGACATGCTGCACAAGAAGTTGAGCATGTACATGGGTCAGATACACGTCAGTTTATGTGGATGATGGACTGATATCTTTGCCAACTGAAGCAGATGCCATTGACCTGCTAAAGCACACCCAGATAGCATTCCCCCAATCAAACCTAACTCTGCCACAGTGATGAAATCCTTTCCTCCAGAGGATTTAGCCAAAGGTATAAAAGACTTGGATCTTACCAATGAAACTCTTCCAAGCCAGAGAAGTCTTGGATTATGTTGGGAGATACAGAAGATTTGGATACATTCACCTTCAAAGTTGCAAATGCAGAGAAAACTTTCACACGTCATGGAGTATTGTGTTTGTCAAAAGCCTTTTCTACCCTTGGCCTAGTAGCACCAGTGACTATACAGAGAAGAGCTCTACTGCGAGAAATCTCCACTTTCAGATGACAAACAAGGACAGGGAAACACTCCTTGTTTCATTCACTACAGGAATTAAAGAACCTTCATATCCCACGCACCTATGTAAAGCACTCACTCTCTAAAGCTAAGCATACTGAGGCACATATTAGATGCATCTAACAAGGTGAGAGCTGCAGTAGCCTCGAGTCATTACTGATGACGGACTGTCAAGTTGGATTTGTCTTAGGCAAAGCCAAACTTGCCCATCGACCAGGACCCACCATTCCACACCTTGAATTGTGTGCAGCAGTGTTGTCGGTGGAAATTGCAGAGTTGATACTTGAAGAAATTTACATTAAGCCAGATGCATTGTCATTGTCTCTCTGACCCTGCAGCAGTAACTCATAGAGGTTATACTGAGACTCTAGAAAAGATAATCCAGGTTACAGCACAGAACACTTAAGAGCCTGGAACAGTTCAGAGAGAAAATAATAAAGAAGAGAAAATATTAAGAGTTTAAAAGGAAAACAAACAACATTACTTCAATTTCCCATTGCTGAAAACTGGAAAAAGAATATAAATCATTTCTAAGCCCCAAACGTCTTGCAATCTATCAGAATGATATTAAAGGTATAGTTTACCCAAAAATTTTGTGCTGAAAAATTACCATGGAAATTAGCATGGAGGCCATGAGAGTAATACACCATGAAATCCTACAATGGACTAATGAGACAAGGATATCTTTATGGAATGGAAAACAATATAGTGGCATATATCAGTTGTTGAGAAGCCAGAGGGATTGAGCTGCTGGAATTGTAAGGTGACACTGATTTTTTTTCTCTAATAGTTTCTAATGATGTGATTCAATGGAGCTGAGTGGAGCTGATTGGAGAGGATTCTCAGTGCAGCCATTAAATCGTAATATACTGTGACTGAGGTTGAATCAGTGCAGCATCAGTAGTTCGTTTGCAGCTTAAAAAAACTAAGAACTAACAACGACAAAATCTACATTCTCTTGCTACAGTCTTCATCTACTTTGAAGGCAAAAACTTTGTGTCCTAATTCACATTACTGCACTGTATGCATGTATTTCATACTTCTGTATATGTTGTAAGACAGCGAGACAGTACTGGGGATACTTTTAGGATTTTACATTTAAAAACTGCAGTGTAAGCTTTTGTCTAAATAGTCAGAAACGTTACTCAATGTAAAAGCAAACATATGGACACTTGCATCACTTTGGCATACTATTTTTAATCTACTATGATTTAAAACTTAACCCTGAATGACACTGGATGTGAATTGCATTGCATACATTTTGTAAACGGGTCATATTTAATTAAAATACATGAGTGTGGGATTGGTTCATTTATAATATTTGGTCTCACCAGAGGCGCATGAGTCGCTGTTCTTTCATTTGCCATAGACCCACACCCAAAAACTCCCATTGCTTTATGTACCTCTTCACCTCTCTCTCTCTCTCTCTCTCTCTGCCATCCCAAAAGCCAGACACTCAGTCCTGATAGTCTCAGTCTCCCCTGAAGTAGAGTGATATGAGAGCTCAGTAAATGAAGCGGACAGGTTATCGATAAGTCATTTTATCAAATCAAAGATGCTGCATCTTTGACTTGGTCCAGTTCTTTGGATTTGGGCCAGTAAGCAACCACATTACAATACACTAAAAAGTCCTCGGAACACATAGTAACCCACATTGCTATGCTCTGGCAACCACCCACAATACCTTAGCATCATGGTGGGACATGGCAGTAAGCACCACTCACAGTGTCTTTAGAAAATGCAAAAAAAAAAAAGAAGAAATTAGTACATCCATCAATACATCATAAACATCCTGGATGAAGAAAAAGTCTATAAGCAGAATATGCCTGGGGATCTTTATTTTACAGTGCACTCTGCATCTTACATCTTGACTTGGGTAAGAAAACAAAACCAAACATGATGGCAACAAACAAACAGCACATGGTTTCATCATCACAAGTATCTTCAGATGGCTACAGATGATCACTATTGGCAACTTCCCCAGCACTGAGGAAAAATACCATCTAAAGCTTTAGATTTAGGCAGAACGACTTGTCATTAACATTAAACCTGGTATAACACAAATGCATAAAAATGAATAAACAAACAGACACAATATTTATTTAGAATCTCAGTCAATATTGATATCTTTATTTCTAGATAAAAGCTGTCTGGCAAAGCATTGCTGATCACAGATGTCATGTTCCACAATGGCATTTAGCTAAAATAATGGAACGACTCCAAAAGGAAAGAGCTAAGGCACTTTTTCATAACTGTAACATTTTAATCATGATAAAATAGATAAACATTTCCTGTTATAGGAAAAACAGTAATAGTGATTCTGGTTCCAGCAGGGAAAAACATCAATAAAAATAACCCTTTAAACATGCAGTTAGTATGGGGAAATAAAGAGGTTTATCAACTTTTAAAAGGGAGGGTAAAACACTTGATATTTCTTGTTATTTACATCAAAAGGCCGAACGTCAATCTCTACAGTATTTTGCAGCTAAATTGATTTGCTAGCCAAATTAGGTAGATGCAAACATGTAAGGGTTGCTTGACATGCCCTCATCCTCAAAAACCATAAACAAATTCTACCCAGAATACATTAGATATGGTTACAATAGTAACTAGAATTAGCATGGCTTGCGTTGACCACAATGTGGTAATGTGATCTCTATGTAAGTGATCCAGAGCACCGAAACCTTAACTTTTCTCTTAGCTGATAATAAAGAGGGTAAAATGCATCTAGAGTAGATTACACCATTCAATTTCACTTCCTTTGAGAGTCTGAGCTCTTTCAAATGGTAACACCCTGGTAACACCCTGGTAACACCCTGGTAACTAATTAATTATTACTGGCATTAATTCAGGATAATCATAGCATAGAGGACACAAAGAGCTAAATCAATCTGCCATTGATCCCTGGAGAAGAATGAATGGAGAGAAAAAGGGCTAATCAAATAATAAGCCACTAGAACCCTCTGTCATTTTTGTGCTCTTGCTGTCCACTTACTGGTAGAGCAGATTGAACTATTGATCTTACCTCAGCCCAAACATGTGGGACTGCTCATAGTTGAAAAGGGAGTGAATCTTTGCATCAGAGTTAATGATGAGATGGTTCATCAGATCCTGACAGAAAGAATGAGTGATTATCAAAACACTTGATTTTGACCAGGGCTAGTTCTATGTGGCACATCACTGGTAAAAGTCTGCTCTCAAATTATCAGGATTAATCCAGATTAATAAAATCTCACCTGCTAGACTATATTCTACAGTTCTGCAGACAAATAAGTGTTAGAGAATGGAAAACCGATAAAACAATATTTATGAAGACTATGACTATTTATACTATGCATGACTTAAAACCTAGTGAACTACCTACCTAGAAAGCATTTTGGCATCATAGACACATTTTAATGTTCTAGCCTATGATAAAAAGAAATGCTGTCTAGATTTAATTCAACCAACCTACAACAGCAGTCAAAAGTTTGGACACGCCTCCTACTAATTCTATATTATTAAACTTTTTTGACATTTTAGAAAATAGTAATCAAAAAAATAACCCAATATATATCCAAATATATTTTGCTTTTGTATTATTCTTTTATTTTCCTCATAGTAGCCACTGTTTGTCTAGATTACAGCTCTGCACACTCTGGGTATTCTCTCAACAAACATCATGAGGTGCATCCTGAGATGCTTTTTAAATAGTATTGATGTATCCTATGTATGTATGCACTTGTTGGCTGCTTTTCCTTTATGATCCGGTCCAACTCATCCATTAAAAAAAATTACATAAAATCTATCGTTTTTAAAAATTAATATTTCTACACAATATGAACAATATACAGGCACAATTTATGTCTGTAAAATTAGTTTCAAGCATACAATAATAGGCCTTTAATCAAAAGTTTTAAAAAAAAAAAAAAAATATATATATATATATATATATATAAACAATTCAACAATATTGGCAAAACAATTACTATATATTTTCCTCTAAATATTTAAATAATATATATTTAGGTTGTCATAGGCCTAGAATTTCTTACCTTGGCTAAATACCTTGGGTCTTTTATGGGTCTTTTATGACTATACAAAAGCATTTTGCTGCCAGAATGAATTCCAATTTGTCTAGTGTCTCTCTACAACTTGAGATGCACTTAAGCCTGATGTCCGTCTCTCTGGAAGACAATGCAATGCTGTTTTAATGTGATTCTGAAATGAGAAGGTTCTCAATGCAGTCATTCGAGATGAGAATAACGGCTGCTTTTGCTAGGGATACAACACATTGCAGTCGTGGATTTGAACTCCGCAAACTTTGGGAAAGCAGTTATCACTGGTATGCCATCATGCTGTACACATTTGGCATTAACTAAAGTGGTTGCTGATGCATCTTGTTAATATTGTCACCGGACATTGTGTCAGACAATGTTTGAATGTCGGATATTAGGACATTTTAAAGATCAAAAAAATGGTAATTACCGGCTAATGGAAATTCTGGTGTCCAAATATTTGACTTAGAGAGTAAGTCTAAGATTATAAAATATAAATTTGGTGTTGAGGGGTAGGACTCACAAAAACTGAGGTGATCATCTCTCTCAAAATGTATTCGGTCTTGTTAGGAAGTGCTCGATGTGCCAGCAGTTCCCAAACAACTTGAGGTGAAGAAAGAATGTTCACTAGTGACAGGAAGAACAACAGACATCCACACATAAATAATTACTGGTAATACTCACAAAAACACAACAGTTCAGTTCCAGGTCATTCATTACCACATTAGATTTATGCTTCTAATCAAAGAGTTTGCCGTTGCTGGTCTTAATGTGCAAAATATTGGAATAAACTTTATTAAAAATGAAATAACTTGCTCTGCCTCTGAAACAACTGACTTCAAGGCCACCCGGGCAATTTAGCTATTTATACATTGTTTTAGCAATCTCACATTCAAGTCTAGTTTAATTCTGGCACGAAATGCCCACTTTTCACTATCCAATCAATTTCCATTGAATGGAAGTTTCCCAGTGCATTGGGAATTTATGTTAACTTTAAAGTGTATATTAAAGGAGCATTTAGTAACTTTTTTTATTTGTCTCATCTTGGACTTACTGATACCTAGCAGCTTGGATGCAGCATAATTCAAAATCAATAGTAATCAGTTTCCAGATGGCATTATAGATTAGTTAGCACAGTTAGCCATAATTAATTTAATCCATGAGTGAATATGTCTAATAACAGGGTTTCTGAGATTAAGCAAGTAGTATTCAGCTGGTCATGTGATTCTAACATGGCATCCCTCATGAGAAGACCCTCTTCATGTGGAATAAAGCAGCTTTTATAAGGTTACTTATTTGAGTGGAATCTTCGCCTCATTGAATGGTTATGATTTTATACATATATTTTAAAATGACAATTAATTTCTTTTGGAGGAAAAATTAAATAGTATGTCTTTAAATGTACAATTTAAGTTGGATGTACTAATTTCTAATGACTTTTTTGCATTTTCTAAGTTTCATTTACCCAAATAAAACTGTGTGTGACTAGTGACTGATGGTGTGTAAGATTGCAAAAATCATTTATTCATGAATTACTCAGCTTTTAAACACACACTATGGAAATTGGCAACTCTAAGTCTTATTTAAATCCATAAAATCTAATTGAAGCATAGCTCTTGCTTCTAAATAACTGTAAATAACACAAAAAGTTTTATATAGAAATACTGTGTATATTTATTGAAAAGTGAGTGATGGGAGCTCAGAACCTTATGGCAGCTCCTGTCGATGGGGTCCATTAGGGTTAATCTAGGATTGATAACACTTACGTCCTCTCAGCCACATTCCAGGGCTGACCACAACTCTAACACAATAGTCTAGACAAAGCTTGCAAATCCGCTCAAAGTTTAACTAGTTTAACAGCTTGAAATCCAAGTTTCAATGTTAAAACATTTCCTTCTGTATTGAGCAACACTTTATATCAGTGAGTAACTTCCTCTCTGCCAAAGCCCTAAATCAATAGTAACAGGAAATTTAAGGATTGTAGAGACACTAACAATGTAAATACATCTAGTAAATTTTTAACATGGCTATGTATTTCCCCTGTCTCCTGACAGATTAAATTAACAAAGTATTTATTGTTCTTGCTCACTTATGTGCAGTACATTAGTCATCAATAAGACTTTTAACTACCTGAGCTTTGCAAGGCCACAATGCCCATGGCTGTAGCAGCAACTTGGGTCACCATCACACCATACCCAAACTTTTTACACCTGCTGACCTGAGAATAGAAAAAAATATACAGTACATCATTACATCAGCATTCTGTCCCTAGTGAGAGCCTGAGGATATCTGCATAACGTAAAGCTTTGAGTAAATCACTAGAATCTGGAAATATGTTCATCTATAAACCAACAACTCAAATTCAAAACATATTCCTTTTGTTCCATAACAACTGAGCCATATCAGACCATGAAAGCCAACATGACCAGTCAGAACAGGAGTAGGATAGAAGAGGATGAAAACATTGTCAATAATTTGTCCTTAATTCATGGAAGTCCAGACTTTATACCCCTTCATTCAAAACTGTACTGGACTTATCCTTATGAAAGTTTAACATCGTTTTTCTATTGTTTAACAGTGGCATTTGTAATAAGCCCGTAACCACAGGTAAGACCATTGATGGTTCCTCATTACCATGGTTAGTTCAATGTAGACAGTCTTTCTAAAACATATAGTATTTGTTATGAAAAACTAAAAGCCTACACACATTTAGAAACTACAACTCTCACAGTTAAAAAAAACAAACAAAAAAACTAAGTCTAATATATTTGCCCAAATATAGTTAATATGAATCTGTAATATTTCCGACAATTTTACCAGTTAGTAACACTAACGGTGCTAGGACTGGGCAACTGAGGCTTTAGCCACAAATGTTATGTCAGAAGTACGAATGCTTTGGTATCAAGTTTATACTAACACATTTTATATTTTAACAGTACACACATGTATAGTGATGTACAGATGCATAGTGGCTGTGCAATGAGCAAAGGGAGGAGTGTGTTCATAGACAGGTGTGTGCATTGTGGAACTCAGGAGCAGATCCGTAGGAAGTGTCCGTTGAAACGTGGTGTGGAGCAGAGAACAAAGTCCAGGTAAAGGAGGGCTGGCATATTCGACACATGGGCCTCCATATTTAAACTTTTAGTTAAAGTGTATTATATTCCAATATTTAAAGCTACACTATGTAACGTTTGACCCTCTAGCAGTTGAAGCATAAAAACTGTAGGTTACTTGCGGAGGAACATTGTTTTGGTAATTACGTGACTTGTGCTTAGACACTGCTCAGGGCTGAGTTTCCCGATAACGTTGTCTCTTAGCGCACTACGAAGACTCTTAAGGTATAACTTAACTGAAGGTATACCATTTCTAGGTGTGTTCCTCGAACCATACCTTAGGAAGCCGCTTAAGATATACCTTCTTACGTGCGACGTTACCCGGTGCTGTCCGTGGCGATGGTGCTGAATTTGTTGATATCGATGGCTCGAGAATCAATTATTCTCTTGTGCAGGGGCTGCTTCACTGCGTTATGTGAGAAAGCGTTGTTCTTTTTAAAAGAAGCACTTCAGAAATAGTGGAAATTGCATTTATTTGGACTCATGGGATATTATAAAAAATAAAAAATTACAAATTGCAAACTAAATTAAACCCTGGATATTTTATATAATTTCGGAAAGAGTGCGCGAACGCACAACCTCGTGCTCAAACGTGTCATGCGTCTAACCCACTACAGTAACTGTCCGTATGCTTTCATTGCATTAGAAAGGGCCACTTATATTATCATAATATATTTGCTATAATTTCTTTATTTACTCCACAACCAGGGTTGATTGCCCAGCAGCTGCATCACATTATTGGTGTAAATAAAAATTTTCTGTGATTGGATGACCTACTCAATAAAAGCGCAACACGCGAAACATTTAATCAATAGCTATGGCGGAGAAAAAAGAAAGAAAGAGGAGAGCCCCCAGCTTTAATCCAACTGAAATGGACATCATTTTAGACGAGGTGGCACTCCACAAAGATGTGCTTTTTTCGAGTTTTCGGACAACTGTGTCCAACAAAACGAAAAAAGATACCTGGGAACGCACCGCCACACCGAGGTCTTACTCAGTCCATATCCATCCCCAACCACCTCCAGAAAACTCCCCACTGCATAAAAACGGAGAGCCGCAAGCAGCTGAATTTCGGGGCTGAGGGGGTGGTTCCGTCGAGTTTGTCTTGACACAGGCGGACTAATAAGATCTAAAAGCTGCTGAATTTGCTGTCGTGGCAGGCGAAATTTCTTTTGAATTGTATCTTCTGACATGGTAGCCAGGGGACTAAAGTTTTCGCGAATATAATAGTGCACATACACTAAATGGCTTCGCGGACAGCGCCGTCTTTGATTTAGCACAACTATTCGCTGTATCGCTGCCATAGTTTGACCAAATTCCCCACCACAGTCATTCTCTTTAAATAGACGAATAAGCCTTTACTTTCGAATGGTTTGCCAGCTGATGTACCTTTGGATAATATAATTAAAAAGCTAACAACAATCAGTGTGATGACAATTTTATTATTTGCATGAAAACACTTGAATTAGCCTAATTGAACACTGGGTGTATTAAATTTAAAATAATATTCGTATAGACTAAGATGCAAAGAAGCTTTTTGCAGTGGTGCCCACTAGCGGAGTGAACTGCCAACAGTGATGAGGTATAGCTAAGAGTGCTCCAGACCAACCTTCCGAACGTATGACTTACAGAAGGTATACTTAACTAAGAACGTTTCGGGAAACACGTATTAACGATATGGTACAGCTTAAGGTGTAACTTAAGAACGACGTAGCGTTAAGAAGGTTTCGGGAAACTCAGCCCTGCTCTTCTGCGTGGATTAATCTGATGGCATGAGGAGAAACCATGGTTACAGGAGATCATCTTTTCAGAGTGAATGTCATTAACATAAATAAAATTCACCTCCTCCCCTAAAAAAATAAATAACGAAAGGAAGAAAAATACACATATAAGATGGCTCAGCTTTAATTTGCTTTGGTTGCCCTACATTCACAGAATTTTCAATGTAGGAAAAACCCTGCAGAGAATGCAGGGGAAATCCTTCAGCAGGTTGTCTAACAGCATCTCCTCCCAGGCCACCCTGAAGAATCAGGAGCTAATTAGTTCTAATTTTCTTCATTCATCCTCACAAAACAGCAGTGGCAGGCCATGCTCAATTTTAGCACAGAAACAGACAGCTTAAGCAGGAACAGAGGAAGACAGGAAACATGATGAAGAGATACTCATGCGCTCTGCAGCTCCTGAGAGGCCAAAGTTGGGGGAGCTCTAGGAACAGGGGTGGGAACTCTCTCCGACAGTGAGCTGGTCTGCGGGGAAGAGACTTCACTGTCAGGGTGGATTCCTGCATGGCATTCAAACTACACAGTGAAATAATGAGACAACACATTATATGCCATGCTGATTCCCTTACACTACTCAAACTTGCCCCATCAAGGCAGGGGAATCCTGAGGGTTTCATTACCTACCGTGAAGCACTTCACGGTAGGCA
Source organism: Moxostoma hubbsi (assembly GCA_032164185.1). NCBI lineage: Eukaryota > Metazoa > Chordata > Actinopteri > Cypriniformes > Catostomidae > Moxostoma > Moxostoma hubbsi. The sequence goes on along the minus strand of JAVLUX010000031.1, from coordinate 34,467,811 downwards.
ATGAAAAAACTACTGTTTTTGTATTCTACAAACCCTCTACACACAGCCTAGAGAATGGACGTTCAGTGGTTCTTCAAACATTAATATTGTTTTGCTCAGGGAACAGACAGCTGCTGTCCAGAATAAGCTAAAAATTGTGTTTGATTTTAAAGGAATTTGACGGGTTCAATACAAGTTAAGCTCAACAGACAGCATTTGTGGCCTAATGTTGATTACCACATAATTAATTCGCTCCTTTTACTAAAAAAAAAAAGTCACTCAAAAATGCTCAGTTTTAAAAGTATAGTCAGAAGATGTAAACAATATGCACGGTAACATTATCCAAGTGTAATTCAATTGATTACCAACTTACTTTTATGTGTAAAGTTATATCCAATTTTATAACTTCATTGCTATGATGACATAACACTGTAAACTCCTGTAATCCCAGAAAAAAAACGACTTAAATGTTACAGCCCATATAATACACTTTTAACAGAAGAATTAATGCAAGTATTTTCATAAATTTTAAGCTTCAAATCTCTTCCTCTAAACCCTACAAACATTGGCACCACTCACTTCCATTTTAAGTGCCTCACTACAACCTTGATTTTTGCTTTATTTTAAATAAAAAGTGGGAAAAGACTAAATATATTTTTGTGGTATTCAAAATTATGCCACACATGCTGTCAAGAGCTTAAACCACTGACTTGAAAACTGAATGATGATCTAACGGACCACATTACTAACATAACCAGCCCACAAACAAACCCAGTATATCACAATACCCTAAACAAATGTTTTAAATACTCTGATTTCTTCGCATTCCAATTCCCGCATGTACGTTCAATTCAGACGTGATTATCTATATGCCCTATTCCCTTCAAAGACAAATACTCTGTGAGAGCTTCAGAGGGCTGAAAGGAGATAACTGTCATTTGGATATACGTTTTTGAGTGATTCCTATTGGAAATTCTGTTTGAAACAACTATACATGGATTGTGGTCATCAGCGCAGGTAAGAACACAGCTATGTGCACTGATCAGATGTAGGGGACTGTGCGTTCTTGTTCTAGAAAGCATTTGTTTGGACACAATTTCTCAGCAGCTTTGTGACGTCATGATTTTGGCTAGGTCTGTTTAACCGGAAAAGAGAGACTGCATATTTTAAATGCATATATCTGGTAGCTATACGGATTAGACCTGCACAACGTTCAGAAATTATTTTGGACCATTTTTCCTTACAGAGCAGCTTCAGCCATATTCTTAGGATGTCTGCTGTAAACAGCTCTCTTGAGGTCATTTCACAGCATCTCTATTGGGTTAAGGTCTGGTCTCAGACTGGGCCACTCCAAAAGGTGGATTTTTCTTTTTTTGAAGCCATTCTGTAGTGGATTTACTTCGATGTTTAGGGCCATTGTACTGCTGCATCACTCAACTTCTACTGAGCTTCAGCTGGCACACAGTAACCTGTAGGATACCTTGATAAACTTGAGCATTAATTTTTACCTCGATGATGCCAAGTGATCCAGGCCCCGAAGCAGCAAAACAACCACAAATCATGAGGCTCCCTCCACCGTACTTCACCATTGCGGTGCCATTTTTACGCCATATGTAGTGCTGCTTGTTCTTCCCAAACAATTAAACCAAACATTCATCAGTCCACAAAACATTTGCCTAGTAGCATTGTGGAGTGACAAGGTGGTCTTTGGCAAACTTCAGGCACACAGCAATTTATTTGTTGGAAAGCAGCAGCTTCCTTCGTGGTTTCCTGCCTTGGACACCATGGCTGTTTAATGTTTTCCATAGAGAAGACTCATGAACAGAGAAATTAACCAGTTCCAATGATTCCGTCAAGTCTTTAGCTGTCATTCTAAGGTTCTTTTTTAACTCATTGTGCATTCTGAGGTGTGCCCTTTGAGTCATCTTGGCTGGACGGCCACTTCTTGGGAGAGTAGGCACAGTAGTAAATCGTCTCCATTTATAGAAAATTTGTCTAACTGTGGACAAGATAACTTCAAGATAAATTTGTAACCCTTTCCAGCTTTATGCAAAGAAACAATTCTTGATTGAAGGTCTTCTGAAGTCTCTATTTTCAATCATGGTCCACGTCAGCAGTTGCTTCTTGTGAATAAAATGTTTGAGTGCTTTTTATAAGTCAAAGTAGCTCTAACCCACACATTAAATCTCATTTCATTAATTGGATGCCAGGTGACAACTCCTGATTCTAATTAGCTTTTTTTATCGTCTTTTAGCCTAAGGATGCATTTTTCCAATTTGTTTAATTGGATGTGTTAATAATAGCTTGTGTGTTGTTAGTTTAAGCTCATTGTGCTTTGTCTATACTTGTGAATTTAATGAAGATGAGATCACATTTTATGAAAAACAGCTAATTCCAAAGGGTTAACATACTTATTCTTGCCATTATAGATTGCCTTAAAGAAAACAGATATGGACTAAAAGCAGCAAAACTTTCATTTTGATTTCAAAGGGTCTTTAAGGGCTTTGTTGCAACTACCTACAGGTCATAATAAAAATAATCCATCTGTTAAGGAAAGAGTTTAGTGGCATTTAACCTATGAAATTGTAGACCAGAACAGGATATGTCAATATGGGGCAGAGATGGGTCAGATGTCTAGATAAAAATTAATCAAACAATTCAGAAGATGATATGTTTTCCAGTCAGTGAAAGAGTTTTTTTTTTTTGTGATAATACAAAGAGCAATTTTTCGCTGATACATTTCAAAGGAAAAAAAAAACATTACAACATCAAGAGTTGGTGATACACCACACAAGTTGTTTTATCTATGGGTTAAAGGATTACTAAACTATTACTATTGTTAAATTACCAAAAATCTGCACTAATAACTTAACACTCATCCAACCACAGAAATTCCCATATTTCCCATAGCAAACATTTAAGAGTTAAAGTTCAGGCTGTCTTGTTGTCATTAATATGATGACTAGGAGAAAACATTCCCAAAAATGATGCTTTCAACTTAAGATGTTTAATAAATTTAACCCAATAACTTAATTAAATACAGCCAAAAAATAGGGATGGTGTAGCCTAGGGTCTACAGATCTGGGCTGGTTACTGAAAGGTTGTAGGTTCGGGCACTATTGTCCCCTTGTGCAAGGCATTTACCCACATGGGAAGTGTCCCGGTAATTAGATTACTGTACATCATTTTGAATAAAAGCAACAACTAAATGGTAAATTGGTGTTTAGTGTACTCTTTACTAGCCCTAGTGTGCATAAAAGTCTCTTTTCTCCAAGCTTTAGCAATGTACTCATGCAAGCTGTACGGCCAGAAAACCTGCAGCCCCTTACAGGTGTTGTACATCTGGCGACAGACAAAGATGAATGCCCCGCTTACAGCAGGAGAAATCTCCAGCTCAGAGAACACATGCAGCTCTTTAGCCAGTGTCCTCTGGGTAAACTGCACAATCACATGTGCTACTGAATACTGAGGAAGGACTACCAGATTATATTAGGGTTACATTATTACAATTACATACCATGATATATATTGTACCCAGGGTTGGTATACCGGAATACATGTAAAGGAATAATGTATTTAAAATATGTAACTGTATTCCACTACAGTTACGATTTAAATAATTGGTAATTATAATACATTTACATTCAAAAAATATTTTGATTACTGAAGAGATTACTTTGCATTTTATTGTCATTTGTTTCATTTAATATTTAGTCCTTTCAGATGGAAAACATTTATACATATAAATTATGTGATCCAAAAAAATGCATTTGAACAGCAGTGAAACACTTTATGATGTTTGTTTCTTATGATTCATACAAGTACATATGAGGTAAGTTTGGAGCACAAGAAATAGAAATGATCCTTGTGTAAATTGTCAGCTTTACGCCAAGCTAAAATGCTATTTATAGCCATTTTACATGCACATGTTACCAGACACGATCATATTTTTTTATCAAGAAAATTCATGTTGGATCATAATTTCTTTTTTCTAGTAAGACCTTTAATATTAGGGCAAAAATCATATTCTTGATAATAATGTTTGTATTGTTTTCCTGTAAACATATTTAAAAATCCTTAAAACAAGATCAATTTGGTTTATCTTGTATTAGAAACAACACTGTATAAGATATTTATTTTTTTCAGAGAATGTATTTTTAACATGTGTATTTTGTCTTACTGTACTGGCAGAGTTTTTGTGAAAAAACAACCAGTGCTGAAGTAGTAATCCAAAGTATTTAGAATACGTTACTGACCTTGAGTAATCTAACGGAATGTTACAAATAACATTTTACAGCATGCATTCTGTAATTTGTAGTGGAATACATTTCAAAAGTAACCCTCCCAACCCTGGCTGTACCTCTATTCTATTCTATAATTGTATTTCTATTGGTTTTATTTTCTTTCACAGAGTACATTGTAGAGCAGAGGAGGGCGGGGCTGGGCTGGACAACACACTCCCAGTCCCCAATCAGCCTGATGGGAGAGAGAAAATTACAGGCAGCTGCTCTGTGTGTTTATGTTTGTGTGTTTTATATTTATTTCTTCACTAAACTATTATTTATACTGTCAAGCCAGTTCTCGCCTCCTTTCCATTGAACTGCTTTACATACATCTATTATATTATGTTCTAGTCTAATGTTAAATTATTTACATTGGTTTCTGTTTATTTCACAGCGTACATCTATTCTATTCTAATGTTAAGGCATTTTCCTTTTTGCTCCTTTCACAGAGTACACCTATTATATTCTATTATATTAGAATGTTAAGGTATTTTCCTTGATTTTCATTTCTTTCACAGAGTACATCTATTTTATTCTATTCTGTTCTATTATGGTATTTCCCTTGGTTTTCATTTCTTTTACAGAGTACATACACTATGTTTCTTTTCTATTCTAATGCTAAGGTATTCCCTTGTTTTTTGTTTATCACAGAGTTCATCTATTCTATTCTATTTCTATTGTTATGTCATTACATTTTTTCTTTTACAGAGTATATCTATTCTATTATATTGTTAAAATATTCCCATTGGTTTCTGTTTCATTCACAGAGTGCATCTATTCTATTCTAATGTTAATACATTTCCCTTACTTTTTGCTCCGTTCACAGAGTACAAACAGTACTGTGCAAAAGTTTTAGGCACTTAAGATATTTCACAAAAACATTTGTTTTAAGATTAGAATAGAAGAACAGGGCACTCTGCAAGAGATTGCATTGCCATCCCCACAGAGCTCCCCACTGAACATCGAGTCAGTCTGGGATTACATAAAGAGATGGAAACAACTGAGATATCATAAACAGATAGAAGAACTGTGGTGAATTCTCCAAGAAGCTTGGAACATCCTATCTGCCAACAACCAACTTTTGCACGGTACTGTATATTATATTAGTTTCTATTCTATTAGAATGTCAAGGTATATCCCTTGTTTTTAATTTATTTCCCAGAGTACATCTATTTTGTTTTATTCTATTCTGTTCTATTATATTGTATGGTATATACATTGGTTTCTGTTTATTTCACAGAGTACATCTATTCTATTATATTGTATTGTTAAGGTATTCCCTTAGTTTTTGTTTCTTTCACAGAGTACATCTATTCTATTAGAATATTAAGCTATTTCCCTTGATTTAAATTTTTCACAGATTACATCTATTCTATTCTACTGTTTAGGTTTTCTCATTGGTTTTCGCTTCTTTCACAGAGTACATCTATTCTATTCGACTGTTAAGGTATTCCCCTTGGTTTTTATTTCACTGAAGACACAAATGTCTTCTAAGTAATGACAGGTTCTTTTCTTCTCATCATCTCATATACAAGTATAATGTGTATAATGAGTATAATGATAATATACTGTATATGCCACAAGTGGAGACTACCTCAGTAAAGCACTTGAAGCAAGAATAAATAATGAATGTAACCTCAGAGTAAAATTAGATTTACTTATATTTCACCCTCGGCCGAGATGAGATTTCTGTCATAAAGCAGGAGTAATAAACCTCGTTCAGAGTTAGCGATTCCAGAATGTCTGCAATGTGAGTCAGGGCACTTTCTTAGGGTATTTAATTGGGGCTGTGACAAAAGACAAATTGAAATGCTTGGGGTGAACACAATAATGCATATACATAATAAAAGAAAGGGTATATTGTTTTTTTTTATTTTTTTTTTATAGAAACTAGTTTCTCCAGTAGTGTAACTGTAAATATATTCTTGTTCTATTTCCGACTCTATTTCCATGATGATACTGTGACATCAATCCCTCTCTTATATGTACTTATATGTTTGTTTTTCTAAATTCCAACTTTGTCTGTCTTTGTAGTGAAACAAAATGTCATTAATGTATCAGTTGGTCTGGGTTATTTTACGTAAGAAAAGCATATTTCGCTTCAGGGTCATGTTATGAAAACAAGATGTTCCTTGCTCTTTTAAAATAAAAAGATTTGATTTACAATCCTCTAACATTCACAACGCAAAAACCCTCCCCAGTCTACCCAGACTGTTTATCAAAACAGAGCAGCAAAAAAACAGGTCATTCAGAATTTATCATGGCATAAATGTGTGATCAACATAATGAAGCAGCAATCATATTTCATAATCATGTCTAGACACTTGATAATGCATGGTCTTGAAGGAGTGATTGTAGTGCTGACTAGCTTTCCTTTCAGCAGGGTGATAATGGGAGCAAGCAGAGTCTCTATAACCGGGATTTGGTAGAGGCACTCCAGAGCACACTCAGTACGGTCACAGAGAGTCATCACCTCCATCACAAGATTGGTGGGGGACAGGCAGGGTTTCTGGAGGTTCGAAGGAATTCAATTTAAAACTATAAGGCCAAATAAAATAAAAATTTTAGACCACTTTCGCAATAATAATAATAATAATAATAATAAAAAAACACATTAAATAATTAATTAGCTGGTAAATACAAAACCACTGAGGCTACTTGGATGTCTCAGGATATGTTTTTTTATGTTTTATTGTGCATTTATATGATTTCTTTTTTTAATTTTAAAGTATATACACCATTAAAACTCTAAATGAATTCATTAAGAATACATGTAGCCTAAAGTATGTAGCCTATATTGTGACCCTTCTCTTTAGTCACTTGCTTTCCAGCAAGACGTGATGCGATAGACCAATGCTTTGGCAATGTCACTGCTTATGTCAAACACGGAAGTGGTAGCGAAAATCATGCGTAAAAAGTAAACCTTAATCAGACTACGCTGTCAAAAAATGCTTCTGAGGGCTCTCGTTGACTGCTGTGGCCTCAAGCTATCAACAGAGCTGACTGGACTGAGGGGATCATTTCAACTTACAACTTGATTTACAAAGTTGTAAATTTACAGCGAACATGATTACATGTTTGTTATTTACTCATTTCATTATAGTAATTGTAGTGCTAAGAATGTTTGTATTTATGATGGTTATGTCATACTTTTGTTTAATCACATAATCTGTCAAAACTAACCCAACAGTCAGTGGTCTTTCTGCCACCACTTACTGTGCATGCGCTGACATTTTTGTAAATAAGATTTTTGTTATAAAAAAAAAAAAAAAAATATACAACGAAGCTGAGAGGGATAGAGTTACCATCTCTTCAATGGCTACATGGTATAAAGCTGTAAAAACTCCTAGATCACATGTGATTTTCCACAACTCATGTTGTCTGGACTTTTTGTCTACTGAGTGTCCTTGAAAATATTTTTTTCCAATGTTTTGTCTGCGGAATGATCCAAAAACACTTTAAACTGCAGTACATCCCATTGAAGAGACTGTACAACTATCCCTCACAGCCTTGTTTCATTCTCGTCAAAAATTAAATATGGCGCTGCTGTGAATAAGTATGAATAACATTTATATATTTTTCTTGGCAGATACCTTTAACAAATACTTTAACAGGTAGTTAAAGGGCAGTTAATTTAAAAAGGACATTTCTGTCATCACTGCTCACCCTTGAGTCTGTATGATTTTTTCTCTGCCATGGAACAAAAAGGAGATGTTAAGCAAAACGTTTAGTCTCATTCACTGCCGCTGCATCTTTTTGTCATTCAATGAAAGTGAATGGTGACTGAAACTCCCTAATATCTCCTTTTGATATCCACTGAAATACGAAAGTCATACTTGTTTGCAAAAGCATGAAGGAAAATGATGACAATTTTTATTTGTGTGCGATATATCTCAAGTAGAAGTGGCCATTTAAAGTTGACAATATGTATTGAACATTTTAACAGATTAAATTATTTATTTATGATGTATATTGAAAACAGATTATATACTAAATATTAAATATAGATAATATATTTTCAGATTATTATTATTATTATTATTATTATTATTATTATTATTATGTAATTTATTACACATTTTTTTAAATCTACTGATTCATATGGCAGAGAAAATACCTGTATATGTCAGATGGAGCTCTATAGAGATGGAGATGAGAGATGTAACATGTGTAACAAAAGTTCTGTTAGCTTTACAATTCTTGTCAAAGATGATGTAAAATAAGCTAGCGCCACTACCTGAAAGGTGTCAAAAAACCGTGCCAACCTTGAGCGCATGCAAATTGCAACTTTGACAGCTTTGTCGATTATAAGCAGGAGCGATAGTTTTATCGCATCGCTCGCTTACAGAGACGCAGAACAACGGCATTTGCATTTCAGATTAACAGGTTAATTAATTAACAGCATTTCAGGTTTATGAATGTTAATACATGTGTAACATCATAAGTTAAAACGTGCTTCCCTGCGCGCGCACACACTAAACTCAAGCATTAACTGCTAATTGCTGTAAGCACAAAAGAGAGAGAGAGAAAGTGTGAGAGAGAGAGAGAGAGAGAGAGAGAGAGAGAGAGAGAGAGAGATGATGATTTTGACTTTGAAGGTAATTTTTGCCCTATTCACACCCCAAAATGTAAGACCTCTCAAACGAAATTTAAGACTTCTTGTAATTTAAGATATTTAAGACTTTTTATGATCTTAAATTTTAAAAAGTTAATTTAAGACTTTTTAAGGACCTGTGGGTGCCCTGGAGAGGGAGTTTAGAGAAAACACACACACACACACACACACACATGCAAACACCGACATACACAGCTGTGCGATAACTCGTTAGCAGCTTCAAGACTTCCACACTTATTGGTTGAGTTCATTCACGGTTACAAGAGAGCTTGGTTAATCAATTATTTACAGTGCAGCACAAAAGGTCCAGTGAGGACAAACCAAGAGGAAATTTGTCTGAGACAGTCAAGAAACAAGAATTCCTTTTTTAAGAAACTAGGAATGTTAATCTATTGAACATCCTAAAAGGTACATTAGAAAATGATTAATTCGTCAAATGAATCTCAATAAATCACATACAACATTTACAGAGAAAAGCCCTAAAATAAAAAGATACGTTTAGACATTAGATTATTGTGGTGGGCGAGTAAATAATTGAAAATACACCTACAAAAAAAATGGCATTGGAAGTCAGTATACTGATTATTTCCATATTACTGAACATAAGCAATTTGGGTGGCACCAAATACTAAACAGCTGAGAAAAGTGATGTCCTTTGGAATTCACACAGGATCTAAAAAGGTGAAATTGACAGTCCTACCAAACAAAATATAACTCTTTTAAAAATGTTACTTGCCTAAATACTTAAATAATCTGCTTAAATAAACTTTCTAATTAATACTTCGATCCACAAAACTATATTATCACTGCTACAACCAAATACTGTATATAAACATTCCTTTTTTTCTTTGGTCAAAAGAAAAGTTTGTAAAACTAAGAATATTTGTAATTTATTCTCCCAAGGAAGTGAGTAAGTCTATTTGATAAACCAGAGAAAACCATAAAAAGGATCGTTATTCTGATCCTGATAAAAAAAAATGGCTAATATCACTGTGATAAGGAAAACCTTGCACACCCATATTGGCATTTTATTAACATCTAGATAATGGTCATAAAAATTACACAGACTGCCCGTATATTTAAAGTTGCACTCAGAGACAGGCGTGGCTAAGTTTCTGAGACTTTAAATTTATTTTAGAAATGTTCTGAGTGTCAATCATTGTAGCGCTCTTATGACACACATGTATGTGTTATCTCACCACAGGATGGTTTTGGGCGTTGGTACATGATGTTGATCAGAATCACCAATAGGTCAGTCAAGATTGCCGGATCTGAAACAGACGGCGGATTACACATGTAGAAAGGCTTCGGAGATATAGTTTCATGAGTCAGACTTGCTTTTCTCAAACGTCAAGCTGGGTTTGTTTCCTCCCATCTATACTTACCTATCCGTTTCTTCATTTTAATGGGGAAAATTTGCCTTCCATTAGTGTACATCACAAGTCTCCCGAGCATGAATGAACGAAATAAACAAACTCCAACTGTTTAGAACTATAGAGAGTTCACTGAGCAGGGCCTGAGGGGCAAAACACAAGATCTCATTCTCTGAACATTTTATAAATTAATTTAATCATTTGTATTCATCCTCCCATTTCTAAATTAGCACTGAAATCTAAATTCCTTAAAGTGAAGTGAGTGTAGATAGGTAGCATATTTAAACCCATTTAAGAGACAGAAATATTTTTGTGAGGAATATGTCTGTTAAAAGAAAGAACAAAATGTGTTTTTAATACTATTAATATGATTTGCATTGTGAAAATATTGTCATGTTTATTAAAGACACCAACTCCCTTCCCCACCATATAATTACCATAAGATATTAAAAATATTCTCATTCTTATTACCTCAATGCAATAATAAATAATGATATTTCTTCAACTGTAAATTATATGCACATCATATACTATGTTATTCTGCCCTTAATTAAAATTATTCAGCTTTCAATTGAAAAATATTTGCATTGCAGTAAAATTACTGTATTACAGTAATGAGAATCTAATTAGAATAACTATTGAGAATAGTTCTAAAAAAAATACTTAAAAAAACCCCACCTCTAAATACCTTTAATTAAAATGTCTATACACATTGAGGTAATGATAATTTGGGGTAATTAATGTGCTGAATCATCTTAATGGTCCTAAAATAGGCTTATTTTATGCAAAATATAATTTCAGATAATTTTATATTTCATATAATATCTTTTCCTTTTGATTTTGGGATGAAATGTGACATGGACATATTTTCATGAGATTCACCCTATTAAAGATTGAAAGAATATTTGAACCTATTTAGATTTGTATTTTTTTTTTTAAGATAAGATAAATTGATTCTACTGTATTATGATGTCTGAAAATAATAAGCAACTGTTCTATGGAAGCAACAAAAATCACTGTATTCTAACCCTCAGCACAGAGTCTAGAGTCTAGATAAGAATCTTTTGAAACAAGCTGACGTGTTAAGAATGTTTTACACCTGTGGGTAGTTCAAAAGTCCAATAGTATTTCCAAGCAGAAGATAACACGATAAGTCAATAGTGTGCAAATGTTTGGGTTTGTTTCTTCATGTGGGTCTTCCAACTGAAAAACATAACCAGGCTTCTGGGAAAGCTCTTCACTGTAAGCCTGCAAACTCTTGGAATTATCTACTTGGAGTGATAATCTAACTAGCTGACCATGAGAGGAAAGTCTGTAACAGCATGCAGAGCAAAACATGTGCCAAGATGCCAGATAAAGTCTGATAGTAAATGTGCACATTGTGGGCAAAAGGTCAGCCGTACCAATCTGCTGATGTTCTAGGCTGTGGATAATTTCCAAGGTTCCCTCTTTTACAGAATCACAGGAATAAATGTAATAAATGCACTGTTGAAGAGCATTAACAATCTAGGAAAAAGTATTAATGAAATTCACAATTAATCACTTGGGGTCACTTGGAAAAGTCTGTTTATTTTACCCATTTCATTTGAATCGGCCAGTGAATACTGACTATGTTCAGAATAGCACACTATCATACTACTGTAGTACTCAGTATGCACACTATGCGCATTATTTGACTTTTCTGTATGCATAGAATACCCAGATGACCAACTACATTTCCCAAAATGTGCAGCATACACCACATTTTAAATGCGCTTAACTTGACCTTCAATTTCCAGTGTGACGAATTAATATGAATATTAAAACAAATTTATATTAATATCAGACATGACAACTTTTTTATTAACTATCTGATTAGGCTGCCAAGAATGAAGACGTCATCTAGAGGAAATTGGAATAAAATGCAAAATCCATTTTTCTGTGTGAAAAACATTTTTCTGTTTGAAATGATAACTGGATGCCACTTGCTGAATTAAACACGCTCATATGGTGATGTGACAATGCGTGACAAACGTAATGAGGGCATGTGACAAAAATGTAGCATACTACTTTGAAATGTTTACTGTTGCATAATGTGTACTGTTTCACAAACCATTTTAAACAAAATAATAGGCTGTAATCTTTATACACTAGGCAGTAGGCAGTATGCTTGTTTTCCATAAATGACATAGCCATTCTTACTAGACCTTAGAATTAATGTTAGGGGTTAGGCATTAGCGTTCAGAAATATGGATGCAACATGGTGCAACTCACCAAAGACAATGGTTGTGCTGTAGTAGCCATGCTGTAAGACAACAGTTTGACATCAATTTGCACTGTATGCTGATAATTTGAGTAGAGATTGATCTCTGAAACAAAATATGTTGAATGTTTTCTTGATGAAACTTGGCTCACCATCCATTTCTTAAACCAGGTGGTTTTGATATCCAGTAGAGAGATTAAGAGTATGGGCTCTGGGGATTTCACTGTGCCATGTTCAGAATGTAGAGCGAGAAGAGAGAGGGTGCTCTCTATGATTTCCTCCATGTACCTGGTGCCGTAGGACAAAGACTGAATTCAAGGAAATCTGATACACTCAAGATATAAAAATGTCCTTAAGTATATCATATTTTGGAAATGTGTATAAAACACCACAGGTCACTTCTCAGGGTGTCGTATCCAAAATGGTGTCACCTCTTTTTGAAAGTCATTCATTAACCTTATCTGGAGTGACCAAAAAAAATTTAAGTTCAGAAAAAAAAAAGTTCCAAATTCCAACTCAATTAATGAGAAAGGAGGAAGGATATGACACATACTTGTTTGAGAAGATGGGCGAGATCTGGTCTGTTTGCATCAATACCTTTAGAACCACAGGGAAAATTCAACTTGTGGTACAGAAAATAAGCCTCCAAGCTTTTTGCTGCAAAAAGACAATGATAGATTATGAGAATAAACCAAGACCGCACAGTTATAAGAATATTAAAGCTTTTCAGAACCAAAGAATCCTACTAAAATTGCCCAAAACTATTACCTAAGCTGCTGTAGATATCCTTAGTCACATTTAATGGAGAAGAGGAATATGCTTTTGCAAAAAAAAAAAAATAATAAAAAATCAAAAGGACCTTATCATGTGAAAACATAGTGACACAGTGTACACAACACATGCAACACACTCCTGCATAATGTGGGATTCAGCAGTTAGAGGAACCAGTCATGGCCACAAGATTGCACCTCTTCTGTGGAAAGAAATTAAACACAAAGATCATCCTGAATTCTCTGAATGAAAATGACCGACCAATCCTAATGAGTTTATAAGAAACGATGTGAAGAATTTAGTGTTTTAGTGTAGAAGAACTTTAAAGGGGTGTTCCGGGATCAATACAAGTTACTGTTGAAGTCAGAGGTTTACATAAACCTTAGCCAAATACATTTAAACTCAGTTGAACTCAATTCCTGACATTTAAGCATAGAAAATATTCCCTGTTTTAGGTCAGTTAAGATCAATACTTTATTTTAAGAATGTGAAATGTCAGATTAATAGTAGAGAGAATGATTTATTTCAGCTTTTATATCTTTCATCACATTCCCAGTGGGTCAGAAGTTTACATACACTTTGATAGTATTTGGAAGCATTAATTTACTATTGTTTGTACAGATGAACGTGGAACCTAGGATGAACCAGACTTGTGGAGGTCCAATTTTTTTTCTGAGGTCTTGGCTGATTTCTTTGATTTTCCCATGATGCCAAGTAAAAAGGCACCAAGTTTGAAGGTAGGCCTTAAAATACATCCAGATGTACACCTCCAATTCAGTACACCTCCTACCAGAAGCAAATTGGCTAATTGCCTAAAGGCTTGACATAATTTTCTTGAATTTTCCAAGCTGATTAAAGGCACAGTTACCTTAGTGTATGTAAACTTCTGACCCACTGGAATTGCGGTATAGCCAATTAAAAGTGAAACAATCTGTCTTTTAACAGTAGTTGGACAAATTACTTGTGCCATGCACAAAGTAGATGCCCTAAACGACTTGCCAAAACTATAGTTTGCTAATATTAAATCTATGGAGTGGGTAAAAAATTTGTTTTAATGACAACCTTAGTGTATGTAAACTTCTGACTTCAACTGTAACTCTATCAGCAGCCTTTGTGGTATAATGTCAAATTATCTGTTACATCAGAAATAAAATTCAACTTGTTCCTCAGTTAAAAAATAAAATAAATAAAAAAAATGGTTACAATTAAGCCTCACAATGGAAGTAAACTGGCTCATGCACTTTGAGGGTTTAAAAGCAGAAAAGTTAAGATTGTACTTCTGTTAAACTTTAATTCTTAAAATTCTTAGAAATATGTGTATTACTTAAGCTGTAATGTTGTCTAAATCCAATTTTTTGAACTGAGACTACTATTCTAGGTGGATGAACTTCTAGGAATTTTTTCTCTATGTTAAAAGTCATATTTTTAGGTTTATTGCATTGCCACGTTTATGTCCAATGTAAGTACACACTGTAAAGATTATTGTTTATTTTCAAAACTAAAGGAATGCAGGGAGCATTCACCTCTAATGGTCGACATTTCCTATTTCTTCAGTTGCTCTTTCTCAAATTTAATGATCAGTGATTCGACAACCACCATGATGGTCTGTATCAGGGACGTCACTAGGATTGGAAGACAGGGGGGGCTTAGCCCCCAGGGTATTTGTAACTTGCGTTTACAAAATCTTTGCACTCACATCTAGAGCTACACTTATGTCAACAACCAGTCAAGAAACCAAGATGTTAACAAGTAAAACGTGACAGACATATCCTCTTCTTCCATTTCTACTCTGTTAAAGAAACGTTACTGTAATGTTAGCTTTTAGACACATCAAAGCTGCATGGGGGAATTTACTTAGGCCAGACTTTGCTCCTGATTAGTTATTCTATAAGCAATGACTTAAATGCCATCTGTCTGCTCATGTAAATGTATGATAAAGTAATAGCATACTATATCTAATTCCTCTCTATATAAGATAAGTTGTCCACAGAATGCTATTTAATTACTCTAATTACTGTAACTGTGCTGTGGATTGGTTCAATCAGTGTAATTTTGCTGTGTAGTTTGGCTTGCATACAGTTTAACCCAAGAACCAGAATTCAAAAAGCAAATTGGTCACATGAAACAACATCCAAAATGTCAAAAAACAGACAAACAGAGGCCAGATAGCTAAAAAGTTGGTAAGATAAACAAATATGACAAATAGCAGTACAAGAAAAATAAAAAAATAGGCGTCACTGCATATTTTATCATGTAAGCTATTGATACGGATCCTATTTAAAGTGGCTATTGTCTAAATACAATAACCTGATGGTGGAAGGAATAAAAGATTTGGAGTAATGATTACTGTTTATATGTACTGTATGTAGGATTGCTTTCATTTTAGTTTCACATATGTATCTGTGGGCATTTGCTCATCTTTAGCCTACATTTAGGTAACATCTACGTATTTATTTAATTTATCACAGCCAATGAATGCAGAAATTTAAATTGGTATAGCTAGCATATATAATACATATAATGAAATAATTTAGTTTAGGCTATGCATAGTGCCTAGACCTGCCAACAAATGCTTATTGTTAGAAGAAAACAAAACAATCCTTAGACCTATAGACCATTACTGACCTCAATCACACCAGCTCCCTCAGAATCAACTGGCCTGCCAATCTCCTGTGGCTGCTTCTCTTTATCTCTGCTAAAATATCTTCGAATATCCATCTCATCTGCTCAATAAATTGAAGGATACAATGGTAATAGCATTAACAGGGGCCCTATGACATTTAGTTTTCAGTGACAACAACATTCTATGGGGATTAATATTGTTTTATATGCCTATTATAGAGATAGGTTATATTATTGGCAAAGAATAAAGAGTTGTGATTAGTTTGCTAAGTTAACCATTTCTTGTATTTTTCTTGTTCACTCTAGCTAGACTACAGTTTTCCATAGCAAACCAAAATATCCCCTTTCCTTTACCTCAAGAAAACGTAGCTAGGTAATTAAAAACAACTTACAATTTCACTCTGTATAACGACACTTACCAATCTTCCTTTCACCATTAGCGTGTGTATCGGTGTGTGTGGGCGGGAGGGTGCATAGCGAGTTCAACTTCAGACCAAACTAGAGTAACGACGAGATGAGAAGAATCCTCCAGTTACTTGCAGCGCTCCGGTCTGCAACGTTCTGAAAGCTGCCACAGTTCACACCAATGCAACGAGACGCTGCGGTGCATCATCTTGATAGCACAACGACTCTTTGTACTTCTGTCCAACTTCCAACTTTTCGGCTATTTTTTGTAGCTGGATATATATCATTTGTTGCGTCTAATTCTAAATATGAATGAGGATATGGTTATTACTGGCGACCTGTCCAGGGTGTACCCCGCCTTTCGCCCAATGTTAGCTGGGATAGGCTCCAGCCCCCCGCGACCCTGTACAGGATAAGCGGTTGAGGATGGATGGATGGATGGATGGATATGGTTATTGATAAATCGAATTGTTATTGTTGTTCTTATTATCATTTAGGGGGGCTTAGGAACATTTTGGGGTAGCTTCAGCCCCCCTAAAATAGGCCTAACGACGTCCCTGGTCTGTATTAGCATCTGCATCATCTGTTTATACCTGCAATTAAAAAATAAATACAAATGTCATCTTCATTCAAGTCACATGATACATCCTAAACTGCTAGCATTAACAGCTTAACTGTACTGGGAAGGTAAATAAATTAATTTCAGTTTTAAAATACATCTGATCAAACTACTTTCATCATTGCACTGATGCAGATATTTTTGAATAATTTAGTGAGAAAGCATCCGATAAACAGTTTTATCAATCGCACAAAAAGCACAAGGTAGTATTACTTTTATCATTTCAGATTTAAAAGTTTCCTGACTAATGTCAATGCATTAATGCAGATATTTTTCATCATGCAGTGAAAAACCATTATCCAAAAGTGATTTAGGAGCCATTAAGACTGTAGGCATTCTTGTCAAAAAACAAAAACAAATCTAAAATAGAACAAAACACAGTGTTCTTTATTACTTGAAACAGAATCTAAAAACATGGCACACCTGCACAAAATCCTGAAAACAGCAAAAAACAATGACAAAAATTCAGTGCAACACTTACAGTTCAATCAGTATGTCTGTGTTCTCTGGGAACCAAACCTATGACCTTGCTCTAACAGTTGAGCCAACTTTAAAACATCTTGTCACATAAAGAAACACATGGTAACAGGAATCATAAAACATACATACTGTTTGGACTCCCTTGTCCATTTTTGTAACGGCATGAACAAGGGTGTCCTGCACCGACCTAACCGCATGACATTCGCCCTTGGTCAAATTCTCAGTTTCCTCTTCAATAATTACTCCCAAGCTGCTCTCCACATACTCCCGCAGATACTTCTCAAAGTCATAGCTAATACACAGAGGGAGGACATAAAAACAGGTTAAACAAACAGAAAATGCAATCTGCTTTAACACAGAAACATGGAAGAGGCAAGTCTCTCACTTGTGAAAGTTCTTGTCAGTTTCCTCCAAATGAAACAAGATCTCCTCGGCACATTCCACGGATGTTGCTCCTGAGATTCTCTCTTTTTAGGAGTTCTCACAACAGGCTCTGGAGTTCTGCCTCATCCTCGATGGAGAACTGATACATCGCTCTACAGGGAGTGTGATAAGCTCTTTTCTACAGATCTCCTGCTTATAGAGAAAAGGTGTTAAGGGAGATGTGTTTGGCCCTTAGTAACAGTACATGGGTGGGTGTAGTATACATGCATTGAGTAGATAGATGCACTTTATTAATTAGATAAGGAAATTGCACAGTAACAGCAATCAGAGTATTTTGCTAAAAAAAAAATAATAAAAAAATGTAAATTTTTAACCACCTTTTTGCCTTTACTGGTTCAGCATATTATAGCATGCCACGTATATTATATCACATTACAGGACATGTATTTCATGTCAACTGCCTATTGGAGACAAAAAATGTGCTATACATACAAAGAATAAAGAGAACTA
The DNA here is from genome assembly GCA_032164185.1 of Moxostoma hubbsi. Classification (NCBI taxonomy): domain Eukaryota; kingdom Metazoa; phylum Chordata; class Actinopteri; order Cypriniformes; family Catostomidae; genus Moxostoma; species Moxostoma hubbsi. Next base: position 34,449,528 of record JAVLUX010000031.1, on the reverse strand, counting down.
ACTTATCCATAGAGGATAAATCATTATAATAGTTAAAGATATAATAACAATTTTGTATGTATATGTATTCCATATTATATGATACATTCATACATCGGAGAATTAGATCAGAGGCGATCTGTCATTAAATGTTATATATCAACTTAAAGATTCAGATATTCAATAATGACTCCCAAGCTGCTCTCCACATACTCCCGCAGACATTTCAAACTCGTAGCTAATACACAGAGTTTCTCATTAGCAAAGCTACATTTAGTATACGCATACAGATAATTTTAAACATTACCCGTCCTATGTTTAGGTCATACAGGAGCTGACCAAGTAAATTAATTGCACTGCCTCTATATCATTAAAAATTATTTAAAAAATTGACGTTTATTAAAGCACAGAGTAATTATTAAGTCAGTTTAGCATCAGTTACTATCAGCCGTTTCCATGGAAATAAGCCCAGAGTAGATGAGGCGTTCGCAATACCGTTTATAAAGCATCCGTGTTATACTGATATAATCCCGTGACACAACAGTATGAATATATTCCGTGTCTAGCAACAATCTGTCATCAAACAATGTTAAATAAATAATTTAAAAACAAAGAAAACTGACGAAAATGTGATGCTTGTTTATGTGGGACGCTGAATGAAGTCACCTGGGTTGGTCACGTGATAGGCTCACGTCACTTGATTGTTTATTTTCCGGGTTTCGTCATTCACGTGTTACAGCAGGACAGAAGAGTAGAGACTTGGTGAAATATTGCTCATATTGGGGTTAGCAAAAACATAACTGACCCAGCTGCGTACAAACTAATCCTTTTGAAAGTAAAAGGTTATTTTTTCCTCCCAAAATTTTGTGTAGAATTGTGATGGCGGCGGTCGACAGCTTCAATCTTTTGTATAGAGAAATTGCCAGATCATGCAGTTGTTATGTAGAAACACTGGCACTGGTGGGTGCATGTTACACAGTCAGCAAGGCTGTTGTATTTGTGAGGGACTGTTATAGCCTGATAAGGCATCACTTCATTCCTCGTCTTGTCTGCCATAGAGATCTGAGTCAGCAGTATGGACAATGGGCTGTAGTTTGTGGTAAGTTTAAAATTAATTACTGATTAATAATTTATAATCACCTGTTTAATTCATTAAACCCTATTGAATGGTATGGTGTTGCATATATACAATCACTGAACTCTTTTATTAGGAACATTATGGTACTGTATATTCTGTGTATAGATGCATTATACACTGGCGGCCAAATGTTTGGAATAATGTACAGATTTTGCTCTTATGGAAAGAAATTGGTACTTTTATTCACCAAAGTGGCATTCAACTGATCACAACGTATAGTCAGGACATTAAGAATGTGGAAAAAGTACTATTACAATTTTAAACAAATTTTCAGAAGTTCTTAAACTACTTCAAAATGTTCTCATCAAAAAATCCTCCACGTGCAGCAATGACGGCTTTGCAGGTCCTTACCATTCTAGTTGTCATTTTGTCCAGATACTCGGGTGACCCCACACTTCTTGTAGCACTTGCCATAGATTTGGCTATCCACTTCTCACACACCTTTCAGTCTAGCTGATCCCACAAAAGCTCAATGGGGTTAAGATCCATAACACTCTTTTCCAAATATCTGTTGTCCAATATCTGTGTTTCATTGCCCACTCTATCCTTTTTTGTTTTTCTGTTTCAAAAGTTGCTTTTACTTTGCAATTCTGTTGTAATGAAACTGGTGTTGAGCGGGTAGAATTCAATGAAGCTGTCAGCTGAGGATATTTGAGGCGTCTATTTCTCAAATAGAGACTCTGATGTACTTATCCTCTTGTTTAGTGGTACATTTGGCCTTCCACATCTCTTTCTGTCCTTGTTAGAGCCAGTTGTCCTTTGTCTTTGAAGACTGTAGTGTACACCTTTGTATGAAATCTTCAGTTTTTTGGCAATGTCAAGCATTGTATAGCCTTCGTTCCTCAAAACAATGATTGACTGATAAGTTTCTAGAGAAAGCAGTTTCTTTTCTGCCATTTTTTTTTTTTTTGCCTAATATTGACATGCAAGTCTTTTGCATACTGTGGCAACTCAAAAACAAACATAAAGACAAAGTTAAGCTTCATTTAACAAACCAAATAGCTTTCAACTGTCTTTGATATTATGACAAGTGATTTTTTTTTTAGTACCTATTTATCAATTTAGCACGATTACTCAAGGATAAGGTGTTGGAGTGATGGCTGCTGGATATGGGGCCTGTCTAGATTTGATCAAAAATGACTTTTCAAATAGCAATGGTGCTGTTTTTTGCATCAGTAATGTCCTGACTATATTTTTTTAATCAGTTAAATGCACCTTTGGTGAGTTAAAATACCAATTTCCTTCCAAAACAGCTAAATCTGTACATTATTCCAAACTTTTGGCTGCCAGTGTATATTTACACATACTCACCAACCACTTTATTCTGTACACCTACTTATTCATGCAATTATCTAATCAGCCAATCGCTAATCAGCCAATGTGATCTCAGTGATTTTGACCATAGCATGATATTTGGTGCCAGATGGGCTGGTCCGAGTATTTCTGTAACTACTGATCTCCTGGGATTTTCAAGCACAACACTCTCTAGAGTTTAATCAGAATGGTGCCAAAAACATCCAGTGAGCCGCAGTTCTGTGGATGGAAACAGCTTGTTAATGAAAGAGGTAAACGGAGAATGGCCAGACTGGTTCGAGCTGACGGAAAGGCTATGGCAACTCAGATAACCACTCTGTACAATTGTAGTGAGCAGAACATGTCAAATCTTGAGGCAGATGGGCTACAACAGTGGAAGGCCACATCAGGCACTTTTATTAGGACCATAGTGTTCCTAATAAAGTGCTCTGTGATTGTGTGTGTGTGTGTGTGTGTGTGTGTGTGTGTGTGTGTATATATATATATATATATATATATATATATATATATATATATATATATATATATATATAATTACATTACACATTCTATGTATTTAGGCTGTCTCAATTACTTATGTCTCCTAATGTAATCCCAGAGTGACTCAATGATGTTGAGATCAGGGCTCTTTCAGGGCCATACCATCTATTGCAGGACTCCTTGTTCTACTTCTATTCTATTCAGTTTGCAAAAGGAATGTTTGGGAATCTAAAAGTGAGAATGTCTAATGACACATTAAAGCAAAAGATATAAAATAACCATCTTAAGACAAATGTTTTTTTATGTCACCGTACCATAAAGCAATCAAATTGAATTGACAAAATGTATCATCTTTTTTTTTTTTTTTTTTTTTTTTGCATAGGTGCTTCAGAGGCAGTAGCAAAAGCATATGCAGAAGAACTGGCCAGACATGGCATCTGTGTGATTCTGATCAGCAATGACATTAGTAATGTGGCTGACACCGCCAAGGCTATCACAGACACTTACGGAGTAGAGGCCATTCTAATTGAGGCCGATTTCTCTCAGGGGCCCTCTGCCTGCAAACCTATCAAAGATGCTATCTGCGGTAAAGACGTTGGATTCATCATTAACAGTCTGGATGAGTCTCTGAGTCTGGACCTCTCTCAAGACTTTCTGGACCTCTCTGAAGCTAGAGTGTGGGACACTATGAATAGAAATATAGTAGCTGCCACACTTGTAACCCGCCTGGCACTGCCCACTATGGTAGAGAGTGGAAAAGGAGCAGTGGTCAACATTTCCATCGGGGGCTGCTCACGTCCGACTCCTAGAAAAGCTGCCCTCTCTGCATTTACGGTTAGGTTTCACATTAACCACAATGCACTTTTATCGGCATTATGGCTGGGTTATATGTAATAATAATAAAGAAGAAGAAAAAAAAAAAAAATATATATATACACTACCGTTCAAAAGTTTGGGGTCACTTACTCATTCTTTATTTATTTATTTATTTCACATTTTAGAATAATAGTAGTCAGCAAAACTATGGAATAATAGAAATGGAAATATGGGAATTATTTTGTGACCAAAAAATCCAAAATAAATCCAAAACTATGTAATATTTTAGCATCTTCAAAGTAGTCACCCTTTGCCTAGATTTTGCAGACATGTACTCGTGACATTTTCTCAACCAACTTCTTGAGGAATCACCCCGGGATGCTTTTTAAACAGTATTGAAGGAGTTCCCATCTATGTTGGGCACTTATTGGCTTCTTTTCTTCATATTTTGATCCAAGTCATCCATTTCAAAAACTTTTTTTTTTTTTAGGAAATTTTAGATTTGTAATTAAATAAATGTATATGTTTTGGCAGAATAATATTTTGTCTACAAAGTTAATTTCAAACTTTTAAGCATACACCTTCAGATCAAAAGATTTTTAAGATCATGAGAAACATTTCAGACAAGTGACCCCAAACTTTTGAACGGTAGTGTGTATATATATATATATATATGTGTATGTATGTATACGTATGTATGTAAATATGTGTGTGTGTGTGTTCATATTTATATATCTGATCTGAAATTACTTACAAGGGCTTGTTTTTTTTATATCTTTCCCCATTTATCTATAACCATAATTTCAAGTAGATTCAAAATGTTTAATGATGCAAGTAAAATACTTACTAAAAATAATCAGTTGACGTTTTCCACACTGTGTTTTACTACATAAACAGAAGGAAGAATGGTTTTATTTATTGTTAAACAAAGTAACAGTAATAGTTCCCTACATATATTTTAGTGAAACATTTGAAAAACATTTTTGAGTGTTGAAGCAAACGAATCAGTGATCCATTTATTAAAAAATTGACTCTTTGAACTGATTCACAGAATTAAATAAACTTACCAACTCTATTGCCATTTTTGCCACTGAAGTCCACTGATGTTATTAAAGCATGTTTGTCTTTAGATGTTAATATCTATTGTCTTAGTCCTCTCATTCCTGCAAACCTAGTTTGGTAACACACTCTTTATAATACTTAATGGCCAAATTAAAAGCACATTACAATCATTGTGATATTCACGATGTTGCTTAATTTTACATTGTCAGGAAAATCATTGCATATTGTGAACATTTATATCAGCCAGCCCTAACTGCATCACAATGGAACATTTTTCAACACGTTGTTTTACTTTGTCTTCTGATTCTATTGAGTTTTCTATTCCCCATAGGCCTTTCTTGATAACTTCAGTTGTGCACTGAATTATGAATATGGTCATCGAGGAATCTTCGTGCAGAGTTTGCTGCCTTTTAGAGTTGCATCTCAAAGATCTGAGGGCTCCGGTGTTGCTGGCTGGCTGGTGCCAAGTCCTCAAGTATATGTAAGCCATGCTCTTTCAACCCTGGGCGTCTCTCACAGAACTACAGGATACTGGCCTCACACCATGCAGGTACAAAAAGCATATTCCAGTGAATTTATTCTGAGTGAAAAGCAGAACTCCTCTAGAGAGCACAAGTTTTAGTGCATCATTGTTTCATGTTTTTTCTAGTTTCGACTGGTGCAGTGCATCCCAGAGTGGGCATGGATACTGGGATCTCGTGTGTTCACACAGGCCATCTGAGAGGATCTCTTGCTTTCGATGTGAAAAACGTCCTGGTTCTTGAAATTGGTTTTGCAGAGTTCAGTTTTACAGTGACCAAACATAGTACATTTGACCATCATTGTACATGAATGATGAAAGTGCATTGAAACCACTCACTCTTTACCCTATCATACTGAGTTCTGAGTTTAAGACCTCAGAATTTCAGTATATTTGTTTGCACAGTACATTTGGTAGAGTTTTGTAAGTGGTTTGGGTCGTGATTTTAAAGCTACATTAGACTGGCAATTCTGTAATGTTTTTGCACTGTTGTTTTTTAAGCTTTAATCCACACCTTATATATTTGCAAAGATCATATATTTTAAGGAATATTCTGGGTTTAATAAAGTTATGTTCAGTTGAGTGTGATAAAATCATGTATTAACATTTTCTGTGTGAAGTTATAGCAAATTTGAGGTCTTTGTTGCCATGACGATGTAATGTCAACAAATCCTAAAACGACTGTAAAAATGACGATTTAAACTATTTTACAGCTCAAATAATACATGAGGTTTAACAGAAGAATTAATGAACAATAGTATAAGTTTATAGTATAAGTAAAACATTAACCAAGATGAATAAATATGTAAAACAAAATGTTCATTGTTGGGTCATGATACCTAATACATTACAATAAGTTTGTATAAGACAATATTAGTTAAAGTTTTACTGGAAAAAAAATATTTAAGAAAATATTATTTATTTGAACTACTAGGGTTTTTCGAGTATACTGGCTATACTCTGCAGTTAATTTTATATATATATATATACAGTGAGGAAAATAAGTATTTGAACACCCTGCTATTTTGCAAGTTCTCCCACTTAGAAATCATGGAGGGGTCTGAAATTGTCATCGTAGGTGCATGTCCACTGTGAGAGACATAATCTAAAAAAAAAAAATCCAGAAATCACAATATATGATTTTTTTAACTATTTATTTGTATGATACAGCTGCAAATAAGTATTTGAACACCTGTCTATCAGCTAGAATTCTGACCCTCAAAGACCTGTTAGTCTGCCTTTAAATGTCCACCTCCACTCCATTTATTATACTAAATTAGATGCACCTGTTTGAGGTCGTTAGCTGCATAAAGACACCTGTCCACCCCATACAATCAGTAAGAATCCAACTACTAACATGGCCAAGACCAAAGAGCTGTCCAAAGACACTAGAGACAAAATTGTACACCTCCACAAGGCTGGAAAGGGCTACGGGGAAATTGCCAAGCAGCTTGGTGAAAAAAGGTCCACTGTTGGAGCAATCATTAGAAAATGGAAGAAGCTAAACATGACTGTCAATCTCCCTCGGACTGTGGCTCCATGCAAGATCTCACCTCGTGGGGTCTCAATGATCCTAAGAAAGGTGAGAAATCAGCCCAGAACTACACGGGAGGAGCTGGTCAATGACCTGAAAAGAGCTGGGACCACCGTTTCCAAGGTTACTGTTGGTAATACACCAAGACGTCATGGTTTGAAATCATGCATGGCACGGAAGGTTCCCCTGCTTAAACCAGCACATGTCAAGGCCCGTCTTAAGTTTGCCAATGACCATTTGGATGATCCAGAGGAGTCATGGGAGAAAGTCATGTGGTCAGATGAGACCAAAATAGAACTTTTTGGTCATAATTCCACTAACCGTGTTTGGAGGAAGAAGAATGATGAGTACCATCCCAAGAACACCATCCCTACTGTGAAGCATGGGGGTGGTAGCATCATGCTTTGGGGGTGTTTTTCTGCACATGGGACAGGGCGACTGCACTGTATTAAGGAGAGGATGACCAGGGCCATGTATTGCGAGATTTTGGGGAACAACCTCCTTCCCTCAGTTAGAGCATTGAAGATGGGTCGAGGCTGGGTCTTCCAACATGACAATGACCCGAAGCACACAGCCAGGATAACCAAGGAGTGGCTCTGTAAGAAGCATATCAAGGTTCTGGCGTGGCCTAGCCAGTCTCCAGACCTAAACCCAATAGAGAATCTTTGGAGGGAGCTCAAACTCCGTGTTTCTCAGCGACAGCCCAGAAACCTGACTGATTTAGAGAAGATCTGTGTGAAGGAGTGGGACAAAATCCCTCCTGCAGTGTGTGCAAACCTGGTGAAAAACTACAGGAAACGTTTGACCTCTGTAATTGCAAACAAAGGCTACTGTACAAAATATTAACATTGATTTTCTCAGGTGTTCAAATACTTATTTGCAGCTGTATCATACAAATAAATAGTTAAAAAATCATATATTGTGATTTCTGGATTTTTTTTTTTTTTAGATTACGTCTCTCACAGTGGACATGCACCTACGATGACAATTTCAGACCCCTCCATGATTTCTAAGTGGGAGAACTTGCAAAATAGCAGGGTGTTCAAATACTTATTTTCCTCACTGTATATATATATATATATATATATATATATATATATATATATATATAGGTGTGTGTGTGTTTAGGATTGTGTAAGCAGTAGTTGGTTATTGCATTGTTACTCATTTATCAATCGAAACTATGATATCATCAATAAAAGCCTACTACGATCTAACTTTTTGAGGAAACTTTGATATATCAGTGTTCAGCACTTACTGTTTAGTTAAATATAGTAAACTATTGTGTTGGATTTCCTATATTCAGTGATTTTTTTTTATTTTTATTTATTTATTTTTTTTTATTTGTTCAGTCCAAGATCTTAATGTGTATATATATATATTTGTTTTGTTGTAGAAACTCTAGTCATGTTGACAGACTGTGCTATCAGAAATGCTAGGATAAGAAGGTCAAATGTGGCGTCTAAACTTGCCAAGAACACATAACACACTCTCCTCACGTAATCTCACTCATATCTGAATTACAAAAGGATAACTGCACCTTTATACTTTGACGAAGCATATAATTTTTTTCAGCAATGGATTCTTACAGTTAAGCCCAATATAAAATCATTTCAGAAATAGATTAAATTGGAATCATGCTTTACAAATGACTTTTATACTATAAAGGGATAGTTAACCCAACATTTATATTTGGTCATTTTATCACTCTTATGTTGTTCCAAACTCCTCTGACGTTCTTTCTGCTGTAGAACACAAAAGAATATTCGGCAGTATAATAGTCTCAGCCATAATTCACGTTCATTGCATCCTTTTCCAAATAATGAAAGTGAATGGTGACTGAAACTGTCATCTTGTTTCGGGTTCCACAGAAGAAATTAAGTAATGCTGTAGGTTTGGAACAACATGCGTGTGAGTATATAAAGATATAATTTTCAGTTTTGTGTGAACTATATCTTTAAACTGGTGGTCTACTCATTATTTAGCTTTATTGAGTTGTGCAATGAGCAGGCCTTTGTGACAGAAAAAATTATGTCACGTTCACTCTTAAATGAAAAACACGATTGAAAATGTTCTGGTTAAATACACCAATTCTAGTTGTCAAGGCTGAAAATTGGTTGGAGTCTATACACTGATAGTGTGGGCATTCTCATGTTTGTTTTGGTACACCAGCTGCCTCTTTGATAGAGGCAAGCATAGAGAAATCCTGTTACTTGCATCTCTACTTAGCCCATGTAACTTGCTCTCCGTATACTCATAGTGGTAAGTGAAAAGAGCCATTTTTTATCAAATTATTTCAAAGGTGGAATGACATCACTAAAGTGCTTGCTTAAGATTTTGTTCGTTTTTTAAAGATACCATAAGAATACTGGACATTCTGTGGGATGGCCATAAATGCATATGCTTAACTGTAAACTTAGTACAGACATCTAATCCTAATTCTGACCTAACCCAACCCTAGTTTATCCACTATACTGATATTGTGTAACTATATAAACTATAAATGTTATATAAGTGTTTTATGATATGATTACAAGTCATAAATGAGAACTTAAGACATTAATTTATTATGCCAGCAACATTTCTTATAATCACATCTGATACATGGGCATATATGAACATATTTCCAATTCTGCCATTTGTTAAAGATATATTCTAAAGTACATTTGCAAACATGAACAAAAAACGTACGCATGCATCCATTCATAGATATATATATGTGTGTGTGTGTGTGTGTGTGTGTGTGTGTGTGTGTGTGTGTGTGTGTGTGTGTGTGTTGTTTATTTGGGAAATTATGTTACATAATCTGCCGTTTAAAAGTTTGAGGTCACTTGACTGAAATGTTTCTCATGATCTTAAAAACTTTTTGATCTGAAGGCGTATGCTTAAATATTTGAAATTAGTTTTGTAGGCAAAAAATATAATTGTGCTAACATATTAATTTATTAAATTTCAAAACAAAAATGTATAAAAAAAAGTTTTTGAAATGGATGACTTGGACCGAATAATTAACAAAAGCAGCCAATAAGTGGCCAGTATTGATTGGAACTCCTTCAGTGCTGTTTAAAAAGCATCCCAGGGTGATACCTCAAGAATTTGATTGAGAAAATGCTAAGAGTACATTTCTGCAAAGGGTAGCTTCTTTGATGATTCTAAAATATAACATAGATTTGACTTAATTTGGATTAGTTTGGATTTGGATTCACAGCATAATTACCGTAGATCAGTTTCTGTTATTCCATAGTTTTGATGACTTTACTATTATTCTAAAATTATATTATTATATATATATATATTTTATATAAAAATAAAGAATTAGTAAGTGACCTTAAACTTTTGACCGGTAGTGTATATTTTCCCTGTGTTTTTAAATATATGTTACATGTACAGTATATACAAGAACTGTATGTGACTTTTTATATAAGAAAACCATAAATTAACATATTTTACATATATGTGTTACATGTTTTGCGATATATCAGATTTCTATATGGTAATCTTCATTTCAAAAAACAAAGTTAGACTGAAAGCAATGAAAATTTAATTCTTATGCAGATTATGAAAACACATCAAGCTGAGATGAAGTATTGTCATTGTCACCATCAATCAGCATCCAGGACCAGAATTCAAATTGGCCCTCATAATCAGAACAAATTTCTGTTACTGCTCATAAAAAAATTCTTAAAATTCTTACCCTATATGACTTTCTTACTTTTTCTTAACAAAAAGGGAGATCTTCTGAAAAGAATAGTTCTCAGCGATGTCATACAATGGCAGTTTATGGTGACTACCTCTTCAAGATTCAAAAGAACACAAAAGTACAACTGAAATGATTTATAAATATAAATTTTTCCATGAGACTGATGATTGTTATGAAAGCATACAATAAGGTTTGGTGAGAAACAAACTGAAATGTAATGTATTATTTAGTGAAACTGTTCACTGACCGTTGATCTCTTGTGCATGTTCATGACAGGGCACAAGAGCAACATTTCAATGGGGCGTTCAAGCGAAATCTTGTTTTGTTTATTTAAAAATCCTCCACAGCAGTAGTGATAACAGAGCACAACACATCTGCAAACAAGACAGAGAACAGAACTTACTAAACATGTCTGAAGAGTTAGTAGTCGAAGAATTGATACATTTCTGTCTTTTAACCGTTTTTTGGACCAGTGCAGTTCACAGCTGGCTGAGTTATGGAAAATAGAAAACAAGCAATCGACAGAATGTACCGTCGTTCATCACTGCTGGTTAGGACAAAAACTTTACTTTGCTTACCAAAGTAAATATACCATTTATCAAGTGTTGTTTCCTGTCAGTTTAGGACATGATGAGACTGTGGCTGCCTGTAGCCTCCTTTGTGTTTCTGTCTGATTTCTGAGTACTCCGTTCAAAAAAACAAGGCTGGACATAGAAATGCATCAATTCTTCAACTACAAACTCTTCAGACATGTATAGTTAGTTCTGTTCTCTGTTTTGAGTGCAGCTGTGTTGTGTTCTGTTGTCCATATCACTATGGAGGACCAGTGTTTTAGATAAACAAAATGAGTTTTCGCTTGACTGCCCCATTGTCGTGAGGCTCTGCACGAACTGTTGCTCTCGTGCCCTATCATGAACGTGCACAGGAGATCAACGGTCAGTATACAGTTTCACTAAAATAACACATTAGATTTTGCTTTGTTTCACACCAAACCTTATCATATGCTTTCATAAAAATCATGAGTCTCATGGACAAATTTAGTAGACTTCTGAATAATAATTTTGAATTCTTTTGAAGCTTGATGAGGTGGTCACCATAAACTGCCATTGTATGACATCACTGAGCACAATATTTTTCCCCAATTTCTTCTTTTGTGTTAAGAAAGTAAATTAAGTAATATAGGGTTTATAACAACGCGTGTAAACAATAATCAAGTTTTCATTTTTGGGGGAACTATCACTTTAAGTAAATATGTTGCATTGAAATGAATGCAACAATTAAAACAAGAAGGATTTTATGAACAACACTCAAATTCATTCTGCTTGTGTTTTATGTATTAGTCAGTGATTGTGTAAAAATATATGAAAACAAATTAGGCCTCATTCATAAAACAGAAGCAGAAGACATTACTGTGTAAAGAGTTGTAAATCCATTCTTGCGGAAATTGTTTTTGGAAATCGAAATATAATTGAATGCAGAATGCAAGAATGGTTTCATGAACAATTTACACAAATTAATTCTGATCGATTTTTATTAATGATGTCCAATATGTGCAATGTATGTGTAAAAATCATATAAAACAAAACAAAAAAAAATAAATAATAATTTTTCTCTTGTGTTGATACTGAATAACTCTTTATCGACCTAATCCTTATTTTCAGGAATTCAGATAAAGAAAACCTAAAGATGGGTGAATGGGACTTCCTTGGGAGACTTCTGGATCGAGTCCAGACACACTCAACAGTGGTGGGGAAAATCTGGCTCACCGTCCTGTTTGTGTTTAGGATTCTAGTCCTCGGTGCCGGTGCCGAGAGAGTCTGGGGTGATGAGCAGTCAGATTTCATCTGCAACACGGAGCAGCCAGGTTGCGAGAATGTGTGTTACGACATAGCATTCCCCATCTCTCACATTCGCTTCTGGGTTCTGCAGATAATTTCCGTGTCCACACCAACTCTAGCCTACCTGGGCCATGTTGTCCACGTCATACATGTTGAGAAGAAAGTCAGAGTGATGTTGAAGAAAGAGCTTAAGAATGAGCAAATCAGTCTATTCCTCAAGAAAGGCTACAAGCTCCCTAAATACAGCAGCGATGATGGGAAGATCAGTATTAGAGGGTGCCTACTAAGGAGCTACATCCTGAGCTTGCTTTGTAAGATACTTCTAGAAGTTGGGTTCATCTTTGGCCAGTACTATCTGTACGGCTTTACTCTTCAGGCCCAATACGTTTGTTCTCGCTTTCCATGTCCTCACAAGGTGGATTGCTTCTTGTCAAGACCAACTGAGAAAAGCATCTTCATTTGGTTCATGTTGGTGGTGGCCTGTATCTCTTTACTCTTGAATGTAATTGAGATCTTATACCTGTTTGTCAAGAAGATCAACGAGTGCCTTAACCGGAAACAGGGCTATACCGTCACTCCCGTGACTCTGGATGTCAACAGAAAGGACAAAAATAAAGATCAGGTTATCCAGAACTGGATGAATCATGAGCTGGAGCTTCAGAAGAGGGAACTTGGCAATGAGGCCACAAAAAGTGTGGTGTCAGAGGACAACAGAGCTGACATGCAAGAGGTCCATATCTGATCAACAAGTCTCTGTACACAAGGTCTTTCACATGGTCATCTTAAGCAAACAGCCATTGGAACAAATTGACTCGTGTCTTGTTGAGGCGCCCCAATCCAACATCTGACAACTCCCATGCTTGCTGTTTTGACCTTGAAAATTTCCATTGAAGTTTCATACAACGTACACTTTACTTTGACCCTTTGTTTAACAAATCAATACTGCACTGCTGAAGTGTTTACTGAAAATAAATTGGTTTTGTTTTTCATTTTAGTCTGAAATCATACTGTTGTGTTTTGTTGTAGAAAATTTAATGTCAAACTTCAAAATTGTGTTATGCAAACTGTTTTAGTCAATTGTTTCACATTTATCAAGCTGATACAATTTTGATTTAATTTCTATTAAAAAAATGAATCAGTCCTCTCACTTTTTGTCCTTTAGAATTTTGGTTGAAGTTTCATATAAGTACACTACAATATTGATATTACCTTAACTAAAACGTCTGCTGTTCTCATTTTTTATTTTAGTCTGAAATCATACTTTTGAGTTCATGTGTATAGCAATAAATGTCAAACTTCAATAAATGTCAAACTTCAAAATTGTTTCTTGTTAACTGTTTTACTGTCAGTTGCTACATTCATCAAGCCGATTAAATATAAATATCGATTGAATTTAATTTCTGTTCCAAATTTTTTTTAATAGTCTTTCTACTGTTTTGTACTTGAGAAGTTCCAATGAAGTTTGAAATAATACTCTGACTTGTTCCTTCGGTTCTTTTTTGTTTTGGGATTTTTTGGGGGGATTTTTCTCCCCAATTTTGCATGCCCAATTCCCAATGGTGGTGTTGTGGCTTTTCTCAATCTGGGTGGTGGAGGACGAATCTCAGTTGCCTCTGCATCTGTGATCGTAAGTCCGCACATCTTACCACGTGGATTGTGGAGTGAATTACCGCGGAGACCTAGTGGAGTGTGTGTGGAGATTTCATGCTATTCTCCGTGGCATTCACACACAACTCACCACGCACCACACCGAGAGCGAGAACCACATTATAGAGACCACGAGAAGGTTAACCCAACAGGACTATACCCACCCTAGCAACTGGGCCAATAGGTTGCTTAGGAAGCCTGACTGGATTCACTCCAGGTGTGGTAGTCAGCATCCTTACTTGCTGAGCTACCCAGGCCCACCGTCCCTCAGTTTCTTTAAAAAAATAAATAAATCACAATTAGGGTTAAAATTAACCACTTACAATGGAAGTGAACAGGGCAAACAGTAAACTTTAAAATACACACTTTTTCAAAAGTATAGCCACAAGACAAAAACAATTTGCATGTTAACATGATTTTAGTGTGATAAAATCACTTACAAATCATTTTGTGTAAAGTTGAATCCAGTTCTACAACAGTGTTGTCATGAACAAATAATGCCGTAAACCCTAAAACCCTTAAAAACAACAACTTAAACAGCTTTAATTTAATACACAAGGCTTAGCAGAATAATTAATGTACCTGTAAGTGCTTTTATAAAATTATAAGATTCATATTTTTTTTTAAAAATTGGCCCCATTCACTTCTATTGTAAGTGCCTCAGTGTAACTTTTTTTCTTGCCCTTTTAAAGAAAAGGGATGATTAAAAAAAATGTTTTGTGGTTATCAACATTAGGCTGCAAATTCTGTCAATTGAGTTTAATTTTTTTTTAATCCGGAATAATCCTTGAACAAATTAAGAATACTGTATATTGCTGAAAAAGTTAGCTGAAAATTACCTATTTAAATTTTTCATTTTAGCCTCAAATCTTTTGCATTTAATTGTAATGCAAGGTTCAATAAACCTCAAAATTGTGTCATGAAAACTATGCTTTTGTCAACTGCTACACATTCATCAAGATCATCAAATAATTTTTTTTATTTAATTTAGTATGTTCCAAAAAAAAAGAGATGATCTATTTGTAGTTGGGTATAAGAAGAATTAAATAATAATAATAATAATAATAATAATAATAATGATGACTCAGTGGAAATACATCTCCGTAAATGTCTATATATTACTTAATAGCTGATGGACGTTTATGTTTAATTAGGGTCAGAATACTGAGCATGGTACAAACTGTATTATTCTAAGGACCTTTCAATCATTAATGTGACACTCCTCTACATGCGTTCAAGATCCAGTTATTTTCGTCTGCTTAACCTCAGACAACGTGACAGTCGGGCATATTCAGCAATTACACAAGCAAAGCCAAAAAATCAAGGTTCAGCTATTGTTGGCTATCACTTGGTATGTGGCTTGGTTTCTATCAGGAAGAGGTGTACTTTGCTAAAGGTAAGCTTTAGATCAATATTTCATATTCATTTCACTTACATATTTTTCAAGTTAGTCTACAGGGTAATGCGATTTTTGTGCCAACAGAGGTGAATGTTTAAGAATAATTAGAATGAATTCAAATTAGAACAAATCAAGACTGCAACCATGCCAAATGCCCAATTAATTACATCTAATTAACAAGCTTTCTCATAGTACTGTACAGTATCTCTAAAGCTTGAGTAACAACTTCTTCGTTGCTTAAAAAAGAGCTTGTTTTAAACCAAAATTTGTTCTCTTAAACACTTACCAGTTGCCAGATATATTTCTCATTCCATGATTCAGATCTAAGACGATAAAGTTGTTTTCTAATGCTTTGCAAACCTTTATATTCTGTATCAATATTTGCTTTCTTTACTTTTGCTTGTCCATATGTTCATATAGTACAATTAATAATGTACAAATCATGTTTCTTATAGTCCTTGAATCTGTGTTCTTGTTTAATCTACAATTTATTGTGCTTTTCTTTATAAAAGTTTTTGGACTCAATAATAACTAAACTTGTCTCGAAGGACTTATTAATTATTTATTAAGTCTAATAATTGTTCAGGGGTGGTCTTGGTATGTTTTAACGAAGACAGTCTTTTAAAAGCTTATTGATTAGGTGAGATATAAAATGGACTTTGCCTATCACCTGTTCTTCCCTTTCTTAATATTCCCTGGCTTTTTTTGTAGGAACGTCTGAGCATCAACAAACATGGGAGATTGGGGATTTCTCTCGGCTTTACTAGACAAGGTGCAGTCTCACTCCACCGTCATAGGCAAAATATGGATGAGCGTTCTCTTCATCTTCAGGATCCTGGTGCTAGGAGCGGCAGCCGAGAGTGTATGGGGTGACGAACAGTCAAGTTTGGTCTGTAACACATTGCAACCTGGTTGCGAGAACGTGTGCTACGACTGGCAGTTTCCTATCTCCCACATTCGCTTCTGGGTCATGCAGATCATCTTTGTGTCCACTCCGACCTTGGTCTACCTCGGTCATGCGGTGCAAGTCATTCACCAAGAAAAAAAACTCAGGGAGAAGATACAAATTCTTGGTGAGGGCCACATGTTGAAGTCACCCAAATACACAGACGAAAGTGGCCACGTCAAGATTAAGGGGAATCTGCTTGGCAGCTATTTGACCCAGCTGTTCTTCAAAATCATCCTGGAGATTGCTTTTATTATTGGACAGTATTATTTATATGGGTTTATTATGGTCGCTAAATTTACTTGTTCCCAATCCCCTTGCCCCTACACCGTTGAATGTTTCATGTCCCGTCCCACAGAGAAGACCATCTTTATTATATTTATGCTGGTGGTAGCTTGCGTGTCTCTTGTATTGAATGTAATAGAGGTGTTCTACCTGTTGTGCAACAAGGTGGGATGTCGGTCAAACAAGCGACAGACTCATAATATTACTTCAGCTAAAAATCCTGCCAGTCTTTCGTCTTCTTGGCAGCCGAAGTTGAGCTCTGATGACGCTCTGAAGCAAAACAAGTTGAACATGGAGTTCGAAAGTGGCCAGAGTCTTGGAGGAAGTTTGGATGGGGCAAAAGAGGAAAAACAATTGCTGACAGACCATAAAAGTTAAATTTTGTATCCCAGAGAATCAGGACAAGTCCACACTAATCCATTTAAGTTTTTGTTTTCCAAAGTGAGGTGTTCTGCAGTGCGTTTTCAAAAGTTTTCATTTTCGGTGAAGGCAAACTCTTTTGTGTGGATGAGAGGAATAAATGCAGCAAAATTTATGTGTTTTCAAATGAATACCTTTTAGTGTGGACGTGGCCTCAAATAAACCTTGAAACTGTACAAATTCTAATAGGTTTTAAAGACCCTATGATATCAAAATTGGAGGCTTTTGTGGCTATAGTCCATGTCTGGTAGCTTTGAGGTCATGGATATGCTCGTGTACTCCTAACAGTTGACAAAAAAGTACTTTTAGCAGATAAATACGCATTTAAAATGCACAGTATCTCCCTTTTGGGAAAATGGATCAAAATTATTAATGACTCATACTGCACTCCAGGCTTGGTTCCAGATCAAAATCACTGAGGGTGCTTCTGAATTTTTTCACACATAAACTAGGCTAACATTTAGTAGTATGAAGACATTATTAATTAAACAATTGAAATAAAAATATTACATTTAGCATGGATATGTTTCTAACTTGGTATAACAGGGGAAGTAAAACCAAGAAAATTAATAATGTAATGATTTACACGTGACTTTTATTAAGTCTTTAAGAATGAAACAGCAGGCAAATGATACTCTTTATGTAAGTACAATTCTGACATGTGAATGTAAAAAATTATTTAGATGAACTCACAATTTTATCTATAAATAGCACTGCCTTTGTTCATAGACGTTATGGATATAGCCGTTATGCATATGGCTATGTTTTCTACATTCTGCATGAATGCAGCGATGTATAAAGAAGTCCGCAGTTAAGGGTGCTTTAACGTCCATTTGAGGGTGCTTAGTTTATTTTGCCCAATCAGCTGCTTTCTAAAATGAGAATGCCCCTCCCCCTAATACCAACTGCCTCTAGCTATCAAGTAGCAAATCATGGTTAATAGCTGTGATGCATCTAGAAAACCTATAGGCAATTTAAAAAAGGGATGTGCCCTTTGATGTGTGCCACCCAAAATACCTTTTTCGTCAACACAGGAAAGAAAACTGTGCTTGTGAAGTGACCTCTTGGGGTCTTTAAGAGGAAAATCTTTCCATTTTTTTTTTTTACTTATCGTACAGTATTTACTGACACACTTGATGAAAGCAGTGATTTTATACCCCTGAGACAGATTGCATTATTAAATTTTTTTTGTGATTGCACAATGCATGTTTTTACTTTCAATTGGATGGTTTTGATATACTATGTCAATAAATACTTAGCGTTATAAAATGTATATTGAGTAAATATGTATTAAGAGTCACTGAGTTACTTAAGCACTGTACGCATGTCTTTTTTTTTTTTTTGATGTTGTCATTAAAAAATTTTCCTCCACATTCATTTGTTGCAATTTAGACAAATTATAGTGATGTTTATTCTGACTGTAAACTCCATCAGAACTGGTTTCAGTGATGTTGAAGAGCAGAATGTAGGACAATTTCCTTGTTTGAAATAAAACTTTTGAAAAGAAACTGATTTGTTTTATCATGAGATATATATATATATATATATATATATATATATATATATATATATATATATATATATATTTTTTTTGTTTGTTCAAAAACACATATGATGACAGCCTGCTGTGTTGACAATACATTTATTTTAATACTACTATTGAAAACACACACTGTAAAAAATGTCAGTAATTTTAACAGTAAAATATTGTAAAAATGCTACAGAAATAAAATGTTAATTGGTTAACAAATATTAACTGTAAAATATACAGTAAAATGTTTTAAAATATTTTAAAAGTCAATGCAGTATTTATTACAATAAAATTATGTAAAAATGTAATTATTTAAATGTAAAAAGTAAGATTTTCCTGTATAATTAATGGTAAAAAAGAACAAGAGAGTACATGTACTTTTTTACAGTAAATTATTGTTAAAATTACAGTAAAAAACAGTAATCAGGCATTCCCACAATTCCCTGCGTGACCCATTACATTTCATTATATTATATGGGAATAGTTATGTTTCATCATATTTTTAATATCAGTTACGTACACTGGGGTGTTCTGTGTTATAGTTCATGTTTACTGCATTATTTAAATCTCACACGTGTTACCATGATGGTGTTTAGTGTTTGTGTGAATGAAACTGAGCATTGTCTCTATATGTTAAAATGGTCATTGCTCCTGGAAGAGCCACTACTGATGAACTCCATGTCATCACCCCCTTACTATGCTGATTAAAAAATACCTCATAAAGTAAAAAGATTTTACAGTTGAAATTTTTTTTTTTTACTATAAATTTAACAGAATTTTTATTTATTTTTTACAGTGCCAGCGTGTAAATTACAAACATTTTAAACTGTAAAATGTACAGGTTGTTCTGTAAAGTGGTTTACATTTTAACTGTATTTAACTGTATTTTTTACAGAATTATTCTGGCAACCACAGCTGCCAAATTTTTTTGGTAAAAACAACAGGATTTTCTTTTGCTTCTTTGTACTTCATTCAAGAATGCAAATAACTTTTTTTCTAATTATATTACACCTATGTTGATTTTACTAACCTATCCCAAATATAGACATGCTGTTGATTTATCATGTGGTTTCATGACATTTCAAAAAAATTCTAAACCAAAAGTTTAGTAAATTCACCTGATATAGCTGCATTTAATTACGTTGTGTCCAAATTATTTAAAACCCTTTGTCGTACATCAACTAATGTTTTCATGTGGTTATTTTTATCTACTTCAGATGGTTAAAACACAATAACTACAGCTAAGGTCTGATGTAAACCCTAAAGCTAGAAAACAGAAGGATCTCTTATGTAATAAAAGCTGTTGTGCATGTCAAGGGAATGTTTTTTTTCTGTTTAATGCTCAATATTCCTTGTTTTGAGAAATTATTTATCAAATCTATGGAAAATCAAAACGATGAACATGTCAATGAATTAACAAATGTACAGTATTTATGTATTTATATGCATGAGTATGTGAGAATACAAGTGTAAAGATATTGTCTCACATTTATGTTCCTATGCTAGACAGAACTGTAACATGATTAATAATTGACTACAGCCTCAGTTTTATCCTGTTATCCCAAAAATGGCCACGCCATTTTAATCATTTGTAGACGTCAAGAGGAACGTGACAGCAAACCACACACCCACACACCCACCCACACACACACACACACACACACAAAAGATTGTGAAATTCCACTGAAATGAAGTTCAATCTATACACCTGATGCATGGCATTTAATCGTTGGGCAACACCGTCAATCAGGACCGGTTGAGACACAAGTTTTCCTAGGTAAAACAAATATTTTTCTGTGTGGTTCTTGATATTGATTGCTGAAAAGATCATGGGTATTGTTAAGTTTACTGTGACTGAGAGGGTGAGATTCTAACAAACTAGCAGGTAACTAAACTGATTACAATTTAACAATGTTGCATTGTTCAGTTATGAAGAGGAATTTTGGTAATTTGCTGACTGTTTTCCATTAACTTTTTAAACATTTTTTGCTTGATCAAAAAAGTAACACATTCATGGTAAAACACTGTTGAGTAGCTCGAGTGTGAAACAGCTGCCTACTTATGAATAATTTTTTTTTATCTCGCTCAAATTAATAATAATATAATATAATTGAATATAATGTTTCACAGATTGGCATTATTTGCCTTTTTTGTTTTAAGGAAACAATATGCTGTGTGGTGAACTTATGAGTATATGGTACAATGTACCATGGATGATTCAAAATGTCTTATGGAAACATATTTACATTTAAAACAAATTCATGTTTTTAACTCGTGCCTTATTTGCTTTGTCTTAGATTTGAACATACAGCTGCACCTTGAACCCTTCTTATCCTCTGGAAATTGGATTATTATTGCAGTCCATCAAGGTATTCTGGTTACCTTATCTTTGTTTAGATAATTTTTTTTAAATTATTACTTGAACCTAAAGCTATACTGTATGAAGTGCAAATGCGGAGTTGTTACCTCAAGGAGATATTGCTACCTGATCTGACCCTCAAAAATGAAATGATTTGATATAACTTAATATAGTCAGCTTGATTCAGACATAATAAATAATATATATGACTGGCAATGTTGGTATACTCTGAAGATAATGTGCTTTATCTGGTAACATCTAAATTGACTGTTTAAAATGTCTTTAAAAAAAGTCTAAAAATGTATTTAACAACCTGAATGCATTATCTTACTCCAACAAAACAACATTTTTAGGTTAAGTAATAACCTTAATCAGTTAGAATTAGCTCCTTAAGGTGGTAGGTCACCATTTTGTACAGTGTACAACACAAAATATATCATTAATTAGCATTGAAAACATTGGTAACATATTGCAATAAGGTTGTTTTTGTTAACGTTAGTTGAGTACATTAGTTAACATGAACTAACAATGAGCAATGGTTTTTCAGCACCTATTCATTTTGGTTAATGTTCATTTCAACATATACTAATAGATTTTGTAAATTAAAAGTTGTTTATGTTAATATTAAAGTAGTTAATGAATTATATGCTAACATGAACTGACAATGAACAGTTGTGTTTTTATAAATGAACATTAAACAAGATGTATATATGCTTTAAAAATATATTGTTCATTGTTAGTTTCTGATACATAATACGCTACTTTACATATTGAACCCTATTTTAAAGTGTTACCATTTGACTTTTAAGATAGCCGGACAAATTGTGGCTTTCTTTCTCAGTTCTCTAGGCATTGAAGGTTGAAGAAGCACAAGTATGGGAGAATGGGGCTTCCTCTCCAAGCTGTTGGACAAAGTGCAGTCTCACTCCACAGTCATCGGGAAGGTGTGGCTCACTGTACTCTTTGTCTTCAGGATCATGGTTCTCGGGGCCGGAGCAGAAAAGGTGTGGAGTGATGAACAATCAAAATTGGTCTGCAACACGAAGCAGCCAGGTTGTAAGAATGTGTGCTATGATCACACCTTTCCAATCTCCCACATACGCTTCTGGGTTCTCCAGATCATCTTTGTGTCCACACCAACACTTCTGTACTTCGGTCACGTTCTGCATGTCCTCCACAAGGAAAAGAAACTGTGTCAGCTTGCCGAAAGCCAGGATGAGACTAAAGGCCTCAAATGTCACAAATACACTAATGATCATGGGAAAGTTATAATCAAGGGGCAATTGTTAGGCAGTTACCTGGCCAGTCTGATTTTTAAGATCTTGCTTGAGGCTGCGTTTATTGTAGGCCAGTACTTTATTTACGGTTTCGTAATGATCCCTAAAATAGAATGCTCCCAGTCTCCTTGCCCTCACACTGTAGAGTGTTTCATGTCTAGACCTACAGAGAAGACCGTTTTTATCATCTTTATGCTAGTAATGTCATGTGTTTCTCTGCTGCTGAATGTGATAGAGATGTTCTACCTGATTTGCCGCAGGTCAAAGAAATAACAAGGTGCACAGCGTTCATTCCCCCAACACTTAAATGGATCCAAAATGTACATTACAGGTACGGCAAGCTCTGAAAAAATTTGAGGATAAAAAAAGGAAGGGTTCACACAAAAAAATAAAATAAAAAAAAATATTCTGTCATTATTTGCTCACCCTCATGTTGTTTCAATCCCATATTACTCACTTTTTCTGTGGAACACAAAATAGTTTTTTTTTTTTTTTTTTTTTTAAGAAGATCTTCATATGTCTTTTTGCAACAGGCTATAATGAAAGTAAATAGTGACTCCAGCCTGTCAAGTTCCATAAAGAACAAAAAGTAAATAACGTTATTTAAAAATTAGTTAATAATTACATAATTTTTATTTTTTTTGGGGGGGTGAGTTATTCCTTTAATGCTGTTAAAGATGCAGTAGCTAAATAAATCTTATCTCAGATTTTTATAATTGATATTTGAACCTGTATTTGAAAAGTATTTTAAGTTTGTTATAAGTTGTACAGTTTCAGTTTCCTGTTGTATGATTATTTGTATTTTGGACAGTGTTTTGCCAGATAATTTGTGTGAGTTGCAAGAATGAATGCTGGTGGATATCTGTCGATCCATATGGTATTTCAGGTAATTTTATGAGGATTAAACATTAGTATAGATTTAATTTTTATTCCCTCCATGGTATGACATATCACATGATTATATGACAGTTTTGAGACACTCTTTATCTACTACCAAAACAAAACAGTTACAAGACTTTAAAGGGATAGTTCACCCATGTAGTTCCAAACGTCCAAGACTTTTTTCTTTCATGGAACACAAGAGGAGATGTTAGGCAGAATGTAAGCCTCAGTCACCATTCACTTTCATTCCATCTTTTTTTGATTAAACAAAAGTGAATGGTGACTGAGACTAACATTCTATTCATCATCTCCTCTTGTGTTCCATAGAAGAAAACATGTACTATGGATTTGGAACAACATGATTTTCTCCATATCTAAATAGTTTTCTTCTTTCTCTGTTAATTTGAAAAGTACCCCATGGAGGTCAATGTGAATCTGTATATGAGATTAGTGTTAGTATTTTAAGTTACTTGTCTTAGAAGGCTCCTACTCTTAAGATCCTATTAATTCTTGCACTAGTACATTTTGCTGTACATTTAAACCATTGCCTATGAACTGATGTTAAAATGTGAAAATAATCTGTTGAAACCCTCTTTGTAAATAATGTAATTGTTTTTCTTAAATATTTCAATCTGTGATACAGAGTTTGTTTATTTAATTATTTATTAAAGTATTCCTTACCTAATGATGTATGTGGAAACATATATTTTATTATTGAGAACTGTAAGAGCTCTAATGAAACATTAATGGAAATACTTTAGTGGAAGAACATAAATAAATAAAAATGGGTAACACATTAAAAAATGATCCATTCATTGTCAATCCATTAGATATCATGAACTAACAATGAACAATATATATCTTACAGCATTTATCAATCTTTGTTAATGTGGGTTAATAAAAAAAAAAATGTCATTGTTATTTCATGTTAGTTCATAGTACAGCAACTAATGTTAAAATATAACAAATGTATTACTATATGTTGAAATTAACATTACCCTGCTGTAAAAGTATTTTTCATTGTTAGTTCATGTTAACTTGTTAACAAATGGGACCTTTTTGTAGTGTTACTGAAAATTCTTTCAGAAAAAGCACTTGTAATGGTGAAAAAACATAACGTGGAATAAAGTTTTACCTTCATTACTGTTAGAACAGTGCTGACCAAAGAAGTTAACAATACTAGAGGACACTATGGGTATCCTCATAACCACATTTATAGTATAATACCCTCATAATTACTAGTGTGTAACCTAAAATAAACTTCCTTGTAAACCACAAAAACCAACTCACGCACACACGCACGCACGCACAAACACACACACACACACACACACACACACACACACACACACACACACAATTCAATTTTTTGGGGAAAGATATTCCTTTAATGCTGTTAAAGATGCAGTAGCTAAATACATCTTATCTCAGATTTTTATAATTGATATTTGAACCTGTATTTGAAAATTATTTTAATTATATTTAATTATTTTGACAAAATGTTTAAACGTGCCATTTAAGCAGTGCTGTAAAATATTGCCCAAATTTAGCTTTGTGGTCTATAGGCGCCACCAAGAGGTAGTAAGGTATGAGAGACATGATAGGCTACAAACAATTTTTTGGCTAACTTTTGACAGTTTATACCACTTTTAAAATTTAGAAACATTTAACCATTTATCTTGAACCTTAAGAACAGTATTATTTGTTGTTGTTATGTGTATTATTTACATTTGCACATATGATCACTTATGTATAATGCTAAAATAGGCTACAACAGAAAACAATCATGCAGTAGACTACTATATATAAACAATATTTTTACACATGAATCAACCTAAAGTTTCAGCTTTAAATGCCTTGTATTACGTATTGGCTTGATTAATTATTAAAATTATCATAAAGAGTTAAAAAAAATATTGTACTTTTGTACAAAACTACAATAAGTAAAATTGTATGGTGCCAGGGGGATCTATCACATTTCAGGTATAAACAACAACAACAACAACTACAACCTTGCTTTCATAAAATATTATGAAAATCAGTGCATGACTTTATCTGAGGTTTAATAGAGAGTTACAATAATAGCAATCAAACTAAATTGTCTGTTCACTGGTATTGTACATCTTTGTTAATCTGAATCATTACAAAAGCAGTTACATTAAACCTTACATTACAGGTCCGTGTTTTGCTCTAACACTATATCATGAAAATAATAGACAGCAAAAGACAGACCATGAGTTTATTTTAATCACTAGGCTCTTTCTGTGCTTGGCTCTTTGACCCATCAGATTGAATATTTCTCCTATATTCAAAACTAAATTCACACACGATATTACAAGCATGGACACAATGAAGACACTCTTTTTGGTTGGACAGTATGTAAAACAATGCAGGCCAACCTCAGGGCAAGGTTTTGCAAAACAGTCTATCTGTTTTAGCATCCAAAGCTCAATTAAATAGTACTGGCCCACAATAGAACCTGCCTCAAACACAATAATCACAAAAAGACACATCATAACAACAAAGCAGTCTCCATTTGTAGTAAACCTTCCCGTTGTCATCAGTGTGCTTTGGTAGTTTGAGACACCTTCTCTCCGTCTGGTTTCGTATATTTCGTATTTCAGATTGTATGACGTGCAATACGTAGCCAAAGTAGACCAGAGCTGGCGTGGACTGATGATGAATTGGAGCACCCAGAACCGCATATGGGATATTGGGAAGATTGTGTCATAGCAGGAGTTTTGATGTTGCAGATCATTTTGTCCTGCTCATCTCCCCAGACTTTATCAAGTCCAGCAACGGGAACCATTATTCTGAAGATCAGTAAACTATCAGCCACACCTTCTCGATTTTGGTTGAGTAAGATTGCACTTTGTCAAGTAACTTGGAGATGATTCCCCAGTCTCCCATGCTGACCTGGAAATGAGTTGACTTGTGAGGGAAGCTACAACATGGGAGATTTAACTTTTTAAATCTGAGGAATTTCATGATTATACTGGTGCTTTAAGGAACACAGAAAACTATAAGCTGATAATTGGCTACAAATTACCACTGGAAAAAAAATTATTATTTTTGTCCCTAGGGAAGATCTACCACAGCATTTGCTCTCTTTGTAGTGATTTTCACTTTATTTCATTTCAAATTAAAATGTAGGCCTACAGCTGAGGGAAGAGTAAAAGCAAATCTAAAAGTTTGCTACTAATATACAATAAGAAAAAATGGTGAAACATTAACATAATATAAAGGGAGCTAATCTAAAATGCGACATATCAACTACAGGAAGCAAGCATGCTATAAATTACAACTATAATTCTCGTATAATCAATCAACAGAACTAGAGTTAGCAAATTATTAGAAATCAGATTCATGATCCAGGTGTTGAACTTACCTTATGTTTATGATGATAAGTCTTGTGAAACTGAAACTCTTTCTTCAATTGTATGTAGATGAAGAGGTGATATCAAGGACCACACCTCACCAGGATCCGTTCTTCAGCAAGTGTTGTTATTTCATCTTAAGTAAATGTTTCATAGACATAATGATTTTTACACTGTACAAACTCTAGATTCTATCCCCTAACCCTAACCCTCACAAAAAACGTTCTGCATTCTTACATTTTCAATATAACATTGTTTAGTATGGTTTTAACTGATTTGAATTATGGGGACACTAGAAATGTCCTCATAAACCACATTTATTGCACAATTTCCTTGTAAATCACCCAAAACACCCCCCTCCGCACACAGACACACCAACATACGGCACGGGTAGGTTTAGGAGTACGGTTAGGATTAGGGGTTAGAGTTATGTTTTGGGGTAAGGGTTTGGTTAGGGGTAAAATTAAATGCAAGTACTTTAAATGTAATTACAATACAACAACATGTATGTACCTACCAGGTATATTGTATCAAATGGTTAAGTACATAGTAGTTAAGGCCACCTAATATAATGTGAGTACAAATTTCAAGGGTTCCTGATTCATTTTGTGGATAAAAAATGGCTTAATGGCTTCAGTCTAGAGAGGGTTAGTTTTCATGCCATGTTTATGTTGCAGAAAAAACACTCATCTAAAACATGACATGCAAAAGGTGACATTAAGCGTCAAAACAACAAACCAACAAACCAACTTCAAATATTGAAGGAGTTGACATGTCTGTTGGGCACTTGTCGGTTGCTTTTCTTTCACTACCTTGCCTACATTAGTCCACTTAAAAAATTACATTAAAATTACAATTTATATTTGTCAACAAATTTATTCAGATTTTAAGCATACTCCTGGGAAATATTACAGTTAATGTATAGTTCAGTACAGAACATTATAGTATTGTATAGCACAGTACAGTGTAGTATAATATAGTATGGTATAATATGGTATAACACAGCACAGTACTGTATAGCATAGTACAGTGAGGTATAGTATATTTTAGCAGCACGGCAGGGTACAGAACAATATACAGTAGTATTATACATTACAGCAAAACAATGTAGTATAGTAAAATAAAATACAGAACAATATAGTATACTGTAATATAGTATAGCATAGTGCAGTAAAGTATAATATGGTATGGTATAATACATTACAGTACGTTACAGTATTGCATAATAGAGAATGGTATAAAAGCCTATGGTACAGCACAGCACAGTACAGTACAGTACAGTAGCAAAGCACAGCACAGCAATAGCACAGTATAGTATAGTATAGTGTAGTATAGTGTAGTAGTAAACCTTTGAATTGCAGTGTTTACAAGGACAATCTCCCTGTAGTAAAACAGGGTTAAATGCCCCGCTCATGTGCACAACAGTGATTGTAATTTCTTATGGGGAACAAGCCAGCATTCTTTGAATAACAAGCCATAAACTTTACTCAGAACACCACAATACCTCTACAATCAACACTTTCACCAGGCAAAATAATCAAGATTGATGATGCAGGCAAATTTCGCTAATGTGTTAATGTATTCAGCTAGATATAAAAAAGAGAAATGAAATTATCTGGTTTAAACTACTTTTATTCTATCATGCTGGGGGGAGCATCCTGTGACCCAATAGATACAAATAAATCACACTTCATACAAGATGACTGACTGAAACAATCGAGTCTTGACTGAGAGTCTGTCACCACATTGATAATTAGGCTACAGATATTTCAAGTTTTCACAGCAGTTGTTATTGAATGCTCTTTGAATCTCAGAATCTTAATACAAGCTGATAAATGAAATACATATATGTCATTTTTCTTTTTCTTTCTATAATTATTATTAGTAGTACTAGTTTTATGTGAAAGTTCACATTAGCAGCCATCTGTCCAGGTAAGAATATTTTAAGATTTTTTTTGAAATATTATTTAATAATGTCACGTATTCTATATAGGTTATAACGTATTGAAATATATTCAAGCAATATACTGATGACGAATTAGTTTAATTTGTTTGCATTTTATTAAATTACGGAAAAAGCTTGATTTTGCCTGTGACACTATGTGTTGCCTCTAAAGTATCAGATCACCAAAATCAGTAAACCAAAAAGCAATTTCCATGTTGTTGTTGTTTTTTATTTGTGTGTGTGTGTGTGTGTGTTTGTTTATTTCTAATCCATAGCTATGTCATATTTCTGCAGGGTGGCAACAGATGTATTAAACCCACAAGGCATCTAAAAGTTTTTTCTTCATAGCTGTTACGACCCCTCTAAGATTTGTCTAGGAGCTAGAGGAGCAACATTAAATAAACGTGGCAAAACTGTGGAAACAATAGCAAGCGGCAAGAAACTATGAACGAACCCAAACTGTCAATGAAAAATGTGATTTATTAAACAAAAAGGGAAAAGAAACTATTAACAATAAAATGAATGCACAACAATATTGAGGCTAAAAGCCACCAACAAAAAGTACAATTTTACAATAAGGAAAACAAAAGAATAATGAAGAAGAAAAAGAGAAAACAAAACTCAGCAAAAACTACCCAAAAGAAAAGGGGACTCTAATGACGCCAAAAGAAAGAAAGAAACAAAAGAAAACAATTCTGACTCATTTCAAACCTCTTACCTACCTAATGAAAAGGAAAGAAAGAATTGTTTCTTCAGCGCCAAGCGCCGTATTCTTCCCATTCTAAACTAACCAAAAACAAAAACATACAATGGGTGGCGTTCACCTCTTACCTGGGGTTTCTATACACAGAGTTATCTAGATGCTGCACAATGGAAGTCGTACGACATCTTCCCTATCCCCATTCCTCGGAGCAAAGGTAAACATCAAGAGCGCGAGCTCTACACAGATCAGAGCGCCATCCAAAACAAGAAGTTAATCGAACAAAGTAATAACCAAGAATTAACAAACACAAACTAGCATAGGCAAATAACAAATCAAACGAGTCCCAAACAAAAACAAATCACAATGACAGCAAAAACCGGAAACAAAAATGGGACCCCCTTCCACTCTTTTCCAGCGTCTTTTAATCTGGCAGCGGGAAACATTACGGATAGCGGATGGGTCGACGTCACATCCCTCAATGATGACTGACAGTCTCCTGAGCCAATCAGCGATCGAGGAAGGACGTCCTAAAAGATCGATCGATAGAGAGAGAGAGAGAGAGAGAGAGAGAGAGAGAGAGAGAGAGAGAGAGCGCGCGCGCAGGAAAACAAACACAGGCACTCCCACAAAATACCTACATACGTAACAATAGCAATCATTGGTGAGTAAAATTGGTAAGATATGATGGGGCCTTTATATGAATTGTTTATCATGAATATTTTTGGGACAGATGAATGTTATTGAAACTCATAATTAATTAATTATATAATTAATTCAAATAAGTTTTTTTGTAGGTTAGTATTGTCGTCTTTTTTTTATAGCTTGATAAAACATTGTGCTCAGCCGTACACAGTATGATATGCTTTGTTGTCATTTGTGGGGAAACACTTATGATGCTACAATACTCTGCAGGGCTGAAGTTTCTCAATAGAATTAGTAGAATTGTAGATATGCAAATTTCAATTAAAGATAATTAGACTTGTTCTTGTCGTGAATGACTGCTTTTGGTTTAATGCGATTACAGTGTACCTAAAAGATGGTCATTTGGCGCCATCTACATTGCTTGCAGAAATTGTCAATAAATGAATCAATAAATGTATCTGCACAAATCTTTTTGGAGAACGGAATCAAACATGTCTGTGGGGATATAATACATTATTTAATTATTCCCTTTTATTCATTTAAAAATCATATCAACTTTTCGATCAGAATGATCTTCGTCAGGCACACATCAACAGGCAAAAAATCAATTTAAATACATTTGATACAACCAAACACATCATTACGTTCATCTGTTAATAATCAGGGTCAATAACTTAATGAGAACAATCAATTAGAGTTCAAATGTCAGCAAAACATACACCCGTCTCCCACAAATGCAAACAATTCACAAACATCAGTGAATCACATGATTGTAAATTTTAGTAAAAACGTTTAAAACAGCAAATATCTGATACAGGTCAAAGTAAAATAAATACAAACACAGATACAAAGGTAAAAGTTATCAAAAAAGCCAATAAGTCACAGGATGGATATCAAAATCCAAGTAACTTTTCCCAAAAAAACAAGAGAACAAGGTACACAACAACCTGACAATAGATCAAAGAAAATCTGTACTGGAAATAAAAAATAAAATAAATGATAAAACTGTTATAGTTAAACCAGCAGATAAGGGTGGCTCCATTATAGTTATGAATTCTGATCCTACTAAGGTTTATATGACTGAGATTCATGAATACTTGCAACATTGTTTGGAGGCGGGTGAGATAACAAAACAGAAGTTTACTTTCATGAAGGTTGATCACCCAATTTCCCCAGTTATTTATATGCTTTCAAAAATACATACAGATCTTGAAAAGTCTCCAGGAAGACCCATTATCTCTGGGATTGGGTCTCTTATTGAGAAAATGTCAACCTTTGTTGATTGCTTTTTAAATCATATTGTGTCTTCATCACCCTCTTTTCAAACTTTTTGGCATGATTAAGATCTTGAAAACTATTGAATTATCTGATGATATATTATTAGACACCTTTGATGTTGAGTCTCGTTATACTAACATACCACGCTAGGGAGGCATTGAAGCTATTGATGCTTTAAAAAATCCACATCAAATTAAAAGACCAAGGATTGATTTAATCAAAACATTAAACAATTTGGTGACTTTTTTCCACCAAAATAAAGGTACAGCCATGGGAAACACTATGGCACCAAATTATGCCAATTTGTATGTGGGTTTCTTTGAACAAAAAAAACATTTTTAATTGTTCTCAGAATCCGTTCTTTTCGCATATAAGACTCTGGCGTAGATACATTGTAGACATTCTAGTGTTGTGGTCTGGTACTGAAAATTAACTGCTACAGTTTCAGCACTTTCTTAATGCAAGTGATGAACATTTTTGGTTTACTGTCAAATCTGACTCGTCCCAGATTAATTTTCTTGATATTTTGATTATTAGGGATAGCAATTTCTACAGAACTGAACAGAAAACTGACTGATCATAATACACTCCTGCATGGACAAAGTTATCATCCTACCCCTCTGAAGCATAGTTTGCCTATTAGTCAATTTAATCGTATATGTCGTATTTGTAGCTCTAATGAGTCTTACGCACTACAAAGTATTGACTTATTGAAAAGAGTTAGAGAGAGAGGTTATAATGAAAATTGGATACAGTCTGCTGTGAGGAGATTTGAAAATAAAAATCATGACATATACTTAACCAAAAATCAGGTTAAATCTGAAGAGAATAAAGTTGTTTGCTCGTTCCAATATTCCCCTATTTGTACAAACTTGCACTCAGTAATTCTAATCCAATACACTTTTTATCAAATTCTGCAAATATCATGTGTGTCATCACTTGTACTACAAAGAACATTATTTACATGATTAAATGTCATTGTGGATTAGCCTATATTGGAAAAAACACAACATCCTCTAAAAACAAGGATTGCAGAACATCAAAGTACTACACGTACAAATGATCAAAATAATCCTGTAGCAGTACATTTTAATTTGAAAAAAACATAATCTTTCAACTCTTAGACACATTGGTATTGAACATGTCGATCACCCAGAAGAGGTGGTGATGTTAATACAATTTTATTAAAAAGGGAGGCCTATTATATTTAAACACTTAACACTTTGTATCGTATGGGTCTTAATTTGGATTCTGATATACATCCGTTCTTGTGACTTATTGACTATACCTTTGTATAGGTGTTTGTATTTGTTTGATTTGACCTGTATCTGATATTTGCCGTTTTAAAAGATTTTACTTAAATTGTGACATTTACAATCATGTAATTTACTGATGTTTGTGAATTGTTTGTAATTGTGGGAGACTGATGTATGTTTTGCTGACATTTGAACTAATTAATTGTTCTCATTAAGTGTGATTGAATGATCATGAGATAATTGACCCTGATTATTAACAGATGAACATAATGATGTGTTTGGTTGTAACAAATGGACTTAAATGTTGCCTATTGATGAGTGACTGATGAAAATCATTCTGTTCAAAACATTGCTGTGATTTTTAAATGAATAAAAGGGAAGAATTAAACAGTGGATCCACTAAAGTTTAATTTCAATGCTTTTTTTCCTTGATCCAGCACCTATTGCAGAAGAGTGGGATGCGGGTGCATTCCCCCCTCCCCCGGTATAATACATTATTTTGACATTTTCAAACACTGTAAATGCTATTCTTCAAGAACATTCACGTCTGGACCTCATTATTTGACATACAACTCACAATAATGCTGTTAATCCAAAACAACATATTAAGTATAAAAAATGCTCTGAATAATCACAAAATGACAAATTACTGCAAGTTACAACAAATAAAATAAAAGCAGCATAAATAAAATTGGAAAACAGTAAAGCTATGTGCAGTATGCATTCATTTGCTTAATTTACTCATACCTTGATGCATTACTGGGAACTGGAGCATGGCTTCTTATCACAGTATATTATTAGACACGGATTGCACACCTTGCTGAATAATGCTCACACCTGATAGAAATGCAGAACTTAAGTCATGATAAATATTACTTTGAGGCTTATTTTGTTTAAAGGTGCACTCAGTCATTTTATTTATTATTATTAAAAAATGTTTAACTCCTAGAAGCATTAATTGTAATTTTGCAAAATATCTAGAGAATCATGACTACTCACATTAAAAGGAAGACTCCAGTTGCATTTTATTCTACATGGAGAGGGTCCGCACATGGTGGCTGCCATATTAGAATCACATGACCAGCCGAATACTACTCACTTAATCTCAGTAACCATCCTCTTATTTGAAACTTTTACTCATTGATTAAAAAAATCATGGCTGACTGTGAATACAACATTTCTACAATGGCATCCGAAACTGAAAACTATTGATTTTAAATAATGCTGCATCCAATCCACTAGATGTCAGTGTAAGTCCAAGTTGACACAAAGACAAAGGTTACTGAGTGTACCTTTAAAAGACAGCAAAAACTGAGCTTGTCAAAGCATGTTGTCACATTTTGTCAAGAACAACCTTGGAAAAGAATTCAGACACTGCCAACATTAAAACACAAAGTGTGAAATATGAGTGAAAATATGAGAGGTTAATCTGTAAAATAACCAAACTATCCTATCTGCAAAAATCTGCTCTCTGAGTGGTATGTTTATACTTTACATATATTTTTTGAGGTGTTGTGTTTACAGGCCCTATTATTACAGCCCCCCCAAACATTGCTACCTCATTTTAACAGGTGTTTTAACATTTACTTTTGCACATATTCAGTCCAATTTTGTTCCCCTGTTTATTATTTATTTTGGTAAATAAACATTTACACAGTTATGTGGGTAGTGGTCATTCAATTTCAAGCATTGTTTGTGCAGTGTGACATACTTTCTTCATCAGTGCTTTCTCTTAAAAAAAAAATCCACTCATTTGCAGTGGTTCTATAGATGTTTTAAAGTTATGACAATTTACCCTCCAGGAAGCCCTGAGCAACTGGGAACATGGGAGACTGGGGATTTCTCTCGGCTTTACTGGAAAAGGTGCAGTCCCACTCTACTGTGATCGGCAAAATATGGATGACCGTCCTCTTCCTCTTCAGAATCATGGTTTTGGGAGCCGGAGCAGAGAGCGTTTGTGGTGATGAGAGATCTCACTTAGTATGCAACACTCAAACACCTGGTGGCGAGAATATGTGCTACGACTGGAAGTTCCCCATTTCACATATTCGTTTCTGGGTGATGCAGATCATCTTCATATCGACTCCAACTTTGGTGTATCTGGGCCATGCAGTGTACGTTATTCATCAAGAGAACAAATTGAGAGAGGAGCTGAAAAGGAACCCAGTTGCAAAGTCACCAAAATACTCGGATTAAAAGGGCAAAATCATTATTAAAGGCAGCATGCTGGGTAGCTACTTGACTCAATTGTTTTTTAAGATCCTATTAGAAGTTGCTTTTATCGTTGGACAGTATTATCTGTATGGATTACTCTTGCAGCATAAGTTCCACTGTGACCAAAAACCCTGTCCATTTGTGACAGAGTGTTTCATGTCTAGACCCACTGAGAAAAACATCTTCATTTTTTTCATGCTGGTTGTAGCATGTGTGTCTCTGGCTTTAAATGTTCTAGAAATATTCAATTTGCTTTGTAAGAGGATAACTAGGAAAAAACACAAAAAGAGAGAGATAATGTATACTCACAATTCCAGATATCCTTTGCCATTTCCTTTAGAACTTGAACCTGTTAATGGAATGAGACACAATTAGCTAAACATGGCACTTCAAAACAGGTGGGACCAAAGCAACGCTGGTCTTGATGGGGCCAGACCTCAGCTTTAGATTCTGTCAATGTAATAATAAAGTTCTAATATGCATGTCAATAAGTTATAGGAAAATACATACTTCCAATCAATATCATTATAATCAATGTTACACTTAGCCTATGTGGCAATTCACTTTATTGTATTGTACACTAGATGGTGCTGTAATATTTATCAATTTGCACACACACTGACTCTCCTGTCATTACAAGGCCAGTGATTTACTTTTCTCTCTGTCATGCCAATAAATAGTAACACTTCCAGATCAAAAATATAGTTAAAAAGCCTTTGTCAATGCTATAACAATAAAAAAGAAAAAAAGAGGACTGCAAAACTACACGTATCGGCAAAAAGCCTTCATCAGTGTGCAGCCTACAACACACATAGGTTTGCAGCCCTCTTTTTCCCATTGTTTTTAACTCTTATTGCTATAGCCATTGATATTTAAGGCCTTTTAAATATATTTTTGAAATGGAGGTGTGCCTTGATTTTCCTTTATTCTTTTTGGATTATTACTATTTCCTCATTCAAGAGCACCTTCATATATTTTTTTGAAGAACTTTGGAGCATACCGTTTTTTGTTTTGTTTTTGTTTTTTGAATAAAAAGTAACAATTTAAATAACACACTTAACTATTATTACACTATTCTTCCTGCATTTATTTCTAAACACAGAAACCCGAAAGATGTTCAACCTATGTATTTTGTGCTCTCACCAAGTAAAAACACTGAGATGTGTAGATAATGAATGATTGATCTACTATAAAATTAATTAAATATTAATATAATAACATTAAATTACTAAAATTCTTAATGTATGCCAAAGAAATCCTGGCTTATTTAGCTTTTAATTGAATAAGGAATGAGTTCAGTGGAATTGAAAAGAGAATTTTCATAAAAAATTTAGTTGCCTAATTGTGCCTAATTAAATACTCAAACCAGCCCATTCTGCACCAACAATCATCCATGCGATTATCTAATCAGCCAATCATGTGGCAGCAGTGCATAAAATCACAGATACAGGTCAGGAGCTTCAGTTAATGTTCACATCAACCATCAGAATGGGGAAAAAATGAATCTTAGTGACTTGGACCATGGCATGATTGTTGGTGCCAGATGGGCTGGTTTGAGTATTTCTGTAACTTGAGTATTGCTGATCTCCAGGGATTTTATATAATTATTATTTTTAAAGAACGTTCATGCAAGAAGATGACAGTTACACAATGGTCTCCATCACTCCAAACACAAAAGAAATTTAAATAAAATAAATGAAGATTTACACATTTCAATAATTTAAACGAATGTATTAATTTAATTGAAATACATTTAAGCTGTATTAATTTAATTTTAGTTAACAATTACTCGCTTCTGGTTAATGGGAATTTGCTATACGATTGAAATGCATAAATCTTAATAAAGGGATACATTGACAAAGAAAAAAAATATATAATAAAAAAATAACCTGTTAATTTTGTTTTGTATTGTTTATTATGTATTTAATGTTTATTTAATTAATACATTTATAGCCAGTTTTTCTTTAATTTGGCAAAGAATTACTCAATTCAGTTTGATGTAAATTATATATATACAAAAATGACAATTAGGCTACTAATATTACTTCATGATCTTTCTATTTTCACTTCCACTTATCTCATTCATATTGTTATAAAAAATAAAAATAATAATTTATAGAGTACAGTAATACTGTACGCTATAAACATTGTTTTTTTTTAACTCAGGCAAAAAATGTGTTTTAACTTTTAGTAATAAAATTTACGAAAAGTTATCCATGAAAATATATACAGTAGCTTAACAGATTATTGCATTCAGAAATGTCACAACCATGTAATGTAATATAACATAACGTAATATGAAAATACATTCATATTACATTAGCCTCATGTTTAATAATGACGTTTCAATAAAAGTCACTATGACATGTTACAGAATTACTAGACAATGTCTCAAAAAAAAAAAAAAAACATTTGCTTTTAGCAGACGTCCATAAAGAGAGAGTGTACGAGGAAGACTTGTGACGTCGACAGTCATGTGACTTAACCAAATTTGTGCGTCTGCTTTGCCTTCCCTCTGACTCTTTTATAAGCGAGGAAAGTTTGATAAGTTTGCCTCAGTTTCCCCATAGTCGCTTTACTTGGGATTTTGTGCCTGACCTACAAGAAGTGACGGAGAAAGTCCCCACAGGGCTCTCCACTCTTTACTTGTCTCCAGGTAAGGTTTACACATTCTCTTAAAAGTTTTTAGAAACTTTTGATTTCTTTACACAGCGGCAATGATATTCAGGATTGAGCGCAAACACGGTGTAAAGTTTTTTTTTTGTGTGTTTTAAGTGTTTTAAGCTGCTCTTATTAAATTGAATTTCAATTTAAACAAACTTAACTAAATTGTGAGTTAACACGTTTATAATAATGCTATAATAATATAATATAATAAAGCATAGTCATATTGTTCATGATATAATATTTTATTCAAGTAAGATATGGAGGTTACTTTCGCTTGAAAAAGTCTATTTAAGAGGCAGAAATGCAATTATAGAAAATTAAATAATAGAAAATTACTTACAAAATATTTGCGTCTGGAAAACAGTTTTAAACGTTTTGGAAGAAAAGACAGGTGGGAATCAAAAACATGATGAACGGACTGGAACTAAATAAAAAAAAATTCGACAATCAACAAAAGAAAACTTTTTTTCTTCTTTTTTATTTTTTTATTTTTTACTTTGTTATAATAACTGTAAAAGGCTATGCGACTAGCATAGAAGAAACGGGATGCTTTTTCCACCTCAAAAGCACACAATAGGGGGTGCTGTTCATATGTTGAACCTGTTATACTCATGCGTTCATAACTGATTTTTATGATGACTACATATTTTATGCAATGTATTTACAAATTTTAATTCAGTTTATTTTATTTTATTTGTTCATACAATTTTTGGCTTATACCAAATAGTTGGACTAGAATAGTTGGTCAGATTCA
This sequence comes from Moxostoma hubbsi, assembly GCA_032164185.1. Classification (NCBI taxonomy): domain Eukaryota; kingdom Metazoa; phylum Chordata; class Actinopteri; order Cypriniformes; family Catostomidae; genus Moxostoma; species Moxostoma hubbsi. The sequence continues at coordinate 34,411,565 of JAVLUX010000031.1, read as the reverse complement.
AGGGTCATATAGTTTTATAGTCATAACTGTATCTTAAAATTTATAAATATACAGACCAGATATCTCAATATTTAATGCATATCTAAACTGAGTACCATACAAGAGTTTTCCCTTATAGCGTCATTACAGACAGACAAAACCACCAGTCATTTCACTCTTTACGAAAAATAGACATAACAAACCCAGAAAAGGGTTCTTTAGCTTGTAACAATAGCAGAACTATTTTTAAATTATAATATTTAGCCTTGTTGTTATTCCATGAAGAACCTTGCATTGAAAGAGCAGGAGTAAAGCACCTCAAACCCCAGCATAGAGAACAATGTGTTTAATTGGAACTATTAATATTTAAAGAGCCTTTAAGGGACTTTATTGCCAAAACACATGCCCAATTTATTTTTTTTATGTGGGATTTGGTTTGTGCTGAAGGGCAACGATATGTCCAGTATATTAAAGAGATGCTCCTCTTCGTGCCTATAGCAGCACATGAGTCTGGCAGTTTGTGGGGATGGGGGCGTGGCCGTGTATCTGTCTGCGGGAGAGCGGTAAGTTTCGTCACCTGGGGTATCATCAGCTCTAACACCTGTGTCATGTTATGGTGATGGTGGAGGGAGACCTAAAAGGCAGACGGATGCGGCAGTAGTCAGAGAGAGAAACAAGAGAGACTGTCCCCGCATCTGTAGCAGTATGACGCATTTGTGTGGCTACAAAGAGCCCTTTTTGTTTAAGTTTTTATGAGTGATGCTGAACAGTACTCATACTCACGTTGACAGTTTGCTGCCTCCTGACTCCCCCATTGCTCAACTTATGAACGTTTTACAGTGGTCCCGATACCCGGGAGCGATCAGAGGAAACGTCTTCATGGAAACTTCACCACTGGGCTAAGTCATCAAGTCCCTCGCCGGCATCGAGCAAAGTCAACATCAGCCCCTCATGGAGATACGCCTTGACCGGCAGGTATTCCAGAGCCTGATTGACAGAGAGGGGGCTGCCGCTGCAACCCCGGAGCCCTCAACACCAGTGACCCTCATCAAAATGGGGCAGAGTGATGATCTTACTAAATAGGGGCCCCCAATCCTTCCAGGGGACAGAGTCGTGCCAACAGGCTTTCCTGAAATTTCTCTCCCCCCTTTATTTTGCAGACAGATGCATCCGACAGGGGGCTGGGGGCGGTACTCTCGCAAAAGGTGGGTGGGGAGGAACAGCCGGTGCTGTTCATAAGTCGCAATCTTTCCTTGAGGGAGACGAAGTACAGCACCATTGAAAAGGAGTATCTTGCGTTCAAGTGGCCTGTACTCCCTCCGCTACTATCTGCTGGGGCGTGCCTTCACCCTCTGCTCAGATCACACCCCACTCCAAAGGCTCCACCGCATGAAAGTTACCAACACGCGGACCACCAGTTGGTGCCTGGTGCACTTCAGCCATTAAAATTTGTGGTGATCCACAGAACGGTGGTGCAAATGGCTGTGGCAGACTTTCTCTCCAGAAACTGGGGTTGGGGGGGTTGGCAGGCCGGATGTTGTCCCAGCCTGAGTCGGGCGATGGGGGGGTATGTGGGGATGGGGGCGTGGCCGTGTATCTGTCTGTGGGAGAGGAAGAGCGGTAACCTGGGCTGTCATTATCTCTAACACCTGTGTTTTGTTATAGTGATGGCGGAGGGAGACCCGACAGTCCGATGGATGCGGCAGTAGCCAGAGAGAGAAACAAGAGAGACTATCCCTGCATCTGTAGCAGTACGATGTGTTTGTGGCTACTAAGACCCCTTTTTGTCTATGTTTTTTTGAGTGATGCTGAAGAGTAATAAAATATTCAGATGACAGTCTTTTGCCTCCTGACTCCTCCATTGCTCAACTTACGAACTTGTTACACAGTTCTTCAATGGTTCCTTGAGTTTTTCCACAGCACAGCACATTCCCAGTTCAATTCTCATTTCAAGCAAATGTTGTTTTTTTATTTGGAAAATATCTGCAGTGACTGGAAGAACAGACACCTTGCTAAATAAGCAGTCAATTCCCCAGTCAAGCCATGTCCTAGTGGCTTAACCATGTTTTCTTGATAATAAAGAGGCTTTAAAATAGTTTAATCAGATTATGTATACTGGCTTTCTGCAAAAACTCTTGTGGAAGCATTTAGTTGAGAAATTGTATTTCATGAAATACAAGATGGTAATCATTAAAGTCCTAACAGTTACCTTAAAGGAATAGTTCATTCAAAAAGAGACCAAAAAAAGAAGGAAATATTAGGCAGAATATTAGGGACTGACAGCCTCAGTCACCATTCACGTTGTCATATTGCATTTTTTTTCCCGTCCATACAATGAAAGTGAATGGTGACTGAGACTAACATTTTGCCCAACATCTCCTTTTGTCTTCCACAGATGAAAGACAGTCTAACGTGTTTGGAATGACATGAGGGTGACTAAATGACAACATAATTTTTGGTTGAACTAGCTCTCTAACAGATCTGAGACCAGGTTACCTTCATGTTATGTAAATCGTACATTTAAATCATAATTCTTTTCACAATGATGTCCAGATCAGGCACCAAAGCCTACTTTCTCTCATCATGTTCTTCTTATGTGCCAAAAAATACACTATATTACATCTCAGCTTTCTCTTTTTTAGCTAGAACTCCCTCAAGATGGGTGACTGGAGTGCTCTGGGAAGGCTCCTTGACAAGGTGCAGGCCTACTCCACAGCCGGAGGGAAGATCTGGCTCTCTGTACTCTTCATCTTCCGGATCCTGGTTCTGGGAACTGCTGTGGAGTCGGCTTGGGGGGATGAGCAGTCGGCTTTCAAGTGCAACACCCAGCAGCCTGGTTGCGAGAATGTCTGCTATGACAAATCGTTCCCCATCTCACACGTGCGCTTCTGGGTGCTGCAGATCATCTTCGTGTCTACCCCTACACTTCTGTACCTAGCACATGTGTTTTACCTGATGCGCAAAGAGGTGAAGCTTAACCGCAGAGAGGAGGAGCTGAAGGTGGTACAGAATGACGGAGGTGATGTGGATCTCCATCTGAAGAAGATCGAGCTCAAGAAGCTCAAGTATGGCCTGCAGGAACACGGCAAGGTGAAGATGAAGGGTGCTCTCCTACGCACCTACATCGTGAGCATCCTTTTCAAGTCGATCTTTGAGGTGGTCTTCCTGATGATCCAGTGGTACATATACGGCTTCAGTCTATCGGCCGTGTACACTTGTGAGCGCTCGCCTTGCCCCCATCAAGTGGACTGTTTCCTTTCTAGGCCTACGGAAAAGACTGTCTTTATTATCTTCATGCTGGTGGTTTCTCTGGTCTCGCTTGTGCTCAACGTTATCGAACTATTCTACGTGTCATTCAAACGGATCAAGGACCGCGTGAAAGGTAGACAAAATGAGTTCCAAACCGGCACCTTGAGCCCAACACCTAAGGAACTGTCCCCCACAAAATACGCATACTACAATGGTTGCTCCTCACCGACCGCGCCACTTTCACCAATGTCACCGCCAGGCTACAAGCTAGCCACCGGCGAGCGGACCAACTCTTGTCGCAATTACAACAAGCAGGCCAATGAGCAAAACTGGGCCAACTACAGTACCGAGCAAAATCGTCTTGGCCAGAATGGCAGCACCATCTCCAATTCACATGCTCAGGCCTTTGAGTACCCCGATGATACGCACGAGCACAAGAAACTAACGACAGGCCACGAGTTGCAGCCATTAGCTTTGATAGATGCGCGGCCATGCAGTCGGGCCAGCAGCCGCATGAGCAGTCGAGCGAGGCCCGACGACCTGGATGTCTAGCTGTGCGACTTGGTGCAACGTCATGATGCTAGAGGACTGATGCAGGAAGTGAGACAGGCTAATTTCCTGTACCGAGGGGGCGGGGCTACTTCTGCACAAGTTCCTCTCTAGTCGATACAGAGACATAAAATTACTCACACTGCTGGAGGTACTATTGATTAATAATGATGTTAAAACTAGCAGAGCTAACATGCCCTAACAACTGAACTGTCGAAGCCAAGGGCACAAACAGGGCAAACCTGTCAAACTCTTAATTCAACCCACCAGAATATGCCTTGATTGATTTTTTAAAATGCCACACAATGATTCCATTTTAACATGTTGCACTCCTATTTGTAGAATTGCATTCTAACTCCCACATCACACTTTTAATTGGATCTCAGTCAGATGTCTCATGTATGACCTCAAATCTATGTTGTCCAACAGGCTCCTAGTGTTAATGAATTAATATTTATTTATTCATAAAGACTAACAGGATATCCACCACTAGATAAAGACTGACTACTACTCAAGGTTATGTCTACATAATTAATACCATCCAATCACATATTTATTGACAATAATCCAGATTTCAGCAATACATTAAGAGGATTTTATTAATCACAGTGTGACTGTCAGTTTCCTTATAAACTTTGAATTTATGTGGTGTCAGTTTATTGTTATTTGATGATATTTGTTGTTTTGGGCGGTGGTATGATATGGAAATGTCTATATGTGGACTAAGCTGCTTTACCAACAGTCACACAGCTTGAGTTCTTTTTTTTATTTTTGAAGAAATTGTGCTCTAAAAAGTCTCTGAGAGAAAGGCTTTGTTTTTGTTCTCTTTTAAAATGCCATTTTTATTTTCATCTTTTGATTTTTGGAATGAGAGAGGAGAGGGGATGGAATGAGTTAGGATTCAATTAGAATAATAGAATTAATGTTTTTTGTTCTTACCTTGGAGTGAATGAATTTTTTTTAACTCAATGTAATCATTGCTGCTTGAGAGATAGAGATTTAGTACTGTAAATCAAGCTAACTATGTCACAAATGAGTTTTTAGAAGACTGCTTGTTAGAGCTGGACTAATATTTAGTCAGTTATTTTAAGAGATATATGCCAGCGTAGCTCCACAACTACCAAACACTAGTAGATGAAATTTCATTATGGACATTCTTTTGTTTTGATTTTCAAATTTTGCATCATAGTATATTGGTACTCATTTGCAGAGTCTCATGGATCTTTCAGCTACAATGGTGTTTGCACTGAGATTTTGGCTAGGGTGTTATTTGATGCAAAAATGACAAAAAGTTATCTGTTATGCATGTAACTAATTTATTTTACAACACATTACAAGGTGTAAAATCACTACACTTTAACAGTGCTCTCGCAGAAACCTTGGTTTTTGGATGTTGAGTAGCTATTTTTGCATCTGGTAAATAAAAAAAGGGGTTTTAATTGGAAAAAAAGTTAATGCCATTCCATGGGAATCCACTGTTGTACAGTGCGCATGACAGTGGAAAAACCAAGCAATGAAACAAAAAAGGACATTATTCAAATCTGTGAAAAAGCAATTTAACCAATAAAGATTTTTTTCTTTGTAATTTTGTATTTGTGTGACTCAGTAAAACATTTTAATGAGAAAACTTTCATGAGGTTGTTGAACAGAAAAGTTTCATTACTATAAGTAAATATTTTTAATACACAAACTTTGCTTTAATTACTCATTACTCATTTCATTATTTATGTTTACACCCATAAATAGGCTTATGATAAACAAAAGACAAAATGCACTGCAATTTGTCTGGTGCCAGTATCTAAAGCAGTCTGGTGCAGGCGTTTTATCCAAGAGAATTAGCCCTACACAAACCACTGTGTTTAAACAGGCAATAGCAACAAAAACAGTGTAACGGCCAAAATCCATCTACGCCAAGACCGACTTGCAAACCAAAAGACTGATAAGTTTTTACATGTATGTTTTAAAATGCCCCAGAAACTTTCAAAATTTCATCATATAAAAAGTTTCAGTGCTTTTTCTCTTATCCAAGTTTCCTGTTTAACCTTTCCACAAAGCAAAATAAAACCATATGCCTGGGCCGAGTTTGTGAACCACATGTGGCTAGAGCAGAAGAATGAGAAAAAAGCATGAGACTTTGATCTAGTGCTAATTAATGTAGATCTTTTGCAACCAGATTTATCACAGAATCCTAGTGCATATCATAGAGCCTGAACTGATCAACTCAGCCAGTAATCATCAGAACATGATACAGGGTAATGCACATGGGATGGGGCTGTTTGTAAAAGAGTTAAAACAAATTTTGTTTCCATATATATATATATATATATATATATATATATTTTTTTTTTTTTTTGAGTGTATTCGAAAAGGAATTAATACAAATTTAGAAATATAGCACATACTTCAAGCAAATATTTCCAAAAATTATAAAACAATTTGCATGTTGTCAAACATTAGTGGAACAAGTCTACAGTTAATGTGATGACAGGACATCTGTGTGAACTTGAGGGGAACTGACATCATAAGCCCAGTAAAATATACTTTGACACCAAAGTCATTGCAAAAATGGCTCGGTAAAGTGAAGTTGATTATGAGAATCACTCAAACAGCTTTTGTTTGTGGTGCCATTTTGTTTGACATTTTGTATCTAATGCAATGACATCCAGCCAGTTTTAAGTGTGACCTTAGTGTCCAAATGCTACATAATATACAGCCCAGTATAAGTCACTATTAATACCACTAAATGTTTAAGTAATGCGTCTGAAACATCAGACCATTCATCTTAGAAACCAATCAGTGCACTCTCAAGTGATGGTTAAACATGTCTAATCTGAGTTTATTTCATCTAGGTAAGCATAGTTTAAATGCATATATAGCAGCAGGCTTCTGCCCACAGACTACTGCAGTGTGTGAGTTGTACATTTCCTGTGCCTATACAGCCACCCAGACCACAACTTCTGGGTGGTGCTGGGAATCTATGTTATAGCTGCTAACTTTACTAAAAGTGGCAAACGGACGTCTTATTATGACATTGCCCATGTTTGATACAAACAGCTGCTGTTCTTCTCTCATAATATTTTATATTGGACACCCGCCTAAATTTATTTTGTAATGACACGTCTTCACAAACCAACTAAACCATTTCCCCCTCTCTATCCATGCAAAACAAGTTTACAACAAATTCTGGAGAAAAAAAAATCTAAACACGAGATGCATTTACTTGGGAAGCAAAGAGCCATTGAGAAATATAATAAAACAGGCCAATGGGGCAAGAAAATAAACTGAATTCACATTTAATTAAACTTTTTTATCTTTTTATCATATTGACAAATAGTTTTTCCATGTTTTAATCATAAATCTCACCAAGAAGTATATTTATCTTGTTTTCTAGTGTATAAAAATCCTTAAACAAGAATAATTGACCTCCGTCATGATCAGCTACCTAAAAGTACTTAGAGCAGTATTTTGATTAAATCCCTGCATGGAGCTCTTTCCTGCTGGTATCTGTCAGTGGTTACAAAGTATCAGTACATGAGAACATCATATATCATTCCCAAAAACAGTCCAGTTCTTCTCGGAGCTCAGCAAGAGCAGTGGAATGCTAGCGCACATGCTGGGTGTGAAATTGTGTGATACTTTGACAGTCAACATTTGAAGAGATTGGCCGCTTTTCACCTCTGGGGCAGTGCGCATATCATGCACAGTCATGCTTCCTGAGAGATCTGCCCACTCCCTGTTGTTTATATAAGCATAACCAAAGCAAAACAATAGGATGCTTCCAATATTACAATGGCGAGAACCGCCAGTCCCAAATGGTGTCTCAGCTTTCTGTGCGGTTAGAAATTGGATTCGTCCTCATTGCATTTTTTCTTTAAAATTTTCCACTGCTGGACAGACCGGGACTGCTGAGAGAAAAGCTGCGGTTTTATTAAACATAGAATAGCTGATCCCAAACATGTCTAATGAGGTGGAGAACATGCACAGAGTCAGAGAAACTTAGCACTAATAGACTCTCTCTGTCAGCATGAGCAAAGCTCTGTTCCAAAACCGAGTTGCCTTGCTGTCTACTGCCTAAATAGGCAGCTACATTCTAAGGTAGCATCCGAAATTAATTTAATAAGAAACCAATTTGAAAAGCTCTACATTTGCATCAACTCCATGTGCCACACAAATAACCTTTTTAACATTGTAAAAAGTGTAACGGACAATTATTTGCTTAAAGATAGCTCAAAGAAAATGGATCACGTGGAAATACAACATGATGCGGTTCCCTGACATCGATCCCATTCTGCTGGATTACTGACAAGCGGCATATCCCATTGGACATTTTTGCATCAATTTAAATGTTTCAATTTTCCTGTGGTGCTACTGATAGCACTTTGCGCAAGCAGCCATAAAGAAACAAAGTTCTGGTCCCATGAAACCCAAGACGTAATAACAGAAACAATGGTGAGAGGGATTTGGAGGTTATATTTTCCCTAATTTTCCTAAGATTAAATTACTCTACTGACAGTTTAGGTTAGGGTGTATGGTTAACAAAATATACAGTAAATTCCTGTTGACTGTATTACCACATTTACAACTAAAACAAAATCTTTTTATAACTTGATTTTGGCCACAATTTGTAGACATTTGACCCGGAAACTTGGTTGCAACTCCAGTTTGCAAGAGACTGGACTTTTTAATCAATAATACTTGTCATTAAATGAAATAGCTGCCATCTTGGGTAGATTCTTATGAATAAATCAGTCTTACAAACTTTGTATAATTTATCCTTAGAACTTTCTGTTTGTTTTTGGAAAAGAGCACAAAAGTCTCTCTCTCTCTTTAACTCTCTCTCTCTTGTTTCTTACCAAATCATCACACTTTTTTCAGTCTGACACTATCAGAATTTTTTACCTTCTTTATTACATTGATTCAGTCCCATGGTGGTTGTTTAGAGTGGGTTAATGTTGACCGTAGGCAACTGAGCTCCTCCCTGCTAGGTTAGGCCTCTGAAGTACCAGCAGGAAGTCTGCACAGAGAGGCATGTGACCCCAAGTTTTGCCATTTCCTTTCATGGGAGTATCTGATATTCATTGACACAACAAAATATTTGGGCAGTTTCATTTCAATTTCATCTAACTGAATACAAAAATCATTCATATTAAGCATCTGCGTAATTAGTAATACTGTATAATAGTAATACTGGAGATTGGTTGCAAGCAACTTTGTTCACCAGTGGACCATATTTCACTATGCTTTTGTTCTCACTCATCAAACACACAAAGCCATACTTTTATGTTGCTTCATTTAAGAGCACACAAACTATTTATTATTAAAAGCGGTCACCCAGACATTTAAAGTTAGAGAGCATTATATGAGAGACAGTGTTCATGAGACGCATGAGGCCTCTTTGATCCCTCAAGTGCACAGTGAAAGGAAGGAACTAAAAGACTGACTCAAAACACAGACACAAACTCACAATATGGATACAGGAAATTGGTAAAGCAAATGCATGCATAAGCACCAAATATCTTGCACAGGAAAGAGTAAAGAATGGAAAGATATGTTGCTAAGTATAATGTCTTGATAAAAATCTTAAAGGAATAGTTCATCCAAAAATGAAAATTCTGTCATCATTTCTCACTCTCATGTCATTTCAAATCCACATGACATTCTTACTTAAGCAGAACACAAAAGGAGACATTTTGCAGAATGTACTGGTTGTTATTTTCCACAGAATGAAGGGGGACTGGAACTTTTATGCTTCAAAATGGATCCAAAACCCCCATAAATGTATCTTAGGGGTGGTGCACTACATTCCAAGTCTTATAAAGTCATACATAGCTTTTTGTTAGGAAAAGACTGATATATAAATTGTTATTTACTGATAATCTTAGAGCTGTTTACTTGAGAACCATTGCTTCTGGATCTTTGAGTCAGGGACTTTACTTAAGAACCGAATTAGTCCGATATGTGAACAAATCATTCAGGCAGCTTTTGTGAGCAAGATCAATCGATTCATTGGAACCGAAAAAACAACAACTATTAATTTACAGAAATTCAAATTCTTCACTATTAATGAGAGCTTGGGTAGAAGTCAAGATTTTCAGAGAATATTTACTTAAAATTTTCTGTATATTCTTCAAATATTCTTCCACATATCCTTTATTCTATGGAACAAAACATATGTTAGGCAGTAATGTATGTTCGTATTTCACTATCCACTTTCATTGTATCTTTTTTTCATTAATTCTGCCTAACATAATTTTAATTTGGTCATTAAGGTTTGGAAAGACATTAGTGTGAAAAAAATTAAATAGTAATGGTCAGCTATGAGTGAACCCTTCCTTTAAGTACAAACAAAATGGAGTGCAAATTAAAAAAGCAGGCAAAAGAAAGAGACGGATGCACCATGGAATGCATGCAAATGAATGAGGCAGTGAGAGAGAGAGAGAGAGAGAGAGAGAGAGAGAATTAGCCAGAATAAAGTGCAAACCCAGAACACAAGCACTAGAATAAGAAGAAAAATCCAAAGCATGACATGTGAGCACGTGCAGCATATTCCAGATACAAACCCTGTTCAGAGTGAATCAGCAAAGGCATTGGAAGAACTGAAACAAAGTCTTTCTTTTTTTTTTCAGAAATAAGAGGCTCTGCCATGTGTCACCGTCAGAGCAGTTGGTTGGCCATGTGGGACGGATTATACCACGATCCTGCCACTGTCTTCTCCGCTGTCTACAGCCCAGCTCCACCTTTGTTTTGATAGCAATCGCTCACTGGCTCCCTGTCCAAGTGTAAAGGCCATATAACTTTAATATGGCAGGCTCCTGAGAGTCTCACGAGAGACTTAAAAGTTCACCAGGACTCTATAAGATATCTCTAATTGAGGTAGATGGGGTTTGGAGAGTCAGGCACGCTGGGCCCATAGCTAAAATTACAAGACTTGTCATCGGTTATGGAGAGGTCAGGAGTGAAGAAAGTATGCAGCCCACATCCAAAGTCAATAGTGGTGTTGACTGGCATATGCAAAATATTTCCATGCTCACCCCTAAATGCCGCTCTGCATTTTTTCCCCTCACTTCCACACCAGCAACATCCAATATTTCGACTATGGTCATTACTCTAAATTTAGCCAGATGCTCCCTGGTTTTCCACTGAGAGGTCCAAATTCGAGAAAATCAAGCCAGGAGTATTCTAAGCATGGGGAATAAAGTATATTTCATTTGCCTGACTGTAACCAGCATCTATTCAAGGAATGCAGGATTCTGAATCACTTAAGCAGTGCACTTTTGGCAATATGAATTTGCCATAGCTAAAATTTTAGAGGTCTCTAGATGCCTTGGATAAGTGAGAAGGAACATGGTGTAACATCTTAGGGACATCAATAGAGGAGATTTATGGAGTCAGTGGGTCAGGCAAAAATGCCATTCACTAAAATGCCATTAGCAGCATTAACCCTTTGTGTATGCAATGAGAATCTGTACAGTGCAAATCTGTGCTGGCTGCAAATATAATGCTCTCACTACCCTTGACGGCTGAGCAGCCCACAGGTACTCGGCAGTCCCCCAGGTGGACAGAGCAGTTGCGATCCACCTGTCTCCAAAGAACGCCGCCAACAGGCGGGTTCGCCCGGTGCTCCCCTCCAAGGCCTGTTAGATGACATCGTCACTGACCTCCAAAGCCTACAGCGCTGCTGGACAGGCCGCTTCCGCCTTGCATGCCATGGCCCTCCTGCAAGTTCACCAGGCCAAGGCATTCAAAGATCAGCACTTGGGAAGTCCTGACCCCCGACGTGGTCCAGGAACGACACCTGTGGCTGAACCTGGTCAAGATGCGGGACATGGACAAGGCACACTTCCTCAACACCCCTGTCTCCCTGTTCGGCCATTTCGGCGACACCACCGAGGACTTCACCCAGCAGTTCTCAGCAGTGAAGAAAAAGACAGAGGCCATTTTTCACATCACGGAGCTTTCGCTGAGGGCATCCTCCTGCAGCTTCCAGAAAACAGCAGCTCCGCCTCAACCTGGGCCCAGCTCTCAGCCCCTGCATCGAGCGCCCTGCAGGAAGTGCACACACCCCGTCTCTCGAACATCCTCCAGGACCCGGAAGGCTCCCAAGTGTTCCTGAGACGGACGACCCAGAGATCGAGATGTTTGCTCTGGAACTGGTAAGCAGACCACTCCATCCCCCAGTGGAGGACCAGGAGGAGAATCCTCAGTTCAGTTTGTTTTCTTTGCCACACCCCATTCGGGCTGCGGTACCCACATTCTTAATAAAAGAGCAATTGCCTCTTTCTCTGGGTCACCTGGCCTGCAAATGCCATTCTCACAGCATCCCGGTGCCACACCTCAACAGTCCGTGCACACCGGATGTGGACCCCCTGCCTCCGGACCCACGACTGCTGCCCCACGGCCGGCCGGTTGTGACGAGTCCAGAGGACACCTACATGGGACCTCATCCTCAGTCACTAACCTGCCCCCTGCCGGGTGTGCGGAGCAAGGTAATTTCTTCAAAACTTCTCTCAGCACCAGATCCTCGGGATGTGCTTTTGCCTCCTGACGCCACATTTCCTGCTCCACCCCGCTGGATGGCTTTCACTTCCCAACCCGTTGCATTGGTTGGCCAGGACCATACGACTCGGCAATGCGATCAAGTTTGCCAGGCCCCCGACCCCTTTCGACGGCATCCGCTTTACCTCAGTGCATCAAGATTGGTTTGCAGTGGTAGACCTGAAGGACGACCAGGCATATCAGTATAAGGTCCTCCCCTTCGGCATGTCCCTGTCCCGCATCTTCACGAAGGTCGCAGAGGCAGCCTTTGCCAAGCTAAGGGAAGTTGGCATCTGCATACTCAACTTTAGAGTTACTATGCACCCACAGGGACCAAGTGCTCAGGCACCTCAGCCGCCTAGGGCTTCAGGTCAACTGGGAAAAGAGCAAGCTCGCCCCGGTTCAGAGCATCTCTTTTCTCAACATGGAGTTAGACTCAGTCTCAATGATAGCGTGCCTCACCAACGAGCGTGTGTAGTCAGTGCTGAAATGCTCTAAAACATTTCCAGAGGCTTCTGGGGCATATGGCATCCTCCGCAGTGGTCGTGCAACTGGGGTTGATGCATATGAGACCACTTCAGCACTGGCTCCAGACTCGAGTACCGAGATGGGCATGGCGACGGGGCACGCACCGTATGTTCATCACCCCCGCCTGCCACCATACTTTCAAACCCTGGACAGACCTCTGTTTTCTGCGGACAGGACCCCCTTCGAGTCACTAGAATCAGTCGAGCTCAAGGACCTCTCCCTGAAGACGGCCCTCCTGATCGCGCTCGCTTCAATCAAGAGGGTTGGGGACCTGCAAGCGTTCTCTGTCAGCGACACCTGCCTGGATTTCGGTATGGCAGAAACTCATGTCATCCTAAGACCATGACCAGGCTACGTGCCCAAGGTTCCTACAACTCCCTTCAGAGACCAGGTAGTGAACCAGCAAGCGCTGCCCTGGGAGGAGGCAGACCCAGCCCTTTCGTTGCTGTGTCCAGTACATGCCCTGCGTACTTATGTGGACCGCACACAGTGCTTTAGACGTTTTGAGCAGCTCTTTGTCTGCTTTGGTGGACAGCGAAAGGGGAACGCTGTCTCCAAACAAAGTCTTTCCCACTGGGTTGTTGACACCATAGCATTGGCCTATCACACCCAGGGCATGCCTGCCCCCTTGTGGATTCGAGCACACTCAACGAGAAGTGTGGCATCCTCATGGGCACTGGCCAACGGCACCTCCCTAGCAGACATATGCAGATCAGTGGGTTGGGCAACCCCCAATACCTATATGAGATTTTACAATCTCAGAATTGAGTCGGTTCCATCCTGTGTTCTCTCAGGTCCAAGCCAGTAGAACTCGGTAACACAGAAACAACTAACCGGGTGTACCACTTCCATCTAGCGCCTTTCCCCTCCACTGAGGTGATGACGTGCACTCTTATTCTAGGAGATTCCACTAATTTGGCCCCCTGGATGACTCCTCCCTAGCCCTCTGGTCCACTAATTCAATGGAGGAATTCCCCAACCAGACCCACTACGGGTACTGAAACTACTCTGTACTGGAATAGGGGCTCCAAAGGATGAGACCCTGTGTGACTTAATCCCCTTGTGTGTATTTTACGCAGTACGGTCCCCTTATGAGTGGACCTGCGTCTCCCTTGGGCAGTCCCCGCTGCCCCCCGGTCGCCGTGTTGTAGCAACTCCTCCCTCTCAGCAGGTAGGATCTACCACCACGCCATTTTCCACATGTGGCCTGAAATCCCATGTGATGTATTTCACCACTCTTTACCTCCCCTAGCCTGGGTTTTTCCCCCTGAAAGAAGAGGAGTTGGAAAAGAACACCTTCCCCAATGCGTATGATAGCATTAAGATGGCCCCAGCCACTTTAACTCTATGCGAGAAACATAGCGAGAGAAAAGGCACGGCTGACGTGGCCTGCTCCCATGCTTGGCACGTCACCTTGTTCCCCCATTCGGGGTGCCGGGAACCGGATGGTTATGATGATTTTATGGGGCATTGGGGAAGTGTACGTGCAGTCTGATGCGCCTGTTGCTTTGGCACGCAATTGCCTGCCTGTACCTGCGCCAGCAGCGCATGTACACGGTTCAGCGCATGGCGTAAACCCAAGACGGGGAACATTTAGGTTACTATTGTAACCTCAATTCCCTGATGGAAGGAACGAGACGTTGTGTCCTCCCGGCCACAACGCTGAACTGAGCCACTGTTATGGCCGAACCTCATTCTCGGCTCCTCAGGGCAAAAACCTGAATGGACAGACTAATTTCCCTCCCTTTATACCCGTATGTCTTGGGGCGGGACATGAAAATTCAGTCTGCCAATATTTAATTGGCCTTTTCTCAAGTTCAGAGATGTGCAAGGCTCTCAAGAGAGACCCCTAGTGTCGCTTCTTCGACACATCATCTCGTTCCCTCCATCAGGGAACGTAGATTACAATAGTAATCTAGACAGTAAAAGTCATGTCAAATTTCAGTTCAATATGAATCCACAAGAAATGGGGAGTAGTTAACTTTAAAGTAGCAATGCTAATGACTTAATTATATTTTTCAGTATGGTTAGAAAGTAGCTCAGCTATTTTCACAATTGTGTAGCTTTTCCAGTAACAAGATACATTTTCCAATGAGACGCGCTTTAGCTCCACAAAACACTACATTTATCACATTGTATTGCGAAAGCAGCACTGGAGCTGATACGCTAATCTAAATGATCCTTACTCTCTCATGTAGCGCTGGGAAAACCAAATCATTCTGGCTTAAGTTAATCAGTACTTTCGGACACTTCTAGTAAATGAACTGATAAAAATAAACTGTTCCCTTATGTTTATCATTGGGATCTGCGATTCATTTTAGTAAATTGTTTTTTTTTTTGGGATGGTTCATGTAAATGAACTAGTTCACATGAATAATTTACAAAATCAAAGAATGAATTTATGTGATGTTATTTAGAACAAAGTCTGCCCAAAATAAAGGGATTTTTTAGTTTGTTCTGTTGGTTCATAACAGCTCACAAGCGTGAACTTTCAGGAAATCTTTGGACCGGCTGCTAAATACCCTCTTACTGCCATTGATCCATGTCATCGGTAAGTGTGAGCTAGAGCTCCACCTACTTTGTGGTCGACAACTAATTACCATACAGTCAGTTAAGATCAGTCAATATTCACACCTGAGTGCAGATTTATTAGCAAGCTGGTGCAAACTTACCTACATCTGTACGATCGTTCACCTAGAGACATTTTCCAAGAACATGTCAAGTGATTTTTTTCTGTTTAATTAGTCTTCAAAAGGAATCAAATCTACTCAAATACTTTTAAGTGCCCATTCACTCTGTTGTGATATGCTGCTTGACTCATGTGACATCTGCAGCCAAAAGCTATTCACACATCTGCCCAAAGTAAAATATTCCTGTAATTTTTCTTTTCTGGATTCAGCCCCTTTAACACTCTTTAATACACCCATCTTAGCTGTATTATCAGTGTCATAATCATTTTTAAATAACAGAGGGTTACCAGCACATATTATAGCCACGTATGGCATGTTTGCACATTAGCATCATGAATGCACATATTACATATTATTTACTGCATATATATATATATATATATATATATATATATATATATATATATATATATATATATTACTTTAAATCATCTTTGAGTGGTTAAAACAGCTTCTTTTATTTTTTACAATTGTTTTTTACAATTGTCTTTGACAGTTGTTATGTATCTCGCACTGCTTTTAAAAGACACAATGTCAAGTTACAACTCTGAAAAGAAGACCTCATTCTGTTTCATTTTGCTGCGTTGCGTCTTGCTGTTTTGAGCAAAAACCTGGACATCTTGCACCCATCTGTGCTATTTTTAATCGATGGAGTTTGAAAAAAATGCACTAGATGGACGTCTTTGATTTGATGCATTTCCAGAGATTTGCTCCTCAGTCCAGAATGATACTGTATGTGTGTACGTCTTGTTTCACCATGATTTTGACTATGTATGTGCATTTTTTTCTTCTCATATTTGTGTGGATTGCTTGTGAACCAGTCACAATATGATTCAACCTATCAAAGGAACTGTTATTGAAGGATGAGGTAGTTAATAACACTGTTTCATGCGATTGCAAAATTTTTAAGTAAACAGTTTGATAGTTGTGATGAGGAGGAGGATGGGCCAGGCCATGAAGACACACGGCTGGCCTTGAATTGGGCCAATCAGCTGGAACGGGGATAAAGATGAGTCGGAGGCGCCAGTTTGAGAGAGAGAGAGACGCACACGGCCGCATTGTGTGTCTGTGTTCATGTTTGTTTTATGTTGTTTTAAGTTGAGTTTTACCATTAAACTTTATGTTTACTGTTCAGCCGGTTCCTACATCCTCCCTGCCCATCCTTATACTGTTACAATAGTGTATGGTGCTGTTGTGCTTGAGTGAACAGTTTAATATATTTGGATGCAATTTGTTGTATGTGTGTTGTGTGTAAACCCTGAAATTTTGTTTTAGAATGTTGTAGAGCTTGTTCATTATCTTCCAATTGAGTTTCAAATATGGCTGTATTCGAGGGGCTGAATGTTAGCCAGTCAGAGCAGTGGGCATTTACATTGAAGTTTAAAGGAGGCACTGAGGCCAAGACCAAGCAATTTATAACATTTTAATGTGGACGTGGCCTTATAGTCATAGTATTGCAAAAAATGTCAGCTAATGAGGTCATGTTCAGTCCAACACAGTGGAAATTTGTATAGATAAATATTGAATATACAGTATTACAAGATTTACAAAAAACTGTAAACAACATTTTATACAACTGTGCAGTATGCAGGTATTCCATTCCCAACATAGCAAGTGTTTCACAGTCATGGAATGGCATACTTTATTGAAACTTTCAGAGTACAAAGAAGCAAGTGAATCACCTCACAGATCAGCAGTCTGATTATGTCTCAAAGTTTTAGACTATGCACCGATATAGGGATCATTCCTTTCATTCAGGAAGAATTTAAGATTGTATGTCAGGATTTAGAGCTCTGTTTTTCTTTTTATCTCATAACACACTACTAGTTGTTCAGGATATTTGAACCCTCTGGGAATGTATAGGCCTATGTGCTATTCTGCTATGTCTCTTTCTTTTGCCTGCCTTCTAAAAGCTAAAGCTGCTCTGCAACAACTATACATCATTGTACCTCCAGTGTATTTGCTCTCCGTCTCCAGAAAAATTCACAAGCGTGTTTACAATTGCACCAGGAATGGTAAAACAGCTTATAACCTAGTTAAAAAGATGTGGCCATGTACAGTACTGTATGTTCATTTTTGCTGGCTGCCCAACTGCCAAGGTAATAGTGGCTCTCAGATGCTGAGGAACTCTGAAAACAGCAGAAACTAGTTTCCCAAGGCACATGCAATAATAAGCTGCTTATATGAAACAGTATGATTTAGAGAGAATTAAATCAGTGGCTATTGATTTAAAGAGATAGTTCACAATATAATAACAATTCTGTCAACATTTACAGTACTGTAATGTTGTACCAAATGCATATGCCTTACTTTCTTCCATGGAATGCAAAAGGAGACGGTAGATAGTATGTTAGTCTGATACATTAAAAGTGAATGGATATCATTCTACCTAACGTCTCCTTTTGTGTTCAACGGAAGAAAGAATACACAGTTTGCCATTGATAAGGGACATCTGTGCTTCTGCTTCCACCCTCTTGAAAAGCACCAGCCACCACTGGATGACATAATACTCCTTTAACTGCTATAGACACATTCAATAAACAAACCAAAGTATATATCCACAACTTCTTAAACTGTTCTTGTTTTATTTTCCATGTTAGCACAAACAAGATTCTCAAACCACAGTGACTGTAAAAACAGACAATGCCAACAGTGCATTTAATTATATACCAAAGTGTGTCCTATCACTGAATATAAAATGACTTTGACAAATGGATGTTTGAGAATTGAGGTTGGTTGCAATTCCACAAGGCTGACAGAAGGTTTTCTCATTTCTGTAATGTTGTAGCATGCTAAGCCTGAGAAGAATATTTGACTTAAGATGTACTCTACTGTCTTGTCTCAATGTCTGTCTCATCTCATATCTGAACTGTCTCTGTACGTACACAGGTGCATTTTTTTTCGCCATCTGCAAATAACATTGCTCTTCTTCAAAATTACAGATTCAAGGATCAGAAAAAAATATTTCTGGGAAGCCTCTTGTTGCTCCCCTGAGAGGAAAAAGTTTCTCTTTTTCCTGATTCCAAATGTAGCTGCTTAAGTAATGTCTCTTTAAAAAGTCTTGATCAGTATTTACAGTAAAGGTGAAATGTGTAGTTTTTTCAATGTGAACATAGTAAATGCAATCCAATAATTGGTCCTAACTATTATTTCAATACATTTTTTACAATTGTTAGACATTTTTTATAATTTTTTATAAAAAAAAATATAATTTTTTAGAATATTTTCTCTTTAATTCAGTCATGCATTTATTTTCATAGCACTGATTACAACAAAACTCATAATGTGTGTTTAACTAGCCAATACATTGTCACATGAACAAACAGTCAATGATTACAATGAAGCATGCTAAGTGTCACTTGCCTTAAAGGAATATTTCACCCAAAAATGAAAATTCTCTCAATATTTACTCATCCTTATGCCATCCCAGATGTGTATGATTTCTTTCTTCTGCAGAACACTAACAAAGATTTTTAGAAGATTATCTTATCTCTGTATGTACATTCAAAGCAAGTGAATGGTGGCCAGTAAAAGTAATCATTAAGACTCCAGTGGTTTAATCAGTCTTTTGAAGCGATGTGATAGGTTTGGGTAAGAAAAAGTTCAATATTTAAGTCATTAATTACAAAATAATTTCTACTTTCACTTCCACATTCTTCTTGTTTTTTTTTTGTTTGTTTTTTTTGTGATTCTTCTTGCATATCACCACCTACTGGGCTGGGAAAATAATTTAAAATAAAAAAGGACTTACATTTTGATCTGTTTCTCACCCACACCTATCATATCACTTCTGAAGATATAGATTTAAACACTGGAGTCATATGGGGTACTTTATGCAGCCTTTATGTGCTTTTACCTTTCTCATCAACAAGTCATTTCCGACCGCAGAACTACCACTCGCTGGATGCTTTATGCACCATTCTGAGGAAACTCTTGAGATTGTTGTGTGTGAAAATCCCAGGAGATCAGCAGTTACAGAAATACTCCAACCAGTCCGTCTGGCACCAACAATCATGGCATAATCAAAATCACTGAGATCAAACTTTTTTGATCACTGCTGCCACATGATTGGCTGATTAGATAATCAAGTGAATAAGTAGGTGTACAGGTGTTCTTAATAAAGTGCTCAGTGAGTATATATCTAAACCTGAGAAGGATGCTATGTCAATCAAGTTTTTAACAAAAATAACAACACATTTTTTTGTTGTTTTTTTTCTCGACTTATTCCTCCTTTTCTTAAAAAACCCCCCAAAAATCTAGGCTACAGTGAGGCACTTACAAATGAAAGTAATTGGGGCCAATTTTTTTGCAGGATTTAAAGGCAAAAATGTTAAGTTTATTATTTTATAAAAGCACTTACATTCTTTCTGTTAAAACTTGAGTATTATTTGAGCTGTTATGCTGTTTAAGTGGTTTATGGTTTTTTTTGTGTTTTAGGTTTTATTGTTTACACATTGTAAAAATGGATATGGGAACTTTACACAAAGAAGATTATTAGGCAATTTTAGCACACCAAATATGTTAACACACATAGAGTTTATGTAGTTTATGAGTTTTGACACTGTCGATCACAACATACTTCTGGAAAGGCTGGAAAACTGGGTGGGGCTTTCTGGGATGGTCCTAAAATGGTTCAGGTCATACTTAGAAGGGAGAGGTTATTATGTGAGTATAGGAGACCATAAGTCTGAGTGGACGCCCATGACATGCAGAGTCCCTCAATGCTCAATTCTTGCTCCACTCCTGTTCAACCTGTATATGCTCCCAATTAGCCAAATAATGAGAAAGAACCAAATTGCTTACCACAGCTATGCAGATGACACACAGATCTACTTAGCCCTATCACCTAACGATTACAGCCCCATTGACTCCCTGTGCCAATGTATTGATGAAGTAAACAGTTGGATGTGCCAAAACGTTCTTCAGTTAAACAAAGACAAAACTGAAGTCATTGCGTTTGGAAACAAAGATGAAGTTCTCAAGGTGAATGCATACCTTGACGCTAGGGGTCAAACAACTAAAAATCAAGTCAGGAATCTTGGTGTGTCTCTAGAGTCAGACCTTAGTTTCAGTAGTCATGTCAAAGCAATGACTAAATCAGCATACTATCATCTGAAAAATATTGCAAGAATTAGATGCTTTGTTTCCAGTCAAGACCTAGAGAAGCTTGTGCATGCTTTCATCACCAGCAGGGTGGATTATTGTAATGGACTCCTCACAGGCCTTCCCAAGAAGACCATAAGACAGTTGCAGCTCATACAGAACGCTGCTGCCAGAATTCTGAGCAAAACCAGAAAATATGAACATATCACACCAGTCCTCAGGTCTTTATACTGGCTCCCAGTTACATTTAGGATTGATTTTAAAGTATTATTACTGGTATATAAATCACTCAATGGGCTAGGACCTCAATATATTGCAGACATGCTCACTGAATATAAACCCAACAGA
Organism: Moxostoma hubbsi; assembly: GCA_032164185.1. NCBI lineage: Eukaryota > Metazoa > Chordata > Actinopteri > Cypriniformes > Catostomidae > Moxostoma > Moxostoma hubbsi. The sequence continues at coordinate 34,390,584 of JAVLUX010000031.1, read as the reverse complement.
TCACTCAGATCATTAGAATCACATCAGCTAGAAATACCAAGGGTTCACTCTAAGCAAGGAGAGTCTGCTTTTAGCTATTATGCCAGTCGCAGCTGGAACCAGGTTCCAGAAGAGATCAGATGTGCTACAGTAGTCACATTCAAATCCAGACTCAAAACACATCTGTTTAGCTGTGCATTTACTGAATGAGCACTGTGCCACTGTGTGTCCGACTGTTTGTACTGTATTTTATTATATTTATTTATTTATTTTTTTTTTTAATTATTTTTTTTTCTTTTTAATTTCTACTATGTAAAGCACTTTGAATTACCATTGTGTATGAAATGTGCTATATAAATAAACTTGCCTTGCCTATTGTGGCTATACTTTTTGAAACAGTGAGTATTTTACTGTCTATTGCCCCTTTTCACTTCCATTGTAAGTGCCTCTCTGTAACCCAGATTGTTGCATTTTTAAAGAAAAAGAGGGACAAGTCCAAATGTATTTTTGTGGTAATCAACACGCCACAATACCACAAATGCTGTCGATTGAGCTTAACTTGTATTGAAAATGGAATATTCCCTCAAGCATATAACGTAAACTCTTTCAAAAGTAAAGGAGACTGCATGAAGCAAATAATAGTTTGATGTTGTTCAAAGCCAAACATTTATGTGCTACTAAACAGCAGAATTTGGGAATGTTTTTTAGCATAGTCAAAGCAGAAAGAACTCACAGTAACCATGCCAAGCACAAACAACAAACAAAACGAACAGGGCGCTAATTAGCAATCAGCTCACAGTGGAACAAGCTGCTCTTAGTAGGAGCTTGGACATGGCACAACATTGAGCTTAGTGGAGTGGACTTTGTTATCCTCACTAGCCCCACTAAGAAAAACTAATGCTTTTATACTTATTCTGCAATATCCTTAATGTTTATGTGTTACTAACCTACCCAAACTACAAGAAATTGTTTAGAATAAATGCGTTTCTACTTGCGCATCTACTAAGCCAAAACAGATAATTCCCACATTTTGAGTTCAGTTTTAAAGAATAGCTAATGAGGTGTTGTTTTAGCCACTCTCAGCATCTTATGCAGCACACATTGGATTAAGTCTTGATGCAATAGCTTACACAGGGTTGGGTTGAGGACACCAGGGTATTGGGGAAGTTAAACTGAAAGAAATGGCTTAATGCAGGGTTGCCCTCAACGCCCATTCATTTGAACAAAACGTTAATGCCTCATAATGAATTTCTAAAATCTCATATACATGTGCTTGTAACAAATATTACTTCAGCAAATAAAAATTCAGTGTGACAAAGAGAGAGAACTCAAGTCAGTATTCAAGGTTCTTATTATGAACCTTTTCATTTGGACAATAAGAAGCCAAATTGACAGTAATATAGGTTATATTAGACACATGAACCATCTACAGTTAGCATAGACGCAGTGTTCCCACTTTTAAATGCTGCAAAAACAAGAAAAAGAGAAAAACATCAGAAAGACCCACTCTCCAACCCACACAACTAAATGCTTTTTCAACTTTTCACCACATGAGTCCGTGGGAGGAATTCAAATCCTATGCAACCCAGTTCTGCTTTGCACGTCTCTAAGTCTGGCTCTCAGTCTCTGTAATACTGGCAACAAAGAGTTTGACACATACTTAAACAGAGTGCCAAGCTCTGGATGATTTTATGAAGGCATTAAAAGAAACACCTTTAAATGCAAAAGTATGTATTTCATCAGCGCAGCCTATTTTTGTTGCAATTATTTCTGCTAAAGATGCTATTAGACAGGCAACCCAGAAGCAATGAAGTGCGCTCTTCTCAAAAGAAGCTGACATCATTTAAGAGCCAATGCCCGAAGTGTTGTGAGTCATGTTAATTTGAAGCCATGAGGTCACCTGGGAGGATGCTTTTTATAATGAAGAACCACCATTGAGGCATTTCTACAACTATGCATTCCGGCCTATATATATATATATATATATATATATATATATATAGGCCTATAATATCAAAACACTTTTATTCTAATGCATCATTTGTAAAACTATACATTTTAATGCTTGTATTTCAAACCTACCTACATACACAAGCAGCTTCCACTGTAGCTCACCTGATAGAGTGTTGGGCTTTATAGTTGGAGACCAATCCTTGAGCCCAGCCAAGGACACACAGAGTGAAAGAGATGCAAAAGTTTCATAGAATCGACATAAAATGACATGTGGTTGCTTTTAAAACACTTTAGGTTATAGGTTTAGGCTTTGATTAAGGACAAGGATGTCTGATTTGCTCACCTCTCATTTATCTTTTTTTAATTTAAAAATTATTAATTAAATCTTGGACAAAATTTAATGTAAATGAGGTACATTTTACTCTTTAATTCCTCCATCTAATATTCACCTTTATAACCATGTCAGATTACAAAACTTTTTCACTCACTAATTGGTGCTCCCCGCTGGTAATTTCAATTTTTTTTTTTTTTTTTAGAAATTGTAGCAAAACGTGTAATGAAACATGTAATTTTGGTTTGCAAAAATGTTGCCAATGTCACATAAATTTCATTATTAATGATAACTTATAAATCTTTAAAGACTGACCTACCATCAGCTCAGAGGTTGTTAATCGATGGTTGATTAACAATCATGAAAAACAAACCACAGCAAACAAGCGCCGTAGCATCACCAACTACAATGATGCATTGTGAATGAGACAATCAAGATGGTCTCCCATCACTCACAAACGACTTATGTTACTATTGTATTTAAAAACAAACAAACAAACAAAAAAAACATTTAAATTGTTTTTAATCCAGTTTCCTCATTCACAATGCTTCATGGGATTATAGTTTATTCCCACAATAAAGAGGACAAGTACCTACATCTTTTTTCACCTCACAGCCTGCTGGTTTGGTTCATGGTGTAGAGGTCTTTAAATGAAGAATATTTTAAATCCTTATGGAAAAAAATAACGAGTCTGGGAATAGGACACCTCCGGAAACTAAGGTGGCTGGAAAAGTTGGTGGGCACTGTTGCACTCTATTGCTTTTGGACAGACTATACACATTTGATGCTGTTTTCTGAATGTTTTATGTACAATTGTTCGTGGAAACTGATGCCCCATTATTTGAATACATTTTTCAATGTCAGTTTATTATTGTGGTATAATCAATTTAAGATAACCGAACCCTAAATGGCACCTACTGTAAAAAATACAAATAATAAAAAAAACTGGTTGGCCGATTTACATGTCAATCAGACCAAATGGTCTCTTCTTGTCTAACTGGGCGTTTCTTGGCCAGAGTAAAGCTACATTAGATGCTAGACTAGAAGTTAAGACACAAGTTAAAGTTTGACTATTCAAAACTGTTCGAAGTTACTGTCTTATGGTAGTTTATAGTTTCTTTTTATGATTATAAAACTCTCATATTTGTGTATATGGTCCCAAAGTCATTGAAACTGTTACCGAGTGGTAACCATAGCAAAACCCAACAGCACCAGACAAGTGTTTAATTTGGCACTTATTTAACTTCCAGTGTTCTGTTCTTCCTTCCTGTCTTTAAAAAACTTTGTGTGGATCTCTTCAAAGTTTAACACTGTTAATGAATGTATGACATTCTGTTTTTGGGAATCTGGAAGAAGACTGTCTTTTTTTGGTTTGACATATCACCATATTACCATACTTTATCTCAATATGTGGTTGATCTGACTTCAAGAGTGCAAAAAAAAGAGCAGTTATGGTTTAAACCATACTTGAACCACAACCCAATAAATATGAAAATGAAAGGAAACCAGTTTTAAGCATATGGTCTCAGTCAACCCAGAACTGTCTGGCACAGAGGAGATTAGGTTCTGCACACTTCTGGAGTAATTATTGAAATATAATATGCCATATGAAACCTTGTGGGTTCTGGAGATATGCTGATTTTCTGTTTTCATGACTTACCCTCAAATCCCACAACATTTGCTTCTGATAAACTGCATTGTGTTCTTGTGCTATAATCATATATGCAATTAAGTAAAAAGCACTTTAACCCAGACAAAATTAATAAATTATAATACCTAAATTATATGATGTGTGACTTGCTGGGTGTCCCATTTTTTGTAGAAACAAGATTAAATAGGTCTACAGTAAACACATGGTATTAGCATGTTAGCTGGAGGCTTAGCATAGACTTTTGTTCCCATAGATTTAACATTTTGTGTAAACAGAGCAGATAGGATGCTGTTTCATTATCATATTGTGGGAAACGATATAGGTGAAGAAAGAATGGGTAAGGTTCATGGTGTGGATGAGTGTTTACTGTACATAAATGATGAATTATTTTGACATTTAACAGTATATGTTTCAAAAGAGTTTTCAAACATTTTTAGTGACCCCAAAAGTTTGATTAGAATTTAGTTAGAGCTCATATTTTCAACTGGGTGTTGATGCTCGCCAACAGCAAGGGTACACTGAGATCACTTTGCATTTGGAACATTATTGGACAATCCATCTACAAAACTTTACAATTTTCTTTATTTCTAACTTTATTATAGATTTATATATCACAGGTATGTGATATGTAACACCTTTCAAATGTGTTACATGTGTTATATGAAGAAAGTCTTAAAGGTGCACTCAGTAACTTTTGTCTTTGTGTCATCTTGTATGTATACTGACACCTAGAGGCTCTGATGCAACATAATTTAAAGTCAATAGATTTCAGTTTCAGATGCCATTGTAGAAATGTAGTATTCACAGTCAGCCATGGTTACATTAATCAATGAGTGAAAGTGTCAAATAACAGGACAGGAAATAAGCGAGTAGTATTGTTCTGGTCATGTGATTCTAAAATGGCAGCCCCCATGTGCGGACCCTCTCCATGTAAATTAAAACAGCTTTTATTAGGTTTCTGATATGACTGGAGTCTTCCTTTTAATGTGAGTGGTCAAAATTCTCTAAATATATTGCAAAATTATGTCTATGTCTTTTGGAGTTTGTTTTAGACATTTTTAAATTACTGAATGCACCTTTAAAACAGTTGAGATTCAGGTAACTGTCTAGTGCCAAAAGACAGGTTGGGTTGTGTAAGATTAAATTTTCTCTAGAAATTCCTTTTAAATATTCACCCCCTTCTGAAAGATATTGTAGATTTCGCAATCCATTTTGTCATTTATTATTGCATGTTAACACAGATTAGCAGTGTATTAATTTGAGCACAGGCCAGGATTGGCTAATTGGACAAATGGAGGGAGAACAAACTGTGATTTACATTACTGGTATTGGTCGACTTGAACAAATAATGTCTTTTCTTTTTGCTGGGCTCAGCGATAAGTAATGAAAATTAAAGATTTTATAAGCTGTAATTACTGAACTGCTTGGCCTCAGTATTTCAGACACAGACAAGGCCTAATAGGCCACTTCTTGCATTTTACTGCCCACAAAACAGCTTAATAAACAGTAGCTACCCATATCACCTGCTGTGAGAGCTGGGCTTTGGAAAAGCGGCCAGCCAGAAACGAGCTTGGGAGCGGTGAATGTCACTCCGTCAGCCCGCAGCAGGTCTTTCTGTGTGTAACCCTTAACCGCATGCAAGCCCATGGCATGTCTCGCCTTACAGCACTTTTTTATTGGAACAAACGGCATGAGTGAGTGAACAGTTAATGGTGCAGCTGTTGCAGAATTAGTCAGCGTAAAGTGGCCATAAAATACAAAATGTAAAATTAATATCAAGTACTAACAACTGGAAAGAAAGCTGTGAAAGTCTGAATGTTGAACTGGTGGAAAACTGTAAACAATTTATAAACCGGATGGTCATAAAAATGGATCTTACTTGCTATTCTTGCCTGTATGAGCTATTTGTGTGAAAGGCAAAGGTTTTCAAAACTAATAATTAAAAGGAATATTCAAGTCGTCAAGTAATTTTTATTTGTATTGCTCTTTTCACAACACACATAATTTCAAAGCAGCTTTACAGAGCATTATGCTCTAACAGAAAAAGCTGTTATATAGTAATGTCTTCGAGTCATAATAGTGCGGTTTAATAATAATAATTAAAAAAAAACCATGATTGTAAATTGTGCCTGAAAATAAATAATATAAAATAATTAAATTTATATTTAGACCCCCAGTGAGCAAGGAACACTAAACTCCATAAGATGTTGGTTAATTGAGAAAAATAACCTTATTTTTTTAACCTTAAGGCTCACTGTGTTGGCTTGTTCCCCTCTGGCTAAACAGCATGAACATAAAGCCAATATTAGTTATTTATATGTAGTACAAGTCAAGTTTTAAAATGAGTAAACTAAATAAGTGTTAAGGGTCAATGTTTAAACAAGTTAACTGTAAGATTAATGCAGAAGTGCAAACAAATTGAATGCAGAAGTGCAAACAGATGCATTGTCTTTTGTTATTTGGCTGATGAAGGTTGCAATTAATTTATTTTCTATGTATTCCATTTTGAGAGTGTTGCCCATCCTTTCACCAAGGTGATCCAGGCAGAGGTCAATAAGGTGCACTGCAGTTCGAATGTAAGCTTGTGGCAGATTAATTTCTGATGGAGTCCATCTTAAGTCCATGTTTCAGGCAGTGTCCACTAAAGTATCCCATGTCTGGTGGTTGGTGCTAGCATCAGTTCATCCTCTGTGAAGTCCATTGCAGTAGACTGAAGTGATATCTGGCTGGCACAGACAGCAGTTAGTCGTCCTCACTCAGTAACACATAGTAGCGGTAGTTGGACATCAGGCAGGACTGGAGTCAGACATCAGGCAGGAAACGTGCTGGTTTTGGCAGGTTCTGGTATCCTCAGGGTATGTATCCCGAGGTTAAGACAGGGAAACAGATAGAACAGATAGATTGTAGAATATGAGATGTGTTTTCGGTTCTGGCAGACCTAACTAATGCAGCATAACAATGAGTTGATAGACAAATTAGATGTATACCTGCCTGAAAAGATGAGTCTTTAGTCTAGACTTAATCTGAGAGAGCGTGTCTGAGTCCTGAATCACCTTCAGAAGACTATTCCATAGTTTAGGAGCCAAATAGGAAAATGATCTAGCTCTTTTTGAGGATTTTGATATTCTAGCTATTATTAACAGGTCAGAATTTTGAGATCTTAGTGAACGTGATTGAATAGACCGTGATAGAAGGTCACATACTGTAAGTACTGTGGAGCTAGATCATTCAAAGCTTTGTAAGTTCTTAGAAGTATTTTAAAAATAATACGAAATATAACAGGTAGCCAATGTAGTGAATCTAAGATTGAGCTGATATGATCTTATTTCTTGGTTCTCGTCAGCACTCTAGCTGCTGCATTTTGAACAAACTGAAGTGTATTCATGGAACCTGTAGGACATCCTCCCAGTAATGCATTACAATAATTTAGTCTTGAGGTCATGAATGCATGAATTAGTTTTTGGCAGTAGAAACAGAGAGCATGTGTCGTAGCTCAGCAATATTTCTGAGATAGAAGAATGCTGTTCTACAAACACTGGAAATGTGGTTTTCAAAGGACAGATTGCTATCAAATATAACACTCAAGTTCTTTGTTGTAGAAGACAGAGTGACAGTACATCCATCAGGAGTCAAATTATATTTTAGCATCTTATTTTTAGATGTTTGTAGTCCAACAATTAGTACCTCTGTTTTGTTGGAATTGAGTAGAAGGAAATTTTGAGCCATCTAAAGATTTATATCATTGATACACTGTTAACTTGACTAGGAGAATTGTGAAATTTTGTTGGGATTAGAATATATATAAAGTTGGGTATCGTCATCATAACAGTGAAAACTAATTCTATGGTTCCTCATAATATCTCCCAGGGGAAGCATATATAAGGAGAAAAATCGAGGCCCTAAAAAAACGGATGCTTGACCATGCCCACGCTGCCAAAAACTGCTATTTCAGGACATGCCCTAAGGATAATGAGGAGTTAAAAATATTAAGTAGAGATTCTGAGATTACAGGAAACACCTCTTTTAATAGCTTGGTCAGTATTGAATCTAACATTATTGTTGTTGATTTTGATGTTTTGATGATTTTGTTCAGCTCTTCCTGTCCTATGAGAGCAAAGGATTGAAGTTGATTGTGGGAAATAATATGAGACACTGTCTTCAGAGGTTCGATTGCAGATCGTTGCATTATTCCAATTTTGTTTATGATAATTTCAAGTTTATCAGTAAAAAAAATGTAAAGTCAGTATTAATGTGCTGCGATGGAATATCTGGTTCAGTCGAAGCTTTATTTCTTACAAATTTATCCACAGTAATGAATAAACACCAAGATTTTTCGTAGTAAAATTAATACACACAAAGATTTTTCGATCGAAGGGGGCGACACTATTAAGAGAAGACTGTATGTATATTTTCTGTGATTACAGAAATGTTTATCTTTAGTGGTCGAAAGATACCCAATTGATAACGAAGCATAGATTGAGTGACCTTTGTTAAACAGAACATACAAGAGAATAGGTAATGATCTGAGTTGGCATCACTCTGCAGCAGCTTTGCTATATTATCAACAACAATTCCATATGACAGAATTAAATCTAGCATATGATAATGGCTATGTTAATGCTGAAGTCGCCAAAGAAAATCAGCAAATTCTCTAAGGTAATCAGAAAATGGCCCTGGTGGTCTTTTCTGACAATGTTACATTAAGTATTATCAGTTTAATTTTTTCGCTGAGTAAAACCAAAAACATATCTGTATATCAAAAAATAATAATTATAAATGTCTTAGTGAGGTTTTTATGTTTGGTAGTTTGGGGAACAGACAAAGTCTCTATATTTTATCTAGGTCATACAGTGTCTATGCTTTGCAGTTTATGTGACCTATGTGATGTCTTAAGGCAGCTAGCAGATGTTCGGATTAGCCAGTTTGTCTTCCTGACCTGGGCCCCAGTTAGTCAAACAATATAACTATTATGACTCTAAGCCAAATTACTAGGAGAGTGGCCGCTTAACTGGAGGGATGGATTTTCTGACATTGTTTTTGCAAATTCATACACCTCTTTAACATTATCTTTAGTGATTTCTGACTGGCAATGCTGGACATCATTAGTGCCGACATGAATAACAATCTTAGAAAATCTATGTTTAGCATTAGCCAGCACATGCAAATTTATTTATGTCAGACACTCTTACACCCAAAATGTATTGTCCTATGGTGGCTGGAGTCTCTATTTCCATGTTCCTTACACTAGAATCATCTATAAACATGCTTCTCAGTGGGTGCATCACTGAGCAGGTAGAATCTATTGGAACTCCTTACAGGAATGGGAGAGTGGTATCACTTTGCCGTATGAGTATGCTGCTGAGACGTCACACAAACACCATGTGCCTACATCCGAAACAATATCTACATGCTTCTCTTTCTCACTGTCCTCCACTAGTGTTCGGATGTTTATCTCTAACACACTAATCTTCTCCGTTAGTCTGACTAATTCCTTACATTTATCGCTGACATATGAAGCTATCATATAAATGTGGCATGCAGTGGCAATAGCAATAAAGTGTGTTTATGCCATAACTTACTGAAATTGTTCATTGTTGTGGTGCTTTAAGATCGATGCAATAATCTGTGTAAGCACAGAGGAGAAAACGGGTGTGCACAGTAAATTGAATCGTGATAAGAGATTAATGTGGGGGAAAAACTATGCTATCAGGCTACAAACACAGACTCAAGCTAGGCACCAGCAGCCATATTCCTAGTTCAATACAAGTTAAGCTCAATCAACAGCATTTGTGGTATAATATTGATTACCACAAAAATTTATTTTGACTTCGATTATTGCTTTTTTAAAAGAAAAGTACAGACTAGTCAAAATTATTTTCTGTGGTGATCAACATAATGCCATTAATTCTGTCAATTGAAGTTAACTTGAATTGAACCCTGAAATTTCCTTTAAACACGAAGTACAATGCTTAGGCTAAAACAACTACTAAACCAAATCCATCAACTAAAACAATTTGAAATGTCTGAGCATTTAAAATATTGGTTGTATTAATATGCAGCAACATAAATTCATGCTTCTTTGATAGATACTTAGATAGAGTCCAAACGTTATCTTTTGCATTCTGCATAATACAGTTTGACTATAACCAACATAACAATTTAAATGAAGAAAATATATACAGTATATATTTTTTCAGAATTTATTGAAATCCTAAAACTTTAAAGATTTAAATGAAAAAAAGAAAGAAAAAGAAATCACAGAGTTTCAGTGTGATCTTAGACTTTTTGACCCTACTGTATGCAATACAATACAAATGCAATACAAACTTTCCTACAATAAAAAAGGAATTGCTACAACCTTTTTTTTATTGTCCAGTGCAGTATATTCACACCTGTTATTCAGTGGTAATCTGGGCAATCAAGGGCACCAGACAACTAATTAAAGTTGTGTGTAATGTCTACCTGGGTTGGCTTCAATACCAACATGCAATTATGCAATACGTGATAGTAGCATATTACAAAATTATGTCAACTACATGACTAACGACTAAAACAAAACACCACCAACAGCAAACTCTGTTTATACAGTACATGCAAGAAAGAGCAAGAAAATTCTTAAGTACTCATTAACTGTAAGGGTGGAGCTGTTCTAAAACACAGCATTGCATCTAGTGCTCATCTGTTGTGTTTACAACATGTCACTCATCACAGAGTCTTGGATGAATTAGCTTCTTTAGAAATGGTGTCAGCTCTGTTTAATGAAAGGTTTTGCACTTTATTTATATGGGTGTAAATTAGTGGTCAGCAGAGAGTGAGGACATGTCTGTTCAACTCAAACACAAGGACAGAAATTTTGCAGTATAAAGCTTTTGCAATCCATCAACAGATACAAAGAGTACATAGACTTTTTTGAACAATTTTAGTCTTAGAAACTGTCAAAGTAAACTAGACTGGGACGTTCACACATACAGTTTCCTTGTGATTCTGCAAGGTATGCCCTTTAAATAAGATTTATGTTGTTTGAGGAGCTATTTCTTCTGGTCATGGTCATTCCCCTGGGAAACCAGAAACACCGGGGAGCCCATGAGCGGCAAGGCGCTGAAACATCCCCATTGTGCATAAACCCTCACTGTTTTACAGTGATGCTGATATGTGAGTATGCTGCTTCTTATTGACAGAGCTCATGCATAATAACCAATTGCTGGTCATGGCATTATGATATAAATTAATATGGTCCCCAGGGGGGTGCTAAATCATGTCAGGGGAGGCATGGAGAGTGGTAAAAAATGTTATTGTATAATTATTATATATACATATATATATATTATATTCCACTCTCTGACAACACAGTGGGTTGGCATATCTCTGACACTGGATGTGAAGGAGCGAATGTCAGACAGTATCAGGCACAGTTAATTTTTTGCATTGTACATTGTGTCACAAGAGAGGCTCATTATCTTTGACTTTGAAAACCCCTGTTTTATGGAGTTTTAAACTAAGTGTTATAATAATAATATAATATAATTGATCTATTGCCACACATTATACATACATTTTTGCATATATACAGTGAATTATTTTTTTTTTTCACATATCCCAGCTAAGCTGGGGTCAGAGTGCAGGGTCAGCCATGAAGTCAGATAGGGTCAAGGGCCTTGCTCAAGGGCCCAACAGTGCTGTCTTAAGTAAGTATTTATGAACTGATGATCTACCATTTTACTCGTGATTTGTGTGGAAGGGCATAAAAGTCATGGTTGTAGCGCCTTTAGTGTTAATTTCATCAGGAAATGTGATACATACAATGAACCATATAAAAATAATTTAGCAAAATTGAGTTATAGTAACACGATTCTATAAGACCAGTTTGGATTTTAAACAAGGTAGCAGATGCAGATGTTGTTGTAAATTATTGGATATCAGTATTGCCATACAAATTTCGTATCGACGCATTTAATATAAAAAAAAAATGACATTTCAGCTTTTATGTTTAGTTTCTCACTTATGGAAAACGTTTTCCATATAGCCTGACAATTTTAATTAGTTGTATGCACCCATAAGTACTTTCTCTCAAACCATGCCTATATGTCTTCAAAAACATAATTAAGATTAAGCTAAAGATAATTGATTGGTTCCAAAACCTAGTTAGCTGCCTATAGGCACCATTTTAAGGCATTATATGTTGCTTTTGTGATTTTTGTTGTTCTGTTTCTATCTTTCAGAGTCCTGGGAGACAAGATCTTGTTGGTTTCCCAGTAATTCTACATTGTTCAACACTCATATCATGATGAGGAAAGGCATCAGTGAGCAGCTTGGGTCTTTTTGGTCAGCACATCAAACAACACAGGCACTCTTATGACTGGCCAAGGCAATCAGCCCTTGATTGTCAGAGCCATCCAGGACCTTATTACATGCAATCTCCACTAATGTTGCAGACAACAAAGAGAACCCAATATCTTACATTTGTCCCCTGTGAACTGATATATAGAGCTACCGCAGGAGCCAGGTAAGACGATGGGGAATTTAGGGGGGAGTTCATTAAGAATGAGTTGCACCCACTGATAGTGTGGTTTATTTGCACATGCTGTCTGCATCGTATTAGTGGCCAATTCACTAAATTAATTATGTAAAATAAGTGATGGCACAAACACAGCCAAAAAAAATAGTGCCAAACAATTTGCTTGGCACAATTCCTGATTTTTAGTTTGCTTTAGATTGCAGAAAGTGTGCTCGAATGCTGTTCCAACTCTGTTCTAATCTTTTGCGAAGGTGCTATTTTTATTCACCATTATTCTATTCTATTGTGGTCTATTTTGTCATGAAGTTGCATTTGTTCTATTATGTTAACAGTGCAACATTAACTCCATCTGGCAAACAAAGCTGAGTGTTGTGAATAAATCTGCATGCAGATATACAGTTTAAAAAGTCTAATATAAATAGAAGGCATGTTTGAACTGATAAGAATGACATTGACATAAAACTGCTTAGTGCTATTTCAGCTCATATAGTGCCTGCTTAAACTGGATTGGGATGATAATGAATGAGACACAGGTTTATGTACTGAAATACCACACACAAAAGTGAGTCAGCTGTTTAGTGAATTCACCCCTTAGTGTTCGGTTGTTCTTGATCTTTGCATGTGTTCTTGAGCGTACAAGATCTGAGATATCCAGTAAGCCACCAGTTTCAGGACAGAGACAGCAGAACATTTCAGCGTCTGCTGTTTTCGATGCCTATCACAGAATTTCATGCTCTCTACTTCAATTGCCGAACACCTTTCTTAAACATCTTGAGGTTGTTAACTGAGCTGCTCTCTGTTTGTCCTGTATGCAGTCATTATGGAGCTGAAACAAAGAAATTATGTGTTTCAGTGAGTGCTTCTGGCTGCTGCACACACCATTAACCTTTTCCTGTTTAGGGAGATCTCTCAAGAACAGAGATGGGACATCCATCAGTCTGTCAAGAGATTTTATCATAGGGGTGTAGTTACCTGATGAATGCTGGCGAACTTCTCGACAAGCCTGTTGTTTTTCTTATACAGCAACCTGGGTAGACATTACTGCTGAATGTTGGTTGCTGGTTTTAGCTGATCTTCAAGCCTGGTCAGGCTTTCTGGTTTGCTGATTTCAGAGGGGATTTGGGCACTTGTCAGATGGTTAGGGTGGGAAACCAGCTAGTTGACAAGCTAAACCAATTGAATAGCAGCTTAGCCAGACTGGGGACCCGCTAGACCAGTTTAAACTAACAAAGTGAAAACCATCTTACAGTAGCCCCTTGAAGAGTGTTAAGTTTTATTTTCTGGCATCAGCCTTATCTTGAGGTATTCATAAGTTGCAATGTGATGTTTTATTTCCTTACATACCTAACCAGCTACTATTGCAGAAAGTGTCTATGCAATTTTAATTGATTTTGACTTAGGAAATAAGATAAACTATTTTAGACAGTTTTGTTAGTATATTGTTAACATATACAAGTGGTGGTATTCTGTATATCCAGATTCAGTTCAATTACAGAACCATACATTTAGTACTTGTATCTCCATAGGAAAAAAAAAAAGTTTTAAAAGACAATAACACACTTAGAATGGCTTTAGAATAGAATTCTATTATATTATTGTGGCAGCGGGTGCATGGTCAAGCGCCTGTCTGGGGGAGAAATCGGTAAGGGTGCTTGCACCTGAGCTAAATTATGTCGGTTATGATGGTTCTGGTACTCAGTGCTCTGTAGCGCCGTCCAGAAGGCAACAGTTCAAAAAGGAATTGGGCAGGGTGAGTGGGGTCTAGAGTATTTTTCCAGCCATTTTCTTCAATCTGGAAGTGTACAGATCTTGAAGAGAGAGATGGGGCAACCAATAATCCTCTCAGCAGTCCGAACTGTCCTTTTAAGTCTTCTGATTTCATAGCTGAACCAAACCAGACAGTTACTGAAGTGCAGAGGACAGACTCAATGACTGCTGAGTAGAATTGTATCAACAGTGCCTGTGGAAGGATGAACTTCCTCAGGTGGCGAAGAAAGTACAACTCTACTGGGCCTTTTTCATAATGGAGTCAATGTGGGTCTCCCACTTCAGGTCCTGTGAAATGGTAGTGCCCAGGAACCTGAATGACTCCACTGCTGCCACAGTGCTGTTTAGAATGGTGAGCAGGGTCAATGTTGGGGTGTTCCTCCTAAATTCCACTATCATCTCCACTGGTTTGAGCATGTTCAGCTCCAGGTTGTTTTGACTGCACCAGTGAGGCAGCCATTCAACCTCCCTTCTGTATACAGACTCATCGTCATCTTGGATAAAACATGTGTTGTCCAAATGTGGCTGTACAGATAAATACATCTGGAGCATTGCGGACTGGACAATCTAGCAAGGATTCACATTGTCTGTGTGGGTTAGTGCGTGCTGGACAGCTCTTAAGTCAAGAGGAGAATGGTCTCCTTCATCATTACATACCAGCTGTCGTCAGCTATGATCACCTGATCAAAATATTTCTGCTCAAGGACCAAATCAGAAAAAAAAAATTAAAAATCTGTGTGCTGTATTACTAGGTTGCCAAATACAGACTTTTTGCAGAACAAAAAGTATGAAGTTCAAAACGCTTTGGTTAACCATTTTCTTAAATGTAACACTGAAATTGAGGTTTTGACATTGAAAATGGAAAGTGCATTTAGGCCTATTGAAAGCACTGTAAATTGGTATTAAAGATTGCTTTTCTGTAGTCCGGTTTTATGCCTTGGCATTGTGTTGGGTAAATAAAATAAATAAACATGCAAAAACTGAAGTTATTGATGCTGGTTTCAGCGGCAAGCAAATGAAACTACCACATCAGACAAACCAAGCTATGCCTGCAACTTGTAATTATGTTTGAAACGTGGTAACCAGGAATTGAGAGTTCCAATTATTTGTAAAGTCCTCAGAGATATAAGTCTGCTTCACATGGTTCCACTTTACAAGCTTCAAGAGAAACAAACAAATTGCACCTCATTTGGTTCACTAGGGATTTATTTTTAACTGCTGTTGGCTTCTGTGACAATCAATAGCAAACTGCAGCCACTCAGTGCTTATTAATCTAAACTGATCACAAATTTCCAGAGAGTGGAAATGAATAAATAGGGAAATATTTCTGTACAATTAATGAATGTCAGATTCTGAAAAAAGCCTGGCTATCATTGGAGTGAGTAGCCAGGAACAATTCAAGTCCCCACCCCCCATGACTTAGCATATCAAGCTTTGCTTTGCATTACTTTGTTGCATTTGTTTTAAAGGAACAGTTCACCCAAAAATGAAAGTTCTTAATAAACCCTTAAGTTTTGACAAACCTGTAAGACTTTCATTCAGCTAAATATTTATTTTTGTTTTCCACATAGGAGTCATATGAATGACGCGAGTTTAATTAAAATATGAAAGAATTTTCATTTTCGGGTAAATTATGCCTTTAAAAACTATCCCTTTAACATACAGCATGGTTATGTACGTTATATGTATGAGAGCTTCCTTTTCATGACTTAAAACAGCCTCTACTGGTTCTTGATGGTGACCCAAGTGGGATTAAAAAAAAAACAACAAAAAAAAAAACAGCTGCTTTTTCTTATATGGTTCAGAAGCATCCTTTAATAGAGGCGCCTTCATAATTGGGCATAGAGTGGTGTTTGTTCAGTGTCCTCACATGCACGGCCAAGCAGGCAGACTGTAGAGAGTCTATGAAAGGCATCTTGGACATGTGCAGTGTGCTGATCCAGCCTCAATGTAATTGGTCACTAAAAACAGAAGGCTGTGGTTCAAACAGGAAAAAAAAAAAAAAAGAACTTGGATTGGCTGTAATCCCTGTTCTAGCAGCTCTCTGTGTGTGTGTCTGAGAAAGAGAGAGAGTGAAAATGAGAGAGAGAAAGAAAGAGAGAAAGAGAGAGAGAGAAAGAGAAAGAGAGAAAGAGAGAGAGAGAGAGAGAGAGAGAGAGAGAGAGAGAGAGAGAGAGAGAGAGAGAGAGAGAGAGAAGGGTTGATGTCCTGTGGTGTATCATGTTAGCTCAGAGTAGCTCTGGTTGCTGAATCATCCAGACACAGCAATTTCTGGGGCTTGTTGAGTTCAGTAAATATTGCGTTTTTATGTCCACTCTAATTCAGTTCATACAGATATTCCAGGGTAAGATAATCTCAGATCAGATATTTAAAAATGCCATTCATTCATTTATTTGTATAAAAAAAAGAAAAAAAAAAATCATGTCAGGGCTTAATGGTGTTCAAAATAGTTCAACACCAATAACTATATGATATAACTTACCAAAGTAAACATGTTGTGCCATGATTTGTCTTTTTCTATTAAACAAGTTTTAAACAATAAATGGCTCCCTGAAGGAATATGTTTTTGCTCAGAGGTTACTCTGTCACAAGTTTTCAAGTTAATTTTAATTATAAGCTTTGCATAAGTTGTTTGAATTAAATAGACGCAAATGAGACTGTTATTGGTGTACACTAAAGGTATAAAGCTATAATTAATGTGGATAGAATGACTCAGATAATTTAGTCTTGTAACAATTTGATTGGAAATGTTCATATTTACATTTTTGGCATTTGATTACAGGCTAGCACCTTGGTAAATGTGAGCGTACATTGCAAAAAGTGAAAAGAGAAAAGTGAGATCTAATTTGCTATTTTTCTTTTTTAAGGGTGACTCCTGCAAGTTTTTCATCCATGCATTGGAGGCCTCGGCTGTCTTCTTCAAAGAAACAATTCAGCAGACACTAAGCAATCCTGAAAGCGTGTTTTTCGGGGATGGAAGAACGGAAGGAGGTGCTTTAATCCGCTAAAATAAACGGAAACTAAATCTACTGCCCTTTAAAGATCTTCTTACATGATCTTCACAACTCTTTAAAAAAATGTGTTGAGTTCACCCCAGAAAATGTGGCACACTCAAATTAATTTGAGGAAAAGAGCAGAGAGGCAGGGGCATTCTGAGAAGTCAAATGATTAAGCAATCCAGTTGGGAAAGTCCGATCTTGTACCTCTATTCCCCCTCACTGTAAAACCACTTTGTGTGATGGAGAGAATTAATTATTGTGATATTTTTACCTTAAAATGTTTTGTTTGTAGAACTGTAAAGCTAAGAGTAGATTAACTTTATTGTCAATGCCAAGGTTGTGGGCTAGAGGTGGGTGCTGAGAGACTTTGTTCCGTGTGGCTCTCACTTTGAACTGAAAATCAAAGGCTTATTTTCACCATGTTTGAGGACAAGGGTACAAACAACAGGAGAGGGGAAAATGTGTGCATGTTATTCTGCAAAACTGTACAAGCTCTTTTGTCCTAGTCTGTTTGATGATTTTTTTTTAATTTGTCGTACAGCCACATTCACAGGTTTTTTTAAATGGTTAAGAGAAATCGAAAACACTACAATACGGGTGCATTAATAAGCATGAATTCATGCTTAACTAATGCACAGATTATATTGAGTTAATATATGACTCATGATTAGCTAAGCCATTCATTAATGATTGCCACATCAGCAAATAATAAATATTCTGTCTGATTAATATATTAATTCATGTGTTAATTGCCACAATGAGCCAAAGCCATGTATTTGAACTTCCACCCAATACGGGTGCACTAATATGCATTAATACATGCTTAATTACTGCATTATTACTGAAAATTCATGCGTTAATTACAACAATTACTTAATGATGAGTTAATATTCATGTGTCTCAACAAGTAAAGTCATAACATAATGTTATAAAATGACATTTTTGCAAATCATTAGTTAATAATTAATTAAAACAAATGCTGATACAGCCAAAATACTGCCAAAAAAGTCATGACTTGAGAACTCATTTATCATTAATGACCATCATTGGACTTTATAAAACTTTTATATAAGACTGTTTATTTAACATAGTTATCCAAAAACATTGCCTCACTAAAGAACAACAACAACAACAGTTTGGTTGCGGTGGGATGCAGAGATAAAAAAAAAAGAGATATACAAAATATCACATATATTTATTTATATCTCTTTTTTAATTGTTGTAATTTTACATTTGTGAATTTTCAGTAATAATGCAGTAATTAAGCATGTATTAATGCATATTAGTGCACTCGTATTGGGTGGAAGTTCAAATACATGGCTTCAGCTCATTGTGGTAATTAACACATAAATTAACACTATTATTTCATATACTAAATTGTTAGGGAATTAATCCATGATTACACATTTCATTAATAGCAATTCATATATGACTTAATATATTAATCAGACAGACTCTGTATTAGTTGCTGATGTGGCAATCATTAATGAATGGCATAGTTAATCATGAGTCATAGATTAAATCAATATTATTAATCAAATATTGTAATTGTTTATATTATTGTATTGCTGTTCAAAATTGTGATATACTGCAATCTTATACTCTCTTTTTGTTGTTCATTTTCATTAACTTCAATGCTTCAAGCAACAAGTGCTGAACGTCCTGCTTAATCGTAGAGTTGTAGAAATAGTGTAGAACATAGAAATGTCAAAGTTAAAAAAAAAACATTAGGGAATAGTGTACCTTGGTTGCAGTGTGTTTATCATTACACAATAATTCTTGTTTTTTCTCAATCGATTTTACAAATTTCTTCAAACTCAGGTCACTGCTTTCAAAACAATGAACACAGCCACCTGAACACTGTAATAGTCCTAAACAGATTGTACATTTTTCATGATTTTCATGATTTTCTCGAAACACTACACACACATTTCTCTGATTGAAGATTCATGCTTTTAAAACTTAACACAGACAATTCAATTAAACTAATATTCTCAAACGCACATGTAAGGTGGTCAAATGACTTCATATTGAAATCTGTGGTGTTAGGAATGCACACAGCAGAGAAAATGCAATTTACAAAAATGTTCACACAACTATCGTGACTTTGCTATTTGTAAAAGGGGTAAATATGAAAATTCAGAGCAAACAAACAATGAGGATGTGGGAGAAGAAGAAGAAGAACATGAAGAAGAGGTGCAAACTGAGAAAAGATAGAGTGGCTAAAGAAAGAGGAAATAGGAGGAAGACGTGATGAGAAATAAGGAAGGTTTTATCTTTCAGGGTTGAGCAATGCATTGAAAGAGATGAGAGAAGCCCAAATGGAGGTGGTGTATTGATGGTGAGCAGACAGAAAGAAGACAGCAGGGTGGAAGATTAGAGTAAAGAAGTCACAGAAGAGGCTCAAATGTTCTGATAGTTTCTCTCATTGATCATATTATGAATCACTGTCCTTATACTCTCATATTATGAATCAGTGTTCGTCCTAATGTGAGCAGATCTACAGTGACTGCAATCACAACAAAAAAGAAGAGGGAGAAATGGCATTGGTCTGCATGAAACAATCAATGTCCACAATTACTGTACCATCTGTGCAGTGCTGTCTTACATAGGTCCACACAATATAGCAAGACAACTATTATTATTTATTTATTTTTTTTATTTTTTTACAGTAAACTTCATAATCTTTCCAAAGGAAGAGCAGGAACAACTTATTTCAATACAATACTTGTGTGTCTATAACTGAAAATGTTATGAATTCAATAGAGAACAAATCTATAGTTTTGATGTATTTAGTTTTAATAAATGCATTATTAAAAAAAGAATACATTGCTTCATATATGCAGTGAAATTGAATTCTTCTGCAAAACTGAGTGTCTATTTCAGGTTTTCTGTTAAATTTTGGATCAACTGTAAAATTATGTTAACTACATACAAAGCTTTGAATGGTCTAGCTCCGCAGTACTTAAGTGACCTTCTCCCACACTATATTCCATCACGTTCATTACGATCGCAAAATTCTGGCATGTTAATAATTCCTAGAATATCAAAATCCACAAAAGGAGGTAGATAATTTTCATATTTGGCTCCTAAACTATTTAATGTCTCCCTAACACTGTTCGAGATGCAGACACACTCCCTCAGTTTAAGTCTAGACTAACGACTCATCTATTTAGCCAGGCATACACCTAATGTATCCTTCAACCCACAATTAGGCTGCTTTAGTTTGGTCTGCCGGAACCAGAAACCAGAAACATTGATCATGATCTATAACTCTGCAATGAATTGAATGGCATCTATGATAATATTTATTTTATTTGTTTCCCTGTCTCAAACTCGGGACTCCTATCCTAAGGTCACCAGAACCAGCTGGATCCAGCTCCATTCCTGCTTGGTGTCGGACTCCATTGCTACGTGTCACTGTGTGATGATGACTAAATGCAGCCGGTGCCAGCCAAACATCACTTCAGTCTATTATGCTGGACTTCAGAGGATGAACTGATGGCAACTCCAACCATAAGACATGGGAGACCTTATATGCCATTGACTGAACCTTGGATTTAGGATGGACCACACCAAAATTACCGGTCAGGTTGAACTGCGATGCACCTCACTGATCTCTGCCTGCATCACCTTGGTCTAATGATGGACTACACTCTTGAAATGGAATATATATAGACTACCAATTGCCAACAAAAGCCTTCATCAGCCAATTAACAAAGACAATTGCATCTATGTGACTTCTGCAGTTAATCCAGGATGGACTTCAAAGACATTAGTCATTAATTTTACAGTTCATACAAAATCTTTGTTTAAAAACTGACCCTTAACACTTACTTAGTTTAATAATTTTAAACCATGACTTTAACTATACATGAGTAATATTGGCATTATATTCATGATGTTTGCCAGAGGAAAACTGGCCCCACAGTGAGTCTGGTTTCTCCCAAGGTTATTTTTATCCCATTAACCAACATCTTATAACCCCAGTAAACATCTTGTTGTTTGATGATGGTGACAATCATCAAACACACCACTGAGTAAAAAGATGAGCTTTGAATTATTGCTACATGACCAATAACTGAAAGTTACAACAAACGCAACAACCAACAGCATAAATAAAAGCAGAAAATTGTAAAAAGTTTAAAATAAGATGGTAACACTGCAATTTGCATAATTTACTCATGCTGCAGTGCACACTGGGAATCGGAATATGTGAGCATCATGTGTGTAGTTCTCTTGACTTATTTTTTTATTTTTTTCAGCTAACTAATTTTTCTAAGTTCAATAACTTATCACAAGTTCAGCCAACACAAAATTGGATATTTGAGTTATCTTAAGATCAATCCATGGCAGTTATTCTAACATTTTAATTTATGATAATTAAAAGGCAAAATCCATTTACATGAAAACCCTTGCAATGCACTGCATTGCAGTTGGTGCTTGTGTATGTAATTTGTCTTCTTGAAGAAAGGAAGACATTGGAATGAGGGGACATTCAAGGCAAACAGCTGTTGTGGTTGAAGATTTTCTGTTGTGGTTGAGGGGTTCAGCCTCTAAACAACCACAGTGCACACTGGACATTGGCCTTAGACCATATTTTCCCATAAAGAACATGTCTGTGATCGATTGGACTCATTGTTCCCAACCGACTGTTGTCATTCTCATTTGGAGGAAAGTCTGGAAGAACTTGACCTGATTCTACAAGAAATGTGTGTCAGTCTCAGTCAAGAAACACCACTCTAATAGATACATTCAGTACTGTGCAAAAGTCTTGGGCACATAAGGTGTTTTACAAAAGCATTTGTCTTAAGATAGTTATTTATATCTTCAGCTTTAGTGTGTCAATAGGAAATATAAATGTTAGACTCCCAAACATTACTTTTGCAAATAGAAGTGATTAGAATAGAAGATCAGGGAGCCCTGCAACAGATGTCATGGCCCCCACAAAGCCCCCCACTGAACATTGTGTCAGTCTGAGATTACACAAAGAGACAGAAGCAATTGAGACAGCCTAAATAGATAGAAGAACTGTGATGAATTCTCCAAGAAGCTTGGAACATTCTATCTGCCAACAACCAAGAAAATCTGTGTCCTGGTGTACATAGGAGAATTGGTGCTGTTTTAAAGGCAAAGATGGTCACACCAAATATTGATTTATCTGTTTTATGTTTACTGGAATTTGTATGACATTAAGTGATACATGAAAATTATTCATGACATTATTTTTGAAGACATCCTCAATATGCAACATTTTTCACAAGAGCCTACAATTTTTTCACAGTAGGTTACTGTAAACGCAATGGCATTTGAGGCTCATTATATCTCATGGGGCACAAACAATCACTTAACCCAACATGATCAGAGGCTGATTGCGTAAACCAAATATTCTCCATTATTTACCAATTTTTGAAACTGACTGGTAAGTCTAAATGCATTCAATCATTTTGACAGATTAAAAAAAAAAAAAAAATGTACTCTTACACACTCCCACTGTATATGTGTTCCCTGTTTATTCCCTGGTATTAAAATGCGCATTAACAGACCCAATCATCATTTACACCTGCTAATATGTGATAAAGATTTGTTTCATCACTCTGGAATTTATCAAAAGAATATCTACTGATGTCTTGTATAATGGACATCATGTAAAACAAGTTTACAATGAGGAAATTATATGTCAATTTGTATACCAACCGAAAAGGCTAATTTACCATGGGTTTCCTCTGGAATTTGCAATGCATATTTAGAACTGCATTTTTTTCATTTTATTATTAAATAAGGTCTATAGTTAGTATTACTTGAAGAGACTTACATGTTTTGTTCTACAACGTTCAGTAAATTACACACAGTCATTCCTCATCATTAATTTAGAAGCCACTGTGTGCTTTTACAATGCAAGTTGCTAACAAATTGCGACACAGGGACATTGGTTGTAGTTCCTAGGGTGTTCTGGGTGGTTGCTAGGTGGTAACTAGTCTATATGATATTTTGGCCACTACTGTAGATATCTGTGGATCCCTCCTTTACTGTAAATGGGATTTATATGCCTGTTTTACCATTCACCAGGTGAACATCGGAAGACGTGATCATAAATTGCTTAGAAAAGTAAAAGCACACCTCTCCTCAACAGACAGCATAATTTGAGGTATCGTTCAGGTCTGTGGCACAAATGGTGCACAAAAGTTTAATACCTAGGGTTATGGGTTTGTTCAAGTATGAGCAATAACAACAGGGTTATTTTTAGCATATTTAGTTTAAGAAAGCACCACTACTTAGTGCCAACTCTCTAGTACATTGTTTAATGAACCGTGATCACTAAGGTCAGGCATGCGTTGCTCAGAATTAAACCTTTATTATATAGAGTTTATACATTTTATATAAAGCAATTCAGCCTAATTCAAGTAATTTCCAGCAATACAGATGTTGTTATATAGAACATATCTTTGCTAAATTATTTAATGCTATTTGAAAACGAAGCAGTTAGTAGTTCTGTTATGGAAAGTGATAACTACGACTGCATTTGCTTTAGTTCTGAATAGCAGTCAAAAGCCACACCTTCACTTGCTGATGTGTCCATAAGTGTGATGTGTTTCCCCTTGTTTCAATACTGAAGACAAATACTCAAAGCAGCTTCATTAAGGCCAAGTACAATCTAGGTAACATATTGGGGTACAGTCTGTTTGATGATAATGAGCTTTTCAGAGAAAGAGGAGACCCTCAATGTGAACATTGTTAATTTCCTCATTTTGTGCTCATCCTTTTGTCATCATAGTAAATGATGACAGAATTGCAATCTTTGGGTGAACTATTCCTGTAAACCTAGCAGTCTGAGTTTTGACATTATTGTATGTGGCATCATAGGTCAAAGGTGAATTCATATTCAGTAAATGTACAAGCATCATTAGTGCTATTATTTCCACTCCATCTACACAGCTAGAGAAAAAAAGAAAGTCAGAAATGAAGAGAAAGAGAATAAAAGAAAGACAAAGAGAAATATAGAGAAAGAGAGAGGTAGAAAGCAAACTACAACCACAGTAAACAAATCAATTGCTAGGTTGTTTAACGTGGCAGATCTGGCTTAAAAAGCTAATTGCTCTTGAGAAAATCTACTGCATAACTACTCTGGCTCCAGAGATGTTATTTAACATGTTTTTAGAGGATTGAGCAATTTACTAACAACAGTGGGGTAGTTAAGCTCTTTAAGTGTGTAAGAACTCACGCACACCAAATTAATAAAAAAATAAAAAATTATACTATCAAAAACAGAAAATTTCACACACTTGTGTAATGAGTCTTCTTCAGAACATTGTTTAGAACAAGTAGTGTACTGAAGAAGACTCATTACATGAGTCAAAACGTCTAGGTTACGTATGTAACCTCTGTTCCCTGATGGAGGGAACGAGACGTTGTGTCGAAGAAGCCACACTAGGGGTCTCTCTTGAGCACTGAATATGCCTCTGATGCATGAAAAAAGGCCAATGAGAAGTTGGTAGACAGTATTTGCATACCCCACCCCCGGACATATGGGTATAAAGGTGAGGAAATACTATGAATTCATTCAGGATTTTTCTGAGGAGCCGGGAGTGTCCGGCCACCTCAGTGGCTCGGCTCAGCGACGTGGCCGGGAGGACACAACATCTCGTTCCCTCCATCAGGGAACAGAGTTTACATACGTAACCTAGACGTTCCCTGTCTGTTGCTCACTTCAACGTCGTGTCGAAGGAGCGACACTAGGGGTCCACTTTAAATTACGCCATGCACTGAGCCGTGTACGTGTACTGGTGACACAGGAGCGGGCAGGTAATTCACGTGCCAGGACGACTAGCTGTGTCAGACTGCACAATCCTCTAATTCTAGCGGCTCGAAGGGGGATTTCTGAAGACCGGCGAGGACCACCGAGAGATCCCAGGAGGGGAACAGGCTTGGCCAGGAGGGATTTAACCTCCAGGCACCTCTTAGGAACCTGATGACTAAGTCGTGCTTACCCGGAGACTTGCCGTCTACTGGGTCGTGGTGAGCTGCTATAGCGGCAACATACACCCTTAAGGTGGAAGGGGACAGCCTCCCTTCCAACTTCTCCTGTAGGAATAAGAGCACTGACTTAACTGCACACCTCTGTGGGTCTTCAGTCCGGGAAGAACACCAATTTGCGAACAGGCGCCACTTTAGGGCGTAAAGTTGCCTGGTAGAAGGGGCCCTGGCTTGGCTGATCGTGTCTACGACGGTAGGTGGTAGACCAGCTAGATCTTCCACGTCCCGTCCAGGGGCCAGACGTGGAGATTCCAGAGGTCTGGGCGCGGATGCCAGAGCGTGCCCTGTCCCTGAGAAAGAAGGTCCTTCCTCAGGGGAATTCGCCAGGTAGGGGCTGTCGCGAGGAGTAAGAGGTCCGAGAACCAGGCCCGGGTGGGCCAGTAAGGAGCCACTAGGGTGACTTGTTCCTTGTCCTCCTGACCTTGCACAGCACCTGTGCAAGAAGGCTCACTGGGGGAAATGCGTACTTGCACAGCCCCGAGGGCCAGTTGTGTGCCAGTGCATCTGCACCGAGGGGAGCCTCTGTTTGGGCATACCAGAGCGGGCAGTGGGAGGTCTCTCAGGAGGCAAACAGGTCTACCTGGGCCTTGCCGAACCGTTCCCAAATCAGCTGTATCGCCTGGGGGTGGAGCCTACAATTTCCGCCAGGCAAGCATTGTCGTGACAGCGCGTCCGCTACCACGTTGAGGTTGCCGGGGATGTGAGTGGTGCGCAGCGACCTGATGAGCCAGTCGTTGAGGTAATTGAGTATGCAGATGCCGGCTTCTCGGAGCGGGGCAAGGGCTGCCTCTGCGACTTTGGTGAAGACGCGAGGGGACAGAGACCTGCCGAAGGGGAGGACCTTGTACTGATATGCCTGGCCTTCGAACGCGAACTAAAGGAAGGGTCGTGTCGAGGCAATATTGAGACGTGGAAGTACGCGTCCTTCATGTCTACCGCTGCAAATCAATCTAGATGCTGGACGCAAGTAAAGATGTGTTTTTGCATGAGCATTTTGAACGGAAGTTTGTGCAAAGCCCGGTTGAAAACTCTCAAGTCCAAGATCGGTCGTAAGCCACCACCTTTCTTGGGTACAATGAAGTAAGGGCTGTAGAGACCCTTCTTCATTTCGGTTGGAGAGACAGGCTCTATCGCGTCTTTGAGTAAAAGGGTAGCGATCTCAGCATGCAGGGATTTGGCATGCTTGCCGTGTACTGCGGTAAAGCGGACGCCCATGTAGGGGGACGGAGGCCTGGCAAACTGAATTGCGTAACCGAGTCGGATGGTCCGGGCCAGCCAGCGTGACGGATTGAGAAGTGAAAGCCATGCATTCAAGCTCCGTGCTAGGGGCACCAAGGGGATGATTATTTTTGACATACCCGGCAGGGCTTCGCGGCGGGGCGGAGCATGTGTTACAGTATCGGGAGGCAATGACACGTCCCGAGGCTCTGGTGCTGAGAAAAGACTCGAAGCACTTACCTTGCTCCGCGCAATGGTATCTTTATAAAGACGCGTCCTGAAAAGGATGTTCAACACCACTGTGTATTGCTCTTTTAGAGGAAAATACTCTTTTACAGAGAAAATGACTCTTTTAAAAATATAAACTCTTTTAGGAGAAAGCTGCTGATGTACTTTATTTAATTGATTAAAATTCATTTAAAAGTGTAAAATTGAAGTTTATTTGTTCCATTTGCATCAGGACTCAATAATCATTTTCAATATACAGAATCAATGTCCAGACCGACACAGACATGCTGGAAATTGATTAAAACATAATTAATTTTTTTAACATAATTTTTTAAATATAACATCATCCATCCATGTTCTTTATTTAATTTTGCACTAGTAACTTCACAAATGAAAACCTGACTATTTCTTTTTTTGTTGTTGTATGGTTGTGGAAAATATTACACTCTCATGGCAAAATCGTAAGTATTTTTCTAAATTTGATTAATTCATATGATATCATACGACTGCACTTGTACAACTTTCACAACAGCCAATGACGCCGCTGGACATCGTTTCCATCTAATATGCGACAATTACTTGCTTCTGTCGCACACAACAGCTTCCTTTCATGATTACACCCTCTACTGATTGGTTAGGTTTAGATAAGGGGTTTGGGTAAGGGCATAATGTTAATATGCATGTCCTTAACGCCTCGTCCGTGAAACTCGCGTGTACTTCCGCATTAGATATCTGGGCATTTGCATGTGATGAAATCGTACAAATGTATATGAACTAACCATACGAAATCATAAGAAATAGCAAACTCGTAAAATATGTGTGGATTTTCATGAGACTGTGTTGGAAAAAATATCAATAGAAAATGTTTAGTAAAAGGGCAAAAAATCTGACCTTCAGTGACTTTGAGTTTGAATACCTCTCAGTTCTTTTCACTCTTAATGCATCTAGTTTGCATAATAAATGTATTCGTACAACAAGACTAGAACAAATTTGTCCATACATAATTGTTTTTGTTGAAAAGGCTTAATTTATTTTCTCAATTTAGTTACATTTTTGTGCATAAAGATTGATATATTGCTCCTTGCAAAGTACCACTGGAATATTCATGGATTAATAAATACGAATGCAAGCACATTCCTTGTCATGTCTTGCAAGAAATTAGCCTTGATGATGACACACACACACACACACAAACACACACACACACACACACACAAAAGCTGGGTGTGAACACAACAAATCTGACTTCAAGTGTTTGAGGTGTTATGGTACATTTCTTCCAACGTAGTTCCCAGGTCTTGACGTATTTGTCCGTTATTGTTTGCCTCTTCCACACAGGATGTCAAATGGGGACAAGTATTTGTGTCAACGTGGGAAGATGCAGTTTGGGAAAAGTGCAGTCAACAGGAAGAGGATTAGAGTTAGTTATCCCTCTCATGTACGACACTGAACTTCCATGTTATCCTTTTCCACTCCTCAGGAGAGACGCCATCACTTGGCAACAGCTGAGCGAGAGTTGTGGTTGGCAAAGTGTTTGGTTCCTGCCTTCAGGACTAGTGGGAGACCCTTAATAACAGTGATGTCCCAGAATACAACTGGAATGTTAATAAAGTTACAGCCACACTGAGTGGTGACTGGGAAATGGCCCTTCCTATGGATCTTACTTTACATCTCGTCAACACATTCGCAGAGCCTAATTTCACATTTAGTATAAAAGTCTCACAATAAATGTTGACTGCCAATGGCGTGTGGTGGTCTTCTCAAATGCAGAGGCAAAGTCAATTTAATTCAGTTTATTTGTACATAACTTTTCACAACACATGTTGTCCAAAGCAGCTTTACTAAGAGTAGTGCCTCACACCTCACATTGAGCAAGCTAATGGTGATATTGTCAATTTCCAAGATGGAAGTTTTGTTAGGGTCTGTAACCTTGAAATAGGTGTTTCATGTGGTAGCAAGATAATTGCTTTCATTCAAGTAAAATAAATATTATTTAATAAAACTAAATCAACATGAATACATAAGGTTACTACAATGAATGTCCTCTTTAGGTTCAGATCAAGTAGATTGGTAGTAAATAGGCAAAGAGACGTAAATGTACACAAACTTTTTGACATAAACAAAGCTAAACTAATGCGTTTTCCAACAAAAATGTATTAGTGTGGATGTGGCCTAAATCCCTGTATGGGTTTGTTTACATTTACATTTTTTAACAGTTGGAGTTTGAGTAGTCTTGGCCAATTTAAATATTTCTCAATGCAATGGTGCATTCACGTCATATCAGAATTACCGTTTACAAGTTGTAAACTCTGAATTCTATGAAAACTCTGACTTGACAGTCGTAACGTCAAGTTAAAAGGAACCAATATGGCAGCGGCCACAGCTGTTGAAGGTAGTGAGCACATATTTCTGTTTAATATGGCAATCTGATCATGCCATTGATGCTTGGAGCATTGTTTATTTTTTTAGTTCTAAAACATTTAGCCAGAATTCAAATATGAATGTAATTTTTATGGTGAAAACAGTATAGAGATGATTTAATGAGTTAATGTAGTGATAAACAATTTTCCATTTATCAATATCAAAGCCATTTTGGTGTTATGAGTGTTTTCATAGAAACAAATAAGTCCCAGGACGTGAACAGCTAAGAACCTCAGAGTTGCCATCTCCTACAGTAATTCCTACACGACGTGAATGCTGCACAACTGTGTGTAATTTTTCCAAGTTTTAATAGTCCGTTGTGAGAAAAAGTCCAATTGGCTAGAAAAGTCATAGCAATGCAAGTCAGAACAATCCGAATGTCTGTGCCAAGTTTGGTGGATGTACTGTAGCTTGAAAGCTCTAAGAGGAGTTACAGTCAGAAATTTTGTTCTTGGTTTAAGAATTTTTGAAAATCCCTAATCAGTTTAAAGTGAAGAAGAGAATTCTGGATTTTTCAAGTGAGCATAATAATAAACTTATTTTATGACTATTATCTGGACCAACAGTAAACATAATTTTGTGTTTAGTCATTTAAAGTTAATTACAATTCAAACCTGACTGGAAGTGGTGATGTCCGAGTGGGTGAGTACTTTGTAATTAGTCCATTCATGTCCACTGGTTTGACCCATTTAAGCCAATTTGGGGACAGTTGTTAACATGATAGGCAGATAAAATCTTAATGGAAGGATAATCAGCCAATCACAGTAATGTGGAGAACTGTTATCCACTGGTGATGTTGTTGAACATGTCACTTTAGGAAAATGAGAGAATTTAGCTAAAAGAGCATTTCAGATTTACACCTCACTTATCTCATATTTATTCACATTTCTTGTGTTTTATTTGATTAATGATTATTATTTCTCATTCAAATTGTTTTGAGGAGGAAGTGCCTCTCTTGCTTTTTCAGAATAAATGTCCCTGCCCTTACAAAAAATTTTTCCTCTTGTTATTTTCACATGCAAATGAGCTTTTGATTGGCCTCAAATATTTGTTAGAAGTTTGCAGCTCTTCTCCAGTAGTGGTGAACCTCTAGCAAACCTTTGGCAACAATGGACGATTTGCTGCACATTTACCGCAAAGCTCATTTGCATGTGAAAATGATCAGTGGCGAATTTGCGGCACATTTGTCATGAAATCTCGATTTTCGTAAGGGCGGTAACTGCTCTGGTGCAATAGCAGCGACTTGACTCAGAAAGTATTGTTTTAACTTGCCAAGAGCTCCTCGACCATTGCATGTTAAATTCCCCTGGCTGACGTCTCTCCTCAACACCTGACCTGGGATCAGATTTCTCATAGTAGTGAGCCTGAGCTCGAGCCAAAACTGATGCCTGACAGCCGTTGGAACGTGAAGATTCAACGCAGTGTTCCGTCACTGCTCCTCAAGAGAGAGGATGTGGACATGGTAACTGTTTGACAAGATCCTCTGGTGGCCAAAATAACCTCCATATTTTCTTACTGGGAATGATTGTGTCGGGATGTCTGTGTAAATGTTACTGGACTGCTTCAAGGAAACTATTGTGTGCTGTCAGTGTTTTAAAATGAGAGTGCTTCTTTTTCTGTACTGTATAGCTTTATCTTCTCTTCTGGTCTCTGTTATGTATGGTTTAATGTTCTTATGCTACAGAAGTTCGTGACATGGTTTTACAAGGAAATGATCTTTCACCCACACAGTTAAACTCACTAGTGGATAATTTTTCCATGGGTACCCAAATGAGTCTTACACATGTGCAAATGTATCTTTTGCTGATCACTCTGAAAGTTATTTTTTCTTATTGGGTGAATCGCATGAATACATGCTTAGGTCACATTTCACCCCAAATTCAAATAAGATTTCATTTTTATGAAGAAAAGTTAATTGGGCCTGCGTGTTCATGTGAGATGTGTTATATAGTGCTAAACAATAAACAAGCTTTTCTCATATAGTTTATGAACATGCAACAAACATCAAGATTGATTGAAAAATTATGTAAATTGTTGTTTTTTTTTCTTAACATTGCATGCCTTCAGAAGACTTGGAATATGAAACGAAAATCACATGGACTACTTTTTTTTTTATAATTTTGTTTTCTTTTTTAAGCATCACATGAACATGTGAGCCACTGTGAACACAATTTTTTGATGCCATTCATGAAGGTGCGACGGATGTTATGATTTGATTGACATGATATGATTTTCACTGATAAATGAATCTTGGGTTGTTTCTCATCAGATGCCTTCAAAACACTTGGAATGTGACATAAATCACATGGACTAATATTATTATAATTTTGGTTCCTTTTTTAAGCTTTAAAGTTAGTCCTTATCAACTGCCATTTTATTAAAAATATGGACGTAATATTCATAGTAAATTTGTAAATTATGACAGAATAAATTTTTTTGTGTGAAATCGCCCTTTAAGCAAAATATATTACTTAGTTTCTTTCTTTTGATTTTTGGGTGAAATTTGACATGGACAAGTTTTTTTTTTTTTTACAGATTTTGTGAGTTACCCTCTCTGTGATACTTTCTTGCATTCAAGATGAACAATTAGTTTGAACCTCAAATTCTGCTGTGCAAAAATACCACTACAAGAAAACTATCTTTATATTACATTGTGAGTGGCTAAACAAATATGTTAATTGCTTCTCCAAAAGCTTGTTAAAACATCAAAAGAGAAACAAATACTTTAGCTGGGGAACTGGTGTAGAACAGTCTGAAATGTTTAGAGTTTTCATTCTTTGTCTTTGCTGAAGTCTAAACAATTTTCCTACAAATCGAATGTCTGTCTTTGACCCCGGCATCTCTCTTGGCCTTTTTGCAGTGGAGCTTTATTTTTCTTCCCACAGGAAGTTGAACTACTTGTTCAGAAGAGTGCACTTCGGACAATGTACATTAAACGTGCTGGATTGCACACACATTTCTGCATGCACAAACACACACGCACACACAAAAGACCACTGAGACACATCATTACCGTCCTGGAGTTGAATGCACTTGGCTGTAGCGGCCACACTCACCCCAAAGGCCTTCACATGCTGGTGTCACACACGTCAGCAATCCCACACCACAGAAAATAGTCTCCCCTGCCATTCCTGATGTGTGACTTGATCGTCATTCTTAGATAAACAAAAAAGAGAAATAGAGCAGAAAACAACTAAAGAAGGAATTTTCCTGGATAAAAACTTAAAAAGTTAAGGTCAATCGACTCCATTGGTGGCATAACAGAAAAAAAAATGCATCTTTAAAAATAAGAAAAATCGTGGTTACTGTAAGGCACTTATAATGGTATGGAAGCCCTGAAGAGCAAGGTGAAGGAAAAATTCACAAAAATTGCCTTCCTGAGCACTGGTCTTTTTGGACTAGAGAGGACTTTTAATATCTAAAAGTCAAAGTATGTTTTCATAGTGCAATGAACTTCAGTAAAAATTGAATTCCTAATGATACTACCCCCATAAAATATGTGCCTTTGATTTATACATTGATTTAAGACTTAGGTCCCCATAAAATGCTACTATTATGTGTTGAGAGGCAATTCCATGACAAAATAGCCTTGATCCCATTTATATTCACATATAAACACACTTAAATGAAAATAAACAGGACCTTTACTAGATAATTATTCATTTTAATCCCTCCTGGCCGCAAACAATTCACAATGGAAAGTCAGAACAATGCTAGAAATGAGATAGTTGGGTGAGAACAAGTTGTTACTATCTGATAAAATCTAAATTAAATTACTTTTCAACTCGCTTATGACACAATAACATGACATTGTCTGTACGATAAAGAATGAGAACCCTTGGATGGGTATTTTGTGTGTTTTGGCCGTCACTAATTGGCAAAATTCAGTCCATTAAGAACTAATGAAATTATGACAGTAAGAGGTTCATACTGTTCCCCAGCATATCAGTTCACTTCCACCCCTCTACCAGTGACACAACTTGCAGCAAGTTGAGATCATGGAGATGTAATTGTTCTGTCATTGTATTTTCTTGAATTATTAAGGTCCGTGAAGGTCCATGGGGTCTGTGGACATATGCTGTAGGATTTTCTTTAAATAATATTTAAAAATGAACAAATATATAATCTTTTTTAAATGTACATTACAGGGATAGTTCAGCCAAATCTAAAAATTCTGTCATAATTTGCTCAACCTCAAGTTGTTCAAACCCGATTTACTTTCAATACATTTTTTTTATTGGAATGCATACATTTCCTTGAATGTGAATGTTGACTGAGGCTTACATTGTGCCTAACATCTATTTAGTTCCTTTTGTATACCACGGAAGACAGAACATCATAAAGGTTTGGAACAACATCAGTGTGAATAAATTATTTGTTTTTTGAAGCCCAAATAGTCATTTAGCACTCATAACCTCAATTGTACTCTAATTTAATAAAGAAAAATAAATAACAAAAGTTAATGCTGAAACTAATGATATATATCAGGGCATGTTTCCAATAAAGACGACTCATGTAAATGGATGTTATGATGTCTGATTCCATACTCGCTGGGGCGAGATAAAATTTAATATGTCAATGTTATCTTGTTTATACAGAGTTATCACTGTTATTACACAAAAAGCAGAGGGAAGTACGTTTAACCTTGAGAATCATACAAAAAACAATTACAAAGATGTAAAGGAAAAGTCAGTAGATCCTTAGTATTCACACACTCGGGATATGACTGTGATTCCAGTTACAAACTGGAAGGTTCTACTGATTATCACACTGTGGCAGGGCGGAGGGCGGGGCCAGGTCATGATGATACACACCTGGTCCCTCATCAGGCTAATCAAGCCTCCGAGAGGGATAAAGGCCGATGGCAGATGGTGGTGCGAGGAGAGAGAGATCATTTACGGACATGAACGTCATGTGTGTGTTTGTCCTTTGTTTTAAGTTTATTACAAAAACATTTATGTCGACAAGCCAGTTCTCACCTCTTCCTTGCCCATCTAAATCCTTTACACACACAATCTTACAAGAAAATGTGTCATCATGTACTCACCCTCATATTGTTCCAAACCAGTATGACCTTTTTTCCCCATAAACCACACAAGGAGATGTTAGACAGAATGTTAGTCTCAGTTGCCATTCACTTTCATAAAAAAAAATTATATGCAAGAAAGTCAACGGTAACTGAAGATAACATTCTGCCGAGCATCTCCTTGTGTGTTTCATGGAAGAAAGTCATACTATTTTTAACAACATGAGATAAGTGATATTTAAAGAAGTAATGAAGAAGGAATTATAGTTACTATAATTAGTTCATGAAGTAACAATAATATACTAGTCACGTAAACTCAAGAGAATAAAAGTACAATTTCATTGTATCCTCTCTTAGCTAGGACTTCAATGCAACAGGCTCCAGAATTCAGCTGCTGGTCTATTTGGTGTTCTTATGCTTGTGTTTATCTCTGAGGGTTTGGCTCTGCCATCTAACCAGAAATGTCTCTCTTTTAATCCCACGGGTTCCGTTTAGAGGAAGAACATTTATCTCACATCTGGTGTAGACTCCTCTCCCTGTCTTCGCCGATCCTATTTACAGCATTTATACTGGTTAACCATAATTTTATCTTATAATATGGGCATCTGTGCAAAGCCCCATTTTATGCATATCATCTCAGGACTGGTCATGCACTTTGAATTTGTTGGTTTTAGGAGGCTAGCAACATTATCGTCATTGAATAATTCATTATGGAAGAAAATGTTTGGGGAAAACACAGTGCCAAACTAAATTTCTTCAAGCCCTGTTATCAAAATACCTCTTTTTTCAGTTTTTTAACCTCCCTGAATCCAGTCTTTGTTTTGGATATACTGGGCTGAGTCTTATCCTGTCAGCCACACCCACATTTACACTGTAATGTTACTGATGATTATAGCCATAACACAATCAAAAGCTTAAACGAATGCATTCCCATCACCTTTGGGAGACAAAACTCGTACTTTACACTGGAATTACCCCTTTGTTTTGTCTGTGGTCCTTCCAATTATGGAGAAATAACTAAAGCTGCTTAATATACAAAATAAATAAACTACAGAGAAATGTTTAACAAACAAAGGTTGCTTTTCGTGCCGCCATCCAGTTTCTTAGGCTTTCATTTTCTAATTAAAAGGGGTTTGTTGGAACGACATCATGTACTGTTCCATCTGTCTTTGCCTAAAAGTTTGGCAGGGTCAGTTGGCCACAACTGTTCGTGTTTGTTTTGACCCTCCGTTTTATGACGTGTGCTTGAATTATGAAAGGGCTGAGGAGCCGCAGCCATCTTTTTGGTCTACAGCAGTGCTCATGCAAAGGTTGAGTAGAGAAACAAGAATAAAAAATGTGTTTTAACTAACATGTAACAAATTTGTTACGTTATAACATATTATAGCATACACATAATAAAGATTTTGGATTCCTGTTTTGCTCATTCTAGGGTATTTTGACATTGACATTGATCATTGTTAATTTACCCTTTCATATCCTAAAACTGTCAGTTATATTTGAACTACCGTCTTCATCTGTCTGTCCAAGTACAGTATACATGACACAATGTGTAATAACATTTCAGAACCTCTTTCGCAGCATGTGCGCTATGCCAAGGCCAGTTAAAGGCAGCATGAAAGTATTCCATAGACATGTTTCCATGTCTTCTAAACGATCCAATTGATTTTGGGTGAGAACTGACCAAAATGTCAAGCACAAGGATGTGTTATCGAGCTTGAAATCATGATCGCCATAGAGACTGATGATGTCAAGATTTACAGCATAGTGAAAATTGAGTAACATTTTTGGTATGTTCTCACCCAAAACCGATTGGATCTCTTCAGAAGAAATGGATTAAACCACTGGAGTCTTATGGATTACTTTTATGCTGCCTGTACTTTTTAGACCCCATTCATTTGCATTGTATGGACCTAGAGAGCTAAAATATTCTTTATACTAAAAATAAGTGTTCTGCAGAAGAAAGATATGTTTTTTTTTTGTTTTTTGCTTTAGGGCCTAGATTTTTCCTTGGACATCATGTAGCGACCCAACACAATACCAAAACTGTATATTGTAAAAAGTGCAAAAACTAAAAAATCTCCTTCAAATCAAACATTGATATTTAATTGCAATATTATTAACCAGCCTAAAAAAATGGAACAAAAACTAGGCCAAATATTTGTATTACAGTATTAGCAATACAGACAAGTGACAGGTGATTTTGCACCAGATTGCCATAGATTTGTTATTGGACTCACAATCTTTGATGTCGACAAACAACATTTTAAAATAACCACTGTTCTAAAACATAATTTTTTAATTAATTTGACGAATTAATGAAAAATAATGAACAGTCTAGTTGTAGTGGGGTTCGAGTAGGAAGGACACGGGAGCCGGTTTCACAGTCCACGTGAGTCAACTTTTAATGCAGTTTTCTTCAGTTTCACAACAAAGTATTTAGAACACACATGGCATCTCTGGTCTCTCTCCCAGTATGTCGCTCAGTTCGCTTTTTAAAGACTGTCTCCATTGTCCCTGAAATGAGACACAGTTGTTTCAAATCCTGTAATCACCAGGTGTTGGCCCTTACCGCTTCCTCTCTCCCCAGTGACAGACACATGACCACGTCCCGCTCCACACTAGTATATAATGCTTAGAAATTTGTGCTGATCTGTTTTCAAAAGTTGATGTTTCAGCATTTTCCATCATAAGGAGTTTCTTAAAGGCTGTCTAGAAATAACATTTGACCACTGATTCCTTATCCTGTGGGATAAGTCACTTATTACTGGGGAGGATTGTTTCGACTCATTTGTTGTATTAGGAACTCCTCTCCGCCTTGCCATGAGAACTGTAAACGCGGACACGGGTCACTTCCTGTTGTAATTGCTTTTCCAACATGCATCAGTCCCTTCAAACCCCTGATAATAAATAGCCTTGATGAGTGAAAAGAATAATTTCCCTCGAAAAGTAATGAAGGAACAGAACTCACAGACAGATGTTTTCCAACAAGGTCTAGTACTCCAAAAGCAGGGACACCCAGGGGTTTTCTCTGTGCCACACTAAGGGACATTTCTTTGGTTTTAAAAGGATAGTTCACCCAAACATTTTAATTCTGTCATTATCTACGCATCCTCATTTATTTTTTTCCAAACCCCCAAATATGACTTTATGTATTTTCCTGAGTGTAGCAATCAACTTTACTATCAACATGTAGTAACAGATATTTGTGGCATGCAGCTCAGTTCAAGACTGAATTAAAAAAGGCAAATTATGAACTGTCTGTACATTTTGGCCCGTGTTGGCAATGTCTGACTGCTCCTGAAAGAACAGAAATCAAATTTCTCCCATGGACTTTTATCACCCTAATGTAGCACAAGTAATGTTTGGCTAGTCTTAGCACATCTTCCATCTCAATGACAGCATTGATGCCCATTCCAAGACCTGTGTGGTTTTAATCTGACTGAGTTCTTAAGTTTGGATAATATAATTCAAGAACGGTAGAGTGAAAAGGAACACTTTTTAAAACCTAGACAATTTTATATGTTTATTAATGGTGCTTGCTAGGACTCATATGGTGGGTTAGAGATTTGAACAAACCTCTAACCATCAGTATCGAACTTTAGCACGTACTTTGTCCTGTACCGTTTGTGCTATGGACAAGAAGGATACCTCAAATCAACATTGCTTGTTGAGGAGAGGAGTGCTTTACATTTCTAAGTGAACAAACTTGAGATTTTCAGCTGGCCACTAATAAAATGGTGGGGGGAAAAATCCATAGACTTACATTGAATTTTTGAACATAGTGATGTCAAAAGGACCAGAATTTCATAGACTTGGGGGTAGGCTCTTTTGACTTAAGGGCCATTAAGTAGCCACTCACAACACCCTAGAAACTACCTAGCAACACCAAGGAAACTGCCCAGAACACCCTACCAACAACACAGCTTCTCCATGGCAACCACTGACAACACTCAAGCATCTAGCAGACAGTTTTGCACAGGCAAGTACAACTCATATTTTCCTCATTAAATGCAAATATCAAGTTATTCATAAAAGGGATATAAAGCAACTCGGCTCCCAGAATCACTATATCTCTCTCGTATATAGAGTATAACTTCAAACCTACATTCATAAATTCTCACAATTAAATATTACAGAACCAAAGGTTTCCTTTCTCTTTCTCTGCAAATAATTTCAGTGTCTTTTGAAGGTAATGTAGTGTGTCAACTGCTTGACCTTTTTTGTCATTTTCCTAAAGAACATCCTGGGAACAAACAATAGATGAAAACAAAGCTACGCAGTGGTTCCCAAGCTTTCAGTGTCATTGTTCCTCTCACAATAGTACCATACAGTCCTCAAGGCCATGACACTTTTTAAATCCCTTAAAAAAAAACTGTGTCCTTCAGTGGAAACCGCCCACTGCAGTCAACCCAGGCACAACAAAATTCCGCTAGATGATCCCTCAGATTTTAGCTTTAGCCCTCTTATGGAACACGTGGTTCTGACGATAGAATCTTTTGTCTTGTTTGATTATTTGATGTCAAATTGATCCAAAATGTAAAATTCCTAGAAAATCTGGGAATGGAATATGGTCAAAAATATTATTCTTTAAAATAATTCTACATCCATAATTCCGCTTTAAGAATCCATTTCTCCTATAATTAAATTCAGGTTTATTTTATTAATTGATATATTTATTTGATTGAATGATTATCATATATCCTTCAATTGTAGAAGGACATTTAAAACACAACACAAACATAATTGTTACTTGTGGATAAATATAATTCCCCTTCTGTCACTCATTCGACGTTGTGTCGAAGGAAGTGACACAAGGGGTCTTCCTTGGACGCCGAATCGTAACTCTGAACCTGAGAAAAGGCCATTGTCAAGTTGGCAGACAGAATTTGCATGCCCCGCCCCGGACATACGGGTATAAAGGGAAATAGTTGTGCAGCAAGCTGCTGAGTCTCACTCCTGTTCCACTCACCTCTACCAGCGAGAAGCATTGCTGTTGGATCTGCATGGTGCATTTCCAGCTGGCGTCTCTCTCTCTGCACGCTGTGCAGTTCACGCCCCTGGATGCTTCGACAGCGCTTTCTATCTGTTTAAAAGAGTGTTTCCTCCTAAAAGAGTATATTTCCTCTAAAAGAGTCTGAGTTTTCCACTCACAAAAGAGCAATACACAGCGGCGTTGAGCGTCCTTTTCAGGATGTGTCTTTTTCAAGATGCCTTTCCGCCCCTGTGTTGTTCCTGGATACAGTCGATTTCTCTCCAAGAACGATGGCCACAGACGCTGCCTCGTGTGCCTGGGTAGCGATCACACTGAGGCGGCATTCTTGGATGGTTCAGGTTGTGACCATGGCAATGTTGTGGTCGCGGCTCTCCTTCCTGAAGGTGAATGCCACTTCAGCCGCCCCCCACGTCGCTCCTTCTTCCCACGGGATTGTGGACAACCCGGCTGGCGATGAATGCCAGATAAATCCCCATGAATGTTTGTGTGCTTCCGTCCGGGCTCGGTATGAGTGCGACTCGCCTCGCAGCCAGCCGGCATTCTCCCTCGAGCCCCCGGGCTTGGATGATGACATCACCGCTGCATCGGAGAGCCTCCAGGCATCTGACATGGAAGACTCGACTGGGCTGCCGCCTTCAGGCCAGCCCTCACATTAGGAGGCGGACGCGCAGATGGCCGACATGCTTTCCCGGGCTGCCGTGAGCGTGGGCTTGGACTGGAACCTCCCTTCCTCCCCACATCCTTCGCGGCTTGATGACTGGTACCTCGGTGCCCGGCGCCGCTCACAGCCACGCCCACCCCGTACCATTCTTCCCGGAATTGCATGACGAGCTAACGTGGTCGTGGAGGGCACCTTTCACTGCCCATAACCGACCCCCTCGCTCGTCTGCTCTCACAACCCTGCATGACGAAGCGGCCCACGGGTACACGGAAGTCCCCCAGGTGGATAGGGCTGTTGCGATCCATCTGTGCCCAGAGAATGTAGCCACCTGGCGGGATAGCCCGGTACTCCCCTCTATATCCTGTAGGACGACGTCATCACTGACCTCCAAAGCCTACAGCCCCACCGGACAGGCCGCCTCCACCCTGCAAGCCATGGCTCTCCTGCAGGTCCAACAAGCCAAGGCACTTAAAGATCTGCAACTGGGTAGTCCTGATCCCGATGTGCTGCAGGAACTGGGCTCTGCCACCGACCTTGCTCTCAGAGCCACGAAGGTCACAGCACAGGCTCTCGGGTGGGCAATGGCCACCCTCGTGGTCCAGGAACGCCACCTTTGGCTGAACATGGTCGAGATGCACAACGTTGACAAGGCTAAGTTTCTCAACACACCCGTCTCCCAGCTTGGCCTCTTCGGCGACACCGTCGACAACTTGGCCCAGCAGTTCTCGGCGGTGAAGAAGCATACAGAGGAGATTTCACACATCATGCCGCGGTGCTGCCCAACCAGCGCGCCCCGCCTGCTCGTCGATGGTGTCCCCCTGTGACCAAACAACGGCAGGAAGCTCTGCAACCTGGGCCCAGCTCTCAGCCCCAGCATCAAGCACCTCGCAGGCGGCATATGCCCCCCGTCTCCAGGACCCCTTCCCAGACCACAAAAGCAAGGTTTTGTCCCGTGTTTTCTCAGGTCCGAGCCGGTAGAACTCGGTAACATGCTAACAACTGACCGGGTGAAACGCATGCACCTAGCGCCCTTTCCCTCCGCTGAGGTAAAACCGTGCGCTCTTATCCCAGGAGATCCCACTAACTCGGCTCCCTGGATGACTCCTACCGAGCCCTCTGGTCCACGAATTCAGCGGAGGAATTTGCTGACCAAATCCAATGCGGGTACTCAATCTTCCCTGTACTGGAATAAGTGCTCCACAGGACCGGCTCCTATGTGGACTTATCCCCGTGTGTATTTTCCACGGTATGGTCCCCTTGTGAGCGGACCCGCGTCTCCCTTGGGCAGTCCTCACGGACCCTTGGTCACCGTGTTTATAGCAACTCCTCCCTCCAAATGAGGTAGGATCTACCACCACGCCATTCTCCACATGTGACCTAAAAGCCCATGTGATGTATTTCACCACACTTTACCTCCCCCAGTCTGGGCAGGTGCGGTCTCCGCAGGGTCTTTTCCCCCTGAAAGAATAGGAACAGGGAAAGATCACCTTCCCGATGCATATGATAGCGTTAAGATGGCCCCAGCCGCTTTATCTCTATGCGAGAAACATAGATCGAGAAAAGACGTGGCTGGCGCGACCTGCTCCCATGCTTGGCACGTCGCCTTGTTCCCCCCATCCAGGGTAAAGAACCAGAAGTTTTGATGATTTTATGTTGGGGAAGGGTACGTGCAGTCTGACACAGCTGGTTGCTTTGGCATGTAAAATACCTGCCCGCTCCTGTGTCAGCAGTATACGTACACAGCACAGCGCATGGCGTGATTTAAATTGGACCCCTAGTGTCACAACGTTGAAGTGAGCGACAGACAGGGAATGTCTAGGTTACGGGTGTAACCTCCGTTCCCTGATGGAGGGAACGTTCCTCCTCCCGGCCACGTCGCTGAACCGAGCCACTGTTGCGGCCGAACCTCATTGTTGGCTCCTCAGAAAAATCCTGAAACAGATGCATTTCCCTCCCTTTGTACCCGTATGACCGAGGGCGGGACATGCAAATTCTGTCTGCCAATTTCTCATAGATCAGAGATGCGAAAGACTCTCAAGAGAAACCCCTATAGTGTCGCTTCTTCGACACAACGTCTCTTTTTTTTAAAGAGGTAAAGATTACTGAGTGGACCTTTAAACTTTCATTTGAGTAAAATTTACATTTATATTTATAACATTTATTTCAACTGAGTTGAAAACATAGGGTTGAACAGCAGAGTTTTTCTTAGAATTTCAATACAAAAAAGAAGACATGCAATAAAACCATTCACTCCCATTGATCTTTTACATACAATGAAAGTGAATAGTGACTGAGGCTGTCATTCTGCCTAAAATAAAATTTTCTGTTCCTAGAAAGAAAGTCGCATTGGTTTGGAACAATATTAGGGTCAGTAAATGATGACAGATTTTTATTTATTTAATTTTCTTTTCTATAAGTCGATGACTGTTCTGCTGGTTCTCGGCTCCTCATTGCCCATCCCTCATCCATTACTTTTGTGCCAAAACCCAGGAGGGAGGAGGGATGCACTGTCATGGTGTCCTCACCACTGCCATCCGCCAGGCTCCCCTGGAGGATGGTAGAGGCGAGGATTTTGCGACAGCTCATACCTCCTCCTTCCTGGGATTCAGAACCACTGTAACAGGTAAAGGATGGGAAAAGAGGAGGCGGGAATCAGCAGAACAGTCAACGTAAACTTTAATGACATAAACAAACTTAAAGAAACACAAACATGGACACACACACACATACACACACAGCGGCCAAATGTGTCTCTCTCTCTCAAACTGGCACCTCCGGCTTGTCATTATCCCCCTCCCAGCTGTTTAGCCCGATTCATGGCCGGGCGTGTGTCCTCGTGGCCCGGCCCCACCCTCCTCCTCATTACAATGTGGCAATATGCACAAAGAATGTGCAGAATGTGAAAGTGATGATTGATAGTAAAAAATGACATAAATATTGATCGCTTTCTCACCCACACCCATCATATTGCTTTAGAGGACATGGATTTAACCAATAGAGTCATATGGATTACTTTTATCCTATATTTATGTGTTTTGGAGCTATAAAGTTTTGGTTCCCATTCACTTGCATTATGTAGATCAACATACCTGAGACATTCTTCTAAAAATCTTAATTTGTGTTCAGCAAAAGAAAGAAAGTCATACACATCTGGAATGGCATGAGGGCGAGTAGATGATGTGAGAATTTTCATTTTTGGGTGAACTATTCCATTAAGTTTGTAGCATTGACAGTTTTAGTTACTACCCAACACTGGATGTCAAGGTGCTTAGGAATACAAAGACATGCATTATATGTTTCTAGCTAGGAAAGTAAAAATTTGACAATGTGAAAACTGTGAATACATCCTCAAACTCTTGAGTGGTTTGTCGAAACTTCCTCAATGGTTTCCTTAGAGCTGTTTGCCCTTCTGTTCAATTCCCATAAATTAGCATCGTTTCAAATGCCCTCACAGTCCTGAATTAATATTCACTATCAAATCAATCTATTGCATATACATCACCAGTAAGGATGCAAAAGTAAATTTTCTTCCTCTGTTATTTGCCCTCCTCTCTAGCACTATGAAGAAGAATAAGTCTGAAAGAACACAGACAGGGACACACTCATTGGACATCCCATTATTGTTTGCAAGCCAAGAAACATTGTTTTCTCTTAAGTACCTCCCTCCTTCTCGTCGGCCCTGTTCTCTTGCCCCCAGGTCCAGACCTTGGGAGGCAAAGTTTCGTTGTGAGAACAAAAGATTTGAAGAGTTAAATTCCTATAAAACATTAATCATTCCTATTTTTTTTTAAATCTCGGCTTGGCTGTGTGCGGATTGTAACTCTGTTTATTCTCAATTCCAGAGTGGTTGCTAAATGAACTGAACACGTTTAATCTTCTAGCACCAGAGGGTCATGCAATACTGGGAATCACCATGCTGGCATGAAAGTCATATTAATTCAAAGGACAAACCCCCCCCCCCCCCCCCCCCCTCTTGATCCTCCTCTTTAAAAAAAAGCACAAGTTTGTGTTACAGTGAGGCACTTACAATGGAAGTGAATTGGGCCAATCCGTAAATTTTAAACTACTCAGAATTTTAAAAAAAATACAAAAATAAAGTATGGTAGGTGCTTTTA
This sequence comes from Moxostoma hubbsi, assembly GCA_032164185.1. Taxonomy (NCBI): domain Eukaryota; kingdom Metazoa; phylum Chordata; class Actinopteri; order Cypriniformes; family Catostomidae; genus Moxostoma; species Moxostoma hubbsi. The sequence goes on along the minus strand of JAVLUX010000031.1, from coordinate 34,346,690 downwards.
TAAAATGATAATCTCCACGTTAATATCTTTATTAATTTTATTAATAGTTTAAACCCTCCAAAATATTGGCCCCATTCACTTCCATTGTATGTGCATCACTGTAACCTACATTTTTGCTTTTTTAAAAGAAAAGGAGGGACGAGACGAAATATTTTTTTCTGGTAATCAATATTAAGCCACAAATGCTGTCGGCTGAGCTTAACTTGTATTGAACCCAGAATATTCTTTAATGCAACACTCAAATCACTTATCAAACCAAGTGGCATTTATTTAAAAATATACACAGATAACCAAAATATTATGACCACTCACAGGTGAAGCGTATAAAGTTGGTCATCTACTAACAAGGCCACATGTCAAAGTCTGGGTAGACTAGATGGTAAGTGAACAATAAATTGTGTTGAATGCAGGAGAAATGGGCAGGAGTACAGACCTGAGTGACTTTGACAAGGGCCAAATTGTTATGGCCAGATGACTGGGTCAGAGCATCTCTTAAACGGCAAGGCTTGCGGGGAGCTCCCAGGCAGCAGTGGTAAGTACATACTGACAGTGTTCCGAGAAGGGACATACCACACACTGGCGACTGGGTGTTGGGTGCCCAAGGCTCATCAATGCATGAGTGCAATGAAGGCTATCCCGTCTGGTCCAAGAACAGAACACAAAATTGTAATGATGGTTATGAGAGGAATGTGTCATAACACACAGTGTATTGCACCCTGCGTCCACCGTCGAAAGCACCTACAATGGCCACACGAGAGTCAGAACTGGACTTTGGAGCAGTGGAAGAAGGTCATCACATGGACAGCCATGTACGTGTGCACCGCTTATCTATGGAAGTGATAGTAACAGGATGCACTGAGGGAAGATGTCAAGACACTGGAGAGAGTGTGATGCTCTGGGCAATGTTTTGCTGGAAAACCTTGGGTCTGGCCATTCATGTGCAGACCAGGTACCCCCCTTCATGGCAATGGTATTCCCAAATGGCAGTAGCCTCTTTCAGCAGGATAATATGCCTTGCACACTGTACACATTGATGGGAATAGTTTAAGAAACATGATGAAGAATTCAAGGTGTTACCCTGGCCTCCAAATTCCCCAGATCTCAATCAGATTAAGCCTCTTTTTGGATGTGCTGAACCAACAAGTCCAATCCATGACAGCTCCACCTCATAATTTACAGTACTTAAAGGATCTTCTGCTAATGTCTTGGTGCCAGATACCACAGGACACCTTCAGGGATCTTGTAGAGTCCATGCCACAGTGGGTCATCGCTGATTTTGTGGTACGCGGAGGACCACCAGCATATTAGGAAGGTGGTCATAATAGTTTGGCTCATCAGTGTATACCGCATATAGCACAAACACACTTTTTCAAGCTGTGACAGGGCGGAAGGTGGGGCCGGGTCCTAATTTTACACACCCAGTAAAATTATCAGGCTAATTAAGCATCCAAGAGGGATAAAGGCCGACTGCGGATGGTGGTGCGACCGAGAGAGAGAATGTTTACGGGCAGCTGTCAGTCATATATGTGAGTTTGTGTCTTTTGGTTTATTTCTTCATTAAAATATTATTTATATTGTCAAGCTGGTTCTCGCCTCCTCCTTTCCATTGAACTCCTTCGCACTGGTGTCAAAACCCGAGAAGTAGGAGGGATACGCTGTAGTGGAGTTCTCGCCACTACCATCTACTCCAACGGAGCAGCCGCGTCCATTTTCCAGGGGACGGAGGAGCTCGGTCGCCTGGAAGCGGAGGAATTGGTCGCCGACCACAAGGGGAGAAGGGACTCCTAGCCGACTGCCTGGAGCGGTCAGGGCCACCGCCAGGGACGGAGGAGACCCCTAACAGCCGCTGAAATGTGGTGGGCTCTGAGACCGCCGACCACGAGCTGGGAGGGTCTCACTGCCGACCACCTGGAGCGGGAGAATGGCTTCCAAGAGCGGGGGAGACTCCTTCTGTTCCCCGAGAATGCAGCAGGGCGTTCCGTCCACCAGAGGCTGGAGGACTGCTTCCGATCCACCCGGGGAGTTGCGTTTGTCGGCCACTAAAGGGTGGAGGAGTGGCCGAGGACCAAGCTATGGCATATCGGCGAGTAAGTGGTTTTTTTCCCTCTAATTTAAATTTTACAGTGTTTTTTGGGGGGGTACTACACTGTTACAGGAAACACCCCCCCCGCCCCCCCATATTTTAATTATTTTTGTTTCCCTCCCCCTGTGCCCTCCCAGATTCAGGAAGGTGGGGATGACCTGCCAGCAGACGGGGCTTAGGGCACGCCCTCCCCCAGGGAAATGGGGGTGGGGGGGGGGGGGGGGGGGTGTACGTCATGCCGGGGGCTCACCGGCTTGAGAGAACGAGGGAGCAATGTGTCAGGGTGTAGGCCAGGGCTGGGTCATGATTTTACACACCCAGTTTACACACCCGGTCCCTTATCAGGCTAATTAAGCCTCCAAGAGGGATAAAGGCTGACTGCGGATGGTGGTGTGACAGAGAGAGAGAATGTTTATGGGCAGCTGTCCATAGTGTATTTGTGTCTTTTGGTTTATTTCTTCATACATCACATAAAAAGAACCTTAGGACCAGCGGTGTTACGGAAAGCTATAAAAACAATTTAGCTAGCTAAGCTATCAACTACTCAATAGAAACATTAGTTAAACAAAGCTGAAATTAAACACTGGGTACACTGAATGATGTAGCATTATAGCTTTTGTCAATGCTACGCCACTAACTATTCTATAAAATAGTTTCACTACTGAAAAGATACTTGATTTAAAAACTAGCGAACCTACCACTTTGAGAAAACTGAGAAAAGTGGTTAAGCTAATAGCTTCACTATTTGTAGTGAAGCAACTGCCCATCATTGAGGATCAGTTAGTTAAATTGATAACTGAAAAAAGTCCAAGAATAGTGAAGTTATTGTAGTTCTGAGAAAAGGTTTGAATGTCATTTGGTTTGATGCTTTGTTTTCTAATGCAATGAAATTCATATATGTATGACAAGTGTCCAAAAATGTCAGAATACTTTGTGTCATATTGTGGCAGGGCGGAGGGCGGGGCCGGCTCGTGATGATACACACTTGGTCCCGTATCAGGCTAATCAAGCCTCCGAGAGGGATAAAGGCCGATGGGAGACGGTGGTGCGACGAGAAAGAGATCATTTACGGACATGTCCGTCATGTGTGTGTTTGTCCTTTGTTTTAAGTTTATTATTAAAGCCTTATTTATATCGTCAAGCCGGTTCTCGCCTCCTCCTTTCCATTGAAATCATTTACACATATATTTTACTAAACATTAAATTTGCAATTTTTAAAGTGCAATAGCTGAAAATTATACAGATATAATGCAATTAATGACAGCAATTACATTATAAACACTTCTGCTGGAATACCATTATTTATTTATAATATCAACCCTTCTAACTGAAGCTTCCAAGACTACCCCAAATAATTTTCACAATTTTAACAAAATCTGTTAGCCAGTAAGATAGCATTTCATTGGTGAAATTTAAATGAACAGACTTTGCAACAACAATATATAATTCATCACTGAAACTCAAATCTTTAAGTTTGCAAGAAAAAAAATACCTGTGAGTGATTAATGAATTAAAGATGTTCAGTAGCAAAAAACGCAGTACTTGGCTCTATACGACAAGTGGCAGTTCCATCAACTGATCTGAAATTCTCTCACGCTGGCCCCAGGCCAGTGGGCCATTCTTATTGTTGAGCGCTGCCAGAATATTCTCTTTCACATTTTCTCCTTTTAGTGTACATTGTCTTTAAAGCGCTTTGGGTAACAATGGGAGGTACAACCGTAAAGTCAAACGTTGCATTGAATTATTAAAATTCACTATGATGTTAAATCCTTCACGCCAGGGGGTAAAAGAGTGATTGCGATTCTTATGGTAAAAGCGTGAATTTCTGTGCCATTGTGATTGATAGGTGTGCTTTGGGATTCGCCGTCTCTATGGGCCACTGCTGGGTGAGCACATCACCTGTCCACAAGCTACTGACCTATTATATTGGCCGGTTCCTCTGTTTCTTTGGCAACACCTCTGGAATGCCATTGCATTTTTCCTTTAATCCTCTCTCCTAAGAAGAGGTTCAGCTCTGTGATTCTTACAAATCCATGAATTTAGCATTTCAAGGATATTTGAGCAGGCATTCCGGTAATGTTTTTGTTTTGATTTGTGGTAACACTTTACAATAAGATTTTATATATTAACATTAATTAATGAATTAGGTATGATGAACCAACAATGAACAGTTTTTACAGCATTTATTAATTCTGGTTGATATATCAGTCCAAACTTAATTACAAATTACGTAAGAATGTATTTCACAATTTTAATATAAAGTATTTTGGTCATAAATACATTCTTATGTAATTTGTTACTATGATTTGAATGATACAATTTACATAAGAATGGTTTCATGATCGATTTACACTGGTTCATTCTGCTTGATATTTATGAATGAGGCCCAATGTACGTAAATTGTAATCATCATTATAAGTTTGGCAGATTTTTGCCAAGTATAGTCCTCCGTTGATGATAAATCTGTAAATACGTTCCTTCTGAAGTTTTATGAATGCTGTTTCTATGTTTTCAATAGAGCTCACTTACCTAACTTAAGAGATTAGTAATGGCTCCGTAAACATTTTCATGGGACGTTGAATGAACTGGCTCATGTAAAAATCATTAATTTAGACAGATGATTGGAAAACGAGCAAAGAGATCAGAGATTAGATGAACAGCACTGAACATCAACAGAGGTTTGAAAAAGCAGCTACCATACAAAAAGGAGAGCAGCATTTTTGTTTGAGCACCAGTGACCAGCCTGTAATTTAGCAAGACTTGCTTAAAATAAAATATGAAGCTTGTTTCATTTGAAGAAATTGCTATTGAGGAAAGTTTGTGTGTTGGACCAAAAAGTACAAAATATGACACCATGCTAGCCAAACACACAGTAAGTTTTACTTTAGGAGTCTGCAAAAATTTCAGATGCCTGCATTTTATATTGTATTGGTCTAAATCTTTTGTATTCTTTGTATTTTTTTAAGTTTACCTCAAAGATATCTTTTTTTTTTTTTTTTTTGACAAACCTTCCACATTCTGTTGACAAATCAACATGGTAGACAAAATAATAAATAATTATAAACTAGAAACTTAATCAATGAACCCAAAATAGTAATTACATTATTAAACATAGCCTTAATAAAAGTATAAATCCTTATAACTATGGGGCACCTACTTGTTATTTATTAGTATGTTCTACAGATTTTTTAAACATGTCTATAACTATAGATGTTGTTAAAGCTGCTGTAAGCGATGTTAGCTTTAGTGAACTTCAACCACATGTCTAAATAGACTGATCACACTGCTGAAACTGGTCTGTGTATAATGAAATACAAAACCACTGTCGCTTAGTATGTGAAGCTGGAAGTGTTGTTGAGGTGAAATGTGTCTAAAGTCAACAGGGCGGCGCCAAAGGCAAGTTGTATTATTAGTTGTAAATGACAGTCATCAGGAATGGATATTTCATTAAACCTAATTCCTAACACAAACCTCTACCCTAAACCTAATCGTCAGGTCAGCGACAAATGCATTCTCCAAACTGCGCTAAACATTGTTTATGTGAACCCAGTTGCTTCCTGGTTTCCACACGACTCAAACCTGTGTCTCAGAGTGAAGATAATTACTTCCTGGTTTCCATGGAAAAAGGGTGAACATATATGAATTTGAATTTATTCAAAAATGTCTGAAGGGGACGGTGCTTGTCAGTTATTCGAGAGATGGGGGATGGTGCTTGTCAGTAATTTGGCAGAATGGGGTCGATTTCATGTTGGCCCAAAAGTGATAACAACAACTTTTAAGAGTAATTACAATGACTTTATAACAATGTGTTGTACGAACTTTTTCAGTATTTGTCTTTTCTTTATAACCTCTGCATATTGTGCTCTGACAGGACTACTTACCTGCCTTCTAGTCTTTTTTGTAGATTAGAGAACTATCTATACAGATTATGAGTTGCAGTCAGACAGTTTCTTTTTGGATCTACCATTGCCACATAAAAGGGTTTGTGCTTTCTAAGAAAAAGCCCTGTCTCATTCTGATTTAAGTGTATATTTTCTTTTCCATTGATAAACCCAAAGGCATTTTTGGAGCTTTTCAGTAAATGAGAAAATGTAGTCCTGATCTGAAAATTCCATACACAAATATCCACTAGTCACACAAATCCTAACAACGGATATTCCCCATTTACTTGAGCATCTGTTGTCCTAGATTCTGAAGCTCTGAATCACAAAGACATCAAGAGACATTTTTCAAGCATTGCCGTTACATGACTAGAAAGAATGTTTGCTGTTTTAAATTAATCTTCTAACTAAGTCTGCGTGTGTCTGTGTTATTGCTCCCCAAAATTGCTGGCACTTGGAAATAAAATGTTATATATTGAATCTTGTTGCAAGCTAAAGTTAAATGTTGCATGTATTTTCTTCTTACACGCTGTTCTAAATGTGTTTACATGACTCTGGGAGTAAATTACTATTTAAAGTGCTATTTAGGGGCAGTCTTGCATAGTGATTGCTTTTAAAAAAACTTTAGGCTATAACAAAGGGGAAGTGTACAATTTCTGTGCCACCAGCATCAACAAATGGAACTGAGGTTTCCCTAACACTTCCCCATCAACCATTTCTACAGATTGGACAAATAGGTAGTCCCACCATTATATATATGCCTCTAAGTTTTCTAAATTTGTCTAAGGCTGAAAGACCCATTTCAGTGATATCTGTCAGGTAAAACATAAAAAATGTGAGCAGCTTTAAATCTTTAAAAAAATTTGCAAATGTATTTTCAGAGAGGGTTTGAAAAAATACAGACTAGTGGGTAATCAAACAGAAAAAAAAAATAGTATCAAAATTTTAAGCGCGGCTATAATAGTTCATACTATAGACCTAAGACACAAACCAAATGTTAAGCAATTCTGGTAAGCTATTGGCCAAACAGCAATATTAACAGTTTTCAATAATACACTGATTTATGGCATCCATATCTGTAACAGTGGGTGTGTAAATTAATTAAATACCAAATATATCTAGCAAGCTAGATAACAACAGTTACATGAATAACAAAACTTCTGGGAAATGAATTGATGTGTCACTGTGCCAGTTTTTGTGTGCAGTGCAAATTTTAGCTGTTAATATCAAAGAGGTGTGATTACAGGGGCGTACTGCCATAAGGAGAACCGGGACTTTACCCAGTGGGCCGGCAGTGAAACGGGGCCGAACGGCTGAACACTCCACCCCTGTTTGCCAATATTATTAACTTGTTTACTTGGATATTGCAAATACACTTTATACGTTACATTACATGAATGCATTTGGCAAATGCATCAATTTTGGCCCATGACCTTGGTATTGCTGGCTCTGTGCTCTACCAGTTACAGGAACACTATTCTAGTATTATGGAGTGGTGGTGGTGTAGTGGTCTAAAGCACAGAACTGTTAATCAGAAGGTCGCTGGTTCGATCCCCACAGCCACCACCATTGTGTCCTTGAGCAAGGCACTTAACTCCAGGTTGCTCTGAGGGGATTGTCTCTGTAATAAGTGCACTGTAAGTCGCTTTGGATAACAGCATCTGCCAAATGCATAAATGTAATGTAAATGTAAATTTATTTGGGAAACAAGTCATTGAAATAACAAGTCTAACTTCAGTCAAAGTCATGATTTTTGAGTCCACATCTCTGCTATAGAATCATGCCCCCTGAGAGCCCTGAAAGTCCTATAGTAAAGTTCCTTAGTAAACTCCCTGGTGCTCCCGTGGGATTCAGTCTAATGACAAACGCTATGCAAAGAAATGTTTCCCTTTTCGGAAAAAAAAAAAAAAGAAAATACAAAATGTTATCCCTCCATGGAGCCATATAACATGGTAATGTTGGCAAGCATTAACATCACAAAAGCTTGTGATTATACTTTGCTTCTCCAGATAAGCCTGTCTTCAACAAAGGCATGGTTCAAGAGAATTACCCCTTGATCTAAATTTGATCTTTAAACCTTTTACTGTAAATCCATCCTCTGAAAAAAGCCCAGACTCAGGTTAGCCAGATGTGTCGAATTGCTGGAAAAGCCCTGTGCTGTATAGGTCCATTGAAACTCAAGAGTCCAGAAAAATTTATCTTGTCCTGAGCATGTCATTGATTAAAAAAAATTTCAATAAAAAAATTATTAACATGTTCCCACCTAGCAGTTTTAACTTAGAAGTTTAAAGAAGTGTTTGTTTCATAATGTACCTTCCATGTACCTTTCTGATGCTCAGAGCTGTGCTTTTACTTTCAATGCCGGACTCTGCCGATGGGCCATGGAGCAGAAATAACGTGCGCATTCCTCTCATCTATTGAGTAAGAGGGAATGCAATTAGCACGTATTAGAGAGAATGGAGTAGGGCTGTCAGGTTGCTGGAGAGCGCCCAGGGGCCAACCCTTGGTAGCCCTGAAGAGATCTGGCTTAAGGAGGCTTTGATGATCTAGCGCCGGGGTAATGTGAGACAATATAGTGACCCTGCTTCTGCACATAAGCCTTATTTTCATTCACATGACATCCATGTATGTGGGTTAATATAAGCTTTAGTCAGTCAAAGGCTTTAGTTTTAAGAGCCTGGCGCCCTAAGGGAGGGTAAACACTTGTCAATTTTAAACGCATTTTGACTGAGTTGAATTGAAGAAATACTCACTAATTGCATTTGAAATCCACGCAATATACTTTAATTAAACCATTCCTTTACCTTTGATGTTTATATTTATTATGCATAGTTTATAGAAATATTCAGTGAAATTGAAACTGTGAAAACCCTAAAATGTAATTTTCACACCCTCAGATTCTCAAACCAGCCCAAATGGCACCAACAATCATGCTACGGTCGAGATCACCAATATAATTTTTTTCCCCAATTCTGATGGTTGATGCAAACATTAGCTGAAGCACCTGACCCATATCTGCGTGATTTTATAGATTTCACTGCTGCCACATGATTGTCTGACTAGATAACCACATGACTATGTCTCAGTGAGTTTTTACCTCCTGTGATGCATGTGCAAAAATTAGGCCTGTTTTAATGATTCGTTACTTTCTAGAAGTCTAGGAGTTCTAGACCTACATTTATGGTGATACTTTTTTTGTCATATTTTGTCAAGCTTTACAGCTCCTGTTTCCCATCTCCTTTCATTGTATGCATGAGAGCAACTTGGACATTCTGCTCAAATTCTCCTTTGGCGTTCAGAGGAAATAAGGAAGTCATATGGGTTCAGCACCACTTAAGGGTGAGTAAATAATTTTTGTGTGAACTTTCCTTTAAATAAACCGTTCCCTTAGCTTTGATGTATGTTTTTATTTTGTATAGTTTAACAGCCTAATTTGATCTCAATTATATTATTATTAGTTGAAAAAGGATGAAGAAAACCTAGCTTTTACCTACTCGAAATGTGCTTGATATTCACATTGTTTGCATAGCATTCCTTTATCCCAGCCTCCTAAAGACATATTTGCCTTCCACGTGGCAGCTGCTCAGAAGTCAGTTTGAGATCTCTGGGAAAACGCCAGGCATGTTAACATGCTGAGCTTACCTCCGCTTGTTTAGGGTGAAATGATGAACTGAGCTCAGTGGGTTTGCTCTTTTATCCTGTTTTCACAGGTTTACAAAATGAAAACAGCGCCTGACATTTTTAGACTTTCACATCCATTTTTTGAAGCTTTTATAAATACAGAGTTCTTGGCCAAACACCTGTGAGCTGGCTGTGTGTTAAAACTTTGAACTGTATCCACAAAGACATCTGCAAAGCTCAGGGCGAGATCTCACATGTATTCACTTCACGAGCCCCAGTATTAAAGTCTAAAATCTTGTTGTAGGAATGACTCTCTCAGTTTAAGGCTTCCATTATAATTCTATCATTTCTAAGGCCACCATGGTGGTGAAGTGAGTGTTCATTTTAAAGTATGAAGATAGAAAATGTGTTTGCTTTAGGTGTGAGTTCTGTTAGTGCTCAGCTGATGATATCGATGGTCTTGTTAGCATTCGAAACAGCTGTATCAAAACAAATTGTTGAATATTGCCATAGGATAAACATGAATATTTATAAAATGTTGCCATATTGTAGATTATTTGAAGAGAATTCATCTTTGGTTATGAGGCGTTGATGAGATGCTGATGAAGTGAAGTGTTTGCTTAGATTTCTAAACACAGCTGTTAATCACTGCGAGACCTTGTATCTTCTCTTCCAGAACACTGCTCTGGTTTCTCCTATTGCCAAAAACTGCAAAGTTGTTCAGCCAGTGTTCTTAACTACTATATTAACCTCTTAAAATGTCATTTCAAAGTGGTATGGGATGTTAAAGTCTGATTAGATTAACGCCTTGCTCTTTCTGTGCTTGTGAACTGTTAAAATAATTCTTAGAATGGAAAGTGTTTAAACTAATAATTTTAATGGTTAGTTCATTCATTCATTCATCAATTGCTCAACCTCATGTCATTTCAAACATGTAAGATTTTCTGTCTTCCTAGTCTGTGCATTATATTCCAAGTCTTCCTCATACTATTTGAATTAGCGATGGGTCGATCATGAACGATTCGTTTATTTTGAACAAATCTTTTAAGTGACTCAGAAGAACGAGTAGTCTCAAAGAGTGATTCGTTCATTTTGTGTTGGCTGCGCATGTGCGTTGCGCAACCTCCGTTCCTTTGTTACATGAAAAACGCATTTGAGCTGGTTTTACAGGAAACAGAAATTATTAGTTCACCTCTCTATTCTTCTGGTCCAAGTTGTTCATTCTTTTGTCACGTGACAACTATATACACTATGCACACACGGTTGTCAGTTGGCAAAAAAACGAATGACTCGGACAAGAAGTTTGCGCAAGTAGACGTGTTGGCGGGGATTTGGCTATTGAAAATGTAACTCAAATGAACGAAATTACTTGAGATGAATAAAGATTCGTACCTTTTTCTGAACGAGACTCAAATGCTGTGTCTCGTTTGGAAGGCTGCATGCTAGGTAGGACGCGTCCTTTGAAGGCTGCAGTATACCGAGTGTCCTCCTTTAAACAAGCCTCGTTTAAAGGAGACGACCTTCGTAGGACAAACAGAAATGGAACGTAACATGGTTGCTATGACAGCACGCCACTCGCGAGCGCTTTGAGTGAGAAGGGAACAAATTCCCTTTGGAAGGGAATGTATGATGTAAATTTTAGGAGAGTTATGATGTAAAGAGGAAAGAAAATAGATTTTACAGGTGTCCTTTTAGTCTAATAATATAGTATATTAATTATATTAATATAATTTACATTTACATTTATGCATTTGGCAGACGCTTTTATCCAAAGCGACTTACAGAGCCCTTATTACAGGGACAATCCCCCCGGAGCAACCTGGAGTTAAGTGCCTTGCTCAAGGGCACAATGGTGGTGGCCGTGGGGTTCGAACCAGCAACCTTCTGATTAGCAGTCCTGTGCTCTAGCCACTACGCCACCACCACCTATATAATCTGCACCCATCTACTGAGGTACTTCAACTTGGGAATTTACATTCCTCGCGTTTGAACATCATATTTATGGGCAAATTGGCGTTATTTTTTTAGACGTTTCCGTTGAAGCAAAGAATTGTGGGTTGTGAGTGCCCACAAAGGATACACCTCATGCATCCTCCGAATTCCCATGAAAGACGGTCACATTTGAAGGCTGCATTCGAAGTGTCCTACTCGCTTTTCTGAAACAAGACAGCCTCGATGACGTATGCAGCCGACAAATGCGACCTCCTTAGTACGCATCCTTCCAAACAAGACACAGCCAAAGATTCAATTAAGTAAAATTATCTGATCGTCACTAATTTGAATATGCCAATATTCAAATTTGCAGCATAGTGATTGGTTACAAGGCTCCAAACAACTTCTAATGTTTGTCACTATAGAGCTGTTCAGCCGTGATGTCAATTTGTAGGCGAACCCGGAAGTCTTATTCGCCATGGGTTCCCTCAGCATTGTCCTATGGGTTTTTATACTGGGGTTGTCATGATCCTGCCATTTTGTTCTTGTTTTATTCTTGATTAGGCAGGATTGTGACAGTTTTCTCCACCAATCTCTCAGGATGTCCATGTGCTTTTGTTTTCCTCCTTCCCTCGTGTTTCCCACAGGTGTTGCTCAGCAACACAATCAGCATTGTCATGGCAGCGCTGCTTGTGTTTATGGGCAGCACCTGTTTTCAATCCTTCCTTCCCTTAATATTCTCTCCTTTGTCTCGTTTTCCTTGTCAGATCATTTTTGTTGTGTTCAGTCTCCAGTCCAGTCATGTTTGTTCTTGTCTAGTTTGCACAGTCGGTTTGTTTTTTCTCTTCTTGTTATTTTAGTTTCTCTTTTGTGAGTTTTTGTTTCCTGTTTAGTCCTGTTTTTCTAATCGGTTTGTACTTTGTTTATTTTGTTGTCTTGTTTTATTTAATTTCTCCCTTGTAAGTTTTGTTTGTATTTTGTTGGTTTTGTTTTGTTTTAATAAAACATCTTTCATTGCCATTCTACATCTTGGATCCTTCCTCCAAGTTCGTGACAGGAGTTTTAAACTTATTTGTAAAAAGTTATTTGGTACACAGTACTTGACAATACGTGAATTTTTGTTCTACAACATAATAAATTACATACAGTCTTGCCTCAAATGTGAATTTTGAAGCCTCCGTGCATAGTTTTTTGAAGCATGTAATTCAATACGGCTTCATAAATTCATGTTTGAGGTATGACTGTGTGTAGTTTATGTTGTAGAACAGAACATCAACATATCAAGTAATGTTTACCACAGACCTTATTTTTCTCGTAAGTTCAAAAACCCATGGTGAATTCTGTTCTGAGTTTTTGGACTACATGCTGAACAGCTCTATCGAGCTCAAACTTAAAGCAACATGCCTTGAAATAACATATTGAATATATGTGAATGAGACATAAGAGATGTGGTGGAAAAGATAAGTGAATAACAAACACAAAGCTATTGCATGACAATATAGCGCACAAGATGTATTGATTACTTTTATGGTGTGTTTTTTGTTTTTCATTTTAGATCTTAATTGACCCTGGTTACCATTCTCCTTCATTGCATGGAAATAAGCAGCACCAACATTATGCTAAGCTTCTCTTTTTGGGTTGTCTCCATGGGAGAAAGAAATCATACAAGTTTGGAACAACAAAAGAGTAAATGATGACAGAATTATTTTTTGGGGTGGTCTTTTGGGGTTCAACTTACTTGATCAGTTAAAACTGGTGTATGACTCAGCGAAAGACCTTTTCAGAGTTTTGTCATTTGAGATGTTTGTCACTCCCTGTGCCTTTTGTCTCCCAGAACAGGACTGAGCATAATGTGTCTGTATAGAAAGTAGTCCTGAGCCGGCACCAGCAACACTGCATTTTGAAGATCCTTGCGCTTGCACGCTCTGACCCTCTCTCTGTTTCCCAGAAGTAAACAAACACACGTGCCCACTGTAAACTAGTCTCAACTACCTTGCCAAAGACACACACAGGCAGCCGCAAAATATTTATTGGCAGTGGAATTTAAACCACTTTGTCAAAATGCTAAATTGCAAAACTTTCCGAAATGTATGTTCGAGTCACGGAGAGAATTACTCTTCGGAAGGCTGCTAAAGCCTCTCAAATCCTGCCCGAATCTGATTAGGACAAATATCACTTTCCCATAATCCCTCTCCTGGAAATCCACAACTGCAGTGGTAAAAGATGATTTGCTTAAGATCTGATTCATCCCAATACAAACATTTCTAAAAGATTACAAAATATCTTCAAATCAAAAGCAAATGTTTGGCACTTAAAGGGATCGATCACCCCAAATTTAAAATTCTGTCATGATTTATTCACCCTCATGTTGTTTCAACATAATGACTTCCTTTATTCCGTTGAACACAAAAGGAGATGTTAGATATTATCTTCAGTGTGATTCGTGCAATTAAGAAAACATTATTTCATAATTAATGAGACACCCTATGGCTATGGACATCATACATTACGTCGCAGCCAACTAATTATACCAATTAACAATTTTACAACATGTCCATGCATGAAAGCCAAAACCAAGGAGGTATAATACCAGGAAAAAACTATAATATTTGCGATTGAAATGTTGCTTCCAATAATTTGTTTTGTAAGAGTACATTTCAAAATTTGAACCGACACTTAATGGTCCAGCCAGCCTAATTTATACTTAGAAAGCTCCTGATGTTTCTATAATAATGCTGTAACAGGATTTAGCTTCTTCAAAGAGGAGGAAGGACGCGGAAACGGGGTGGAACACAAAGGTAAGGCTTTTTAATCTCTCCAAAGTAAAATTACAGAACTGAACAAAAGGTACTTATAATGAACACAGACTTTTCGAACATAAACTCTTCTGGACTTTAGCTTGCCAACACTAGACTGGCGCTCTCTCTCTCCCTGGACTGGAGGCACTGGTGCTCTCTTTATGCCGCTCTCCCCATACTCACTGAAATTAGAGACAGGTGTTAGACATAATTTAGCTCAGGTGCAAGCGCCCTTACCGCTTTCTCCCTTCGGACGGGCACTTGACCACGCCCCCGCTGCCACATACCCCCACCGCCCGACTCAGGCCGGGGCGTCATCCGGCCTACCTGCCTACCCTCTGTGGACCACCTCGAACTTAAAAGGCTGGAGAGCCAGATACCAACGGGTGATCCGGGCGTTAGTATCCTTCATGCGGTGGAGCCACTGCAGTGGGGCGTGATCCGAGCAGAGAGTGAAGGCCCGCCCCAGCAGGTAGTAGCGGAGTGTGAGGACCTCCCACTTGATGGCCAGACACTCCTTCTCTACAGTGCTGTACTTTGTTTCCCTTAAGGAGAGCTTCCGACTGATGTACAGCACCGGGCGCTCCTCTCCCTCCACCACCTGCGAGAGTACGGCCCCCAGCCCTCTGTCTGAAGCGTCCGTCTGTAATACGAAAGGGAGAGAGAAGTTAGGTGAATACAAGAGCAGCCCTCCACAGAGTGCGGCTTTAACTCGTGTAAACGCCTGTTGGCACTGCTCCGACCATTGGAACGGATCTGGAGCCCCCTTTTTAGTGAGGTCAGTCAGCGGGCTGGTGACATCCGAATAATTAGGCACAAATCTTCTATAATAGCCAGCCAGCCCCAGGAACTGCCTCACCCCCTTTTTGGTCTTAGGTCTAGGGCAAGTCGCAATCGCCGCGGTCTTATCAATTTGGGGACGCACCTGGCCATGACCCAAGTGGAACCCCAGATACCGTACCTCCACACGCCCAATCGCGCACTTCTTGGGGTTTGCTGTGAGTCCCGCCCGCCGCAGCGACTTTAAGACCGCCCTCAAATGTTGTATATGCCGCTGCCAATCATTACTATAGATAATGATGTCATCTAAATAGGCAGCGGCGTAAGCGGAGTGCGGGCGAAGGACACAGTCAATCAGACGCTGGAACGTGGCTGGGGCTCCAAACAAACCGAACGGAAGTGTCACAAATTGGTGTAATCCGAACGGCGTGGTGAAGGCTGTTTTTTCACAGGAAATTGGTGTCAAGGGGATCTGCCAATAACCCTTTGTTAAGTCCAGGGTCGAATAAAAGCGAGCCGTACCTAACCGATCGAGCAGTTCATCAACCCGGGCATTGGGTACGCGTCAAATTTAGACACCGCATTGACTTTTCGGTAGTCGACACAGAACCGCACAGACCCATCACTCTTGGGGACAAGAACGACCGGGCTGGACCAGTCGCTGTGGGACTCTTCTATTACCCCCATATCAAGCATCGCATTCAATTCGTCCCGAACAACGCCCCGGCTCGGTCTCGATGTGGTGCTCGATGAGGTTCGTACGACCCGGTAGAGGAGAAAACACGTCCGCAAACTCTCTTTGCAACCTGGCAACCTCTGATCGTTGGCACGGGGAGAAGTGCTCTCCACAAGTGACCGGGGCATTGTGATCAGGCTTTGGATTAACCTCTGGTCCGAGCTCCGCCCTCTCTGGAATTACCGTAGCCAGCGAAACAGGGACCGCCTCCCTCCATAATTTAAGGAGATTGAGGTGGTATATTTGACGTGCATCCCCTCTATCGGTTCGCTTAACCTCATAATCGAGATCCCCCACCCGTCGTGTGACCTCGAAGGGCCCTTGCCACTTTGTGAGTAATTTGGAGCTCGATGTGGGAAGCAATACAAGAACTTTATCTCCCGGTGCAAATTCCCTTAGCTGCGTTCCCCTGTCGTACAGTCGGCGTTGGCGTTCTTGAGCCCTGAGCAAATTCTCCTGTGTTAATTTCCCCAAAGTGTGGAGTTTTGCTCTGAGATCAAGGACGTACTGAATTTCATTCTTACTATTCGAAGGTCCCTCCTCCCAGTCTTCACGTATGATATCCAAGACACTGCGTGGGCGTCGACCGTACAGTAGCTCAAACGGAGAGAAGCCGATTGAGGCTTGCGGGACCTCTCGCACTGCAAACAACAGGGGATCGAGCCACCTGTCCCAATTTTTAGCATCCTCGTGTACGAACTTACGAATCATGTTCTTGAGGGTTTTGTTAAAACGTTCCACTAGGCCATCTGTCTGTGGATGATACACGCTAGTGCGAATCGATTTAATGCCCAACAGATCGTAAAGTTCGCGAAGTGTGCGTGACATAAATGTGGTGCCCTGGTCGGTGAGGATTTCTTTTGGAATCCCCACCCGGGAGATTATTTTGAATAGTGCCCCAGCAACACTACGTGCTGAGATGTTGCTTAGAGGCACTGCTTCCGGATATCGTGTTGCGTAATCCACTAGGACTAACACAAAGCGATGTCCGCGTGCTGTCCGCTCTAATGGCCCGACGAGGTCCATACCAATTCTTTCAAAGGGAACCTCGATTAACGGAAGAGGGCACAATGGCGCTTTTGGGGTGGCCGGTGGGTTTACCAGCTGGCATTCGCGGCACGCCGCACACCACCTGCGGACGTCACCGCTAATGCCCGGCCAATAAAAACGGGCTATTAGACGGAGAAGTGTTTTTCTTTCTCCTAGGTGACCTGCCATGGGATTATAATGAGCCGCTTGGAATAACATTTCCCGGCGGCTCCGTGGAATCAATAACTGAGTAATATTTTCCTTTGACTGAGTGTCCTGCGTCACTCTATATAACCGGTCATTTATAATCGCAAAATAGGGATAAGCGAGAGCGATGTCCGGCTGAAGACGCTGACCATCAATCGTCTTCACCTGGTCGAAGGCGTGCTTAAGGGATTCATCCCGTGACTGTTCCAAAGGGAAATCCGCGTCAGGGAATTCCCTGCGGAGAGGAGGGGCGGAAGGCCCGCCCCTTCCCTCGTTATCCCGATCCGGAATGGTCGAGGATGGCCCCGGCTCCGCCTCCCCTGCCAAAGCATCGCACATCGCACATCTCCCTATTTTAGTGCAGGACCCATCCTTACAAATACTCCCTAATAGTTCCCTAAATGCAGGCCAATCGGTTCCCAAAATCAGAGGATGGGTGAGGCGGGAACTAACCGCTGCCTCCACTCTATGTTTTTCCCTCGTAATTTAATTAGCACAGTCACCATCGGATAGTTGTGAACATCCCCATGCACACACCTCACCCTTACCAGCTTAGCCATGCTCAAAGCCCCGGGTTGAACCAAGCGTTGATGGATGGTGGTCTGATTACAACCGGTATCCAGCAAAGCTTGGTGTGTACCCCCCTGGATTATTACCGGAATCCAGTACGCTCCAGCCCGATCGGGGGCGACATGCGGGGGATCGGAAACCCGAACCACCGTCCCCACCTCCATCATCGGACACTGATCACGGAAGTGGTTCGGGTCGCCGCATCTCCAGCAGGCCGGCCCAGGCGCGACACCCATACCTGCTTCGGCGGACGCTCCCACCTGAGGGGGAGAGCGGCTGTAGGTTGTGGGGAAGGGACGGGATGAGACTGATGTTTGGGATGTTGGTCTCAGCCAGGCTCCTCGCCTGCGGGGGGCAGGAACGGGACCTGGAGAGAGGACAGAGGGAGAGGGTTGAGGGGGATGGGGAAGAGCGGAAGAAAACACAGGGGGAGGGGGAAGAGAGGGAGAGAGAGAGAGAGAGAGAGAGCGAGAGGGGGCTCATCCGCCCTTGGGATCGCTGCCATGTGGTCCTCCGCTAACTGGACGGCTTCCTCCAGCGACGCCGGGCGGTGGCACTGGACCCACTCCACCGTTCTCCTGGGCAACCGATGAATGAACTGCTCCAGCACCACCTGATCGACAAGCCCCTCGATGTCGCAGTCCCCCACTAGCAGCCACCTTCGACAGGCATCACGGAGCCGCTGGGCAAAGGCGAACGGGCGGTCGGACTTCTCCAGCTTCATAGCCCGGAAATGTTGACGGCTTTCCTCGGGGCTCCGACCAACCCGTTGCAGGATGGCTTTTCTGAGGTCCCCATAGACCAGGAGGCTTGATGCCGGCAATTGTTGAGCCGCAAGTTGGACTTCCCCGGACAGAAGGGGAACCAGGCGGGCTGCCCACTGACTCTGCGGCCAGCCCCAAATCTCAGCGGTTCTTTCGAATAAATCGAGGAATGCTTCTGTATCATCACTCGCCCCCATCTTCTGTAACGTGATCGGGGGCGGCATGGCGTGGGTGTCCGGGGTCGCGGCTGTGGCTGGTGCGGCCTCCTGGCTGAGTAGGCTCCGGATGACGAGTCGATCCTCTGCTTGAGCCCGCATGATTTAAAAAAAACGCCGATCTTGGTCCTGCCTGAGCTCAAGAAGAGACTGCTGGTGGCTCTGATGTAGAGTAGCGAGGGACTGGAGGACTTCGGCCAGCTGGGAGGACTCTACGGGGTGACCCTTCTCCATGGACGAATATATATATATATTTTTTTTTTTTTTTTTTTGTTCCCGGGTTTCGGCACCAGTGTAACAGGATTTAGCTTCTTCAAAGAGGAGGAAGGAAGCGGAAACGGGGTGGAACACAAAGGTAAGGCTTTTTAATCTCTCCAAAGTAAAATTACAGAACTGAACAAAAGGTACTTATAATGAACACAGACTTTTCGAACATAAACTCTTCTGGACTTTAGCTTGCCAACACTAGACTGGCGCTCTCTCTCTCCCTGGACTGGAGGCACTGGTGCTCTCTTTATGCCGCTCTCCCCATACTCACTGAAATTAGAGACAGGTGTTAGACATAATTTAGCTCAGGTGCAAGCGCCCTTACCGCTTTCTCCCTTCGGACGGGCACTTGACCGGGCGCTGCCACAAATGCAAAAAGCACTTACCAGTTTGCTTGAAGTGAAAATCAACCCTTCTTTCCTGTTTACTTCTCTGGTTTTTAAATCCATAAAGATCTCTTTCTCAATGCTGATAGCCACAGTGATGATAGCTGACTCGTCAGCTAAAGATCTCACACTCTTTGATTTCAAATTACGTACATCTCTTAAAGTGTGATTGCGTCACTCAAGGCCAGCTAGAAGGCCTCAACTGGGACATATCCTAAAGACCACACCCACCGAGAAAAATGCAATCAGTCTGATTGGCTAATGAATCTGACAATCTTACTTTAGATACATATTCACTTGCACTGTAGGGATTCTGTAGAAATTCTGAAGGACTAACGGGGTCTTAACGAACTCGGCTTCGGACAGGCGATTTGTGAGGCAGCCATCACACTTTGCTTGTAAGGAACAAGGAATAAATTCTGACTAGATAAACTTTTCTTTTTTTTTTTTGCTATTCGTTTGTATGAGTGGAAAGTCATTGAAAATACAAAGGCAAAAAAGTGAATGAGAATGAAAGGATGAAAAAATATTGATTTATTAGGCAGAAAAGGCTTTGCTGGCCCTGAGAATTTGCCACTGGATATTACAATATGTTAGTCTCAGTCAACATTTGCTTTTATGGCATCTTTTTTCAATACCATGACAATGGTGACTCATGCTAACATTCTGCCAAACATCTCCTTTTGTGTCTAATAGAAGAAACACAAATTATAGAGGTTTGTAACATCAAGAGGGTGATTCATGATGACAGAATTTAAATTTTTTTGGTGAACTACGCCTTTAAGCCCTTTGTCTGGTAAAACAAACTTGATTCAAAGTTCTTACTTTGACTGGTTTCAGTTTGCTGAAGTATTCAGTTTAAACAAGTATTTAAATAAAGTGAATTGTTTTATTTACTATTTGGTATGGCAGGGAGACTCAGGAGTCTGACACTATATTAGTTCAGATGTAACAACTTTTCCAAAACTTTTTCGGCCAACACTTTAAGGCATCACAAGCATGATACTAAAATGAAGGCTGCTCTAAAAGGTAGGCAGAATAATTTTACTGCCTTTTAAAGGCCCAGGTATACTGAGTTCCACATTGGATCGCGCCCCTTTGATTGTGTTGCCCTTAGAAGTATACTCTTTGGGCCGCAAACAAATATGACGTGTTCAATGCATGTGTATGACTGCTACTATTTTAGTACAGTCAACGGCATGCGCAACGGGCCACACCCAGACAGTCCGCGTAGATGAAGAAATTAGCGTCATGCACACTGTGCGTTCCGATTACCGATGCAGACCAAGTATACTTTAAGCCAAAAACACCTAATTTTGACTAAATTCAAAGGCATCATCGTATGTAGCTTTCATGAAGAAAACTTTTTCAGAATGCAGGAATGGAGAGATAGCAGCCACAGGTGAAGTTCAGGACAGCCTCCAAACCACAGGTTTGGACAACATAGAAAACTGACGCTACCTGCGGACAAATGAAACTTGCTAAAGAGCTGACTCGTGCCAGTCTGTCCCTCACTATGGGTGACAAAGGGGAAGAAATAAAGTTTAGAGGATTCCCCTCAATACCCACTGAGCCTGTTTCCCATCATGGAGTTCTCACAAATTAAATAATTTCTCAGAACTCCTTATCAAAGGCAATTGGCCGGAATCTAGTGACATGTTTCTTATCATTCCTTGTTAAATGTGTTTGACAGTATTATGGAGGTGGACTTTCTGTTAATTAAATGTGCTTGCTAAGCCAAGCATAACTGCCATTGCTCATACTTAGGGTTAGGGTTTTCAACAAACCCAGAGCATTAAACTTTAGTTTGAGCTACAGACATGAATGAGACCTCAAATAATGTGGATTGTTGGGAAAGGGTATGATGTTACTTTTCAGACATATGGGTGGAAACAAATCCCATAGACTAGACATTGAAAGACCCAAACCATATCTCAGGGCCAATATTATTAAGAATTCAGGGTGGGTGCTTTTGATTTGGCCAGTAAATAACATTCTAGCAACTGATAACAAGGCACTAACAACCATTCTAAACACCTTAAAAGGTTCCTACACTTTTTGAAAAATGTATTTCTATGACTTTTCCATGAACTTTGCAGGCCTTTGTGTTTACTGTATAAGGCTTAAGAAAAAAAAAAACAACTCAGGTCGCTAATGAATCGCTAATGAATTGCTAATGAATCGCTAATGAATCATTCAAACAATTTTGAATCGATTCCATGAAAAGAACCGACTCAAATGAAGAAAAGAAATTGCTCAAAATCAGAAATCACTATGGCTTGCAAGCAAGTTTGAAATATTTTAGAGCCAAGCATAATTAGAAAATGCATATTCATTATAAAATTGTCCCTGAATTTTAAGATTATATTTATTTTCATGGCTTTTCCAAGCCTTTTTAAAAACTGTATTGCAACATGCTGGCAGACACCCAGAACACTGTAGCAACTGCATAACAATGCACAGCCAACCACTCTGAACATCTTTGCAACTGCATAGCAACAGCCCTGCAACCACCCAGAACACTCTAGCAAACGCATATCAATGCTCTAACATCCACTCAAAACACTTAAGCAAACGCATTGCAATGCACTGGCAACCACATAGAACACCCGCATATTATGGCAGTGAGTTTTGTACAAGCAAGCTCTTCTCACATTTTCAGAAAATAATCTATAAATGTGAATTTTATTGTTTTATTTGCAACACGAAAAGTCAGAAGTCTAATCAAATGTGTATTTCACATCTGAGTTTGGTTGTTCAAAAGGTATTTGCACATCTTTTTAACGAGATCTTAAATGAAAAAGGTTCACCACCAAATATAGAAATCAGATGATTATATAATGCAATCATTCTGTTGTTTCCTTCCCTTTTAAGACAATCCAAAGCTTTAGGCTGACTATAAAAGAGAGCATGTCTGATGTTATTGTGTTTTGAAACTGATCACATCTGTATTAATGTCATTGTCAACCCTTTATAAAACAACATAGATTTGGTCACTGCAGAATTGAACCTTATATAATAACTAAAATCTCTAGGTTAAACACTACGACTGAGAATCTTCTACACATCCGCAACAAGAGCAGCTGGGGCAGTTACAGTGGCCCCAAATGTTTTTGGACACTTCAACACTTAAAAATGTATGGATGTCATAGTATAAGATAATGTAGTATAATTTCAAAACTGGCATCTGCAGACAAATGATGGCAGACTTTTTCTCAATACTAACTTGCAATTACTTTCAACCGACTGGTCTGGAAGTATTTTTTAGTGAATGTATGAGGTCATTCCCTCTCAAGTTCACACAGGTGTCCTGTAGTTCATAACAATAACTATGGACACGTACCACTAAGTTTGACAACCTGAATGTGTCCAAATATTTTTGGTCTATCCATATTAACTTTTTTGAAAAAAAACTTTTGTGAAATGTTTTGCTTGTTAGAAGTGTGCTTATGCTTGTGAAGGGCATTCATACTGTACAAGTGTCTTAAAGACATGAAATCATAATCAGAGTTTTGTAGCTTTAAGTTCATACCCTGCTTATTAGCATTGAGGCCATTTATATGCTTGTGTAACTACTGAATAAATTCACCTTTAGCATATAAACACATTTCAAATGTACAGTCTTTCTCTTTCAGGAAAATTGACCAAAAAAATACTGATGACTCAACCTGCACAACACAGATTTTTGTCCAATCAGATGCTTCCTAGAAAGAGAGTTATTGGTCAAGGCTGTGACGAAACTAAACCCTATTGACTATTTAAAAAAGGGGGTAGGAGGGGGCAAACTCTTTTGACATGTCCCAGACTACCTGTTTAAATACTAAATGTATTAATATGCCATTATATAGTGTTTTCTTGGGGTCTTTATGTGTCCAAATACTTTTTAGGGAATGCTGCATACTTTCAAATAAAAGAATATTGAGGGTTCAATACAAGTTAAGCTCAATCGACAGCATTTTTAGTATAGTATTGATTACCACTAAAATTTATTTTGACATGCCCCTCCTTTCTTTCTAAAAAAAAAAAAAAAAAAAAAAAAAGGAAAAATCTGGTTGATCTTTACTCACTTACAATGGAAGTGAATGGGGACAATCCATAAACGTTAAACAGGGCTGGACTGGGAAAAGAAATCAGCCTGGGATTTTACATAGCAACTGGCCCAAAAGTTGAGCGGGGGGTGTTCGCTGTCCTTTTCTGCATATCGTGTGCCGTTTTGTGGTCTGTTCTGCATGACGCGGTGGCTCATTTTAGCTTATCACGGCCCATTTGGCCCGTTTTGCGGCCGCCCCACATCGTTCTCCCGATGGCCAGTCCGCCCCTGATCGGCCCCGATGTGCATAAACAATATGCATATTAATATGATTTTAGTGTTATAAAATCGCTTACTAAACTTGTCTGTGTAAGTTGAAGCAATTTTACAACATCATTGCCATGAAGATGTAATGTCAACAAACCCTAAAATCATAAATTGATGGTAAAAATTACAATTGAAACAAGTTTAAAGCTCAAAATTTAACAGAAGAATTACTGTAAGTGCTTTTATAAAATAATAATCTTCAAATGTCTGCCTTAAAACCCTCCAAGAATTTGGCCTCATTCACTTCAATTTTAAGTGCCTCACTGTAATTTTGATTCTTACTTTTTATTTGTATTTATTTTTTAAGAAAAGGATGGACATGACAACATTTATTTATGTGGCAATTAACATTATGCCACAAATGCTGTCGATTGAGCTTAACTTGTATTGAATTCACAATATTCCTTTAACAGGCTTCCTCTCGCAGTCTCTCTGAATTATCAGATCTTAATTTAGACATAGAAGCAAACTATGAAGTGACTGAGCTGTGGCTCTCTTTTAGATTCCTGTAATTATCACAGCATAATAATCCTCATCTCTTTCAAAACATATCTCACAGTTCACTATGTGCTCAACACATGGGAATGGGATGGCAGCCAGTGTTTTCTCAGATCTAGGATCTGTAAATGGGGGTTGTTTTTTTATTGAAGTCCAGTTAATTTGTCTCCACCCCTGTTTTATATTTGTTTCTGTGAAAGCTGTATATTGTTTACAATGAGTCATGAATTGGTTTATGAACGTTACAATGCTTCCCAGCAGTGGTACAAGTCAGACATTATATTCTAACTATAGCTACTATGTCATATGTGGTCAGACAGTGCTGAATTCAGTGGTCTGTGTTAATAGCATGAGTAAATGTTTACAGAGCTGCCAGGCGTTGGATGGGTGGGCTATCAAACGCAGGCAGAAAATAAAGTAGGATATCTTATGCCATGATTGTGTTGTTACAGTATTACCAGCATGATGAAGTAAATAAGGTGAAACCAGATTTTCTATATGTTTGGATAAGATGTTTATATTGAAAGAGCCTTTAAGTTATTTGGGCTTTTTTTTTTTTAAATAACTATTTTAAACGTTAAATTCCTTTCTCCTATCCCAGCATGTCCAAAAACATTGGTCGATTTGTTTGAGCATACAGACAACCCAGCATCGTAACATTGGCTCAACTAATGGCATGAGTTTGGGGCAGGACTATCTGTTATCAGTCCAATGGCAGATGGGCATCTGTTAGGGAAACCTGTTTGAACACAATCCTTATTTTAACAATTCTCTTTAGTGACAATAGTTGTGCAGATTTTACTGTACAGACTTCCTATTTAAAACACTTTAAAACCAGGGTAAAAGGAAGCTTGCTGTTATTCAGATTGAAAGGGCTCTAAAATGGTTAAGATATCTTGGCAGATGAAAGATTGTGAAGTGTATTTCCCACAGATTTTTCCAACGTGTCACGAGACTTCCCTCAAAACATAAATTACTTGAATATGAAATATACGTGCAACGTTGACAATAATATTTTAATAAAATCTCCCATTGGCCCAGATTCTCAGTTCTCTTGGAATATGTTTTATGTCACAGTGTGACATTAGACATAAGAACAAAACGCTCTGGGTGAAAAGAGGTGAAGAAAGGTGACGCAGAGGAAGGAACATAAATACATTTTCTTTACAATACTCTCCTCAAATGGAAGACATTAAAAACAGAGAGACAGAGATGCTCATCTAAAATGATCATGGTCCAGGTTATTACAGTAACTTGGAAGTTTCAATGGGGGAAGCAATTATCATCATCCTTAGAGAGTATTTAGTTTTCCTCTCGTTGATTCAAGAGGCATTTGCTGGTTTGTCTGATTTGCCTGTAATATATATTAAGTCCATGGAACAATCTACTACTGCTGATGATTTAAAAACATTACAACAGTTATATTTACATTGAACAACCAAGGCAAGATATTTAACAGAGCTAAACAGGCCAGTGATTTTGATATTTTTATATCCTTACGTATGACATTTATTTTAATAACTCATTCCTTTCCAGAACAGAGCATGTTAAGTAGATGAGTCGATTCATAAAACATTCAAATTAATCACAGAATAATTCTATAGCAGTCATTATATTGAATGGCCTGGTGAACCACTTTTAATGCTTAAAATCTTTTATTTTCCTGAAAAATAAGTAAAGTAGCTCATAAACTAACGAAAAGTAGGTCATTAACCTTTGTTTTAAGTCATTGCTAAATTGCCAGAAAGCATTATACACTATCTCATATATTATAAAAGCAGTAGGTGTAACAGTAGGTATTGTTCAACAATAAACTGTTTCGAACAGCAGTGTGCTATATTGTTGTCACATGACCTCATTATGCTGCATATTGAAGCAAACAGCGTCAAGTCATCATCCCATAAATAGATGAGTTATTTTCATTTGTACTCCAAGTTTGTGTATGTATTTTGGCAGTGCGATCAAATAGTAAGAGTAGTATTCAGTAGAACACTATTCAGAATATATTACATTCAAGGGAATCTAAACGCATAATACATGATGCAGTTATTTCTAAGGTCTCTGCCTCTGTCTTGAGCTATAATGGCAAGGATTCATGTGATTTAGGAAAATAATTTTTTCCCTCTCACTTTGTCTAGAAATTGCCCTGACACTAAGGAGGATTAGATTTAGTAACTTTAGTTAGTAAAATTAACCTTTTTCTCCAAACAGGAGTTAATTTCAGTATCATTAGCCTCACCTTAGAGAAATGCATAAATAATGTCAGTTTTCAAACAGGTTTCCTGAACACTCCCCCTATCTACCACTGGTTGGACAAACAGACAGTCCCACCAGAGTAATGCTTTTATACCGTCACAGAGACACAGAGGTTGTGATATGTGACGAACTGAGTTGTACAATTTCCATCTTGGTCTATTTCATCTGTCATATTATTTTAAATGTCCCTGATATATAGTAAATTAGATTTTGTCTTGATATGGTCAACATTTTCAATTAGAAATGACTTTGCGATAAAACATTTGTTCTATTTAATCATTTGCAGAGTTGGGGAACGTTATTTTTAAAGTGTACTTACGTTATTGATATTTCTGGATGAGAGTGGCCGAGCACATCTGGCATGGCGATCTCTTTCCCATATACACATACGTGCGTGGGCGAGAGAGTTAAAAAATTACTTTGAAAGAGTGCATGCTGCTGCTCTAAGCCAGAATAAATACACGTAAGGACATATATGCATGAAAACTGATGCGCAGTATCAAATACACAGAACGTGCTTCTGCAGAGAGCACATCATTATGAAGACAAAGCCAAATCCTGGACATTTAGAGGCAGTTTTGAAATCCAGGCCAGATGCTTTTTCAGGTCTGAAAAAGAGGACATGTCTGGGGAAAAGAGGGCTTATGGTCACCCTATGTTATGTTATTTTTTTGTTTGTTTAATTGTTTTTCATTGCATCACGAATGGTCCGAAAGGCTCGAGTCCGAGTCAAGTCCAAGTAAAAATGCATCCTAGTTTGTGACAAGTCTAGTTTACACGGCCCAGATCACCTGCTTGGAGAGTAACAAACTGGCCATCATGCAACATTTGGAAATCAGAGGAACTGAGTTTTGATCCAGGCTATTATAATACACGCTTCAGAGAAAGATATAAGAGTGCTCCACAGGAAGACAAAATGCTGTATTTGGGTAAGTTTTGTTAGGTTCATGAATTACCTTTGTTTATACAAGATATCCACATATTTGCAGACAAATTTAGACAGGAGAATTAAGTTACAGGGAACTGTTGAGGAGAGAAAGAGAGAGAATGAAACAGATGAGAACTTACATTTTATGATGCTCAAACGCATCTGTCGCAGCTCTGATATGCAGACTGTTAAATTAGACTGTGTTGCACATCGGTCTATTATCGTAGTAACGTGATGACATGTAACAACAAAACCAACTGTGATTGGTCATTTATATGTCTCACATGGATCCTTCATATGCGAGCAGGTGATTCTTGATGCCCTCGTGGCTTAAGAAACTAATTGGCCAAACAGGAAAATTTATCGGCTGATGCCAATAATTAAAACACGTAGAATATCGGCCGATTTATCAGTCGACCACTAATAAAAATTCTCAACATTTTCTAACAAAATAAACACAATTTGATTAACCACATGAAATGTAATTATTAAAGGGCTATTTTAAATGAATGAATGGATTTTTATTTTTTTTTTGCTTAGTAATGTCAAATACTTTCTCTAAAAAATGCTGGACTTGACAAAATAATTTTCAGATATTTAATTTATTTAAAAATGTACTAAATCCATTTTTAAATCAGCATAAAATCAAAATATAGCAAATAATGCCAGCTGTTACTGAGGATAATTAGCCAATGTATTTTTTGCATATTTAAGCCACTAGACTGGTTTTGGGATAATTTTTGATAAATCTTATAGAAATTAAAAAAATGCTCCTTTTTTAATAGTCTTCATCACAAATCTATCTGGCAATTACTTCAAACATACTTCAAACATACATACAAAAAAAAAGGCCCATGGAATTTACAATGCAGACTCAAGACATACACAACATGCACAGTAGTCCATAAAATGCATATTCTACAATAATTTTTCAATCATGTGAATTGCGCATGTTTTTCTTTCTTCCAAAATGGGGTCAATCTGAGTAGCTGTAGCTGATAATCACAATGCTTTCTCATTCATTTATCTGTAGACAAACGCTCACATTAAGAACACCCTGCACTTGTTTCATGTCAGGGCAGTCACCCAGAACCCCAAAGAGTTTCTGCATTGTGATTTCGGCATACCATAAGTGACAATTACTCACGATTCATCGCTGTTAACTTTCTATAACATTGAATTAAAGAAGCTCTCCACTGTTGCATGGCATGGTTGTGATTAATTATAATTTTATAAAAGCTTTATACGTGCTCTAGCTGATGTGCGCATCACTCAAAAACAGAAGATTTACTTTTTTTCCTGCAACTGTAGATACTAACTAAGGGATGGGAAAATGTAGTCTTGTATTTTGTTGCAACGTTTCTTGTTCTCCATCTGTTACTGATGAATAAATGCAGCACACATTTATCATTTCAAAATGGTTTTGAGATGAAACCACTCTTTCCTTGCTATCATGCAATAATGCAGGAGTCCTTTTCAACTGGGACAATCTAAAAGCTGACCAATATTCCAGTGTTGTGGCTTTTGCCCACAGCTTTTCCACTGACATCAACATGCACAACATCAATATGTTGCTTGCTGGCCTGATAACTTGTAATTGTTTGTTGGTCGGAAATTTAAATTAGTGGGCTCAACCAGGAATACGATCAAATAATAATGCCAGACTGAGTTTGCAGACTTCAATGAATCATTAAGATTTCCATCTTTAATCATTTGGTTCACCTTTTGCTTTGACATTTGATTTAATACATTGCAATCAGGACTCTAGATTCAGTCACTTTAATTATAGAATGCGGTTGTCACTCTTGTTCATAACCGAACTCTGTGTGAACCAGGCTTATAGTTTTGAATTTTAAATTTAGCTCTAATTCCTATTTTATTTTCAATTTTTCATTTCACTTTAGTGCATTTTGATGCACATTTTATTTACCACAGATGTGCGGCAAGTCACCAAAAATTAGAATGAGACGTTTTTGTCTGCAAGTGCTTTTCATGTGGAGTTCAAAGCACTGCTTGACACTAGAGCAGATGCCCTGATGCAAAATCTTTAACACGGCTTCACACCTGCTGTGACCAAGCGGATAGTCACAGTCTGCCGGCTGATTAATATTGTGTGAGAGTTTAAGAGATTTAATGCTACCTATGTGGGGACTAATTCTTTCAATTAGTCAAACTCCCACTTAGACTTTGGAAAATGTATAATGTTACTTGAATTGGTGTTATTTCAGTGTATTTCAATCTTTATAATGTGGAAGGCTTTGTTTGAAAAATTGTAATAAATCATTACATTGTTACAGCTTGTTTTGTTTTCTTCCCTTGGATGGTTATAAATGGATTTTGACAGGAAAATATGTATATTTAGAATCAAATTTCATAACTTTAATAATCTGTGATAAACCATGATTATCTATGAAAACATTATGCGATGAATCATAATTGAAACAATTAATCGACTGACAGCACAGTTTTTCCTAGTTTCATTGTAGTTTTAGTTTTTGGACGTTTTTAGTTTTATATTTTAGTTGTACAGTTTTAGTGCAGCCAATGAAAATACATGATTGGTATCCTTAAAATATGTTTTACGCTATGAAAATTCTCAGCGCAATCTAGTGCAGGCTGATCTCACTGTGAATTCGGCAACAGTAGGTCGAAAGATTTTTTTGCGCTGAAATCGATTTGCTAATGAAAATTCGAATAAATGCCCCCCATAGCCGAAGCTAGAAGTTTTGTTGAACGTATGGGCATGTGTGTGCTCCTGTTTCCAGGTAAAAAGTCTAAAAAATGGTGCCAAAAGGATTTGTATTTTATTTGTAAATTATGTAATACAGTCAACAGGAATGCTTATTTTATTTAGCATACACCCGAATCCAAACAGCAAACCTATACTTAACCGTCAGAGGAGTAAATCTTAGTTTGAGATAAAATCCAAACTCTTAATCATGTTCGTATTTGATTAAGTGAGTGTGATTACTTCCTGGTTTCCATGGGACCAGAACCTGTGTCTCTGAGACTCCTCACGCAATGATCAGTAAAGATCAAATTAAAACTAAAAGAAATTTTATATTTTGAATCTAACCATATTACGACTCGTAAACAGGACTTTCAACCATTCTACTGCCTTGTG
This sequence comes from Moxostoma hubbsi, assembly GCA_032164185.1. NCBI lineage: Eukaryota > Metazoa > Chordata > Actinopteri > Cypriniformes > Catostomidae > Moxostoma > Moxostoma hubbsi. The sequence goes on along the minus strand of JAVLUX010000031.1, from coordinate 34,316,258 downwards.
AATGTACCAGAAAGATAATATCTGCCCTTCATTAACCTTTATGAACAAACTGCAAAGACGAGGAATATACAAACTTAGAAGGAAGTATCTGTTGTGGTAAACTTCATCCTGTAAGCCTCCCAAGAGGAGGCCTTTACCTAATTGAGACAGTTTTACTTGCAGGGTTACCCTGGCTGCTTGCCCAGAGTGGGAAAAAGTTCTCCTCTGAGTCCCACTTTCAGGTCATTAGTCTGGCACTATAATCCTATCTGATTTTTGTATAACCGCTATACCAGGAGCAGCATCCAGCTCCATAGCATGAGAGAGGGACATCTTAATCCTGCCGGAGCCTTTTGTTTTGTGCGCCATGTTACTCTTTCATAGATGACTGAGTCACCCCCGCCTGGAGATTAAGTAATTTTTTTAACAACTTGAACAAGTGTCAGATTTACTACTGTCCACAGTTAGCCATGGCAGAGCAGAGGAAGAGAAGCGTAGACTTAGAAGGGATATTTCACCGCAAAATGTTATTATTTTCTCACCCTCATGTTGTTTCAAACCCATATAACTTTTTTTTTTCTTTCTTTTTTAAATTACATCCTTGGTCAACATTTACTTTCATTGTATGGAGAAAAAATTCCCCTCATATCTGAAGTTGTCAGTTCCTAAAACTCAGGCCTAAAATCTCCTTGCGTGTTCCATGAAAGAAAGACATACAGGTCTAGAATCAACATAAGGGTGACTTGTCAAATGTTGACTTGTCAGGTGACCAAATGATCACATAAGTGGACAAGTGGTAACTGCTCTTTTCATTTAACTATAAAATATGATTTTTTATTTTTTTTTAAATACAACTTTTATGAGAAATGGATATACAAGGAAGCTAACTCAATACCACTCACCATCAATTCATCATGTGATAGGAGTGACATAGATCTGTGTTAATGAGACTTTTATAGGATTTCAGGAAGAGCTGTTTCATAGACTCCCATTCTCATATAGTCATAGGTGTCTGATGGACAAAAACATTTCTCATGAACTGACCCAGTTCTTTGAAAAAATTTAAAAAATAACTTGGAACAAAGTTCCTTCAAGGAAATCATTCAACTCTGCGACCATCTTGGTAACACCCCCAGGGAGCTATATTCTATAGGTAATAGGCATATACAGTAAGTACAACTCTTATGTACTTGAATGGGAAAAGATCGAAACACCTATAACTGTGTCAAGGATATTTCACATTAGCAAATATTAAATTGTTTCACAAATGTCAAAAACAACTTTAAATCTTGTAAAAACAATATTTCTACATTTCAATTTTATAAAATTGAAAAATGCAAAATATTCATATATATGCACATATATACAGTGTATGTAAATTGAGCATGTAGGGAGACCAACTTGATTACATCTTTTGCAGTGCAGGTGAGGCTTGCAAGCTGAAGAACACCATCCCAACAGTGAAGCATGGGGGTGGCAGCTTCATGTTGTGGGGGTGCTTTGCTGCAGGAGGGACTCGTGCACTTCACAAAATACATGTAGATGGCATCCTGAGGAAGGAAAATTATGTGGATATATTGAAGCAACATCTCAAGACATCAGCCAGGAAGTTAAAGCTTAAGGTCGCAAATGGGTCTTCCACATGGACAATGACCCCAAGCATACCTCCAAAGTTGTGGCAAAATGGCTTAAGGACAACAAAGTCAATGTATTGGAGTAGCCATCACAAAGCCCTGACCTCAATCCAATAGAAAATTTGTGGGCAGAACTGAAAAAGCATGTGTGAGCAAGGAAGCCTACAAGCCTGACTCAGTTACACCAGTTCTGTCTGGAGGAATGGGCAAAGATTCCAGAAACTTATTGTGAGAAGTTTGTGGAAGGCTACCCAAAAAGTTTGACCCAAGTTAAACAATTTAACGGCAATGCTACCAAATACTGACAAAGTATATGTAAACTTCTGACCCACTGGGAATGTGATGAAAGAAATAAAAGATGACATATGACAAATGATCCAAGATGGCGGCACGGTAAACGCAGCGGCCGATCCAGATCCAAAATGGTGCTACTTTTGTTAAATACCCCGTCTTTTGCGGCACATGGACATCGGAGCAACCGGTGTTCGTGTCTACCATCGCCAGACACTGCTCAAATATAGGATTCATGCAACAACCAAGCTGCATGATGACCTGCAGGAGGCGCTATGCGAACTCGGCTTGCTGCGGAGACCAGGCCTCCAGTCCTCGGCGTCGCCTGATGCCGGTGGCCGGGGGAGAGGACGTCGTAAGCAGTGTGCGAGGAAGCGTGGCAAGATCTCGGGGGGTCCATGCTAGGCAAAATAAAAAACCTAGCCGGCCGGCTCTCCCGTCTATCCTGCTCTCAAATATTTGCTCCCTGGACAATAAACTGGACTACATCCGACTCCAGCAGGCTACGCAACGTGAGTTTTCTTTGTTTTCACGGAGACGTGGCTCAGCGACAGAGTTCCGGACGGCGCCATTCAGCTAGACGTGCTCGCCTTGTTTCGTGCCGACAGAAATGCAGCTCTGTGCGGTAAGACTCGCGGTGGTGGCTTGTGTGTTTACATCAACACAGAATGGTGCAATAACTCTATGCTAGTCTCTAGTTACTGCTCATCACTGGTGGAGCTTGTGACTGTTAGATGCAGACCTTTTTATTTACCATGGGAATTCACCACTGTTATTATAACCGGAGTTTACTTTCCCCCCAGCGCTAACGCTAAGGAAGCGCTCTGTGAACTGTAATGGGCTATGAGTGAACTGCACAACTGCACCGCCCCCACCTACGAACCGCGAGGGCCAAACTGTCCCAGGCCATCAGAGAGGCAAAGCATGCACACACCCAGAGAATCCACAGTCACTTCAAGGACAGCGATGCATGTGGCAGGGCATCCAGGCCATCACCAACTACAGGACAACATCAGTTGCCTGTGACAAAGATGCCTCGCTTGCAGATGCGCTGAATGACTTCTACGCTCGGTTTGAAGTGCAGAATGACGTGGTGGCGAGGAAGACACCCTTCCTCCCAACGACCAGATGCTCTGTCTTACCATGGCTGATGTGAGGAAAACTCTTCGTAGAGTCAACCCATGGAAGGCTGCTGGACCAGACAACATTCCTGGCAGAGTGCTCAGAGGATGTGCAGACCAGCTGGTTCTTACCGACATCTCTCTGAGCAGCGCCATCATTCCAATGTGCTTCAATGCCACAACCATCATCCCCATGCCAAAGAAGTCTTCAGTGTCCTGCCTCAACGACTACCATCCCGTCGCACTCACACCCATCATCATGAAGTGCTTCGAGAGGCTCGTCATGAGGCACATTATGACCCAGCTGCCCCCCCTCACTAGACCCACTGCAGTTTGCGTATCATCCAAACCGTTCAACAGACGATGCCATCACCACCACCACCCTCCATCTGGCCCTCTTCCACCTAGATAAAAGGACTCATATGTTCGAATGCTGTTCATAGACTTCAGCTCAGCATTCAACACAATCAGTTCCCAGCACCTGATTGGAATGCTGAACCTGCTGGGCCTGGACACCTCCCTCTGCAACTGGATCATGGACTTCATGACTGGGAGACCTCAGTCACTCCGGATCGGGAACAGCATCTCCACCACCACCACACTGAGCACTGGGGCCCCCCACGGCTGTGTGCTCAGTCCACTGCTGTTCACTCTGCTGACTCACGACAATGCAGCAATGCACAGCTCGAATCACATCATCAAGAACGGTTGTGTCATCATGCCGATGACACAACCGTGGTGGGTTTCATCAGCAACAACGACGAGTCCGCCTACAGAGAGGAGGTGCAGCGGTGTTGACTTTAGGAGAGCACAAGATGAACGCTCGCCGCTGAACATTGACGGCTCCTTTGTGGAGATCGCAAGAGCACTAAATTACCAAGAAAGCCCAGCAGCATCTCTACTTTCTTCGAAGGCTGAGGAAAGCACATCTCCCACCCCCCATCCTCACTACATTCTATAGAGGGACTATTGAGAGCATCCTGAGCAGCTGCATCACTGCCTGGTTTGGGATTTGCACCGTTTCGGACCACAAAGCCCTGCAGAGTATAGTGAGGAGAGCTGAGAAGATCATCGTGGTCTCTCTTCCCTCCATCAAAGACATTTACAAAAAACACTGCATCCGCAAAGCCACCAGCATTGTGGATGACCCCACACACCCCTCACACAAACTCTTCACCCTCCTGCCATCTGGCAAGAGGTACCAAAGCATTCGGGCCCTTACGGCCAGACTGTGTAACAGCTTCTTCCCCCAAGCCATCAGACTCCTCAATACTCAAAGACTGGTTTGACACACACACACACAAGTGTCCTAGTTGCACTTTAATTATTGTCACTTTATAACTGGCTGCTACCTCAATAACTGCTATGTCCATAGAACACTATCTCATAGTATGATATGTTTACGTTTGGCATTTTTAGAAACTGTCATCTTTTGCACTACAGTGTTCTGGTTGGCGCTGCACTGTCTCTTACTTTGTCTATTGTCCTGTTCATTGTCAGTAATTTATTGTACTGTCCTGTACTTTTTGCACACGTTTGCATGTGCACTTTATATAGGTATTTTATTTAGTCTGTGTAGTCTGGAGGGTTCCAGTCTAACCCCAAGCTGGCGGCGGCCCAGGTGAGCATGTCGGACATCTTCGCATCAGCCTCAGCCTGGACATGCTGGGCCGAAGGCGGCTGCCCAGGGGAGGCATCAGCATCATATGCCACGCTCTCCAATGCAGCGGCGAGCTCATCCACCTTGAGTTCTAGAGGATACGCAGGCCAGACGTGAGGCGAGCCGCTGTTGACTCGAGCACAGACGTGAGTCAACGAGCGTGCCGGGAGCGGGTGGTCCGAGGGGGAGTACCCGGAGGAGCTGCACACGCTGCCATCCCTAGATCGCCTCCAGCGCCAGCCGCATCGTCCTCAATCCCGTGGGAAGAAGGAGCGACGCAGGGGGAGGCTGGAGTGGAGGCTTTCTATTGAAAGCAAGCCGTGACCGCAATGTTGCCATGGTCATGCCCTCGCAGTGAGAGCATGAACTATCCACAAACGCTGCCTCGGTGTGATCGCTGCCCAGACACACGAGACAACGGCTGTGGCCGTCTGAAGTGGAGAGCACTCTACCTTATCCAGGAACTACACAGGGGCAGAACGGCATCTTTAAAAAGATGTGTCCTGAAAAGGACGTTCAACGCCGCTGTGTAAAGCTGTTTTAGAGGAAATCACTCTTTCAAATACAACTCTTTTAACTCTCTGCACTGTTGAAGCGCCCAGGGGCAAGCTACAGTGCCGTGCAGAGAAGGAGAAAGCCGCTGAAGTGCGCCGTAGATCCAACAGCAAGCAGAGTGTCAGAGGAACAGAAGCAGGAATCTGGTGTGTGACTTGCAGCTGGCCGCATACACGACCATCGGCTCCGAAGAAAATTTCTGAATGATTTCGACGTATTTCCCTCGCTTTGTAATGTATGTCCGGGGCGGGGTATGCTAATACTGTCTGCCAACTTCTCATTGGCCTTTTTTCATAGACCAGAGGCATATTCGCCACTCAAGAGAGACCCCTAGTGTCGCTTCTTCGACACGACGTTGAAGTGAGCGACAGACGGGGAACTATTGAATTTTTTATATTTTTTTTATTAAGTAATTTCAAGCAACACACTGACAATAAAGCATTAGATAATAAAGAACCTTTGAAAAACAAAGTGCACATATGACTACAGCAACAAAATCTCAAAATTTAGAAAACAAATAAACATTATTCAGACACATGGATGGTTACAGCTGAGAACACCGTAAAATATATAGAAAGAACATTCAACCATATATTCGCAAAAATATTTATAAAATACATACAGCCACACTTCTGCAGGTATAAATAGTACTTTTAGGCTGAATGTTGCTATATCAATAAATATTAGCAATCTTACAAGCTACAGCAATGTGCATTAAATTATTCTTTCCTGTCTTGATATTTTAGAGATAATAACACAATAATAACAACAATAACAATAAATTGAATATGAGTAATTCCATATCTCTGGATAATTAAAAAAAAATAAAGTTCAGACTTAAAATGTATTATATATACACATAATAAGCAAGTGATCCACCATTGACAATCAGGAAAAAGCGATTATTAAAATACATTTTTAATCCGCAATTGAACATCACCATGTCCGTCATGTTTTTTCCTCCAGTTTCTGGAAGGAGTCCTTCTTATTGTTTCTGTTGCAAGGACTGTTGGGTAGCATACTGCCATGAGCCCAGAGCAGTGTGGTCTTCGACGAAGACCGCATCGAGGGCGCAAAGGGGGCCTTCACGAGAACCCTTGCAAGCACTAAAATCTCAAATTGGACACACTACGGTCTCATAGACTTCACAAGCACGTGCAACTGAAGGCCACGAGACCGCAAGTCCACATGAAGTGCGCCATTTGGGACAGGGCTTGCTACATTTCAAACACAGTCTTCGAATGCAACCTTCTTTCATGGGAATTCGGAGGATGCATGAGGTGTATCCTTCGTGGGCACTCACAACCCACAATTCTTTGCTTCAACTGAAATGTCTAAAAAATGACACCAATTTGCCAGTAAATACGATGTTCAAACACAAGGTGTGGCAGGGCAGAGGGTGGGGTGATGATACACACCCTGTCCCGTATAAGGCTAATCAAAAATCCGAGAAGGATAAAGGCCTATGGCAGATGGTGTTGCAGGAGAGAAAGATCGTTTACGGACATGTCCGTCATGTGTGTGTTTGTCCTTTGTTTTAAGTTTATTATTAAAACATTATTTATATCGCCTCCTCCTTGCTCGTCGAAATCCCTTTACACAAGGAATGTTAATTCCCAAGTTGAAGTACCTCATTAGATGGGTGCAGAGTATATAATATGTATAATTATATTAATATACGATTAAATAAAGTATTAAACTAAAAATACACCAGTAAAATCTATTTTCTTTTCTCTTTACATCATTATAACTCTAAAATGTACCTCATGAATTCCCGTTCAGAGGGACTTTGTTCCCTTCTCACTCAAAGCACTCGCGCTTGTTAAAGAGTGTCGTGCTGTCATAGCAATCATGTTACGTTCATTTTCCGTTTGTTCTGCAAAGGCTGTCTCATTTAAACGAGGCTTGTTTAAAGGAGGACACTCTGTATACTGCAGCCTTCAAAGGACGCGTCCTATCTAGCACACAGCCTTCGAGACAAAGTTAAAATGAGACAAAGCAGTGTCAGTGCGACATATCCAACTTTTTCACAGGCAGCAAAATTACCCATTATGCATCATTATTCTTTCAATACAGATGCAGCAGACTTCCGCTTCGCAATTTATCCCCATTACCAAGCACTATAATATAACTGATAACAGACAAAAAGGAAGAACAGTCTGTGATTACTTAACGAAAAAGAGGACATGTCTTTGAAAAGAGGGTGTCATCATAGGTTCCATTTAAAAACCTTCCGATTTATGGCATTATTTCTGCATTAACAAGTGCTGCCTTCTCATGCACACTGCCAACAACAACTCAGTCTTTACATCATTCACATACACTCACAGCGCAACATATGGGATATGAACCTCGTAAAGATGATGAATAAAATCAACAGAGCTTGATTTAAATGTTTTTCATCTTTGTTATCTTCCAAAATGACAGACATCATTTGGAATTATCTGTCAATATTTAAAAAATAGGCAAGTGACAGAGAATTAGTTTAATCCAACCGCTGCTTATTACATCTGGTTTATACAGCTTTTGAAGGGGCTTATTGTGGTGACATTCATTTTACAGTAGTTTTTATAACACCCTATACCAGCGCATATTCACCCAGAGCCTCCGCTGCTTGCAATCATCAGTAACGTTAGTTTAGCTGATAACAACAACTAAGCGGAAGTGTGGAGCATCCGAAAGGAAGTCTTCCGCTGTAATGGCGCCACCCATGGAGAAGTTAGGAAAAAAGTGGATACAGAGATGCGATTTATCTGTGTTTTTTTTCTCTCTCAGCAACGTGATTTGTCCCGGTGCGAAAATATGTTATGTAAAAAATTATGTGAAATGATGGCTCCAAAAGGAGCACATACCATTGATTAACAACCTTGGAGCTTACAGTTGGTCTGACTTTAAAGGTTTATAAGTTATCATTAAAACACTGGAGGATGAGGAATGGGGTAGTATTTTTCAAAATGTAGATCCCCTAGATCTATATCTAGGGATGCAAGGGTGAGCCTCATTCAATTTAAGATTCTGCATAGTTTTTATTGGACTCCTCTAGATTGTATAGGCTTGGCCTTAAAGGTGATGCCAGTTGAGGACATAGCATACGTTTTTTGGTTCTGTACTAAGATTTAAGAGTTTTGGTCAAAGGTTCAGAGTTATGTCTGTGATGTCTTGAGCGCTCAGATTTTATTCTGCCCAGACTTTGTAAATTGGGTGATGGTATAATGATATATTGATAAAAGTTTATTCTGTGTTTTCATGTGCTGTTTGTGTTTAATTTGAGTTTGGAATCAATAAATAATTGTTAATGATTAAAAAAAAAACTTAAGTGAAATTATGGATACCGAAGTCCAATATCTAGCCAAAAACATAGTATTCACATTAAATTGTACTTAAGTATTGAGAAAGTAAGAGGTAACTTTTCTCCTAGCTAGAAAGAAATCAAGAGGAGTTTATGTGAGAGAGGATGTTCATAAACAATACGACGATCATCTTTCTCCCCCAGTTGCATTCACAGCCTTGTCATAGAATCATGTTTTTGCAAAATTATTTTTATGTGGCCTGTTATTGTACATAACACAGCAATCTCCTGGCACCAAAGCGCTAAAACAATAATGACCTCTACTGCCTTTCACTCAAATCACGTGTAAAACGGCAGATTATCAGTTCATAAACACTTACTTTTCGCCCTGTTTCTCACACAATGCTATCTTATGACGTATAAACACTTTTACTACAGCGCATGACTCATTTAAATGTTTGTAATACATAACCAACTACATTTACAAGTTTGTTTGTAAGTGATAATATTGCATGGTAGCTCAACTGATAGAGCGTTGTACTTATGATGTAAAGGGTACGAGCCTTGAAGTGCATGTGAGTCGACAGTCGGTCTCTCAGCATATACAAATAAATCAGCTTTTCAGCATACATAGACACTCATTAATAGACACGCAGTCTCGTGTGCCCCTCTCGCTCTCCCTGTGCACAGGGCCGTTTTTATCTCCCTGTCTCACTGCAAACACAGAAACAGTAATTACACATAACTTCATCTCAGGTGAACATCCTTACTGCTTCCTATCTCCCCAGATGGGCGACCATTCCCTCACCTCCACATTAGGTTTTTCATCTCAAGTTTGCTTTTTATGACACTGTCGGTTAGGTTTAAAGTTTAGTGTAGGGAGGTCGATTTTGTTTATTTAAAACTTGATCGAGCATTAACCTAAAATCTTTATCTGTTTGGGAGAACAATTCACTTTCTATTAGAGCCACACAGTGAATATTTCACCTCAGAACTGCCCTAAGACATGCAATGAACCACATCATTTTATTTTGTAAAAATGTTGCCAGTCATGCAATGTTTGTTGCATTTGAGAAGGCATTCACAAATTGCGATGCCATAGCACTCAGCCCCTTGAGACATAGAGAATGATAAAAAAATTAAAAATAAAAAAACGTAAGAAAAATCAAGATTAGTTTGTAATCTTGCTGCTTTTATTAACTGTTTTCTGAGGTTTGCTACCAAACCTTGCTGTTGAGCAAATGGATGAATTCAAGGGTGGCTTTAGTCCAGTAGACGAAAGAAAATGATCTGCAAAAAAGTAATGAGTACTTTCCAACTTTAAACAAAATTGTTAGTAAAAAGTAACATTTTTCATTGAAAACACAATTAAGTATTTACGTTTTGCACTCGAGTACAGTAAAAATCCAAAAAATATTGTATTATATATTCACTATATATATATATAATATTTTAATAGTAAACTTAAACCAAAGACACAAACACACATATGACGGATATGTCCGTAAACGATCTCTCTCTACCGCATCATCTTCCGCAGTTGGCCTTTATCGCTCTCGGAGGCTTGATTAGCCTGATACGGGACAGGGTGTGTATAATCACGACCCGGCCCTGCCCTTCGCCCTGCCACAGCCAGATAGGCTGGATTTTTCCAGGACCATATACTCCCAGTCCAGCCCTCTATAGATGTCACAATGTGAACCTGAATATTTGAAAGAAGCATGTCAGCAGAAACTATACACATTTTGCATCAACTCACAAGTATACACACACAAGTTTTTTTACTCAAATTCTTTACACCCCTGCATGAAAAACAACTAACTAGCATGTTGCCAGGATTATTGACCTATAACATGGTAATGAAAGAAGCACTGTTTGATCAGCCCATTTCCCATTTGGCCAGGTTTCAATTGCTTCAGATAATCTGGATCATTTTGGTTAGTAATGTATGTTCTGTCTTTACAGATGGACACAGTATCCACAGAGACACATGTTTGTCCATCCCTGGGTTGCGCAAACGATCCAAACAAAAGTAGCACAGGATTTTTCGCCTGGGAAAATGTGAAGAGCTTTCTGAGGACTTGGGCTTCTAAACGGACTCTTTTGAGGGCCTCTATTGCTGGCATTGCTGCCAACAATCTGGAATAAAAAGCTCATTCTGCCTCTCACAAACAACCATGGAGGGCCTCTTCTTTCCTCAGAGCCTCTTTAAAGCCTGGCAAATCAAAGTATTTTGCTTTATGAAAAGGCAACACACTCCAATTCCAGTTTGGCTCCTGAGATGATGGTTAGGCTTATTAACCAGGCTAATGTGTTGGTAAGTAAATTCCCTCAAAGAATCAGAGGCATCATGAAAACTTTTGAGCATTCATTCATTCATCTTCAACCGCTTATCCTGTACAGGGTCACGGGGGGCTGGAGCCTATCCCAGCTAACATTGGGCGAAAGGCGGGGTACACCCTGGACAGGTCGCCAGTCCATCGCAGGGCCACACATATACAGACACACACTCATACTCACATCCACACCTAGGGCAATTTTTTGGAGACACCAATTAACCTAGCCTGCATGTCTTTGGATGGTGGGAGGAAGCCGGAGCACCCGGAGAGAACCCACGCAGACACGGGGAGAACATGCAAACTCCACACAGAAAGGCCGGGGCAACCGGGGTTTGAACCCATGACCTTCTTGCTGTGAGGCGACAGTGCTAACCACTGCACCACCGTGCCGCCCAACTTTTGAGCAATTTATCATTTTTTAATGCTGACTTTTGAGCTAACACCAATCCAAAATGTATCTGACATCATTCCATATTTCTGAAAATCAGACAAAAACATGTATCTGAGACCGATGTGCTACAATTCATCTAAAAAAAAAAAAAATAAAAAAAAAATTGTTATAATAACAATTAAGACTACACAAGATGGATTTAAATTTGATTACAGTTGGACAAAAAATTATTATCTTTCATTTGTCTTGTAAACACTGTAGTCCATCATTAAACACAGACCTTGATAATGCATTTGTAGCTCGGCTTCATCCAGCATGAATACAGGTTAATCTGACCACAATTGGCCATGGCATTGTGCACTTGCTTCAAAAGACGTGAAAGTTTTGTGAAAGCGAGTGTTTGAGTTGATGCAAAATGTGTATAGTTTCTGCTGACATGCTTCCTTCAAATATTCAGGTTCACATTGTGACATCTATAGAGGGCTGGACTGGGAGTAAATGGCCCTGGAAAAATCCAACCTATCTGACTGTGGCAGGGCGGAGGGCAGGGTTGGGTCGTGATTATACACACCCTGTCCCGTATCAGGCTAATCAAGCCACCGAGAGTGATAAAGGCCAACTGCGGAAGATGGTGCAGTTCCCTCCCCAGGGAAAGAGAAGGAGGATGTACGTCAGGCCGGGTGCTCCCCAGCCTGAAAGAACGAGGGAGGAATGCGGCAGGGCGGAGGGCGGGGCCGGGTCGTGATTATACACACCCGGTCCCGTATCAGGCTAATCAAGCCTCTGAGAGGGATAAAGGCCAACTGCGGAGAGAGAGATTGGACATGTCCGTCATATGTGTGTTTATGTCTTTGGTTTAAGTTTACTATTAAAATATGATTTATATCGTCAAGCCGGTTCTCGCCTCCTCCTTTCCCTTAAACCCCTTTACACTGGCCTACACATTTCTTGTGATCGATGGGAGGACGAGCCACAGGGAAAAGTCCAAGAGCTTCCATTGTCCTGTCCATCCCTGCAAGTATACTTGGACAGCCAAATTACTAATCACAGTCAACATCAAATAAGTTCAGAATGACTTGTGATTTTGTCACAGTGCACAGCATTTTTTATACAGTGTGGACTCAAAAATTACTTGTAGCTGGAAACTTGTTTCGTGTCTGGTTAGGGTATGATAAAAGATTTTTCACGTCACGCGTCAGTTAATAAGATTAAAAACCATTCAACTTTTATAAATATTTAGGCTTTTCAGCAACACAAGACAGTATGGTTCAGAAAAAACTAATTATGTTACACAGATTACATTTGATGAAGTTGTAAATAGACCTTTGAGACGCATGCTCACTCTTTCCAGAGTAAACCAAGACTGTTAAAGTGTCATTTATCTTCATTTTCAAATTTCGATATAATTTATTACAGCTGGGTGCTGACCTTGTCTCACTATTTTCAATTCAAATCTATTTGGCAGTTGCTCAATGGAACTCTAAGTATAGAATGAATGAAATTAGTTTTAAGGAAACTAGTTTTAAGGTAGGTGAATAATAAAGTGGTAATGTACTGCATGACCTGACTTATTTGTTGCTGGAATTTATCTCGGCTAGAGCATGAATTCTGGCTAGAAGTCTCCTTGTATTATTGGTAGAAGTGCTCCAAAAGACCAGACAGATAGACTGACATTGACCTCCAAATTACTGTACCTCCAAGAAGCTCTGAACTTTTCTGGTTGTTTCTGCATGCTCAGAAGTTTACAAAGGGGGGGTGCAATGTCCTGTATTTTGCTGGTAGCAAGTTGACAACCCTAGCAATGATCTATAAAGTAGGCAGATATAAAATATTTCAATAATAATTCTAATGTATTATTTTACTGAATATTTTTGCAATGTATTGTTGTTTATTAGAGTACTGTGCCGTTATCTTGGCAACATGCTAATGTCAGACTCTACTGAAATCAACTGTGAGTCAAGCCTTCTTTGTGGAGCACTATATATGAGGTGCAAGGAGTTGCTGCTCCAAATCGATCACTATTGAAATTTGCAAACGTGAGTTGAATGCAATACCATAACCAGCATTTGAAACGTCACTTCCGTCAGCTGAAAAATTGTGAATTCTTCCATGCAGTAAAATTGTTTTTATTGTTCAATTTGTTCGATGCTACCCTTTAAAAGATCATACACTAGGTCGCCAAGTTTATAGGTTAAGTGCCCAGTGCAGGCCTGTAGAACATAACTCAAAACACACGTCTCTCACTCTGTAAGTGTCTCTCGTTCTTTCTCTGCAGAAACCGGGCAGGTTGCAGGGGAGCTGATAGAGACTGGCAGTGCACGTCTTTCATAGGCCCCCGTGTTTAGCCACTTGTAAAGCCCTGTCAGCCGGACATGCCATTCGGACTGGCATGCTAATTGAAAACAGCACCATTCTCTGGTTCCTAGATTTTTGCCCCCTCCAAGAGTCCCACAGCACAGGCTGTAATATGGTAACAGCCTGAGAATAGCATTGTTAGGTATGCAGTAAAATTGTTCTTTATACCCAATTTAGAATTTTAATATATAACTAGAACCTTAGTGAATTCCCCTTCCTTACTATATTCCAATAAACTCGATTGTATGTGACAGGGAGAGGGAATGAATGCATATTGTATTTGCCAGAACCCCATTTCTTTTAACAGTCTGATTATTTGGTGCTCTTACTTAAATGCTGCTGAGGTCTGCCAGCGTATTGCACCTTTTGCCAATCCAAACTGAAAAGTGATACTAGAATTCCATTTATTTGGGATTCCAAAAATAGTGATTACGCTCCATTCCGGTAATGGAATAAATATTACACATGCAATTAAGACAACCTTCCTGGTGTCTGTGAAATAACAAAGCTATATAAAAATCATCTATGTAATGGTCTCAAGGGGCCTTTTTGTGAAATTTAGCATTATATTTTTATTTGTGCATGGTGTCCACCCATTTCAGAATAAATTCTATGTCCTTTCATTTGCCTTGCATGTTGTGCAATGAAATAATCTTTATGGTTATATCATCAAAGCTTTAATAAGGACACACACGGTCCAAAACACAAACAATAAAACTGTTTATGTTTCATAGCATCTTTTTTTTCCCATACCATGAAAGTGAATGGTGACTGAGGTTGTCATTCAGCATCCTTTTGTGTTCCACAGAAGAAAATACATAATATGGTGTTTGAACAATGTGAGGGTAATTAAATAATGACAGATTTACATTTTTGGTGAACTATCCCTTTAACATTTGGTTTAGAATGGCCCTGGGTTAACAAGTTCAAGTGTGAACTTATTCATTTGCTATTGGACAGTTGTGTTTTTGAGTAATGGTGTACGACTGAAATTTAGCCTCGATACCATTGCAAGATGGAATTGAGTATCTTTTAGAAATTCTCAAATGTGTTCAATCAAAACAGAGCTTCAAATAGCAAAGAGATTTATCTCAAAGCATACATAGGTAAACACTGGGCCATATGCGATTATTCAAATGTTCCACTGGTCGGTCCAAGTCTAGTTTGGATATGTTTTCCTCCCTCAACAGAAAAACTAATCCAATTTTCCCTGGTTTATATAGGCAGTGTTTTCACATTGACAATACACAACATTTTTTCTTCTGTCTCAAGATAACAGTTGACAGTTTCCTCACATCACACACATACACACGTGTTGCTGTTCATTAGTCATCTGTTGATGTTTAAAACATTTGCATCCCTCAAATATTCCTCAGTGCATCCACACCGAAGGTAAAGGGGAGATCCCCGTCTGTCGCTCACTTCGACGTTGTGTCGAAGAAGCTACACTAGGGGTCTCTCTTGAGTGCCGAATATGCCTCTGATCTATGAAAAAAGGCCAATGAGAAGTTGGCAGACAGTATTTGCATAACCCGCCCCCGGACATACGGAGTGGAAATACGTCTAGTTCATTCAGAAATTTTCTTCGGAGCCGATGGTCGTGTATGCAGTGAGCTGTAAGTCACACACCTGTTCCTCTTCCTCTGAGCTGATTCTGCTGTTGGATATACGGCGCACTTCAGCGGCTTTCTCCTTCTCTGCACGGCAGTGCAGTTTGCCCCTGGGCGCGTCGACGGCGCAAAACTTAAGAGTTTATTGTTAAAAGAGTGATTTTCGCAGTAAAAGAGTATTTTCTTCTAAAAGAGCAATACACAGCAGCGTTGAACGTCCTTTTCAGGACGCGTCTTTATAATGATGCTCGTTGATTCCCGTCCGTGCTCGAGGCAACAGCGGCTCGCCTCACGGCCAGCCTGCCTATCCTCTAGAGCTCGAGGTGGATGAGCTCGCCGCTGCATTGGAGAGCGGTCCGGCATCTGACCCAGCAGACCCAGGCAGAGGCTGACGCGCAGATGTCCCACATGCTTGCCCGGGCCGCCGCCAGCATGGGGCTGGACTGGACAAGCCGTCACGGCTTGATGACTGGTTCCTGGGTTCTGTGCACCGCTCACCGCCGGCGGGGTCGCCCTGTGCTCCCCTCAAGGCCTGTAGGACAACGTCATCACTGACCACCAAAGCCTACAGCGCCACTGAACAGGCCGCTTCCGCCCTGCAGCCATGGCCCTCCTGCAAGTCCACCAGGTCAAGGCACTTAAAGAGCTGCACGTGGTAGTCCTGATCCCGACGTGCTGCAGGAACTGCGGTCAGCGACCAACCTCACACTCAGGGCATCGAAGGCCACAGTGCAGACATTCGGGCAGGCGATGGCCACACTCGTGGTTTAGGAACGTCATCTGTGGCTGAACTTGGTCAGCACGCACAGAGATGTGTGAGACAGACAAGACACGCTTCCTCAATGCCCCTGTCTCCCAGTTCGGCCTCTTCGGCGTCACCATCGAAAATTTCGCCCAGCAGTTCTCCGCGGTGAAGAAGCAGATGGAGGCCATTTCACACATTCTGCCCCGCCATGGGCCATGCCCCATTTGCTCGCCAAGGGCATCCTCCTGCAGCTAAGAAACACCCTGCCCTGCCTCAACCCGGATCCAGCTCTCAGACCGTGCGTCGAGCACCCAGCAGGAAGCACACGCCCCCCGTCTCACGGACCCCCTCGAGGACCAGGAAGGCTCCCATGCACTCCTGAGGCAATCGACCCGGGGACCAAGACGTTAGCTCCGGAGCTGGTAAGCAGACCACTCCGTTCCCCGGTGGAGGGCCGGGAGGAGAATCTTTTGTTGAATTCATTTCATTTGCCACATTCTCAATAAAAGAGCTATTTCCTTTGTCTCTGGGTCACCTGGCCCACAAATGCCGTTCTCATGGCACTCTACCACCACACCTCAACAGTCCCGGCATGCTGGACGCGTACCCCCTGCCTTCAGCCCCACGACTGTTCCCCGGCCTGCCGGTTCTGACGAGTCTAGAGGACGCCTCCACCGGACCTCCTCCTCAGTCACTAACCCACCCCCTGCCGGGTGTACGGAGCAAGGTAAGTGCTTCGGGTCTTTTCTAAGCACCAGAGCCTCGGGATGCACCCTCGCCTCTCGACAGCGTATTATCTGCTCCGCCCCGTCAGGTACGTCAAAGATAATCGTCCCCTTAGTGCCCCTAGCGCGGAGTTTGGACGCATGGCTTTCACTTCCCAACCCGTCACGCTGGCCGGCCAGAACCATCCGACTCGATTACGCAATTCAGTTTGCCAGCCCCCCCCCCACCTTCGGGGGTGTCCGCTTTACCGCAATACATAGCGAACATGCCAAATCCCTACGCGCGGAAATCGCGACCCTCTTTCTCAAAGACGCGATAGAGCCTGTCCCTCCATCCGAGATGAAGAAGGGTTTCTACAGCCCTTACTTCATCATACCCAAGAAAGGCGGTGGCTTACGGCCGATCTTGGACTTGTGAGTTTTCAACCGGGCTTTGCACAAACTCACATTCAAAATGCTCACGCAAAAACACATCTTAACTTGGTTCGCAGCGGTAGACCTGAAGGACGTGTACTTCCACGTCTCAATTATGCCTCGACACCGGCCCTTCCTACGGTATGCGTTCAACGGCCAGGCGTATCAGTACAAAGTCTTCCCTTTCGGCATGTCCCTGTCTCCTCGCGTCTTTATGCGGCATCTGCATACTAAACTACCTCGACGACTGGCTCATCCTGGCCCACCCCCGAGAGTTATTATGTGCTCACAGGGACCAGGTGATCAGGCACCTCAGCCGTTTGAATAGAGCAAGCTCGCCCCGGTTCAGAGCATCTCTTTTCTCTGCATGGAGTTAGACTCAGTCTCAATGTCAGCGCGCCTCACCAACGAGTGCGCGCAGTCAGTGCTGGAATGCCTCGTTGCCTTCAGGCCGGGCACAGCGGTCCCTTTCAAACTTTTCCAGAGGCTCCTGGGGCATATGGCATGCTCCACGTCGGTCGCACCGCTGGCATTGATAAATTTGAGACTGCTTCAGCACTGGCTCCAGACTCGAGTCCCGAGACAAGCATGGTGCCGCGGCATGCACCGTGTGATGGTCACCCCCGCCTGCCGCCAAACATTCAGACCCTGGACAGACCTCTGCTTTCTGTGGGCAGGAGTCCCCTTACAGCAGGTGTCCCGACGCATCCTGGCCATGACCGACACCTCCAAATTGGGTTGGGGCGCCGTGTGCAAGGGCACACAGCCGCAGGCTATTGGAAAGGGGCCCCGCTGTGCTGGCACACCAATTTCCTAGAGTTGTTGACTGTATTCTTTGCCCTGCGGAGGTTTCTCCCATTAGTTCGGGACAAACATGTCTTGATCAGGTCAGACAGCACCACCGCGGTAGCATACATAAATCGCCAAGGCGGCGTACACTCCCACCACATGTCACAACTCGCCCATTGTCTCCTCCTTTGGAGCCAGCGACTCAAGTAGCTGTGCGCCACTCACATCCCGGGCAACCTCAATGTGGTAGTGGACATGCTATCATGACAATGCTTGCCCAGTGGAGAGTGGAGGCTTCACCCCCAGTCAGTTCAGCTGATTTGGGAACGGTTCGGCAAGGCTCAGGTAGATCTGTTCGCCTCCCGAGAGACCTCCCATTGCCCGCTCTGGTATGCCCAAACAGAGGCTCCCCTCGGGGCAGACACACTGGCACACAGATGGCCCTCGGGGCTGCACAAGTACGCATTTCCCCCAGTGTGCTTTCTTGCACAGGTGCTGCGCAAGGTCAGGGAGGACGTGGAACAAGTCACCCTGGTGGCTCCCTACAGTCCCTCCAAGGCAAATTCCCCTGAGGAAGCACCTTCTTTCTCAGGGATGGAGCACGCTCTGGCATCCGCACCCAGACCTCTGGAACCTCCACGTCTGCCCCCTGGATGGGACGTGGAAGATCTAGCTGATCTACCACCTGCTGTCGTAGACATGATCAACCAAGCCAGAGCTCCCACTACTAGGCAACTTTACACCCTGAAGTGGCGCTTGTTCACGAATTGGTGTTCTTCCTGGGCTGAAGACCCACAGAGGTGCGCAGTTAGGTCAGTGCTCTCATTTCTGCAGGAGAGGTTGGAGGGGAGGCTGTCCCCTTCCACCTGTACATATCTGCTATTGCTGCCCACCACGACGCAGTAGATGGCAAGTCTTTGGGTAAGCACAACTTAATTATCAGGTTCCTAAGAGGTGGCCGGAGGTTAAATTCCTCCTGGCCAAGCCTGTTCCCAACCTGGGATCTCTCAGTGGTCCTCTCGGGCCTTCAGCAACCTCCCTTTGAGCCGCTAGAATAAGTTGGACTCAGGGCCCTCTCCCTGAAGACGGCCCTGCTGATCGCGCTCGCCTCCATCAAGAGGGTCGGGGACCTGCAAGCGTTCTCTGTTAGCGACACTTGCCTGGAGTTAGGTCCAGCAGACACTCATGTGATACTAAGACCGCGGCCAGGCTACGTGTCCAAGATTCCTACGACTCCCTTCAGAGACCAAGTACGTACCGGACACACAGCTTTAAACGTTCTGAGCAGCTCTTTGTCTACTTTGGTGCACAGCGGAAAGGGAATGCTGTCTCCAAACAGAGGCTTAAAAACATGTTGCCTAAAAACCCATGTTATGTATTCGCCACTCTTACCTCCCCCTCTCTGGACAGGTGTGGTCTCCGCAGAGTCTTTTCCCCCTGAAAAACAGGAAACCGGGTAAGACCGCCTTCCCACGATGCATGCAAAGGCCCCAGCCGTTTGGCTCTATGCGAGAAACAGGCCGGCCCGGCTAGGTTCAGCCCGTTCCCAGGTTGGCAAGTGTCAGCTTGTTCCCCTGTCTAGGGTAACCAGAAGGATTCAAACGACTTTTTTGGGGCATTGGGGAAGGGTACGTGCAGTCTGATACAGCTGGTCACTTTTTCACGTCAAGTACCTGCCCGGTCCTGTGACAGCAGTACACGTACACGGCTCAGCGCATGGCATGATTTAAATTGGACCCCTAGTGTCGCTTCTTCGACACAACGTCGAAGTGAGCGACAGACGGGGGATGTCTAGGTTACGTATGTAACCTCCATTCCCTGATAGAGGGAACAAGACGTTGTGTGCTCCTGGCCACGTCACTGGGCCGAGCCACTGTTGTGGCCGGACCATTTCCGGCTCCTCAGAAAAATCATGAATGAACTAGACTTATTTCCCCACCTTTATACCCCTATGTCCGGGGGTGGGGTATGCAAATACTGTCTGCCAACTTCTAATTGGCCTTTTTTCATAGACCAGAGGCATATTCGGCGCTGAAGAGAGACCCAAGTTTCGCTTCTTCGACACAACGTCTCGTTCCCTCCATCAGGGAACGGAGGTTACATACGTAACCTAGACGTTAATATTTTTCTTCATCCTTCTACCATGTAACACATGGGAACCTGATTTTATGGGTGTGGAATAAATGTATTTCCTGTTAAGGGGTTGTTGGGTTAAAAAATGTAAAAATCAGCACTCTTGGCTCAGGTGGAGAAAATTTTGTGAAAGCAACATCTTGGTGTTTTCGGAGTGTTGATGACCTATTCATCCAAAAATGGTGTTGTTATTGCAATTATGTCACCCACTCTGGATCTACGTGAAAGATCCAAATAGGGTTCGGAATCTATCGCTGGATTAAATGAGTCATATACAAGCAAACAGAACAGTTAATTCTATTGATGTTCCAATGGAGTTCAGGTATGGAAGGGCATGATGTACAGTGGGGTCCAAACGTCTGAGGCCACATTGAAAATATGGGTTGTTTTTTTTGTTTGTTTGTTTTGTTCAATTCCATTTTTCACTCAAATTATGTTGATTTTGTACTGTAAGTCATCATGGGCAACAGCGATCAGTTATGCAAGATAGCCCATCTTAGTGGCTTATTCTCATTTGAACCACCCCAATAAACCACCATTAGACTGAAGGAAAACTAAAAGCATCTAAAGCACTTACTGAATCGCTTCTGATAAATTAGTGGTGTGACACAATTCTGAAAGAAAAACAATGTTGATTTTGTCATGGTCTGAAAGAATTGTGGCAATCCATCAAAAGTAGCTTTATGTCTAGGAAAGTAATTGACTTGGTAACAATAATGCCAACATACAGACTAATAATGGCTGTTGCATATGCTTCACTGAATTAAAGACAACTGATTTACTTCAAACAGACTGAACTAAAAGATCTTTTTGGCCAGCAGAAGAAAATTATAGAGCTGTTATACAAAACATATATATGCAAACTGCAATCCTGCTCTAAATGAAGGGTATCATTTTAGGTCCGGGTTGCAACAAGTCTGGTTAAACGAACAGACGTGCATGTAACACTGATGATAGCGATTTATTTTGTGATTTGTGGTTGTTTGTGATTTGTGATTTGTAAATCAATGCTGTGGTTAGAGCTACAGGAAATGCTAGAAGCACAAAACCTCGATTGGCTCATTTCTCAGAGTAAGTTCTAGCTCTCAGCTTCTTATTTAGGCATAAGCAATACCATCAAACCACAAGACAGAGGACACAACAATCAATGTTAATACCACATACAATGTTAGATAACCCTACTGAGAAGACCAGCATGAATTTTCATGCTGGTTAGTGCTGGTTTGATGCTGGTCTAGCTGGTGGACAAGCTTAGTAATGCTTTTTTTTCTGGTGAAGCTGAAGCCTGGTGTAGACACTAGCAGTGTTATGGAGTAGTTAATTGTTGTCAAATCTGACCCAATAGCTCAAAATATATTCAGCAGGTACTTCCATTTAATAGTATGTCTTTCAAGCTAATACAGATTACAAAAAATTACATGGTGTCCTGAACTGTTTAAGAGCTTTAGCTCAATTGGTAGAGCTAGCAATACCAAGGCCATTGCTTTGATTCCCAGGGAACATGCTCACTGGCAGCATGTAAATGTTGCACTGAAAGTCACTTTGATAAAAGCATCCATCAAATGTAATCTAAGAGAAACTGTTTCTCACACTCTGGAAATCAAGTACTGTAGTTTTTTCCTTTTTCACATTTTGTAAGATGTCAAACTCTAGTTGTCCCACAAAGAACACTCATAGTCCCATTTTGACACTGCACAACATCTTAGCGTTGAGGGCATGTTAGCATTGTGCATGTAGGGGACACTAAAGTACAATTCACTCTCTGGCCTGAGTCTGAGTTCTATTGTCATTGTCAACCCCCTCCAGTGATTGGGCTGCTGTGGCATGCTGACAAAGCACTTGTAGAAGAAAAAAAAGACTTTGTTCAAGCAGCTGCAGCCCATACAGAGGAAGCACTCAGCTACATTTGCCTTTCATTCCTCTCTTGGGAGAGTGTTCTCCAGGAGGAAAGAGCATGGCAGGAAATCCATGCATACTGCCACTCTCTCCCACGCTAGCCTTTTCCAGCCGTCTGGGCCTGGAAGTTGCAGAGAATGAGCCGCCAGGCTCTCTCGCTAAAGTAAAATTAATCTGTCATCAGTTCCCTGAACTGCGAGGCAGCAGCTACGCTACAATCTGTAAAGAACATCACCTAATTGCCTGCAGACTAAGCAGGGCGACATACCAAGGCATCCCCAGGCAGTTAACATTTATAACACTTTTCTATGATGTTCAGATGTTTCATTACTCTGTTATTTTCCCAAATTCCATTGAAAATATAGGTTGATTGGTGTTTTATCTTAACAAGTGATTAATTTTGTTATGGTGATCTTGATGACACTGTGATGTCAGTGTTCATGGCAAATCAACATAGACATGGAGGTCAAATACCACTTTTGGAGGGCAGTTGGCAGGGAAGATGTTCTCCAAACTAGTAAATCACAAACCCACTAAAAAAATGCTCCAAGATGAACAGGATAGAGTAGAGTGACTGGGCGTTTGAACAGGATGGACTTCCACAAACAATAAGCAGGAGCGGGCATCCATTTAAAGAGACAGTTCACTAAAAAATGAGAGTTGAATCCTTGTTTATGCTCCCTCATGATGTTCCAAACCCATTTTACTTACTTTTTTCTGTGGAATTGTATAATTGTTTGCACCAAAACAGTCATACAGTAATTTGATAATATATGATAATTTTCCTCCGTCTCTGGCCCTGGTTTTGGTTGAATGCTTGGTTTTGGCCTAAGCTCCTACTTTAAATGTAAATGGCCACTGTTATGATTGGCTAACATTGTGCAGCCACTCGAATACAGCAATATTTGAAACTCAGGCGTAAGAGAATGAGCAAGCTCCACAACATTCTAAAACAAAATTTCAGGGTTTATATATAAAACGTACATCCATCACATTGCATCTGAATATATTAAACTGTTCACTCAAGCACAGCAGCTGCATAAAATATCAAACAGTCATGACATTTAAAATATTAATGAATCAAACTGTTTACTTACGGTTTTGCGATCAGGTCTAATAGTGTTTTTTACTGCCCAATCAATAGCATTTCCTTTACGAAGCTTACATTTTATTATGAGTGTTTCACAAGCAGACTATGCTGATATGCGCTGAAAAAAACACACATACATAGTCCAAAGCATGATGAAATAAGACG
Source organism: Moxostoma hubbsi (assembly GCA_032164185.1). Classification (NCBI taxonomy): domain Eukaryota; kingdom Metazoa; phylum Chordata; class Actinopteri; order Cypriniformes; family Catostomidae; genus Moxostoma; species Moxostoma hubbsi. The sequence continues at coordinate 34,293,077 of JAVLUX010000031.1, read as the reverse complement.
CTCACACACATACATTATCATCACTGCACTGATGTGCACATCGCCAGAAATGCATCAAATCGGTCAAAGACATCCATCTAGTGCATGTTTACATACACCAACAATAAAAATAGTGCAGATGGGCACAAGAAGGCATCCAGGACACATTTGTGCTCAAAACAGCAAAAGCAGCTCAGCTGAATGAAACAGAATGAGGTCTCCTTTTCAGAGTTTTAACTTGACACCACAACCGTGTCAAGTGCATGTTTATATACAAAAATAATTCAAAATAGTCAAGATGAGTCTCCTTTGGTGTAGTTAGTAGACCACACTAGGCCAGTCTGTCCTGCTCTCTGATGTGCACCAGTGAGAGGGGGCAAGGGTGTGATGATTTAAAGTAGGCATTGATGTTGTTGCTGTAGATCATGAGATCGAGACATTTTTGCAGCTTGGTTTCAATAAATAATTTTATTGCATTGAGGATTGTGTTTTGATTTCTGAAATTTACAGTATGTTTTTATAGTAGAATGACCTCTTATATGTCAAAATATCAAGTAAAATTTGATTACCTTGTGACATGACCCCTAAAATATTTATTCTTTTTTTTTTTTTACTTCAAAACAAGGATCTAATTATTGCCAATAATTTTTACCCCAGAATTATGTATTTTAAATCTGTCCATTGGAATAAATGATAATGATAAATATTCCAGAGATAAGTAACCATTTTTGTAAACCATTTAAATATATAAAATACAGTTACATATAACTAAGACATTCATAGAGGAGCGAGGGTAAGAGTCAAAGATAGTCACCCATGGTGGCTTACATGTAACACCATCACATCCTAAACAGTTAAAAAATGGCTTTTAAATATTTGTCTGCTATAGAGGACACAATGCACCAGAGGGTTACAGTTATTTTCATCTAGGTCCTAAACTGACGTATACAGATCTAATACAATAGAAACTAAACGTTTCACAAACTTCATACAGTCTTCCGTTGACACCTTTCTGTTTTGGCCACATATATAAGCAGATAATTATGAATATAATGTTAGCTTGTTTTCATATTATCCTGAAGCCTTTCTGCATGCTTAAAATACCAGGTCAGTAATACTGAGAAAGGGTCTTTCAAGCCTTTGACAGCTCTTTGCTTGATATGAGCTAGGGTTACAACAACTAAACGATAAAATTGTGAAAAAGCGGTAATGCAAATAGTTGACAATGAATGACATTATCAATTAGTTATGTCTGTGCTCTTAATTTGTCAAATATATATTTGAAACATATTTGCACACAATGTATATTATTTTTTATATAGCCTTCAGTTTGCACATTGTTTGAAGGGGAACAGTGGATACGTGAACACTTTTCAACAAAATACTGCAAAATGTGGCTTCTTTACCTGATTCATTGAATCTATAATCTACAGATTAACTGATTGTCAAATAGCTGGTAGTTATAACACTAGTTTGTGGCATCAAGGGAAGTCCTTTCCTTTCCATCCTTTCACATTAACCTCTGTCTGAACTTTACCGGTCTCAGTTATCACACCTTTTATTTGGGCCAAGTGTCAGATGAACTTGAAAAGACTAACAGTTTGTTTCACACACTTTTACTGCAAGTTTTAACCCTAGACAGGAAGAGGAGTGAGTGACTGAGGCGTCCTCAGACAGGACAAGGTTGGGAGGGGGCGTCTTCCTCTTTGTAAAGACACGCAGCTATCCCTCCCTTTACACCTCTCTACCAGACGCAAATCACCAGGGAGTCGTCCACATAATCTTACTCGGGCTACGGAACACACACTCAGTCTGCCATTTAAATGTGGTAACAGAATCAGAGGAAATTATCTAAACATTGAGAAATGGAATCATGTAAGAACTCAAAGGCTTGTGTATAGCAAATATGTATTATATTCATAATAAAATATTATATTATGAATAAAATATTCTATATTATACTACAGTTAGTTCCGTTCCTCTAATCTGATTGGACAAGTGGCATTCTAAATGTACATATACAACATACATTTTTGACTAGGATGATTTAGTTAGTTGAGGAGAGAATAGTTAAAACCACTGAAGTGTTATGGATTACTTTTATGCTGCCTTTATGTGCTTAAGGTTTTGGGCCCTATTCACTTGCATTGTATGGACCTAGAGAGCTGAGATATTGTTCTAAATATCTTTGTATTTTGCACAAGAAAGAAAGTCATACATATCTGGGATGGCATGAGGGTAATGATGAGAGAATTTGTGTTTTTGGGTGAACTATTCTTTATATAAAAAATGTTAAATAAAAAAGTCTGCACAGTTAGTATAAATTAGCCTTAAAAGTGCTCATAAATTCTATAACAATATAAGGATGCTTCCCTGTTAGGATTACTCCGCCACACACAACGGTTGATCCCGCTTTGTCTTCGTTTGCGACTACTTTCATTAGCAAAGGAAAAATATACGAAATATCTGTCGATGTTATGTCCAAAATATCACAATTGCAATTGTGCATTTGTACTGAAAATCATCAGATATTCAATACAACAGCAATCTTGCCTGTGTGATATTGCTTGAATAAAATAATACGTGTGTAGCCATTAAAAGCAATAGCATGCCATTGCATTTCATAATGAAGACTTATCAAGAAGTTATCATGTCAAAACACAAGGTGGACATACTTTTGAATTCTGGGTCTATTTAATCAGTTTTATGGAATGCAACAACCCAAGATATCCCATGGTATAACTAAATTACTTGAGTATTTATTTAGTTGATTACAGTGGAGTGTGTTGTTTATTTTCTGATTTTGGTAAGTAAACATCAAATATGCAATTTGGTACTTACTTTGATTTTAAAAAGAAAATGTGTGGAAGGGCATTTACCACAGTCTTCAACTCCATGGGTAAGGAATGTTGATAAAGACAAAAAAAAAATAAAAATAATTATAATTTATCCCTGAGCAGCAATTGATTTCCATAGCATTTCCAACAGTGGGGAACTGCCAATATGAGACATGAAAGTCAGTTTGAAGATGACTGGTTTTCACGAGCAGGTTGAAAACAGTGTACTCGTACTACTTGTAAATGAACGTGATTTTTATGATTCTACCAAACTTATAAAAAATAAGTCATAACAAAGTTACAAGGATGAACTACAGCTGATTTTTCTATGCACATACTTTCAGAGTCTAAATCAGAATAAGCCTGAATATGAATCTGAAGGGCTCGCATAACACTGCCCTCTATTGGTTTTCAGGATAATTGCGAGATGTATTGATGGCAGAAATCTGAGGCAATAGTCAGGGCACATTGCAAATATGTTCTCTTACACTGTAAGAGGCTGACCATAATCACAATTAAGATGAACTAAGACCAAAACTTAGATGGTAATCAATAACTCTTTGCATCTCATTAATATTTAAAGAAAGTATTTAAAGGAATAGTTTACCCGAAAAAGAAAATTATGTCATTATTTACTCACCTCATGTCATTCCAAACCCGTATGCTGTTAATAAGTCTTGCCATACAATGACAGTTCATAGTGACCATGGCTGTCAATCTCCAAAAATTATCACAAAAAAAGCACCACAATGCTTGGAATATAGCACTTGAGTCATATGGAGTACTTTTACTATATGGTGTTCGTTGTCCTGTGAATTTGAGCTTGACAGGCCCTGGTCACTATGAACCACACAACGAAAAGTTCTTAGTTTTTGTGTTCCACAGACGAAATAACAATATATGGGTTTGGGACAACATGAGGGTGAGTAAAAAAATTGAATTGTCATTGCAAAGCCATGCATTGCAAAGTTATACACAAACAAGCACCAGGTAATCGTCAGAGCATCTAGTATGTAGTGACCTTGTTTGAACGTGACTATATCATGCTTATTACATTGAGCATGTGATGTCTGAAATGAAATCTTGGCCAGTGCGAGTAAGTGAGATAAGTGAGTTGGGATGACTACAATGTGAAGATGCACGCATACCTAATCCAACCTTTAATTCCTTCCGTTCTGTTCAGAATCACATTCTGCATATCAGGGTGTTCATGACGACAAGACAACCCCATATGTGCACTCGCTTGGCCCATAAATCTGGCCCAGTTATTACCAGTTGCATTAGCATCCAGGTGATGTAACCAGATATACATAAATATTTATGTTTATGAACCTTGTGACATTTGGCAGATATTTCCTGTCAAAGCAATAACATCTTCTAAGTTGTTTCTTTAAGTCATCATTGTATCAAATAGCAAACTCTAAATTGGCTATAATGCAATAAGTACATTTTTTACTAATAAAATAAGTGAACTGAGTCTCTGTGCACATACGACTGGGATTAAACGTCATATTAAATGCTTGCCACTGACAATATCATCAGTGTAATGGCATCTAATCAGTGTCATGCTTTTGTTATTTGCTTGAAAATGTCATACAAGCAGTCCAACCCTTGCAATGCTAATCATCAAAATGGGAAGGATCATTTCCAGGAATTTTAGTTAAAAACTCTCTAAAGTGTTTTGGCAGTTCCGCCGATTTTTGTACTGTGATAGCAACACATTTATTTATTTATTTATTTATTTATTTATTTTGGATTCAAACATATACAAATGTATTACAAGCTTTTTTAACCACCTTTAAGTTCCTATTAAGACATTGTGTGAAGTAATATTTCTCAACCAGTTTTGCTTCAGTGTCAAGACATTGGATATATCAAGTGGCAACTCAATACCCATGTTTAATTTAGTTTGGGTCATTTTTTTTTTTTTTAATTTGCGTAGTTTGTTCATGAGATGCTCAAACAAACAGACCAATGTTTTGATGGTCCCACAGGACCAGGGTGTTTACGCTTTTGGGGGGAATCAATCTACAAATGGCGTACTGTAGTTGTTTCTGCATTCTAAACAAGGGCAGGAGAAGGCATTTTAACATTAAAAAATGACGCACTTCACCTTTAAGGTATTTGTTGATCGTACCTTTAAAGTACATATGTCTGAGCATAAATTACACCAAGATGATTTTATGTTAGGGAATGTAGGGAGGTAAAAATTCTTAGCATTTCCCTAAAAGAAACACTGAGGCTGACCACGTGAAATTGATTTATTAAAGGGCCATTTAAATCCTTGTTATAGAACTATTTGCTTCATAATGTCAAATACTTTCACTAACCGATGTTGGGACTGATGAATAGTAAATACAGGCAAGTGGCATTACCCAAAACTATTGGCAGCATATATACTGTAGGATTTTAAATCAGATGAATTCTTCTGGGATTTTTCTTTTTTTCTCTGTCCTTTACAATTGTTGCTTGACCCCAATGGGACTTTGGGTAAAAGCCAAGTCAGACTGTGTGACATAAAAAATATTTTATGATGTACATCATTGGAGGTGTCATGTAGAGTTTAGTCATGATTGACAGTATTAACTGACTGTTTCAAGTCACCGGTGTCTGTTCTGGCATTCTCATTTGCAAGTGAAAGCAATGTTTAACTGGAATTTTTTTTTAAGATTTCAGAATGTCTGTCTGGAATGGAATGTGTCATTGAATGCTCATTTTTTAGAGTGAAACTGACCCAAAAGTTTGGATACAGTCAGAAGCTAAGATTCATCGCCAAGGCAAATAATGGCCCATCTAGGAGCATGTTACACTTAGTAATCAAAGACTAGTGATTAGGAAAAGGAATCTTTTGGACTTCAGACATTTGTATGGACAGCAAAATCGTGGCCAAATTCTAACAGTGTGCAATGGGCTTAAATCCAGTAAAATTATAAAAACACGTGTATTTTAGATAGCGAGATTGCCTTGGTGTACACTTATTTTGCATGCTACTAGATAATCAAATTACTGCAATAAAATAGTAGTCATGGTCCGTTTAGCTCAGACAAATTTGTTCTTGAAAATAATGATAAATATAGTCTTATTTCTGAGACTCTGTTTATCCATTTCTTGCTCAGACTAAACGTGCTTCAAGTTGAACCGAATTGCATGACAGTTCTTCAGCACATTAGTCTCCTAATGAGTTCCGTTTCATGTTGGGGAACACAACGTGATGCAAATCAAACAAACAGCGAGCATTCCTCACCATCAATATCCAGACTGGGGACCACAAAGACGTCAGAGAGTCAAAGAGAGGCAGCCAGACAAATCTCCTCAACTCCTGATACATCAAGTCGAAAACATGGGAGTTCTGTTTGTTTTCATTCAACATGAGAGGAAGACAGAGAGTTCAGTGCCACAGTTCAGTGCCACACCATAAGCCAGCTGTACAGATGTTAACACTTTCTACACTCCATGACTTTGCAGGGACCCACCGCTAATAGACCTCTATTAGGCAAATTGTTTGAGGGGAGAACTTGCCCACATTACTAGCTGGGATTGCATGCGGTACCAGTGCTGCATGCTTGATCCTGATAACACAGAGAGGACACCACGAAATATAGATCAATAGTTGTCTGTTCAGGGTTAAATGGAAAATCCAATTTTCAAGTGTTTGGCTTACAAAGTTCATGTTGCTCAACTGGTAGATAATTGTAGTAATGAATAATAATAGTAATGAATCATGGGTTCGGTTACATAATATTTATGCATTCGGCAGGCACTTTTATCCAAAGTGGCTTACAGTACAGTATATTTAAAGTATACATTTAGCCAGTATGTGTGTTCGGGAAATCAAACCCATGACCTTGGACACAGACCATCCACGGGTCATTTACTAACTATCTGATGTATATTGCACTCAAAACTGGAAAATGCTTTCTTGATCTGTTAAGCACTAATCCACCTTTTTACTGAACGAGGAAGTGTTCCACAATTCAACAGAAGCCTGATTTAGATTTTCACTTGCATCAACCAATGTTTTTAGAGTATAATGTGATGTTTACTGTATTAAATGGCAAAATATTAAAACGTGCGACTCCATAGTGCCAATATAGAGTCGCATTGACAGTCTTTTGACAGTGTATCTCACCCAAGTCGGTAGATGACATGAAGCAATGCCCCGAAGTTAGTTATTTTGATTTCATTAAATACTTCAAATTGTTATATGACAGTCAACATCTGAAAATGTAGAGCCTGAACTCTTTTTTACTCCAAATAATACTTAAAATGGTTGTTGTTCTCCATCCAGATTGCTCGTTTCAGTGGTTTTTGCATTGCTTCTCAAGGAGGCCAGAACCAGAAAACCACCCAGCAATCAGAATCATCAGTGCGCTGGCCAGTGGTTGGTCTGGAAATCTATGGATAGAGGTAGGTGTTATATTGGTTAAATTGATATAAAAAAGAAATGCATCAACCACTAGACATTTTTGAGTACCGTTCTCTTGCAGTAATGCTAAATGACACTGAACGAAAATGAATATAGATACAATTCAGAGGTTGCAGTACAAATAATCATTATGTATAATAATCATATTATTTTTATCTCTCATTAGTTTCTTTTGTGCTACGTTGCATTAAGAGGGGCCTTTTTCTCGTGGTCTTCTAGGATGAGAGTGTGTTCCCTTTTTAAAAAATTCAGTAAATAATAAAAAATGCTCGGTTAATGCAATCTCTGGGTCCAAACACTTTACTTTCTAAGAGAAAATGATGAAGAGCTTGTAAATAATATATTCCTGTCAAAGTAGGCGGTTCTTGGCCAGAATAAGATGCAATGTGGACCAGACCTTTTTCCATCCAGTAAAATAAACTATGCTATATGCGTTTAGCTACATGAACACTTTGCAGTGAATGCAGGGAATGCATGGAATGATAAAAAAAAAAATGTGTCCCATGCCAAAATCAGCTATAAAGTTTCCTACTCTGCATCTGTTTGAATGTATCTGATTTTATTCACACATGATCTGAATCGTCCCGCCGTGAGATGTGATCTCAAAAAAAATTTGCACTTAGTCATCTGTTAAAAAACACATGTTGTGAATGGGACAGCGCAGCTCTCCAAAAATCTGTCATTCCTGCTCCAACTCATGTCACGCAGTTCCAACCTGTGCTTTTTCCCCCTCTTAACAAACAATACATCACTCAATCAATCTTTCAATATGATAATTATTGCCTGAGAAGAATTGCTGGGTGTTTGTGGTTTGTGTTTACATCCAGACATGCTAGATTCCATTTCCCTCCCTGCTCGTATTCCAGTATCACATAATTAGTCTCCCAGACAATGCATTTCAGAGGGACATATGTTTAATCAATAATAATGAAGGGGCCAGAGAGCCAAAGTTTTCATTGCAGACTCTGTGGCAGGGAGGAAAAAACCCTTAAACGAGCCATAAACATCAACACTAAGACCAGAGAGATGTTTGAAAAAGAGCGATGCATGATATCGCTGTTCAAATAGCCTGTCATCGCATTGCCAAAACCTGTTATTTGCCCCATCAGTAATCCAATGAGCGTTTGGCATGCAGAATATGCAACACCTCTAGTCTGGAAATCCAAAAGCATCTGTCTTACTTGTCACCACATTTTACAGACTGGGCAGTAGCTTTTGTTTGTGTGTGTTCCATAGTGATCTGTCTCCTAAGGGACGAAATCTGTGGGTGTAACATAATGATTAAGAAAATGACAAATGGATCTGATGTATTCCTCACATGCGATGTCGAGAGAACATCTGTGCTCAAAGCCAGGCAGCAAGAGCCCAGAGTTCATACTGTACCATCCGAATGGAGGTGATGACCCAACTGGGTGGGAAGTCAGACTGCTGAGGTAGAGGTGAGGAGCTCTGCTAACTCACCTACCCCACCTCTACAACCTTTTCAACCAGACCTACACATGTAAGCATTTACATATCCATCTGTACAAAACATAGCCTAGGAAATAAACAAGACAATTGGGCTTTACAGAACATTGCATCTCAGCTCTGGTGTCGATATGTCCCTGTTGCCTAAGTGGTGAACTGCATCTTGTACAGGCTGTGCCCAGTCATGCATAGCAAAACGTTCTATTTGCAGTATTTTCTGTCAGTAGTACGCTCCTTCAGAAAGCCTCATATCTTCTTGTTTTGAACTATTTTGGAATTTATGGCTCAAAGCCAACGAAAACCAATGGAAACACAGAAGGGAAATGGAACATTGCAAAAGTGCGTGAGAGAAATTGTAAACTGTGCAATTTGCTAACACAAACTAATTTAGTCCATATCGTCATTAAAGAAAATAATGTGTTTTGGAAGTGATTACAGACAGACAATGACTCTGAATAAAAACTTTGATCTGCTTAGGAAGCTCCATAGGAAAGGAAAACCACAAATGAGATCCCTTTAATATCTCAATTGTATCTCCTAGACAGAAATTAGATTATAATGAGGGCAAATAGAGAATCTTTCTGAAGTGTTGTGCATCTCAGACTCTTCTCATTGAAGTAATGTTAAAAATGAAAATTCTCTCATAATTTACTCACCCTCATGCCATTCCAGATGTGTATGACTTACTTTCTTCTGCAGAACACAAATAAAGATTTTAAGAAGAATATCTCAGCTATCTAGGTCCATACAGTGGAAGAGAATGGTTACCAAAACTTTGAAGCTACAAGAAGGAGGCACAGGAAGGCAGTAATATCAAGTTCCATAGGATGAGAACAGACCAAAATATAAAAAATGTTTCATTATAAATCTTGACATCAGCATCATGATTTCAAGCTCGATTACACTTCCTAGCGCCATATAGTGCTCTGCATATGCACCAAGCAATAGGAAGTTTAATCAAGCTTCAAATCGTGATTGTGGAGAAAATGCACTTGCATTGTATGGACCTACAGAGCTACAGAGATATTCTGCTAAAAATCTTAGTTTGTGTTCAGCAGAAGAAAGAAAGTCATACACATCAGGGATGGCATGATGGTAAAGTATGAAGTTTTTTTTATGAATAAATGATGAAAGAATTTTTATTTTTGGGTGAACTATTCTTTTAAAGACCTCAGTGACCTCTCAGGATGTGCCAGGGTGGTTGACTAAACAACTAGTCATCTAAAAACTAACTACTAACATGAATATTTTCAGTGGTGATGGTTTTAATGGGAGACACAATTCTCAAATTAAATGAGAGGTGCAACTTCTTAGAGAGTGTTTTTGCATGATTATAGCTTGCTGTGCTAAACAGTGAAGAACAGTCAGCACAGTAAAGAGTTGCAAGAAGTTTCATCTTTTTAATGCTTTAGGTTTAGTCTTTTTATGCGCTATTATAGCAAAGTGCTGCATCAATGTTACATTTCAAGATGATCTCTGTCAGACATTAAATCCTCTGCTGTGAGTAATGTTCCTGCATTTGTGATGTGTTGTAGAGAGATGAAAGTCTTTTGCTGATTCTGTCTGACAATGGATAAATAAATAGTTGCTGAAAGAAAAGTTTAAACTGCTTGATGTTGTGAACTAGATGTGTACCATAATATTAAATCTGTTGTAAAAACTGTAAAAAGATGGACCATTGAAGCAGAGCTGGAACTAAAAGCCTTCTTTGACTTCACTGATTGGAGTGTTTTTGAAGATGCAGACACCAATCAATAGGAGCTCACAGATACTATGACATCATATATCAGTTTCTGTGAGGATATGTGCATTCCTACTTGGAATTATTTAAGGTTTAACAATGACAAAGCATGCTTTACAGAAAAACTGAGGCAGCATCATCAGGCCAAAGACGATGCTTACAAAAGTGGGGATAAAATCTAGTACAATAAGGCCAGAAACACGCTGACAAAAGAGACTGGAGTGGCCTGAAATACATTACTATCTACAAGACACCATCCTCCCAACACTTTATGGAATCAACAACTGGCTGACGACCAAAATGTGTTTTACTGTAGATTTGAAATACCCAGTCTCACACCTCAAACCCACTCTGACCTTCACTTAACACAAACATCAACACCTCATACAACCACCCCTTCTCCCCTCCTGCTACTCAACCTGCACTTCAGATCTGTGAAGAGGATGTGTGCTGGGTCTTCCAGAAACAAAATACAAGTAAAGCACAGGGCCCAGATGGTGTTTCAGCCACTTGTCTAAAATACTATGCCGACCAGCTGGCCCCCATCTTCACACATATCTTCAACAGATCACTGGAGCAGTGTGATGTTTCCTGCTGCTTCAAACACACCACCACCAACCCTGTTCCAAAGAAACCCAAAATCCCAGGACTTAATGACTACAGACCCGTCACTCTGACGTCTGTGGTTATGAAGTAATTTCAGAGACTGGTGTTGGCCCATCTGAAGGACATCACTGGACCCTTTCTATATCCCATTCAATTTTTGTGGAATTCAGTTTGGCTTTCAACACCATCATCCCAGCTATTCTCCAGACTAAATTAACCCAACTCTCTGTTCCCACCTTTATCTGGCAATGGATCACCAGCTTTCTGACACATAGGCAGCAGTTAGTGAGACTGGGGAAATTGACTTCCAGCACCTGTACAATCAGCTCTGCTGCCCCCAGGGATATGTGCGCTCCCCACAACTCTTCTCCCTGTACATAAATGACTGCACCGCCAAGGACCCCTCTGTCAAGCTCCTGAAGTTTGCAAGTCAAGACATTTTTATTTGTATAGCACTTTTCACAACACATCATTTTAAAGCAGCTTTACAGAAAATCATGCTTTAACAGAAAATGAAACTGTAATATCTATAAAGACTTAGAGTCATCATTGTGTAATTGTAAATTGTGTATAAAAATAAATAATTAAATAAGAATTGCATTTAGAACCCCAGTAAACAAGACGAAGACAACGGTGGCAAGGAACACAAAACTCCATAAGATGGTGGTTAATGGAGAAAAATAATATTGGGAGAAACCAGGCTCACTAGTTCTAACTGGGAGCCAGTTCCCCTCTGGCAAAACAGCATGAATATAATGCCAATATACTCCCAACCAGTGTTAGGGAGACTATTCCATAGTTTTGGAGCCAAATAGGAAAAGGATCTACCTCCTTTTGAGGATTTTGATGTTCTAGGAACTATTAACAGGCCAGAATTTTCTGATCGTAATGAACGTGATGGATGGTAGAACGTCACTTATGTACCTTGGAGCTAGACCATTCAAAGCTTTGTATGTAGTTAACAGAATTTTAAAATGTATACAAAATGTAACAGTTAGTCAATGTAACAATGATAAAATGAGGCTGATATGATCATATTTATTGGTTCTAGTCAGCACTCTGGCCAACCCGGTATCACGCCGAGGCGTGAAATAGACACGCCGGTCCACTCGCGGATGCGTGTCTATTTCACGCTTTGCCTCCTCCAGGCGTGTACATGACACGCGCGCGTCTACGTAGAATACCGGCAGGGGGCGATCGTTTCCTCGACGCCAACAACTGTCCGCGCACCAAAGAGGAAGCGATACATCGCGTTCTCCACTTCCGGGTTTATTTTTGTAAATAAATACACTTTTTAAATAAATATATATATATATATATATATATATATATATATATATATATATATATATATATTTATATATATATATTTATATATATATATATATTTATTTGTTTATTTACATCAGCACAAGATACTCGACAGCCCACACACACACACACACACACACACACACACACACACGTATAACAACGTTAGGCTACAGCAACGTTAGGATTTCTTCATGAAAGCAGCACTATGTAATGAACCTTTATTTGTCACATATGGTCACAAGTGAAAGTAACCGGCGAAATTGGCCGGCATCCCGCCCGCACGAACGTGCAACGCGACGACAACGGTATCGCTTCCTCTCTGGTGCGCGGAGAGTTGTTGGCGTCGAGGAAACGATCGCCCCCTGACGGTATTCTACGTAGACGCGCGCGTGTCATGTACACGCCTGGAGGAGGCAAAGCGTGACACCGACACGCATCCGCGAGTGGACCGGCGTGTCTATTTCACGCCTCGGCGTGATATCGGGTTGCTCTGGCAGCTGCATTTTGAACCAGTTGAAGTTTACTTATTGAACTTGCAATACATCCTCCCAGTTGTAACATCTGAGCGGTCTCCCGTCCACCAGAGGGAGCCCTCACCTGAATACTGAACTGTGTCACTTCCTGTTTCCTGCCACATCTGTTCCTGCCTTGTCACTTCATGTCTGTCATGTATATAAGCCATGCCCACTCACTCAAACTCTGCAAAGTATTGCCAGTTTACCTGCCTTACCAAGTGTTTACATGTTGTTATCTCGTTCTGCTTCATGTTATGATCTTCTGCCTGTTTATTGGAATTACAATCTTGGATTACCCCTTTTGGATTGATTAGCTGTTGCTAATCTCTACCTGTATTACTGTATTACTGTATTACTGACTACGTTTGTGATTGCTGATTTGGATGTGTTCATTAAACTCTTCTGCATAATGGATTCTAACCCAACCTCCGGTCTGAGTTTGTTACACCAGTAATGCATTACAATAAATATTTAGTCTTGAGGTCATGAATGCATGAATTAGTTTTTCAACATCAGCAACAGAGAGCTAGAGTCATAACCAGGGCTGGACTGGTAATCTGGCATATCGGGCAATTTCCCGGTGGGCCGACACACTTTGGTGCCGATCAGGGATGGACTGGCCAGTGGGAGAACCAAGCGGGCCAGTTGGTTGGCCACGAAACGTGCCGATTGGGCAGCTATAAGCAAAAATGAGCTGTCGCGTCATGCAGAACGGAGCACAAAACGGCGCCGCGATATGCAGAAAAGGACTGCGAACCCCCCGCTCAACAACTTTTTTTATCAACCCCCCGCCCCTGTTGCCATGCAATATCCCGGCCCAATTTCTCTTCCAAGTCCAGCCCTGGTTGTAATTTAGCAATATTTCGGAGGTGGAAGAATGCTGTTCTACAAACATTTGCAGTTTGATTTTCAAAGGACAGATTGGTATCAAATATAACACCCAAGTTCTTCGCTGTAGAAGATGATGTAACAGTACATCCAAATTATATTTTAGTTCAAAAGGGCAAACAGTGGAATTTATCATATTATGCAAAGCCGCATTTGTCATTCGCCACCATGACCACAATTGGACTTTTGAAGCTGAAATAATGAGTGGATTATACATGCTCTTTCAATCAGCAAGTGAGGAACAACATGGATGTTATTATGCCATCTTTCTTGGCAAGGATTTGCATACAATACATGCATAGTCAGGTACAAGAGAGAAGGCTACTAACGTTACATTAGGTAAGATGCAAAACTTGTAAATTAACTTGTTAATAGCAATTAGCTGTGGGATCTGTGCTGATGGGGTTCAGTTGGGTCTGTGTGTACTGGCCGGGTCTGGGTCCAGATTTCAAATAATAGACTGGTCCGAGTCGGTCCCGTGTAGTACATTTACGGCATTTCTCAGTTCTGCATGGGTCTGGGTCCAAACTTTCAAATAATAGACGGGTCTGTGTCGGATCTGGATAGCACATTTCCGGGTCTCTTCAGGTTCGGGGACACATTTTTGAACCTGTGAAGACCTCTAAACTGGAGTGCTTCATGATGATCCTCGCTGCACATTTAGAGATGCAAGATAAGAGAATGAGAGTGAGAATGAGCTTTATTGTGAAAGGAATTTGTCTTGGTGATAGAAGCTTCCAGTGCACAAGCAGTAGACCAAGATAATAAAAAAAATAGAATCTGACAGCTCATCCAATGGAAACTCCCCAGATGTTGAGAATCATTCACGTTGTATCAGATGACAGAGCAGAGCATTAATCAACTGTGAACCATGCAGTACAAGTAAAATATATAATTAAATCACAGCATTTGCGCATTAATCTCAACTCAACTTTATTTATATTGCATTTAAAACAACAGAGTTGACCAAAGTGCTTCACAGTAAAAAATGTAATCCACATACACAACATCATTAATCTAAAATACAAACACTTCAAAACTGTGTCCTACATTTAATCAGTCAGACTCAAAGGCCAGTGTAAAGAGATGAAATTTAAGACATGATTTAAAAGTCTTCAGTTGTCACACTCATGGAGCTATACCTTGTCACAAACTGTTTATGCGGAAAAGGGAAGCTTCCGGCAACACACATTATAATAAAAGCTAGATTCAAAATAAAAGCTAGATGCCTGAAATTGAAGAAACTGAATTAAAATATATTACAACTGTATAGTAAAATATATGATTCACTGCAATAATACAAATAATAATAATATGAATTATCACAAGCTAGATGTTGTCTTACATCTTTTATACTAACAAATAAAAACTGCAGCAACCACAAATGTGCTCTCTTAGCTCTCTCCTTTATTCTTATTCTTAGCACATACATATCTCAGGCTCGCTATTGACCCCTAGCGGGCGGAGCAGGATAAGTGAACATATAACATTTTCCCTTTTCTTTTTTTTTCTTTCTTTTTTTTTTAAAGAATATAGCCTCCAATGCAAAGTATAGTTTTGACATAACACAGTCATTTCATGAACAACATCGTAAGCCAACAGAACAATTGATTCCAGCATGCCAAATCTACCAATATTAACAGTGTAAGCAATCACATTATCACACAAATTAATCACACGCTTCTTTACCCATAACACAAGGAAATGTATGTTTTGTTTTGTTTTCCAGCAACAATTGTTATGTTCTCAATAAACACATCTTAAACACAAGAATATACAATCACAGATTTAATAGAACAGTGCAAATGCATTTGTTCAAACATCAAAAGTTTGAAACTCAATAGCTTAATGTTGTGATTAATGTGCATGTGATATTCACGTAACAGCCTTTGTGCCAGACTGGAGGGTACCTAATTCTAAACTGTCTTTGAGGTACCAGTGCGGTATATAGCTTTTGCACCTCTGTAAGGCCCCTCTCCGAATGGCTTTGGACAGGGCATTGTGAAAGGCGTTCCACATTTTCCCATCATCAAGGATGTAAGGGTCCTTTCCTTTTTTTCCCAGCACAGTACAGGTTGAACTAAATTGTGACCTGCTCTTTTTCACATGAGTGGGTAGCTTCACCCGCACTCTGTCCCCTGTTCTCAAAGCAGATGGTTTCGCTGCTCCTTTGATGTCAGGGTAAGTTTTTACTTGGGACTGGTGGGCCCAGACATGAGCTTGTACTGTAGCATCAACACAAGCAGAGGGCTCAGTGGTTAGAATATGTAGGGTTGTTCTCAGTTTGCAGCCAAGTAACAGTTCACTGGGGGCAACACCTGTGATGGCATGGGGTGTGGCATGATAATTCAGCAAGAAATCTCTCACAGAGGCTTTTCAGGGTTTACCCTTCGAGGTTTGAATTCAAACCTTCTTCTTGTTACCACATACACATCTCAGGTTCGCAATTGACCCCTAGCGGGCAGAACAGATTAAGTGAACATATAACACAAAACTGCTGTTTGAAGTTTGGAATTAACAAATGCAATGACATGTTGAAAAGTTATATTTTGCACATCCCTAGTGATCTCAATTGTGCCTAAAATTTCAGATTAGATCTCAATAATGTTTTAATTGTGCTCAGATTTGCCAAAATCAAAAGTCTGTGATTTTAGAAACATCTGAGGCAAAGTTGATACTTGAATTAAACATAGCCATTAAGTCTGTGTGTTAAAAGACCAACTTCTGAGCAATAACATTTTCCTCTGAGAACATGAAAAAAGGATAAGGTTAAATAAGTGTCAGCTTTAATTCCTTTGCTGGGCTGAGTTCTGTCTGCTTTACCCAACATCTGTAGAACACATGACAAAGTGAGGTATTCCAATACCTCCGACAAGACCGCTTCTTTTAAAAGGCGAGAGAAAAAATTGCCCAGGAGAGGAAAAATGTCTAAGAGTGTTTTGCTGCGCGTCAAGTCAATCCCAGAATATTCTGCAGTCTGCAGGGGTTGCAAAGTGTATTCCCTTCTGTTTTCTTTACAGGAATATTTCATAAACCAATGAAAATTCTGTCATTATTTACTCTCATGTCATTCCAAAAACCCATTTTGTGAAACACAAAATGAGATGTCAGGCAGAATGTTAGGGTCTTACAACCTCAGTTGCCATTCACTTTTCTTGTATGGGAAAGAGCACCGTCAACATTCTTCAAAGTTTGGACTCTTGTGTTCCACAGAAGAACAATGTTCATATGGGTTTGGAAAGAGTAAATGATTACAGAATTAGCATTTTTGGGGTTAACTATCCCTTTAACATTTCCCAGAACTCTCATCTTACTCACAGCCAAACACTGCTGTTTTAGGTGAGACCACAAAAAGGTGGATTTCCATTCAAGCTTGATTTACATAGACTGGATCTAAACTTAGACCAGCTTTTCTTAGCATGAAGGTGAGAGATGTTTGGCCCTTTGGTGTGATGTGCAGTTATGTGCTATGGAGAAGTGAAGACTGCAGGAATGCACTCCACAATATTTCAATTGTGTAAATGCATCATGGGCTGAGAGGTGTCCTTAAAAGGATAGTTCATCCAAAAATGAACATTCTGTCATCATTCACATATGTGCATGTTGTTTCAAACCCAAATTACTTTGTATTTGTTTTGTTTTTTGTGGAAAACACAAGATGTTATGCAGACTATTGGCCTTTACCTTCATGGCATCTTTTTATCACATACAAAGAGGATGGTGACTGAGGATGTCAGACCCTAAAATTCAGAATAACATCTCCAAACATCACAAAGCTTTTAAAATCTAATGACTATTTCCCAAAATTAGTTATAATGTTATAATGGTTATAATATATGTTATACCATACTGTATACAGTATATGGTATAAAAAGCTATAATGGAAGAATGGACAAATGTTCCACAGAAGAAAGACAATTCATATGAGTTTGGAAAGAATAAATGATGACAGAATTTATATTTTGGGGTGAACTATCCCTTTAACGTACATCACTCAAATCATTAGTGAAAACCTCAGATGGGTTTGACAAAGTATGTTGTCAGTAATATCCCTGCTATTGCCCATCTAATGAAAAGCAGATCCAATGTTCTTCACAAAAATGTCCAAACTGTGATACTAAAAATGCAGAAACCTTGGCACATTTGCAAAAGGCAGTGGTCTTAGAAAAGATGGGGCATTACAGACTAGTTCATTATCTACTTATCTACTTATCCACTTAGCAAACCAACATTTAATGGGCAAAGGGATGTGCTCTAAAATGATTGAGTAGAGTCTTGGGTTGCATCCCTCTGCTAAGAATAAACCATCATCAAATCAAATCACTTTATTGTCACACTACTATGTACACAAGTGCAACAGTAGGTGAAAGTCTTGTACAGGAGAGGATCATGTAGAGAAACATGTTAAAAAATAAATAAAACGTGGGATGCAGGATACAGCAGGATACAGTCTGTTTGAGCACATAGGCTGCATTTTAAAAAGTAAAGACACACCAAACAGGCCAAATTATCTGATTAAAGGAGAGGTGGAGCAAGGACAGATGGTCCACAGGCTCTTTGCTGTCTGGCAGGAATTAGTATCAGAGCTGTAGAGAACTTGAAAACAAGACTGTCCTTAGATACTTGTGTGGGGGACAAATATTAGCCTTGATATTAGAACATTGACGAACTCACACACTGTCCCTGAACTCATCAAAAAACAATCGCTATAATCATTTGTATGCACGTTGTATGCATAGCTCTCCTCCTGTTGCTAAGGTCCTTTTGGCTGGATGGAAAAGAGGGGTTTATTAAAATGGATGTGAGAAGGGAACAAAACGTGACTGGACAGACAAGGATGACTTTATTCGCCTTCTCTACAGTCCATTTGAAAAATCAAGGCTGTAAATGCCAGCAAACAAGCTTACTCTCTCTGTCTCTTGCTCTCTCTTTCTCTCTCCAGTGCTGGTCCCAAATTAAACCAATCCTGCCTGTCTGAAACATTTTCTATGAACTGCCACGTTGGATCTTATCTGAATCATATTATAGCTTGCACAACATTTAAAAGACGCAAGTGAGTTAAACTGTAATGTTTTGGAGCAGGTGCATGTCTATCGAAGGACTCTATGTCAGTGCAAAATACTTTAAGGTGAAGTGTGTCATTTTTCAATGTGCTAATTCTAAGTGAAAGTTTTGTTACAGTGCAAAGCGCAAGTGCGTGTGTGTGTGTGTGTGTATAAGTGCCTGCACTATTTGTGGCCCAATGGCTACAATATGTGGGTGTATTGTGTGTTAAAGAAGTGGCGCAAAGCGCAATTTGCTATTTTCCTGAAAAATAGGTCAATGCGCTGACAGGGGTCAGGAATATTTTTTTCACTGAGTAGTCAATTTTTAAAATTTTTTTGTATTTTTTTGTATTTTACATCGTATTTAAAGAGCCATAGCACAAAATAATAATCTACTCGCTAATCTACTAATCTACTTTTTTAATAAAATACATTTTTATTATGCCCATAGACTATTCAAAAACACAAAAAGAACAAAATATGCAGCGATTAATGGGTAACATGTAATATGGAATTGAGTACACATGTTTGTGTGGGTCTCCATAAAATCTTACAATTGTTCATGGAAAAGTTCACTTCCCCTTTGGGCTGGGCAATATGTACAAATATTTTAACAATAATCACCTTAAAAATAATTTCCATTATATCATCATCCCCTCTGCTGAGGGTCAATTAATATTTTTGCTTTATTGATTTTGCTTTAAAAATTAAATACATTAATTTAAACATGCAAAAACTTTAACAAAACACATTTATAACTTCAAATTGCACTTTAAACGAAACAGCAATTAAAATAATGAAGTGCTCAAAAAATCGTACCTATAGCCACTTCAAATCCAAACATTTACTGTCTCCAACAGGCCCATTTGTCATCACGCAAGCATCCATCAACGAAAATAGGTGAAAAATTTGCAATAGCCTACAAATTAAGAATGAAAGACAGTAATAAAATGTAAAGATCATAATAAATAAATAATCCTAATAAATTCCCATTTGTTCCCAAAGAAATGCTGTCAAATGTGTGTTTTTATCAAATGTGTTTATATTGTGTTTTGGTAATACAGATTTGGTAATATGCTGCCTAAAGAAAATATAAAAGAACTAAATTTTAGGTTCAATGTGTCTTATATTATTTTATGATTTAATCACTATCGTCTTTGTTTCTTTAATATAAATACTGTATATATTATATATAACAGAGTTGCGTTCACAATGCGTCAGAACGAACTGCTCTGTGGGAAAAAAAGCAAAACTCACAGCACCTTCTGAGATGACCGGAGATCATTTGTAGCATTCTCATAGATTACATTATTCTTGCAAAAAGTTCAGATGAATGAAACAGAGAAAAAGGAGCAACAACTCTTTTGTGTTCCACGAGACCATGTCCTGCTGCACACCTCTGAACAAACAGCGAATCAGACATAAGCAGTAATGGCTTTTCTTTTGTATGTTCTTAAATAATAAAAATATAATTTTATTTCAAAAAAAGTTTTTCCAGCACATGTCTTTGTGACTAACAACATTTCTTGTCATGTGTCACTCCGAGACGTCATACTGGTCACCCGCCTGTTGCGAGTAGATTAAAATACTTGCACATCAAATACCTGCATTAGGACAAAAGGAGCTCACAAACTGTATTGAGGCCTGTCGCATAACCCCTTGGTTATTTAGTGGTACATCAGCAAAATTACCCACCACTGCACATGAAAAATCAGTATTTAGTTGGTGTTCATTTCAAACCTGGTTCACCAGGAGTATGTTGTAGGCTATGACAAATTCAAGAGAAAGGAAATCAAAACAGTGACTATGACTTCATGCTTTGCAATCACACCAACACTTTCTGCAGGAAAATTATCTCTAGAAAGTTTTAAACGATCATGTGTTGGTAAATGGTGAGACACCCGGCGAGCAACTTTCTTTTTAACAAAGAGCTCATGTAGCTTGCAAATCATAGGTTCCCGACCTCAGTTACTTAATTTGCATTTTGGGGATTCCACCAGCAGATCGATCACTTTTAACACTAGCCATGATTTGTGTGTCAGTAGATCAGTAATAATACATTTGTTTTGCATAGTGCAGTTCCAAAGCTCAAGGATGCTGAACAGAAATTAAATATAAAACTTAAGAAATATACAAAATATACATTACAAAACAATGAACACTGGGAGAGCAGCAAAGCTTGTTTAAAGCATCCTGTAACACTGTCAAGACCGCAGATTAGACACGGACTAGCAGGATGGAGTAAACAGTCCCAGAAAGACCAATAGAGAACATATACAGTACATCCCGGTCTGGAGCAGCGCAACTGGCAATACAGTCACAAAGGCAAAAACCCTCCGTATTGTTTCACCACTAAAATCCATAATACTGGAATGATGGCAGACAAAACGATAGAGGGACCACAGCAAGGATGTAGTTATTATACCCAGTTAAATCTAGGGGAGAAAGGGGAGTAGCAAGTAAATGTTTGAGCAATGGTTTGTCCACTTTCCCAGCACCACACACAACAACTTTACAGTTTAGGTGTTTTATTTAAAATTATATACAATATAATAGACTTCCAAACAAATCAAAGATGGAAGCAATAGACTTCAGAAGAGGGAAAGGCAAAAACAACAAACATAAAACCCTCTACATAGTTGGGGAGTAAAATCTTAAATAAACTAAATAAAGACAAACAATCAACAACAAATGTAAACCAACTCCCTGACTGGTCCAAAAAACAGGAGACAACAGTGGAAAGTAACAAAAATGGCACTCACCTTCCTACAGTCTCTGTAATACACTTTAACATATAACTAATAAACTTTGAGTAAGCTTCACCAACTGAAGATCTCAGGCAATAAAACACTAAGGCTACAACAAAGCCTCACTAAGGCATAACACAGTTATCTATACTAGGGATGTGCATCTCCATAACTGAGGCCGATGCGATACTCATCTCGATGCATAGCCAACGATACGATGCATTAAAGATACATATGAAGCAGCTACTGATGTGATGTGATGCAATGCGCTACGATTCACCTCTATTACGATGCAGTGTGATCTGATTTCGATTTGATTCAACACGTTGTAATAGGAAAAAATATGATGCTATGCAATTCAATATGGTAGGCTATAGATTTAATTATTTGGTTCAGACAGATAGCAAATCATAAATTAACTTGTGCCTTCTGACTTCTAATGCATGGACCTGTCACAAAAAGGCCTTTGTAGTGCAAGTGTAGTGTTCTATCACCAGTTACACTTTTAAAAGCTAACACATTTAACAGTGAAACAATTTAAGAATGCTTAGGTATAAACAATGAAGAAATGTTCCTTAACTTGCCATGCTTTTGTGTCGGCGCTTCAAGTGTGTTGTTAAATTAGTCATACTGCCTGACATATTTTACAAATTGCATGGGTTTTATCAAAATCTTCATCTCTCTTATAAAACCCAAAGTGTTTCCAGACATTGGATTTGTAATTATTTGGTGGAAGATGCAGCTCTACCTCTGCAATATTAATATATTTTCTATGTCAGGGGTGCCCACACTTTTTTGCATGATGATCTACTTTTAAATGACCAACTCAATAAGGTCTACCAAATAAAAAACACACAGTTTCATTTAAAAATGCTTTTTGGGACTACTACATGGAATTCATCTTCTAATTAATTAAAAAAAAAAATAATATTAATGTTCAATGTTTATATCAGTCAGTTTTAACACTAAACCCAAAACACCTACAGCACAATATATTACAATAGCCAGAGCATTTACCTTATTCTGATGACTTGCGCTGAATGGAATCAGACAGTTTTGCATAATCCGGACAGTAGCTGTCGCAATTTCGCACTTTGTTCTCGGAAGGCACGAACCTAGTTGTCATGGCAACTGAATAAACAAAAATTTATGAAGAATCACAACCCGGCCCGCCCTCTGCCCTGTCACATTCCTCCCTCTTTCTCTCAGGTCGGGGAGCCCTTCCATGGGGGAGGGCATGCCCCAAGCCCCGTCTGCCAGCAGGTCATCCCCACCTTCCTGTAACAGTGTAGTACCCCCCAAAAAACACTGTAAAATTTTAAAGAGAGGGAAAAGGCCAACATGGAGCAGCAGTTGGAGAGAAAAAGGAGATAGAGAAAGAAAAAAAAACTTACTCGCCGGTTCTCCGAAACACCGTAGCTTGGTCCTTGGCCACTCCTCCACCCTCTAGTGGACGACAGTCGCACCTCCACGGGCGAATCGGAGGCAGTCCTCCAGCCCCTCATTAGCCTGATAAGGGACCGGGTGTGTAGAATCACAACACTGCCCCGCCCTCTGCCCTGTCATACTAGGCTTGCTAGGTAATTCTGACAGTTGCTTTGAACTGTGGAAACTGAAATAACTTAAAAATGAATGATTATAGCCTGATGTACCTCTTTAAAATGTGTGTAATGTTTTATCCATGTTGTATAACCAAGGAATTAACCAGTATGTTTTGTAACCAGGGATTTTCATGTTTTGTTACCTACACGTACAAATATTAACGAAATAATGTAAAATTTGATATGCAAACGCTCGCTTTGTTACATGGAGGAAGCTGATGACAACGAATATCATGTCTCTTGTACCATTCTCAAGATATAAAAGTTCATGATTAAATATGCGCAATTTTTGAGCAGGAGATTTGTACAAATTTGAAACAAAGGACCATAAATCAACTGTTGGAAAAGACAGCCCAGTTGACCACGTGACATTGAAAAGTCACTTGTGATTGGCGCAGGACAACAGGGGATGCGGCCAATTTCAGTTCAAATGTTTCCAAACAGGAAGACCTCTCTTCCTCTTCAGGCTCTTCTTTTCTGTCTTCACAGGCTTCATCTCTGAGACTTCGCTCTGACTCTTCCCTTGTGGTCTTCTCTGGATCTCGTCAGGACCAGATCCAGATCCATATGAGGTCTAAGGAAGCTCGGGGACTAGACGTCCTGAGAAAGCTTATCACTCTCTATGGTTCACACACCCATGAGAAGGCCTCGCTTCAAAGCCAACATCCTTATTCATACAGACAATAACTCTTCGATTTTACAGAGGTCCAAAACATTGACGCAATAAACTTTTGACCAAGAGCCAAGAACCAAGCAACACAAAGAACGTAAGGAAACACCACTACACGCAAGTACATCTCCAATATTGTGCTCAAAGTGCTGATGTATTTGATAAATACTTAGGGTAATCCAATAGCAAATCGATGTAGACTCAAAGAAGGGTAAATGGTTCTTAAGGTATTGTCAACAGACTCCATAAAGTAAATTTTCACTGTATTGATCAATTATTTCACATTCTGTCACTCTTTTCACCAACCTGTCTCATGTGTGTTAGATTAGATTTATGTTTAGAATAGTAATAAAGTTTGTCTGTATTCAAAGATGATTGACTGTGGTATATTTTGATAAAAAATCTCATCCCTGTTTCTAAAAGATTTCGCTTCAAAGCTGTACCTAAATACGTGTGATATTATTTTCAATAAGCCATGAGAATAATATCACTCCAATAAGTTAATTAATCATAATTCACTTATTAAAACTAATTCCTTACAGTAGAAATTGTAAGCGAATACAACAAGACATTGTATTACAATTTTAATGGTGGAGAATTTATTCAGACAAATAATCTAGTTATTTGTCATTTATATAATTTATGATGGTTGTCAAACACGACTAATTCCATTATATATTTAATTACCTAATAATGTACAATAAGGACAGTTTAATTTAGTTCATAGCTGACATATTTCGAGACCCTAAATTCCCTTCTAAATTTAGCATACCAAATACCCTTACATATAATGATGTGAGAATGCGGTCACGTTAACGGTTCTGTCTAAATTCATCAACCCCTAAATATCTTACAACAGTTTAGAGAGGAGAAATCAATCTACATATATAATATTGGTCACAAATTATTGGGTCACTTTCTAAATAATACAAGTATAGCTTTTATATAAATAGTATTTAAATACATTGGGTTTTACAGATGCAATATGTTAGAAACGATGCATCGCGATACAAATGCATGCTTGAATGCATCAATGCATCGCATCGTTAACTTTTATGCTGATGCGAATCGGTGAGTCTTACCATCTCTAAGCTATACATATAGATCAACAAGCACTGGGTCAGGATAAAGACACCACTCTCTTTTGTGGATTACCTGACAGGTTGCAAACCAACTATAAAGGTACATATCGCCACCTACTGTGCTGGAGTGTGACAAGGATGGCATACAAGGGAGATTTTCTATATTCTAGATTTAAAGTTTCTGGTCCAATACATAAAATATTGCATATAGTGAATTCTATGCTTCCAGAGGCTTCTAATTCTTTCCTGTTCATATTTAGTACATTTAATCATAACATGTTCTACAGTTTCCATTTCCTGCCACATATTACATAAACCTGTGTTGTGTTTGCCCATGATGTGAAGGGTTGCGGTAAGTTTAGTGTGACCCATTCTTAATATTGTAAATATAATATATTCCTTTCTATTTACGCTATGACAAATTTCACTTAGTTTTATGTTACTCTATATTTTATGGAAATGTCTGCCTTTCTGTCATGTGTCCTAGTACTTCTGCCATTTATAACAGCATGCATGTTGAATCAGACACTTTCCCTCTACCCTATTTAAATTGACTGTCAAGTTAATGTTATACAAGTTAAGTGCTTCTTTAGCCATTTTGTTTGCTTATTCATTTCCTTGTACCCCAACATGTGCTGGAACCCATAGAAAGTGTACAAAAACTCCCATATGCCTTAGTCTATGTAACATAACCATTATTTCTATCAATATATCACTTCGACATGATTTTAAAGTTTGAAGGCTTGAATGTGATGCCATTGAGTCTGAGCAAATTAAAGATCTACATTTCAGATTCTGTCATCACTTCCTCAACCCAAACAAGTGCCAATTGAATAGCAACTAACTCTACAGTGTACACTGAAGTTGCATCAGTTAATCTCCCTATTGGAACAAAAATGCTGCACCTGATCACCCCGTATCAGGTTTTTTTTTAATCCATCGGTGTATACTGGAGTAAATGCATAATGGGCTGTATTAATATGTTCTAATGTTATAGGTTTAATATCCCTTCCACTCTCTCCTTTTTGGATTCTGTCATGTAGTGCAAAGTCAATTTGTGGTTCACTAAATAACCAAGGGGTTACTGGAGATTTTGCAACAGTTGGTCCAAATATTCTTGAGTCCAGTTTCATTTCTTTTGAACACTCCTTAGCTTTCCATGTGAATCCTGATCCAATTTAATGTTTTACCTCCCTACTTTCTTCTAATACTTTCCTTGCTAGTTGTTCCTTATTGTGACCCTTTAGATTTATCCAATATGCCATAGCTAGTTTTTGACACCTTAAATTTAAAAACATTTCTGACAACTCCACCTGCATTGCTGCCACTGGAGTTGTTTAAGCAGCTCCTAAAATGTATCTTAATGCTGTAGCTTGTATAACATTCAATTTCTTGAGCAACAATTGGGATGCAGACTCACACAAGAAATGAAGAAGTGCATAGTATATTCCCATCAGCGACTGTTTGTCTGTCACTCTTTCCAGTGGTTGTCTATCCATAACTGTATGTTTGATCCTATTCTTTTCCTGGTGAAGAACTGACAACAAGATTTGGATGCAGAAAATTTTAAACCCCATTCTAATGACCATCATTCTACTTTCCCTATTGCTTTTTTAATTTTTTGAGTAACAAATGAAACATTTCTTCCCCTTTTCCACAATACTCCATAATTTGCATATAATGCTGTGCTGATGTCTGGATTAATTTAACATAATATTAAATAATAAGGGACTGATAACACTTCCTTGAGGTGTACCATTCTCTACATCGACCAAATTTGATAGTATATCTCCCTTCACTTGAGTTGAACGACCATACTGAAAACTCAAAACCCAGTTATATAGTCTTCCACCAATTCCAATTTTCTGTAACTTTAATAATAATCCCTCTTCCCAAATCATATCATATGCCTTTTTTATGCCAAAATACACTGCTATCAGTACCTCTTTTATTGCCAGAGCCTTTTTAACATCTGTCCATGACCAGTCGAAACCCATATTGGTATGATGCTATTCGTTTTTACCTCTCTATTATATAGTACAACCTATTTGCAATTATTCTTTCCATTAATTTACATAGGTTAGATGTAAGGGCAATAGGTCTACAGTTGCCTGTTATTGATGGTTCTTTTCCTGGTTTAGCTATAGGAAATAATACAGCCTGTTTCCATTCCCATGTCAAACTACCTTCCACCCACATATAATTAAATAGATCCAATACTGCTTTAAGCAACTCTTCATCATAATGTAACACAATGTGACAGGGCGGAGGGAGGGGCAGGGTCGTGATTCTACACATCCGGTCCCTTATCAGGCTAATCAAGCCTCCGAGAGGGATAAAGGCAGACTGCGGACGGTGGTGCAACAGAGAGAGAGCGTTTACGGGCAGCTGTCCATCATATGTATGTGTGTCTTTTGATTTAAGTTCTTTATTAAATATAATTTATATTGTCAAGCTGGTTCTCGCTTCCTCCTTCCCATTAATCCCGTTACACACACACTTTCTTTTCCTGAGGCCATATGGCCAACATGAGTCAGTACACTTTTTAATTCTAACATCTCAAATTTAGCATCTAAAGCTGTCTGTCCATAGATTTCTGATTATATATGTCTTAAATCTGTTCCAAAATTTCCTTTCTCCTTTTCTTGTGTTTGTCATCTAGATTTCGAGTACTATGTGCTTTTTTAAAGGTTTGGACTAACATCTCTGTTTTTTTCCCTCTGTTACTGCTGTTCTCCCTTCTCCTATTAATACAGGATCGATATACTCTGGTGATCTTCTTTAACACATTCCATACATCTCCCAGCTGTGTTTCTCTTCCTATTGAAGAGCAAAATATTTGCCAGTATTTCCTTTTAGACTGCTTGATAATTCTCCTCACCTGTGCTCTTTTCCTCTGAAAGTTAATGAGGGATTCAGGGATTAAGAGCCTTCTCAGAACCTTAAAAGCCTAATGTCTCTGTTTAATAGCTTCAGAACATTCCTGACGCCAGCATGGGACAACCCTCTTGATTCCACTACTCTTTGTTTTTGGAATTGTCTTTTCTGCTGCATTAATTAGTTAATGCATAGTTATGTTAATTTATTATTGTATATATCTATATCCTCCTCTATGCTGAATTTATTCAGTTCATCATTAACATATTTTATGAAATGTCATCCAATCTGCTTTATCAAATCTCCACATTGATATTTTTTTAAATGTTCTTTTTGTCATTTCCATATCAATTCTATACATTATAGGGAAGTGATCACTCCCTATCACAGTATCCTCTAATATATCCCATTGGCATTTTATTGAAATAGATCCTGATTATAATGTTAAATCTATGCAGGATAGTGATGTGTTTCTAACATTAATTCTGGTTACTTTTCCACTATTCAAACATCCAATGATTGTTCAAACATGTATTCTTCTTTACACCATTTCTTTCAGTATTAGAGCTCCCCCAAAGAACATTGTGAGCATTAAAATCCCCACACCATATTACTTTACCATCACCGCCCATTGTTTTCAAGCTCTCAATTGTTATTTGATTGCATGGTTTATATACAAATTCACTATTTTTACACTCCCAAAATACATCCACACTTCAATAACAACACATTCCATTTGTGCAGCAATTGTCTCTCTATATGCCAGCCCATTTCTCACAAATATTGCACACCCACCTCCACTCGATTCTATCCTATCCTTCCTAATCATTGTATATCCTGGAATGACAAAGGTCAATTGCAGTTTAAGCCAAGTTTCCTGGACACATATGATATCCGGTAAAGTTGATAAGTCATGAATACATTTTTTGAATTCTTGACCATTTGCGATTAAACTTCGAGCATTCCATTGTAAAATCATAACTGTCATTTAGTTTTACTTCTCTGACAGCTGAGAGAGTCCTTTGAGATTGATGAACCCTCTAATTGTCCAAGTAGTGATTGAATCTGATCAACTGTAGTATCATTTATATCCAGATGACAAGCAGCTGCAGATATTATAATTGTCATTTTTTCAGTTATTTTATTAGTTTGAACAGTACAATTAATGACTTCAGCAATAAATGCTACAAACTTGACCTTACACAAGAGTATTTTCATTAACAGGGCACTTATGCTTGCAAGCTCCTTTTCCAATACCATCCTGAATCTGGGTAGAGCTACTATTCCTGATATCTCCAAGTTGTCTTAATGCTTCTGCATATGAAATATTAAGATGGAAGATGGGTATGAAATACGGGAGACTCCCAGGAAAAACGGAGTGTTGACAGGTGTGGTCTAACCTGTTATGGAGACATGAGGTAATCTGAAACAGTTGCGATCAATTCCACCAACACGTCTCTCCTCTTGGGGCTTAGACTCTGCTCTGAGTATGTTCATGTGTGATAGAGGAGGCATGGCTTTGGAGACACCTCTGAAGCGAGAGTGGGCTCTATGCTTTAAAAGCTATCTTGCTAATTGCTAGCCTCTGGGTTAAACACCCTAGCTTTAATTGTTTAAAACTTTTTTGAACTTTCAATTTTCAGCAGAACACAAACAAAGGTTTTTAAAAAAATATTTCAGCTCTGGAGTTCCATAAAATGCAAGTGAAGCTCCAAAAAGCACATATAGCCATCATAAAAGTAATCCATGAGACTCCAGTGGATTAAGTAATGCTTCTGATGCAAAACGCAAGGTGTGTGTAAGAAATAGATAAATATTTAAAACTTCTTTTACTAAAAATGCTTTCTTCTAGCCAGCTCGTTGACAAGGGAGGAGTTCAAACTGCCTCTTACGTGACATAAGCCGCCTCCTCATAGATATTAATTTGTTGAAACTTTATTAGCAGTTGCTCCTATGGACCGCGATACTGTTTCCACACAAAAGCCGTTTATGCAGCTGTCTGAGGCATGTCCTTCATTCACTTGCATTCAAACCGATTCAAACAGCTCTCCTTGTTGGCCGAATGAGGCATCTATGTATGAATAATTTATGCTCCTCTGTAGTAAACAACACTGCTTATGTATTTTTTTGTATTTCACAGGTCAGTTCTCACCTGAACTTGCCAACATGCTTATGTTGCAGCGAGAGGCTGCGTGACCTTGACCCTAGTGAATTTTTTGCAAAAAAGTTTTAATTATTGATCTATACCTTACACACAGCTATGGATTTTTGATGGCTATGTTGTGTTTTTTTTTTTGGAGGTTAATTCAAATTTTGCACCCATTCACTTGCATTTTATGGACCTACAGAGCTGAAATATTCTTCCAAAAATCTTTGTTTGTGTTCTGCTGAAGAAAGACAGTTATACACATCTGGGATGGCATGAGGGTGAGTAAATGATGAGGAGCAAGAAACTTATGTTATTATATTTTACTTGATGATTACACCACTTTCATTAACTACAAATTTATTTATTTTTAGAAAATGGAATAAAATGTTTGGCAGAATGGCAGCCTGTCACTATTCACTTTTATTGTACAGAACAAAGAAATGCAATGAAAGTGAATGGTGACTGAAGATAACACTATACCTAACATCTCCTTTTGTGTTACATGGCAGAAAGAAAGTTGTATGTGTTTAGAACAACATGAGGGTGAGTAAATGCTGACAGAATTATATTTGTTTTGGGTGAACGATCCTTTTATCAAATCGCTATTCTACATCCTAGTGCAGATCAGTTCCATTGCCAACAGGCCTCTAAAGTTTAAGAAAGTCTAAGCTAAAATAAATTCTTCTTTGGTGAGAGTACTGCCATGCCACTTAACTGGCAGTTAAGACCCAATACTAATTTGTCCAAGTTCACACTTTCCAGAGACCTTTATGACCTCATTTATCTTCTGAAGCATGTGAGACTGCTTAGCATTTTTGAAGCCGCAGACACATACCTCGGAAATCCACCATGTGATTAGTCACAAGAGCTAATGTGAGTTTTATTCAATACTACAATGCATTGCTTATTTTAGTTTTTGGCAAACTATCCTAAATATCCTTTTTCTAAAAATAGCAGTTGTCTTAATAATATCCTTATCCCAATTTTATGTAGTTATTTAGATTATCTTTTTTATGTAGGTTCACAAGTGGCACACAGCAACCCTGCTGATTCCTTGTAAAACAACTAAGTGTCACAAGTACAGTTTTTAGAAATCCCCTTTTCTGGATGATCCACAACACTTAAACACTGCCAAGGCTTGTAAATCCCAATTCTTGAACACTCTTAAATATCTTGAGGTTGTGGAAATTTGAGTCCCAAGTGCACCTCTTGCCACCATCTTTTTGCTTTAGTCGTAGTTCTTTAAGTGTTGCTACTCGACATTTCATCGTCATATTCATTCATTATGGTTCATTTTACTCTGACTGAAATGGCATATAATTTCAACAAAAATAACATTTTAGTTGAAAATAATGTGCAAAATGATGAAACAATGTTAACTGCGAAAGACCAAAAACACAAATTTCCACCTGTACCAAACATATAACTATTTATCAACAAAATGCAACATCCTATACAGACTATGCAGAAGTATCAGCTACTTTTTAGAAGTTACATGAAGTGTTATGAATACTTTATGCTTAAGAGATTATTATTCATTCATAGAGGCCATTGAGGAAATTGCATTTTCATTACAAACTGCCATTCAAAACATGAACTAATTAAATGTTAGTCAGATTGTGTTTCAAGTTTACCTGCAGATACACTTCATTGCATTATCTATACATAGTTTCACGATGCTTTCGAAATTTGTTAACTTTATTAACTTCTTGCTGTATTTTTTGCCAACAGATACTGTCTATAAAATTTCCATGATGCATTATTTTGTCTCGTCTTTGTTAAAATTGACAAAAAAAAAAAAAATCCATTAACAAGATTTGGGGGCCATGCACACCACACATAATCTTGCATTTAAAAAGCTAGACACACTTCTAAGCAACCAAATTGGCCCGGTTGCTAGGGAGGGTAGAGTCACATGGGGTAACCTCTTCGTGGTCGCTGTAATGTGGTTCGCTCACAGTGGGGAGTTGTGCGTGGATGCCGTGGAGAATAGCGTGAAGCCTCCATAGCGATGTGTCCACGGTATACATTTTTAGACTTCCAGACCAATGCATTGAAAAGAACCAAATCAAAAGGGTTTTTCATTAAATGAGAGACTAATTCAAATTGGCCATCACAACATCTACAGAGCTGACACATCCCTAGTGATACTATTAATGTTCTGGGAAGACTTCCAGAATCAAAGATTACTGAATCCACATTCCCCTTCTAACACTCACTCAAAATTGTGTAGATGTAGTGACACTGGGGGTCGCTCTTGAGAGCCCCGAAACACCTCAGTCTTTGAGAATAGGCCAATTGGAATTGTCGAGAGGAATTTGCCTGCCACTCCCCCGGACAGATGGGTATAAAAGGAGAAGGAATGTCCACTCTCATTCAGATTATTTCTTCGGAGCCGAATGGTTGTGTATCAGCGAGCTGAATACTACTGCTGTTCCATTCACCTTGAATACGCAGCATTCCAGTGGCTTTCTCTCCTTCTGCACGCCCTTCTGCAGATTACGCCCCTGGGCGCTTCGGCAGTGCTACTAAGAGAGTATATTTCTGCTAAAAGAGTATATTTCCTCTATAAGAGCAAACACATTGACGTGAATGTCTTTTTAAAGACACTTATTTATAAAGATGCCTTTCCGCCTTCGTGTGATTCCTGGATGCGGTCGTTATCTCTCTGCCTCCGATGGCCATGGGCGCTGCCTCACACATCTGGGCAGCGGTCACACTGAGGCAGCATTTGTAGATGGTTCATGTTCTCATTGCGAGAATATGACCATGGCAACGTTCCGGTCATGGCTTTCCTTCTTCTGGTGGAAAGCCACCCCCCCCCCCCGTGCTGCGCCTTCTACCTACAGGTACGAGGCCGGCCCGGCTGGCAGCGGAGGCGATATGGGGAGGTCAATGGCCACGGTCCTGTACACCTCCTGGTCCCCAGCATGCTCATTTGCCCCCGTTGAGTTCCGAGATGAGACCAGCTCGCCTAATGGCCAGCTTAACGTCTCTTTCTGGGCTCGCGAGCAGGATGAGTTCTTGATCGGTGCATTGGAGAGCACACTGGTCAGACCCTGAGGACTCTACTGGGCTGCCACCTTCGGGTCTCACTGCGGCAGGGCGGCCCATGTGTACGCGGAGGTCACGTTGCACCTATGCCCGTAAAACGCTGTCTCTTGGCGGGATCGTCCGGCACGCCCCTCCAGGGCCTGTAGAACTACGTTGTCTCTAGCGACCAACTCCCCTTGCGGGTTCGAGCACTCTCTACAAGGAGTGTGGCATCCTCGTGGGCACTGGCCAATGGCACCTCTCTAGCAGACATCTGCAGAGCAGCGGGCTGGGCAACACTCAATACCTTTGCGAGATTTTACAATCTAAGAATAGGAAAGGAAAAGAACACCTTCCACGATGTGTATAATAGCGTTAGATGGGCCCCAGCCAAATCTAATACTCTGTGGATAGAAAACATAGAGAGAAAGGCCATGGCTGGCGCGGCCTACTCCCATGCTAGCTAGGGGGGGGGTGGGGGTGGGGGGGGGAGGGGCATGCAAATTCCACTCGTCGATTCCCATTGGCCGTTTTTCAAAGATTGATGTGTTTCGGGGCTCTCAAGTGTGACCCGTAGTGACACTACATTGATGCAACGTCTCATTCCCTCCATCAGGGAACGGAGGTTAGGACAGTAACCAAGACGTTACATTTAATCCTTTAATACCCAGCACAGGATGCAGCACAAAAAATTAAACTAAACTAAAATAAACAGAATGCGTGTCTCGAGACATGTTTTTTTTATTTTTTTTTTTATTTATTGGTACGGCATCTTAAAAATGCCACATTCATGTCCAAAATGCCGAATGAAACAAGACATAACACAATGGATAAAGACATAGAAAAATCGTCTCGGTTACTGTTGTAACCTCCGTTCCCCGAGGGAGGGATCGAGACGTAGTGTCGAAGGAAGTGACACAAGGGGTCTTCTCGGATGCCGAATCGTACCTCTGAACCTGAGAAAAGGCCAATGTCAAGTTGGCAGACAGAATTTGCATGCCCCGCCCCGGACATACGGGTATAAAGGGAACTGGGGCAGCGAATGCCAGTCAGGATTTTGCACTGAGGAGCCGAAGGAAGAAGCACGGCCATTTACAGTGCTAGGTCTAGTGCCGTGGCAGGAGGGACACTACGTCTCGTTCCCTCCCTCGGGGAAGGGAGGTTACAACAGTAACCGAGACGTTCCCCTTCTGTCACTCTCTCGACATAGTGTCGAAGGAAGTGACACAAGGGGTCCATATAAAAACGCCACGCACTGACCGTGTGACGTGACTGTCGGAGCAGGGGCAAAGCAGGCTTATTGCGTGTTAGAGGCACCTGAACTGAATGCACGTCGCCCTCCCCAACGCCCCCTCAAAGAGTTTTAGCATATCCACCTTAGGTTTTCCCGCACCCCTGGGGGAAAAAGGTATTACATGCTAGCATGGGAGCAAGCCCAACAGCCGCGGCCTTCTCTCTCACTATGTCTCTCACATAGGATGTAGAGCGGCTGGGGCCCAACCTATGTCGGGGAAGGCGGTCATTCCCCGGGGGGGAGCAGGAGAGCCTGGGCGGTGCTGAGAGAAGACTCGAAGCATTAACCCTGCTCCACGCACCCGGCAGGGGGCGGCTTAGAGACTGAGGAAGAGGCCTAAGGAGGCGTCTTCAAAACTCGTCGGCGCCGGTGTGCCGGGCGCTGAGGCAAAACCGGAGGCAAGGTAGCTGTCCGGCCTGCAGATTTCCTATTCTTTCAGGAGGGGAAGACCCTGCAGAGGCCATACCCTGCCCAGCCAGGGGGAGGTAATGTATGGCAAATACACCACGAGGGTTGTGAAGCCGGACGTGGGAGACGGCGCGGTGGTAGGTCCAGCCTAATGAAGGGGGGACTCTACAGACATGGGGCCGAGGCAGCGAGGCTGCCTGAGGGAAACACGGGTCCGCCGAGAGGGGGACCGTACCATGGAGATTACATCACGGGGAGTTAGCCTGAAGAGGGAACTATGCCCGTGGAGCCCGACCCCAGTACAGAGCCCTAAGACTCGTACTGGGTCTGGCCGTGAGTTGCTCTGCTGAATTCGCGGGCCAGAAGGCTAGGGAGGAAAAAGCATCCAGGCAGCGACACTCAGTGGCTGACCTGGGATAGAAGGCGCACTGGATCACATTGGTGAAGGGCGCAAGATGCAAGCAGAACACCCGGTCGGTTGTGCCGCGTTACCGAGTTCTACCGGCTCGGACCTGACAAAACACGGTACGAGACCGACTCAACCCTTAGATTGTAAAATCTGGCAAAGGTATTGGGTGTTGCCCAGCCCGCTGCTCTGCAGATGTCTACTAGGGATGTGCCGTGGCTTAGTGCCCACGAGGACGCCACACTTCTAGTGGAGTGTGCTCGGTCCTGCAGGGGGGCGGGCACGCCCTGGGCGTGATAGGCTAAGGCAATAGCATCAACGACCCAGTGGGCTAGCCTCTGTTTGGAGACGGTGTTCCCTTTCCGCCGTCCGCCAAAGCAGACAAAGAGCTGCTCAGAGTATCTAAAGCTCTGCGTGCGGTCCACATAGGTACGCAAAGCACGCACCGGACACAGCAACGAAAGGGCTGGGTCTGCCTCCTCCCGAGGCAGTGCTTGCAGGTTCACGACCTGGTCCCTGAAAGGGGTCGTGGGAACCTTGGGCACGTAGCCCGGTCGGGGTCTCAGGATAACGTGAGAAAGTGCTGACAGAGAACGCTTGCAGGTCTCCTACCCTCTTGATTGAGGCTAACGCGATCAGGAGGGCCATCTTCAAGGAGAGGGCCTTGAGCTCGACTGAATCAAGTGGCTCAAATGGGGGTCTCTGAAGGCCCGAGAGGACCACTGAGAGATCCCAAGAGGGAAACAGGTTAGGCCGGGGAGGATGTAGTCTCCGGGTACCTTTCAGGAACCTGATAATCAAGTCATGCTTACCAAGGGACTTGCCATCTACTGCGTCGTGGTGGGCTGCAATAGCAGCTATATACACCTTCAAGGTGGAGGGGGACAGCCTTCCCTCCAGTCTCTCCTGCAGGAATAGAAGCATTGACCGAACTGCGCATCTCTGTGGGTCTTCAGCCCGGGAAGAACACCAATTCGCGAACAAACGCCACTTTAGTGCGTAGAGTTGCCTGGTTGAGGGAGCTCTGGCTTGATTGATCGTATCTACGACAGCAGGTGGTAGATTTACTAGATCTTCCGCGTCCCGTCCAGGGGCCAGACAAGGAGATTCCAGAGGTTTGGGCGCGGATACCAGAGGGTGCCCCGTCCCTGAGAAAGAAGGTCTTTCCTCAGGGGGATTTTCCAGGGAGGGGCTGTCGTGAGGAGCATGAGTTCCAAAAACCAGGTGCGGGTGGGCCAGTAGGGGGCCACCAAGGTGACCTGTTCCTCGTCCTCCCTGATCTTGCACAGCACCGACGCAAGAAGGCTCACTGGGGGAAATGCGTACTTGCGCAGCCCCCGGGGCCAGCTGTGTGCAAGCGCATCTGTCCCGAGGGGAGCGTCCGTCAGGGAATACCAGAGCGGGCAATGGGAGTTGTCCTGTGAGGCAAAGAGGTCTACCTGTGCCTTGCCGAATCTGTCCCAAATGAGCTGGACCACCTGGGGGTGGAGCCTCCACTCTCCGCTGGGCGAAACCTGTCGCTACAGCGCGTCCTCTGTCGTGTTGCGGTTGCCAGGGATGTGAGTGGCGAGCAGTGACCTGAGTCATGGCTGACTCCAGAGGAGGAGATGGCGGGCGAGTTGTGACATATGACGAGAGCGCACGCCGCCCTGGTGATTTATGTACGCTACCGTCGCGGTGCTGTCTGAACAAATCAGAACATGCTTGCCTCGGATAAGTGGAATAAACCTCCGTAGAGCAAGAATAACAGCCATCAACTCTAGGCAACTGATGTGCCAACGCTGCTGGGGACCTTTCCAGGTGCCCACAGCAGCGTGCCCGTTGCACACGGCGCCCCAACCCAGTCGAGAGGCGTCTGTGGTTACCACGACGCGTCTGGACACCTGCTGCAAGGGAACGCCGGCCCGCAGGAAGCAGAGGTCTGTCCACGGGTTGAAAGTCTGACGGCAGGCGGGGGTGATTGCCACACGATGCGTGCCGTGGCGCCATGCCCATCTCGGGACTCGAGTCTGTAGCCAGTGCTGTAGTGGTCTCATATGCATCAACCCGAGCGGCGCGACCGCGGCTGAGGATGCCATATGCCCCAGGAGCCTCTGGAATTGTTTTAGAGGGACCACTGTGCCAGGCTTGAAACGAGCGAGGCACCTGAGCACTGACTGAGCGCGCTCGTTGGTGAGACGCGCTGTCATTGAGACCGAGTCTAACTCCATACCGAGAAAAGAGATGCTCTGAACCGGGGCGAGCTTGCTCTTTTCCCAGTTGACCTGAAGCCCTAGACGGCTGAGGTGCCTGAGCACCTGGTCCCTGTGAGCGCATAGTAACTCTCGAGAGTGGGCCAGAATAAGCCAGTCGTCGAGGTAGTTGAGTATGCAGATGCCCACTTCCCTTAGGGGGGCAAGAGCGGCCTCTGAAGACGCGAGGGGACAGGGACAGGCCGAAGGGGATGACCTTGTACTGATACTCCTGGCCGTCAAACGCGAACCGAAAGAAGGGTCGGTGTCGTGGCAAAATAGAGACGTGGAAGTACGCGTCCTTCAGGTCTCCCGCCGCGAACCAATCTAGCTGTCGAACGCATGTGAGAATCTGCTTCTGCGTGAGCATTGAACGGGATTCTGAGCAGGGCCCGGTTGAGAACTCGCAAGTCCAAGATTGGTCGCAGCCCGCCGCTTTTTTTGGGTACAATGAAGGGCTGTAGAGACCCTTCTTCATCTCGGCTGGAGGGACAGGCTCTATCACACCCTTGAGGAGCAGTGTAAAAATCTCTGCTCGTAAGGCACTGGCTTGTTGGCCGCGCACTAGAGTGGAGCGAATACCGCTGAAACGAGGCGGGAGCCGGGCGAACTGAATCGCGTAGCCAAGTCGGATGGTCCTGGCCAACCAGCGCGACGGGTTGGGAAGCGATAACCACGCGTCCAAACTCCGTGCGAGGGGGACTAAGGGGACTATCGCTTTTGACGTACCGGGCGGGGCTTCGCGGTGGGGGGGGAGCAGGTAATAATGCGTCGGGAGGCAAAAGTGCATCCTGAGGCTGAGGTGCTGAGAAAAGACTCAAAGCACTTACCTTGCTCCGCACACCCGGCAGGGGGCGGGTTAGAGACTGAGGAAGAGGTCCAGAGAAGGCGTCTTCGAAACTCGTCAGCGCTGGCCTGCCGGGGTTGGTCAGTCGCGGGGCCGGAGGCGAGAGAGCTGCGTCCGGGGAACCGGGACTGGAGAACTGCAAGGCCGGGGTGCCGTGAGAATGGCGCACACCGGCTGAATGACCCAGGGAGTGAGGGAATCGCTCTGTAGGTACCGTAGCCCGAAGGCGGTGCGGCAGGTGAAAACAAGGATTCTCTTCCCGGCCCTCCACCGGGAGACGGAGTGGTCTTGAAACCATCTCCGGAGCGAACATCCGACTGCCTGGGGTGTCCATCTCAGGAGCACTTCGGAGCATTTCTGGTCCGAGAGGGGGTCCTGGAGACGGTGGGCGTACGCCGCCTGCGAGGTGCTCGACGCTGGGGCTGAGAGCTGGGCCCAGGTTGCGGAGCTACCTGTTGTTGCTTTCTCGTCGCAGGGGGGGACGCCCTCGGCGAGCAGGCGGGGCGTGGGCACGCTGACTGGGTGGCACCGCGGCATGATGTGAGAAACTGTCCCCGTCTGCTTCCTCACCACCGAGAACTGCTGGGCAAAGTCGTCGATGGTGTCGCCGAAGAGGCCGTGCTGGGAGGCGGGGGCGTTGAGAAATCGTGACTTGTCAACGCCATGCATCTTGACCGTGTTCAGCCAGAGGTGGCGCTCCTGGACCACGAGTGTGGCCATCGTCCACCCGAGTGCCTGCGCTGTGACATTCGTAGCTCTGAGAGCGAGGTTGGAGCAGAGCGCAGTTACTGTAGCACATCGGGGTTGGAACTACCCAGGTGCAGGTCTTGCAGGGCGGAGGCAGCCTGTCCAGTGGTGCTGTAGACTTTTGAGGTCAGTGATGACGTCATTCTACGGCTCTGGAGAGTAGTACCGTTCAGTCCCGCCAGGTGGCGGTGTTCCGCCATCCAGGGTAGTGAGAGCGGACAAGCAGAGGGCGGTTCCGACCGCGTTGGCTCGTCATGCACTTCCGGGAACGACGGAACCAAAGGGGGGCGTGGCTATAAGCGGCGCCATTACCCGAGGAACCGGTCGAGTAGCCGAGAGGGGGGCGGAGATCTCCAGTCCAGCCTGGCGCTCGCGGCGGCCCGGGAAAGCATAGCGGACATCTGAAAATCAGCCTCAGACTGGGCGAGCAGACCCGGAGGTGGCAGCCCAGGCGAGCCATCACCATCAGACGCCGCTGTGACGCTCTCCGATGCAGCGGCGATGTCGTCATCCCATTCCGGGAGCTCAAGGGAAAATGCCGGCTGGTGGGGAAGCGAGCCGCACTCTTCCCGAGCTCGGACGGAAGCAAACAAGCGTGCTGGGGGGCGGGTGGTTCGTGGGGATTTACCCGGCGAAACCGAGCCCGTGGTCATCCCCAAATCGCCTTCATCGCCAGCCGGGTCGACCTCAATCCCGTGGGAAGAAGGAACGACACGGGGGGCGGCTGAAGTGGCTTTCTCTCATGACAAAAGAAAGCGCGATCGCAATGTTGCCATGGTTATGTTCTCGCACTGAGGACATGAACCATTCATAAAACGCTGCCTGCGTGTGATCGCAGCCCAGGCACACGAGACAGCTTTTTATGATCGTCAGAAGTGGAGAGAAATCAACCGCATCCAGGAACTACACAGAGGCGGAAAGACATCTTTAAAAAGACGCGTCCAGAAAAGGACGTTCAACGCCTGGTGTGTATTGCTCTTTTATGAGTGGGAACTCAAACTCTTTTAGAGAAAATATACTCTTTTAGGCGGAGAAACACTCTTTCAAACAGAAAGAAGCGCTGTCGAAGTGCCCAGGGGCGTGGACTGCACAGCGTGCAGAGAGAGAGACGCCAGCTGGAAAATGCGCCGTGCGGATCCAACAGCAATGCTTCCCGCTGATAGAGGTGAGTGAAACAGGTGTGTGTTTCAGCTGCTTACGGTACAACCATTCGGCTCCGAAGAAAAATTCTGACTGGCATTCGCTGCCCCGGTTCCCTTTATACCCGTATGTCCGGGGCGGGGCATGCAAATTCTGTCTGCCAACTTGACATTGGCCTTTTCTCAGGTTCAGAGGTACGATTCGGCGTCCGAGAAGACCCCTTGTGTCACTTCCTTCGACACTGCGTCGAGAGAGTGACAGAAGGGGAACCCATGTTTTCATAGAAAAACTTTTTTTTTTTTTTTTTTTTTTTAAAAAACAGTTTAGACGGACACAAAAAAACATGTTCTGTGTGAACGTCCCCTAACAGTGTTTGCCCCTTGTGCATGACATCTCAGCTGAACACCTTAATGAGACATCTTACCTGTTCTAATGGGTGCTTTAATATACAATATGATCCACCCTTTCCCATGAATGGGCTCAGAGCAAGAGACCACCCGCTAAATAGCTGCCGAATGTGAATTTTTTCCTTGCTGTGTGTTGAGGTCAGACACAAGTAAAGCTTTACAGAGGTCACTGAGTTGATATGCTGCTTTTACTCCATGAATGAGCCACACTGAATCACTAAGGGCTTTTTAATGCCTTCCTCTTTGCAAAGAAGAAAACCCTCAACTCTCTAACATACAGCTTCACCGGTGACCACATCGATTTTATAGTATTTTTTGGCTGACTCTAGAACACCAGTCATTTGGTGATGCAGTACACTCAAGCTTCTCTCAAGCCTTATCGTCTTAAAGCATCTCCACTGCACTGCACAAACAGCAGCACGCGGCCAAACCACAGAGGTCCTCTCAAAATAAATGCTTATTTAAATCAAAGTGAAAAGTGTGTGACGAGTTTTGTTATTGGAGAAATGAAAGAATACAATTTAAGAAATATGTGATGCTGCAAAACAGGAGTTAAAAGCTGAGCAAAAGCTTCCATAAAAGACTTTGTTTGCGGGCAGTAATGCAATAAAATACATACTAAACAATAAAGCCATTCCAGTGTTTTCTGCTAGCCTAAAAAATTTAAATAAAGACTACATGGGCCTTAATTGTATCACTATTACTGTTTATCATAACTGAAGCATTGCTTTGAAAGAACCGGAACGTATGTTGGCTCTGCAATAAAAATTAGATTCCAGTAAATGCAAATACATCCAGACTCCGAGCTGTAAAATGCAGTGGGTACAATAAAATTGATTCAATGATTAATTATTGAGCTATTCACAATTTAACAAGAGAACACCAGGTTCTTTTATTGAGCCCATACCCATTTCATGCAAGGCCAAAAATACTACATTTAAACTCTGAACAATACATAATTTCATATAAGAATTTTGTTCACACGATGAGAACATATAAAATTGTACAATTCTTAGACTTCCATATAAAGTAGCTTGACAATTACCAACACCACATTATCAGATGTAAATACAAAGGAAAATTGATGGGTACTAGGACGTGCCCTGAAGAGTAATGTGAATCGAGAATTGAGAATTTCTTTTAATATTGAAACTGTGTTTGCAATATTGAGTGTCTGCATACATAACAATAATCTTACTGTCAGGATCCTGACTCTCTTTATTGTTGTGTCGGGATCCTGTCATCTGTTTCTGCTTTTGTACCCGTCTTGTGTATCTAGTGTCAGCTTCATGCCACTTTGGTGGTCTTGTCTATAGTTTTTGTGGCCGGATCCTGACACTAGTGTTGTGAGTGCGCTTGGCTTTGTATTTTTTCACTGCCATGTGCACTCCTGCCTGTACTGTCTTAATTGTAACTCCACCCCTTTGTTTCCTTCATTAGCAGTTCATGTCACTCACCTGTCCTCCTCGGTTGCCTCTTGATTTCCCCCTCTTTATATTCCCCTCATGAGCTTTGACTAATGCTGTTTCATTCCTCTTGTCTAGTTGATTTTAAGTCGGTCTGAGTCTTAACTTAGTTTGCCCTCTCACGGGTTATTTCTGTGCTGTGTTTTGCTTGACTGGACTTTTTTTTTTTTTTTATGCCCAGGGTTTTATTATTTTCCTCCCTAAATAAAAGATTTTTGTTATTTCCTACAGTCTGCATCTGGGTTCATTCTACAATTCCTGACACATACAGTATGACCAGTGTAGTCCAATTAGCAAAAGAATAACTCGTATAAGTTGTTTACATATGTATATATACAGTACACTCGTTGAAAAGACTCAAAGTAGTCTCAGTCGCATATATGTTTAATCAGTCTAACTCACTTGCACACTGAACTGGCCGAAATGTACGGTTCTTGAAGCTCAGTTGGGATGTCAAATGTACCAGTACTTGTGTTCCAAGTCAATATTCAAATAACGTACAATACCAGTTTCTGCCATACCGGCAGTACCAAGCACCATCTTAAATCGGTCCCAGAATGCTTTTTGACTGACTCAAGTCTAATCCAAATGCTCAAAAGCTTATTTGAGCAAATGCTCTATTAGTCCTTTCGCACTGGACAATATTCAAATGGACAATTAATCGAATTAAAATCATGATTTGTCCTAGTGTGTTTAATAGACCACAAAAGGATGCATTTTAATTACATAAACAGTCTGCATGTGCCGCACACTTTAAAGTGAATAAGTAAAGCTGCTCATTCACAGAATATTTTTTTTTTTATGAGCAAGTGTTGTAGTAGATGACAGAATAGTGTGCACATTCAATGTGAAGTGTGCAACGCCTGCAGACTCTATATTTATATAATTTAATCACAGCATTTTGCATTTTAATTATCACACTGGGCCACATAACCAACTGCTTATCCAAAAATGTGAAGCTACTTTCAAAAACACAGAAATGGAAAAGCCTTAACTTAAAATTAAAAGTTCAATTGAAAATAAAAGCTCAACTTGTGAAATTAAAGAAAATTGCAACATAAATGTACTACTACTACATTTCATATTAACTGTAATATTATTAATAATAATATTAATTATTATTATTATATTAAAGCAATATCTCATAAGCAAGAGTGATGTCTATTTGGTACATTGATATGTATTGGTTTAATGTAAATTTTGTTAATTCATGGAATGGAAACAAAGTGTTTGGGGAAGAGATTAAATGGAATTAGGAAACGAATTTCATAAGGTAAAATAAAGCAATATTTACTTAATTGAGAAACATTTAACATTGAATTGATTTAATGTATTAATTAAATTGATATTGAGCATATGTACTGGTACCGACTGCTG
This sequence comes from Moxostoma hubbsi, assembly GCA_032164185.1. NCBI lineage: Eukaryota > Metazoa > Chordata > Actinopteri > Cypriniformes > Catostomidae > Moxostoma > Moxostoma hubbsi. The sequence continues at coordinate 34,249,777 of JAVLUX010000031.1, read as the reverse complement.
AAATTTTTAGTATCATGACAACCCTAACACCCAGTGCACCGCAAGTCATTACTTTGGTCTTGTGATACTCGAAATGAACTGAAAACCATTTGTGTGTTATGTGTCCATAGGGCTACACTTAAATCAGTGTAATTACTGACTGGTTGTTCATATGACAAATGTGTAATCAAGCATACGCATTCACACTTATGATTCTTAAAATTTAAATAATACAAAAAACTTGATGTCTTTTTAAGGTTATTAAACTCCTTACAATTCCCATCCTTATGCAAATGTTTTTTAAAAGTGTAATGTTTAAGCATTGGATAACTGATAACATTTAAAGCTACATTTGAACAGGAAAATGGCAAAATGTAGAAATGCTATGAAAATGAAGACATTTGAATTATCATGTGTGCTTGTCTTTTCACAACTAATCAGATTATTTATTCAAATATGATTGCCCAAAGCCTCACTGTGGTTATGTACCAGATGTTGAATAAAACTTCAATGGTCGGTTTTCGGGAACTGACCAGATATAAGAGACAGTAGGACACTGGCATTGCATTTAAGCTCTGCCCTTTACACTGAGCAACATTCCACTTCTGTTGGGATTTATTACCGATTCCAGCTCTCTTCTGACATAAATGGTGTCATGAGGTTCAGTCAAGGATAGAATCATGCTGGAAACTTCACTTTGTGTTACCAGGATGAATTTTCCATTTCATACTGAATTTGTGTTGTTATTATTATTCAATTATATGCTGGATAAAATGTGAACCACCTGCCTCAAAGCTTTTGGGGGGAGAGAAGGGAAGTGGGCGGATTGATGCCCATTCTCTCTCTCCAGCTCACAACTAAACCCAGACCTTCTTTGTCAGTACTGCTCTGTTAATCATCTGGAATCCATAATAAATGTCTTATGTTGGCTAGGGCCTGTCCGAGGGCATAAAAGTTCTGTTTGTGTGGCCTGATTGAATTCCAATGATACCCTCAATAAAGAGATAAACCTTCCTGTTTCGGAATAGCCAATGACATCACTTTGATTGGGGCATTTTGCTGCCGTTTCCTGGATGTTGAACAGAATAACACACGGCCGCTACAATGGATCTCATTCACTAATAACTGCATACAAATGTTGTTATTTATGTGCGCAGAAAAGGTTCTCAATCAAATTTTTTAGCGGATTCACAACAGCTGTGTATGCACACATAAATGTGTTCTTTCAATCGTTCTGTTGATAATTCTGGATAATTCTAAATGAGGGAGTGAATGGCTGCAGGTTAATAATTAGCTAAATATATGCACAAATCATCTCCATATAAGGTTTTTCTGTACAACCTCAACTAGGAGCAAACTACCACAAAACACATCGCCTTCTAAAGATGCGCTCTTACACAAGAACATATACAGCAATATCCTTGAGTTAAGCCATGTTTACCACTCTCAAAAACATTTGCTGTAGCTAAACTGGTAGAGCATGGTGCTAGCAACATTAAGATCATGGGTTTGATTCCTAGGGAACACAGTAACTAAAAAAATGTATACATTGAATGCACCAAAGTCACTTTGGATAAAAGCATCTGACAAATGCAAAATGTATATGTAAAATGTAAAACATATGCAGTCTTGTGGAATAAATATTGTAATTACGAGTTCCATGCACAAAAATCATCAAGGAAAGTTATATTTACCAGTGAGAAACATTTAGAATTCTAGATGATACCTGAGTTGCCAACATAAAAATTAAGGAATGCAATGATTTGCTAAATTATTTAAACTTTAAGGCAGAATTTTTGAACACCTTAAATAGGCTTAGACAACATGTGATCAGCTGCATTTTGATTCTCCAGATCAAGCTATTGTGCATATCATTTTTGTTACTTTGAAATAAATAAGAATTTGTAGGATCTTTGTAGTTTTGTATTGTAGGGTCACTTGGTTATTTCATTTCTAATAATACTATGTATAGAAATATACATATACAGGGTTGAGGAGTAATGCAATACATGTAACGGGATTACGTATTTAAAATACTAAATATTAGTAACTGTATTCCACTACAGTTACAATTTAAGTAATTAATTGGTAATTACAATACAATTACATTCAAAAAGTACTTTGATTACTGAAGAGATTTCTTAGCATTTTATTGTCATTTGTTTCATTTAATATTTAGTCCATTCAGATGGAAAACATTTATACATTTAAATAATGTGATCCAAAGTGCATTTGAACAGTGGTGAACAACTTCCGTATGATGTATTACGTTCATACAAGCAGACAGAAAAGTACGTTTGAATTATGTTTGGAGCAGAGGAAATAGAAATAAAATGTAAATTGTCAGCTTTATGCTAAGATAAATACTGTTTCTAGCCATTTTACATGCACATTACCAGGCACGATCATATGTTTTCATCAAGAAACTTCACGACAGATCATAATAAATTTTTTCTAGTATGATCTTTGATATTAGGGAAAAAATCATTTTCTTGATAATACATTTTGTATTTTTTTACTGTAAAAATATCTAAAAATCCTTAAAACAAGATCAATTTGATTTATCTTGTTCAGAAACAACACTGCATAAGATATTTAGGTTTTTCAGAGAATGTATCGTTAACGTGTATTTTTTCTTACTATACTTTTTATAGTCAAAACGAGTGAAAAAAATCTACCAGTGTTGAAGAAGTAATCCAAAGTATTTAGAATACGTTACTGACTTTGAGTAATCTAACAGAATATGTCCAAATTAGATTTTACAGCATGTATTCTGTAATCTGTAGTGGAATACATTTCAAAAGTAACTCTCCCAAACCTGTATATATATATATATATATTGTGGCACGGTGGAGGGCGGGACCGGAGTACTTTGATTATATCTTTTCATGTGACAACACTGAAGAAATGATACTTTCCTACAATGTAAATTAGTGAGTGTACAGCTTGTATAACAGTGTAAATTTGCTGTCCCCTCAAAATAACTCAACACACAGCCATTAATGTCTAAATCTCTGGCAACAAAAGTGAGTACACCCCTAAGTGAATTTGTCCAAATTGGGCCCAAAGTGTCAATATTTTGTGTGGCCACCATTATTTTCCAGCACTGTTTTAACCCTCTTGGGCATGGAGTTCACCAGAGCTTTACAGGTTGCCACTCGAGTCCTCTTCCACTACTCCATGATGACATCACTGAGCTGGTGGATGTTAGAGACCTTGTGCTCCTCCACCTTCCATTTGAGGATGCCCCACAGATGCTCAATAGGGTTTAGGTCTGGAGACATGCTTGGCCAGTCCATCACCTTCACCCTCAGCTTCTTTAGCAAGGCAGTGGTCGTCTTGGAGGTGTGTTTGGGGTGGTTATCATGCTGGAATACTGCCCTGCAGCCCAGTCTCTGAAGGGAGGGGATCATGCTCTGCCTCAGTATGTCACAGTACATGTTTGCATTCATGGTTCCCTCAATGAAATGTAGCTCCCCAGTGCCGGCAGCACTTATGCAGCCCCAGACCATGACACTCCCACCAACATGCTTGACTGTAGGCAAGACACACTTGTCTTTGTACTCCTCACCTGGTTTCCGCCACACACGCTTGAACCAAATAAGTTTATCTTGGGCTCATCAGACCACAGGACATGGTTCCAGTAATCCATGTCCTTAGTCTGCTTGTCTTCAGCAAACTGTTTGTGGGCTTTCTCGTGTATCATCTTTAGAAGAGGCTTCCTTCTGGGACCACAGCCATGCAGACCAATTTGATGCAGTGTGCGGCATATGGTCTGTGCACTGACAGGCTGACCCCCCCACCCCTTCAACCTCTGCAGCAATGTTGGGAGCAATGTTGGCGAGGCCGGTTCTGAGTAGAACCTGTCCTGTTAAATCACTGTATGGTCTTGGCCACCATGTGCAGCTCAGTGTCAGGGTCTTGGCAATCTTCTTATAGCCTAGGCCATCTTTATGTAGAGCAACAATTGCTTTTTTCAGATCCTCAGAGAGTTCTTTGCCATGAGGTGCCATGTTGTACTTCCAGTGAAAAGTTTGAGGGAGTGTGAGAGCGATGACACCAAATTTAACACACCTGCTCCCCATTCACACCTGAGATCTTGTAACACTAACGAGTCACATGACACAGGGGAGGGGAAATGGCTAATTGGGACCAATTTGATCATTTTCACTTAGGGGTGTACTCACTTTTGTTGCCAGAGTGTTGAGTTATTTTGAGGGGACAGCAAATTTACACTGTTATACAAGCTGTACACTCACTACAAAGTGTCATTTATTTAGTGTTGTCACATGAAAAGATATAATCAAATATTTACAAAAATGTGAGGGGTGTACTCACTTTTGTGAGATACTGTATATATAACACTGTGGTCATGGGGGTGTGGACATGTGTCTGTTAGCGGGAGAGAGGGAGTGGTGTGGCTCATCAACATGATTTCTAACAGCTGATTCTTGTTACAATGATAGTGGGGAGAGGCCTCAAAAGTGGCCATAACACGCCAGAGAAGGAGAGAGGGAACGAGTGTACAGCGTTGGCGTGTGATCTACTGAGTGTTAATGATCTTTATTTTGAGAGTGAATTACTGACTAAATGAAAAGTAAAAAAGTATCTACACTGTACACAAAAACAAACAAGAATAAAAAGCCTAACTTGAAGCATGTCACTGCTCCCTGCCTCCTGATTTTCACACCTGAACCCTGACGTGGATTCACGTGGCTGCAACTGGAGCAGGAGCAGCGTTTTCAACTCCTGCTCCAGGACCAAGTGGAGGACCGACAGGCGTTCTGGAGCCTGATCAGACACGGGGGTTGCTGCTGAGGCCCCTGAGCCTACTCCGGCTGTCCAGTCGGTCAAAATGGGGCTGGCCGACAATCCTGAAGCATATCTCAACCTCTTAGAGAAGATAGCTGAGGTGAAGGAATGGCCGCCTGTCAGGCCACCAGTGGTCACCAGTGGTTTACGCTGACTTGAAGAGAGCCAATGTGAGCTGGTTGGACGGACTCCCGAATAGAGCCGACAGCATTTCTGCGCCCTGAATCTGTGCAAACACGGCTGCACATTCGCCTTTGCACAGCAGCTCTGGGACACCTGCCAGAATGGTTGCTGTGTGGGAGCCCCAAGGCGCCCCATTCAAGCTACTGTGTGAGAATAGGCCGTATGGTGTGCTCGACGTCATATGGGAAGCCTGGGAGGAGGGACCTTCAAACAGCAGAAATTAACTACAGTACGTTCTTGATCTTAGAGCAAAACTCCATACTTTGGGTCAACTAACACAGGGGAATTTGCTCCAACCTCAGGAATGTCAAAGCCAGCTGTGTGACATGGGCATAGAGAGAGTGCTTGAGATGTGTGTAAAAAAATTGTTCTGGTACCTAAGAACGATAGGATGGTCCGGTTCTGTGTAGACTATCGAAAAGTGAACACGGTGTCCAAATTTGATGAGTACCCAATGCCCTGGATTGACTAATTGCTTGATCAGTTGGGCATGGCTCAATTTTATTCAATAGTGAATTTAATGAAGGGTTATTGGCAGATCCCCTTAACTCCAATATCCTGAGAAAAAAGTTATACTCACCTGCGTATTACAGTTTCAGTGATTATGAATCAAAGACACAATATCTGAAATTAAAGCAGAAAAATATATGGATGTTTGTATTTACAAAGACAGCTTCCCACAAAAACACCTTGTCTATGCCATCATAAACATTTTAAATCCAGATGCTAGATTGGGAATCGTAATGTTGTGTCACATGCCTTTTCGATATCTGCTTCTCTTCTCTAAACAAGATTCATACATATACCTTACTATGATGAGGAGGAGGGCGTGGCCGGGCTATGAGGATGCATGCCCGGTGCTGAATTGTGAGCCAGGGGCACCAGTTTGAGAGAGAGACACACAAACAGTGACCGCGTGTGTATCCCTCTCTCTCAAACTGGCGCCCCTGAGAGCTTTAATAGAGCTTTAATTGACACATTGGTATTAGCATTTAGCGATACTCTCAACTCTCTTGGAATGCGACAGGACCAACTCATTGCCATAATCATACGTTAGATTTAATTCTGTCACATGGAGTTGATGTTGATACTGTAGAAATTCAGCTGTACAGCGATGACATCTCAGATCATTACCTCATCTATTGTATGCTGTGATCAGCTAATGTTACTCATTCTACACCATGCTATCGTTCTGGTAGAACTATTCTTTCAAAAGATAGCTTCTATTGCACTAATAATCTTCCAGATCTATCTCATATACTCAGTAAGCCACAAAGTCTAGAAGAACTTGATGCAACAACAGAAAATTTTAATACAGTCTTCTCTAGCACTCTTGATAGTGTCGCCCACCTTCGATTAAAGACAATTAAAATAAAAAAAGACCTGCAACATGGTAAATCTATTACACTCATGCTCTCAAGAAAGCAGCTCTGAAAATGGAGAGCATTTGGAAAAATAAAAAATTAGAGGTATTTTGCGGTGCAAGGAAAGATAGTGTATGTAGCTCCAGACAGGCATTAAATGCTGCCAGGTCAGCATATTTTAGCAAACTCATAGAAAATAACCACAACAATCCTAGGTGTTTATTCAGTACTGTGGCTAAATTAGTTAGGAACAAAGCCTCAACTGAACCAGATATTCAGTTGCAGCACAATAGTAATGACTTCATGAGTTTCTTTATTGATAAAATTGAAATAATCAGAAATAAAATTGAAATTATGCAATCATCTGTCACAGTACTTTAGAAAACAGTGTCTCATAATTTTCCTCACAAGCAGCTTCAATACATTGCAGTCATGGGTCATGAAGAGCTAACAAAACTTATCTAAACATCAAAAGCCACAACATGTATGTTAGATCCAATACCACCTAACCTCTTAAAAAAGGCATTCCCTGTAATATTAGAACCTCTTCTTAATATTATTAACTCCTCGCTGTCCTTTGGACATGTCCAAAGAAACTTTCAAATGGCAGTTATCAAAGCACTTATTAAGAAGCCACAGCATGATCCTGGAGAACTGGCTAATTATAGACTTATTTCAAATCTCCCATTTATGTAAAAAATACTAGAAAATGTAATGTCCTCCCATATATGTAAATTTTTTGTAGAGAAATAGTATATATGAAAATTTTCAGTCAGGATTTAGGCCCCACCACAGTACAGTGTCTGCACTTCTCAGTTATAAATTAGTTGCTCCTATCATCTGATCGTGGCTGCGATCTTCCAGTGCTTTTAGATCTTAGTGCTGCCTTTGATAACATAGATCACAACATTTTCTTGAATAGGCTTGAGACTTAGGTTGGAATTTGTGCACTTGCATTAGAATGGTTAGGTCCGATTAAGCAGAAGAATGTACACAAGAAATTGTCAAATCAAACAAAAGTTAAGTATGGTGTGTGACACAGGGATCAGTTTTAGGGCCTCTGCTTTTCTCCTTATTTATGCCTCCCCTGGGAGATATTATCAGGAATCATGGAATAAGTTATTACGATGATGCCCAAATTTACATTTCTTCGAAACCCAACGAAATTTCACATTTTTCCAAATTAGCAGAGTGTATCTATGAAATCAAAGAATAGATGGCCAGAAATGTCCTTCTACTCAATTCCGAAAAAAGATGTATTAATTATTGGACCAAAAACCTCTAAAAATAAACCGCTAAAATATTATTTGACTCTCGATGGATGTACTGTTACATCTTCCTCAACAAAGAATTTATATGTATTTGATACCAATCTGTACTTTGAAAATCAAATGTCCAGTGTTTGTAGAACAGCATTCTTCCACCTCAGAAATATTGCTAAGTTACGACATGCTCTCTGTTGCTGATGCTGAAAAACTAATTAATGTGTTCATGACCTCAAGACTAGATTATTGTCATGCATTATTGGAAGGATGTCCAGCAAGTTCAATAAAAAAACTTCAATTGGTACAAAATGCAGCATCCAGAGTGCTGACTAGAACCAAGAAATATGATCATATTAACCCCATTTTATCATTGTTACATTGGCTACCTGTTAAAATGTGTGTTCATTTTAAAATTCTGTTAACTACGTACAAAGCTTTGAATGGTCTGGTCCCTAACAACTAACGACTCATCTATTTAGCCAGGCATGCACCTAATTTATCCATCAACTCACAATTAGGCTGCTTTAGTTAGGTCTGCTGGAATCAGAAACATTTATCATGATCTATAACTCTGCAATAAATGGGGTCCCGAGGTCACCAGAACCGGTCAGATCCAGCTCCGTTTCTGTTGGTGTCAGACTCCACAGCTACGTCTCTCTGAGTGATAATGACTAAATGCAGCCGGTGCCAGCCAGACATCACTTCAGTTTATTACGATGGACTTCAGAGGATGAACTGATGCCAAGTCCAATTTTAAGACATGGTATACTTCATATGCTACTGCCTGAACCTTGGACTTAGGATAGACCTCACCGAAATGACCTGCCGGTTGAACTGCGAAGCACCTCACTCATCTCTACCTGCATACCCTTAGTCAAATGATGGACTACACTCCTGAAATGGACTATCAATTAATTTCAAACATAAACTTAATCCAGAATTGACTTCAAAGATATTAGTCATTAATCTGGCAGTTCATACAAAATCTTTTTTAAAACACTGACCCTTACTTAGTTTACTAATTTTAAACCATGACTTGCACTGCACATAAATAAGTAATATTGGCATTATATTCATGCTGTTTAGCCAGAGGGGAACTGTCCCCCACAGTGAGCCTGGTTTCTCCCAATGTTATTTTTCTCCATTAACCTTCAGCTTGCTAATTGGGGTTTTAAATACAATTATTATTTTATTATTTTTTTTTATACACAATGTTACAATTACACAATGATAACTCTAAGACTTCATAGATATTATACTTTCATTTTCTGTTAAAATGCTTTAAAACAATGTGTGTTGTGAAAAGCGCTACACAAACAAAAATGGCTTTACTTGACTTGACTTTTCCTATCCAGTAATCATCTTTATCCCTAGGGCAATGCATTCCATCCACTACTGCCAAAGTAAGCTAAGGTGTTATTGCCAACAATTGGGAAATTCAGAGACCCTTGGCCTGACTTCAAATGGACTGTTGTTGTCAGATTTTCACCAAAGTAACTGGATATTTTGCTTTACAAATTCACAAGACATAAACGCATAACTTTAAAAAGCTCCTACAAGACCTTTGCTTGTCACTAAATGTACTTTAATGTACTAAATGTCCTATCAAGGGTGTGAAGCTGTTCCTGTACACCTGTTATTCCAACTGCTTCATTCTGTAGTTTACAATCATTTCTCATGACAAGCCACATCAAACACAATTTAACCCACTTATTTGTTCTCAGGATAACAGTCCAACAAAAAGGTCTCCTTCTTTAAGCTGATGTAAAACAAAACAGCCCATCAGTGACTTCATGTTTAAACAATTTTGTAAGATTATTGCCTAATAAAGCAGTAATTAGATGACTACCAGCACTACTTTGACCTCGTCTCAAAACACAACTGAGACACTCTTTTTCACATCAAAAAAGGAGTTAATTTGAAAATGGCATCTTTACAAATACTTGGTCATGTCATGTGATGTAGTCATGTGATCCATTCAACCCAAAAGAATCAAGATGGTGTCCCATGTTGTAGCGGTGTTGTTGTGCCTGGTATCCAACTTTGACAGCGTGGTTAAAGATGCATGTTGCTTTGTACAACTTTTTCACATTGTATTCCTTCAAAGGTGATGGGAAATTTACTCAGAATTGCTGTCTGGTGACAGAACACAAGGATAATTGCATTTAAGACCGTACATGTAATAGCATGCATAGTGACAGGATTTAAGAGTTTTCATACATTTCAATGTGGACGAGCAACTTTTGGAAAACACTTTAAAATGGCAGTGAGGACGGAGAGCATTTAAAAAAAACGCAGTTTTGAAATGTATCCAGATATCCTTGATCTTTTGACGTAACTAGCATGGGAGCAGGCCACTGCCTTTTCTTCTCTATGTTTTCTCTCCACAGAGTACTAGATTCGATTAGGGTCATCCAACGCTAACATATGCATATCATAACACTATCAGGGAAGGTGTTCTGTTCCTTTCCTATTCTTTCTGGGGGAAAAGACCCCGCGGAGTCCACATCCTGACCAAAAGGGGAGGTCAACATGTGGCAATATGACACACGGTCTTAGCAGCCGCGCACGGAAGAGGCGCTGTGGTAGGTCCCGCCACGAAAGGGGGTTGGACTCTGCAAACACAGCGACCGGGGGCTCTACCCAAGGGAGATGCGGGTCCGCCGACAGGGAGACCGTGCCGCAAAATATACATCACGGGGGTTACCGGAGTAATCGGCACCTGTGGAGCACCTATCCCAGTACAGGGTTTATTAGACACCATAGTGGGGCTGGCTGCGAACTCCTCCGCCTAGTTCACGAACATAGGGCTAGGGAGGAAGGACCTCCAGGGTCCAAGATTTTGTGAACTCGACTGGAGTAAAAACGCAGGTTTTTGCATCAGGAGAGGGGAAAGGCACTATACGCAAGAGATACACCCAGCCAGCTGTTCCGTATTAACAAACTCTACCTGTTCATACCTGAAAGAACACGGGAGGAAACCGCCTCAACCTGGAGATTGTAAAATCTTGTGAAGGTATTGTGTGTTGCCCAGCCACTCTGCAGATGTTTGTTAGAGAGGTGCCATTGGCCATTGCCCATGAGGACACCACACTTCTTATAGAGTGTGCTTGAACCCGCAAGGGGACGGGTACGGCCTGGGTCAGGTAGGCCAGTGCAATGGCATCCACGATCCATTGGGCAAGCGTTCCCTTTCCGCAGACAAAGAGCTGCTCAGAGCATCTATAGCACTGCGTGTGATCCAAGTAGGTGTGCAAAGCATGCACCGGACACAGCATTGACAGGGCTGGGTCTACCTCCTCCCAGGGCAACACTTGCAGGTTCACAACCTGATCCCTGAAGGGGGTCGTGGGAACCTTGGGCACACAGTCCAATCAGGATCTCAGGATCATTTGAGAATCTGTCGGACCGAACTCCAGGCAAGAGTCACTGACAGAGAACACTTTCAGATCCTCTTGATGGAGGTGAGCGCAATCAGGAGGGCCGTATTTAAGGAGAGGGCTTTCAGCTCGACTGATTCTAGCAGCTCAAATGGGGCTCTCCAAAGGCCCAAGAGGACCACGGAGAAATACCATGAGGGGAAGAGGCATGGCCTGGGAGGATTCAGCCTCCAGGTGCCTTTGAGGAACCTGATGATCAGGTCGTGTTTCCCTAGGGACATACCATCAACTGCGTCATGGTGTTTGGCTATAGCGGCTACGAATACAGCAACCCTACAGCCTCTCCTGCAGGCACTGACCCGGCTGCACGTCTCTAGGGATCCAGGAGGTAGAACACCAATTCGCGAATAAATGCCACTTCAGGGCATAAAGCTGCCTGATAGAGGGAGCTCTGGCTTGAGTGATCATGTCTACAACTGCTGGTGGTAGGCCACTTAGATCTTCCACGTCCCGTGCAGGGTTCCAGAGGTCTGGGCATGGGTGCCAGATTGTGCCCCATCTCTGAGAAAGAAGGTCCTTCCTCAGGGGAATCTGCCAGGAAGGTGCTGTCACGAGGAGTGTGAGGTCCGAGAACCAAGTCTGGGTGGGCCAGTATGGGGCCACGAGGGTGACTTGTTCCTCATCCTCCCTGACTTTACACAAGGTCTGTGCAAGAAGGCTCACTGGGGGGAATGCGTATTTACACAACCACCGGGGCCAGCTGTGTGCCAGCAAGGGGGGCTCCCGTCAGGGAATACAAGAGCGGGCAATGGGAGGATTACCGGGGGGCGAACAGGTCTACCTGTGCTTTGTTGAATCGACTCCAAATCAGCTATACCACCTGGGGTCTCGACTCCACTCAAGGTCTGCTGTGGTGTTGAGGCTGCCCGGTATATGAGTGGTGAAGTAACAGGGACAGGCTGATTCATCTGGCCGTTGAAAGCAAACCGTAGGAAGGGTCTGTGTCGAGATAGAACCAAGACATGAAAGTACGCATCCTTCAGGTCTACTGCCGCAAACCAATATTGATGCCAGACGAACGTCAATATGTGTTTCTGCTTCAGCATCTTGAACTGGAGTCTGTGTAAGAACTCGCAGATCCAAGATTGGCCGCAACCCACTGGCTTTCTTTGGCATGATGCACATTCGGGGTGCGGCAAACAAAAGAGAAAAGGAAACAAAGGATTTACCTCCCGGCCCTCCAGCAGGGGATGGAGTGGTCTGGATACAAGCTCCGTAGCGGACGTCTCACTCCTCGTCTATCTCAGATGAGCCTTCCGGGTCCTTTTGCCGGCCCAAGAGACGGGGGGGGCGTCAGCTACCTGCAGGGAGCTCTACGCTGGGGCCGAGAATTGGGCTCAGGTTGAGGATGGTTCTGGACAGTAGCAAACGAGTGTGCTGAGGAATGGGAGGTCTGCGGGGAATTACCCAGCGAGACCACACCCATTGATCTCCCCAAATCGCCGCATTGGGGGGCGGCTAGAATGGCTTTCCTGAAGAAGGAAAGCCATGACCGCAACGTTGCCATGGTTATATTCTCACAATGAGAACATGAACCATCTACAAACGCTCTGTGTGATCGCTGCCCAGACATGTGGAGAGATAAAGATGGAAAGACATCTTTAAAAGATACTTCTTTAAAAAGACATTCAACGTCAATGTGTGTGCTCTAATAGAGAAAATATACTCTATAGCAGGAATATACATGCTTTTAGCGCTGTCAAAGCACCCAGGGTCGAAATCTGCACTTGTCGTGCAGAAGTAGAGAAAGTTAGAGAGTTGCATTGCAGCTCCTTTTATACCCGTATGTCCGGGAGAGCGATATGCAAATTCCACTCGCCATTTCACATTGGCCTTTTCTCAAAGAATGGGAGGTGTTTGCGGCTCTCAAGAGTGACCCCTAGTGTCACTACATCAACACAACATCGAGTGAGTGACAGAAGTGGAACTACATCAAAAAAGGAATCGCATTACAAAAAGTAATTCACTACAAATTAGTAATTTAAAAAATTTAAAAAATCAGATTACAGATTTTTCTGATTACTTCATTGAAAAAAGGAATCACAGTACAATTCTTTTTAAATAACTTTTGAAATCTTTTCACAGAACAGCTCTCAACCAATTAAAAAAGACTATATTTCCTCTGTTTATTGACTCTTTAGGGGTAGTGTTGCACATTACAAAAATCAGTAATGTAATGTGCTACACTACTTGAAAAAAATTATATTATAATAATTAATTTGTAATAAGATAACATCCAACACGGATTATGTGCTAAATTTTTTGCATAACTAGCATCTAGTTCTTCTACTGTATATGTATGTTTCTTCAACTATGGGCACTTTTTGCCCTGTGGAAAATAAACTCCCAACTTTCCTTAAATAAACAGCTGTGGAAAAGACAGTACCTTACGTTGTGTGATTCATTGAAATAAAGTGGAGTCCCCTACCAGCCGCTGAAACGCAGCGGGGTCTGAGACTGCCGACCATGAGAGGGGAGGGGCTCGCTGCCGACCGCCTGGAGTGGGAGAACTGCTGCTAGGGGTGGGGGAGACCGCTTCTGTTCCCCGAGAACGTGGTGGGGCCTTCCGCCCGGGGGGGAGTGGCTGTCATCCACCAGAGAGGGTGGAGTGATCGAGGACCATGCGACGGTGTATCAGAGAACCGGCGAGTAAGTTTTTTTTCTCTCCTCTCTCTCTCTCTCTCTCTCTCTCTCTCACTGCCACTCCGCATTGGCCTTTTCCCTCTCTTTTAAATTTTAGAGTGTTTTTTGGGGGGGTACTACGATGTTACAGAAAGTACCCCCCCCTATTTTTATTATTTCTATTTCCCTCCCCTTGTCCCCTCCCTCATCCAGGTCGACGGGGATGACCTGCCGGCAGATGGCGCTAAAGGCACGCCCCTCCCCAGGGAAAGGGGGGGGGGGGTTGTACGTCAGGCCGGGGGCACCCCAGCCTGAGAGAATGAAGGAGGAATGTGGCAGGGCCGGGGAGTGATTCTACACACCCGGTCCCTTATCAGGCTAATCAAGCCTCCGAGAGGGATGAAGGCCGACTGCGGAAGATGGTGCGGGAGAGAGAGGTCATTTACGGCATGTCCGTCGTGTGTGTTTTGTCTTTTGTATAAGTTTCTCATTAAACTATTATTCATATTGTCGAGCCGGTTCTTGCCTCCTGCTTTCCTTCTGCTTTACAATAAGACATACAATTACATTTGTATAATATATACAAAAGCACAGCTTACAATTATTAAAAAGTTGTAGGTCTTCCCCTGTCTAGACAATAAAGAAATATATGGTGCATAAGTACTCAACACCCTTCTTTTTCCATGCTTTTTGGAGTTCTAGAATAGAAAGCTAGTCCTCAACACAAAGTAGCCTACTTGATATCCCTGCTGAAAAAATGCTTATATGGTTTGCTCATCTTAGGTGCTCTCCCAGTCTGGTCAGTTCGGCGTGGAGATTTGGGGCCTTTTTCAGCAGGTCACACTGGGACACCTGGTAGACCAGCTAAAGACCAGCTTTGTCTGTTTGTTTTTTGTTTTTGTTTTTGATCAGGGAAGTCAAGTATTTAAATGAGGTATTCAACATCCTCCTCCAAGTCACATCTTTACTTTGTTTTTATTCACCTGTTTGGTTCTGGGTGTATACTTTTTTTTAGTCTACTACTATTTGATTTCAGAGTCAATAAACATGTGCCTGACATGGATATTTAGTTCATTTAGACTTTGCTGAGCCATTCTTAAACAATATTCTTGAATATACCTGTCATGGCATGGATATTTCGTATAAGTAACTTAGAAGGCATTTGTATACAATATACTTCAATGCAAGGTGAAGTCCCTCATTAGAAAGGTGGGAAAATGTAGAACAATTGTTAATTGACTCCAAATTGTCAGTTATCCAAAACGGACATGTGTCGTCAACTAATGGTTGGATAATTCTCTGGGAATTGTTAACACTACTCCTGCAATTCTGCCCCAGTTCACAAAGATATCTTGATTCAATCCATCAGGTAGGAGAATTTACAGTGATTTCTGAGTATCATGACAAATATGAAGTTAGATGCAAACATCATATTGAGGTGGTTTAAGCTGGTTTGTTTGAGAAATGGGTTCCTTCAACTACACAGATTTTTAGATACTTTGTGATTATATGATTTGCTGATGTTGGACATACCTGTATACTTATTTTTTCCAATTGGCTCTGGGTATGTAGATGTTTTCACTTCAGACACCTGAACATAAGAACCCAAATAATATTTAGCAGTAGATGGAACAGGAATTACACATCATTGTATGACTGACACATTACTTTTGCCAGCACCCAATATTAAATGGAGCCAGCCGATTGCTAGTGTAGAATGCTAATGCAGAGCTGTAATGTAACAAAAAAGATTCAAAGAGTGCCACAGAAAATGGCTTTCTTGCAATTCCATAACTAACCACCATACACCATCAGCAGGAATGACTTGAAGGCAACTTGGGTTGCTAACACCACATGTTAATACTGAACATCACATGGCACTGTGCAAACACATATGACTGTTTGAGATTCAAGAAGGCTCCTTTAGTCTTCATGACAAACTGAACCATCTGTGCCAACTCAGGCCTCCTTCACTAAAGAGAGGGGTCAAAACATGAGTTTATGCCCCCTTTTCTGCATCTTTATCCATGGTCCACAGAGGCTTTAGTCCCTAAAACACATAATGATGGCTTTCTAGTGATAGGCCAAATCAGTGTTACAAAGCTGGCCAGTCCAGAGGTACTCCCTTGCATTTTGAGAGAGTTTCCAGCGGAGGGCCAGAGAGGAGTTACGCATTTCTGAGTGAACGAAGGCATGAGCTTAGCAACAGCTTTGTCCCTCTGCAAAGTTCTACCAGTGAGGAACATTTTATGAATTAAAGATGTGGAACACAAGGTGATGGAAATGTCCAAACATTATTTACTGATGCTATGTTATATAACCTGAGACAAAAAGGCACTCTTAATGAAGTTGAAATCCTGCCAGATGACCCTAGAAAACAATCCCAGAACCGCCCCTTTCCAGAAAAGACCCAAAAGATCTGACAGATCTGTTTACCTTTGTAATATCAAATCAAACTGCTAAAAAAAAAAAATAAGACCTTTACTCTGCTAAAAAAACAAACATATTTTTTGCTGGTTTTAGCTGGTTTAAACTGGTCTCCCATCCTGACCAGCTGAAAAGTCCCCAAAACCCCTCTAATCCAGCTCTAATAACAGCCATGACAGGCTAAAAGAACAGCTAAAACTAGCAAACTATCTAGGCTGGTTTAAATTGGTCTTTTGATGGTCTTACAGGTCTCTCAGCCTGGCAAAGTTGGTGTTTAGCTGATTTAGCTGATCGACCAGCTGGTCTCCCAGCCTGACCAGTTGGCAAGTGCCCAAAATCCCACTAAAACCTGAAAAGCAGACCAAGCTGACTATGCTGGAAGATCAGGAAGATCAGCTTAAATAAGCCTAAGATGGTTTTCTGGTCTTAGCTGATCCCCAAGCCTAGTCAGGTTGTTCTGATTTTCAGGTTTTAGAGGGGTTTTGGGCACTTACCAACTGGTTTGGGGCAAGTGCCCAAAACCCCTCAAAAAACCTGCAAAGTAGTCCAGCCTGACCATGCTGGAAGATCAGCTAAGACCAACTTAGGCTGGTTTAAGCTGGTCTTGCTGGTCTCCTAGCCTCTCCAAGCTGGCATTAATCTGGTGTAGCTGGTCACCCAGCTGCTCTATGAGACTAGCCAGTTAGCCTAGAACCCTTCTAAAACCTGCAAAGCATACCAGCCTGATTAGGCTGGGAGATCAGCTAAGACCAAAAATCATTTTCTGCTGGTTTAAATGGTCTCCTAGCTTTTCCAAGCTGGAATTTAGCTGGTCAACCAAATGTTCTCTGAGCCTGATCAGTTGACGGGTGCCCAAACCCCCTCTAAAATCTGCAAAAGCAGACAAGCTTAGGCTGGTTTAAGCTGGTCTAGCAAGTCTCCTAAGCTGGTCTTTAGCTCATCTTGCTGGCTTTTTAGCCTCTTCCCAGGTAGTGCCAAAAACATCTCTAAAACTAGAAAGGTAGACAAGCCTAACCAGGCTGTGAGATCAGCTAAGACCAGAAAACAAGCTTAGGGTGGTTTGAGATGGTCAGTTGGTCTGTAGCTGATCTCCTAGCCTATCCAAGCTGGTATTCGGCTGGTTTAGCAGGTCGACCAGCTGACAAGTGCTCAAAAGCCCTCTAAAACTAGCAAAGCAGACCAGGTTGTGAGTCCAGCTAAGCCTAGCAAACTAGATTTTTTTTTTCTTTTTTTTTTTCCTTTTCTTTTTTTTTTCAGCAGGGTAGTCAGAAATGAATTAGGTTATACACAGTTTATGGCCCATGTTCCATGTGATCTTTTGAGGAGGGAAAACCCATGCAGATCATCAATTTTCAACTTTGTTTTGGTACCATTTAAGGTTTACTGCAGGGTTCTGGAAGATAAAAACCCAACTGTGACCACACTGTACTCGTATAAGCAGCATGTGCTCAGTTGATTTTGTACAAATATTACAGAAAACTAAATGAAAATAAAGGAACTTTCCATGACGACATCTATGAACTAATCCATAAGTCAATAATGCATCTACTCCACATAACCATCAATAACATCAAAAATTCACTTTTTTTCTTTTAAAGGTATGCAAACTGATTGACGCAAGGTTATTTTGCTCTTATTGAATTTGCAAGGAATCCCTGCAAGGCCCTCAACAGGAAATTAAAAAATAGGTAGCAATGGAATCCATTGGTTTAAAGAATCCCACGCAACATGGATGAATATCAGAATGGATTATCTATTGATGAGTTTTTCCTTTCACGGTTGTAGACAATAATATTGATTTCTTGATATTCCACATCCACTATTAAGTCTTAAACTATGCTAGTTAAGAAGCCTGGTGGAGACCAACATTTGCTGGTGACCATCAATGCTGGCCTTTTCAACGGGGTTAGTATTATACCTATGTGTTAGAGATATTAAATGATTTGTTAAATATGTGACACTGTTGTGAAAATGAACATGAGTCAGTTGATGGTTTGGTTGATTCATCTTTATACGTGTTCAAGCAGTGAATCAGCTGAGATTTATCATCAATGGCACATGGTGTTAAAGCATACCAGTGCCTTTACCTCTTCAAGGAATAGTTTATGCAAAAATTTAAATTCTGTCATTGTTTACTCATCCTTATGTAGTTCCAAACCAATAGACATTAGGAAATATTTAAGCATCAGTCACTATCACTTTCATTGAATCTCTTTTTAACAACCCTTTTAACATCCATTATATAGTAAGTATCCATAAAGTCTCCACATCTCACATTCTCAAGCGTGGACCACTGTAGCATGATGGGACAAATGGTCAAAATGTGTTAGTGTCTTCTATTAGCATCGCCTCTCATCTCACACGCACACATTTGTACACAAAAAGATCTTATGAAAGGCAGATGGGTAAAACATGTGCTTTTGCCCTCTTATGTAGTGAAAACGGGATAAGCTGAATCCACAAAAAAGCATTGGAACAGTTTGTCCCAGCGAACAGTAACCTGTCACTATAAAACTGATAAAAGAAGGACCTCTGCTGGAAGTATTACACTTTTATTCACTTCTTGAAGGTGTATCGTTATAAAGGACACTAATGTGTGATGAATGAAAAACAGGTGACACTGACGTTTAAGAAATCTCACCTTTTTGTTTTGTGCAAAATCACTCTTAAATTATCCACAATGCTGACAAAAGGAAAATAGCTTGTGTGCGGACCCAAAAACAAAACAGCTACACAAATAAATGAAAAGTGTCACTCGAAGACACACACATCTGGTTCCTCCGCAGCATTTGGAGGTCTTGAACGATTTCGATAGCCAGAGGGAAAAATGGGGCCTAAAACAGCATGTAAGAATCATTCACGGGTTGAAGACACAGGTTGTGTAAATATTCATAAGCTAAATAACAGCAGTATGGAGATAATGCTTTCATATCATCTGCTCTCAAATTAAATTAAGCTGTAAGTGGAAAGTCAGTGCAACAAATGCTTATTTCCAAAACTTGTCATGAAAGGGCTAACTTTTTGATGGCATATGAGAACAGTTACAGATATTTAACCCAAAAATGAAAATTCTGTCATTTTTACCTTCATGTTGTTCCAAACCGTATTGCTTTTTTCCCTCTGTCTAACACCAAAGATAGAGAGAGGCAGAACTTTTGCCTCATCCACCATTCACATTCAAAACGAGTACCCGATTACCCGTGAATTAAAAACGTCACATTAAAATAATGTGTATGACATGTACGTGAAATATATCATTTGTTTCATTCACAAACATTACCAAGAATGGCTTCAAAATAAGATAACTTGAACAAACTATATTTTTCTTTTGGAAAAAAATAAAAAAAATAAAAAATTGAAAGCAAAAAATATTTTAAAATAACAGCAAAACTATTGACTCTCAACCTTTACATAGAAACCAACTCTGATGGCATGAGGGTAACGCACAGATATAAACTCTGAGTCTTCATTAAGGTTATCACATATTTATCAATTCACATGTTATTATTCAGAAAAACAAGTGGTAAAATTTCTCTTTTTATAAAATGTGCACTTTTGGTGTTTAATTTTACTTACTTACTTTGGAGATTTAATGTACTTACATTCTGGTCTAATAATCTCCTTGTTTCTTTCCCCAATAAAAGCAGATCTGTTGGTTTGCATGACTCAAACAAGAAGCCAGTACAAATATAGTAGAATTCAGTAAGAATCAAAATACACTGTGTGGCCCCCCAAAAAGTTGCCGTTTGGATTTAAATAAGCAGATACTTAAGAGACTATGATTCGATTATTATTGCAGTGATTCATAAATTTCAGCTGACAACTATTCTTTTAACCCTAACTGATGCAGTGTGTAGCTTCTCATTTCTTAAACAAACATGTTGGAGGACATATCCCGTAGTCATGGTAAAGATGTTACTGTCTTTCAGAAGGGGCCTACATCAAGCAAAGTAAACAACTAAGGAGATTTCTGAAATCACTGGAATTGGGTTAAAAACTGTCCAATACATAATTAAAATCTGGAAGGATAGTGATGAACTGTCAGCTTCGCAGAAGCAATGTGGTTGGAAAAAGATCAGGGTAAGAAGGGAAGCGCATGAAACGATGCACCCGTCATGCATAGCTCTGGAGGAAGTGTTATGATCTGGGGTTGCTTCAATTTGTTAGATCTAGGCTAATGTAATGGTGGCGAGCTGATAGATAGCTGTGCAATGTGTAAACCTCACTCTCCTGACCTCAAGAGGTGCACTAGTGACTGACGCTAGGGGCTGTAGCCTTTAGCCTTCTTGTTAGCACACCCGACTCCCATGCCAGAGACGCTGGTTTGTGTCCCGTATTGAGCAGGAAGAACAGGAGCGTAATAATGGTGCCGTGACCCAGATGGGAGTGAGGTTTTGGGGGGTGAGTGTAAAGGTCTCCAACTGATAGATAGCTGTGCAATGTGTATAAAACTCACTCTCCAGACCTCAAGAGGTGCACTAGCGCCTGATGCTAGTTAGCTCACCCACCTCCCATGCCAGAGACACCGATTCGAGTCCCGTATGGAGTGGGTAGAACAGGAGCGTCATACTAAGCAATGTTATGCTGCAAGAAAATTAATTCAGCTGACTACCTGAATGTACCGAATGAGCAGGTTATCACATGCATTTATTTATTTTTATCTGATGGCACGGGCATATTCCAGGATGACAATGTCAAGATTCATCAGGCTCAAATTGTGAAAGAGTGGTTCAGCAAGCATGAGGAATCATTTTCACACATGAATTAGCCACCACAGAGTCTTGATCTTAACCCCATTGAAAGTTTGGGATGTGTCAGAGAAGACTTTACGGAGTGTTATAACTCTCCCGTAATCAATACAAGATCTCAGCCAAAAATGTATTCAACTCAGGATGGAAATGTTGTGATGTTGCATAAGGTTGTCGAAACAATGCCATTAGGAATGCAGGCCGTAATCAAAGCTAAAGGTAGTTCAGTTAAATATTAGAGTATGCAACTTTTTTGGTTACAAGTATTCAATTACAAGTATTGCCTTTTACTATAACTTGGTTTTGCTTTAGAAGCACAGACACCGATGCCATGACATCTTCTCTCATTCACAACTGGACGAAATACATCCACAGCGCTCTCTCAGTGGACTCGGTTGTAATTGCATGATTTGGTGAGGGGTTCAGAGGGAAAATAAAGTGTAATTCAGTGCTGCTCATGGAAGAAAAAATGCGAAAATGAAAATGAATTTGAAATACTCGAGTAGTGATTTTAATACTTGAGTAGCTGATGCAGAATGAGAACTCGATTACTCATTACATCCCTATATGAAAGCAAATGGTGACTTAAGCTGACATTATCCATAACATCTTTTGTGTTCCATTAAAAAAAGTCATATGGGTTTGGAACAACATATGGGTGAGTAAATAATGACAGAAGTTTTTTTGGGTTAACTGTCCCTTTAAGTGATGTATTGTATGAAATGGTAGAAACGTGACCTCTGTGAGATAAATATGGTCAAAGCTGTGACTGTATTTAAACAAATCTTCTTTGATTACAACCTCAAGGGACTTTTAAATTGCACAAGGAGACAATACACTCTCTGAAACACTCTAAAATTACACATCACTTTACAGTGTAGACAGGTCACTGGGATGCAATGAAAACGTGGAATTTAGTGTGGTCCCACGCAACCGTGTGTGGGGTTTTACCGCCGTACCAAATTACAAGTTAAATGCGTTTTGTCTTATAAGGATGCAGGCAGTGCATAATTAACATTCCCTGGCTGTTTACAGTCGATTATTTAACTCAGTGGTTCTCCCTGGGAGCTGGTGATTATGTCGCTGCTTGGCTACTAATAAAGAAATCCCTTTGAACGTCAAGGCACATATCAGGGAGATTTGGCGAGAGGAACCAGTTATTAAGACATAGACAAAAACATCGCCACTGTCCTTGTGTTTAGCTTAGTGAAGATTCAGATAAACTGATAACTGGCAGAGTAAGACTACTGTACATAAAACATTTACACTCAATTGTATCTCAAGGATGCTATAAGGTTTTTGGTAAACCCAAAATCAATTGTGCGCATGTGAAAAAAGATGAAAATGATATAAAATTAAAGTGGTGGATAGCATAGCTCAGATGATTTGATGATAAATGTTTGGGTTTATATTGAACCTCTAACTTTTAATTGTAGCCTTTGGTTTCTTGAAAAGGTGCATCATTGGTTTGTCAGTAAAGTGTATATCATATTTAACTGCAGGTTAGATACAGTGTGACTTTTAAAAACATGCCCTTTTTAGCAAATTTAAGTGTGAATTTTGAGTATAAAAATACTGTATTATTGTGTTAAACAATAATCTGTTAAAAACTGCACTACGTGACTTTGTGCTCTCTAGAGAGATCTGTGGTTGAAGCTTAAAATTGAAAGCAATTTGCAGAAGAACATTTTACTTCAGTTGTGTTTTGGCATTGCTCTCATGATTTCAGCTTACCTGGACATCACCTGATCTGGGATCACCTGATTATGTTGATATTGTGTTCCCTTTACAAAAAGCTTCACTTTGATGCTGCGCTGCTAAGCGGAAACAATCTTATTGTGAGCTGCTCTGAACATGTGTGTAACACGTCAATGAAATTGACTGGAATTTATAGCCTCGGTTGGTGAGATCATTGGACGCACCTGTGGCCAGGCTATAAATAGGAGGCGTCACCAGAGTGTCGTCAGACATTTTTCTTCAGAGCTTTCTCTCTGTGTTTTCACAAAACTCTTGTTAGAAATTTGTTAAAAAATCTAAGTCTTTTCCTTCCTTCTCTCTTTTATATATATATAAAAAAGAAAAAGAAAGGGGAAAATGGCGGAAAAACAGGGCAAACAATGCGTGTTTCCTTGTCAGCATTCTATGTCTGACAAGGACACGCATCAATTTTGCTTTGTTTGCTTGGGGGAAGAGCACGCTACTCTCGCGTTGGAACAGGGCGGGTGCGCGCATTGCGACCTACTTTCGGTCGGGATGCTTCGCGCTCGCCTTGCTTACTTCCGAGAGCCGGCACCCACACTTCATTCGTGGGGCTCTCGCATGGATCTGGCTGAGGAGCGAGAGACGGGTTCGTCCCTTTCGCTCGCTCTCTCCCCAGATCCTGCTGGTCCCTCGCGTGATCCTGAAGCGTGCTTCGGCGCCTCTTCAGTTCGCGAGGGGGACCTCCATTCCCTTGGATCAGATTCCGAGTTAACCGCATCTGAGCGCTCCAATCGCGATTCTAAATCTTCGGAGGAGCTGCTCGATGTGATTACTCGCGCGGTGGCCAGACTTAAAATAGATTGGCCACGTGACCAAGTTCCCCCCAAGCACTCTAAGTTAGAAGATAGATTTGTGTCTGGTGACCAAGGGAAGGGAACACCTCATCAGTCCCTTCCCTTCTTTGATGATCTCCACGATGAGCTTTCTCGTTCTTGGAATAAACCTTATACCTCGCGCATTCACGTGCCCTCCACGTCAGTATATTCGACTATCGTGGGCGCTGAGGCGCGAGGGTATTTAAAGATGCCACCGGTCGAAGAGACACTTGCGGGTTATCTCTCGCCGGGTTCGGCATCGTCGCTTAAGAAATCTGCTCTCCCCTCTAAGCCATGCAGGGTAACCTCCATGCTGGTTGGGAAAGCATATCAAGCGGTGGGTCAGGCTGGTGCTGCACTGCACACCATGGCTGTCTTGCAGGCGTACCAGGCTGACCTACTAAAAGACTTGAGTGCTGGAAGAGACCTCGACGACGAAGCTTTTTCTGAACTTCGTCGAGCTGCGGATTTGTCTCTCCATGCCACCAAGCAGTCAGCCTGTGCTATTGGCCGGTCTATGTCCGCTTTGGTCAGCACTGACTTATGGCTTAATCTATCAGGCATCAAGGATAAGGACAGAGTTTTCCTCCTTGATGCCCCAGTTTCGCCTTCTGGTCTCTTTGGAGACGCCATGAATTCGGTTATCTCCAGATTCCAGGAGGCGAAAAGCCATGAGGAAGCCTTTGGGCAATTTCTTCCTCGTCGCACTCAGGGGGCGAGGCCGTCGGTCACCCAGTCTCGCCCTGATTCTGTTAGGAGGGAGGTTCAAAAACAGAGCGTGGCAAGTCGTGCTCCCCCTCGCAGTGATTGGGGACAGGCTCGTCGCCCTCAGCAACCTCACAAACAAGACCTCAGGGCTTGTATCTCCAAGAGAAAGAAGCCCTGATGGTCCTGTATCCAACCCTGTGAGGGTAGTTCCCTTCGGGACGGGGCGCGTGTATCATTCACTTCAGCCCTCCCGATACCCTCATGAAACCTCTTCACTCCCGCCACCCTTGGTGTTTCGGGTGACAGAGGTTTCCAACAAGATGTTGAATGTTCCCCTTCCAGAGAAAAAAAGTCAGGCTATTACAGCAGATACTTCCTGGTCTGGCCTAGCCCTATCACCCCGCACATTCACGAAATGCATGGATGCAGCACTGGCTCCTTTGCGACTCCAGGGCATCCGCATTCTGAATTATCTAGACGACTGGCTGATCCTAGCCCAGTCTCAGAAACTGGCAGTTCAGCACAGGGATATCGTCTTGGCTCATCTAGGTTCCCTGGGTCCGAGACTCAACGCCAAAGGAGCGTTCTTTCCCCGACCCAGAAAATTTCCTATTTAGGGGTCATATGGAATTTGATCACGATGCAGGCACAGTTGTCTCCCGCTCGTGTCATCTCCATTCAGAACTCCCTGAGCAATCTCAGGCTAGGTCAAGGTTGCACTGTTCTTCAGTATCAACGAATATTAGGTCTCATGGCGTCTGCGTCCACGGTGATTCCTTTGGGCCTTCAGCTGTGGCTGTGTTTCAGCTGTGGCTAAAAGCCAGGGGGTTTCATCCAAGGGCCAGTCCCCTCAGGCAAATAAGGGTTACGCGCCCAGTGCTTCGTTCCCTTTCTATGTGGTTCAGACCCCGGTTCTTACCTTGGGTCCCACTCTAGGTGCGTCTTGTCGTCGCAGGCTGCTAACGACAGACGCCTCCCTGACGGGCTGGGTAGCGGCCTTAAGTGGTCGTCCGGCTTAAAGGGATAGGAGGGTCGTCAGTTTGGTTGTCACAGTAACTGTCTCGAGCTGATGGCCGTATTTCTGGCCCTGAAATACTTCCTCCTGAGGCTGCCATGTCTTGGTGCGGGTGGGCAATACAGTGGTAGCCTCTTACATAAACCATCGGGGGATCCACGTTCACGTCAGCTGGATTTCTGGCACGTTCGATCCTCCTTGGGGCCCAGGGCAGCTCAGGGCAGTTTCGTCCCTGGATGCCCGTGTGTGTGTGGGAGCAGATTTACTAATCTAGGGTAGAAGAGGACCTCTTCGCCTCTATGATAGCGCAATGTCTCCTCTACTTCTCCCTAAGTCACCCAGCCCCCTTGGGTCTGGGCTCAAAGGCACTTACGTGTCCCCCGGTTCTTCTGCTCCCGGGAGTCTTGGTAAGGTTCGCCAGCAAGGGTCTTGCCTCCTTTTAATGGCGCTGCGCTGGCCGAACAGGATATGTTTCTCGAATTCCTCTCCTTGACGGATCGCCCTGGGCGATTCTGGACAGGAAGGACCTTCTCATCACTGGTCCGAATTGTGAAAACTCTCATGCTTGGCCCCTAAGGGTACCAACTGAGGTTCACAGGGCTTTCTATTGAAGTTTCCGAGAACATTTCAAGTGCTACGGCTCCCTCCACTTGGAACTGATCTGGGTAGATTTTACAGGGCAGAAGAGGACCTCTTCGCCTCTTTTGATAGCGCAATGTCTCCTCTACTTCTCCCCGAGTCGCCCAGTTTCCCCCCTAAGTTCATATTACAGAACCAGCTAACTGCCAGTTTGCTTCAGTCTGGATTTTCTGTAGAAAGAACTGTCAGCGGGCACTTGCCTCGCCACTGCCAGGTTCTATGTGGCTTCCACTGCGGTTTGCCACGCCTTGGTGGGCGGGGTGCCCCCTAAGAGGCGTCCTTGCTAGGACCTCTTCACAGGGTAAGACCCCTTTTTAGACCTCTAGAGTCAGCGTTTGGTAGACTTCTGACTCTCAGGATGGTTTTTCTTATGGCAATTACGTCTCTAAGGAGACTTGGGTACCTACAGGCTCTGTCTCTTTTGCCGGCCTGTTTAGAGTTTGCCCCAGAATGACCAAAAGCATTCTTTGCACCCTCACCCTAGCTACCTGCCCAAGGTGTCTTTAGCGTCCCTTGGCCGGTTATTTTCTAAGCCTTCTGCTCCCTGCCGTTTGTAACGCCGGAGCAGCTAAGACTTCTCAGACTCTGTCCAGTCTGTACCCTTCAGACTTATGTCCACCGCTTTTGCTAGTGGCGTAAAGTCAGGGCAGCAATTCTTCACTTGGAAGCCATGACCGGGGGCGGTCACTTCCTGGCAGACTATGTCACTTTGGGTGAGGTACATTTTTGCCCCGGCCTACGAGGCGCGCGGTCAAGCTTCGCCAGTAGGTTTTAGGGCGCACTCTACCAGAAGGCTATCCTCCTTTAAAGCCTCGGCTAGAGGCCTCTCTCTCTGCAGCAAGTTTGTGATGCGGCAGGCTGGTCCTCCCCGCACACATTAATCTGGTTTCATGGTCATGTTTCTAGATGTTCATGCTACCCCGGGCTCTTATGCCCTTGGGTCGACATCTACGCTCATGTCTAAGCAAGTTTGTGATGCGGCAGGCTGGTCACCTCCGCACACATTCTTCAGGATCTATGGTTTGGCTAGATGCTCCTGCTACCCCGGTATGCCCTTGGGTCGACATCTACGCTAATGTCTAAGCAAATTTGTGATGCGGCAGGCTGGTCCCCTCCGCACACATTCATTAGATTCTATAGTTTGGATGTCCATGCTACTCCGGGCTTTTACGCCCTCGAGTCGACATCTCAAACTCATGCAGGAACAAGTTTGTGACGTGGCGGGCTGGTCCTCTCCACGCACATTCTACAATTTTCTACATGGGCTAGGATGTTTTTGCTACCCCGGACTATGTCCTTGGGTCGAAATCCCAGGCTCATGCCAAATCCAAGTTCACGTACGAACTTTTGAGTTAGAGCCCTTGGGTCGGCTTCTCAAACTCATCTTTTGACTTTGTGGGCTAGATGCTCCGCTACTCCGGATTCTTATGTCTTTGAGTCGACATCTCAAGCTCATGTCTAACCAGGTTTGTGATACGGCAGGCTAGTCCTTTCCGCACACACTCTTCGGATTTTATGGTGTTAGATGTTCTGCCACTCCGGGCTTATGCCCTTGAGTCGACATCTCAAGCTCATGTCTGGAACCTCTCGCGTTCTGTGAAAACACTTCACAACGATCAGGGGTCCGGACAGCCCCAGTGCGGCGGCGTGGGCATTTCGTTCCCCATAGCGCTTAGCAGCGCAGCATCAAAGTGAAGCTTTTTGTAAAGGGAACGTCTCGGGTTACTTGTGTAACCCTTGTTCCCTGAAAAAAGCGGAACGAGATGCTGCGCTTCTTTTGCCGCACTGGGACGTCCCAGGACCGCTCTTCAGAAAAATAATCTGACGACACTCTGGTGACGCCTCCTATTTATAGCCTGGCCACAGGTGCGTCCAATGATCTCACCAACCGAGGCTATAAATTCCAGTCAATTTCATTGACGTGTTACACACATGTTCAGAGCAGCTCACAATAAGATTGTTTCCCCATAGCGCTTAGCAGCGCAGCATCTCGTTCCGCTTTTTTCAGGGAACAAGGGTTACACAAGTAACCCGAGACGTTTTACGATTAAAAACTTAAAACTGAAAATTATTTGTTTTAATGAAGATTAAAAAAAAAAAATTATTTACATATTTTAAATGAATTGATTTTACACTTATAGTGTTTTTCTGACAATATACTCAACGCACTTTTACATAGAGAACAGAGGAACCAATCAAAACCAGTTACCAGTATATTAATGTGATTGTTAAAGTCTTATATCTACTATTAATGTTTGTATTGTACTACACTCATACGTTTAAGAGGTGAAACTCATAATATGGCTGAAATGAGTTCAATGGAAGATTTTACTATTTATATATTATATTGTACAGCCTCAGTTTATAATGTAAGTGAACCATAGTACTACATTAGTATGTCTATGCAATACACAATAACACCGTAAACTAAAAACATAAATTTATGGAATAACATATACTTTATTAAACATGAAAAGAATATGCTTAAAAATACAATATAACAATTACAAGAAGTCAATTTCAGAATTCATAAATATTAGTTAACATGTCACAGTAACTTCCCCCGACAACGTATATACATCGCGATCGCGAGTAATGTTCGATTCATACAAGCATGACAGTCAATATAAGCTTCAACAACCCTACCAGAAAACATATTCAAGCATTATAGAAGGTAAACAACTTCGCCAAATGGATAACTAATAAACATCCATCCAGACGGCTGTTATGCTGTCCTGAACTGAGAATGTGACAGACTGAAATGAATGTAGTGTCTCCGGCCAGAACATGAGACAGACGTTTTTTTCTTTCCTGTTTTTACAGACATGATGTAATGACGCAAGGATGAACAACATAAGCCAGCGATTTCACACCATGTCTGACCCGACAGCTCAAAATATATATTTTTTTATAGGCTTAACGTAGTGAATCGGGGTAGGGTAAGGACATTGTTTTGAACACTGATTGTTTATGTACTAAATCAATAATGGCATTTTGTTAATTTTTAAACCAAAAACTCATACATAGTGCAGCTTTAACAAATCTGAATACAGTCCAAGACATTGTTGAGATCTCTTCTGAAGCTTTAATTTGGGTCTTTTTCTCAGGAGAGGTAGGAGACTCAAGAAAAATCTCAGTTTTTCTGTTCATTTACAGTTCTTTAGTTTGTACTTCTAAAAATAGTAGCAAAGCGAACAAAAATGTTCCAGATGACTGTCTTTCTCATTCATTTCAGTTGGTGAGAATCAACTCTAGACTAGATTTTTGTGCAGTGTTGGGAGGCTGCTAGCATGGTGCTAGCCCATGTAAAACATACAAATTCATTATCCTGTTTCGTATATCTGAAATACTTTACAAAAAACTAAATAATCAAACCAGTCTAAAATCTATAGATTTACAAAATTATTCACTGATTAATCATTAACTTTTACATTAATCATTTACTTTTGCATTCATATTAGACAGACAGACAGACAGACAGACAGATAGACAGATAGATAGATAGATAGATAGATAGATAGATAGATAGATAGATAGATAGATAGATAGATAGATAGATAGATAGATAGATAGATAGATAGATAGATAGATAGATAGATAGATAGATAGAACAATCTCAATTTGGACAGCTTGTAGCCCCATGTCAACTCTCCCCACAGTCTTCCCATGAATATACGGGCTTACTTGCCAGTGTTTACAATTTGATAAGTGCACACAAGTTAAAGGCTCATGTGCATATCTGCTGGTTGGTATAAAACAAGCAAACCACTTTCCTACCACACACAAAACTAAACAGGCACGTAGTGCTACTTTTTGCCAGGAACATGCAATTACTTGTAGTTTTCAGATCCAAGCACTTCCTTTTTTTACACATTTTCTTTTCCTCTTTGAGAATCCTGTTCGGAGGAATAACCACATGTTTCTTTGGAAGTGTCTTAAATGTGGTGATGGGAACACAGTAGATGAGAGAGGATGAACCATTAAAATTCCTCTGGGATCATATGGTTGTTATGCACCAGAGCAATATGTGTCATGCATCGGTTTCCCTCGCAGATGCATGTTGATCATCTACAGTTTAATTTGAGTATTTTGAGTGGGACACTACTTGACCGACTGGCCCACTACTCAAACAGCCCACCGATAAATGTTCTGGTGCTCCCGATGGCTTGTTCAGCCCTGTACCCAAGTCATATTTATGGACCAGAATTTCATTGGCTGCATTTACACGGTCACAAAAAATACAATTTACTCTTATGATCCAACACAGATTGGATAATGTTGCACATGTGTAAACAGAAAAAAAGACACATGAGATCAGATTTAATGAAGAGAATAGTGGTAAAAGAACAAGTATGAACTGGTTTATCTCTAACATGTACAGGAATATCCCGAATAGATGTACACAACGTGGAGCATGTAAACATCATTTTGGAATAAAGGCAATTCTTGTGATGTTTATTGACATTTCTAAGAACAATGGTGTAAAATAATGGCATTTTCATTGCTGTTCATGTTGAACACTTACTGTTGTAGGACTACTACTAAACAATTCTAAATTGTGCTGATATAGAGCTGACTGTGATGTTTTTTTTTTTTTGTTTTTTTTTCTAAAAAAACATTTGTTGGTGTTCTACAGAAGAAATAAATTCATAAACATTTGGGATGGCATGAAAGTAAGTAAATGATGAGAGAATTTTCATTTTGGTTGATGTATCCCTTTAAGTGAATGTAAACGAGCAGGACAAAAGAAATCAGATATGGTAACAAGAATGGATTTGTGCATTAAGCCTTGCAGTGTAAATGTAGCTAATTTTGAGGGGTGGGCACTTTTGTCTAAAGCAACCACCCAGAACACCCTAATAACCATATAGCAAAGCCCTAACAAGCACTCAGTAAATTTAACAACCCCATAGCAATGCCCTGACAACCACCTACAACACCTTAGCTTTATGGGGGGGGCGAGTTTTGCAGGGGCACGCACCAAAAATCTAATCAAAAGTTAGATCTCAGCAACTGAAATGAAAGTCAATGAGAAAGACACCATAATTACTCATGAAAAAACACTTATTAAATTGTTAAATAAATATAGGTACCTGAAAGAAAGTGAGGGTACATTTAATTGTCCATTTCCAGTCTCACATAAAAAAATGCCCCATTGTTGTGAAGTCATACAGGTACAATAACTCCTGAAATAACAACCACAAATAGTCTACATCATACTGTATCTGTACATAAATACGCTCACTCCAACTCCCACAAAGGATTTTGATTAGACTTCACCCATTTCAAGGATGTTTATAGAACAAATCCAAATTATTTGACGTGCATCAATGATGTTTCAAAGCCTAAACAAGTTCACAGAAGTTGTTTGTTACTAAAACACAACCTTGAGTTCAGATGCCACAGTATCAAAGCCATTTGCAATCACATTTGGACAACAGGCATAGTTTATTTTTGCCATCTGGCAAATCCTGCGCTTTTGATACAACCAACAAAATAAAAATGCAGCGAGACTAATGGAAGCCATTGCTCACAATGAGTTCATCAGAATTTATATAACTTCCCCTGACGGTGGATAAAAGACTTGCGAGTGTGAATTAAAAAGCCTTTCTTGCATGTAACAGGCGTATCTGTTTCTTAGAAGAGTTTAAAGCATAGTTCACATAAAAATGTTAATTCTGTCATCTTTTACTCATCCTCATGTAATTCCAAAAAAAAAAAATTGCTCACACTACATCTCTAATTTAGCACAAGTCATACCTCACATTAACACTGATAATTATGTATTTCATGTAGCTCATTTCGGTTTTAGTACACAACTGTGGCATGCTGGTCATAAACACGCACTACCTAAAACCACATACATATTTTACACCCTGTGATCTGTAGAAGATGTTGACTACAAAGTACACATCTAAGGCTTTGTTCACAGTGCAGCTTACAAATCCGTTTTGGTCTTTAAGTCTAATCTTTACAAATGGACTATTACCACAGTCATTTTGCAAGTGATTTGTTTGTTCAGAGAGCATAATCAATATCAAAGTGAGTCAGGATTAACAAAATAATTTTTATTGGATTACAACACACATATGGATGATGTTTGGACAGGTTCATAAACATGGGGTTTGATGTGTTTTTTGCTGTTCAAACACTAAAAAACTAACATTTTACAATAAGGTTCCATTTGGTAATGTTAGTTAACAACATTAGTTAACATGAACTAACAATGAAAAATACTTTTACAGTATTTATTATTAAAAATGTTATTCATTGTTAGTTCATGATACCTAGTTAGTTCATATTGTACTTGTACTCTGCACAATGACAATAAAGTTGAATCTAATCTAATACCTAATGCATTAACTACACTGAAAAAATATATTTAGTGGTGAAGTTATTATAGCAGAAAAGATACTCTCTAAATTGAATAAGTTTAAATTTAAATGTAAGTGTGAACTTGAAAATATTAAGTAAATACTACATTTGTTTTTAATTTAAACATGTAAAAATATATGCTTAAAAATAAATGTTATTTATGATTATTTGTTTATTTTATTATTTTTATAATGCGTCATTCTGTATCAACCTTGTCATAAAGTTGTGGCCAAAAATATTGGCACCGTTGGTAAATATGAGCATAGACGGCTATGAAACATGTGTCTTTATTATTTATCATTTTGATTTTTCATTCAAAATATTCAAAACAAATCTAACCATAAATTGATGTAAACTAATTTAAAGGGGAGGAAAATCTCAAATGAAATGAATATTTTTCTCCAAGACACGTTTGCCACAATTATTGGCAGCCCTAGAAATTCTTACATGTAAAATATATCTGAACTATATTCACATTCATATTTGAAATTTTTTAGTACACATGGGTGACTAGGAACATGGAATTGTTCAGCCATGACTTCCTTTTTCACATAGGTTTAAATACACACAAGTAAAATTCACTTAGTCATCCATCTCAATGGGTAAGACCAAAGAATATAGCTATGATGTGCAGAATAATGTTGCTGAGCTTCACAAAATGGGAAGTGGCTATGAGAAAATAGCTAAAGCAGTGAAAATGCCCATTTCCACCATCAGGGCCATAATTAAGAAGTTCCATTCAACATGAGTTGTTACGAATCGGTCTCCATCATTGTTTCCATGCAGATGGTTCAAGTGGCCAAAATTATCAATGGATCACAGCTGGAGAATTTCAGAAATTATTTGGGTCTTAGGGTCATAAAGTCTCCAAAACTACAATCAGACGTCACCTACATAACCACAAGTAGTTTGGGAGGATTTCAAGCCTCTGCTCTCATTCAACAACAAACTAAAATGTCTTCAGTTTGCCAGACACTACTGGAACTTCAGATGGGACTGGGTTCTATAGTCAGATTAAATGAAAATAGAGCTTTTTGGCAGCAAACACCAGAGATGGGTTTGGCGCAAACAGAGAGGAAGCCATGTGGAAAAGTACCCCATTCCCACAGTTAAATATGGTGGTGGATTTTTTAAATTGTGGGGCTTTTATGCATGTGGTCCTGGATATCTTGTTCAGATACATGGCATCATGGACTCTCTAAATACCAACAGATAAAAAAATCATGACTACCTCTGCCAGAAAGATTAAAATGGGTCGTGGTTGGATCTTCCAGCAGGAAAATGATCCAAAACAAACATCAAAATCAACACAAAAATGGTTCACTGATCACAAAATCAAGTTTCTACCATGGCCATCCCAGTGAACTGAAGAGGTGAGTCCACCAACGTGAACCTCTGAATTTTTTTTCTCCCCTTTTCTCACCAATTTAGAATTTCCAATGTGCTCTAGGTCCTTGTGGTGGCATAGTGATTTGCCTAAATCTGGGTGGCGGAGGATGAATCTCAGTTGCCTCTGCGTCTGAGACTGTCAATCTGTGCATCTTATCACGTGGCTTGTTGAGCGTGTTACCATGGAGACATAGTGTGGAGGCTTCACACTATTTTCTGTGGCATCCACGCACAACTCACCATCCACCACACTGAGAGCAAGAACCATATTATAGCAACCACAAGGAGGTAACTCCATGTGACTCTACCATCCCTAGCAACCGGGCCAATTTGTTTGCTTATGAGACCTGGCTGGAGTCACTCAGCATGCCCTGGATTCAAACTCATGACTCCAGGGGCGGTAGTCAGCGTTTTTACTCGCTGAGCTACCCAGGCCCCCCCCGTGAACCTTGGAATTTGAAGGATCTAGAAAGATTCCCTTGCCATGTGTTCTCCAACCTCATTAGGCTTTATAGCAGAAGACTCAGAGCTGTTATCTTGCCAAAGGAAGGTTGCACAAACTATTGAATAAAAGGGTGCCAATAATTGTGCCACACATATATTTGACAAACATTTTTGCTTTTTATAAAACTTGTGTTGTGTTTGCAATTGTTTGATATCAATTAGAGCTGTGGTTCCCAACCCTGTTCCTGGAAGCCTCCCAACACTGCACATTTTGTAAATCTCCCTTTTCTGACACACCCAATTCAAGTCTCCACTAACGAGCTGATTGAGTTGAATCAGGTAGATATCCAAAATGTGTAGTGTTGGGTGGCCTCCAAGAACAAGGTTGGGAACCACTGCATTAGATGATAGATTTTTGTATATATTTTGAATGAAAGATCAAATGGATAAACAATGAAGACATGTTTGCACAGCCTTCTTTGCTCAAAATATGAGTGCCAATATTTTTGGCCACAAATGTATTTATTTGCTTATTTGAGTACATTTTAGTGGGGCATAAAATAAGTCAATTTTGCTTCACTTTTCAAAGCTCTTGCTCCCAGCATGCACCTTGCTTGAATAATTTACAAGATTGTAGGTTTTGCATGTTTCCAAGTTTATTTACACCATTTTCTTTTGATTATTTAGTTAGTTTGATATAGCTACTTGTTTTGTGAATTCTAAAGTTCATTTTCTACTCGAAATTATTATGGGTATTAATTACCCATTCATGATCAAAACAATTATCAGTTCATTTTTACCATTATTGTGTTTTTTGCACCAAGTATTGAAGTCTGTGCAGTGCACAGCTCCATATTGTGATCCCATGTCTAGTAATGCAAGATGACGTTGTCTAATAGACTACATAGCATGCATGGAGCGTTCCTGTGGAAACCTTCCATATGTGTTAATAATGAAAGTTCAAAACGTGTAATGTTCTTGTAAAATGTTCATTTAAATGCCATGTACGTTACATTTAAAAGTAAAAGTTACTGAAATGTAATTAAGTTTAGAAGGTGAATTTATTTTCTTACTTTAATCAATATTGTGTCATGAAATTAAGAAGATTTTACTTAATTTATACCATTAAAATTTACTTTTAAAATATTGCGACTGTGTAAAATATTGCGAGTAAATCTTACTCGTCATTTTTTTTCAGTGTAATGATAACCAGGGACGTCACTAGGATTGGAAGACAGGGGGGGCTTAGCCCCCAGGGTATTTGTAACTTGCGTTTGCAAAATCTTTGCACTCACATCTAGAGCTACACTTATGTCAACAACCAGTCAAGAAACCAAGATGTTAACAAGTAAAACGTGACATATCCTCTTCTTCCATTTCTACTCTGTTAAAGAAAAGTTACTATAATGTTGCTTTTAGACACATCAAAACTGCATGGGGGAATTTACTTAGGCCAGACTTTGCTCCTGATGAGTTATTCTATAAGCAATGATTTAAATGCCATCTGTCTGCTCATGTAAATGTATGATAAAGTAATAGCATACTATATCTAATTCCTCTCTATATAAGATAAGTTGTCCACAGAATGCTATTTAATTACTCTAATTACTGTAACTGCGCTGTGGATTGGTTCAATCAGAGTATAATTTCGCTGTGTAGTTTGGCTTGCATACAGTTTAACCCAAGAACCAGAATTTTATGGTGATAGTGAAATTTGACAACACAGGTTTGTGCGTTTCTCAATTAAAGATGATTTATTCTGTCAAATGATGTATACAATGTATGATAGAAATCAACAACAAAAAGGCAGTATTCAAATAAAGGAAAATTAAGAATGAAATTATTTTCAAAACCACAGTCAACGGTTACTTTTTGTTTATTGTCTACTTTGGTATTACAACGGTAATAGCATTAACAGGGACCCTATGACATTTAGTTTTCAGTGACAACAACATTCTATGGGGATTGATATTGTTTTATATGCCTATTATATAGATAGGTTATATTATTGGCAAAGAATAAAGAGTTGTGATTAGCTTGCTAAGTTCACCATTTCTTGTATTTCGCTTGTTCACTCTAGCTAGACTAGTTTTCCATAGCAAACCAAAATATCCCCTTTCCTTTACCTCAAGAAAACGTAGCTAAAGGTAAGCAGGTCATTAAAAACAACTTACAATTTCACTCTGTATCACGACACTTACAATCTTCCTTTCACCATTAGCGTGTGTATCGGTGTGTGTGGGCGGGAGGGTGCATAGCGAGTTCAACTTCAGACCAAACTAGAGTAACGACGAGATGAGATGAATCCTCCAGTTACTTGCAGTGCTCCAGTCTGCAACGTTCTGAAAGCTGCCACAGTTCACACCAATGCAACGAGACGCTGCGGTGCATCATCTTGATAGCACAACGACTCTTTGTACTTCTGTCCAACTTCCGACTTTTCGGCTATTTTTTGTAGCTGATTATATATCATTTGTTGCGTCTAATTCTAAATATGAATGAGGATATTATTATTATTTATTGATAAATCCAATTGTTATTGTTGTTCTTATTATCATTTAGGGGGGCTTAGGATAATTTTGGGGTAGCTTCAGCCCCCCTAAAATAGGCCTAACGACGTCCCTGATGATAACAAATGGAACCACACTGGAAAATTGTTACCAAAAAAATAAACATATTTACACAAAAAAAATAATAATAATTTTGATGCCTGTCTGAAAAAAAGCCTGATAATTTGCAGCCAATTTGCTTTTCTTTAAAAAGAAACTCACAAATATCAGATAATTGACAAGCATTTTTGTAATTTCTCTAAAAGGCCAATAACAAGTCATCAAGTCAGAGTGAATAATGGCTATTGACTCATAACCTCCACTTCAGCATGGTGTGAGCTATGCCGAATGCTTAAATGATCTTCACAAGTGTTGAACATGGGAAAGAACATTGAGAGATAAGAGCACATAATGTGTTCACTTCTTAAATCTCAGCACACCGGGACTCAAGGTCAAACTCCCAAGAGAGATACTTAGGATAAAGTCCAAGATGATTTCATAGTGAGTAGCTGTGTGGACAAGACCACCTGCACATTAATAGAGCATATCAGATCTTTATGTTGATCTACTACCATAAACAATATGAGCTTACTGTTCTATGCCAATAGTTCCTCTGGAGCTGATCAGTCATGATGTCAATTTATATGCCAACCTGGAAGGGTTATTCACCATAAGTTCCCTCAGGGGTTTTAGAATAGCACTTTTCGATTTATGAGTAACATAAACTCTGTGGTTAGATTTATTGAAGATAATTTCCTGTTTTGTTCTACAAAATTAATGACACGTATTCGTATCTCCAACATTTATTTTGAAATCATGTATTTTAAAAAGAAAGGTTGTTACATATGAAGTGTATCTACAAAAGATATGTGAGTTTATGTGTGCAATCTGTGCAAGTAATTAACATTTATAT
The DNA here is from genome assembly GCA_032164185.1 of Moxostoma hubbsi. NCBI lineage: Eukaryota > Metazoa > Chordata > Actinopteri > Cypriniformes > Catostomidae > Moxostoma > Moxostoma hubbsi. The sequence continues at coordinate 34,212,329 of JAVLUX010000031.1, read as the reverse complement.
TTGATGTCCATTTAAACCCTGCATGGTTTATTTTTAAATAAGGACTGGCTGACTATGCATTAGGCTATCCCTTACATATTAAATATTAGTGATAAGAGTATTGATTTAATATTCATATATTAATAAAGATGTTCCTAGACGTTTAAACTGGTTTTAATGCTCTATTTCAACTCTGAAAATTGCTGATTTAGGTCTACTGTTTCCAAAAAATGGGCAAACTAAACAAAGGGTCATACAGTACTTGCCTGTATCAGAAAGGAAAACTGATGAGCTCAAGGCTACAGGATGAAAAGGCCTCTGTCACTGTATCTGTAATCATACAATGAAGACACTCAGAAAGGGTTCAGCTGTCACTATTTGACACACTTCTTCAAAGATAGTAGCAAGCTGTTACAAAGCAGATATCACATGGACAAAGAACATCATTATGGAAATATCAATATTAAATATTATAAAAATATATATATACTTGTGTGTTATCTGAGGTCACTCTCGTGTTCACCTGCTGAGAACTTTATTTATTATAAAGAAATATAAAAGTATAGACTGTATAAATAATATTGTATAATATATAAAGTATTAATTGAAAGTAGGCTATATTATTGACACATATCAGCTAATGATGCTTTAATGTTGCAAATAAAAGACTTGTAATCGCCAGTTCCCATTCAAACCAATGTTCCCACGTTAATATGGGCAAACTGATGTTCCCTTATGACTCAGTACACTTGACATTTCGTAGCTACACATATGGGGAGTGCCTTCTTACACGACCTAGTTGAAACCTCTCTACAATAATGGCAATATTCTAATATTGGCTATGGTGTTTGAGCCCTGTGTGTTTTGGTGTGAAATTGTCTGCTATAAACACAAGTCTCAATCTCCTGTGCCATCTCCCCCCTGACCCAATGCTATTTCTATGGTCTCCTGATCATCCACCAGTTGCCTTCCTGTAGCTACCTCCCAAACCTTCGGACTCCGCTCCCTTCCTGGAGCCACCTTCCTGGACCATCTGCCTGCTCTGTCCTGGCCTCAGGACCATCTGCCTGCTCCTTCCCAGTCCCCTGTTAGCCCGCCACCTCTGCCTTGGGCATCATCCCTTTATGTTTACAGACTCTGTTTGACACTTCATGGACTTGTGTTCTAGTTTTTCCCCAAACTACATTTCCCAGCATGCACCTTCCAGCTCATCCTTACATGATATTACCTTTGTCTGTATATATTCCCTCTAGTTTCCTCACTCTTGGTCTCGTCAAAAATAGCATGTAACATTTATATCATCATTGTATTTATTCTTGTACCCATCATCTTAGTTGTATTTCAGTTTGTGTATTTGTATATATTTATTTGTCAGTTATTCATTAAACTCTGCATTTGGGTTCAAATTGCATCCCTCTCCGATTTCTATTACTATTTACAGTGTGCTTTATCAAATTAAATAGGCTACTTCTGGAAAGGGTTAACCATTTATTTTGAGCCAAAATACTTTTAATTTTCAGTTATGTTCAATATGATTAAATAATAATAATAATTTTCATTAGCTACAAAAATGTGCATGATTTTTAAAAAATATTAAATATTAGATCAAATTACCACAAAATCAAACTTTAGACACTGAATGCAATGATCTTGTGGATCAGAAAAAAATTGCAGTGCACAGTAACAAACGGGTGTTTAGGAAAGTGATGAGGTAGTTTGTTTTGCTGCTTATTGTTTTAGGAGAAAATCAAATCAAATGTGCCATTTACCCCAGGGAGTCTTTAGCCCCGTTGTACCCACTATCCATTTATTCATGTTCAGTGATCATTTTAGTGTAGTTGTGTTTACTAGCCTATAGAAGATTGTTTTTATGTCCAATTTATTGTCACCCTAAATGTTTAAATGTCACCCTGACTGAGATATATTGTTTTGTTCCAGATTGTCTTTGTGACACCACACATTAATGTTTGAGTCACGTGTTGTAAAACTGACTGATTATACCTCATGTTCAACAGTGGCTGCATTTCTTCTAAATAGGACACCCAAATTGATGCAAGCCTCAATGGTCACACTCTGTATCATATACCAAAACAAGTCATGGACCATGGGGGATAGAGCTGGATGTCAAATAGCCTGTATTAAAAACAGCTTTGCTTAGAAAGTAAATCCAGACAGTGGGTGGGAGGCCCAGACTTGCCCAGAGCAAGTGGATGCAGCTTAACAGTTCATTCCTGAATGAAAAGCATTAACCCTTAAAAAAACATTAATTTCTTCATGCTGGATATGATAATGATGGATAAACTGTTAGTGAGATGATTGTACACATTTATAAATCAGTGCACCAGCCCCTGTGAGTAGAAATTATCTTATATCTAAAATGTACTTAATGTAGCTAGTTTATTTCCATTTTAGGACGTTCTCGGTGTTGGTAGATTTTCATTTTAGAACAAACAAATTTCATGCAGTGCAACTGTTACAGTAGATAAACAGGGGCTAAGCAATTCATTGTAACCAAAGCAATGATGATGTGATCATTTGAGTATGTTATCATTCTAACTAAAGACTCCTGATAAAAAAATAAATAAAAAAAATCTGTTTTTGTGGATTTTATGTCTATAAGCTTCAATATCATCTTTAATGGGCACCTAGTAGTGGTAACCAGGAAGAAATAGAGCTGAAATATTGATTAAACTTTCTCTACACTCATCAACACAGGAAAGAAAACGATTTCACATGGTATTAACCCTTCTGTTTATGTTTAAAAATAATGACAACTGTGATGTTCGACCCATACAAACTTCAATAGATTTTCAGTAGATTTACAGCACACTTATCTATTAATTCTGAATATCAAATTTGACACACCTACATGTTTTCACACTGAATGCAGGCTTCTACAGTAGCATTTTAACAGGAAAGAGTGCCACCTATTTGTCAGTTGTGGTACTACTCGTGTACAGAAGATATATAGTAAATCCTTATCTTTACTGTAAGGATTTACAGTATTGAAAATAAGCTGACTCGTAGAATACTTAAAAATGTATTCAGTCTGAAAGAAAAACATAATCATTATGTATATTCTGTAACATTACAACCATTGGAATATTGCAAAAAAGAACATATTGTTGTACAACAATACACTGTCAGAATTGTCAAATCAACATTTTGCAGTTTAACAACTACAAATAAGTGTGTGTGTGTGTGTGTGTGTGTGTGTGTGTGTGTGTGTGTGTGTGTGCAACTACACAAATTTTTGGCAGAATGTGTGGGTGTGTGTATAATATTTGCAAATATTAACCCTATAAAGCTGAGTATCATTTTCAGAATTTTCTAAAGCCTTAAATCATTAACATGATAATACTTTGATGAAACCCTGTTGTATGCAATGTAATATACACCGTTGAGCCAAAAAATGAAAACCACCTGCCTAACATTGTTTAGGCCCCCCTCGTGCCACCAAAACAGCGCCGGCACACATCTCAGAATAGCATTATAATAGACAAGGTTTTTCAGCGGCTAGTACAGTGTTGTGGCAAGAGGGACACAACGTCTCGTTCCCCCCATCAGGGAACGGAGGTTATGACAGTAACCATGACGTTCCCCTTCTGTCATTCATTCGACGTTGTGTCGATGTAGTGACACTAGGGGTCCCTATAGAAAAACACCACAACATCTGAACCGTGTTACGTGACCTGCTGAATCAGGTGCAAGCAGGCTGCTGAGTGCATAATAGCAGGTGCATCAGACTGCACATAACCTCCCACGACGCCCCAAAAGACATCATGTAATTCCCCAAATCCCTGAGGGGGGAAATGACGTAACTAGCATGGGAGCAGGCCACGTCAGCCTCTGCCTTTTCTCTCAATGTTTTCTCTCCACAGAGTATTAGATTCAGCTGGGGCCATCTAACTAGCCAGCTGTTCCGTATTACCGAACTCTACCTATTCGTACCTGAAAGAACACAGGACAAAACAAAGGTGTTGGGTGTTGCCCAGGCCACTGCTCTGCAGATGTATGCTAGAGAGGTGCCATTGGCCAGTGCCCACGAGGTTTGCCACACTCCTTGTAGATTGTGCTCGAACATGCAAGGGGGCAGGCACAGCCTGGGTTTGGTAGGCCAATGCAATGACATCCACGATCCAGTGGGCAAGCCTCTGTTTAGAGACAGTATTCCCTTTCCACTGTCCACCAAAGCAGACAAAGAGCTGCTTGGGCACATAGCGCGGTCAGGATCTCAGGATCACGTGAGAATCTGCCGGACCGAACTCCAGGCAAGAGTCACTGATAAGAACATTTGCAGGTCCCCCACCCTCTTAATGGAGGTGAGTGCAATCAGGAGGGCTATCTTTAAGGAGAGGGCTTTCAGCTCAACTGACTCTAGTGACTCAAATTGGGCTGTCCGAAGGCCTAAGAGGACCATGGAGAGATCCTATGGGGGGAAGAGACATGACCTGTGAGGATTCAGCCTCCAGGCGCCACTGAAGAACCTGATAATCAGTTCATGTTTCCCTAGGGTCTTACCATCCACTGTGTCATGGTGTACGGCTATAGCGGCTAAGAATACCTTCAAGGTGGAGGGTGACAACTGCCCCTCCAGCCTCTCGTGCAGGAAGGAAAGCACTGACCCGTCTGCGCATCTCTGGGGGTCTTCGGCTCGGAAAGAACACCAATTCATGAACAAATGCCACTTCAGGGCATAAAGCTGCCTAGTAGAGGGAGCTCTGGCTTGAGTGATCGTATCTACGACTGCTGGTGGTAGGCCATTTAGATCTTCCATGTCTCATCCAAGGGCAAGAAATGGAGGTTCCAGAGGTCTGGGTGGCAGGGAGGTGCTGTCGCGAGGAGTGTGAGGTCTGAGAACCAAGTCTGGGTGGGCCAGTATGGGGACACAAGGGTGACTTGTTCCTCATCCTCCCTGACTTTGCACAGGGTCTGTTTAAGAAAGGTCACTGAGGGGAATGTGTATTTGTGCAGCCCCCGGGGCCAGCTGTGTGCCAGCATGTCTGTCCCGAGGGGGCTTGTGTGAGGGAATACCAGAGCGGGCAGTGGGAGGATTGCCGGGAAGCGAACAGCTCTACCTGTGCTTTGCCGAATCCACTCCAAATCAGCTGGACCACCTAGGGTGGAGTCTCCACTCTCCGCTGAGTATTGCCTGCTTCGACAGCGTGTCTGCTGTGGCGTTGAGGCTTCCGGGGATAGATGGCGGGTGAGTTGCGACATGCGTCAGGAGCATACGGTGCCTTGGCAATTTATATATGCTACTGTCGCTGTGTTGTTGGACCAAACTCCGCAGGGTGAGTGGAACAGCCAGCAACTCTAGGCAGTTGATGTGCCAACCAAGTCGCGGTTCTGACCAGGAACCCTGCCCATCTCGGAACTCGAGTCTGAAGGCAGTGGGTGGCTGAAGTGCCTAAGCACCAAATCCCTGTGCACGCACAGCAACTCTTGAGAGTGTGCTAGAATCAGCCAGTCATCGAGGTAGTTGAGTATGCGGATGCCCACTTCCTCTTGAACGGGTGTCTGTGTAAGGCCCAGTTCAGAACTCGCAGGGCCAAGATTGGCCGCAACCCACAGCCTTACTTTGGAACGATGAATTAAGGGCTGTAGAACCCTTTCCCCATCTCGGCTGGACAGGCTCTATCGTGCCCTTGCAAAAAAGGGCACGCAGGGTGGTGGCGTTCTCGCCCTGCACTGAAGTGAAGTAGATGGCGCTGAACCGGGATGGGTGCCTGGAAAACTGAATCGCGTAGCTGAGTAGAATGGTCCTGGCCAGCCACTGCGATGGACTGGAAAGCGTTAGCCACACGTCCAAGCTCTATGCGAGGGGCACCAAGGGGACGATTTGATGTACTGATGCATCTGACGTACCTGGGGGTGGGGCGGAGGGGCGGGGCGGAGCAGGCGACATCGCGTCAGGGAGCGTTGGTTCGACCCGAGGCGGCTGTGCTATGGGGGAGCTCAAAGTACTTACCTTACTCTTCGAAACCGTCGGGTTAGTGACTGAGGAGGAGGGTCTCTTGGCTCGTCCATGAGACTCGTCACAACACGGTCGGGCACGCGAAGGCAGGGAGGCCGCATTTGAGGGGGCCTGGCTGCAGGTGCTTGGTGTCTGGCGGCTGTGACAACGGCGGCTGTGGACACCAATTACGTGACCCAAGGAGTGAGGAAACCACTCTCTTTTTGACAATGTGGGTACCGCAGCCCATGCAGGGGGGCTCTACGCTGGGGCCGAGAACTGGGCTCGGGTTGAGGCTGGGCTTTCGCCGCCACAGGGGTACGCCCTCGGCAACCAGACGGGGTGTGGGATCTTGAGCTGCGCCGGGGCGAGATGTGCTGGATGGCCTCGGTCTGCTTCTTCACCGCCGTGAACTGCTGGGCGAAGTCCTCAACGGTGTCGCCGAAAAGTCAGATAAAAAAGTCAGAAAGCGGGCTTTGTCGGCATCCCTTATCTCGACCAGATTCAGCCACAGGTGGTGTTCCTGGACCACCAAGATGGACATTGCCTGCCTGAGTGCTCGCGCTGTGACCTTCATCGCCCAGAGGGTGAGGTTGGTCACAGAGTGCAGCTCCTGCAGCACATCGGGATCAGGACTACCCACGTGCAGTTCTCTTAGTTTCTTAGCCTGGTGTACCTGCAGGATGGTCATGGAATGCAAGGGCGGAAGTGGCCTGTCCAATGGCACTGTAGACTTTGGTCGACAGGTGGCTGCGTTTTGCGGGCAAGTGTACCCGTGGACCACCCCGCCGCCGAGGGTAGTGACGGACGAACCCGTAATTTAATTAATATTTATTTCTTATTAGTTCTTAAAAGAATCTTTATATTTTTTTGCTTCTGTATTGTTTACAGTATGTTTACTAACACCTCATTTTCCTTCAGGAGATCAATAAAGTACTGTCTCATCACCTGCAGTATGGAAAATTAATTTTCAGAAAGACATTAGATGCTTGAACCCTCAGAAATCCTAAACCCCCAGGCAGAGATAGTTTAAAACTGTAATTCTCATGTAATGTAATTCTTAGCACACACAGCTCCTCATACCTCCTGGTTTGCGGTCTGCCAGAGATATTTTAGTGGTTACATCTTGTACGCAGTTCGCTGTTGCTCTGTATTTAAAGCATCTGTGTTTATGGGGAAGTGCTGAATATGCATATGAGACACAACATGAGTCTTAAACCTGGCATCATCAAATACCTTCCTTTGAGTCTGCTCTTTTTGTATGAGGTCTTTCAATGAAGAGGGATTCACGTTACTTCCCTATAACCGCAATGAGAAACACCTGGCAAGGTAAAGCCTTGTAACTTGCTCTCTTGTGGGTAATTTGCACTCCATCTGTCCATCATTTAGTTAAATTTGAGCAACAAGCATTTAAATTGTATATTGACTAAACGTAATCCCTGTGTCAGTACCAGGGTAATTTAAAAACTGTGGCCAATCATGTCCCTGTGGCCTAATGACACTGCGGTAAGTGTTTTCTGAGCAATAATGCACAAACAATGTTAATACTAGTCCTGGAGCATATAAATGTACATGCCAGATGGTTCAGAGAGTTTGGCTGCATTATTTATCTCTTTACTTTTATGACATTTGGCATGCTCTGATGCAAACCCCCAATGGAGTAAAAGAACAGGGTTCATGCTGACTAAATAGTTTCATTGCTTTATTATCATGGAGGTGAATCAGGGAAGAAATGTTGAGAAAAGTGAATTTATTGAAATGGAAAACAGGATCGTCAGGTGCAAAAATTGCAAGAACTTGGGGATTTCAAACAAAGGCCTGAAATTTAGGCTTCAGGTTATGTAATAGGCCTGAAAAAGGGATGCAACAAAGGCCAGATGTGAACATCGCCCCTTTAATGGGAGCTAATGCAAGGAGGTAGAAAAGTTTGGAAAAAGTCTAACATCATATTCCTTTAAATATGAATATACATTGTGTTTTGATGTTGTTGTTTTTTTTGCCATTTATTCCATAATGACTAATGCAAGCCTTACATTTTGCATCTATTCCATCGTCTCTGTGCCTTAAAGGGATAGTTCCCCCAAAAATGAAAATTCTCTCATCATTTACTCACCCTCATGCCATCTAAGATGTGTATGACTTTCTTTCTTCTGCTGAACACAAATTAAGATTTTTAGAAGAATATCTCAGCTCTGTAGGGCCATGCAATGCAAGTGAATGGTGACCTGGCTTTTGAAGCTTCTAAAAGGAGATAAAGTCAGCATAAAAGTAATCCATAAAGCAAGGTTGGGAGGGTTACTATTGAAATGTATTCCACTACAGATTGCAGAATACATGCTGTAAAATTTTATTTGTATTACTCAAGGTCAGTAACGTATTCTAAATACTTTGGATTACTTCTTCATCACTGGTAGATATTTTCACTTGTTTTCTATGTATTTTTCACATGTTAAAAATACATTCTCTGAAAAACCGAAATATCTTATGCAGTGTTGTTTCTAAAACATGATAAATCAAATTGATCTTGTTTTAAGGATTTTTAGATATTTTAAAAGTAAAACAATACAAAAGTTATTATCAAGAATACGATTTTTGCCCTAATATTTAAGGTCTTTCTAGAAAAAAGAAATTATGATCTAATGTGAATTTTCTTGATAAAAAAATATGATCGTGCCTGGTAACGTGCATGTAAAATGGATAGAATTAGCATTTTAGCTTAGCGTAAAGCTGACAATTTACACAAGGTTTATTTCTATTTATGCTGCTCCAAACTTACTTCTCTGTCTGCTCGTATGAATGTAACACATTTTTGTGTTAACTAACCCTTTTAAGGTGATGTGCATCCTTTCGGCACCAAATGCAAAAATTGCAAAAATGACAGTTTTCGACAGGTTTCCCATACACTCCCTCATCTTCCACTGGTCAGCCAAACAGACAGTCCCAACATGGTTGAGACAATGTTGCTGTGTCTAGCTGGTTGGGATGCTCAAACAAACTGAGAAATATTTTGACATAGAGCCACTGTTTTTACACTTTCAGGGAAAGCAACCTATTTTTATTAATAGTTAATTTAACTGCGACACATAACAGTGCTTTGTATGGCAGTTAAAATATTTCCAGCAAGACTTTAAAACCTCCCCTATTTGTATAATGGAGAAAAAAATCACTTCTTTACCTGATTTAACCTTTTATTCTTAGACTTTGTGAGGTCATATGTGGCAACATCTCTTCTGAAGCCTTATACTGAGGCTAAATGTGAAAACATATATTTTATTGCCTCTGGCCAGCATGTCGTCTATAACCATTTCCAAGTCTCACCAAGCTGAAAGAAAAGAAATGGATTTTATGTTCTCTTTAAAAGAACTTCCTCAAAGTAAAGAGAGAAAAAAAAGCTTTCAGTATTTGCCTCTGACATCCAACTGGTAAGGTGTGTTTTATTGTTGCAGTTTAAAACGTTGGCTCTAAAACATCAACTAGTTACATGATGAGATCATTTGATTTCAATTTGTGCAGTGGCATATAGAAATATTGCACAAATTAACAGAGAGAGGCAAAACCGTTTAGTTTCACTTACTCCAAGATGTTTCGAACAGCAATAAAATGGTCTCTTTGGCAGCTCAGCACGGCGTAACCCAAACTTATTTATTTTTTAGTTAAAAAATACATCTGCGGAGGTCAGCACTAATATATTTTTGTCTGTTTCATTTTGGTTCCCTTAGATTAATCAAATAATGAGAGGGAACAACAACTATAAAACCGAGGTCCAAGTCCTACATCCAATGGAAAATATCAGTTCCTTCCAGGCTTTTTGGTCCAACTTTGTTAGAAAAAATACAAAAGAAAATGAAAGACAAAAAGAGAGAGCAAGAGAAAGTGAGTGTACGGCTTCACAACCAATACCTACCTGAAGACATCCAAGCCTATTCAAGCGATAGGTTCAATGAGACTGTGTGTCAGTCCACTTCCATTGACTTAAATTAGGATTGTTTGTTTGTTTACATTATGCATAAATTTACAGCTGTTCATGGGGTGTGTATGCATAGAAGATATCTAGACTTTATATGCATTGATTCTATTGCACCCATTTACAAAAGGCCTCCTAATCCACTAAAACTGTTATTAACTATAATTGGCCATAATCACACTTCATATCTGTTAAATCCTAAATCCATTCATGCAAATATCCAAATATTTACCTTGCATTTTTCCTGATAAGCATGTGCTACCTATCAAATGCAAACACTTAAGATAAGGCCATTACCATATAAGCTGTTTGCCATTATTCATTTATAGAAAATAAAAGAGAGTGAATGAAATAGAGAGAGCGCATATGTGAGATAGAGATCTTTCAGGTGTTAGATTCAGATTATACTATCCAATAGCGCCTGCTTTGTCACCTGTCTAACCATAGTTTGCACTGATTCTTGTCATCTCTGTAATCTCTTTTACCAAGAATCAAAGAATGCCCTAATTGAGGATATTTGGAAAGACCCTTTGATGTAATCTTTTGATGTAATATTACTGTCTGCTCTCATTACTCAGGCTTGTCGAGTTCATTCTTTGTTATGAGGCGAACATTAAGGGGAGCATGGTGTTGTTAGGCCACTTACAGTTACTTTGTCCAACATCAGGTCTGGCTAATTAAATGCAGCCTTTTATTTATCTCCGAAGGCAATTTGTTTTGCAGCTGGTTTGACAAATTAAATCAAGTGCTAAGCATTTAAAAAGCACAATAATCAGTTAAATATAATGTCAGCTAAAACTGAAATTACTATCACATGTGTTGGAGAGAGAGCTGGCGATTGGTGGGCTGCATTTGTAGGCACTTTTGCAGTTTTGTTCAAATCCCTTTTACAACAGACCCAAGGGCACTGGAGAGGACAAAAGTTTAATCTTGAAAAGTTTTCTCCTGAAGATGATTAGATTTGTCGAGGCATATGTATTGCACTCTGTTCTATAAAATTGTACTTAGCTTTTTTTTCCTTTTTTGTTTGTATGCACTTGTAAAGTAATATACTTGAACAATATCACTGTCATTTATAAATGTGATGACATTTGAAACAGTATAGTTCTCAATAATTTATGATGATTTAAGGCCAGATGTTTTCAGTTGTCTTAATGTTGTCTAATGCTGACCTCTAGTGTGAGAAAGGGATAGGGGCATTTTAAAGGGACAAAAACAACGGCCAAGGACTGGTATAGAGTACAGACAGTAAGACTATTGCATCATAAAATTTCATTCAACTTCTATTTCCTCAATGTTCATTCAATAGCCTTTCCACTCGTTTTAACCCTACGTATGTTTGGCAAGCATTTTGCCACAAATATAATATTGATGAGAGGTGCACCAAAGTTCCAGGTGTAACCTAATATCAAGGCTTTACTGTAATATGAACAATATCGTGTCAGTTTGTCACAAAGGTCAAATGTGTTCAATGAGATATTAGCTGGTATTAATTAACTTTTAAAACACGTGTAACAACTTTCACCAACGTGATATTTATGAAAAAATTGTGCTTGTCCTGGACAATGTTCAACCTTTCTGTCAAAATCTAACTATGATATAGTTGAACCTTATCATAATGCAACCCTGTCTGGGTTTATTGGGTTCACTTGTTTACCCAACAGCTATAATACAAAAATAATGACACTGACATTTTTGTTTGGATGACATAATTCACAAAAAACAATTATCCTAATTTAAGACATTTTTGAAGTTTGAAACAACATACAAATAACCCTAGTTTGAAAAAAATGCATTTGTGTAATTCAACCTTTTACTCAACAAAGATTTGGACCTTTGCTGCAATGTAAAGTAGTGAGTGTACAGCTTGTATAACAGTGTAAATTTGCTGTCCCCTCAAAATAACTCAACACATGCCATTAATGTCTAAACCGCTGGCAACAAAAGTGAGTACACTCCTAAGTGAAAATGTCCAAATTGGGCCCAAAGTGTCAATATTTTGTGTCGCCACCATTATTTTCCAGCACTGCTTTAACCCTCTTGGGCATGGAGTTCACCAGAGCTTCACAGGTTGCCACTGGAGTCCTCTTCCACTCCTCCATGACGACATCACGGAGCTGGTGGATGTTAGAGACATTGTGCTCCTCCACCTTCCATTTGAGGATGCCCCACAGATGCTCAATAGGGTTTAGGTCTAGAGACATGCTTGGCCAGTCCATCACCTTCACCCTCAGCTTCTTTAGCAAGGCAGTGGTCGTCTTGGAGGTGTGATTGGGGTTGTTATCATGCTGGAATACTGCCCTGCGCCCCAGTCTCTGAAGGGAGGGGATCATGCTCTGCTTCAGTATGTCAGAGTACATGTTTGCATTCATGGTTCCCTCAGTGAACTGTAGCTCCCCAGTGCCGGCAGCACTCATGCAGCCCCAGACCATGACACTCCCGCCACCATGCTTGACTGTAGGCAAGACACACGTCTTTGTACTCCTCACCTGGTTGCCTACTTTATTTTCTATTCATTTTTATTTTATTTTATTCTATGTCTTGTTGCTGTATTGTTTGTGCACTGGAAGCTTCTGTCACCAAGACAATGTATGTGTAAGCATGCTTGGCAATAAAGCTCATTCTGATTCTGGTATATAAGTTCACAACACCCAGACTATGGTATGTCATGATTGTAACACATAATAAAAATAATAATAATAATAATAATAATAATACAAAAACACTCTAATGTCAATTTACAGTATATATATTTGTGTATATACTATGTTGCTCAACAAACTACCCATAAGTTTATAAAGCACAGACTTCATTCACACCGCCAGACTACAATGTAAACATTAGTCATAAATACTAATATTTGCTAATACCAGTGTTATGGATCAACTGGGGATCGTGTAACCTGGGCATGTACATGTGCACCTGAATAATTTGTATTTGCCTGTTCAGCAGATTTGTTCAATGTGAATATATACTGCTATATATATATATATATATATATATATATATATATATATATATATATATATATATATATATATATATATATATATATATATATATATATATATATATAATATACTATCTTTATTCATTTAATATATATATATATATATATATATATATATATATATATATATATATATATATATATATATATATATATATATTGGCTGTTTTCATGGCTTTGCGATTGTCCAAAAGAGAGGTGGATTACATCAACACTCATTTGCTCTTTGCATTCTCGGATGTCATCCTCGAATTTTGCCACCTGAATGTCTCAACCGTCTATGGTCTCAACCCGTATTCAACGAAAATCCACCACTTGAGTAATAAAAACTTGAATTTTCACAACAGAGATATATATATATATATATATATATATATATATATATATATATATATATATATATATATATATTCAAGTATTTAAAATTAACAGTAAAACTATTCGATGACATCAAATTACACCCAGTCTTGTTTAATTAATTCGGAGGGTTTCAAAAAATAGTGAAATTCTAGTGAAATTAAAATCACGCCAAACATTTGATTTAGTGATGCAGAGTCTATTTAGTGATGCAGTGTTTCGACAAGAAACTTGAGTCAGTCACTGTCGGCCATCTTTGTAACGCTCTCGGGAGGCTATTTCCAGTCATGCCAGCTCCTATCTACTTGAATGGGAATAGACAGAAATATCCAAGATATTTGTCAAGATTACGATCAAAGGACATATTTCAAATTAGCAGTCAAATGTGACAACACGTGTGTCATAATGTTCTCTTCTTTACCTCTTCTTCTTAACCTTTTAAAAAAAGCGCTGTCGAGTTGATTGACAGTCGATTAATGTATCTAAAAGGTGATTTTGGCGGGACTGCTTTTTTACATTGACCGTTGTGCGTTCCAATTTCTCCCATTCGTTTTAATAGAAGAACACCGTTTTAAAAAACATGGGTCAAAACCTCTTTCTTTTAAAGCACTGGTGTCTTTTAATTTTTCTTTGGTTGAAGACTGGCCAATCAGAGCCCTCTCCCCCCAGTGAAGAGTTTTTATTGGCTACCACCAGCACACGAATGACCATACACGTGAGGAAACTTACGTAAACCCGCAACTGACCAATCAGAGCACTCGGTTCCTGCAGGAAGTTGTGTAGTCGCGTAGTTATTTTCACTGGTACGCGTGTTTTGTCAACTGTCTGATAGGATTTATTCCTTCACAACGATTCATTTTAATTTCAGCAAAATGAAGCACAACTCAAATGTTCCCGCATTTCTCACCAAGCTTTGGACTCTCGTCGAGGATTCGGATACCAATGAATTTATTTGCTGGAGTCAGGTATATGAACAGAAAAACACTAATACAAAGAAAAGCTGACCTAAATGTTAGCGTTCTAGCTTAGCTGACAATGCCACACTTGTTTGCGATCCAGGTATTGTGTGATCAGTTGTTTATTATGTTGTGAAAACTGATTGATGTGTGTCAGATCTTTAGGGGTTGTGCTATTACAACCCTCTACGATCATGTTTGAGAAAGAATCGTAATTGGCTTTGTTTTTACTCGCCAGACATTTGACGACATGTAAGCATAATCCAACTGAAAAAGATATTAAGCAAACTGAGAGAGGGGGGGCCTCTTAATATATATTTTCTATTAATATAGTATATAGTAAAAAAAAAAATTGCTTAATGATTATCACATTTTTGATTTTTTAAAATGTACACATTTCACATTCCATCAATTCAAGGTCATGAAATCGCATTTTTAATAATGATACAAGCTGTTGTCACTGTTTGAAATTTCGTACACATTTTTAACAAAACAATTCACAAGGTAGGAACCTAATAATGAAAATTAGAGGTCACGATTGTGAAATTTGGCTGACAATTAATTGACGAATAATCCCCTATTTATTAGGGTTATGATGATTCATTGTCTGTTTTATGTGTTACACGAATATGACGATTATTTACAATACAAACTCACTATGTGTGCTTCGTACACACAACAAAGTAATTTATACAAATTTAACTTGAGTCATATAATAAAATAAGGGTATACGATTTCCTTTTCAGGCTTCAAAAATGTATGAATGACAGTCAAATATAAAAGTATACAATTTAAAATAATTAGAATAATATTTTAATGATTAAAATGTCTAAATAACTCTAATATGTCTCTCTTATTTGTCTGATTTACTTTTGATCCATTGGACTTTTTCAATGTTTTTTTTTCTTTTGTAACCCAGCCAACCTTTATAGCTATAATCTAATATTATATTATGCAATAGTAAAATATTTCTGCCTTTTCCTGTGGAGCACAAAAAAGGAGAATAGTTTTTTTTTTTTAAGGGAATTTACCTATTTTTCTATATAATGACAGTTCATGGTGACATCAATCTCCCCCCAAAAAAATCTCCATAAAAGTAGCTCATAAATCTCGAGAATCAATTCCATACAATAACTGTAATGTATTGAAAATTGAAGTTGTTAATCATTGAATCATTTAATGAAAGTTTATTAATTTCTGTAAAAATATAACAACTCTGTTTTTGTAGGAAGGGAACAGTTTTCTTGTATTGGATGAACAAAGGTTTGCAAAAGAGATTCTCCCCAAGTTTTTCAAGCACAACAACATGGCCAGCTTTGTTCGACAGCTCAACATGTGTGAGTAATTTCTCTCCCCCTGCACAGAAGTTCTGCTCTGTCTTCATTGTTCAGCTGTAATCTGAGGTCCATGTCTGTTTCTTTTCCTCTTTTGTTGTTTACTTGACAAACAGATGGTTTTCGCAAGGTGATGCACATTGACATAGGCATAGTGAAGCAAGAACGAGATGGACCAGTTGAATTCCAGCATCCTTACTTCAAACATGGGCAAGATGACCTGCTAGAGAACATCAAGAGAAAGGTGAGACAATTGTTTAAAATGAGAGAATAAGAAAATAGGGACAGTCAATGTCTTTTGTTTGATTTGTTGGAAAGTTAAAGCCCTGAAAACAAGTTGTCACCTGCAAATACATTATGTGAAGAGCATAAAACAAACAAAAAATTGGGATGGTTTAGTCTGGTGTGATGTAAGCAAATATTAATATTACAATATTCTTACAATTATTGGTTTATAAAGATATACATTACAGTATAATATGTTTTTAAGGAAAAGTGAATAAAAAGCTAGAAAACCTAAAAACAAAAAAGTTCCTTTTCCATTTAAAATAATGTCCAAAGTAATGGTAGAACTTTTACACAGTTTTTGCAACAACTTTTCAACGAAACCGCATTTTCAATAAATAACTAATCTGTAACAATAATATTTTATCTGCTTGGCATTATTTTTCAATCCAAGCCAAAATATAAGGCCTCCTTTTTAGTTGATTGGAACAGACATTCACCATCTGGTGGTGTTTTGCACAACACGTCCTTGATAGAGGTAAAAAATGTATACCTGTTGACACATTTCTACTGGTATGTCAAAGGTTTGATTTTGATTCTGTTGTTGTTAACAACATCTGCCTTTCTCAAATTAGGGAAGGTTGTTTACCTACTTTTATGCTCAAGTAGGGCTGAGTATTGATAAGGGGTGGAGCGGGATGACATTTTCGTGGTATGATAACCATTAAAAAAATACCAGGGTATTACGGTATTGAGGTCCATTGAAAATATTTTTGCAGTTTAATATTTGGTTATGAAATATGTTTGATAAACATTCTGAGAAATATTTCAGTCATAACCAATTCTGGAACTTTATTTCGGATGTCTTCAACTTTAATCCTTTTACTCTTGATGTTGAATATCAGGAAACTCCCTTAATCCAACATGCTAAAACAAATAAAAGAACAAAAAACATGTAAAGCAATTAAAAAAAAATTGCAACATGTACAGTAGTCCAATAAATATAAATTTTTTTTATTTTTTTATTGTTATTTTATGAAATGTAATCTTGTAATGATTATTGCCCAGGTTAATATGTCAAATATGCATTCAGTAATTTGTTGCATTTGTGATTTAGTTTAATTCTAAACAATACCTACTTAAACAAATATTTATTTGCAGTTTATTTATTGGCATTTTACCCAATACTGTCTATTTTCTGCCACAGTTTAACTGTCAATTTCCTGCATGTATATTGTTAATGTCAATTTCCTGCACACCAAAGCCATGTACTTTGTAAACTATAATTAGTGCTATGTTTTGCAAATTAAAATATTATTAGTAGTATCAAACTCATTGTTGGCCTACTGTTGTGTTGCACTTAGGCAAATGAAAAAACAGTTGGCTCTTTGTAATGTTGAACGATGCTTAAATATGTTTTCTGCATTTGTGAATGTGACAGAAAGCATGAACAAAACTAACCTACAAAGTCATTACAAATTATGGAAAACTACATTGAATCTGGTGTTTTTATTAAAAGGGGGCTATAATTTATTTATCTGTATACTGTTTTTCTACTTGCATTCATCAAATTCTATGGGATGATGCAAGTGTTTCCCACTTGAGCCGATACTGCACTGCGAAACTTTACAGACTGGGTAACCATCCTCATTGATGGTGCCTCATGGGTCTTTAACATACCAAAGTAATCCCAGACAGTAGACTTCAACCGCTTTGTAGGCAGTAATAAAGGTTCAGGCTTGGACATACACTATATGGAAAAAGTATTGGGCCACACCTCTTAATCATTGAATTCAGGTGTTTCATTCAGTCCCATTGCCACAGGTGTATAAAAGCAAGCACCTAGCCATGCAGTCTGACTTTACAAACATTTGTGAAAGAATGGGTCACTCTAAAGAGGTCACTGATTTCAAGCGTGGTACTGTAAAAGGATGCCACCATTGCAACGGTGCAATTCAGTTCATGAAATTTCTTCCCTACTAGATATTCCACGATCAATTGAAAGTGGTATTATGCAAAGTGGAAGCATTTAGGGACCTCAGCCACGAAGTGGCAGACCACGTAAAGTTACAGAGCGGGGTCGCCAAGTGCTGAGGCGCATAGTGCGTAAAAGTCGGCAACGCTCTGCTGACTCAATAACTGCAGAGTTCCAAACCTCCTCTGGCATTAATATCAGCACAAAAACTGTGCCCCGGGAGCTTCATGGCATGGGTTTCCATGGTTGAGCAGCTGTATGCAATCCTTACATCACAAAGCACAATGCCAAGCGTCGGATGGAGTAAAGCACGCCGTCACTGGACTCTGGAGCCGTGGAAACATGTTCTGTGGAGTGACGAATCACACATCTCTATCTGGCAGTCTGATGGACGAGTCTGGGTTTGGCGAATGCCAGGAGAAAGTTTCCTGCCTGACTGCATTGTGCCAACTGTAAATTTGGTGGAGGAGGGATGGTGCTATGGGGTTGTTTTTCTGGGGTTGACCTAGGCCCCTTAGCTCCACTGAAGGAAAATGTTAATGCCTCAGCTTACCAAGACATTTTGGAAAATTCTATGCTTCCAGCTTTGTGGAAGCAGTTTGGGGAAGGCCCTTTTCTGTTCCAGCATGACTGTGCCCCAATACACAAAACATGGTCTAATAAAGGTCCATGGATGAGTTTGGTGTGGAAGAACGTGACTGGCCCGCACAAAGCCTTGACCTCAACCTTATCAAACACCTTTGGGGTGAAGTAGAACGGAGATTGTGAGCCAGGCCCTCTTGTCAAACATCAGTGTCTGACCTCACAAATGCTCTTCTGGAAGAATGGGCAAAAATTCCAACCAACATACTCCAAAATCTTGTAGAAAGCCTTCACAGAAGAGTGGAAGCTGTTATAGCTGCAAAGGGGGGACCAACTCGATATTAATGCCTATGGATATGAATGGGATATCATGAAAGCTCCTGAAGATGTAATGTGTAGGTGTCCCAATACTTTTGTCCATATAGTGTATCTGTATGATGCACTCGTGCTGCGCTCCACTCATGCAGCATTTCTAATGTGCTCGTGATGCTTATGACACCTTTCATGCCACCTTTAAAATTGAGTGAA
Source organism: Moxostoma hubbsi (assembly GCA_032164185.1). Lineage (NCBI taxonomy): Eukaryota > Metazoa > Chordata > Actinopteri > Cypriniformes > Catostomidae > Moxostoma > Moxostoma hubbsi. The sequence goes on along the minus strand of JAVLUX010000031.1, from coordinate 34,193,463 downwards.
AGTCTAATGTAACATGAGGTAGGTGCAATTTAAAGATTTTATCTCTCCAAGTTTATAGGGTGCTGTGTAAATGTCCCTTAATTAAACTGAAAAAAATCTGTCTTTATATTTATGCAATACCGTCAATGAGATTTCAATGGTATGATAATCGTCCATTTTAAAACCAAGGTGTATAGTAAAGGCTTGAAACCGTTACATCCTTAGTATTGATACAGATTTCCCGATATGATTCTGTTTCACAAGCTCTCGATTCGATATCGATTCATATGGGTCACATTTTAGCTTTTTAAAATTTTAAAAAATTCGGTGTATATCATCAATCAATGTCTTGAAATTGCATATACTCTATTAAATATATATCTTATTGTTACATTTTTATTGTTTACGTGCTTAATTTGTTCTAATCACAAGTATTTACATTGATATCTAGAACACGTGCTAAATCAGAACTGTCTCTTGAGGACTACCGTCATCAGCCACTGTGCGCATATTAATGAGAGTGGATGCGTTTCTTTAGAGCATCCGTTCTGTGTGTGATTAGAAATAAATGTTTTTTTTTGTTGTTGTTTCTAATCAACAACTGACTGTAAAGAACATAAAGGGTATTAAAAGAGACCTTATTCAATGACAAATGTATTGCGTGGATCTCGTCTTTGGACAAACATCACAAACTTTTTCTCTTAACACGCAGTGAAAGGATCTCGCTGCTGAACTTCTTCACCACTATACTACTCAAACACTGGTGAGTTAAAATCTAAAAGTTTACCAGACAGAGGCTAATCACAAACATTTGTACTTGCATTGCACAAATTTTTTCGCATATGCAAGTGATTTACTCACTTTGCAGAGGGTTGCCGCATAGAGTAAAAGATCAATCTTGGGATTTAAGAATCGATATTGAGATCGTTCAAATGAAGATCGCGATGCATCGTAAAATCTTTTTTTTTTTTTTTTTTTTTTTTTTTATAAACCCAGTCCTATTATCTGGTATTGTGTTCAAGCCGTGGTTTGATTTTTCTTCATATAGGTATCCAATGCACGACCTGAAGAAGGTAAAATAAGACAAGAGGATCTCTCTAAAATTCTCACAACTGTTCAGGACGTCCATGAGCAGCAAGAAAACATGGATGCTAGACTTGCTGCCCTGAAAAGGTATTGAAATACTCTCAATACTCTCTTCTGTGTTTGTCTGCTCTCTTTTCTCTTGTGCATTTATCTTGTATTATCTAATCTTATCCTTGTATGTACATTTATCCAGTTTCCAATTAAATCAAGTCAACATACAGATGAATCTTTACTACTATTGCTCATACATGGGGATGGGAATTTGATTAAACCTAAGTATCAAACTTCGGCATGTAATTTCATCATAATATATGCTGCGGACATGAATGATGACTAGATTCATGCAGCTTGTTGAGAAGAGACATTCTTTTACATTTCTAAATGATCAGACTTGTTGGACCAAAAAAACGGACTCATGCCATATTAATGGATCTTAATATTATAGAGGGCTCTTTTGATTTTGGTATGCCAGCAACCTCCTAGAAATGCCTTAGAAACCACCCACCCAATAACACTAGCACTGTTTTGGATTTACATGCATAAGCACCTCTCACATTGTCATCAGGAAATGTTAAAATAATGTTGACTTCTGGGGGGGGGGGGGGTTTCTCAGAGAGAATGAAGCTCTTTGGACCGAGCTTTCAGACCTCAGGCAGAAACACAACCAACAACAGCAAGTCATAAAGGAGGTACATTTCACTTGCATGCACCAGTTTTGCAATGATTTCAGAGCATGAAATACATGAAGGGCCTAATGCACATGTTTAAAATCTAATGCTACTTTTTGCACTGCCCTTTCTAGCTGGTGCAGTTCATTTTCACGTTGGTTCAGAACAATCGTATGTTAAATTTGAAACGCAAAAGGTAAGACCAAAATATAAATAAAAGTCTTAAATGGAAATAAGTTATTGAATGAGTTTGCTAATACTTACTCTCTTGCTAACAGGCCACTTGCTCTGAACAGTAATGGAAAGAAGTCAAAATTCATCCACCAGATCTTTGACGAACACACAGACCACAGTCAAGTATGTATAGATAAAAATATGTAGGGTTAGTTCCATGCAATATTTACTATCTCCTCTTGCTTGAAGAAAACATGCTATTATCAGTTATTTTGTTACCGTAACATTGCTATTTTTTGCCTTACGTTTTTCTGTCTTGATGAGAATTGAGGCAGGGTTCACTTTGTTTAAACATGTTCTGCCCCTGGAAATGAACCTTAAATTGTTATCGTCACCTTCAGTTAAATTCATGTTGGTGGGGGAGGATTTATTTAAATAAATATGATAATCCTCATTAATATTGAACATTGAAGTTCCATATGTTAGAAATGCATCTGGTGTCTTCTCTGTTAGTCTGCAGTGAATGGACTAAAAAACAATCCCGACATTTCCGATGATGTCATCATCTGTGATGTCACTGACGAAGATCCTGAAGTTACAGATGCTATATCTGTACCGATTGATCAAGGGTAAGTATTTAGGGTGTGTTTTATTATAATATAGAGATTGTAATTTATTTGCACTGAATTTTAAATCAAATGTTCTTTTCTGTTTCTCATAGAGATGCTGAAATCGTTGAAGTCAGTTATGAAAGCAGCTCAACCACAAAAAACGAAAGCGTAAATGGCAATGTAACAAATTTAACCACTCAACAAGAACCAGTACCTAAAATCACCTCTGACTATTCACCAATCAGTAGTGCCCTGCAATTAAACAAACCTTCAGGTCTGAGTTTAGAGGATCCAGTCAAGCTGATGGACTCCATTCTCAGTGAGAACGGAGCCATTTCACAAAACATCAACCTTCTTGGCAAGTAAGTGAACTATGATGCCCACATCTAATTTTCCATTTCATGCTACACATTTTCAGTGAGCTTTCACTAACAAATTGTGTTCTAATACTGAGAACAAATATTTCTAAATTCATAAAATGTGCAGGTATATCTCAGGTTTGAAAGAAAAATATATAAAGGCCTATCTAGTCCAATGTGGCTAAACAACTTCAAATCCAAACTATTCACGGTCTAATAAAAAAAATGTAAAAATGTTTGGCATCTGAAAAATAATAAAAACTAACCTAAAAAGTACAGTACATTATTTTGGATTTGATGTTGAGTTTGTAGAAATGGATTGCTTTAAAATCTTGTGCATGTTTTTGCAGACAATAGAATGTTTCTAAGCATGGTTTTAAATTCATTGCTTGTAACTCCTTGTGAATTAAATCATTACAGGGTTGAGCTGATGGACTATCTGGACAGTATCGACTGCAGTCTGGAAGACTTTCAGGCCATGCTCTACGGAAAACAGTTCAGCATTGACCCAGATATTGCAGCGGTATGTTTAGATATCTGTTCCTTTTGAATTTTCAGTATTGTACTGTTGTAAAACCATGATGACCTGTTGAATTTGAATTCCATGCTGTCATAGTGATAAAGTTTCTCTAATATTGTCCTTCAAGCTTTACTTTGTGTATTTAAAAAATAAAATTGCATTTTATTTATTTTGACAGGAAACTATGGTGGAAACAAAAGATGAGCTCAATAAAGCCAACAAAGGAAAGTCTGAGCCTGATTACATGGGTAATCATTCCCACTACTTTTTTTTATTACATATGTAAATTAGTTAGTCAAACATTTAATTTTCCTGTCTTTTCCAGTTGTTCATGATTACTGAAGGATTTTTAAGTTCCATTCTATAGAGCTTAAACTTGCAAAGAACAATTTGTAGCAAAGGACTTTTATTTTATTTATTTTTTGAGCAGAGCAGAGCAAAACAGGAAAAAAAAAAAGTATATTTTTCCTATATAAATTCCAAAAAATAAAGTTTGAATTCTATTGTTTTTATTTAAATATCATTCTATAGAAACTGAACTCACAAAGCACAGCAAATTTAGAAAAAAATATGTATTCACAATAGAAATTTCCATTACTTTTTATAAAGATGTTTCTACTTCAATGGCGTCTTCAGATCTGGAAATATCAATTTTAAGATTTCTTTATATTTCCAGGATTTCCATGACCATAGGAACCATGATATTCATATGTAACCCTTAGTGAATTTGAAAAAAGTTCTAACAACCATAGAGTACGAATAAAAATAAAAAGACCAGGTAGAACACAGTACCTCCCTTTTGATTATAAGCTTGTGTGTGTGTGTGTGTGTGTGTGTGTGTGTGTGTGTGTGTGTGTTTATTCACACACACACACACACTCATGATCACTATATTATGTACACATACTTATTCATGCGATTATCTAATCAGCCAATCATGTGGCTGCAGTGCATGAAAACATGCAGATACAGGACATGGGCTTCAGTTAATGTTCACATTAAACATCAGAATGCAGAAAAAAATTTATATCCGTGATTTTGACCATGGCATGATTGTTGGTGCCAGATGGGCTGGTTTGAGTATTTCTGAAACTGCTGATCTCCTGGGGTTTTTATGCACAACAGTCTATAGAGTTAACTCGGATTGGTGCCTGAAATAAAGAACATCCAGTGAGCGGGAGTTCTGCGGACAGAAATGCCTCGTTGATGAGAGAGGTCAACGGAGAATGGCCAGAATGGTTCAAGCTGACAGAAAGGCTATGGTAACTCCGATAACCACTCTGTACGATGTAGTGAGCAGAATAGCATCTTAAAATGCACAACTCTTTGAACCTTGAGGCAGATGTGCTACAACAGCAGAATACCATGTCGAATTCCACTTCTGTCAGCCAAGAACAGAAAGCTGAGGCTGCAGTGGACCTACCATTTGTGTACCTCAGCAGAAATCAAGATTCATCAGACCAAGCTGTTTTTCCAGTTTAACTGTCCAGTTTTGGTGTGCCTGTGCCCAATGCAGCCTCCGCTTTCTGTTCTTGGCTGATAGTGGAACCCAATGTGGTCTTGTACTGTTGTAGCCCATTCAACTTAATATTTGACATGTTGTGCATTCAGAGATGCTATTCTGCTCACTACAGTTGTACAGAGTGGTCATTTACGTTACCATAGCCTTTCTGTCAGATCAAACCAGTCTGGCCATTCTCCGTTGACCTCTCATCAACAAGGCATTTCTGTCTGCAGAACTGACGCACACTGGATGTTTTTATTGAATTGTTTTCAGGACAATTCTAAGTAAAATCTAGAGACTGTTGTGCATTAAAATCCCAAGAGAGAAGCAGTTACAGAAATACTTGAACCAAAACCAAAAAACATGCCTCAATCGAAATCACTGTGATCACATTTTTTCCCATTCTGATGGTTGATGTGAATGTAATCAATGGTGTAAACTCTTCAGTATGAGTAAAACAAGTTGATAATTAGAATACTTGCCAATCGTATCTGTTTGAAACAAATACAGAACTTTTTAAAATGAGCAAAAATCACAGACTTAAATTGTAAAGTTCCAGACACATGTCTAGGGATCAAGAAATCATAGAGACTTATAAGAAATCATAGAGTCTCTAGGAATAGTCTCTTTTGACTTGGGCCAATAAGCAACCATCTTGTATTTAGTTATGCCCTAGCAACCACCTTGCAACACCCTAATAATCAATCAAAACACCCTGACATATTTTACTTATTCTTTTATTCATTGTTGTGGAGAATCCAATGGCATTTCGACCAACATTAAGAATAGTTTTAAACTGTATTTAACTCTTAAATGAGTAAAAAATGACCCGAACATAACAGAAGGTTTTAATCATTACCTTCCAATTTTTATGTGCCTTATAACATGCTAAAATGCATTTACTACCGTTTGGTTTCTTCATATAGATAAGCAGCTAATCCAGTACACCACATGCCCTCTTCTGGCCTTCCTGGATGGATGCACCCCTCTCGTCCCACCCGCAGATTCTCCAGCTGAAAACTTGAGCCAGCTGGAAGAACCAGCAGATCTGTTGGACAAGGCTCTTGAGACAGAGACCCCACGAAGCTCTCTGATTAAGCTGGAACCCCTCACAGAAGCAGAGGCGAGCGAGGCCACTCTTTTCTACTTGTGCGAACTGAACTCTGACCTGCCCAGTGCCGATACACCAGAGCTGGATATCTAAAAGGGAATCGGCCTGCAAAACGGGGACTAGACCTTTGATTTTCTTTTAGATATTCATCAAAATGATGATTTATTTATTTGCCAGAATGTTTTTGGTACCATCTGTCCATGAGTTTGACATTCCTTCTTGTTACACATACTTCTTGTTACAGTGTTCACTAGTTAGTGTACCTTTTCATCATCTCTTGCAGGTGATCAGGCTGCAAGTATGTTGCTGGTTTGCATTGCAGCTGTTTTGTGAAATGTGTATTCTTTTTTTATGTTACTGACAAGTTCGGTGAAGATCAAAGATTGTTGTGGGAGTCACAGCTATTCTTCATATATATGGTATAGAAGTGCCTGCCTGATGTCCAAATCTCACTCTAAATAGCCATGAAGAATTTTGCTTATGGTTGGCTCCATAATGTTGGGCGTTATACATTGAATTGTTGTTAATGTGAGCTTTTCATCAATATTGAGCTTGGCTGTAGCATTAAAGGAACTTAAACATGTTAGTGTGGTGTGTTTCATGTTATTCACATGTGATGTAACACAAATTAAGAATTTGACTCATTTGACATAAATAGCCTCATTATTCAGAGGTTAATAACTGGGCAGGGTAATTTTAACCTACCTGCCTGAATTCTAACTGCATTCTTCAGGTTTGTTGCTCAAATAGTTATAAAAATAGATTTGGTGGATTAATAAATGCAACAATCTATGTCCAATAAAGCATTTGACTCTTCTGACATAGAAAGTCTTATTATACAGTGAGGTAAAAACTGGACAGGGTCATTTTTATCTACCTGCCTGGATTCTCCCTCATTCTTCTGCCTTGATGCTCAGATAGTCAGACAAATAGGTTTGGTCTATTAACAAAAGCAACACTATACTCTATGTCCTATACCAAATTTGATTCAAATTATCATTAATCTTGTTTGAATGTGTCCTTCAGGTGTGCATAATTGTAACAGGCAGAAAACAGAAAATGCACATTTGATGTCCCTGAACATATGATTGGTGGCGGTACCACCGATTGCAGCAGTCGCAGGCAATCTGAAATTAGGCAAACATGTATGATCTTTCAGAAATGTTATGGACAGACACTAACTGTTGGTTGAATGGGTACTTACCTAGTTATTATCACCACTTTCCTCTCCACAGGCATGGGACAGCTTATTTTTAGGCTTTTATATATAAAAAAAAAAATTTAAATTAAAGTGAGAAGGATACCATGAATGCTCTAACTCCATCAATGTACACCATGGATGTTAAAATAAATTGTGCACCCTTTTACATCTAAATGGTACAGGTGGAGTTCTGCTAAACAAATCTAAGCACACTGGAAAATCAAAGTTTTTCAGAGTACAGATATAGAAAACTAAAAATGTTGATTTGCAATTTGATCATATAGAGAAATTAAATATACAATAGACATCAGCAGACAATATACACCATAATTATTCAACATTGTGTTTCCCAAAATCATGCTTTAGAGGATTGACAGTTTAGGAGGATAACATACATGAGCTATTTTGCATCACTTTCAAAGCAATGACACCACAGGATGTGCCATTTGTTGTTTTGAGCAAGGCGGTGTATCGCTTGAACACCTTGACACATTGCATCCCTTGTGCCGCAAAAAAGCCCTTAACATGAAAATCATTATTGTAGCTCTGAAACACAACTGATTTTATTTAGCAATATATTATTGATTTAGCACATAAAATGCACATTTTGTACAGTAGATTAACAAGCCTCATTAGGGATGGCAGCATAACCTTTAAAGTTTTTTAGTCATTAAAAATTTTAATAGTTAAGGGATAAGGACATATGTAAAAACATGTTTACACATTCAATTATATCATGTTAATCAACAATTTATATTCAAATAAAGTAATTTCAATGTACTTAAAAAAAAAACATCACTATAAAAGGTTATCAAATCCTATTAATATTTCAATATCTACTATGTACAGACCTGTAAATAATAGAAGTCCATGATATTAATTGAAGGTATGTTATAATAGCAATAATATGAAATCAGATTTAATAAACAATAACCCCATGAATTAGAATAATTATTAAATAAAATAATAATAACACCACCAACTCGCAAAAATAACACACTGTCACTGGGGTCTTCAGCCCCAGTTCTGAGGGGGGCATACAAGATTACCCCATGTGTCCAACTTTAAATTTTCATTTCAAACCAAAAGTATTATTTTTTGGTCTACAAATATACATACATTTCATACAATATCCAGCATGACAGAATGTTACATATCACAATTTTACAATGACACACAATTTGATCAATTAACCTCTTTACCCATCTTTCCCTAAATTTTTAGGAAGAATAAATGAATGTTTTGTATGCATAATTTTGTATCTGTACAGAAAGTTAGCTATGGACTGACAATGACTGATTATTAATATCTGTAATTTTTAATCAAATTCTTAAAAATGTTTCTATAAGGTATTCATGTTTTCCAAAAACCTGTGTTGTATGGTCCAGTTAAACATGACCCTTTGGAGTCCTGGATATACATCTAATTGGATACATTTCTGTATTCCTCCTGGTCTTCATCTTCCTCTTCCTCTCTTAGTTCATTCTTAGTTCAATATGTATTATATTTGAGACAATGATTATTTGTGATTGTGTGATTTTGGTAGATGTTTGGTTGAGTTTGAACTGGTGCGACATGTTTTGTATACAGAAAGCATTTCTGTATTAGCTTATTTAGTGATATGATTTAGATTTGAGTGTGTTTACCATGCTAAATGTTCTAGACAACACTTCTTTGAGAGGGACTATCATGACCTCTTTCACCTCTCTAATGGACCTCCTCTACACAAAGTAATAGATTGTGTTATCTGTCTTGCAATCTATGACGACATACCGCAAAGGCTCACGCACACACATTAAAGGTTTATGATAATGTAAACAATTGTGGCTACTGGCTACCATGACCTGGCAGTACTCTAAAAATAATTGACTCATTTTGAATACTATTTAAACACCTAGACAGAAGAATGAGGGAGGTAGAATCCAGGTAGGTAGGAAAATATGACTGCCCAGTTGTTAGCCCACAGAATAATAATACATTCTATGGCAAAAGAGTCGAATGCTCTATAGGACATACAATGTTGTGTTTATCAATGACTTTCTGAGCATCTACAGAGAAGAATGAGGGAGGTAGAATCCAGAAAGGTGGGTAAAAATGATTCCACACAATAATAACCCCCTCAACATTATACTGAAGTGTTGCTTGTTTTGATCGTCCAAACGTATTTTTATGACTATCTGAACAGCCAGCTAGAAGAATGAGGGAGGTAGAAGCCAGGCAGGTGGGAAAATATGACCTTGCCCTGATTTTACCCCCCTGAATAATAAGACTTTCTATGTCAAATGCTTTATAGGACATACAGTGTTGCATTTATTAATCCACCAAACCTATTTTTATGACTATTTGAGCATCCAGGCAGAAGGATGAGGGAGGTAGAATCCAGACAGGTGGTAAAATATGACCTCGCCCAGTTATTACCCCTTGAAAGATAAGACTGTCTATGTCAAAAGAATCAAATGCAGTATGGGACATTAAGAGTTGCTTGTGTTAATCCATCAAACCTATTTTTATTACTTTCTGTGCATCTAGACAGAAGAATGAATGAGGTAGAATCCAGGCAGAATCCATGACATCGTATTCTTAGCAGATCCGGCAAAAGAGGCCCAAAATACTTTGACCAATATGGAAGCTAATGCAAACAAACTCAGCATAACAATCAATGCAGAAAAGAACAAATTTATTTTCACGAGAACCAGCAGGTTCGTCTCACACTAAATGGCGACCCAATCGATTTGGTGGACACTTTCAAATACCTGGGGTTCATCATAGATTTACTGACCACCCACCGAATGAGGAAGGCGTTACCCGTCTTTCGGATGTGATGTTAAACCGAGGTCCTGACTCTCTGTGGTCATTAAAAATCCCAGGACACTTCTCGTAAAGAGTAGGGGTGTAACCCTGGTGTCCTGGCCAAATTCCCCCCATTGGCCCCTATCTATCATGGTATTAATCTCCATTTCTGAATTGGCTACATCACTCTACTCTCTCCTTTCCACCAATAGCTGGTGGGCGTTCTGGCGCACTATGGCTGCCGTTGCATCATCCAGGTGAGGAGATTCCCCCATACTATGTTAAGCGCTTTGAGTGCCTAGAAAAGCGCTATATAAATGTAAAGCATTATTATTATTATTATTAGATAGCCAATGCATAGCGGCTACAAATCGGTAACGCCACTGCAGCCTTTGCATCCTTAAAGAAATTCCTGTGGAACCAACAGGACTTGTCAAACTCAACAAAGATGCAAATTTTTAATGCCTCAATACGGACAATCCTATTATATGGCTCAGAATCATGGATGTTGCTCAAAAGTGACTTAAATCTGCTCGAGCGATTCCAACTTAGGTGCCTTCGCAGCATACTCCATATCACCCTGAGAGATCATGGAAAAATGAGGATGTTCTACAAACTTGCCAAAACCAAAGCACAATTGAAACTTCTATCAAACGGCAATGACTAAGGTGGTTTGGCCATGTCTGTCGCATGGAGACCATCAGACTACCGAATCAATGATTAAACGTCGAAAGACACGCGGACTGGAAAATAGTAAAAAAACGTGGATGAACCAGGTGGCCCAACATCTACAGCCACTTAATTTTTCTATAGCCGATGCACAGAACGCCACCCTAAATTGCGATCAATGGCGTGGAATAATCCAAGATACCCTGCCCTTGGCCTCCTCAGTGTGATAATAGATGCCATATGCTAACGGAGCCGAAGTCAAATTCAAACCTATATTATGACTATCTGAGCATCCAGCCAGAACAATAAGGGAGGTAGAATACAGGCAGTAGGGTAAAAATTACCCACCCAGTTTTTACCCTCCTGAATAAAAAGACTGTTTATCTCAGTACAAACAAATGCTTAATGGGACATATAGCATTAATCAATCCACCAGACCTATTTTAGGACTATTTGAGCATCCAACCAGAATAAGGGAGGTAGAATCTACAGGTAAAACAACTTGATTTTCCCACTTAACTGAACAGGCACAACACGCTGCGTGCCAATGCTGGCAAGCAATCCATAGGTTGCCGACCCCTGCTCTAACCTTTTCACTTGGTTGATTTAAAATACTTAACTGAATAAACAAAAATGGCAATATAGCACTACTAACTTTTATTGCTTCAAATCAAATGTCAAAAAACATGTTGCAATGCTATTAAAATGCTATTGATACAGCACCAGCAACACTGGTAGGAGCGCTTCATCTTTTTGGCTAGCAGAGAGCAGTAAATTGAGCTGTGCACAGAAGTAATGTCATGAATCCAATTTCAATACTTTTGTGATACATACACAGCTTCAGAAAACTTTGGGCCTTACTTAGTTTAGACATACCAGTCAGGAAACAGTTTTGGTTTAAACTTTATTAAGATGAAATGTGGGATGATCACGATGCACTGAGAATGCACAAGAGATAACACTGACAGCTTTGTATGTGAGCAGCTCAGAAATTCATACATTTTTCCAGTGAGCCTAAGACATTGACAACAAGGGTCACGATACCAAACATGTAAACTATTAAGGGTTTTCAGGTAAAATAACAAAATTCAGTGCAAAACATTGTTCAACACAAACATTGGCTATAAGCATAGTTACAAATAAGCCATACACTAACTAACCTGTGCAAGATGCAAAAGGGTTAGCACGGTTACGGTCTAAAATATATTACGTTCTTGGTGCAAATTATTAAAATGCCAAAAGCAGTACAAAATTGACAATTCTAAGTTGCCTGTAAATTTGTAACATCCAAATGCAACACTATACTTTTGTGCATTCTACAGGAAATGTCAAGTCACATAACTTATGGAAAAACATGACCTGCATTGCTGCTACTTTTCACAAATAACTTTTTTTTTTTGAAAACATGCAGAGACTATTAATTACTGTTACAATTTCCAACCTTTTGAAGAACACACTGTTGTTCTCTTAAAATTCTTAATTTAGGATGATATATTTACAAAAGAAACACAAGACGTGTTCTTCATTTTGCCCGCTAATTTATATTTTAACATACAATCTCCTACATTAAAGCATGCAAAATAATAATAATAAAAAAACATATAGGGTTAGCTGAATTAATTAAACACACATTATTTACATTTAGAAGTCTCCTATCCTAAACAGGTGGATATTCACAAAGATAAAAGCAAAGAATTACAGCAAGCTTTAATTCTAGGTGTCCTCTCAGTCAAAGTCACGGTTGGTGAGGACCAGTGGAGCCACCAGGGTCCACACGTAGAGAGAGATGCAGATCCAGCTGGAGGAGATCTTCACCCACACGGAGGGCCATTTGCTGGTCATCGTTTCATAGCTGGCATCAGGGCTTTTAAAATTTGACAAAGGGAAAATTAGATTAGAGACCAGAGTTAGAATCTACACAGTTAGGTGCTTGCAGCTATATTTATTATTATTCTTTTCATGGTTTTCATATGGGGAAACTTAACATGCTTAAACTCTTGCACACACATCAGAGTTGCCGGCCATAAGGGCTGGGCAAAGTTGCAGGGGGGGGGCTCTGTAGCACCCACTTGAAAATGTGCATGTAAGGGATGTTCTGTAACACCCATTTTCACCTACAGTATATCTTGAAGTTATCTTAGATAGGCATTTAACATTTGAAAAGCATATAAAAAAAATAGTCTGCACAGTGACACCTCAACTTAGAAATGTTAAATTTATACGGGGTCAACTTTCATTGGAAGCTACAAGAATTTATCTGCATTCTTTGATTTTTTCTCATTTTTCTTATTGTATTAGGAGTCACATGACTAAACAAAATGGCAGCCATTTCAGTTAAATTCTCATTAAGTTTTTATATTTTTCCATTTCTCTATTTTTATCTGATGTGCTAATTTGTAAATTTGGGACTTTATTTATGAAAAACCCAAAAGGCGTGATAACTATTGTGAATCAATGGCTATGACCTAAATCTGGAAAATGCTGCCTTTATGAGGCTGTATACAGGATCAGTGAATTCATACAAAATGCTGTAGGTTAAGGTTGTCACATGGATACATACCTGTACCAGTTGGTCAGTGTCATCATGATGTACAGGGAGGCCAAGAAGAGCATAAAGTGGAAGAAAGAGTAGCTGTAGGTGACTCCATCTTTCTCATTGTCAATAGCACGGTTGGTGCCATCGCTCACTTCGAAGTTCTCTGGAGCGGGGCCATCCTCAATCAGAGCAGACTCATCACTGGTGAGTGTCAACTTGTTCACCTGAGCGTTGCTGGAATTGCGGATGCTGAGGAAATGCACCATTGAAAATAAGTGGAAAATTAGCGCATATCATTTAAAGTGACACTTCACACAAAAATAATAACTATCACCATTTACCCTCATGTAGTTTCCAACCTAGCTGACTATCTTTAGTGCGCACAACAATAGATTTAAGAAAGCTTGTTACACTAAGTCACCATTCACTTTCACTGTATGGAAAAAGATGCAAGTGAAAGTGAATGTTGAGTGAGGCTGCCTAAAATCTTTTTATGTTCAATGGAAAAAAATAAAGTCATGTGGTTTGAAACAACACAAGGGTGAGTAAAAGATGACAGAATTTACATTTTTTGTGTGAAAAATCAGTTAGGACGAAACTTTCTTACCTGGAGTACAGCACACACAACAGGAACAGAATCAATCCTACAATGCCCTGAGCATCCCACCACTGAACAACACGGTCCTGACCAGCAGGGCTGGTGCTGTTGAGGCCAATAATACCAAGCAAGCTGGGGTTGCACTTACGGTCTTGATGGGAGGAGGGGGGAAAAAAACAGTGTTTTTACCAACAGATGTTTACAGTGGAAGATTTTGTCTCCCTTTTGTCAAACATCTCAGTATGCTTACCAGGCTCATTGGTCATGGCAGACCAAGTCAGGTACATGGTGTACAAGGTAACAATAGAGGACTGCAGGAGACCAGACCTGGGCTGTGACTCCTGAATTGAAATTAAAATTTATATCATAAAGTGAAGCTTGCTTCTTGTAATATTTAGACAAATTAATTTAATTCCTGATCAATGAGAATAAATTATACTTCTTCAAATCTCAAAATTAAAGGGATCTCTCACTCAAATTCTGTCATCATTTACTCACCCTCATGTTGTTCCAAACCCATATGACTCACTATCTTCTGTTAAGCACAGAAGTAAACATTCACTTTCATTCTATCTTTTTGCAACACAATGAAAGTGAATTTCTTTTTGAGGTTCCACAGAAGAAATAAAGTCATACAGGTTTGGAATGGAATGGAATGAGGGTGAGTAAATGATTTTTAGTATATTAATTAGAGATTAGTTGTTAAGTAGTTGTAACAGACTGTGACTGTAACAGATCATTATTTATCTGATACTATCTATTCAAACTCTGATACCTCATTTTCTCTATTTTTACCTGGATCTTAGGCAGGATGGACAAGACAGATGCCCCAACACAGAGAAGCATGTTGATGCTTATGAAGACTTTGTTCTCAGTGCAGCCATCAGAGTGAGTATAATACACATAGAAGAGCACCAGGGACATCAGGGACAGCGCGTAGTTGATGGTTGTGGCCGAAAGAAGAGCTGCATACCAGCAACGAGAGTTTCCCTCCTCCATCTTCTCCACCCAAGACTCGTTCCAGGAGTGAGCGAAGTCGATCAAGAGCACCAGCTGGATGAGGATGAAACAGAAAGCTCCAGCCATGCCAACGTAAAACCAGACTAGAAGAGACCAAGCAGAAGATCATTATAGCTTTAGATCTTCCTCATAAATAGATGTAGGAACAACAAATTATTTACTCCCTCTCATGTTGTTCCAAACCTGTATTTCTACTTTGGTACACAAACAGAGTTATCTAGCAGAACATTACTTCACTTTTGTTGCATAATGACTTCATGCCAACATTCTCTCTTTATCTCCTTTTGTGTTCAATAGAAGAACGAAAATCATACGGGTTTGGAACATGATTAAATGATGTTAGAAATTTCATTTTTGGTTGAACTATTATTTTTTAGTAAAGTCCTGAGCCAATGCCATGGCACTGTGGTATTCAAGTAACTACAAGTGTGGTTTATAATTAAGGTGATATAGTAAGACTAAGGGTCTTTTACCAGTAGTAAAGGGGCCTTCGGGAATGAAGAATGCTCCGACTGTAATAGCAGTGGCAGCCGCAAATTTGAAAAACCAAAACCTAGAGAAGATGGAACATTTTAGAAGATCTGTAAAGTTTAAGTCACACTTTTTTTTTCTTTTTTTTGCATATTTAGAGCAAACATCATTGAAAAACTTTTTATTTTCAGCTTTGCCCAAATTAAAGGGATGTTCCGGGCACAGTACAAGTTAATCTCAATCAACAGCATTTGTGGAATAATGATGATTACAACAAAAAATTATTTGACTCGTTCCTCCTTTTTTAAAACTACTTTTACTCAGCTGTAAAGTTGTTAAAAATCATTGTTTTTACAATCGTTTTAAGGTTGGTTGACATTTCATCATCATGGTAACAAAGTTGTAAATTTGGCTATAACTTCACACAGAAAAAGTTTGTAAATTATTTTATCACACTAAAATCACGTTTACACGCATATCATTTATGTCTTGTGGCTAAACCTTTGAAACAGTATTTTAAAATTCAAAATTGGCCCCCATTCACTTCCATGGTAAGTGCCTCACTGTAACCCAAATTTTATTTTTTTTTAAAGAAAAGGAGTCTAAATAAATTTTTGTGGTAATCAACATTATGCCACAAAAGCTGTCGCTTGAGCTTTAATTGTACTGAACCCGGAGCATTCCTTTAAGCTAACTGCATGCTCATTACGGTCTATGAATGTCACATGAATAGCTACTATGCTTTATCTAAACTGATTTAAGGACTTCATTAAGTGCTTTGCAATGGCGATTCTTCTTATTCAAACCTTCATGTTACCAGCCCGGCTATTAACCACAAGGCTACATACCCGTTATGCACACCGGCTCGTGGGTCCTGGCTGCTTTTGACCTTCACCATGATAAGAGAGAAGAGGAGGAAGAACATGGCCATCCCAAAGCACACACGATACACAGCTTTATACCCAACCAGGACGTCGCAATTCACATGACCTTCAACCCCTGGTATAGACGACCCTATTCCTCCTTCACAAAAACCTGGAATCTGCAGTGGCATACAAACAACATGGAAATGACTAGAATGTCCCATCCCATAGACAACAAAAGACCATCATGAAAAAGTCCTCAGAAGTAAAACAACATTTGATAGAGAATTTAATCTTCCCACAATTTTTTTTCCAAAGTTTCCAAAATGTATTTCAGTTGTAAAATGTTTTTAATTTTTTTTAAATTAGTGCCATTAATCACGTCCCCGGACCTTAAAGGCGCAGTCCTTATAACCTATTAAGTATAAACATAAAAATTTTGCATGCGAAGGTGGCATGGGCAGATGTTGATTTCATGGGAAAACAAAAAAAAAACTAATAACCAAGTAGCTTTTTTTTTTAATACTGCACATTTTACTCTATGTTAAAAAGGTAAAACTCACCACAAAAATAATACAGTATTTTGTCCATTGTGAAATTTCAGTGTAGCTGTACAGGAGGCACCACCCACACAGAGGTCAATGTCAAACCAAAAACCACCACTGGAGTCCATCTCGTGAAATTCACGATAACGTGGATTCGCATTGTAATGACTGTATTTCGCCCACGAGTTCTGCTATGCGAATGTGACAGCATCTTAAGGAATATTCCTACCATCGGAGCAATTTAAGCTTGAAGTACCACCTTTTTTTCAGCAGGGGGCAGTAAGCAAAACTCCAGCTGTACAGACATTGTTCAGCTATCCAGAGAACAAACCACAGACTTGCTTGACACTAACGACAGAGCAGCATGATGATGGATGCATTCTTGTGTTCAAAAATAGCTCAATGGAGTGCAATTTTGAATGCAGGGACTTCGAGATATGTTCAAGTTTCAAAATGTGTTTAACCTGACACGCTCAAAAGATGTCCATCTGACCAATGTGTACATGGATATGTCCTTAGATATGCCCTTATAATAAATCTATCTCTGACGGACGATTGCTGTGAGTGAACTGTAGGGCAATGATATTCTTATATTCATTAATATGGATATAAACATATATTGCCTTCTAAAGCCACATTTTGTATTATATTATCTATGATCAAGACTTTCAAGCAAGTCAGTCCACAGGCAGCCATCTTTGGAACACTCCCGGGAAGCTATTTCCAGTCATGACAGTGCAGCTCCAATCTACTTGAATGGGAGAAAGACCGAAATCTCAAAGACAGTTGGTCAAGACTACTATCAAAGAACATTTCAAATCAACAGTAACACCTGACCACACTGGAATCATAAATTATGCTTCTTTACCTCAGATTATGGTAAAAAAAAAAAAACGCAATTTATCCAGTATGTACAGCTAAAGAGCATGCGCGTTGTCAAGTTGATTGACATGCTGCTTCTAAAAAGTCAACTGGCTCTTTTACCTGTAAGGCAGGACTTCCTATCTATCTATCTATCTATCTGGCATTCCAATTTCTCCCATTTATTTCAACAGAAGTGGCCCGTCTCTACTAAATAGTATCTGCTATGATTTACTCCTATGCAACAATAATGTAATTAATTTGATTAATTGGCATAGCATGTAGCCCAATTAATTAGACAAAAAAATTGAATAGATTGACAGCATTAATTTAAATTGTAAAATAAGGCAAGAATAGCAGTAAGTAGTAATTTAGCAAATACTTTTATCTAAAGCAACATTCACATAATACAGTGCACTTGTTACAGCGACAATCCACCCACAGTAACCTGAGGTTAAGTGTTTTGCTCAATGGCACAGTGGGATCCATGCAGGATTCGAACCAACAACCTTTTAATTCCCAGCCCAGATCTTCCACCACTATGCCATACTAACCACAATGGCAAAATTTCTGCTGGATTACCTTCTTCAAATGCCCTTCCATGCCTGGCATGAGCATTATGCAGGCAATGCCCACGCCCAGCAGCATGAAAAAGGCATAGATCAGCCGAGTAACGGTCGAGTTGTTTCCACTCGGGCAACATGTGCACAGCAGGCAAGGAGCACTGCCACAAAGGCAAGGAATCTACACAGGAAAACAACATATAAAACACATTAACTTTGTACAATAACTGTCAGATAAGTCTACAAAATGAGCATGGCTAGCAAAACACAAACACACTGACTTCAGAATGACACATATCAATGCTTGATAAAAATGACTCAGCATCAGACTAATTAGAGATGTCACATCCCTCACCTTTCCGATTTGCTCTAACAAATGCCAACAGACAATGAAGTCATATGTGTTTGGAACCCCATTAACTGATTAAAAATGTTTTATGTTTGGTTGAACTAACCATTTAATGACATTTAGAAGATACTCTACAATGTAACACAACAGTAAACACTTGCTCATGTAGGACTATCCTCTCCTCGTTTGTGTCATGAGTTGATATCTGATGCAAGTTTTGATGTCGCAACATCTAAAAACATAAAAATCGTGTCCTACTTGAATAGTCTCTATGTACTTGTGAATGTAGATCATTTGTCAAAGTGGGTTTAAATCCAATTTAAGCCTCAAAGCACACTTTTGATACGTCCAATTTACTGCTGGACAGTAAATTATTTATCAATAATTATTTGGATACAATTATGTTTGATGTATCCAATGTTTGATGACCAAAATCAAGCAAAACACAATAAGACAAGCGTGGTATAGCGAAACAACAACAATTTCCTTCATTATAACATGACAGGGGAACCACCCAACATTGCATTGTACATTTCGAACAATAGTTTCATTTGTCACCCCATAAAACACAGTGTATTTAATTATTATGCTGTTATGTGTCGTTCGTGGTTATTATTTGAAAGATTCAGTAGGTTTGATTAATCTAGGGCATCGTGTAGGGCCCAGGCACCATTTTCTCTTTCTGTTGTGGCTATTTTCTGCGGGTGTCGTCAACCTCACAATCTAACCTAGCCGAAAACCGAATAGTTATTTTATTTCGCACATCTTTAGGATTATATTTTATATTTTAGCAGAATACAAATATGTAAACTCACCCAACTGGCCATGGAACAAAGCCCGAGTACGGCCCCCATGTTCAGCGTCGGTGTCTGATGTTTCTGCAGACGGGTTTGAAAATGGACGCAGTGTGTTTACAATGTAGCTCCGCTTTCTGACGAAGCCGAAAACCACAAGACTGCTTAAACATTTGATTTCAAAATAAAAGTCCAAACTTCGGTCTTATCTAGTTTACCATACAAGCAAAATAAAGGCAAAATCAACAAATATATTAGTATTTGTAAGAACGTCTTATGTACCTTCACATGAAAAAACGTGAAAATTATACATTAATATTCGTTGTTATTATACTAATAATTATGATTATTATTCAAGCAAAATAAAAGCAAAATCTATACATTTATTAGTACTTGTAAGAACGTCTTATGTATCTTAACAGAAAAAAACATGGCAATTTTACATTAATATTTTTTATTATTATTATTATTATTTAATTTCTTATGCTCTAGCTTTTAAACTTCTCTAGCTACTATTGGAGCTTTGCAATGCAGTTATACAGATATTGATGACTTTTGTATAACAGATTGCTGAAGGTTACTTATCGTTTCTTGCTTCATACTAATTGTTTATATTCTTCTGATGAGGTGCGTTTGTAGGTGATTATGAAGGGATTGATATATAAAGCGTCCACGTTTACTGTTTTTCAACACTGCAAGCAATTCAACGTGCATTCGTATAGAAATTTTGAAAGCACACACTTTTGTTGCCTGCATGGAAAATACAAATTGGTAACGTTTTACCATAAGGTTCCATTTAAAATTAGATAACAACATTAGTTAAAATAAACTAACAATGAACAATACTTTTAAAACATTTATTAATCTTGTTTAAGGTTCATTTCAACATATAGTAATACATTTTTAAAATCAAAAGTCGTATATGTTTGTATTAGTTAAAGTACTATGAACTAACAATGACCAGTTTTTATTAACTACATAAAAAAAATTAATAAATGCTGTAAAATATATATTGTTCATAGTTCATGATATTTAATGCCCTTGTCTTGAAATAGTGAACGTTATTTATGAATACAGAGGGAATACAGAACTCATTTAAAGAAAGAGAGAAGAGAGTTATTATATTCTTGTAAAGCATCCTCTCAGAAAATAGGAGTGTTGAGACACCATAAAAGTATAATTCCACTGTAGGATAATCTCCTTCAGTGTTTTTGGAAATAATAGCTACTCAATCATTTTTTGCATCGCTTTAGGTTCAGCAAGGAGCCCTTTCTTATCATAAACCATTTTCACTGTATAGGGTTCTTAAATTGGCTTATTGTTTTTTTTGGAGATCAACTCGATGTTACATTACAGGTAGTGGTTTTGGGGTTCTTTAAATCGCCAGTACATATTCCTTAAGAAACACACATTAATAAGCAATTTGTGGTATTTAAAACATTTTTACTGAATCGAGCTTAAAAACCCTTTTGTTTACCATAAGTATCTTATTTGACTTTTAATGTATGTTTGTTGGAGAGAAATGGCTTAGTTCCTCTAGCTCACAATACTAACTTGATAACTAATTTGAGTCTGTGAGAAAAGGCAGAGAGATTTGGGGTCACATTCCATTTTTAGTATTCTATCATTCTGCATGGTGGAAATTGAATGTCTACATAAATCTTCAGTCCATCAAAAATGATTCAATAACGAAATGGAAACCAAGAAAATCTGGAGTCAGTTTGTGGAAACAGCTTTTTTTTAAAAAAAAAAGTCTAGGTAATATATGTGAGTAAATAAAACCAGAAAGATCTAGAAAATTTTGCAGTGTTCTGAGAAGGTCATTGTATAGGGAACTGTAGTTGTAGTTCATAGCCTTATTTGAATGTTGGATTTGCATTGTCTTTTATTAGGAATGGCTTATCATGTAAAAAGGGGATAACAGTAAAATTCCTCCACCAAGATGGTGTTTTTTTTAGGAGCCAACATTATGTATATACTGTTTATATATATATATATATATATATATATATATATATATATAGTAACAAAATGCTGGCAATGACAGGTAGATGAAGACTGAATCAAGAACCCAGGTGCAAGAACCCAAGGGTTCGCTGTCCTTATCGCAGCGCCGTTTTGTGGTCCCTTCTGCATAACACGGTGGCTCATTTAAACTCATTTAAAATTCTCCCTATGGCCAGTCCGCCCCTGAACGGCCACAAAGTGGGTCGGCCCATCGGGAAATGCCCAGTATGCCAGATTACCAGTCCAGGCATGGCTATTGTATCAAACACAGTTTAAATCTATTTGGTTCATTAACTGAAGCTTAACATTGTCTTTGTGTTTGTTTAATTTGCCACAGTATGCCAGTCAATATTAGGTCAAAAATAGCAAAAAAAAAAAGAAAGAGCTTTCTCTAGAGACTATCAATCAATCAATGTTTTGAAGAATGAATGCTATGCAATGCTTGAAATTGCCATAAAATTTAATATTTAATAAAAAGATGTACACTACAGTCTTCAAAGACAAAGCAAAACTGGCTCTAACAAGGACAGAAAGAGATGTGGAAGCCCCAGATACACCTAAACAAAAGGATAAGTACATCAGAGTCTCTCGTTTGAGAAATAGACGCTTCACATGTCCTCAGCCGACAGCTTCATTGAATTCTACCCGCTCAATACCAGTTTCATGTACAACAGTAAAGAGAAGACTCAGGGGTGCAGACCTTATGGGAAGAATTGCAAAGAAAAAGACATGTTTGAAACAGAAAATCAAAAAGAAAAGTTTAGAGTGGGCAAAGAAATAAAAACATTGGACAACAGATAATTGGAAAAGAGTGTTAAGGATCTTAACCCCATTGAGCATTTGTGGGATCAGCCAGACTGTAAGATGCTTGAGAAGTGCCCGACAAGACAGCCACATCTATAGCAAGTGCTTCAGGAAGTGTGGGGTGAAATGTCACCTGAGTAAATGGACAAACTGACAGCTAGAATGCCAAGGATCTGAAAATCTGTCATTGCTGCAAATGGAGGATTTTTTTATGAGAACTCTTTGAAGTAGTTTAGTAGTTCTGATTTTCAAATTGTAATTTTCACGTTATTAATGTCCTGACTATACAATGTGATCAGTTGAATGCCACTTTGGTGATTAAAAGTACCAATTACTTTCCATAAGTGCAAAATCTGTACATTATTCCAAACCTTTGGCCACCAGTGTGTGTGTGTATATATATATACACACAGGTGCTGGTCATATAATTAGAATATCATCAAAAAGTTGATTTATTTCAGTAATTCTATTCAAAAAGTGAAACTTGGATATTATATTCATTCATTACACACAGACTGATATATTTCAAATGTTTATTTCATTTAATTGTGATGATTATAACTGACAACTAATGAAAACCCCAAATTCAGTATATATATATATATATACACTACCGTTCAAAAGTTTGGGGTCACATTGAAATGTCCTTATTTTTGAAGGAAAAGCACTGTACTTTTCAATGAAGACAACTTTAAACTAGTCTTAACTTTGAAGAAATACACTCTATACATTGCTAATGTGGTAAATGACTATTCTAGCTGCAAATGTCTGGTTTTTGGTGCAATATGTACATAGGTGTATAGAGGCCCATTTCCAGCAACTATCACTCCAGTGTTCTAATGGTACAATGTGTTTGCTCATTGGCTCAGAAGGCTAATTGATGATTAGAAAACCCTTGTGCAATCATGTTCACACATCTGAAAACAGTTTAGGTCGTTACAGAAGCTACAAAACTGACCTTCCTTTAAGCAGATTGAGTTTCTGGAGCATCACATTTGTGGGGTCAATTAAACGCTCAAAATGGCCAGAAAAAGAGAACTTTCATCTGAAACTCGACAGTCTATTCTTGTCCTTAGAAATGAAGGCTATTCCATGCGAGACATTGCTAAGAAATTGAAGATTTCCTACAACGGTGTGTACTACTCCCTTCAGAGGACAGCACAAACAGGCTCTAACCAGAGTAGAAAAAGAAGTGGGAGGCCGCGTTGCACAACTGAGCAAGAAGATAAGTACATTAGAGTCTCTAGTTTGAGAAACAGACGCCTCACAGGTCCCCAACTGGCATCTTCATTAAATAGTACCCGCAAAACACCAGTGTCAACATGTACAGTGAAGAGGCGGCTGCAGGATTCTGGGCTTCAGGGCAGAGTGGCAAAGAAAAAGCCATATCTGAGACTGGCCAATAAAAGAAAAAGATTAAGATGGGCAAAAGAACACAGACATTGGACAGAGGAAGACTGGAAAAAAGTGTTGTGGACAGATGAATCCAAGTTTGAGGTGTTTGGATCACAAAGAAGAACGTTTGTGAGACGCAGAACAAATGAAAAGATGCTGGAAGAATGCCTGACGCCATCTGTTAAGCATGGTGGAGGTAATATAATGGTCTGGGGTTGCTTTGGTGCTGGTAAGGTGGGAGATTTGTACAGGGTAAAAGGGATTCTGAATAAGGAAGGCTATCACTACATTTTGCAACGTCATGCCATACCCAGTGGACAGCGCTTGATTGGAGCCAATTTCATCCTACAACAGGACAATGACCCTAAACACACCTCCAAATTGTGCAAGAACTATTTAGAGCAGAAGCAGGCAGCTGGTATTCTATCGGTAATGGAGTGGCCAGCGCAGTCACCAGATCTGAACCCCATTGAGCTGTTGTGGGAGCAGCTTGACCGTATGGTACGCAAGAAGTGCCCATCCAACCAATCCAACTTGTGGGAGCTGCTTCTGGAAGCGTGGGGTGCAATTTCTCCAGATTACCTCAACAAATTAACAGCTAGAATGCCAAAGGTCTGCAATGCTGTAATTGCTGCAAATGGAGGATTCTTTGACGAAAGCAAAGTTTGATGTAAAAAAAATCTTATTTCAAATACAAATCATTATTTCTAACCTTGTCAATGTCTTGACTCTATTTTCTATTCATTTCACAACGTATGGTGGTGAATAAGTGTGACTTTTCAGGAAAACACAAAATTGTTTGACCCCAAACTTGTGTGTGTGTGTGTGTGTGTGTGTGTGTGTGTGTGTGTGTGTATACACACACGAGGCAGAAGTGACTACTTTACATATGAGTGGTATCTGGCTCAGAATATATTTAAAGGCTCACTATTACTCCAGCAATGTTTGTCATATTTGTATAAAACGAGCAGTGGCAAATTTGTACTGCTGAAATCTGATGATAGTTTTAAAAATGACCATAACCATAATAGATAAAGCATTGGTTCACTACTTACACAGAGTTAATGTCTTTCTGAATAGATTATACTAATTAAATAAATTGATCTCTAGGAAGATTAAGGACTATATTCATTCTCTCAGGCCACCTCAAATGTCACATCAAACCATTAATAAATGTAGCCTACTAATTAGATACTGTATTGTAAAACAGCACAAAATAATCGTGCAACAACAAACCAAATCTGTTCAGCATTATTTCTACAGTTATTAAAAATGAATCCTAATGAATCTATTAAAACTACCAAGAAGTGATGAACCGCAAAAGATAAGCCTTAGGCTTATAGGCATCAATCGTATGCATCTGTCAACATTAAAATGACCATATCAT
Organism: Moxostoma hubbsi; assembly: GCA_032164185.1. Lineage (NCBI taxonomy): Eukaryota > Metazoa > Chordata > Actinopteri > Cypriniformes > Catostomidae > Moxostoma > Moxostoma hubbsi. The sequence continues at coordinate 34,168,598 of JAVLUX010000031.1, read as the reverse complement.
CATTCAACAACACAAAACAAAGCTGGGATAAATCAAATGTCCGTTGACATGTGGTACAGTCCTTTCACTTTAATAGTCAACAGGTATTACATGCTCATTCCAATAACTGCAAATTCTGTCTCTGTTTGACACCTTTACTATCTGCCTTTTTACCCAATATGCAAGGGCGTAGTAGCCGCAGGGGACGTAGATCGTTCTTGATTGGCAGCATTAAGCAAGTTAAATGCACTGCTGAAAAAAACAAAACAAAGGACAATCCTTTTAAGCACACATAAGTGGAGTTTATATCAGCGCATGAGTCTTCATTATGTTATGCTTTTTACATTTATGTTTGTGAGGAAATAGTTTGATTGGTTGTTTTTGTCAATTTAAGCGGATTAGCCTATAGATCTGTGTTAAATATGTAAAGCTATTTTTAATATCAGCTCCTGTTTATTAACACTATAAGTGCCAAGCATGCAGTCATTTGACCTTGTGCTTTAAGAAAAAAATAATCTTTGCACGCGATTAAATTCCAGGGCCCTACTTTCTTGACTTTTCCTGGATATTTGAGTTTTATCGCCCAGTGCACTTTTCAAAATCGCATCAGGAATAGCTAGTTTAAAGGCATTTTGCTTCTAATTCTGTGAATTGATGGCCGCCTCTATGTGCAGTCAACAAACTGTAGGAAAAAAGATAGATCTGCTGTGTTCTTAGATTTAGTCATTTTACTGAAGTGAATATGTAGACACGCTTTTCTACATGAAAACGTACAAACCATATTGAAACTCATTATAATTATTATTATTATTTATTGTTGTCTTTTGATAAGTCAAGTCAGCAGCTCACACACTGTAGATAAATTATATATTTTGTTTTGTTCTTATAATACTTAAAACCTCTACTAAAGTCTCTTTGTACGTATGTAAAAATACAAATTTTAAAAGGATTAAAATTTTCTTTTGATTTGTTGATTCAGTAACTAACAATTTTACACAAGACACTCATTTTTCACCACCTTCTGGCATCTCCAGAAATGGTCACTGAATTATTAAATGGATCTGTACAAATTTTGGTGAACGTAGTCAAAACACTGAAGCCACTTGGATACATTTAAATCCCACAATGCACAATCACGGAGTGAAAAATAAAATTGTGCACATTTACAATTGTCATTATTGTGATTCATTAAATCATTTATTCAGGACCAGTTCGCTCAGTCTTTTATTGTCATGTGTGAAACAGAATGCTCCACAAGATGTTCTTTATTTTTGCAGCTAATTTTGCAATTATTTTGCAGTACTAGAATATTTTAAATACTTCAAATATTAAAGTAAATAATATGTATATATTAATTTTATACAGCACTGGAAGGGTATGTGCAAGCATTGACAGCACTCTTTTAAATTTACTGCTACACCCTGCCAAGAGGCAAAGGTTGCCTTTATTTATACCCCTTCATAAATGTTTAAATATCTCTTTTTTGTCCCTTTTAAGATCAATATTCCTTTGGTCTACTACAGACATCCTATTTCACTTCATAATTAAACAAATGCCCTTGGGCCACCAGAGCTCATTATATTTTTGGAAATGACAAACTTGATGAAGTCACTTTCATGCACTCATGTGGAGAGAGATTGTAGAGAAGTGATTATCCTCAGCCAGTTCTGAGGTTACTGTTTAGTTTGTTATGGGAAAGGATTGTGGTTGTGTAAGGTGTTTAGGGCAGTTGTAAAGACTGATTAAGCTTTGACCCGCAGTGCGGTGGGTCACAGAGTTAGTGTCTGGTAAAAATAGATCATGAGGTGTCAGCTTTGTCCAGTTCATTGATTATAGGATTATGAATGAGACATTTAATGTGTGAAGGAGATCAACAAATGAAGCTTTAATTGTGCAATACACATCTATCTATCTATCTATCTATCTATCTATCTATCTATCTATCTATCCATCCATCCATCCATCCATCCATCCATCCATCCATCCATCCATCCATCCATCCATCCATCCATCCATCTATCTATCTATCTATCTATCTATCTATCTATCTATCTATCTATCTATCTATCTATCTATCTATCTATCTATCTATCTATCTATCTATCTATCTATCTATCTATCTATCTATCTATCTATACTTCCATCCATCCATCTATCTAAACTGCACATATACTTTTATTTTTCGTCATTAAATCTTTTAGTCTGAAAGCCAGTAAGCGTTTGGCAATCTATCAAAACTGCACATATGCTTTTATTTTTCGTCATTAACTCTTTTAGTCTGAAAGCCAGTAAGCGTTTGGCATTGCGCGTGCTCGTGTGATGTCAGCTGCGCGCGGGCCGCGGGGTAGTTGTGCTCGCTCACGTTGGACTCGCTGTGTCAGAGTGAAGGAGTATCACGACGAAGATGGTCTCAATACGCGGAGTTCCCCTCGTGGATAGCCTCTGTTGGTACTGAGTCGGAGTGTTCTCCCGGATAACTCTGCTTAGAAGAGTTGCTTTGTATACGGAGTGAGTAAAACATCTGACGATGCATGTTTCAGATTCAGGGAGAGGGTTATATATCTGTCAGACGCGTCTGAGGACAGCGTCACTCTATGCGCTTTTAAGTTCCGTGCGCTGTATCCAGATGCTCACTGATGCGTTATAGCTGTCCATTAATTTACATGCAGCATAAACGATTGTAATGACATGACATTAAGGACAATGAATCAACCACGTGCTTTGAAAGAGTATGATTGCTAGTTAAACAACCCCAATTGTCATAAAGAAAATCCATTGTTCCCAATCTACCAATTCATATGCATATGATCATGCAATGCAGCCTGCACGTCTAGCACATGAAGGAATGGACTATAATTAAATGAATAAATAGGTTTGCATACATGCACTTTTAAAAATATATCATTTAAATGAGTTAATGCATTTTTATTAAAGGTTTGCATGATTGCATTATTTTCAATGAGGCTTAGATAAAAGGCTATGCTAATAAACATTTTCGGAGCTGTATTTTCGTAGTGTTGGTGTCTGAAATCTGTTTGACCTTTGATTGGGATGTTTTCTGATAAAACCAGAAAACAAAATAGTTTATTTTCTGTTTTGCAGACACTGTATAATGATTTAATTACAGCCTATAATTGAATAATAATGGCTTTTGTTTTCAGCTAGAGTTGTAGAATAGATTGCATGCTTATTGCAGTTAATTCACATTTTCCAGTTGTACTTTATGATTTTGTATGAATATAATTAATCTCAAAATCCAGTAAATGTGCTGGTTCTGAATTCATGCACAGGGGAAAATAAAGTTATAGTGTGTAAACTAGCTTCATTTAAAAAGTTATTATTTCAAAGCAGAAATAGTATGTAATAATTATCATCTCTTCTTTGGAGGAAAAAAATAGGAAATTCCCTCAAACGCGCACACACACACACACACACACACACACACACACACACACACACACACAAAGTGTGATGAAAATGTTAATGTACTTGTTGGTAACATTTAACAATAAGGTTGTATACGTTAACATTAGCTAACAGCATTAGTTAACATTAACAACGATCAATACTTATTAATCGGTTAATGCTAATTTGAACACATTTAACATTTAATGTGCTAATCAGTTAATGCATTATGGACTAACATGAATTTACAATGAACAACTGTATTTCCATTAATTAATATTAAGTTTAACAAATTATTAGCTCATGATGTCAATTGCATTTACTAATGTAAACAAAAATAATCTTGTAGTTGTAACCACTTTTTTTTTGTAAATGCAATTTAGTTCATAACACTATTCATTTTCATGTTCGCAGATTATATGTTATGACGCTGTTAGCACAGAACAGATATTGTGTCATTTGTGAAGCTAAAGTTAAAGATGATTAAAGTTGCCTAGGAGACAGCAGATTAATTATTTTCTCATCTGCAACGGGAATCATTTGCTCTAGCCGGCACAGTGTCCTTTCCACTATGACAACTCCAACATTTATATCCTGGTATAAGGTCTCTTTGTCCATCATTATTGATGTGCCAATTTTCATTATCTACAGTGAGGAAAATAAGTATTTGAACACCCTGCTATTTTGCAAGTTCTCCCACTTAGAAATCATGGAGGGGTCTGAAATTGTCATCGTAGGTGCATGTCCACTGTGAGAGACATAATCTTAAAAAAAAAATCCAGAAATCACAATATATGATTTTTTAACTATTTATTTGTATGATACAGCTGCAAATAAGTATTCGAACACCTGAGAAAATCAATGTTAATATTTGGTACAGTTGCCTTTGTTTGCAATTACAGAGGTCAAACGTTTCCTGTAGTTTTTCACCAGGTTTGCACACACTGCAGGAGGGATTTTGTCCCACTCCTCCACACAGATCTTCTCTAGATCAGTCAGGTTTCTGAGCTGTCGCTGAGAAACACGGAGTTTGAGCTCCCTCCAAAGATTCTCTATTGGGTTTAGGTCTGGAGACTGGCTAGGCCACGCCAGAACCTTGATATGCTTCTTACAGAGCCACTCCTTGGTTATCCTGGCTGTGTGCTTCGGGTCATTGTCATGTTGGAAGACCCAGCCTCGACCCATCTTCAATGCTCTAACTGAGGGAAGGAGGTTGTTCCCCAAAATCTCGCAATACATGGCCCCGGTCATCCTCTCCTTAATACAGTGAAGTTGCCCTGTCCCATGTGCAGAAAAACACCCCCAAAGCATGATGCTACCACCCCCATGCTTCACAGTAGGGATGGTGTTCTTGGGATGGTACTCATCATTCTTCTTCCTCCAAACACGGTTAGTGGAATTATGACCAAAAAGTTCTATTTTGGTCTCATCTGACCACATGACTTTCTCCCATGACTCCTCTGGATCATCCAAATGGTCATTGGCAAACTTAAGACGGGCCTTGACATGTGCTGGTTTAAGCAGGGGAACCTTCCGTGCCATGCATGATTTCAAACCATGACGTCTTAGTGTATTACCAACAGTAACCTTGGTAACGGTGGTCCCAGCTCTTTTCAGGTCATTGACCAGCTCCTCCCGTGTAGTTCTGGGCTGATTTCTCACCTTTCTTAGGATCATTGAGACCCCACGAGGTGAGATCTTGCATGGAGCCCCAGTCCGAGGGAGATTGACAGTCATGTTTAGCTTCTTCCATTTTCTAATGATTGCTCCAACAGTGGACCTTTTTTCACCAAGCTGCTTGGCAATTTCCCCGTAGCCCTTTCCAGCCTTGTGGAGGTGTACAATTTTGTCTCTAGTGTCTTTGGACAGCTCTTTGGTCTTGGCCATGTTAGTAGTTGGATTCTTACTGATTGTATGGGGTGGACAGGTGTCTTTATGCAGCTAACGACCTCAAACAGGTGCATCTAATTTAGGATAATAAATGGAATGGAGGTGGACATTTTAAAGGCAGACTAACAGGTCTTTGAGGGTCAGAATTCTAGCTGATAGACAGGTGTTCAAATACTTATTTTCAGCTGTATCATACAAATAAATAGTTAAAAAATCATATATTGTGATTTCTGGATTTTTTTTTTTTAGATTATGTCTCTCACAGTGGACATGCATCTACGATGACAATTTCAGACCCCTCCATGATTTCTAAGTGGGAGAACTTGCAAAATAGCAGGGTGTTCAAATACTTATTTTCCTCACTGTATATTGGTGCTGTCGGTGTAAAGTTTGTTGTATTGATACACCATAATAATGGATGAGCTACCTGAAGGGTTAAATCACACATGAAATTACACATTGACACGTTTAAATGCAACCAAATTATCTATTTAGAATCTCACTGATAGTGCAGTCGGATTGAAAAGCCTCATGTAAACACAAAAATTTAATTTATGATAGAAATTTCCATCCGATTGAAAGAGGTGGTGTATACCTAAAATAATCTGATTAAACTAAAACTATTAGCTATGTCTGAATCCGAGTACTTTATCAATCGAATTCACAATACCTTGCACTCATGTGCAGAGATGTGGTGCGCCTTCACGTGAACCTACAAGGTATTATACACTATTTATTCTATATTATACGTTTTACAAGATATGATGCAAAGTGAACAAAGTAAAGATTTAACATCCTCCTCAAATTTATGTTAAATTACAAACATTATAGGCTTTGAAAAAAAACCCTCAAAAATATTGGTTGACTTAATAATAATATCTAGGTATTAGACTTATTTATATTGTAAAGAGTAAAAACTCTTCTGACAGTCCCCCCCCCCCCCCCCCCCCCCCCGGAGATTTGTTATTGATGAATAGATAGGAGGAGAAGGGGAGGTGGAGGGATGCTGGAAGGCTCAATGCCATGTAGAGGTATGGCATTGTGATTGGTCGGATTAAATGAACGGAATTAAATGAGCGTCCAATCTGCAGATGTTGCTCAAAGTCCCTATTCCACATTTTCCATTTTGCAAGTTTCCATTCCACATCTGTAAACTGCTTTAAGAATAACTCTCACACACTGTCTTTACTTCGTACTCGCATCCAGAGATGCATACGGTTAGATTGGATGAGGACTGGACATGAGGCAAATACATGGTAAAGACAGACAGGGTATTAAGACGCTGCGTCTAATTCTTTGTTTGTCAAGTAGAGTGAGTAACTTAAGAAGAAAGCTTTTCTTGCATATATTTTTTTGATATCTCAACAAAGAAAAAACGCCAATTACAGACTTTGGTGCCATTCTCACTTTCTCTGCTTCTTCAGAACTCAACAACTGATGCTCTTCGCATGCGCAGATGTTTGGTTCAGAATACATGCAATACAAATGTAAACGCATATTTGTATCAGATTGCAAAGTTTAGAGGACATATAAACAGTACATTCAGAATCAGCAATCAGATTGAATTTATTCTGATTGATGAAAATAAGTGCGTGTAAACATATTTTCCTCAAAGGATTAATGACACATACTAGATGTATTAATAGAGGGCAGCATATGGTTTTCAAAGCTTATTATCTTTTTATGAGCACACTCTTTAATATAGGCCTAATGGTGAATGTGAACCACCCAGTTTAATGCAACCTCCAACCAATGGACAGATTTCTAATTGCTTTGGCAGATGTGTCCGAAATCAGAGTGGATGGAAAATAAATAGTTGTTTCTAAGCATTTATATAGAGCCCACAACCAAATATCATGATATATTGCTGCTATCTAGAAGCTGCCCTTCTAAATCTATCAATCTCAACACCAGAATGTATCTCGGGCACAAATGAGTGTGTATGTTGCATCATGATACAGTAACTCTTTAAGTGCATCTCCTGCTGGCTGCCACACATGACGAATCTATTTTTAATTTGCCTTGTTGATGAAAACAGAAACTTTGCAGCAGTGTCTGCCTACTAGAGAAGTTAATTGTACTCGTGGGACCAGACAGTATGGACAGTATTATGTTTTGTTCTTGATTAATGCTGGTGCTTCACGTTCACACTTGCTTATGTGTTTTCACACTTGTCAGAAGGCCAGCAATTAGACAAAGAAAAGCAGATTTGATGCCCAGACTTGTTTTTGTATGGCTTAAGGGTATTTTTCCTTGAATTTATTGTTGAACAAAATGTTGTTGATTTTTTTTAAGCCTGTCATCATTGGTTGGAAATAGTTGTCTAATTATACCAAGGGATTGTAGCTGATTCTTTTGTTGATTTGTGACTGCACTGTCATAAAAAATGTGCACACGTGTTACCTTTAGGGGTACTATAGCTTGTCACTGGGGCAGTACACTCAAAGGTAAACAAACTGTACTCTCTTTACACTTTAAGCTACTAATATCTACCCTTAAGAGACATATAAGACACTGAATGTACTAATATGCACCCTTTGAGGACATGCATTCCAATTGACATGTAAAGGGCACAGTGATTGTATCTTTGAGGGTACTGTCCCAGTGACAAGCTTTTGTACATTTTCTGCCAAAAAAACTGTGTTATACATTGTTATAACGTTTCAGGTTTTGTATTGGTTCAAATGCATAGGATTTTAATTTTAAAGTATAAGTATTGCAAGTAATTGCTGTTGTTGTACCTATGTTTTTGCTGTTATTGTTATCGTTGTTATGAGCTCACTGAAAATAATTCCAGACAACTATTTTGGCATGGCAATATAGTATTGAATCTTGAATCTAGAAGATAGTGATGCCATGATGCAACAGCAGTCAAATGCAGCTAGTGAACTGATCTGTATTTGTAAAAATGAATAAAATATCTGAATTAAAGGTAAAGTTTGTATTTTTGTTATGTTAAAAACCTTCTCCTTTCCCTGTTTACTGTGCAGAGTCAGCTATAAGTAGGAAATTCATAGTGTGACTTTCTGAAGGGTGTAAACACTGTGGCACGCTGACATTTTGAAAACATTGCTCTGATTGTTTGAGCATCCTAACCAGCATAACATAGCAATATTGGCTCAACCAATTACGTGAGTTTGGGGCTGGATTATTATTTTGGCTGACCAATGACAGATGGGAGGAGTGTTCAAGAAAACTGTTTGAAAACAATCATAATTTAAGCAGTTCCACTTAGTTTAGCAGAAATTACACACCTAACCTTTAAAGCGATAGATCCCCAAAAAAATGAAAAATGTCTCATCATTTACATGTATTCCTTCTCAGATGTGTATGACTTTCTTTCTTCTGCTGAACACAAACAAATATTTTTAGAAGAATATGTTTTAGAAGATCTGTAGGTCCATACAATGCCCCCGTCTCTTTATCTCTTATCTTTTAACAGCTGATATTCATTATTTTTCAGCTTCCCTCTGAGTATCATCAAGGCTCTTGTGAAAGCCTTTGCAGCTTCTGTTCTAGTGTTTCACTGGCAATATCCCAAGAGAGCTCAACTCTCCATTCATTTCACCAATTGGTCCATGCATTACAAATACTCTCTAGTATACACACAATGCAAAGCATGCAATTCACACAAACAATTAGTTAATTAGGAAACAGTCAATTTCTTATCCAATGCAATTAACAGTACATTTGCTGTTTGGACTGTCTGGTATATAAAGTAGACATATGTACTGTAACACTCTTACAAATTATTATAAATGGTCGACTAATATGGGGTTTTTAATAGGCGTTGCTGATATCTAGAGAGCAGGATGGCCAATGGTTGATAAAATGTGGATATATACACAATTCATTCATTAATGATAACAAAAGATGCACACAGTTGTTTTGCATCATTACTCTAAATTCACACAAAAAAAAAAAAAGAAGAAGAAAAACAGAAAATAGAGAACATAAAAGGCTTTTCATGCTGCTTTCAGTAGATTTTGAAAATGACAATATAAAATAGTCTCAAAATAACCAAAGGCTTGGGCAATATACAGTATGTGTCACAATAGTGACAGGAGATCCCAGTAACTCCAGTGTATAAAAACATATAGTTTTAACCTACAATCTTTAAGTTAGGAGTTAGCCTAGATCTTGCATATATTTTGTCTTGATCACTGGGAAATACCCAATTTTATTTAAAGCTACTTTGGAACAATTTATATTGTGAAAAAGCAATATACAAATAAATGAAATGATTACACAATTCTTTAAAGCTGATATGTGTTCAAATAATTTCCAGGTTGTCCAACCTCAAAATTCAAGGTTGATTTCCATGAAAAGTACTGCATACAAACATAAAGAACCCTGTAGGGGAAAACGAATAAACCAGGCTTGGTGCAGAAGACAGCAGGGAATAGGAACCACCGGACCGGGTTGGGAATCACAGGATCAAAACGGTACAGGAAACTGACAGGCAAGACCAACTGGACTAAACGCGACAGGGAAATGGCCTCCATGGCCTTGAACACAGGTCGAGACTGGGGAACAGTCTCCTTGGTCTTGAGCACTGGCAGTGACAGGGGAACAGTCTCAGTGGCTGTGAGCACAGGCAGTGACAGGGAAACAACCTCTGTAGTCGTGGGCACTGGCAGTAACAGGGGGAACGGCCTCCATGACCAGGGGAACTAGCAGTGACAGGGGAACAACCTCCGTGGTCATGTGCACTGGAAGTGTCTGTGAGCGCAGGCAGCGAATGGGAAACGGCCTCTGTGGCCGGGAGCGCTGGCAGCAACTGGGGAATTGCTTTCGTGGCCGGGAGTGCTGGCAGCGCCTGGGGAATGGCCTCCTTGGCTTGGAGCGCTGGCAGCGACTGGGGAAAGGTCTCCGTGCTCGGGAGTGCTGGCAACGACTGGGAAACGGCCTCTGTGGCCTTTTGGGGGGGGGTGCGGATGGAAAAATAAAAAACCTCAGCTTGGTCCATTTATAAAAACAAAGGATTTATTAATATAACAAAAAGGGCAAAAACAAACCAAAACAAACAACCTTGTAAGGGAAAATGAATAAACCAGGGCTGGGGCTGAAAATAGGACTGACCTGACCTGGTTGGGAATCACAGGATCAATACGACCAACTGGAATAAACAAGCACACAAGACTGGGAACAAGACAAACTGGCACTGGACAGCACACATGAGGAGACTAAAATAGAGAAGGAAATCAAACACGTTAATGCAAGACAGATGTAACAAATGAACTAAAAATGTGTAAACAAGAAGGCAGGTCATGACGTAAGACAGAGAGACACACGGTGATACAGAAACAAAACAAAACCACGTGCCCTCACAAGACAACAAAACACACGAATGGCATGAGCACAAGACAATAAGGTGATATACGCTCATGCCAACAGACAAACAAGACAAGACAATGTGTAGTAACGGCAAACAAAGCAATGCCATGCATTATCACACAAAACGAAACCGCCAGGCGACAAAACCCAGACTGACAGAATGACAGGACCGTGACAGTATCTGTGGCTTTTTACTTCATTCAAATATCGAAACATCTGTAAAACAAGATACATTTACGAAAATTCTGTCATTAACCCTCATGTTGTTCCAAACCTATTTTACTTTCTTCCATAAAGCAAAAAAATTTATGTTAATCAGTATGTTAGTCTTAGTCACCATTCACATTCATTGCATATTTTCTATGCAAAGGTGACCATTTGTGTTCCATGGAAAAAAGTTAAACAAGTCTGAAACATGAAGGTGAGTAAATGATGACAAAATGTTAATTTTTGTGTGAACTATCCCTTTAAAAAAAAAAAGTTTGGCAGTGGAGATAAATCGGAATAATAAACTTGTTTTTTCCTTTGCATTAAATTTATTTTCTTACCCCATTGGCAAACTTTTTTTTCTCTTGTTTTAGGAATAAACCTCACTTAATTTTGTTACCAATACCTAATATTGCCAGATATGAGTGAATCATCATTGGACCTTAAAATAAACTGCATACATTTGAGGACCAAGTTATCCTGGGTTTCATCCTTTGATCTCCCTCTGCTAACTGACAAAACGTCTTGCACCAAGAATGCGCCCCTTTTATTGTATGTTCTTACTGTAGTCGCATGTAAATAAAGAAGACTGTCACATGTTATGAAGCTTTACAACTCTCACTGTCTGTCCAATAAAGCCTCTGTTTGCACTGGCTAAATCATCTGTGACAGGCGAATAAGGCATTGCATTTACAAAGAGCTGGGCAGAAACCCTCGTAGTTGTGAATTATTTATGAAAGCACTGTGTCGTCATGCATCATGCACACTGTGTGTGTCGTAAACCTAGATTGTATGGATCGTTGTAGTAAAAATCAGATCAGTGCTGCCTAGAAAAGGTCTGTCATGCATTTTTCATTTTCTTGGTTTCAAACTCAGTCTGATTGCTTGGTCCGCCTCTCCGAACCAGAGTTAGATTCCACCCCCCTCTCCCGCTCCTGCAGGTCTCTTTTCAATTTTGTCATGTATTGTCAAGTACAATCAATGTGAGTACCACTGTATTAATGGCAGCCATTTACCACTGTATCTAGGTAATAACTCAGAAGGAGAAGGCTATTTAAAGGGATTGTTCACCCAAAAATGAAAACTTTATTATCATTTACCCATCCTCATGCCATCCCAGATGTGTATGACTTTCTTTCTTCTGCAGAACACAAATAAAGATTTTTAGAAGAATATTTCAGCTCTGTATGGCCATACAATACTAGTGAATGTTGACCATTTACCTAGGCTAGAGAAAAATCACATAAAGGCAGCATAAAATTAATCCATATGACTCCAGTGATTAAATCCATGATCACATGGAACACAAAGTGAAAGTAGAGATTTATAGTAAAAAAAGGATTTTAATATTAATCTGTTTCTCATCCAATGTGATTTCATTGCTTCAGAAGATATCAACCCAGTGGAGTCTTATTGATTACTTTCATGTGACCTTTATGTGATTTTCAGAGTTTGAAAGGTCTGGTCACCATTCACTTGCATTGAAAGGACCGACAGTGTTGAGATATTCTTCTAAAAATCTTTGTTTGTGCTCAGCAAATGAAAGAAAGTCATACACATCTGGGATGGCATGAAAGTAGGCAAATGATGAGAGAATTGTCTTTTTTTGGGTGAACTATCCCTTTAAGCATTTGTTCCTAAGGATTTACCACCAAAACTTTGATAATTTGCAAGAGATGCAGAGAAATTTCAGATTTAGGTGCCATTATACACATTACTGAGCATCTGAAACAGCAAAGTAAGCAAACTACAGTTTAGTGGATATAGTCCTTAGGTTATCTGATAATATTTCCAGTCTAATGGAGCATGTTTAGGGCTCCAGATTGCAGGCCAAAGTTGTGTCAGTGCCAGTTCCTTATGGCCACTATTGATTAGTTTTAGTTTGTCTCTACTCTATCCCTTCATGCACATTTCTTTACAGTCTATCATAAATCTTTTAAAAGGAGTATTTTTTTGTTTAATTTAGTGCTTTGTTAGCAGTCTCAAATACAAAGTTTCAAAGCCAATGATAAGCAACAAAGTGGGGCTCTCTGCCTGATAAGATTTAAAAGAAAACTCGCTTGGACTCATTTAGTACTCAAGAGCATTTGCTGGCCATTTATTTAAGCTTAGCATTTATTGATTTGTGAAATGCAGCTTTAGATAAATGCACTCTGATAATTTTGTTGAAGACTTCTTTTTGTTGAATCTCTCCTTTTGAAGAGTAGCTTTGATGCAAATGTTGTTTTGGAAAGAAAGCTAGTCTACTCACTTTATTGGTTTGTCTGGCACCATATAAATATTGCTCAATTTGAAGTCAGCAAAATGGATGGTTAATCCTAATTCAAAAAGACTATAGTAAATAGTGTAAATTGATAATGTGGAAAATATATAAATGAATAAATCTTAAATTAATTAAAAAATTGGAGCATCCATTTATTATGTCTTTGTATGGATTGCAAATTATGATTTAAAACATAATAGGTTGTGGAAATGCTGGGACATTGCCCTTATGTGGACAACCTGAGTTTGATTCCAGCCAATGAAACAGATGTCTGTAATGTAATTTTTTTTAAATAATCTTTAAAATACTGTACTGTTTTGTAATAACAACTGATGCTTGACAGTGAAAAACTCTTTCCTATAATTTGATAATTATTTACTAAGGTGTTCTGATTGGTTTCTGTAGGGTTGCTAAGTGGTTGCTAAGGTGTTTTTTGTAAGATCAATTTAATGCTTGGGGTTAAGGGTTTGTAGAAATATAATTAAGCAATATCACACGAGCAAGAATGTGATATGGCCCTACATCTGCACTGCTGTGGTTTGGCCACAGGCAATCAGTGTGTGATATTGCTTCTATACAATTGTTCAATGAACAAGTAAAAAAAAAAAAAAAAAAAACAATTTTATGGTCATAAAAAACGAATTTGTGCATGGAACTACTTTGTATAGATCAGAATCTCCCTTTGCTGTTTCAAAACAAATGATGCGTCCAAGCCTTCGTTAGTAATTAAAAAATGTCACTGTAGAAATCTTATCATGGCTTGGGCTGTTTCTAACAAGTTATTGGAGAAACAAGGATGTGTGTGTGTGTGTGTGTGTGTGTGTGTGTGTGTGTGTGTGTGTGTGTGTGCGTGAGAGAGAGAGAGAGAGAGAGATGGAGTGTGTGTGATCACCTGTTTCTCCCAAGCAGAGATGCTGTCGTGTGTTAGTCAGCTTTCTGAAGATAATGTCATTTTGGTGAAATTCATCCTATTTAATCAGTGGAAAAAAAAAAGGCATCCAAGCGGGGGTATTCTTCCCTATTTCACAGTAACTGATGCGCAAGGGTCTTTCACTATAAAAACTGCAATCTTCTCCGACATTTTGAACAGTATTTCCTCTCCAGTGTGGAAACTCTGATAAGAGGTAAAGCGCAAAGTATACTTCGCCTGTCCGCATTCCGCGATGGTCCGCGCACAGTCTGTGTGACGTAATATTCGTCATCAGGAGTGTCCGCGGACATGGTCCATGCTCCGCACATAGTGTCTGCATGCAGCCAGATTTTGGGCATGGACAAACATACCTGCGCAGGGTTGACTGTTGAGATAGAAGAGTCCACTAGGTGGCAATATGCACAGTTGGGCTGCACTGTCAAGCAGTAGTCGAAGAACATATCCTTCTCCATCGTTTGCTGCGTCCCAATTCGCATACTATCCATCCTAAATAGTATTCGAAAATAGAATTAGTACGTCCCAAATCGTAGTATGTTGAAATGAGTGTTCCAAAGATACCCGGATGGTCTACTATTTCCGGTCAGAATCCGAAGTGCAGATCGATGCACACTCTAACGGCTAATATTGCCCACAACCCATTGCGTGCGGGAGGGAGGAGCTTTGAGATGTTGCAAACATGGCGGCCGGATGCGGCAGCGGAGATGCACCCTCAGTTTTTAAGTGTAAGAACTTAAACGTTTAGCGCTAATTAAAGTTATATTTTATTGTCTCATAATATTAATGGATTTGTGTTGTGCAAAAAAAGTACCGTGTTTATCTTGTAGGGTCCGATGAAGACACTGAGCGCCTCATTAACTGGCGCATTGCACTGCATTGCATTGGACATATAAGAATGAATGGAATGTAGAATGTTTGTTTAACTGTAGCGGTGTGCGTAACTAGGCAACCACGTTCTCTTCCATTGCATGAGGTCTTCGTAGTATGTCCCAGAACGTGCATACTCTTTTGCTACACACTCAAAAGTATGTACATTTTCTTCAAAAAAAGAGTACATACTTTTAGGTCGTAGTTAGGGCTGCACGATTAATCGCATCGCAATCGCAATCGCGATGTCAGCCCTCTGCGATTATATGACGGCAAAATGTTGCGATTATATTAAATAAATAAGTGTGTGTGAAGACAAACTTTCTGAGAACAGTTTGCTGATTTTCCTTGCCGAAATCTGATCTGACAGTCTCAGTAAAGGCGTGTTGCGTCTCCTGCCGTGTCACTTGTGTGTGTGTGTGTGTGTGCGCACTGCGCAGCGCGAAAATACCAGAGCGAAGATGGATGCCGAGGAGATCGGCACTGATCTGGTACCTAAAAATTACTCTACCTCTGTTATATGGCGGTATTTTGGATTTCGGATTACTGACACTGAGCAGAGAAGAGGTACTGTGCAAGATTTGCAAAATTAAAGTTGCTACATCACGTGGCAATACGACAAATTTATTTCAGCACCTGAAACATCACAGAGAAAAATATGAGGAATGTATGACGGTGACAACAGACAACGGCACTAACATGGTCAAAGCAGTGGAGCTTAATCAGTGGACTAGAATCCAGTGTTTTGGTCATAGACTTCATTTGGCCATTGGCAAGTTAAATTGCTTTCATATTTCGTTATATTACACTAAAGCAAATATTTTAAACTACTGTACTTTTATAAGCAAATAACTTTGGGTTAGGGGCAGTTGTACCATTTATTTAATGAAATAAAATTACTTGAAATACAATGTAAAATTCAACAGTTTATACAGAGAGTATATGTTACATCCTGAGTAAATGTCCATGTTTGTTTGGACAAAAATGTAAAAAAATCTTATTTTTGTGAAAATGTGTATGTTTTTATTTGTCTTATTTAGCTTTACTTTTGAAGAAAATAAGTTTACATAAATGCAAATGTTCATTTTTGTATTTATTTTGAAAACATTTCTAGTTTTACAAATACACATTTTAGCATCACTAATCTGTGTGTGCATTTTCCTTTAAAACCCATCAAGTTGACTCATGATACAATTTATTATAATCGCAATCGCATATCGCAATATTGACCTCAATAATCGCAATATGACATTTTCCCCAAATCGTGCAGCCCTAGTCGTAGTATAAGTAGGCGAATTGGGACGCAGCCGTTGTGTTGTTTTTATTCTTGATTCCTCTAATGGCGGATCCTCTGTTTTTCTTCTTTATCCTTCGGAGTAGTCCTGTAAAAGACACGACTCGGTGCTGCCCTCTAATGTCTGGTAGCGTATAACAAAGCAATTGTACTGTGCAGGTGTCGAACGTGTCCATTCTTGCTCATCCGCGAGGTATACTTTCAAAGCTGTGTGCGAGACGGAACGTGGAAAGTTAAGTATACCTGAGCATTAGGCGCATTGAGTTTGTGTTATTAATCAGTCTGTTGTGTCTCTCAGCTGTAATGAGCCTTTATGCTGAAGTTGTTATTTTAAAGCCATTAAAAGCTATTCACTAGCTTTAGTAGTGTAGTAGTAATAGGAGCGATCATGGAGTGCTATTGTAAGTAAATACTGACTGTCACTGACTCACTTCACGTCACCAACTGGCTCATATTACACACAAAATGTCCTTTGCTACCAAATATGTGTCACAAAATTAATTGTAATGAGACATATCTCTTAACACTTATGCACTGCTCTTACACTTTAGTTTAGAACAGGATGAACACAAGCGATGTGATACACACATAGAAGCGTCGGAGTGCTGATGGTGTGGGACCATCAGTACTAATGAAACGTCTCTCGTCCAATCAGATTCGAGGACCGGAACTTACTGTTGTATATTAGAATAATAATAGTGATGCTGTTGCCTATTGCAATTAGTCCTTATTAAAATGAACTTCCAGAAATTACACTGCAATGTTGATATATTTGATTGTTAAATTTTGATTGAGTGTCACGATTGATCTAAAAGAATCAAGTATTTCAGGGAGATTTATAAAAAGTAAATGAATGTTAATTCTGTCATCATTTATTCACCCTCAAGTTGTTCTGAACCCACATTACTTTGTTCTTCTTTGGATCACAAAATGAGATATTAGGCAGAATGCAACGCAGAATCTCAGTCACCGTTGACTTTCACTGTATGAAAAAATATGCATTGAAAGTGAATGGTGACTGAGGCTGTCATGCTGCCAAATATCTCCCTTTGTATCTCTTTAAATACTTGATGTTCTGTATAATCAGTACACAAATAGATTTGGATCACATCAAATTCGATAGATGCACTGTGCATTTGTTTGGTATTTCATCAACATCCAGTGCACATTGATAGTGCGTCATTGAGCAGGATCTTTTTTTGGGAAAGCACGCAGCCAATGGGAAAAGTGTTCTCTGGGGATGCACTGTGCAGGGAACCACAGTGTTCCTTTTAAACATGTAAAGATGAATCACATGCAATCTATGCTTTGTTCTGCCCACACGCCGCTGGCATCTGCTATAAATTGGCATTTATTAAAACCTTTTTTTTCCGGCTAACCTGCCGTTCATCTTCAATTTTCTGCTGTTAAGTATATATCTGATTCTCTGTAGATGATTGGATGTGACTTGTCCCTTGTTATTTTTGGCTCTACATGTGATCTGATGCAGTAAACAGCTCTGAAAAATCTGTGTATGGCTGTAGACATCACTGTAATGCTACACTAATTGGCTTTGTTTGCCATGCACAGATGTGTCATAAAGGTGTTGGATTTATTCGAGTGACTGGTGCATTTGAGATCTAGTTATCTAGTGGTGCTAAAATCAACACATTATTTTCAAATGTTTTGAATTGATGTGTACCAGACAATAGGGATCTCATGCTGAAAAAAATACTGATAAACCAGCATAAGGTGGTTTGCTGAAATTAATTAAATAATATCTCATTTATACCTTTAATACTGAATAAATTACAATTGGAATTTGGTGCATTTGAGGTCTAGAATCAAAAATTATTATTATTATTTTTTTTTATTGCAGCACTTCATACAAAGGCTAACCTGCTGGGGTTGGAAAAAACGATTAAAAATGTTATTTAGATAATTAAGATAATTTGCTGGTTTAAGCTTGTCTCTGCTGGTTTTAAAGGGGTTTTGGGCACTTTTCAGCTGGTCAGGCTGGCCTAGACTAGCTAAGACCAGCAAACCAGCTTAGGCTGGTTTAGGATTAAACATTTTTTGTTTTCAAAAAACAATATGCTGCTTTATAAGAAACCTTGTTTTGGCCAATTTTAAGGCATCGTTGCATGTATAATTTGCAGAAAAGGCAATTCCAAAATGATTTTATATTTATATTTATTAATAAATATGTTTATTTCATTATATTTTATTTATCAAGCTTATTATTATTTATTTATATTACATTATGTGCAATTAAATATTTGTTGATTTAATATAATTTATTATTTAATGTAATTATTTATTAATAGTTCTATTAATATAATATTTATTTAAATTAATGAATTAATTATTTAAATTGAATTATTATTTCACTTATGTATTTTATGTAATTTATTATTTAATTTAATTATATATAAATAGTTATAAAAATATAATATTTAAAATATATGTATTTACCAATAGTTTCAACTAATTAAAAAAAAAACAATCTACCTAATATTATTGTATGCTGTATCTTTCACAGTATGCTTATAAGGGTCTCAGTTTGTTAGCTTAGCAACATGCTAATGTCAAACTCTATTGTAATCAATTGTGAGCTTCCTCCTGTGTGCTTCTTGTAAGGAGTGCTATGTGCTGTGTGCACAGATGTGTTGGTGAAAGTGTTGGCAGTTTGAATGACTAACCAGTTAAATTAATTCAATCAGACCTCGTTTAGACCTTGAAAATGTAATCAATTGCCATGTAAGGGGAAATTTAGTGCATCTGAGGTCTAGATGCTGAAATCAACACTTTTCAAAATTTTGAGTCTCAGAAAGATGACAAATGAGTGACAGGACAAGGGAACGCTTGGAGCAACTCGAAACATCTGGAGCTCTCGGTGAGAGTTGCAGTGTGGCGTCAGTTCTTCCATGTGCTTGTTGCATTAAAATCTTCAGAAATGTGAATTCAGTAAAGTTACGTTTTCTTTACAGTAATGTTCTTTGTTGTGATCAAGTCACCACAGGCAGCTTTGCAATACTTCTGTTACAAAATCTAGTGAGCTCCCTACCTAGACAGCATTTTAAGGAATCATAGGCTTGCTCCACAAAGGCTGTTCAAAAAGGTAGCAATATCATGCTCCCTTCCAAGAATGTTTCACTCCTTAAAAACAGGTCTTCATTTTGGCCAAAATATTGACGTCCTGTCTAATACTGGACAGTTTGCAACCCTAATTATTACATTTAATTCAAAAAGTATCAATAACATTTATAATTGATTCAGTCTCAAGTTTAAGCTGGTTTGCTGGTCTCCGGTAGTCAGGCTGGTATGTTTTGTTGGTTTTAAAGAAGATTCGGGCACTTGTTTGCTGGTCAGGTATGGAGAAATGCCTCAGCAGTAGCCAGCGAGACAGCTAACTAGGTTTTAGAGCACAGCTAATGTCTTTTTGAACTGTTGACATAGGAAAGACATTTTGAGCTTTAATGGCTTTAATATCTGTGTAGCGGGACATGGTTGTGTGTCTGTCAGTGGGGAGAGAGGAAGCGGTAAGAGCCATCAACTGGTGATTATTGATACTAAACACCTTTGTCTCATTTCATTGATGATGAAGATGGGCTTGAAATGGCTGGCAAAATGCCAGAGAGGGAGAGTCCGAACCAGACACACACCCTGAAGCTGTAAGCTGCAAAGTGTTTATTTAGTACTTAAAGTTTGTTCTGACTGTTATCAGTGAAGCTGTGTCTGCAAAGTGAAAAGACTTGCTGAAAAGCAATTTTTTTATTTCAATTTGTAGAATAAAAACACACTTACATGGACTGCAACCCGGCTCCCACTTCCTTCTTACTAAAACCTGCTACACTGGTACTGAAACCTGGCAATTGGGAAGAAGACTGGCTGCCATGGATACCTCACCACTGGGCAAAGTCATCCGTGCCCTGGCTAGCATCCAGCAGACTCACCACCAAGCCCTCCTCATCCAGGAGAGGTGTTTCCAGGCGTTTGTGAGCCTGTTAGGACACTCGACAGACTGCCCCCGATCAAGCAGGGACATGCCACATACTGGTAAATATTAAGGGGTGTACATACCAAGCCCTGGTGGATTCTGGTTGTAATCAAACCTCGATTCACCACGGCTTGGTTCATGATGTAGCTTTGGGTGCAAAACACAAAGTGATGGTGAGGTGTGTGCATGGGGATGTTCAGAAATATCCGGTAGTGATAGCCGTTATTCAATTTCGGTGGAAAAAGCATAGAGTGGAGGCTGTGGTTAATTACTGCCTCATCCATCCACTGATTCTGGGGACCAGTTGGCTGGTGTTTACTAAAAGCGTTGTGTGTGTGGATGGGTCCTGTAAAATTAAATCTCAGTGTGTGATGTGTGACATGATGGCTGGTGAGGCAGAGCCGGGGGTGTCCACTTCTGCTCAGTGTCAGGATGATGCAGGAGGGGAATCCTCTGGCATTCCCGCCCTGAGGTAGTTCCTGGAGGGGGATTTCTCTCTAGAGCTGTCACGTGGCGTAACCCTTTGGCTCGCCTTTGACCAAGTGAGAATAATCGGCGGCCAGCAGCTCCAGGCTGACGCCGCCTTCACATATCCATATTTTTCGATTATTAGGGACTGGTTGTACCAAGTGATGCAGGACACTCAAACTTATGAAAATACAATCCAGTTATTAGTTCAGAGGAGCCGTCGAGAAACACTGTTCCAGGTGGCTCAACATAATCCTATGACAGGTCACTTAGGTCAAGAAAGAACACTGCACCGATTAATGGCCCGCTTTTATTAGCCAGGCATTCACGGGGATGTGTGCAGATGGTGTGCGGCATGCTGCGAATGTCAGTTGGTGAATCCACTGGCCACCCGAAGAGCGCAGTTGCACCCATTACCGTTAATTGAGGCCCCCTTCAAAATAATTGGTATGGACCTCGTCGGGCCATTAGAGCTGTCCGCACGTGAATATTGGTTTGTATTAGTCCTGGTGGATTATGCAACGCGATATCTGGAAGTGATGCCTCTACCTAACATCTCAGCATGCAGTGTTGCTGAGGCACTCTCCAAAATTATCTCCCGGTTGGGGATTCTGAAGGAGATCATCTCTGATCAAGGCACAACCTTTATACGTACACTGCAAAAACTTTATGAATTGCTGGGGATTAAATCGATTCACATCAGCATTTACCACCCGCAAACTGATGGGCTGGCTGAACGATTTAATCGAAACCTGAAAAATATGATTCGTAAGTTCATAAACGAGGACACTAGAAACTGGTACAAATGGCTCAAGACCAAAAGACCAAAACCAAAAAGGAGGTGAAACAGCTGGCCGGACGGGGCCTGGGCCTGAGTCCGACGGTGGGGTATGTAGAGCGGGACATGGGAGAGAGGAAGTGGTAAGAGCATCACCTGGTGATTATTGATACTAAGCTTCTGTGTCACATTTCAGTGACGATGGAGACGGGCTTGAAAAGGCAGAGAGTCCGAACCAGACACACACCCTGAAGCTGTACGCTGCAAAGTATTTATTTAGCACTTAAAGTTTGTTATGACTATTATCATTAAAGCTGTTCCTGCAAAGTAAAAAGACTTGCTGAAAAGCACATTTTTGAGTTCAATTTGGAAAATAAAATAATACTTACGTGGACTGCAACCCCAGCTCCCACTTCCTTCATACTAAAACCTGCTACAATATCTGTCAAACGCTTTATCATACCGTTACTGAAACTGCACAGCAGAGCTAGTGTCAAAACTGTGATGCCGTTACTTTTGTTCACTCTGAAACAATCAAAATACTACACAGATGGGGAAGAACAGAAATTGAGAAGATTGTTTTCGTGCTTTTAAATTAATTTAGAATATCCAGAGAGACAATATTGACAACATTGTCAGCAAACAGGAATAACATAATGTACTTTCAAAAAGACATTTGGCCAGTGTTCGCACACAGCAGCCATATTTTCACAGCTGTTATGGGAATAGGTAGTGGTACTATATTATACAATATGAGAACAAAGGGCGAATCTCACTGATCATTTGTGTTGCAGTCACTAAACCTCATAATGTGATGACTAAGGTTGTGGTATGACCGAAATCATGTATCTCTGTATGAGTAATTTTATCACACACTATAACAATACAGTTATTTTTGCAGGAAATTCAAATAAATTACTACGTTTGTAAGCTACACATATAGAAATAATGTTAAGCAGTCCTGCTAACAGATAGCTGCACAAATATATTGCGAAAACCCTACAAGTTGATGTTTATACTGTTGCATGTTATTAACAGTCATAGCGCAAAAAACTAGCAGTGTGTGATGTAGAATATATGGCATATAACATGAGGATGAAAATAGAATAGTAAGGTCTCTTTAGTGAAGGTGGTGTTGTAGACCTGCAATTTACAGCTCATCAACGTATCTGTGTCAGTGTAAGCCTTCTGAGAATGGAAACATACAGTCATGACTGTGTCCTACTGTAAGCTCATTCTGAGGTCAGGCAGCTTTTTAAGGATCCATGGTTCCGTGGTTGCCTGTATTTATCTGTTCCACAACAGGGCTGACCCAGATGCTCTAATCAATGTTTGTGTGATTAGCTTATGTTAGCTTTGAGATGGGATCAATGTTTGCCTTGATTGCAGTTAGCTTTTGCTAGTAGATGCTGTAACTGCACCATTATGGGGGCAAAAATCATCTTCCCATTTATGGCCATTCAAAGTAGCTGTGTATTCTGACAATATATCACCAACTGATCAACTGATATTGAAATGGATGGGAATACCTAATGCATAACCCTTAGCATCCATTAGCTTGATGGTTCTAGCTTCATTGGTGATGGTTATGTCCCATATTAAATGAACAAACCAATAAGTTTAGTTGTCAAAACAATAGATAAATTTAAGTAATTAAGAACATATTTATTCTCTGCTTATTTATTAATCATGATAAATTATTATTGCATTTCTCACAAAGCTATTTGACATACTGTATAGTGATAGATTTAATTTGCATTTGTCAGCTTCATTTGACAAATAAAGCCTTTGTATTCTCATTATGGGGTGTGCATATGGCAGGGGGTCCACTAATTACTGTGTGATCACAAACACATTTTTTTTAAAAAATACAGTTGAAGTCAGAAGTTTGCATACATTTAGGATGAAGTCATTAAAAAAAATGTTTAACCACTCCACAGATTTAATATTAGCAAACTATAGTTTTGGCAAGTCATTTTGAACATCTATTTTGTGCATTACTCAAGTAAATTGAGCCATCTGTAAATTGTTTACAGACAGATATTTCAATTTTAATTGACTATATCACAAATCGAGAGGGTCAGAAGTTTACATACACTAAGTTAACTGTGCCTTTAAACAGCTTGGAAAATTCCAGAAAATGATGTCAAGCCTTTAGACAATTAGCCAATTAGATTCTGATAGGAGGTGTACTAAATTGTTTTTAAAGGCCTAGCTTCACACTCCGTGCCTCTTTGCTTGACATCATGGGAAAATCAAAAGAAATCAGACAAGACCTCAGAAAAAAAGGTCCTCTACAAGTCTGGTTCATCCATGGAAGCTAAATTTGTTAGTATTTGGTAGCATTGACTTAGCATTTTTTAACTTGGGTCAAACTTTTTTGGTAGCCTCCCACAAGCTTCTCACAGTAAATTGCTGGACTTTTGGCCCATTGCTCCAGACAGAACTGGTGTAACTGAGTCAGGCTTTTAGGCCTCCTTGATCGCACTTGCTTTTTCAGTTCTGCACACAAATTTTCTATCTGATTGAGGTCAGGGCTTTGTGATGGCCACTGCAATTCCTTAACTTCATTGTCCTTAAGCCATTTTGCCACAACTTTGGAGGTATGCTTGTCCATTTGGAAGACCCATTTGCGACCAATCTTTAACTTCATGGCTGATGTATTAAGATGTTGCTTCAATATACACTCACCTAAAGGATTATTAGGAACACCTGTTCAATTTCTCATTAATGCAATTATCTAATCAACCAATCACATGGCAGTTGCTTCAATGCATTTAGGGGTGTGGTCCTGGTCAAGACAATCTCCTGAACTCCAAACTGAATGTCAGAATGGGAAAGAAAGGTGATTTAAGCAATTTTGAGCATGGCATGGTTGTTTGTGCCAGACGGGCCGGTCTGAGTATTTCACAATCTGCTCAGTTACTGGGATTTTCACGCACAACCATTTCTAGGGTTTACAAAGAATGGTGTGAAAAGGGAAAAACATCCAGTATGCGGCAGTCCTGTGGGCGAAAATGCCTTTTTGATGCTAGAGGTCAGAGGAGAATGGGCCGACTGATTCAAGCTGATAGAAGAGCAACTTTGACTGAAATAACCACTCGTTACAACAGAGGTATGCAGCAAAGCATTTGTGAAGCCACAACACGCACAACCTTGAGGCGGATGGGCTACAACAGCAGAAGACCCCACCGGGTACCACTCATCTCCACTACAAATAGGAAAAAGAGGCTACAATTTGCAAGAGCTCACCAAAATTGGACAGTTGAAGACTGGAAAAATGTTGCCTGGTCTGATGTCTCGATTTCTGTTGAGACATTCAGATGGTAGAGTCAGAATTTGGCGTAAACAGAATGAGAACATGGATCCATCATGCCTTGTTACCACTGTGCAGGCTGGTGGTGGTGGTGTAATGGTGTGGGGGATGTTTTCTTGGCACACTTTAGGCCCCTTAGTGCCAATTGGGCATCGTTTAAATGCCACGGCCTACCTGAGCATTGTTTCTGACCATGTCCATCCCTTTATGGCCACCACCCATCCTCTGATGGCTACTTCCAGCAGGATAATGCACCATGTCACAAAGCTTGAATCATTTCAAATTGGTTTCTTGAACATAACAATGAGTTCACTGTACTAAAATGGCCCCCACAGTCACCAGATCTCAACCCAATAGAGCATCTTTGGGATGTGGTGGAACGGGAGCTTTGTGCCCTGGATGTGCATCCCACAAATCTCCATCAACTGCAAGATGCTATCCTATCAATATGGGCCAACATTTCTAAAGAATGCTTTCAGCACCTTGTTGAATCAATGCCACGTAGAATTAAGGCAGTTCTGAAGGCGAAAGGGGGTCAAACACAGTATTAGTATGGTGTTCCTAATAATCCTTTAGGTGAGTGTATATACACATAATTTTCCTTCCTCATGATGCCTTCTATTTTGTGAAGTGCACCAGTCCCTCCTGCAGCAAAGCACCCCCACAAAATGATGCTGCATGTTTGGGATGGTTTTCTTCGGCTTGCAAACTTTTTCCTCCAAACATAACAGTATACATTATGGCCAAAAATTTAAATTTTTGTTTCATCAGACAAATGTTGATAATTCACCCAGACTCAGAAATACAGAGTCTGTAGGCCTAATACAGACCCAGTCAGTCAACACCTTTATGCCAAACTGTCACCTTCAGGTCATTTTTTTCTGATAAATTGCAAGTTGTCCTTCCATCGCTTGACCATAAAAAACCCCTGAGATGGGAAATGCACAGAAATAAACATCATTACACAACTGCAGCACAATCAAATTGGACAAGCTTCTTTCTCACTTGCTTATCACTGCAGCCCATGCTGTTGTAGGTCATCTGCCATATTGTTCTCATTTGTATTGATTGGCAGATAGTGTGCCATTAGCCAGGCTGAACAGATGAGTAAATAGACAAGACCTTTTATATGTTAGATGCTGTGAGACTTTGTGCATAACATGCATTGGCTTGACGTTTCTTCTCCTCAGACGTGTTTGAATGGCTGTGTTGAGCCCCACGACAAGCAAATAATTTTTCCACACCAATAGTATATAAATATTTTTTTTTTGTAAAAGCCATTGTTTTCAGTGTTTAGTGTAGAGGCGAATATTTGACTTGAACATACTTGTTTTCCATAAAAAAAATCTTTACAACAAGATACATTTATTTGAGAATCAAAATAGATTTATACAATAAGACTTTAGAGAATGTAGAGAATATAACTTGATTTAATTGTATTTTTCTTATCCCATTGCCGTTTTGTCCACTTATTTTAATTGTAAACGCCTCTAACTGTTTGTCAGATTTATGCTTAAAAAACAATATGTGAACATAGTGAGAAAAATAAACGGAATTCAAGATTTATTCTCTGAAAAAAAGACTTAATGTCTTCAATTTTGCTGCTTAAGTCAATGTATATTGTTTTAAATATATTTTTAAAGAAATGTTTACTTTATATAGAAGATATTAAACTAAAGCATCTTGCCTGTTTGAAGGAAACAGACAGCAGAATGTCTTTAGTGTGGAGATAATTTTGTAAGTCCAGGCCAGTTTCCCCCACCCTCTCTTTTTGTTCACCTGGGCAAAGGCCCAAGAGGCCCAAGGTATTTCGTGCTAGTAATGAGAGACCTAATCAATTGTGATTTTTGTGTGAATTCAATAGCCATCATAAGTGTTTATTCATTTTGTTTTAATTATTGATTTATATTCATAATTTGTTTTATTCAAGTAACCCTCTAAATGTGAAAAGGGGGAAAAACACTTTCAATGAGCAATAATTTTTAAATGGTGCATCATTAGGCAAATCAGGATGTTAAATGCTTATTTAACATTGTCTGCACTTGATGTATAATAAATTATTTGATCTGCTCACACTTGAATAAACTGCAATACTAAACAAGAATCTGTTTGTTTAGAACATCTAGGCCTAACATTTTCAATCATTAAAATCTACAAAATTTATAAATCAACATTTTTCTCATTATTTGTAATTTGTCAAATTCAAGTTTGTTATTATTAGCTTAGATATATTAGAGTCCTGAAAATAAACCTTATAACCAATTTGGACTGCACATGATGTGTTTAACGATGTT
This sequence comes from Moxostoma hubbsi, assembly GCA_032164185.1. NCBI lineage: Eukaryota > Metazoa > Chordata > Actinopteri > Cypriniformes > Catostomidae > Moxostoma > Moxostoma hubbsi. The sequence goes on along the minus strand of JAVLUX010000031.1, from coordinate 34,141,593 downwards.
GTTTTTCCATTTCATTGTCCTCTATGCAATGTTGACTTTGAATTGAATCATAGATTAAATTTCAAAGAATGAAAATTAGCTGTAAGTGTGCAGACAGGAAAATACGAAATGGATAAAATACTTCAGCCTTATTCTTCTGTTAAAGCTATTTTAAAGCTTGTTACTGGGCTGTACAAGGATTAAGTCCAGATAAACCATGTTTGTTCTGACATTTAAAGTAATGCCTTTTTTATATTTAGCACTTTAGCACATTTTTGTTTGCAAACTTTACACATGGGTTAGCCACATGCAAGGATGGGGCCTCACGCTAAGAGATTCGTTGTGGCACGACACTCAGAAAAGAAGTGCTGCAAATGCAAAATTGATATAGATATACAAACAGTGCTTGATTGTGTGCCAGCCATGCCATATCTCCCCCCCTTCGCAGGGCTACATCATGCCGTGTACACCATAATCAGAGGCCTTAGGGGAGGGGCATCCAGGTGGCTGGTACCGCAGGGCCACTCAGACCTTGATCCGTCCCTGGCTACAAGTTGAATAGAGGAATTTTTGCAATTTTTGTCCCATATATAAAGATGAAAGTATTGCATTAATATGGGACGTGATTTGTCCTGTATTTAAGCAGGTACGATGACATCACGGCAAAATTGTTCAAGATCGTTAAAATAACCTTGATATTAGTTGTAGATTTTGCCTGTTGTGGGTAAGGGGCCACCTGAAAATTCCACACATTGTGCACATCCCATCTTTATGTGGATAGACACATTTTAAAAAATTTATTGGTTGTTTCCCCCGGAAAGTGTAACCCTGAGGCACTTTGAAAACATTACTCTGTTTTTTTTTCGATATGCACACTTTATCTTTAAAATACTTTTAGAAGCAAGACTCAGTTGCATTCGGTTCCATTCCTTTTCATCAGTTGCACTCCTTTTTTCTGTTTTTGAACGTAAGAACATGTCCTGTGTGTATACCCCCAAATCATCTCAAAACAGAGTGTTGAGCTGAAAAGTCATTTTGACCTGAAAAGTTTCTGTGAACCAAGACATAAAGTCATTGTGAACAATGTCCATGTTCAGTTGCTGTCTAAACCAATTAGATCGTAAGTTACAGGCCAGAATGCCACTGTAACATAAAATGTTTTTTTTTTTTAGATTTGAAGACGAACAAAAACATCAAGTCACACAATCATCATACCCATTTGTAGCACATAACTAATTGAACTGATTATTTTGGACTTTGATCAGACAAAGATGTCTCTGTGGGCCATACTACAACTAGTAAACATGGTAAATAAATGCCTATTGAGAAAATAGCACAGGTGTGCTGTACAGGGTACCAGCTGCACTGCTCTTGGTGCCAACCTCTGATACTGGGATCACGTGGCCTTGACCTTGCAGAACAAGCTTCCACCCTTACTGCCTATGGTTTTGTTCTGACTCAGGTGGTAGGGCTTTCTTCAGCCAAGAAAACTGCCTGAAGCAAAGCAACTTTGACTGAGAGAGAAGCGAGGTTGGATCTTGCCGTTTGCCTTCTTGTCCGGGTGCAGTGGACTCGGAATAGCCTGAGGTGTTGTTGTATGGAAACACATTTACCAGCTTACTGGCTTTTCTAATGCAATGTCTGTTTACGTTTTGATGTCAAATCAAGCAGAGAATAATCAGATGATTTCAAATCTAATGTAAATGTGTTACATTCATTAAAATCATTAGTTTTCAATAAGGGTTTTCGATTTCCAGTGTCATGAGCATTAGCAGCTGTTGGCGACGTAATGTGAGCAACTCGATAAAGTTGAGTTGAAAGCATTTGAGTAGCGATGAGATTGGTGACCACCAATGGGGTTAAAGACAGTGGAGTCGGGTGAAATCTGACTTGAGTGAGATTTTCAAAAGTGAATCCCAGTTAAGCAACCCACCATAACAGGGTTTTTCCTGACTCAAAATGAGGTGGAGGTGGTGCCATACTGATTAAAAAGTGACTTTAAAAACATGTAAATGTTGGCTTTGCGTTAATACACTACTAATGACCTGGCAACTAGTGTTAATTTTGTCAGCTGTTTTTTAATTTAGTCTTAGTCTTAATCCTGTGTCAAATGTCCTTTTTAGTTTTTATCATATTTAGTCAACCTTATCCTATTTTTATTTTTGGTCAAGTTTTAATTTACAAATTCTGGGCTTTTTAATGTAGTTTTAGTTAATGAAAACTGTTGACATTTTAGTCATATTGACATTTAGTCACTGAACACCGTAAACATTTTAGCCATAAGAATAGTATTGCTAATCATTTGTCAATCTCGTCTATCCAAAACCAAAATATATATGAATATATATATATGAATATATATATATATATATATATATATATACACACACACACACACACACACACACACATATTTTATTGTTGTTGTCATTTTAGTGTTATTTTTCACATGAGATTGATCTTATCATGATGATCTCATGATGATGACCTTGCGAGCTGCAGACAGTGGGGGTGAGAGACGAGCGTCTCCGTGTTAGAGTGCGCATTAGCCAGCGGAACTTTAAATCTCTCCCTGTCTCGACTCCCGCTCAGATTGGGTCTCTTCTGCGACTGGTTGAAGAAGCTCTTAGCGCACAGAGAATGACAGTTTTGGAGTTTGTGTTTATTTACATGGCATGCTCCCATATTATATGAACTTTAATTAAGGATTAAATAAAGATATATTACCAAGCTGTGATCTGTGTTTCTATCAGACACTCGAGCTGCAGCGCTCACTCTCTTCTTGCACGTCATCATTATAGTTTTATTTGACATCAAGCGACTATTCGACAATGGAATTATTTTATTATTATTTTCGAGATTTGTAGTTACAAATGACAATCCACCGAGTGCAATGTTTGTTAGTGTTTTCCATGAAGAAACCCACCAGAGTTTTGTAGACAGCCGGAGGCGGCACAAAATTTTACGGAGGCGGCCGTCTAGTAATTAGCGTTAAGGCATCCAGCAGTAAAAATGCCAGTTTTTTACAGTACAATGACCAGGCAACCTCCAGAGAGAAAATTGCTGTCTGTGGGAATGGGCCTTAATTTTCAGTGCTCATCCAGCCAATGAGAATGCTGCAACTCCCTATGCACATGATATCGTTCCGAAAACTCATCAACAGCATGCTGCGACGTTATCTTATGGTATTCTCTTTCAGCGGTAGCTAGACCATCCAGCTGGCATCATCTGTGTGCAACCAGATCAATTATCAGTGCCTGTGGCCTGCTGGTGAGGGGTGTCATTCCGAGCAAGAGGATTACCGATAGTGTGTCATCACTGGCCATTGTGAAGATCTTACTTACACATGAGCAGCCTTTTGTAGTGTATTTTCATTTTAAGACAGGGCATTCATTGATTTGAGTGCTGTCTGTTTGCTGGACTGATGCAGATGGAGCATTAGTGCCACAGGCGATAAGGTGATGCCATAAATAGCAGTCTAAAATGTACAGCACACCAGTGGCTCTTGATTAATCTCATAATCCAGCAAGTGATCATTTGCCCCTCCTCTGGTGCACCTAGTTATGATGGGACACCATCTGTTTAGTCATCAGTATGTTATAATGAAGCAGCAACCAAATGATACCCAAACACACATACATACACTGATTCTAATTGTTCTTTTTTTTTTTTTTTTGCATGTTTGCATTTGTGCTTCTATTCCAGGAGTTCTGCAGTAGAGCGCAGTAATGGCCATTAAAGTATAAAGCTGCTATTGTACAGTAACATTTTGTACATAATGTCAACATTAAATGGTAATTGCCACCCATTTTTATTCTGTAATGTGAAACAGCCTTCTTGTAATATTCAACAATAAACAAATGTAAGGCTAGTCTTCTAAAAATTCCTAAGTAGAAAACAAAAAGACAAATAAAAGCCATTTATTTACTATCTCAAAAGTAATTCATTTTGTATGTACATCATCTCCAAAATCTATTTTGAGACTTAAGACACTTAAAAATGTATATATTTAATTTTCTTACCTCAGAAGAACACAAATTAAGATTTTTAGAAGAATATATCAGCTCTGTAGGTCCTTTCAATGCAAGTGAGTGGTGGCCAGAAATATGAAGGTCCAAAAATCAGATAAAAGCAGCATAACTCAAAGGGAAAGTGGAGATTTGTAGTAAAAAGGACTTATATTTTGATCTGTTTCTTACCCACACCTATCATACCACTTCTAAAGATATGGATTTAACCACATAATTATGGATTTACTAATGCAAAGGGAGTAGTGAATAGTCAGCTCCAGTCAATGACAAAGATAATTGTCAGCTATGCTCTTGAAAAGTTTGGAGAAGTGGAGCGGATGTCAAAGATTCCTTACTCCATTGAACCGCAGGGCTAGTAAGATCCACCAGCTACACCAAGAACTCTGCAGTATAAGAAAGCGAGTGCAGAGGAGAAATCTTCACTTGCAAAACTCTGTAATATCCTCAGGAAGAAGCTAATGACCTTACATAGAGCAGAATGGCACAGGAGGCATGGTAAGGAGAGGGCCAGTAATAGAGCCATAGCTAAACCCTTTGGAATCTCCAAACAACTGCTAGGGCAGAAGCACAGTGGTCATCTGTCATGTCCAAAAGAAGAGATTGATCACTTCCTCTACAACACCTTCAGTGACCCAGCAAGGGAGCAAGAGCTGGGTCAGCACAGGCTCTTACTGAATCACCACATCTCACTGCACAATTTGATCTGCAGGAACTAAGCTGAAAGGAAGTCCAAGAGGTTGTAAGAGCAGCAGAGCAGGCTCAGTTCCAGGACCTAGCGGAGTAACGTATAAAGTATACAAGCACTGCCCCGAGCTCCTCCAAACACTATGGAAGAACCTTAAGATTATTTGGCATAATGGGAGAGTGGAGAGTGCAGAGGGTGTTTGGATCACCAAGGAGGAGGATTCTAAAAACCTTGTCCAGTTCAGATCCATCGCTCTACTCTGTGTTGAAGGCAAGTTCTCATTCAGCATCTTGGCATGCCAGTTGACTGGATTTTTCATTTAGAACTCCTATATTGATACATATATCCAGAAAGGAGGAATTCCAGGAGTGCCAGGGTGTCTAGATCACAGTGGATTAGTCACACAGTTGATTAGAGAGGCACATGAGGGGAAGGGAGATCTGGCCATTCTATGATTGGGCCTCACCAATGCCTATGGTTCAATACCCCACAAGCTGGTGGAGACTGGACTATACCGACACCATGTCCCCATGAAAATTTGATTTATTGGATTATTACAGAAACTTCAGGGTAAGAGTTACTGCCGGGACAGTGACATCGAGATGGCATAGGCTGGCTAAAGGAACTATTACAGAATGTACAATCTCAGATTTGCTCTTTGCCCTTGCCGTGAACATGTAGATCAAGGCAGCTAAAGTTGAGTGCCCAGTCTGGAGTTCGACAGCCTCCAATCTAAGCCTTTATGGATGATCTCACGGTCAAAACAACATCAGTTTCGGGCTGCAGATGGATCCTTCAGGGCTTTGAGTGCCTCATCAACTGGGCTAGGTTGAGCTTAAGGCCTGCAAAATCAAAGTCACTAGTTTTGAAGAAGGGGAGTATGGAGGAAAAGTTTCAATTCTACCTGAACAATGTAAAAATACCAACCATCTCAGAGAAACCAGTAAAAAGCCTTAGCAAGATATTTGACAGCAGCCTTCGAGACAAAGAGGCAGTCCAAAACTCCACAAGGGTGCTTGATGGGTGGCCAACTAAGGTGGATAAGTCAGTCCAACCCGGAAGATTCAAGACATGTAACTACCAACATGGAATCCTTCCCTGAATACCCTGACCGCTACTAGTGTATGAAGTACCTCTAACTACAGTTGAGACCTTAGAGAAGAAGATAATCAGCTTCCTCCACAGGTTGCTGGGTCTCCCATGCAGCATGTGCATTGCCACATTGTACAAGAGAAGTAACAAACTGCAGCTCCCTTTCAACAGCATATGTGAAGAGTCCATGGTCACACATACAAGAGCAGTACTACAGTTCAGGGAAAGTCTCAGGTACAGGCATAGATGTTTGGTCAGGAAGGCAGTGGAAGTTTAACAATGAGCTGGAGCAGGCAGAGTCATGTCTTAAGCACAGGGAAATAGTGGGCACTGTGGTGACATGACGAGCATGGCTAGGCTTCTGCCCCAAGTGTTGCTTCAAGAATGTTCAGGGCAAGGAAAGATGCAACTTAGTCTTAGAGGAGGTGCTTGCAAGCATGGAGGAGTCCCACATCGGCTGGATGGTAGGAAGACGACAGCAGGGAGCATGTACAAGGTGGGATTACAAGGTACTGTAGCGAAGATTTACAATGAAATGCATCTTACAAACATACCCCAACAATATCAATTACCTTGTGCAGGCAGTTTACAATGTCTTTACAAGCCTAGCAAACCTCGATGTTTGGAGAAAAAGCGACACGCTAGCATGCCCTCGTTTTTCAGGGAGAGGAACATTGGAACACATTCTCAGCAGTTGTTGGGCCTCATGTATTCAGAAACAAGACAAATGCAGGCCTAACACAGTCGTAAAGCCTGACTGAGGCCTACAAACACAGTCATAAATCTTACTGATAAAATCCATACCAAAATCAAACAAAGGGAGTACAAAACAGACTACAAATCCCATGAAGCCTTGCATACTTTACACCTATATGTGAAATTCCAAAGGATTGAACTCTCAACTCCTATTGGATGAGACAGAACACCCCTCAACCATGATGTCATCGGGAGTAGAAATACCTAGAGATCCTTCAGGGCATTGCTTCCAGCGACGCTGCTTGTCGTGCGTGTATGCAGCTCATCGCTGCTCTCAGGTGTAGACTCGTTGCACAAGGAAGTAACGTATGTCTTGAAACTGTGGCCATACAATCTCGCTGGATTAGTTGAGATTACTCTGTGTTCCACCGAACACTTTAACAGATCCAAAGGAGACCGCCGAGCAATCCGCATCTTCATCTGTTTGCCTGCAGAAGTGAAGAAAGAAGAATTATCTTCCCTCTTCAACCAAGTTGATGTAGTTGATTTCTCCGCCAGCCGGCCAAGAATCAGCAGCCGTACAGCCCACCGACAGAGCGAGGAAACGGCCTCCTGTCATCACCCGAGCCTCGAGGAACCGAGTCGGAGTTAAAGGATGGATCAACACACATTCTACCTGCGTCCTCACATGATCCAATTAAGAGTTTTACATCTGGGCAGATATAGAATATTATAGTGTGTTATTATTGTGTATCATTTATTGCTTGTACAGTTTACAGACCGCAGAGTCTGCTCATTGTTGCTAATAATACTCAAGGTATTAATGTAACGTACTGTTATCACAAATAAGATTTTGCTGTGTTGTAATCCAACTACGTTGGACTGTTGTGTATTTACACCATTGCTGATGAGACGGCACACTGAGTAAGACCATGGGACGGGTTACGAGCCATTCAACGCATCTCTGAATGATAAACTAACAGCTGCCTTCTCTCCCACGATTGCGAAATCTGCTTTGGTGCCGTCACTTTATTCTCTCTCTTTGTCATACTAACCGCATACACACTTGACATCCCACAAACATTTGGCTAGTACATAAATTTGTGATAAAGCTCTGCTTTGTCCCCAAGTTATCGTACAAGCGGAGACATGGGCAGATGCCAATCTCTCCTCCCACATTCGCGGCCATATTCTCTGGCTGGAGATCTCGCGTGATGTACTTTCCACGAGAGTCACGTCCTCCATTTTGTTAAAGTCACTCCTTGTTCACACACACACACACACACACACACACACACACACACACACACACAACTTCCTCGTGTGTTATAGGCTTATTTTGGATACCATATCTAATCACTTCACTTTTCAGTTTGTAGTAAATTTATTTACTGCATTGTATTGATTATTAATTGATATTACTGCATCAATAAACTTTTTTACATTATAAAAGATAATTGTTTTGGTTTGTTTATCATACCTGTATCAAAAGGCTGGCAGGGGATGCCAGTGCTCGGATTCAAGCCTTCGTTGTTTCCTTTTGAATATTGATGTTCTCTGGACGTCAATTTTCCTATGAGAACAATCTAATATTGAGACTGTTATCCTGTCTGTTTATTAGTCCCTGATTCCAGGGTGGTGCCTCGGCAATATTAATCCGTATTAATATTCTATTGATTTTGATAATTAACAATTATCTTTTGATGATTGTTGAATTAGAAGGATCAATAAACTAGTGTTAATTCTAATCAATGTTCCATTAATTTGAATAATTAATGATTATCTTTGATAATAATTAATATTCTATTGAATTTGATAATTGATGGTTGTCTTTGATGATTGTTGATTTGGATTAAAAAGCTAACATTGATTCTAATCAGTGTTTTATTGATTTGAATAATTGATAATTAGCTATGATAATTATTAATTATTGCTAATAACCAAACCCACTCCTAAATGTAGAGCCCTACACAGTTGTCCTAAAGCCCTGGGATAAAGTTGCTATTGCTGGTGCCATGACCAGGTGTTGAAGACAGTGGCAAGACAGTGGGAAGACTATCCACCCTTCTAGGAAAACCATCACCTTTATGAAAGCTGGAGTGCAGATACGGTCACAGCACAGAATATCGGCTGGCATACATACCTCTGCAGCAGACTGGCAACTCAAGGTCGACCTGGGCATGCAGCTCAAATTCACTGCTGATATCGCTTTAACATTATTGCAACCTGTCATGGTCTTATTTTCAGAGACATTAAAGCAGGTGTTCAGAGAATTAACATTTTTGGGTGAACTATCCCTTTAGGAGAGTCTAAAGTGTCCAAATACCTTTTGGGGCCACTGTGTATTAAAAAGTGACTTTGGTAAGATTAAATCTGATTAGTCTGTGTTATAAAAATAATACTTTAGAAATGTACTTGTCAGTCCCTGTTTTTTATAAACGGGCTATAACAAGTAATAGAGAAGAATGAGAACAGTGCACAACATTTTGAAGAAGCATTTATTTTTTCTTCTCTTCTTGTGTGTATATATATATATATATATATATATATATATACTCAATAAATGTGACAGAGCAGATGGAATCTGTTTGATTGATGAAATATTTATTTATCATGGCAGCATAGAGTTTAAGGGTGCAAAGACAATATTATTATTTTGAACTCAATGGACAGGAAAACTTTTGTGAGTATTTGAAATTGTCTAGCCACACATTCATTGCCAAAAATGCAATTACAGTCAGAGGTGTTTTATAGAATATGTTTCCATCTTTACAGATTATCAAATGCTTACCAAAAGGCATCATTAATGTATGCAAGAAAACCTACAAACTATATTGATATTAATGCAATGCAGTCCCTCTACTGGTCAGGTTGAATCTTTAAAGAGCTGAACAGGTCTCATTAGCAAAATTGATGTTTTGATTATATTAATTGTAGCACCATTGAAGCAGGGTTAGAAATGAATGGGAAAATGTTTAAGCTGCAGTTGAGCCATCTAATTTATTATAATGGTTTCAGTCAGGCTGACTGTATGGATTTCTTAGAGAACATAAAAGTAATGTCAATTTTGGTGACATGTATCTACCATACAAATAAGGATTTTACTTCTATTACTGTACCAATATGTTTTTTTCTTTACATTTATGAGAATATTGAGTAGTTATCAGGATGTTGCTTGTAAAATGGGGGTATTGACATCCATGTATATCCGGATATTACAGCAAGCTGAAACTGTTTTATTTTTCAGTATATTTGTTTTATGTCAAATCTGATTTGTCAGTCAAATCTGATTCCACTTTCTCATCTGAATTTTCCCTGAGGGCTACATGTACAGTCAGGTCTAATTCAACAATGATTAGACTAAAGACCCAGTTAACTAAAGGCCAACCAAGTGTGTCTGCTCACTGAAGTCATTGCCAAACGGTTTGGAAATTGTCTTGTACCGCCAGCATAATGAATGTGATTTGCAATCCTCCTTGACACTGTGCATATCTCAGGAGGAAAGATTCCTGAAACCCACTCCAGCAAGCATTGTGTGGTGGTAAGAATGAGTGACGGGCTGTTTGTGTGTGAGTTGGGGTGTACCATGCTAATACCATGATATTCTCTGAAATACCATCAAAATACTAAGGCACATGAAACAGTCAGTACTATGGTATATGCTATTTTACACAATCTCGGAGCTATAGCACTGCCAAATCTGGCTCAATTAGTCGGGTTATTGTTGATGTGCTGATGAATTTTTCAAAACTCCTACCCCAACTATTAGACTTTGGTGCATAGCATGTACAAATCATGCAGCTTGTTTAGGATAGTTTACATTATATTTTTTTTTTTTACTTTTTAAAATGGATCTTACTTTCTAAATGGACATACGACAATAAAATGGCAGAAAAAAATACATGGATGGACCCAAATCTTTTTAGGGATGAGAATGCCATAGTAATCCAGTACAACACAAAGAACACCTTAGTAATTGCATAGCAATGCTGGCAACCTCCCACAACATCTACCAATTGCATAGTAACACACAATAAAACATTCAGAACACCTTAGTAATAGCATAACTTCTACAACATCTAGCATTCTACAACCTCTACATCTACAAACACCTTAGCAATCGCATTGCAACGCCTTGGCAACCACCTTAGCAACTGCATACAGTAGTAACATACTAAAAATCACTCAGAACAGCTTTGGAATTTCATAGCAATTATTTGGCAACCACCCAAAACAACCTAGAAACTGCATAGTTACAGACTTTAAAGCATTCACACCACCTTAGCAATAGCACAGCAATGCTTCGGCAACCACCTACCATATCTAGCAAATGCACAGTATATAACACTCAGAACAGCTTAGGAATCTTATAGAAAGTCCTAGCAACCAACTACAACTGCATAGTAACATGCTAAAAAAACATTTACACCACTGCCTTGGCAACCACCTAGGCATCTGCTTGCATTATTAACATACTAAACATCACACATAACAGCTTAGGAATCGTATAGCTATGCTCTGGAAACCATTCACAACACCCTAGCAACTGCATAGTAACACACTAAAAAACATCCATACCACCTTAGCAATCACATAGCAATGCCTTGGCAACCACCTTATCAACTGCATACAGTAGTAACATACTAAAAATCACTCAGAACAGCTTAGGAGTCTTATAGCAACGCCCTGGCAACCACCCACAACTGCATCGTAACACTAAAAAGCTTTCACACCACTTTAGCAATCACATTACAATGCCTTGGCAACCACCTTAGCATCTACATACAGTATTAACATACTAAAAATCACTCAGAACAGCTTTGGAATCACATAGCAAAGCCCTGGTAACCAACCCCAAGGCCCCAACATGATAACATCATGGTGTTTTCCCATGGCGGAACGTTTTGCAAGCCACTATTGTTTTCAGAACATGTCAAAATCAAGTCATGAATTTGCGGCAGCATACTGTAAACTGGTTTGATTTGAATTATTCAAAGTGACCCTGATGGTTATGATGTATATTCTATTTTTATGAACCCAACAGAAGATGAAAAGATAAGGAAATGGAAACTTACCTACTTCGCTACAGTATCACTGCTTATGAGCTGCTAAAATAATACTATATTTCAAGCGCTATATAACATTAATAAATAAACAAATGGATTGTGTCTCATATCTTTCAGATGATGCTATGAAGATCACCAGAGATGACTGATGTGGAACCTGTTGTCTCTGACTTTGCAGCCACGGGCAGGACTGGCCGGCGGAATGCATTGCCAGATATTCTAGGTTCCACGGCTGGTCCTGGAGCCTCCGACCTGCCTGATAAACTAGCCGAGGTTTCAGTAGCAGGTACTGTACATCATATCATGGACAACATCTTTTGTTCAACTTTATGCCTGTTAGTTCCCGATTAGTACTTCTTTTTTTTTTTTTTGAGTAGACTACTCACTTGTTTTGCCCATGTTTTCCAGGTTAGTGGCATCATATCTTTGAAAGATATTCAGAATTAGTTTGGAGGTACTTAGAGGCAAGTAAACTATGTGTCCACAGAATTGTATATATTCAACTTTGTTTTTGAGTTATGTCTGTGTAATAATCGTTACTTGTTCATTTTGGACTGACAGAAATTCTGATTATGTCTGCATTTATTTATTTTTTTACGTACAGACTGACTGAGTGCTTTGGAATGATTGGAAATAGCTTTTTTTTTCATGTAGGTCTATTTTTGCAGTATCAAGCATTTCAAATAAACCCATCTGTAACGTAGTTCAAGGGAAAGGAGGAGGCGAGAACCGGCTTGACAAAATATATCATATTTTAATTATAAACTTAAAAGACAAAACACACACATGACGGACATGTCCGTAAACGATCTCTCTCATGCCCCATCCTCTGCAGTCGGCCTTTATCCCTCTCGGAGGCTTGATTAGTCTGATACGGGACCGGGTGTGTAGGATCACGACCTGGCACTGCCCTCCGCCCTGCCACATTCCTCCCTTGTTCTCTCAGGCTGGGAAGCCCCCGGCATGACGTACCCCCTCCCCCTTTCCCTGAAATAATTAAAAATAGGGGGGGTACTTCCTGTAACAGTGTAGTACGCCCCCAAAAAACTCTAAAATTTAAAAGAGAGGGAAAAGGCCAACGCAGAGCAGCAGTGAGAGAGAGAGGAGAGAGAGATGAAGAAAAAAAAAAGCTTACTCGCCAATTCTCCGATACGCTGTAGCTTGTTCCTCGGCCACTCCTCCACCCTCTAACGCATGACAGCTGCGCCTCTCCAGGCGGATCGGAGGCAGTTCCGTCCCCCAGCCCCTGGCGGATGGAACGCCCCGCCGTGTTCTTGGGGAGCCGAAGGGGTCTCCCCTGCTCCTGGCAGCAGCTCTCCCGCTCCAGGCGGTCGGTCTCCGAGCCCCACCGCATTTCAGCGGCTGGTAGGGGACTTCTCCGCCCCTGGCAGCGGCCCTGACCGCTCCAGGCGGTCGGCTAGGAGCCCCTTCTCCCCTCGCGGTCGGCGGCCGTTCCTCCGCTTCCAGGTGGCTGGGCTCCTTGTCCCCCAGCAGATGGCAGCGGCTGCTCCGTTGGGGTGGATGGTAGTGGCGAGAACTCTACTACGGCGTCCCGGATTTCGGCACCAGTGTAACGTAGTTAAAGGGAAAGGAGGAGGCGAGAACCGGCTTGACAATATAAATCATATTTTAATTATAAACTTAAACAAAAGACAAAACACACATGACGGACATGTCCGTAAGAAATCTCTCTCTCACGTACCATCCTCTGCAGTCGACCTTTATCCCTCTCGGAGGCTTGATTAGCCTAATACGGGACCGGGTAGGTAGGATCACGACCTGGCCCTGCCCTCCGCCCTGCCACTCCATCCCTAAAAGGCACATAAAAAAAATGTAGTTGTTTGCTTTACGATGGGGTTTCTTCCTGTCAAAGTGGGCGGTTCTTTGCAGGAATACACTGCAAAGTGGACTAGATAGTCAAAAGTCTGGTTAAACAAGATTAGAGTAAATTTGCCCGGATGTTAATCAGTTTTACATGAGTCTAATTTTAACATTTATATGTTACTAGTTTGAATATTCATAATACTCTTCATAATAAAATGCTCTTTATGCACATTTTCAGTGGCTCACTGATGCATCTACCTGTGACTGACAAAAGCGTCTCTCTTAAAAGGCACTTTCCCTTGTAGAAAAGAACACTGTCATCACAAATACACTTTCCTCAAATGCTTAACTGCTTTTGTCTGATGATGGAGCTGTCATCAGGGGATGTAAGTTAAACTGATACCAGATGTTTCTATAAAGTAGTCATTCCTTAGCCTTTATTTCTGTGATAGTCATATCGTTGATTTTCAAAGACAGTATTGATATATGTCTTATATATCAATATTTATACAATCTTTAAAAAGAAAATGTGATATCAGTGACTTAACATCCCAGCTTATGACCTTGATTCAAACCACATGCTACTGATAAATATTAATTAAAAATGCCTTATTTGAGGTTTAGATAATGACTGAACTTTCCAGTGCATTTATAAAACTGCCTGCAGTCATAACCTTTTGATCTCCTCTGGGTTGCCCATAATCCCCAAAGCTATCACATGTGATCATTGCAAATGATGTTCCATTATCAGTTTGGGATGACTGTGTAGAATCTTAGCAGTTCTGAGGAAAGTGATGTACTGTTCTATACGCCCTACCATATGATACATTATTTATATAGCTGTAAATAATAAAAAACCTACTATGTTTTTAAGTAATTTTCTTAAAGATATAGTTCATGCCCAATTAAAATTGTCATCATTTACTCACCCTTACCCTATGTATCACAAATACATAGGATTTTCTTTCTTTCATTGAACACAAAAAAATATTTAGCAGAATGTTTTCACTGCTCATTTCCATACAATAAAAGTGATAACAAGTTCCAAAAATGCATAGTAAAAAAGCACAATAAAAGATGTTCTTACTACAATTTTTATTATACATTGATAGTCTTCTCCACAGCAGCTTAAATCTCATTTGTGTACACATATATTCAAATATGACCCATCAAAATGCATCACATCAGGTTTAAAGGGATAGATCACTCAAAAATTAAAATTATTTTATCATTTACTTACCGTCATACCATCTCAGATGTGTATGACTTACTTTCTTCTGCAGACAATAAATGAAGATTTTTAGAAGAATATCTCAGCTCTGTAGGTCCATACAAAGCAAGTGAATGGTGACTAGAACTTTAAAGGTCCAAAAAGAATATTAAGGCACTGGCAGAATAACAGAAATCCATATGACTCCAGTGGTTAAATCAATGTCCTCAGAAGCGATATGATATGTGTGGGTGAGAAACACACAAACATTAAAATTTTACTATAAATCTCCACTTTCACTTTCACATTTTTTTTTTCTTTTGTTTTTTTGCAATTCACATTTTTTTTTTGTGAATATCGCCACCTAGTGGGCAGGGAAGAAAATTTATAGTAAGAAAGTATTGATCTTTTTCTCACCCACACCTATCACATTGCTATCAAAGACATGTATTTATCCACTAGAGTCTTATGGATTACTTTTATGCTGCCTTTATAGGATTTTTGGACCTTCAAAGTTTTGGTCACCATTCACTTACATTGTATGGACATACAGAGCCATATGTACAACTACTATGATATTTTTATGGTGCTTTTTTCCATTTTTGGAGCTTAACAGAACCTGGTAACCATTCATTTACATTGTGTGGAAAAGAGCATCTTGAACATTCTGCTAAATATCTTTTGTGTTCAACTGAAGAAAGAAAATCAGGTCGGTAACGACATGAGGGTGAGTAAATGATGATAGAATGATCATTTTTGGGCAACTATCTTTAAACACCCTTTTTATATACAATATCTAAGGCTATATGTTGTACAGTAGTGTGGGCCCTGTTGTAAAATGCTTCTTCTGCCCTCTTTTGGTCATTCTTATAATTGTCCCACAAAATATAATTTACATGGAATGTTTCACAAATCATTTGCAGCCAATTGAAGGTCTGAGGTCTTCCTTTCACTTGAAATGTACCTTTATTTTACCTATATATTAATGCAGAATATTACATTTAAAATAGAGTATTGGTATTTTTTTAACAGATGATGGTGAACAGGAGGGAGAGAGTTCATCTTCAGCTGACCAACCTAAAGAAACTACAGAAGGGGAGGAGAAAACAGAGGGCTCATAACCTGACATAAAAACAGCAGTGATGAACCTCTTGAGAAACTCACATATGACCTGCCTCTACTCTTGCCCCATTGACCAAACAACTGTAACACTCTGTGCTATGCAACATCAAGACCACCTATGATTGGCATTCAGATGTGGCCCAGCGAGAAACAACTCATTCGAGGATTTATTTGAAGTTATGTTTTTCAATAGCAGCATATTGTTAATTTTATACCTCGATGATTTTGCTCAATTTGACTTATTCCAAAAGAATGTCATGGTTTTCTTTGTTACGGTTGGCTGTTTTGTGTGACCTGCTTTCTCATTTTAAAAAGGAATATTTTGATTTGTTTAATAACTTTCCATAAATGCATTTTCTCTGAATGTTGACATGTAGTGGCAAAAATGTCTCTATTTGCACAAAAAAAGGCAAAAGTAAATACATTGCATTTGGTGATGTAAGTAACATTTTTTTTATTATCTTTCAATATTTCTCTGTCCTTGTATACACCACATCTTGTGTTTTTTATTGTAAAGAAAAAATGCATTGTTAACATTCTAGCTAGATGATTTATGAAACAGCGATAAATTACATGAAATATTATATTTTCTTCTTGTAAATACTGAATTGTACATTATATTTGCTAGTTTTGTTTAAAGGCCTTCCATTGTGTGTAACTGCTGTTCAGTGTGAGATGAAATTGGATTGTTAGTCGTCTGATGTATTGCTGCAAACATCTGTGCTCATTTCATTCTAATGTCATCTTAAATGCTTAACTTGGATATTTCCTTACTGTTGTTGATGGCAAAGGAAAATGTGATTTTGGAGACGTGTTGTTCTTTCTCTGTTTCTTCTTAAAAGCCCTACTGCTGATATAATTTTTTTTACCTGCCCATAAATCCCTTGTCATATTGTCTGATGTAAGATATATGTAAATGCATCTATGCTATGTTTAAAAACAACATTACAATAAATCCTGTGCTTAGTTTTTTGTAGTTTTGGTTTTTGTACTGTGGAAAGTGGTGGTGATTTATTTAACCAGCAGGGAGCACTAAATTTTTCCTCATCTTTTCTTATGTTGAGTTACAAAAATGTTTGCATATTGCACTAGATTTTTAATTGTGTAAAACGTGATAATGTAATTTCGTAGCAGGTTTATAAACTATATATACATAAAACAAAACAATTAATATATAAAACTTTATTTTATTTATAAATAAATAATAGAATATTTGTTATATATATATATATATATATATATATAATGATGTACACACACACACACACACACACATATATATATATATATATATATATATATATATATATATATATATATATATATATATATATATCAATGTCATATGCTATATCTTTAATCTGAGCTATACAGTGATCTCATAAATTAACACATCCTGCATCTGATTCTTCTATTCACTCTACATCTATCACATGTTCACAAATGAGCCTTACTGACTAAAAAGATAAAAATCATTCTGATTTCAGTAAAATATCAAAGCACATTATTTGTTGCTGCCCAGTGAAGAAGTACAAATCCTGACAATGTTCCCAAACCTTATGCTTTTTCATAGGTGCGCACAGACACCACATCCCCAAAGGCGAGTGTCTAAAAACAAAAATCAGCAAACAAAACAATGAAAGTTATTTATGTCAAACATCACTCTATGAATATAGTTAATGTTGGAGTTTATAGGTCAAGTATGATTGCTTTACAATGAGTATGTCTTACTGAATCAATCCCAGAATTAAACACAACTCAAAATAGGGGAGACTGGGGCTAGTTGTCACATTTTTTACTGCAGTGAAAATTTTTCAAGGGGGGTTTATTTTTCAAAGTAAATCTTTATAGACACATACTTTAAAACAGTCAATTAATAAAAGAGCAAAAACACATTTTCAGACGTGGGGGATTTTTGTTCCCCACATTTTTCCAAGCTAAACACATACTGAGTCCAAATGGTTGATTTGCATACAGGATTCTTTGCATTATGTTACTTTGGTTTGAGGTAACCATCCAGCCAACCACAGGTGAGTTTCATGAGCCTAAACAACACTTAGGTAGACATTCAACTTAACAATTCAGTTGCTTTCAACAATGCTAATTTATCAATGTTTTTTTTATCTGCATTAATGTTGATCTAAATTAATAATCTAGATATGAGGAACACACAAATGAGAGTTATTGTATTTATTGGTAGATCGTTCTTGATTGGCAGCATTAAGCAAGTTAAATGCACTGCTGAAATCAACAAACAAAGGACAATCCTTATTTCAAGCACACATTGTAAGTGGAGTTTATATCAGCGCATGAGTCTTCATTAAGTTAAGCTTTTTACATTTATGTTTGTGAGGAGTTTGATTGGTTGTTTTTGCCAATTTAAGTAGATTCTAGATCTGTGTTAAATATGTTAAGCTATATTTAATATCTTGTTTTTTTACCTCTATGTTGGTGTGCAGTCATTAAAATGGAGGAAAAAAAAGATAGATCTGCTGTGTTCTTAATTAAGTGAATAGATATGTAGTGCAGATGTTATTGAAACTCATAATTATTATAAGACTATTATTGTTGTTTTTTTATATAAGTCATGTTCAGCAGCTCACACACTGTGGGGAAATGATATATTTGCTTTGTTCTTATAATACTTAAAACCTCTACTAAAGTCTCTTTGTAGATCTGTAGACACAAATTTTAAAGGATTACAATTTTCTTTTGATCAATGATTCAGTGACTATCTAATTTCACATAAGACACTCATTTGTCACCACCTTCTGGCATCTCCAATGGTCACTGAATCATTAAATGTATCTGAAAATATTTTGGTGAACGTAGTCATAACGCTAAAGCCACTTGGATACATTTAAATCCCACAATGCACAATCACAGAGTGAAAAATAAAATTGTGCACATTCACAATTGTCATTATTGTGATTCATTAAATCATTTATTCAGGACCAGTTCGCTCAGTCTTTTATTGTCATGTGTGAAACAGAATGCTCCACAAGATGGCCTTTATTTTTGCAGATAATTTTGAAATTATTTTGCAATACTTGAATATTTTAAATACTACAAATATTAAAAGTAAATAATTCATATATATTAATATAATACTTATATCATACTTATATAATAATGTATGCTTTCATATATTAATACTGCACTGGAAGTGGTCTGTGTAAGCCACCTATTGACAGCACCCCCCACACACACGCAAACACACTTTCAAAATGACTGCTACGCCCCTGAAACACACAGTTCTGTAATTCAACTAACAACTGAAAACCTTATAGTTACTGAGATATTACAACTTCCCTGTGTGACAACTAGCCCCCATCTTCCTTACAATACTGTTCTATATACACTTTAATGTCCAAGAAGTTTTGAAAGTATTTTAAAGAAGTACCCTCACCATGATCATCTTCCCATCCTTGATGTCCCGGACAAAGGTGGTCTCTTTTCCGTTCCACTTCTGGACATGAATAAGCTGGTCTCCATTCATAACCATAGTAGACTAGTAAAACAACAAAAGCAATAACAACAACAACACATTAAAGTGCATGCATCTCAGAAAGACACCTTCAGACAAATCAAATCTTCCCTTTGTGGTGCATGCAACAAAAATGAATGGTTTCCAATGTTACAGAATAAACACTTTTTTTTACTTACTTTGCAGTGTCTGTCATCTACAGTGATCTCATCAAACTCCTCACCCAGTGTGAATGAGAGCTCTGTGTTCTTTAAACTACTCTGTGATTTTACCACAACTTTGTCTCCCTCTTTTGAGATGATGAAGGTCGGTTTAGTCATATTTGCAACTTGTCTTATTGCAAACCCAACACCTTTGAAAAAATCACATGCATTAAAATCTGCTAAGTGAACACACGTATACCATGCATTTAATAATTCAAAAGTTATTATCAAACTTACCTATAGCCTTCGAGTACTCATCAAAGTTCTCACTCTCAACTAGTTTCCACGTGCCATAGAATGCATCTACCATTTTCAAGTTATGAAGTTTTTCAAAGCAAACACTAAACTTATTAAAGCTTACTAAAATATATTATTACTCTGTAGAAAATGTAGCTGCTAAGGACCTTAAATAGTTTTTTCTTTCAATTGCATGAAATGATCAAACCCAGTGGCGTAGATTCCAGGTGGGATGGGGAGGAGGTAACCCCTCCAATAATCAAAATAAGCAAGTACAACCCCCCCCCCCCCCCCCCCCCCCCCCTCTAAATATTTGTGAAAATATTTATACCATGATCAGTGGAAAAATGTAAATACTTCATGTTGCAACCCTCTCAAAGTTCAACCAAATATACACCCTTGATTAAACCACAGTTGGGAGGAATTGTTGGATTTGTAGAATTTATGCATTGACACATTGTTAATGTTTTAAGTTTTGTATGCCTATGGTTAATTCTACAACTAGACACTTACTTAAAATCGTGAAAAAAAATTAAAAATAAATCAAATTTCTTTAAATGATTGACATTAGTTTTGTAGACAAATATACAATAAATTGTGCCTATGTATACATTTATTTACAAAACCAAATTTGATGTAATATATTTATTATTATTATCATGAATGAGTTGGATCACACAGTGAAGGTAATCAAAGCCATCAATTACCCAGCATACATTGGAACTCCAATTATTTTTGCCTACATAATACTCACACTTCTATTTGTTATTTCATTTATAATTGTTGGGAAATAGTAATAATAGTATGTCCAAACTTTATTTCTAATACATACCCATCAAATCAAATAAAAACAACTACAAAAAAAAACATATTATTTCTATTACTTATTGCGTTTTAACCAGTTAACAACATCCACATACTACTATCAATCTAAATAGCCTACTTGTGAATATAAATGTAGGCCTATTATATATTATAATTCCGTTGTATAATATCCAATCAGTGCGCATAACCGCAGACGGTTGCGTAAACAATGTTGTCACGTGAGCCGCTGATTTCCTGTTTTCGTTTACACAAGCAGAGCTCAATTATACATTAACAGACACACGCGAAATAAGTTCGGGTTTATAAATGGCTTTACTCGTTATAATATGCTTTATTGGTAATATTATTTACTTACAGGTTTCCGCTGTGCCGATTAATCATGACTTCAAACACCTGCAAAAACCATGTAAGTGTTGTGTACGTTCTGGATCAGCTGTTACAGGTGCTTAATGTCTCATTTTTAAAGTTGGATATTTTTGCATATGTTCTGTCGCGCCGAGACTCTTTGCATGCGTTTGCATTTTCTGTTCCTTTATTGATGTTTATATCAGACATGCCTTGCCTTGTCATTTAATTTCATTGTCGCTTTAGCGTATGCGGTATAGTTCACAGTTTATTATCCGTTTACATTTGATCTTTTTTCCTGGGCCTGTTTTGCCCAAATTGCAGGATTTTCATTTGTGAGAACCTAAATGCTTGTATGGATTCAAAAAACAGCCTGATATTAAAATTTACATTTTCCACCCAGAATAGGCTCAAATATAGTAAATTAATTTACTTTTTGAAAAGTGCATGTCTAATTTGTGATAAAACTGAAATAGGATTAAAGTTTCAATAATGTCTGTCTAATGACAATAATGACTTAACTGGGGGTTTAAGCAACCAGAAAGTAATGTTAAGGGGAGTATTTTATATGTTTGTGGAATTGTTTTATACTCAATCATTTAAAATTGCAGGTAAATTCTGGCATATCTCAGACCTGCACTTGGATCCAACCTATCATGTCACAGAGGACCACACCAAAGTGTGTTTTTCCTCCAAGGGTTTCCCAGCATTGGACCCAGGAGTGTTTGGAGATTTCCTATGTGATTCTCCATACCAGCTTATTCTCTCAGCATTCAGTTATATGAAACAAGCAGACCTGCAACCTGAGTTCATTATCTGGACAGGGTATGAGAAAAAAATTCAGTACACAATCTTAATCTAGATCGATTCACTAGATCTAAATTATTAACTCACAAAAACAGCTGTTCTGTATAATCAACTTTGTTCTGTTGCTATTTAAAGGATTAGTTCACCCAAAAATGGAAATTCTGTCATAGTTTATTCACCCTTGTGTCGTCCCAAAACCGTATGACTTTCTTTTTTCTGTGGAATACAAAAGAAGATGTTAGGCAGAATGTTAGGGACTGACAACCTCTGTCACGATATGGAAAAAAAAGATGCAATGAATGTGGATGACAACGGAGGCTGTCAGTCCTACATTCTACCTTTTGTGTTCCATAGAAAAAAGAAAGTCATATGGGGTACTTCAGAACAACATGAGGATGATACAATTACAGAAGTTTCACTTTTGGGTGAACTATCTCTTAAGTTTGGCATCAGTAGTTCAATTGGGCTATTACAATAAGATTAAGATGACAGATTACTGAATTTGGTGCTAACAAACATATTGTGTACACATTCTTTAATATTTTTTTCCCTCACTGCAGAGACAGCCCTCCACATGTCCCTAAAGAAGAGCTGTCCACTGACATAGTGATCAGTGTTATTTCCAATATGACTCACACCATACGGCAGTTCTTCCCACAACTGCCAGTTTACCCTGCCCTGGGCAACCATGACTACTGGCCGCAGGTATTTCAAATCTCAAAACAACTACTAGTACTTTGCAAGGAATTCTAGCTAAGACAAAGGCAACACACAGCTCCGGGGTTAAAGGGCAGATGTAGACTGTTCGGAATGGAATAGTAGCATACTACTTGCTCTAGAGTATACACATAAACTGGAGGTATTGTGCAACAGTAAACATTTCAATATGTACTTTGTTATATTTTTATCACATTACATTTTCCAATATAATCATATATGCTTTTTTAGATGACTGGATACCACAGTAGCATACAGTTATCTAAAAAATTAAAGTTTGCATATTTGATTATATTGGAAAATGAATGAGAGTTAAACATGTCTTTTAAAGTTATACAGTAGTATACCCCAAAATGAAGATTCTGTCATAATTTACTCAGCCTTATGCTGTTCCACACCTGCATGTTCTTCTGAGAAACATAGAAGGTGGTGATTGACAGAATGTTAGTGTCAGTCACCATTCACTGTCATTACATCTTTTTTCAATATCATGAAAGTAAATGGTGACTGGGTTAGGAAATGAGATAAGAAAAAGATGTTAAAATCCATGTCTAATATTATGTCTGGTTCAATTGTGGAAATGCAAATGGTCTGGTCAAGTGCATTGCATTGTGGGATACAGTATTTTTCCTTGCCTGCTCTGTTGTATACTGGTCATTTTTGCAAATGTCCTAGGTTAGTCAGGTTTATGATGCCATGGATACTGAATATTTGCATACTGTGGACCATATGCATACTGCAGTGCACCAAGTTATATGATAGTATGCTGCTTTGAACATTGCCTTCTGCTGTATTGTCACTTTATTTTCAGATGTATTTTTTAACTTTTAAAAAACTTTCAATTTTAGGATCAGTTACCCACATCAGCAAATCAGATTTACGATGCTGTAGCCAAACTCTGGTCACCATGGTTAAACCCAGCAGCTATAGCTACGTTGCAAAAAGGTAACTGCTATTAAGAAAGACATACTATTACATATGTGAATTTTTTTTTTTTTATAATTTTGTTGTATTCAAAGATAAATCATTAATTACAACATGACTTTAAATTTAGATTACGCCCCCACCCAGTGTGAAACAAAAATGCTTCAAACTAGAGATTAACATTTTGCTTGGATATTTTATGAATTTTTAGACTGTTCATATTCTGATTTATAAATCGATAGATCAGGTCCTGGAAAAAAAAAAAAAAAATGTTGCACCTACAGGCCGTATGGCCAAATTAACAAGCCGTAACGGCGAATGGCCAAATTAACAAAAACATTTAAAAAAAAGAAAGTGAAAGGCCAGCAAGGAGAGAGAGAGAGAAAGAGAGAAACACAAACAAACATACTCGCCGGTTCTCTGATACGCCGTAGCTTGGTCCTCGGCCACTCCTCCACCCTCTAATGGACGACAGCCGAGCCTCCCCGGATGGATCGGATGCAGGCATCCGGCCCCTGGTGGACAGAACACCCCACCGCGTTTTTAGTGGACGGTAGGGGTCTCACCCACCCCTGGCAGCGGTAACCTCTTCAGGTGGTTCATTGGGAGCCCCTCCTCCTCTGGGGTGTGTAGCATTATGACCCTGCCCCTCTCTCCGCCCTGTCATATACTATATACCAAATCAATAATAATAGTATGGCTTACTGTATGTTTTTCAGAAAAGCCTATATACAGTACTATATACTCTTGTATCTTATTGCTTTATTAAATTGTTTTTATTCAATAAGCTAATGTTTTTGTCTGTTTGAAGGTGGCTTTTACTCCCTTGTGATCAAACCTGGCCTTCGTCTTGTGAGTCTTAATACAAATCTGTACTATAGTCCTAATGAAGTGACAGTGAACATGAGTGACCCTGCCGGGCAGTTCCAGTGGCTACAGGAAACGCTGGACTTATCAAGACAGAACATGGAGAAAGTGAGTGTATTGAGTCTGCAAATTACTAGAGCTGACAGGCATTTTAATATTAGAAAAAGCCCTATGGACTGCTCATATGGGACCACTTAATTTTGGACTGTAAATTAACAGATGCATAGTCGAGACTACATGTCATTGTGTCAGCACAGTGTGGGTGACTGCTTACATTAATTTAACTGTCTTCTTTTCCTCTATGTAGGTCTATGTAATTGCTCACGTCCCCATCGGCTACCTGCCTTATGCTAAAAATACAACAGCAATTCGAGAAAGCCACAATGAGCAGCTTGTGAAGATATTTCGCAACTACAGCGATGTCATTCAGGGACAATTCTATGGCCACACTCATCGAGACAGTATAATGGTTCTTCTGAATCATCAAGGTAACAAAACTCAAAACCGATGCAGTGTTTACCCTTTTTGGGGAAATCATCATGCAGATAGATTACTTATACTGTAGTTGCTTCTGCTGGGGTAGGAGAAATTATTTTAAAATAAAAAAATACACACCACATTTAAAAGTATGATTCATCACCCTAAGTATTGGATTACCTAGAAATCGACCTATAATATAACCTCACCTAACTTAATTTTGCATATTCAATGAACATTTCCTATCAACCTTTAGTGTATTCATTTAAAAATGCCACAAAGCCCTGTTTCCCTTTGCCACAAGTTTGCATTTTGTCATAGCTACTATAAATTCTGATTCATGTACTATTGTTACATTTATTTAAGGGGAACCAGTGAACTCCATATTTGTCACACCTGCTGTCACACCCATCAAAAGTGTATTTGAACCATATTCAAACAATCCAGGCCTCCGTGCGTATCTGTACAACCCACAGGATTATGGTTTACTGGTAAGTCTCCACATATACTAGCAAATAGCAGCACACTGCTTTGATTTATTACTAGTACTTTTTCTAGCAAAATTATATGAGCACAATTTGAGTTTAAACAATTTGCCTTTTAAAGAACTGCATGTCATGATAGTTTGAAGCTGAATATCTTGACCTACAGGGGTAGTTCACTCAAAAATGAAAATTCTGTTATTGTTTACACCCCTTCATGTCATTCCAAAGCTTTATGTCTTTCTTTCTTCTGCAAAACACAATAGTAGAAATTCTGGATAATGTCCTAGTTGTTTTATTCCATGCAATGGCAATAAATGGTGACTGGAGATATCATAGGTCAAAAAGAATCCTAAATATCAATTTAAGTATCATCATAACTGTGGTCTACTCGACTTGTGCTTTATATTCCAAGTCATCTGAAGCCAAACAGTAGCTTTTTGCGAGGAATAGACCCAAATGTAGGCCATTATTCACTAACAATCTTGACATCTGCCTTAGCTCTACTTGGCACGTCTATGAGACTAGTGCTGTGTTCTCGAATGTAGCCAAAATAATGCAAGTTCGTTCATGAAAGCATGTAGTTTTAATTGTGATCCAGGGTGAATAAACTTCTCCAGTCACCATTCATTTCCATTACGTCTTAAAAAACGACCACAACATTCTCCAATGTTTATGCTTTTGTGCTTCACAGAAGAAATAATGTCAAAAGGGTTTGCAATGACATGACGGTGAGTAAATGATGACAGGATTTGTATTTTTTGGGTGAACTATCCCTTTAATTCCAATAGATGAGATAATTGGCTTTTGGTAAAAGGTCATTACTGCACCATCACTGTTTCTCTTCACAAAGCAATTCTTGCTTCTGAATGATTAATGATGGTGTCAGTTCTAATTACGCGGTGTGTTGTAATCAAGGTGCCAGCTTGAATCATGGCTCTTTCCTTGCATCCCTTCTAATAAACGTACTTTTTCTTTGTCTCCGAAGGATATTTGGCAGTTCTATTTAAATCTCACAGAAGCAAACCTGGAAAAAAAATCAGAGTGGAAGTTGGAATACATTATGACTGAAGCTTTTAATATCAGCGACATTCAGCCCCATAACTTGCATGAACTTGCACTTAGGCTTGAGCAGCCACAGAGCAAAGCCTTTGTGAAGTATTTCAACCATTTTATGGTGAGCTACGACTTAACTGCAACATGTGACGGGGAATGCAAAACGGTTCAGGTGTGTGCTGTGCACTTTTTAGATCGAGAGGCCTACTCGCAGTGTATTGTGAATGCAGGCAGACGGACAGAGTGGGCTGATGTTACAGTTCTGAAGTAGATACTTCATTTTACTGGTTTTGCATTTGTTCAAGCTTTAATAGAGCATTTTTAAACTATTTATTTCTTAAAGGATATCAGGGAACTTTTTTTTTTTTTTTTTTTTTAAGAATAATTATACACATGTGAATCTCAAAAAAACATGTCCAGTTCACAACAAAATCTAAAGAAAATAAATAGAAGTTATATTTTATAGAAATTACGTATATATGAGGACCATTTTATTTTATCATAATGCAAAAATTCATAGGTTTTATTTTCTTCAAGCTAATTTTATTTTTTATTATTTCCATTTTTTTTTTAGGGTGAACTATGACCCAGATATGTTCTTAACAGTTTTTGTCAGTGAATCTCTTGAAAACTGTCATTTTATTCAAAGCACATTACAAAATGTTATTTCTTTAAATACCTCTAATGCATTTTTATACTTGATTGTATCTGAAGTTGCTCATTATAATACATAAAATCTTAAATTTTTTGAGATTTTTCTGATCAAACATGTTTTTCATAGTTTCAAATTATTTGCTGCTAAAAATGACAAATTACAATTCTTTGATTTAACTGGGCCAGTTATCTGTGTAAATTAATTTTGATTAACTTGCACAATAAAATCAAAATTAAGTTGACAGCTGTTGCAAGATAGTTCTTGTTTTTGTACTTTCTTTATTTCTGAGTCTTTCTAATCCTCCAGAATGTAAATATCAAGAATTTACAGTAGCAAAAAAAAGCATGTGATCCCTTTTGAATTAGCTGGTTTTCAGTATTAATTGGTCATGAAATGTGATCTCATCTTCTTCAAAGTCACAAGTATAGACAAACACAATGTGCTTAAGCTAACAACACACAAACAATTATTATCTTTCATGCCTTTATTGAACAAATCCCATTAAACATTCACAGTACTGTGGAAAAAGTTAGTGAACTCTAAGTAAAAAGTAAGTGAATTTAATAACTAGTTTATCCTCATTTTGCTGCAATAACCTCAACCAATCGTTTCCTTCCAGAACTGCTTCAACTCATATTCTTAGGATGTCTGATGTGAATGGCTCTCTTGAGGTCATTCCACAGCATCTCTATTGGGTTAAGGTCTGGGCTCTGACTGGGCCACTCCAAAAGGTGGATTTTCTCAAGGTGATCTTTGGCAAACTAAGCTCACAGCTATGTTTTTGTTAGAAAGTAGTGGCTTTCTTCGTGGTGTCCATGCCTGTTTAATGTTTTTCGTATAGTAGACTCATGAACTGAGATGCTAACCAGTTCCAATAATTCCTTCAAATCAAAGCTGTCACTCTGTTTTTTTTTTTTTTTTTTTTTTTTACCTCATTGAGCATTCTGCGGTGTACCCTTCTAGGGAGAGTAGCCACAGTTCTAAATTGTCTCCATTTATAGACAATTTGTCTAACTGTGGACTGATGAATATCTAAACTTTTCAAGTTAACTTTGTAACCATTTCCAGCATTATACAAAGCAACAATTTGATTTTAGGTCTTCTGAGATCTTTTTTTTTTTTGCGAGGCAGGGTCCACCTCAGCAGATGAGAATAAGTCAAAGCAAATCTAACCCACACCTCCAATCTTGTTTAATTAATTGGATGCCTTGTTTGCCATCTCCTGGCTTTAATTGACTTTTGTTGATGTCATTAGCATAGGGGTTCATATACTTTTTCTAATCTACACTGTAGATCAAACCAAATTTTAAGACAAATTTATACATAAATGCATGTAATTCCAAAGGGTTCACATACTTTTTCTTGCCACTGTAGTTTTGCAAAGTGTTTTACCTGCAATGTGATGTAATATGTCATTTTTCACCACATTTCACTAGCTATAAGAGTGGTCACCTGTTGAAAGCCAAATAAAAAATTGCTCCAATCCATATCCCACTGTTTAGATGTAGAACACGGGGTCCCCCTTTATATTAGGTGTTTTAACTACTATATACTAACATTAAAATACATATATGTATGTCTATCTACATGTTGTTCTGCAACATTCGCGCAAGATTCACATTTGCAGCTACTGAGGTTGAGGTACTGGCAGGTTAAGGTGTAGGAATTGGGGTAGGGTTAGGGTTAGGGGTAAGGCTATCTGTGTAGCTACAGATGTAATTAAACAACAAATATGTACATAATAAATACATTGTATCACATGCTTAGGTACAAAGTAATTAATGACACCTAATATAATGTGGGTCCAAATGGAACTAGAGAGAAGTGGCAATCGCCTCTCTTTATGCATCCCACTCAGGCCCCATACATACTCCTATCCCAAACTGAGGTCTTATGAAAAGTTCATTTGTCTTTACTTCCTCCATTTGTGGTCATTGCCATTCAAGTGCTACATTGCCTTTGATGACCCAAAATGGCATATAGAAGGATTGTGGAGCCAGAATAAAGAGTTATAAAAAGTTGACACAGAGATAAAGGGGGCGCCAAGGTCTGCCAGGTTGCTTTAGCATCTGGCTGAAATGCTCTAATGAACATTCATCAGTGGTCTGCCAAACGCGTTCCTCCAGGTTCACCACAGAGACTCATCTGTAACAGGGACAGGTCAATATTTGCACTGCCACACTGGCGGTGCTCCAAGAGGGATGGCTTTTTTCAGTACGGTACACACAAGGCTGTGCCGTGATGGGTCAAAGTTTGCAAAATAAATCTTGCAGATCGTTGTCACCTCTCTTGGATTAGTGAGCAGAAGACATTGCCCTGGAACAGAGTGTGTTTCAAATGCTAAATTCAGTTTGGTCCACAATTGTGTCTTCTGGAAAAAATCTACAGCTGGTTATCACAAATTAAACACGACAACGTGGTCAGAGCCCCTATGTTGAGCGGAGGGATCTTGTATCACCCTGAAGGGGTTTATTTTACATAGCTACTTACCAAAAAAATTATTACATGGAAATTAAATAAGAATTTGAGTTTAAATTATATTATTATGTGAGAAGAATGAGACAATGGAGTCTCCAGAAATGGGTGAATTCTGGTTTGTGTCCGAGTCCTGCAAGGTGTCTACAGTTCATTGCGAAAAGGACTGTCGGACTGCTTATTATCCCACTTATTACAAGAATTCTAGCCAAATAAATACATAAATGGACATGTAATATTGATTTGACTTGTTTGGACTTTTATTAGTTTAATTGTAAAGATTGCAGAGTGATATGAGAAGTAGGAATCGCAAGATGACTCCTTGATATATTCCTTATTACACATTTTCAAATCTCTTTTCACTGCCTTTGAGTCTTTTGTTGTACCAATATTAGAATCCACAGAGTCTAATCATAATAAATTACCCACTGGCAGATTAGCTAGTTATTGCTGTCACATATATTCAGCTTGGCTGGCAGTCCTATGTCTACTTCAAAAGTTAAGGAGCTGTAACAGGATAGGTCAATGTAGAGACAGGCATTGGTCAACACTGCACTGATTACAGGGCCTCATTATGCTTGGGCAAACCCTCATCAGAGCCTGTTTGGTCTTCAAGGCATTGTTTTAAGGTATGGAAGCTGTGGATTACTGTCAAGATTGTGTAACCATGGCAGCCCCCAGGGAATTGGAATTTATGGAATATGCTGGTTAATTTTATCAACCGAGTTAGAGGCGGAGCGAACACATTTGTTTGAAAACCGGAGATTACAAAGTGGTTCAGTGTAGAAATTATTCAAGAGCTCTTGACCCGATGTTTTCATATATCTAAGCTCTATAACCCAATGTGTTTAATCTATGACAGGGATTCTCAATGGGGTGTTCAAAGGATGGCAGGGGGTGCTAAGAGCAATTTACTGTAGTAGAGAGGGGGGCATTAGGTTACAAATGGGGGGGGGGGGGGGGTACCACTTTGCAATAAAACGTTTATCTAGACTTGGAGTATATCAGTTAGTTCTCAATTAAATGGGTTGGTATGCATTTATACTGCGGTTCATCTGATTCTGAAGTCTAGCGACACATCTGAAGTATCAGGTTAAGCAGCGTCAAGTACACAGGTGGAGGCACAACCATGGCTTATGCACCTGTATGGCTCTGTAGATGGATACGGGTCAATGGAGAGAGCAGCATGAGCGCAAAGCTCTTAAAGCACGAGCTCTTAAACTTGCAGCTTTGTGAGGATCCATAGTGGAAAGTGGAAACCATACTGGTTAAGGGCTGAGAAAGGTAAGAGCATTTATTTGCCGCCATAGACATAGATTTAGGTAGAGATGGTATTGACATGTCCCTACTAACTTTTAGAAAATCAGAATTGTCCCCACCAACATTTAGGCAATTTTACCACAAACTTTAACATTATACTGTTTTATTTTATTATTTTAATGACTATTAAAGTTTCTCTGTATCATAATTCATGTTTAAATTATTGTCTCTGGAGCAGTGCAGAAATGGTGTTGTCACATGGCACTTGTTACTTTTCTCGATGTTCAGGATGCACCAAACAAAGTTGTTTTTAAAATACGTAAAGAATGTTTTTAATGCCGTACAATACATTTTATGGAATGTCACTTTATGTCCCTTGGATATCATTGTGTTTTCAATGTAGGTCTACTAGAAAACAGTTGAATTTGGTTTTGACAGATTAATTTTAGGTTTATTGCATTGCATATCGCGTCAAATTATTTATCAATAAAAAATAAATACAAAATTCAACAAATAAAACTGTGATGAGTAGGAGGGTGTGGCTGGGCCATGATGGGGCGTGGCCAGGCTGTGATGGAGCACGGCCGGCACTGAATCTGAGATAAGGGGCATCAGGAGATGTTGGTTCGAGAGTGAGTGAGATGCATGCGGCTGCATTGTGTGTGTGCGTGTGTGTGTCCTTATGTTTTATGTGGTTAAGTTGATGTTCCGCCTCCTCCTTGCCCAACCTTTCCTTGTTACAAAAACAAACAAACAAACAAAGATCAGGATACATTTAATGTGCTTGGGCAGAGAAATAGGAAATATGACCTGTTATGTATGAGGAAATAATTTTATTTATTTATGTTTCTGTGATGAGAAAGTCCATCATTGTGAGTGTAGTATAGAGAGTGTAGAGCACCAGTATTGGGACATACTTCAACATCATATATGTGTACATTTTTGTCACAGACACCTTTTTTTGCTTCTGACATTTGCATATAAGCTTTAGCATAGATCTAAATTAATTTGTTTAAAATTAATTAGCCTAATACTTAACTTTAGGTTTGTTCATTTAAAAAAATTGCTATGGCAAATTGAGCCGTTTTCCTCAGCATTTTACTTCAACTAAAAACATTGAAAGAGAACCGTCACTCTTCTCTTCCATTGTGCAAGGAGTTGTTGGCAGTATTAGCAAAAAAAAGGCATGCATTAATGCACACTTAAAACAAATGACTGGATTCATCCAGAAATCTTTTGCTTTTTTTTTTTTTTTAACACTACCATTTGAGACAAACTAACTATATCTTACCATGAATACTATTTAGGATAGATAGTATGTGAATTTGGATGCAGAGTCAGTATGAGATGGCCAGTGTTAGCATATGGATGAAGTATTTCATTTCAGTTATTTTTAAATTCAATGTCAAAAGCTTTGTTCAACAGTTAGTTTAAGTGAAAGAGTTTCTTTTTTTTCTTTTTTTTTTTTTTTTTTTTGTGAAGTTTTATTTGTCAGCGTTTTCTTCCCAACAAAATGTAATTGATTAACAAACATTGCAAATTTAAAAAGAATTTGTTCAGAATCAGACATCTCTAATCAGCATCCATTATGACTGGTGTGCCATCAAATCCTGTTTAAAAGAAGGGAGAATTCTCTTAAGGAAAGCCAGCAAGGTTTCTGTCCTGTTCTTATCACGTACTGCCATTCTGTTAGCTGATGATTGAACCTGCCAGAAGAACTTTTTCATTTCTTTTGGCTGACCAGTCAGATTTTAACAGTAGCATGAGATTAAAACAGAACAGAGATCTAGAACTTGTTCTCTTGAGGTCATCCACTTCTGAAAATGTTGCAGTATTTTTTAAGTCACGCCATACGTTCTTGCATATTTCACCTATATAAAAAAAAAAATGGGAAAAGAACATCTTTCTTATGGCGGATTTACTGAGGTATGTTAACCATCATCATCATATAGTCCCAAACTGCTGCTTCAATCAGAATGTTACACTATATGTTCAATAAAATGCAAATGTGCTGAGCTGTCAAGAGAGATATGGGCTGATTTGACCTCACACTCCTATTCAAATATCCACTACTGCAGTTTGCTCTAGTGAAGTCAATAGTCGAAGTAAATTGAAATATAGAAAGTCCAGATTGCATTCAATTTGGACTGCATGAAATCAGTACTTTAAAAAAATATATATCTTTAATATGAAAGAAACAAAATAAATGGAAATAGAAAGTTTTGCAAGACAATAAAACAAACGCACATAAAAAACATTTGTTTCTGCTGTGTTTGTCAGGTTATGTGTATTGAGCTGAAATATGTGGTTAAAGTTTAATCATTGGCAGAGGTTATTTGCACTAAGTGTAAATAGAAACCAAAAGCATTTTCTAATATTGGCAAATACTATTTACACCCCTAATTAAACACTAAATACAGTAAAGGTGCATCACGTTTATTATGTTTACTGAGTCCCACAGACTATACCATCCCCTAAACCTAAACCTAACATTCCCTTACAAAATTAACCATGATTTTACTACAGTATCCTTTGTATTACCATGGTATTTTGTGGTAAAATCATAGTAACCACAACATTTTACATGGTTACTATATCAACACCATATTGCTGTAGTAATACCATGGTTAGTTGCATTAAAACTATGGCCTCCACAAATATTACTATAGTAAAACCATGGTTAATTTTACCCAGATCAAACCTTTCTCTCTGCTCACCGAACTTCACCTTGATCAAACCACTGTGAGAAAATCAACCTTTATATTTATTTGTATTTATTATTGTTAGTAGTATTAAAGGAAATATTAAGAATGGGGACATGAAACAGGGCGGGGAAAAGTGTGAACCCAGGTCATCCGCATGAAAAAAAACCCACATCCACACCATTGTTACATCCAAAACCTTTTCAACACTATGGGTGCCGTTTGTCTTAAATTTGTGTGTTTTTACTAGACTATTAGAGTTCAAATAGCCATGCTGTGTGGGAGGAGCTATTTACACCTAGTTCTAATAGCCATCCCCCATAATTATTTATATTAAATATATATAATTTTAATGACACTGGATTTAGAAATTTAGAAATGTTCACTCGCCAACATTTAAATGTGATTGTTTACTTCCCCCTTGTCGTTCCAAACTCAAGCTTTTATTGTATGGAAAAGAGAAGCTTGGACATTCTGTTGAAAGTAT
This sequence comes from Moxostoma hubbsi, assembly GCA_032164185.1. Lineage (NCBI taxonomy): Eukaryota > Metazoa > Chordata > Actinopteri > Cypriniformes > Catostomidae > Moxostoma > Moxostoma hubbsi. The sequence continues at coordinate 34,107,882 of JAVLUX010000031.1, read as the reverse complement.
CTCCTTTTGTGTTCGATGGAAGTAAAAGGCATAGGTTTTGAATGACAATGTAAGTTAATGTTGACATCATTTTGTTATATTTGTGTGAACTATCCCTTTAAATTGTGGTATGAGAATGTGACTTGCTGTATTTATTGTTTTCCCACTCATCAGAGAATGCTATAAACCACTTCTCCTTCCTTTTTCAAATGATTTGCTCTTTTGTCAGTTATAATGCGGAAGTTTGCACTCTGAATCTGTCTACTTAGTTAACATGATTTAAAGATCGGTTCCTAGATCATTTACTGTTAAAACCCAAAACATACATCCGGGAAATATTTATTTTCTGTTTGAGAACTGCGGAACAGTAAATGTAGCTTCCCTGTCTGGCATGCATTGTTCAGCAAAAAATGACCTTGCGATTTTAAAAGATAATGCGAAAAGCTATCCATCTGTTCTAAGTCTCACTGCTCTAGTCTGCTCAATACATGGCCCCTGTACAGCAATTCTTATACTCATGGCTCCAAAGGAGACAATGGCAATGTTGTGTTGTTTCTTGAGTCATACTGAGTTTTAGTTAGATTTAGACATGGTGAGATGGGCCATTATTTGCAAACAATGGCCTTCCACTTAGAGTGGAACATCATTTACAGATGATGCCAAAAGTATTGAAAGACTTTTGATGCAAAAAGAAATGGAACGCAACAAAGCTTTTATTTGACCTTGAGAGATCCTGCCCGGACAACTAAATCCAATGTGCAACAAAGAAAGGCTTAACAAAAGTGAAATTATATTGATGTCTTCAACTATCAAAACGGTGAAGACAGTGAACCATTATAAAGCACCTTATAGACAGCACCTTATAAAAATGTGATTTGAATGCTTTACCATATGCTGTGTGAATATGTTCATTATTTTAGATAAGTAGATAAGTTTAGATAACTTGGTAACAAATCGTATGGGTCTGAAACGTCACATTCATCAGCTGTTAAATGGCAAATGTTTCTGTGTAGTAAATAGCGTTCCATTTGGGATGATATTTCATGTAAAAAATAATAATCACTTCATAGCTGAGTGCATAGTGTATTCTGTAAGTGTATAGAGTATAGTGCATCATTTGGGACTCAGCTAGTGTGTGAATGTCACATGCAGCTCTCGTAAGACTTTAGGTAACCAGGAAGTTACCTTAGAAATGAACAGAACCCCTTTATCAAGTGGAAGCCTAAAAGATTAGCAAAACAAAGCATTATACGATTGGTTTACAAGACTCACATGATCCCCTTGACCACTATGCTCTCTCCTATGGTAATGCCATGGAGTGTGATGGAGGTATAAAATAATCTCTGGTATGGTTGCTGAAATTTAAAATTCTGCATCCATGGATGGTCAGAACTTCACGCAGCCACTCCAACGCTCCAAGTCTGTGATATGCCACTGTTTCACAGAAATACACAAATGTAGCCCAATATTATTATGCTGAGTTTAAGGATCTGATCTCTGATTATGTGTTTTAATGCTATGGACTTTTAAGGTTCAAAACATCCATAATAGTAATAAAAAAATAAAATAAAATACAATTTGTAATGTTTGACAGGTTTGTTATATATCCGCAGAGATGCAAGGCTTACACCTGAGGGTATGAACTTTCTGATCTCAACAGAGCCCAGGGTCACAATGCTGGTTTATTTCACATTGTCAGATCTGCACTCACCCATGTCACCTTCTCCACAGGTGATTTAGAATTGAAGGTTATGACACTTTTACACTGATATAAAGATGCAGTTTGATTCATTACACTCTGACCTACTTTGTTACCGTCTCACCCTTGCAAGAGACTGCAGTCCCTGCCTGTAAATCACAAAGAATAGCACTTATGTACCCTTTAAATAAACTGTGATGGCATTATGATTGAGTATATGCCTTGTTTATTACTGCAAAGTCATTTTCAGAGGACTATTCTACACCTTCTTTTTGACACAGTATCTCATGTTCAAATGAAAGATTAAGTGCAGAGATTAATTCTGAGTTTTACCATGTTTTATTGTTTATTGTAAGCAATTATACAGGAATATAGTTATACAGTTATATCGGCTGATACTGTATATTGTAAAGGCCTATTTGTTTTCCTCACATTCACTACATGTAAAAGCATTATTGTATCACAATACTGCCATCATCTGGTAAAGTAGACCTAAAACAATCAAGCAAATTTTTTCCCAGTCTATTCTTTTGTATCAAATGTATTCAATGGCTGTGGATACTCAGATATACTATAGCATGTTCTATACTATATCATGTACTCTTTGCTTTGAAACTGTATTTCTTGACATCCAGTAAAATATTAACTACCATGTATGTTGGAGGGCTGTGCAACTTTCAGAGTGGAACTGGAGAATACCTTTAATATTCCAATTCAATAGATGGTAAAAAGGATCCGTAATTACAATTAAAATTTAAATGTAAGTTGAAATAAGAAACATTTTATTAATATAACTGCTGTACAGTAAGTGCTGTTTTTTAACAATATGCCCATAAAAGTGTTAACATAAACACAACATATGGGTTATTTCCAGAAACATTAAAATGCTCACAGATTTAATGCAAATTCTTCAAATTTGAGCCAAACATCAATAACAACAAATGAAATGTTAATATTTATTTTAATGAAGTTTTCCAAAACAATATTGAACACTGTTTTGTGTTCATTGTTTTGACACTATTTAACTTTATTTAGAGAAATATATCTAATTATTGGAGATAAAATGCATTCTACAAATGGCATTATTTGAAAAATAGGCATAAATAGTCAGAATATATTATACATTTAGGTGTGCTTTGGAAGAATTATATTTCTGTTTATCATATTTTAAATGCAATTCAGTAAATTCCTGTTCTTGTCATTTCAAATCCAATTCTAATTCAACATCCTGAGGGGCGTTGCCAACTCAATTCAAATTCCAACTCATGAATTCAAAGGGAGCCAATTCTAAAATCCTGAATTTTGCCAAACCCTTGTATCTGGCACACTTAGATTGTATTGATTCATTATGGTGATAATTGTATTTTTAGAATACCACACAAATACTAAAACCAGACTGGTTAAAAAACATATATTTCCTCCACATATGCATGCAATAATTGTTAACATATAATGGCATTTTGGGTACAGACCAGCTTTTTAAAACCTGTTTATCACAGGTAAATGAACCCACCTCATCATACAACACTGTATGCCTGTCCAGATGTCAGCATTAGCAGCGAGGACTGATGGTACTGCTATGAGGCAGATGACCATCTGGCATGTAATTTATCATGGGTTATGCCATGGGGGAGGGGGGGTTGTACTTGCTTGTTTTGACATCGATCTCAAAACCTTGCCGCAAGAGAACAGCCATAACAACAACAACAACAGCAAAAAATTGAGGTAAGTCATGGCATCCACTCATGTTATTTATTCCTGCATTGCATGCCACATGTTTACTATAGCTTCTTCTGTCAGCAATGAGGGATTCACATGTGATAAATGTAAGAAATTTGTCAGACGGATGGAGAAGTTTAATGAATTAGACACACGCATCCAAACACTAGTGGAGGTCAGTGAGAAAGAGAAGCCAGTAGATACTATTTCGGATGCATGTAATACAGCGAGCAACCACACGTTTTGGTTCCGGCTCTATAGCCCACGCAGCAGGGTGTTTGGGTGACGTCTCAGTGGCATACTCACTCAGCAAAGCGACACCACTCTCCCGATCCTGTTAGGGTTTCCAATCGATTCTCTTCACTCAGTAATGCACCCACTGAGAATCATGTTGAAAGAGCCTTAATAATTGGTGATTCTATTGTAAGGAACGTGGAAATAGAGACTCCAGCCACCATTGTTAAATGCATTTCCGGGGCTCAAGCATCTGACATCAGATCAAATTTACAAGTGCTGGCTAATATTAAACGTAGATTTCCTAAAATTGCTATTCTTGTAATGATGTTTGGCTTCACCAGTTGGAGATCACTAAAGATAATGTTAAAGAGGTGTGTGAACTTGCAAAAACGATGTCCGACACTGTTAAATGCTCTTGCCCTTTCCCTGCTTGTTGTGGGGATGAGGTTTATAATAGTTTACTGTCACTGAATGGCTGGATGTCTGAGTGGTTGTTCTTTCACCTCAGAAATATTGCTAAGTTACGACACATGCTCTCTATTGCTGATTAATTTTAGAAAACATTCTGTCTTAGGTCAGTTAGGATCACTACTTTATTTTAAGTATGTGAAATGTCAGAATAATAGTAGAGATAATTATTTATTCCAGCTTTTATTTATTTCATCACATTCCCAGTGGGTCAGACATTTACATACACTTTGTTAGTATTTGACAGCATTGCCTTTAAATGTTTATCTTTGGTCATACATTTTGGGTAGCCTTCCGCAAGCTTCTCACAATACTGGAATTTGGCTCATTCCTCCAGACAAAACTGGTGTAACTGAGTCAGGTTTGTAGGTCTTCTTGCTCACACACACTTTTTCAGTTCTGCCCACAAATTTTCTATCGGATTGAGGTCAGGAAAAACTAATTCATGCATTCATGACCCCAAGACTAGATTATTGTAATGCATTACTAAGAGGATGTCCAGCAACTTCAGTAATTAAACTTCATTTGGTTCAAAATGCACCTGCCAGAGTGCTGACTAGAACCAAGAAATATGATCATATTAGCCCCATTTTATTGTCGTTACATTGGCTACCTCATATTAATTCGTATTAATTTTAACATTTTGTTAATGACATACAAAGCTTTGAATGGTCTATCTCCAAAGTATTTAAGTGACTTTCCATCACATTCATTATGATCACAAAATTCTGGCTTGTTAATAGTTCCTAGAATAACAAAATCCACAAAAGGAGGTAGATCCTTGTCCTATTTGGCTCCTAAACTATGGAAAAATCTCCCTAACACTGTTCGGGATTCAGAAAGACTCACTCAGTTTAAGACTAAAGAGTAAAGAATCTGTTTAGCTAGGCATGCACCTAATTTATCCATCAACTCACTTGTAGTACTTTCTGGCATCACCTTTGACTATTGATAAACTACACTCTTGAAATGGAATACATAGACTATCATTGAATTGCCAACAAAAGCCTTCATCAGCCAACTAACAAAGGACAATTGCATCTATATGAACTTCTGCCGATAATCCAGGATGGACTTCAAAGACATTAATCATTAAACTTACAGTTTATTCAATTATACAGTTTCATACAAATCTTTTTTTAAACACTGGACCTTAACACTTACTTAGTTTACTAATCTTAAACCATGACCTGCACTGCACATAAATAACTAATACTGGCATTATATTTATGCTGGTTAGCTAGAGGGGACTGGCACCCACAGTGAGTCTGGTTTCTCCCAAGGTTATTTTTCTCCACTAACCAACATCCTATGGAATTTTGTGTTCCATGCTACAGTCGCCTTCAGCTTGCTCACAGAGGTTCTAAATACAATTAATATTTGTTTTATTAACAAATTATTTAATTTTTATACACAACTAACAATCATATTTAATCAAAATTCACAATGATCACTCTAAGACTTTATAGATATTACACTTTAAATTTTTGTTAATGTATGATTTTCTGTATAGCTGCTTTGAAACAATGCATGTTGTGAAATGCACTATACAAATAAATATGTCTTGACGACTTGACTTACCTGTACAGAGAAACCTTCACAAATGATACATATGTTTATTAATATACTTGCGTGGATATAGCTCAACATACAATTAAAAGTAATGATGTAACAATTTATGTATTTCCTAAAATTCTTGTTCAATTCAATTCAAATTTCAATTTATGAATAAAATTATGAGTTGTACAATTCAAGAACAGGATTCATTACTTTCACACTGAAATTTCATGAGACACATCTGGCTGTCAAACACACATTGAGCTATGCATAACACATAATCCACACGTGTAATGTATGCGTAAAGTATGTGTAGTTTATGTGTATCTTATGTGTGTTTTCTCAGGTACTTGTTGAGTCTAAATAGAAGCACAACTTACAATATTTCAGTAGACAACCAAATTACAAGTCATATCATACTTCTCATGTGGTATAGTTTACTTCAATGCTATTTCTTTGTCAAATAGCAATGTCAAATGTAAATCAAGTCAATAACTGAAACATCAGCACCACATTAAATACTAAATAACATGTATATTATGTATATGTATTTCAATGTAAAATACTGATAATTCACCATCGTTGATAATAAATAATAAATAAATAAATACAAATAAAACAGACACTCTGGAGACCCATATACACTTTTGGCACTAGATCCATTTTTTTTTTTTTTTTTTTTTTTTTTTTTTTTACATTTTGGAAGAGATTGACTGAGGAATACCAAAGAGCTTTGGGCACAACTCTAAAAAATGGATGAGGTACAGGGTGTGGAATGAGGTCCCGGGACTCTAAAGACCCGAGGTATGCGTGTAAGGGTTAAAGCTGCCAAAAATCTAAATGGTGAAATTACGAGAATTATCAAATTCAGGAGAATTCACCCATATTAATGTCCTGCTGGTGGAAGATATTAACATAACAAAACACCATAATGACCATACTAGTTAAAAGCTTCTAAGAGCATTTTTTAAATTAGATGCATGCCTTGCTCTTTGAGATAAACATTGCATAATACCAAAAACATATCCCTCAATCAATCTCTTTGAAATATTACACTATGACAAAACCAAAAATTACCCCATTTGACTTGTTTTAAAATGAGATAACCCTTAAGCAACTCATTGCAAAACTGCTGCAATTTAAGTGACAGCTGCCCTTCTGCAACAAAGTTTATTTCAAACGCAAGCAGTTCCATTAATTTGATTTCCTCCACCTCCCAGAGTGCTGAATTTAATTATCATCCCTCCATCTAGTTTCCCCAGGGAGCCCTTCCCCCTCTACACTTTGTGACGCCCCCTCCCCCCCATGTGACATTATCCCCACTGTTCTGTCTGCTTGTTCCAGCCCACTATCACCTAGCTAGCTGTATGACTTTCATAATCTCTACACAATGTCTGATCCAGGACATTGTTAAAGGGATAGTTCACCCAAAAATAAAAATTCTGTCATCATACAATTTCATTGAATGGAAAAAAGATGAATGGGTCACCTGGGTGGAAATAATGATTTATTTGTTTACATATAGATGTCTCTGCTATACTTTTGTAATTATGTACAGAGGTAAGAACCTTAAGGAGACATTCTTAATTTGCAGTCCACTCTGAATAAAAAGAGGCAGCATCACCACAGGTGGTCCTTGAGAGCTTTGATTGCACTCAGTCAAGTACCTTGCTGTACTGGTGTGTGTGCATGCTTTTGTGTGACCATATATGCATACTGTATATGTGCCCTCAGTTGTGTGCTCATTTAAATTTAGCGTGTGTTTGTATTCATGTCATTTAGACCAACTTTGCAAGTCTGAATCAATGTTTAGTCATGGATAGCTTATAAACTTTTGTTTGTGAATGTGCAATTTTCTCTACAGGGGGCATATTATCATTTTCACAGGTTTGGCTGCAGTTAGTACAACCTGTGCACTACCGCCAGTGACTGCACTTGTTTATTCTTTGGGAGAATGCATAATAACAAATACCTTCTTAGCCAGATACATCTCATTTAGATATTAAGTCCTGCCTTATGTGGGAGGAGCCTCAGGCAATAGCCTTTCAAGAATTCACAATTGTGTTTATAAATATTTGAAAAGAAATAAGGGGAAATGGTAGCCTTATGATGAGACCATATTACCCATCTCCCAACTGTTAATGTGGTTCAATACGATATTGACATATTTAATAATGTATTTAAATTCATTGTGTTGAAATGAACTGTAATAATGTTTTTAAACATATTGTTTGTAAACTGTCTTACAGTATATCTTATACTGTATATACATTTGAAGTCAGAAGTTTATATACACCTTAGCCAAATACAGTTAAACTCAGTTTTTCACAATTCCTGACAATAATTGTAGAAAACATTCTGTTTAGGTGAGTTAGGATCACTACTTTATTTTAAGAATGTGAAATGTCAGAATAATAGTACAGAGAATTATTTATTTCAGCTTTTATTTAATTTATTACATTCCCATTGGGGTCAGAAATGTACAAAAACTTTGTTAGTATTTGGTAGCATTGCCTTTAAATGTTTAACTTTGGTCATACATATTGGGTAGCTTTCCACAAGATTCTCACAATACTGGATTTTTGGCCCATTCATCCTGTCCTGACAGAACTGGTGTAACCAAGTCAGGTTTGTAGGTCTCCTTGCTCGCACCCACTTTTTCAGTTCTTCCCACAAATGTGCTATTGGATTGAGGTCAGGGCTTTGTATGGCCACTGCAAACCTTGACTTTTTTTCCTTAAGCCATTTTGCCACAGCTTTGGAGGTATTCTTGGGGTCATTATCCATTTGGAAGACCCATTTGCAACCGCGATTTAACTTCCTGCCTGATGTCTTGAGATGCTGCTTTAATATATCCACATAATTTTCCTTCCTCATTATGCCATCTATTTTGTGAAGTGCACCAGTCCCTCCTGCAGCAAAGCACCCCCACAATATGATGGTGCCACCCCCATTCTTCTCTGTTGGGATGGTATTCTTTGGCTTGCAAGCCTCACTCTTTTTCCTCCAAACATAACAATGGTCATTGTGGCCAAACAGTTACATTTTTGTTTCATTAGACCAGAAGACACTTCTCCAGAAAGTAAGATCTTTGTCCCCATGTGCACTTGCAAACTGTAGTCTGGCTTTTTATGGTGGTTTTGGAGCAGTGGCTTCTTCATTGCTGAGTAGCCTTTCAGGTTATGTCAATATAGGACTTGCATTACTGTGGATATAGATACTTCTTTACCTGTTTCCTCCAGTATCTTCATAAGGTCCTTTGCTGTTGTTCTGGGATTGATTCGCACTTTTCACACCAAACTATGTTCATCTCTAGGAAACAGAATGCATCTTCTTCCTGAGCGATATGATGGCTGCGTGGTCCCATGGTGTTTATACTTGCGTACTATTGTTTGTATAGATGAACGTGGTACATAGAGGCATTTGGAAATTGCTCCCAAGGATGAACCAGACTTGTGGAGGTCCACAATTTTGTTTTCTGAGGTCTTGGCTGATTTATTTTGATATAACCATGATGTCAACCAAAAAGTTACTGAGTTTGAAGATAGGCCTTAAAATATATCCACAGGTACACCTCCAATTCAGTACACCTCCTGTCAGAAGCTAAATGGCTCTTTGTCTAAAGGCTTGACATAATTTTATGGAATTTTCTAAGCTGCTTAAAGGCACAGATAACTTAGTATATGTAAACTTCTGACCCAATGGAATTGTGATATAGTCAATTAAAAATTAAACAATCTGTCTGTAAAAATTGTTGAAAAAATTTGTTTTTAGTCAAGTTGATGTCCTAAATGACTTGCCAAAAATATAGCTTGCTAATATTAAATCTGTGGAGTGATTATAAATGAGTTTTAATTACTTCAGCATAAGTGTATGTAAACTTCTGACTTCAACTGTATATATACACCGATGAGCCAAAACATTATGAACATTATGATGCATAATATGCTGTTGGTCCTCCACGTGCCACCAAAACAGCACCAACCTGCCGAGGCATCGACTTTACAAGACCCCTGAAGGTGAAGCTCAATCGGATTGAGATGTGGGGAATTTGGAGGCCAGGGCAACACCTTGAACTCTTCATCATGTTCCTCAAACCATTCCAAAACAAAATGTGCCACTGCACTGAAAGAGGCCACTGCCATCAGAGAATACCATAGCCACGAAGGGGTGTATCTGTTCTGCAACGATGTTCAGGTAGGTGGCACGTGCCAAATCGACATCCACGTGAATGGCCGGACCAAGGTTTTCCCAACAGAACATTGCCCAGAGCATCACAATCCCTTTTCCAGTTTGTCATCATCCCAAAGTACATCCTGGTGCCATCACTTCTCCTGGTAAATGCTACACATGTACACAGCAATCCACGTGATGTAAAAGAAACTAGGACTTATCGGATCAGGCAACCTTCTTCCACTGCTCCAAGGTCCAGTTCTGATGCTTGAGTGCCCATTTTTGGTGCTATCAATGGTGGATAGGGGTCATCATGGGCTCTCTGAAAAGTCTGGAGGCTACACTGCCCCATACGTAGCAGGGTATGATGCACTGTGTGTTGTGACACATTCATCCCGTAACCATCATTAAACATTTTTGTGACTTGTGCCACAGTAGACCTTCTGTCGGTTCAGACCAGACAGGATAACCTTTATTGCCCTTGCACATCGATAAGCCTTGGGCACCCAACACCCTGTCACTAGTTAGTGGTTTGTCCCTCCTTGGACCACTGAAGGAAGGTACTCACCACTGCTGACCAGGAGCACCCAACAAGCCTTGCCATTTCAGAGATGTTCTGACCCAGTCGTCTGGCCTTAACAATTTTTTTCTTGTCAAAGTCCCTCAGGTCTTTAGTCCTGCCCATTTCTCCTGCATTCAACATGTTGACTATTAGAACTAATTGTTTGCTTACCATCTAATCTACCCAGACCTTGACATGTGGCCTTGTTAAGAGATTATCAATGTTATTCACTTGGTCATAATATTTTGGCTCATCATGTATATACAGTACTGTGCAAACGTTTTAGGCACTTGTGAAACATTTTGTATAGTGAGGATGTCTTCAAAAATAATGCCATAAATTGTGTTAATTTATCAATAAATGTCAAACAAAGTTAACATAATAAATGCTAAATTAATATTTGGTGTGACCACATTTGCCTTCAAAACAGCACCAATTCTCCTAGGTACACCGGGACACAGTTTGTATTGGTTGTTGGCAGATAAAATGTTCCAAGCTACAGTTCTTCTATTCAATTGCGTCTGTCTCTTCCTGTAATCCTAGATGAAATCCCATCTGTTGCAGGGCTCCCTGTTTCTTCTATTCTATTCTATTCTATTTGCAAAAGGAAGGCTTGGAAGTCTCAAATTTACATTTCCTATTGACACACTAAAGTTGAAGATATACTGTAAATAACCATATTAAGACAAATGTTTTTGTAAAGCATCTTATTTGCATAAACCTTTTGCACAATATGTATATATATTTGGAATTCATTTATACTGACAAATGTCTAGGTTTAGTAGGGTAATTTGGTTTTTATAAAATTTTGAGGTAGCCAATATGCAAAAATAATAATAATAACATATATTATTATAATTAAAATAACAATAATAATATGAGTATTATTATCATTTGTGTCAATTTAATTATTTTATGTTATTATTATTATTATTATTTTGTTTTTAATTATTATTTTACCACAATAAGATTATAATAATTATTATTTTATATAATAATAAAAATATAATAATTTTTATTACAATTCTGTTTTCCATGAAAATTATGCACAATCATTGTTTGAAGGATTAAATAAATTGCCAAATGCCAAATACAAAACAAAACAATGCAAAAAAAGAAAGAAATCCCCGCCCACCCCACCCCATTTTTTTTTTAAAAATTTTTTATTTTTTTTTTGCTGGGTCTCTGGCGGATACAGAGCGAACGCTCTGCCCTCCTCCGCCATGTGATGACGGACAGACTGTATCACCTAAGCGATGGCTTGAAGTCACTCTCATCAGCAACAAAGCAAAGCCACAGCAGCGGCACTGACGTAAACCATCCACCACATCACCGGAACCATAAGGACCTGGATCGAGACCGTATCGTCTCCTCTTGAAGGACATACAGGATGGAATTTTAGCGTTGGAGAAAGACTGGAATCGTGCGTCCTGATGATGCTCGTACTCCAATTTATGCCTACATTTGCAATGCGTGTTAAATGGAGACTTATGACAAGAGATGATGCAGGGTGCCGCATGATGATGATAGGATAGAGTAGAGCTTATGGTGGTCGTATTGTTGATGTTTTCGGTGTGGAATGGAATAACGGAATGGATTTTGTGGTCTATTTAATGAACAAACGTCACCAGATTGATCATATACACACACGCACGATGTCAGCCTGCTTAAGCCATACATACAATTGATGGGTGAATGTATGTGAATTATGTTACAGTAATAACTCACAATACAGGTAAAACTCACAAGGACTTAACTAACAGTGTCATAGCTTACTCAGGACCATCTCCAAAGTCAGGTTTTTATTTGAAAGCACTGCAGTGAGAGGGCACTTTATGGTTGGCATTTTTCATGATCAATTATAATATACATAGTACATAGTACATAGTACAGTAAAGTATATATAGCATTGATCCAGTGAAGGACAATGACTCATTTACAAGCAGGCCTCTCTCCAGAAACCCTGGAGAAAGCCAAGGTGGAGCTAAAGGAGAACCCCGACACTTTGCACCAGGACATCCAGGAGGTGAGGGACATGATCATCACCCGTCCAGACATTGGCTTTCTCAGGACAGACGACGCATTCATCCTGCGCTTTCTCAGAGCACGGAAATTTAACAATTTCGAGGCCTTCCGTCTCCTGGCCCAGTACTTTGAGTATCGCCAACAGAACCTGGATATGTTCAAGAACTTGAAAGCCACCGATCCGGGCATTAAACAGGCTCTGAAGGATGGATTTCCCGGGGTTCTGTCGAATTTGGATAGATACGGGAGGAAGATACTGGTTCTATTCGCTGCGAACTGGGATCAGAGCAGGTGAGGTGCTATTGGATTTTGGATAATTGTGCGCAATGACGCGCAGTCTCGGTACTGTCTGTTTTAGCACCACTCATCATTCACTGTTCTCTAGAGCATGACGTGTAGGCTACCCATTGTGGATGTGTTAAATTAAAGTGAAATGTCGGTCTTTACCATACAGTGTTCACGTTACACATATTTTACGTCAATTTGTTTAATTTATAGCCTGCTTTATTTATGGTGTAGTTTCGTGGTTAAAGATCTAAGTTGGTAACCAAAAACTATTCCCATTGTGCTCTTGAGTAAAGCACTTCACCAATAGTTAGTCTACTCATGGAAACTTTATATGTAATAAGAGTACTGTAAATGGATTTGGATAAAAGTGTCTGCTAAACAACAAATTAGAATTAGGAGTAATAATAATGATAAGTTGCTTTATAGTGCTTGCATTATATTGGTAAGTGTATTGATGTGTGTATTGGCCAAATAAGAAAATATTATATACCGAATGTCAAAATTTGATTTATGAGCCTAACAGGTGTTTCATACCTTTGATCTACAATTCCTCCCTCCCGCTGTTGTACAGGCTATGTTTACGTCATATGTTTGGTCAGCTGTTATGATATTCCCATGCTGTAGCCAACATCACACCTCCCTATTGTACCATCTGATCATTTAAATGTGTTTAAATGGTGAATCTTTAATGGTGTACAATGATTAGTGGAAAAATATTGACAAAATAATGCATGGTATAAAACTTTTTATCTCAACTCAAACACAAAAATGGGTAAACAAAGGCAAAGTTTAAGATTTTCATTTTAGCTGTAACTTTAACACAAAAGTGTCTTATTTTTTTTTTTTTACTTTTAACAAAGATAACAAAGTGTCTTTCTAAAACAATTCATACAAGATGTGCCACAAACCAACTTAAGAGGATGAATAAATGGTTTAGCATAGAAAAAGTTTAGCAGTAGTTTAAAAAACAGGTTTATAAAACATAACATTAATTTTAGTTTTGTCTTTAACACTGTCTTACATTTTTACATTTAACAAAGAGGAGAAAGTACCTTTCTTAAATGATAAGTAAAGGATGTGCTGCAAACTACTCCACATATTCACTTAGCATGTTTATGTTACTAAAACACAGTGATGTCTTTCGTTCAATTTTAGTTGTCTTTAACACTTGTATCTTTAAGTATGTTCATTTTTACTTTTAATAAAGAGGGGAAACGTGTTTCCAAAACAAAATGTTGTGAATCAAACTGTTAATTTATAGATAATGAACAAATGGTTTAACAAATATAAAGTCTAACATTACGTTATGTAATCAAACAGAGTTGTTACTAAAACACGATAAAGCATTTCATGTAATTTTAGATGCAGCTTTAACACAAATTGTCTTGCATTTTTACTTTTGACAAAGAGAAAAAAAAATTGTTTTTAAACAAAAGGTATTAACTTGTCAAGCATATCACTAACATAGACATATTAAAGATGATAAACAAAAAGGTTTAACATAAAATATGTTTAGGGTTTTTTATTTCAACAAACACTGTTTTTAATCATATATCATACATTATATTTCAAATGTATCTTTAGCACAAAGAATCTTAAATTTTTCTGATTAAAGTCCTTTCTCAAGAGCTTCCAAGCGATAATGAGTTCTTATGGGCACTCAGAGGCCTGGGATGGGAGGGGTTTCAGGTTATGCACATACCTCCTGTTCACACCTTGATCAGATCAGACGGGGTCTTGTGTGGTCCTTCAGGAAAAAAAGATGGTGTGATGAGTTTCCTGGCCTTTTATGATTTCCTTTCACTGAAAAACATGGTGAAAACCAAACGTGTGAAAAAATGAAGAAAAAAAGTGATTATTGTGTCTCTTTTTTTCTTCAAAGCAAAATGTTATTTAACTGTTTTAAAACATTGTTCATTGGTTTTCTCTTGTATATGTTTCTGTTAACATCTGTATTTGATTACTCATCATGGCTCTGTATTTGATATATACATGTCTTTAATAAGCTGGTGTGTAAAATTTACATCAGCAAGAGAAGTGCGATAACAGATTTGCAACATATTTAACAAATAGACTAAAATAGGTCTCTTAAGTAGAAAGTATTTTCACGTTTAGTTTTTAAAAACTGAGAGATGAATAATCAAATATCTCCAAGGCAGTTTTATGTGAAACGGCTCTGTGTCTGGAGGAACTCATCTGTTTGCAGAATAAAATCTCCTTTGAAGCATGTGATGGTTCACATGGTGGTACAATTAAACGTATGAATAAAAGGAAGTTAGGAGTGTTTAGGAAAGTTTCAAAGGGGTACTCTATCTGAAATTTTGAAATTAAACACAATTTTGAACCAAACTTGTGAGAATGTAAAACAATCGAGTCACTGAAATTGTAACTATTTCAATCTTACTAAAGCTGTACATTCCCCTTTACCAATTAATAAAACTGGGGAAATCCATTTTACACACTGAAACATTATTTAAAACTGTTGAACAATGTTCACATTTGAATTTACATGGGATTTTATGATAACTGAGTATACCATAAAAATTGTGAATTATAACTATTCATTTTGCAAGTGATTACAAAAATCTTTCTGTTCTTTAAAGTAATTATATTTAATTATTGTCCTGTATTAAAGAGGGTAATACTTCTTTAGCAACATATCTCTGCCTTCATGGATCACAACATTACATGGAGCACTTGATGGACAAAAATAAAAACTTTTAGTTTTTTACCTTTGCTTGTGTTCTCTAAATTAAAAATAGTCAGTAAATTTACACTATAGGTAACACACAGCAGAGCTTCCGCATGTCACATTATTATTATTCTAAATTATATCTCTGTTATTTGTAATAAGACTAGAATTTACTACACTTCCTGATCACTAAATCAGTGTTATTGCATTACTACTGTACTAAAACTGTTTTAAATAATGTTTCAGTGTGTAAAATGGATTTCCCCAGTTTTATTAATTGGCAATGGGGAATCGTCTAGGTTATGTATGTAACCTCCGTTCCCTGATGGAGGGAACGAGACGTTGTGTCGAAGAAGCGACAATAGGGGGCTCTCTTGAGCGACGAATATGCTTCTGATCTATGAAAAAAGGCCAATGAGAAGTTGGCAGACAGTATTTGCATACCCCGCCCCCAGACATGCGGGTATAAAAGTGGGGAAATACGTCGAGTTCATTCATTATTTTTCTGAAGAGCCAGAAATGGTCCGGCCACAACACTGGCTTGGCTCAGCGACGTGGCCGGGAGGACACAAAATCTTGTTCCCTCCATCAGGGATCGGAGGTTACATACGTAACCTAGACGTTCCCCATCTGTCGCTCACTTCGACGTTGTGTCGAAGAAGCGACACTAGGGGTCCAATTTAAATCACGCCATGCGTTGAGTCGTGTATGTGTTCTGCTGACACAGGAATGTATTTTGGCAGGTATTTTACAAGCAGAGGCGACCAGCTGTGTCAGACTGCACGTACCCTTCCCCAATGCCCCCAAAAAGTTGTCGGAATCCTTCTGGTTACCCTAGGTAGGGGAGCAAGGCGATGCTTGCCAACCTGGGAACGGGCCAAGCCTGGTTGGGCCTCTTTTCTCTCTGTTTCTCCGCATAGAGCAAGAATGGCCGGGGCCCTTACACGCATCGAGGGAATGGGGACTTACCCAGTTTCCTATTCTTTCAGGGGCAAAAGACCCTGTGGAGACCACCCCTGCCCTGAAGGGGAGGTAAGAGTGGTGAATATATCACATGGGTTTTTTAGGCGGCATGTGGAAATAGCGCAGTGGTAGATCCATTAGAGGGGGGAGTTGCTACAACACAGCGAACGGAGGGCAGCTGGGACTGCCTAAGGGAGACACGGGTCCACTTCATAAGGGGACCATACCGTGGACAATACACACAGGGGGAGACCACATAGGAGTCCTGACCTGTGGAGCACCTATTCCAGTACAGGGTAGATTAAGTACCTGCAGTGTATTGGGTTGGCGAGTAAAAGGGCTAGGGAGGAATCGTCCAGGGATCCGAATGAGTGGGATCTCCTGGGAGAGAAAGCGCACAGTTTTACCAAAGCACGTACCGGACACAGCAACGAAGGGGCTGGGTCTGCCTCCTCCCGGGGCAGTGCTTGCAGGTTCACTACCTGGTCTCTAAAGGGCGTGGTAGGACCCTTGGGCACTTAGCCCAGTCGCGGTCTTAGGATATCAAACGTGTCTGCCGGACCGAACTCCAGGCAAGTGTCGCTAACAGAGAACACTTGCAGGTCCCCGACCCTCTTGATGGAGGCAAGCATGATCAGCAGGGCCGTCTTTAGAGAGAGGGCCCTGAGTGCAGCTGATTCTATTGGCTCGAAGGGAGGTCTCTGAAGGCCCGAGAAGACCACTAAGAGGCCCCATGAGGGGAACAGGCTTGGCCGGGAGGGATTTAACCTGATAATTAAGTCGGGCTTACCCAAAGACTTGTCTTCTACTGCGTCGTGGTGGGCCGCAATGGCAGTGACATACACCTTTAGGGTGGAAGGGGACAGCCTTCCCTCCAGCCTCTCCTGCAGAAATAAGAGCACTGACCTAACTGCGCACTTCTGTGGGTCTTCCCCCAGGAAGAACACCAATTTGCGAACAGGCGCCACTTGAGGGCGTAAAGATGCCTGGTAGAGGGGGCTCTGGCTTGGCTGAATGTGTCTACGACGGCAGGTGGTAGACCAGCTGGATCTTCTGCGTCCCGTCCAAGGGCCAGACGTGGAGGTTCCAAAGGTCTGGGTGTGGATTCCAGAGCGTGCCTTGTCCCTGAGATAGAAGGTCTTTCCTCAGGGGTATTTGCCAGGGAGGGGCTGTCACGAGGAGTACAAGGTCCGAGAACCAAGCAATAAGGAGCCACTAGAGTGACTCATCCTCCCTGACCTTGCACAGCACCTGTGCAAGAAGGCTCACTGGAGGAAAATACATACTTGCGTAGCCCCGCAGGCCAGCTGTGTGCCAATACGTCTGCCCCGAGGGGAACCTCTGTTCGGGCGTACCAGAGCGGGCAGTGGGAGGTCTCTCGGGAGGCAAACAGGTCTACCTGGGCCTTGCTGAACCGTTCCTAAATAAGCTGTATCAACTGGGGGTGAAGCCTCCTCTCTCCACTGGGCAAGCATTGTCGTGACAGCGCGTCCGCTACCACATTGAGGTTGCCGGGGTGTGAGTGGCACGCAGCAACTTGAGTTGTCGGTCGTGACCAGGACGTGTTGGGACACCTGCTGCAATGGTACTCCTGCCAGTAGAAAGCAGAGGTTTGTCCAGGGTTTGAATGTTTGGCGGCAGGCGTGGGTGGTCATCACAGGGTGTGTGCCGCGGCACCATGCTCCTCTCGGGACTCGGGTCTGAAGCCAGTGCTGAAGCTGTCTCATATGCATATATGCGGAGGATGCCATATGCCCCAGGAGCCTCTCAGACCAATGTGCCTGGCCTGAGGGTGGCGAGACATCTCAGCACTGACTGTGTTCGTTGGTGAGACGTGCTGACATTGAGACCGAGTCTAACTCCATGCCAAGAAAAGAGATGCTCTGAACCAGGAAGAGCTTGCTCTTCTCCCAGTTGACCTGAAGCGCCAAGCGGCTGAGGTGCCTGAGCACCTGGTCTCTGTGAGCGCATGGTAATTCTCGCAAGTGGGCCAGGATAAGCCAGTCGTCGAGGTAATTGAGTATGCGAATGCCGGCTTCTCGGAGCGGGGCAAGAGGGGACAGAGACATGCCGAAGGGGAGGACTTTGTACTGATACGTCTGGCCGTCGAACGAAAACCGTAGAAAGGGTCGGTGTTGAGGCAGAATTGAGACGTAGAAGTACGCGTCCTTCAGGTCTACCGCTGTGAACCAATCTAGATGCTGGATGCAAGTTAGAATGTGTTTTTGCTTTAGCATTTTGAACGGGAGTTTGAGCAGAGCCCGGTTGAAAATTCGTGGGCATCTAGGGTAGTGAGAGCGGATGAGCGAGTGGCTTTATGACGAGTGGAGAGGGTTGTTGGGAAAAATGGGACCGGGGGGTTGAGGCTGTGAGCGGCGCGCATACCCCAGGAACCAGTCATCCAACCGCGATGGCTGTGGGGAGGATGGAGGGTTCCAGTCCAAGCCCACACAGGCGGCGGCCCGGGAAAGCATGTCGGTCATCTGAGCGTCAGCCTCAGCCTGGGCGTGCTGTCCCGAAGGCGGCAGCCCAGGGGAGTCATCCGCGTCAGACGCCGCACTCTCCGATGCAGCGGCGAGCTCATCCACTTCGAGCTCCAGAGGATATGCAGGCTTGCTGTAAGATGAGCCGCTGTTGCCTCGAGCACGTACGGGAGTCAACGAGCATGCTGGGGGACGGGTGGTCCGAGGGGGCGTACCTCATCGGAGCTGCACCCACTGCCATCCCCAGATCGCCTCCATCGCTGGAGTGGTGTGCTTTCTATTGAAAGCGAGCTGCGACCGCAACGTTGCCATGGTCATGCCCTCGTAATGAGAGCATGAGCCGTTCACAAACGCTGCCTCGGTGTGATCGCTGCCCAGACACACGAGACAACGCCTGTGGCCGTTTGAAGCAGAGAGCACTCTACCGCATCTAGGAACTACACAGGGGCGGAAGGGCATCTTTAAAAAGATGCGTCCTGAAAAGGACGTTCAACGCCGCTGTGTATAATGCTCTTTTAGAGGAAAATACTCTTTTAATAAAAGAGTATTCACTGCCGTGCAGAGAAGTAGAAATGACGCTGTAGTGCGCCGTAGATCCAACAGCAAGCAGAGCATCAGAGGAAGAAAACAGGAACAGATGTGTGACTCGCAGCAGACTGCATGCACTACCATCGGCTCCGAAGAAAATCTCTGAATGAACTCAGCGTATTTTCCCGCTTTTATACCCATGTCCGGGGGTGGGGTATGCAAATACTGGCTGCCAACTTCTCATTGGCCTTTTTTCATATATCAGAGGCATATTTGGTGCTCAAGAGAGACCCCTAGTGTCGCTTCTTCGACAATGTCGAAGTGAGCAACAGATGGGGAATCTTGGTTATTCATGTTTTTTGAGACATTACATAAGAAACTAGCACAAATCATTCTGATTCAAAGTAATGACAGCATCATCAAATCAATGCCAACCATGCTAAAATAAAAATATACATTATAAACTCTGAATGTACTGTATGTACTTGTTACTATTGTCCCATGTCTTCCAAACATCATCTGCAGCCTGAAACTGAACTTTTAATAGGAAGTTTGGATTGAATGCACTTGGCTTCATAGAGAGCAATAGGTGGCTAGCTTGCTCCCTTGCTCTCTATTTAGTGAATTAATTAACCTCCAGTGTGTTGTCTGTCTTCAATGGTCTCAGAACAGTTCAAAATGTACCTTATTTTCATCTTAACTCCATATAAAGACTCATTTTCTGCTTTTGGATGAACCCATTAATTCTCAGTGTGATATTTACCGTAAATATAGTATTTCTAAGAAAGAAAAAAGTGCTATAGTACAGATTAGTGTACATAGTGTTTAGCAGTGTGGCTTTTGTGATAAATCGCTCAAATAATTAAAAAAAGCAGATCAGATGAAACTAGATGATCTTCTGACTCAAACAGGTTTCAATGTAAAAACTTAATTAGGTTTCTTACAAGATGTAGTTTTGTTTGCCGGTTCTCCCAAAGACAAACTCTGTCATGGTCAGCGTAATGTTGTTTTGTCACATGACTCCATGCGTCAGAAGTTTAACCCTTTACTGACAACCCACATTCTTCTGAATTGAGATCAGTTGGTTAAACAAATTTTAATTACGCGTTGTCTATAGTGAAGCCAAAAAACAACAACCAAGTATGTGTAAACGGGGTCATACAAGGTTAATGTGATGACCTACACATGTAGTTACTCTGCTAGGACACCTGTGTGAACTTTAGGAAAACTGACTTCATACATCCTCTAAAATATGACTTTGACTAAGTAATTGCAAAAGTGATTGCCCAGAAAAGTTAGTTCTATGAAAAGCATTATTTGTTTGCAGACAACACTTATATTTGAAATCCAGTGCAATGGCATTCATAATGTGTCTTAAGTGTTCAAATAACTTTAAGGCCCACTGTACCAAATGTATGCATTACGCTCACTCTTTAAAAATCATATCATGTTAGTGTGTTAGTGTGAATTACATTTATATAATGTTTTGTGAGAAGCATGGTTATTCAACAGTCTGCCTCTAATGTTAGAATTCAGTCTACGCTCTTTAATCCTGCGAGTACACAATGATTATATCAAACGTCCTTTGAATCCACTTTAGTCGTACCATTGCCTCTGATGGCAGGGCTCTTGGCATCCTCTCACTGGAATAATATGTAAAAAGCACAAGGGTCAAGTCCAAGTGCCTTATTTGCTAGATTTATACAAGCATTCAAGGAAGAGGACTTGAGCTTTCTATCCAAACTTTAACAAATAACTAATTTATTCCCCCCAAAACACAAGTCTTTCTTTAACTGGTGGTGTAGAATGACATGTGTAGATGTGATCAACATTAAGCAACCTATTAGGTAACTGTTGTATGAGAAGACACTTTTTACATGCTTGATTTAAAGGGATAGTTCACCCAATGTAAAAATTCTGTCATCATTTATTTGCCTTCATGTTGTCACAGACCTGAATGCTAGCCTCAGTCACCATTTACTTTTATTGTTAAAAAAAGAAAAACAAAATATGCAATGAAAGTGATTAGTGACATTTTGACTAACTTTTGTGTTCCATGGAAGAAAGTCAAACAGGGTTGGAACAACAAGAGGGTGTGTAAATGATGACAGAATTTCGATTTTTTAATAAATTATCCCTTCAGCGGTTGTTTGGAAACCTCCCTAAAGTCTTGTGCTTATCTGCAGGTACACTTTTGTGGATATTCTGCGAGCTATCTTACTTTCTCTGGAGGCAATGATAGAAGACCCTGAGCTACAAGTTAACGGATTTGTCTTGATCATTGACTGGAGTAACTTCACTTTCAAACAAGCTTCCAAGCTAACTCCAAGCATGCTGAGATTGGCTATTGAGGGCCTACAGGTAACACAATTATTTGTTTCTAATCTATTTGTTCTGTTTTTATAGAAACATTAAGTATTTTACAATGTATTCTTTAAATCAGTGCCTCATTCATCTTCAAACTATTCTCAACATATCACTTACACGCTTCAGTTGATATTACTGGAAGCTATGTATTCAGTTGTATTACTAACATCTGGATATGAAACAAAGGAACAGAGAATATACAATGTTTATGAAGACTGTATCAGGGTTTCAACAATGATCAAAAATGCATTTGTGCCATTGGGCAGGTACAGAAATTCCTCTCCACATCTAACATTTGCTAGTCTCTTTGTGAGTTACATGAATGGCAGCTGACCCAATGATCTAATGCAAGGAAACACAGTTTGCATGGAAATTAAGAATGAAGTATGCTTAATTTACTCAATTAAGGTGTCATTTATTGTTTTAATTATGGAGACACAGTGAGTGATTTGATTGAACCTCAAACAATCCATATCTTTGGCTAAATGCACAAAAGGAGTCAATGCAATGATCGATCATGTGGAATCACAGAAGTGAACTGGTTTTATTAATTAAAAATGGGTACTGGAGCTTTCAAGCTTCATAAAGGACACAAAAGCACCATTAAAGTGGTCCACGTGACTATGTCTGCTATATTCCATGACTTCTGAAGCAAATGATAGCTCTATGTGAGGAACAGACCAAAATTGAAGCCATATTGAGATGAATAAGAGTAAACGATGACAGAAGATTTATTTTTTTGTGAACTATTCCTTTATTAAGACTGAATCAACCTGGCTACATTAGGTAATAGCAAGAAAATCAGGTTAGAGGTACAATTATTTCACTTTTTACAGTATATGTAATAGTATAGTGCTATTATTTGTATGTTATTGTTTGTTCAATGTGGAAGTAACATTTGAAACAAAGCATTTTATCAGTTTATTGCAATGCTAGATATTTCGAGTCTTTTCATTCCTTTTCAACCTAAAATAGGAGAAGCACATTCTGGACATTTAAAACTACTGTGACAGCACTATCACAGATAACTGAGCAGCAAACAGCCATTGTGTTGTAAAATTGTCTCTGTCCATTTATCACAAACAAATCTGTGCAGAGACATAGTTCATTTTCAGAAGCAGCCTCTTGAAACCTCTCATTTAGTCATCACTTCTTTGTGGAGAGCATGGGTCTGATATGATGTGTAGGCAGTATGGAGAGAGGCCTGTTGACTGAATATTAATGTAGGTCCATGATGAGGCTATTCAACATTCCAGTGCCTCTTCAGACAGATTAGCCGGTGAATAATTTATCACTGCCATTAGCATTTTGCATCCAGAATGTGCTATTCCAGTCATGTGATGCTATGTGAAGGTTGGCCGCTTAAAGGCAAGCTCCGCTTAAACTTTGCTATAATTATCCTTTTAAGCAATATTAACAGGTGAGAACAGTAATAGTTTTGTTTGTTATATTGTGCTGGGAGGGCAGCATGTCAAAAAATTTCGAAATTATCGGCCTGTGGGGACATTAAAAAGGGTACGCGTCCTTCAGGTCTTGGGGGACCCGACTCAACAGCGCCATACCTGCCGTAAAAACACGATGTCCGGCGGTCATTATAATGACAGCCGTGAACACTGGATATGTGACCCAGGGAGTGAGGAAACATCTTTTTTTTTTTTTTTTAAATGTGGGTACCGCAGTCCGCCAACAAAGGATTCCGGCCCTCCAACGGGGGATGGAGTGGTCTGTTCACCAGCTCCAGGCCTGTAGCGGGTCTCCACGTCCCTGGGCCGCCCATATCAGTGGCGCTTCGAAGCCTTTCTCTGGTTTTTGGCAGCGTGAGACAGGAGTATCTGCTTCCTGTGGGGGGCTCTACGCTGGTTCCGACCCACTGTGCAGTTCTCTCCGCGCCTTGGCTTGGTGCACTTGCAGGAGAGCCGTGGTGTGCAGGGCAGTTGCGGTCAAATTCGTGAGCTCCTCATGCACCTCTGGGAAGAAAGGGACCAGGGCGGGGCAGGGCTGTGAGTGGCACTCCGAACCCAGGATCCAATCATCAAGCCACGAGGGTTCAGGGCAGGGAAGAGGGTTCTTCTCCAGCCAAACACTCGCAGCCGCCCGGGCAAGCATGTCCATCAGCTCCGCATTGGCCTGCGACTGGGCAACCGCACCGAAGGTGGTAGCCCAGCCGAGTCCTCGGCGTCAGACTGAACCAGCCTGATCTCTGATGCTGCTATTGAGAGTTCATCCCCTTTGTGAGCCCCGAATGAGACCGTAAACTCGCCCTGAGATGATCCGGTGGTCTCATCTCAGAATGAGGGCGAACGAGCTTACTGGGGAATGGGAGGGCCGTGGGGAGTTACCTGGTGGAGTGGCTCTGATTGGGGTCCCCAAATCACCCCCAGTTCTAACCGACGTGGCCTCAAACCTGTAGGTAGAGGGACTGAGGTTGGAACCGCTGTGGTGGCTTTCCCTCTAACAAAGGAAATCCACGACCGCAACATTGCCATGGTCATGTTCTCGCAGTGAGAACATGACCCGTCCACGAACGCTGTATCCACGTGGGCTGTGTCCAAGCTCATAAGACAGCGATCGTGGCAATCAGAAACAGAGGGGTAATGACCGCAACCAGGAATTAAACACAGACAGAAAGGCATCTTTAAAAAAGATGCTCTCTATCAGTGCCACTCTTTTAGAAGGGAAAATATACTCTTTTAGACTGTCGAAGGGCCAAGGGGCGTTCTCTGCACTCCACTGGTGCACGAAGGGGAGAAGCCACTGTAATGCACCGTTAACTCTAACAGTTCTTTAGAGGTGAATAGAATGGCAGAGGATTCAGCTCGCTGAACACAACCGCTCGGCTCTGAAGAACAAATCTGAATGAGTGGTTGCGAGCCAGCTCCTTTTATACCCTTATGTCTGGGGGAGTGGTTGCAAATTTCACTCGCTAATTCCTATTTGCATTTTCTCAAAGATCAGAGGTTTTTGTGGCTCCCAAGGGCAACCCCGATTATTTTGGCTAATATTTATGCACCCAACACTGATGATCAGAACTTTTTTATAGACCCAGAGGAGAATCTGGGATCCTTCATGACAAGGTTTTGGTTTGGAGACTTGATCATAGTAATGCAAAAGTGTGTAGACCCTTTAGAGCACCGTTTACACTTCAGAGGATGTGAAGACTTCTGAATCCATCTAAAAGTGACTATACCTTTTTTCATCAGTTAATAAGATTTACACAAGAATAGATTTTTTGTTATATCTAAGTCACTTATTCCATCTACCACTGACTGCTCAATTGGGTACATTCTAGTTTCAGATCATCGTGTGTTCAGAGATGTTGCCACATATAGAGCAAAGAAAATCATATAGATGGCGCTTCTGTACATCCCTTCTACAATACCCTGAATTTCGACAAACGTTAAAGACAGAAGTCAATGTTTATGTAGAAATCAACTGGTCCTCAGTGCCCTCTGTGGGCGTTGCATGGGAGGCGCTTTAGGCAGTTCTTAGGAGTGGATCAATATGCCTCATTCATTAAAAAGATCAAAGCACAAGAATTCATAGAATTGGAAAAGAGTATTAAAACTGCTGAAACAGAGCTGAAGAGCCGAATGTCATCCAAAGTGCTTAGAGAGCTGACCCAGCTAAAATATAGGTACAATACTATTCTGTCATAGAAGGTTAAGTTTTGGTTATTCAGGGTAAGACAGACATATTTTGAGTCGGGGGACAAAGCAGTTTTTTTCCACCATTCCTTCAGTGAAGTCTTCTGGAGGCAATATATTTACTTCTGCCACAGATATTAATAAAGATTTTAAAGAATTCTATTTTGTTCTTTATTCCTCTACAGCTTTGTCTACTGATAAGGATATTAGCAAATTCTTAGAGTTAGTTGAAGTGCAAACTAATGGATTCATTTCAGATTATTTGGTAGGGGAACCAGGCAAAGCTGTCCTCTCCCCTTTATTGTTCTGTCTTGCCCTGGAAACATTAGCAGCCACAATAAGAAAAGAGGATGATTTTCCTGGTGTTGTAATTCCTTCACCAAATTTTCAGGATACAGGGTGAAATTGTCTAAATCGGTAGCTCTTGTTAGTTCATAGTGCATTAACTACTGTTAACATAAAACTTTTGATGAAATTAACATTAACAAGATTAATGCTGTAAAAGTATTATTCATTGTTAGTTCATGTTAACTAATGTTGTTAACTAATTTCAACATATGTAGTTACTGTTTTTTGAATAGTTTAAGACCACTTTGCCTTATACATGAATGTAATTTTTTACCTCAAATTCAATTAACATATATGCAGTTGGCAAAGTGTTTTCTAAATGCTTAAATAAAGAAGAAGATGAACGTTCGAATGACAGGTGTTAGGTCCTGTGGTTCAGTGCTGTGACACTGACAGAACTCAATATGTGCATTGAGTCATTAAACATGACGTTTAATGCCTAAGGGAAATTTGCACAGCTCTCCGACCCAAAAGTGCAGGGTCATGTGAGGGATTACATCAATTAGAGGATGGCATTGTCCATATGGACAACTGTCTGTATTTATCATCAACATAAGGACGAATCTACTTTAAAATATTTTTTTTGTGGTTCAGTGCTTTCTTCATTTATGTGTGCCTCAAAATATGCTCCTTCACAAGCTGAAGTCAAAAAATTTTTTGTTCAGACTTTTGTCAGTCTTTAAAAAAACTAAACCTGTCATGGGCTTCACTCAAGCTATTTTGGAAATCTAGGCAGCATCCTTGCTGCCCAATCAGTCAATGACAAAACCAACCAGGTCTCATAAAATGTCATATTAATTAGTACAAGATGGTGGAATAGTGATAAATCATTACAAAAGCAAAAACTTATGACTTTTAATCACATTAAGACAAATAAACAAACCAACAAACTATTTTATTGTGAGTTTTCCTAAGATTACGTAATTTGGAATGAGACCAAGAAAGCGTAGTAAAGGTTATTAACATACATTAGTCATTTGTTTTGCATAAAAAATATGCAATGAGTAACCAGATTTCTTCACAGATGTTTTCTTTCTTTAAATAAAGTGTTGGATTGGAGGCTAGCTAAAATGTGATGCCTGTATTGTACGGTTAGAAATTTCAGTTTGTTGATTGGTTACATGCATATAATTAGTTACTACAATGCTTATCTCAGTAGAAATGGAGATTTGAGTTGGACTAAAAATTGGAAAATTCTGCATATACATCGACAGCATTCAACATTCCTTAGATGCCATTTTTCAACCAACCTACAATCATAAGTAGTGAAGGATGTATCTGTACTGCCTTCAAAGGCAGACAGGATGTTACACAATTTTTTCAGCTTTTGGACCAAGCCAAGAAATAGAATTCAATTAACAAATAAATATAAGAGTCAGTACATGGAATTGAATGAGAAAGTTCATTAAAAAGATTTCTTCAAACTGATTCACTCACAACTCAAACAATACTAGTCAGAAAGCAAAGGCAAGGATAGAATGGATACAAAAGAGTAACTAGATGTCCTACCCTCATGTTTTCTGTCCTCTTTTCAGACTCTATTTAAAAAACTAGATTCTGTTGCTATCAAAAATATTTTTGTACCAGAAACTATCATGTTTTGGAAGAATGTGTTGAATGTTAGTTTAGATAAGAAACATGTATCATATACCTTCACTAGCAAATGGTGGTTAAAAAACACCCTTGATTCACAGAAAATGACTGTTCTCAGCTAAATCAATAGAAAACTGCATATTTCCAAGTCAAATAGAACTGAGAGTAAGTGAGCCTGCTTTTCCTGGAGCAGTGCTTTGTTGTTTGCTTCTGTGCTTTGGACATGCCTTTTGTCTCTCTAAGTCTTGAGAAATAACCCACACTTGGCATCCAATCACAATAGGCCAATCTTCCCCATCCCACCCCATGCCGAGTTTCCCTGGCAACCTGTCCAACTGCCATGCTATGTGCCATCAAGATGGGTTGTGCTCACAAAGAGAGATGCATTCATGTCACTCAGCCACCATGGCCATATGTGTGCTTTTCGTAGGCCACTTAAAGCGTCTCTAAAAGACAAAAACAAAGGAAGTTCATTTTCCTGACAGATTGACGTGCATCACATTTTTTGCACTCATATGAAAAGCTGTCATTGTTCAGCATGGTTTTAGTTGTGGTTTTGAGCTTGCCAATTTAGTTAATTAAAGGAATAGTTCACCCCAAAAGTCAAAATTCACTTTATGTCATTCCAAACTATATTCCGTTCTTGTTTTCTTATTTTACATTTATGTATATGGCATATGCTTTTATACAAAGCGACTTGCATTGCATTTTTTACAGGGACAATCCACCCAGAGCAACCTGGAGTTAAGTGCCTTGCTCAAGGACACAATGTTGGTGGCTGTGGGGATCGAACCGGCAATTTTCTGCTTACCAGTTCTGTGCTTTAGCCCACTACACTACCACCACTCCTACTTTTAACCTACTTTTCCTTTTAACAGGTCTTGCCATACAATGACAAATAATTGTGCTTGTTTGAGTTACCAAAAAGCAGCGTCAGATATTTTTACATCAATTCAAATATTTTTACTGTCATGTGGGGCTACTAACAGTATGCTGCATGAGCAGCCTTCTAGACATAGCTTCTGGACCAATGGAAACCATGAAGTAATGGTGTTCACATAAACAATTATGAGCATGATTCAAAGGTTGCATTTTCCTTTTACTCCAACGATGTTCAGGTTTTTGGTATGGTTAAGGGGTGAATGGCTCATAAAATATGCATTCCTGTTGACTGTATTCCATAATTTACAACTAAAAATACAACTGGCTTTAGGCGCCACTCTGTGGCCATTTCAACTGGACACTGGCGCTCACACATGCCCATACGCTCAACAACACATCCAGCTTTAGCTGCTCTGGATTTCCGTTTTGGATTTCTGTATGCACACACTGATTTCAACTTTCTATCTACTATCGCCAAATTCACAGTAAGATCAGTCTGGTTCATAGTGACTATACCTGTAAAAAAATCAGCTGCAGCTCTCAAATAAAAAAATACTATTGTTAGATGCGTCGGGTAAGTTTTGACGTCAATGATGTTTGGTATTGAGACATGCGATAACCAATGACATTTGAGTCTGACATCATTGATTTTCAGCCTGCACCTATCTCCACAAAATTTTATTTCAGAGCTACATGTACAGCATTTTCATCTCACAAAGCTATCATATGATTTCAAAAGTCTTGTACACAGGCCATATGGACTATTTTAATAGTGGTCTTTTGGTATGTGTGTTTGTGGTCTTTTTGGAGGTGGACAGATGTGGTCACTGTGAACTCTTCTGATGTATTTGAAGATTATTTAAATGTTTTCTGTTGTATTCCATGAAAATAAAATGTATGTGTTTTTGAACAAAATATAATGAGTAAATAATCACAGAATTTCATTTTGAGTAAATTATTCCTTAAAAACTTGGTGACTGCGCATTATAAATCCCCTTTACAAGACAGTGATATATGATATATGAAAGCACATATGGTTTTATATATAAATATAATGTTTAGCCACAGATGGCCTTAAAAATGCAGGAGGCCTGTTTTGTCCAGCCATTTGTACATCTGCCTATCACCACTACAGTCAAGCCCTTTCAGTCAAGCACCATTTTTAGGCCTTTACAACGAGAAATCTCCCTTGTATCTGTCTCAGAAGTGTCATTATAAAACTTAAGTCTTCTTAATTTAATTCCACGGCCAACCAGTTTGCTCATTCACACTTTTTTTTTCAAATTTGTTGGGATAGTTCACCCAAAAATGTTAATTGTCAAAATTTACTCATGCCCATATTGTTCTATACCCGCATAACTTTCTTTTCTCCATGTGAACACAGAAGATGTTTGGCCGAATGACAGCATCAGTCACCATTCACTTTTATTATATAGAAAAAAATGCATTGAAAGTTAATAGTGACTGAGGTCTTTTAGCCTACCATTTCCACCATCCACCATGGTCCACATACAAAAGTCATACAGGTTTGGAAGAACATGATTGTAGAATTAAATTTTTTTAGTGGAGTTCTCCTTTAAGTTCCTTCCATGCTTGAATTGCAATGTTCTCAGGGCATTAGATTTTTGCAATATTTGATGTGCCAGCAGTCTTTGTCCAATAAGCAAATACAAGAGAGGATGAATCAAGGGAAGGAAAGGAAGAGCCCTTGTCAGGCAAAGGTCATGGATTATGCCTAGCTGTAATCAACAGAACAACTTGCGTATGTGATGGCTTTGCATCTCTCATGTCATTTGGTTTGACTGGCCCATCTGGATGTTAAGGCCTGCTATCTCTCAGTAAGCAAAGAGCTTCTGCACTTCATGTTTTGCTGAGAAAACTGCACTAGACATATCTGTGCCTATAGGAAATGAGTTAGACTAATTTTGCTCATCGTGGCACAGTTGTGGTGGTGCTATATTTCTCACAATAGCATGGTGCTTTTCTGATCTACATCAAAGCTGGCAGTCAGTGAGTTGAGTTTTGTCTTTGTGTTATTGATGTTGTGATGCTAAGCCTAATGGTCTGGATCTGGCAGGTGTAGATAAAATGTCTCCTGTAGAGCTTTAGTTATTGATGTGAGCAATTGCATGTGTCAGAGTTTGAAGCTTCTTATTAGTACTGGTTTGCTTAGTTATGGTAAATTTGTCATAGAGCTATGTAGATAGAGTATTGCTAAATGAAATTGCTAAGAGTTTTTATGTTAGTCTCTTCTAAAGAAAGCGCATATATGGACCAATCATTGGCATTCTGGTATATATTAAACATAAAAATGGCAAGAGCTAGCTCACATCTGGCTGCTAAAATTGAAAAGTTATTCTAAATTGTCCAGATGGGTCCCCTTTGGTGTTTATGAATAGGTAGGCCACAAAGACCTGTCTGTCTTGATCTCTCTTAGTTTATGAACTGAAGCACCAGGGCCAAGGATATGACGACATTAAGTAGACTTTGTTTTCGCAGTGGAGGTGGTCATGAATTAATGGACCCCAAATGATCTAGGAAAGTCATCGAAGTAGAGAAAGAGGTGTTTTTGCTGCTTGGTTTCAATACATACTTGTATTGCTCTGGGTATTAAGTTTTGAGTTCTGAAATGTACAGGATGTTTTTATAGTTGAATGACCTCTTATACAGTATGTCAAAATATCAAGGAAAATTGTATTCCTCATGATATGACCCCTTAAATCAATATAATCTACCTCCCTAGCCTGAAACTTATAACTAAATGTAACAAGGTTCTTAAGATGGAGGAGAATGAAGGAGGAGGCGGGAACATGCTGAACCATCAACGTAAAACTTGAATACAACAGAACTCAAACATAACATAAACACACAGCTTTGTCTCTCTCTCTCTCTCTCTCTCTCTTTCTCTCTCTCAAACTGGCATCTCCAGCTCATCCTTATCCCCCTCCCGTCTGGTTAGGATGTTTCAGCGCTGGGCATGTGTCCTCATGTCCCAGCCATGCCCTCCTCCTCATCACAATCCTCCACCACCCGATTCAGGCTGGGGAAACATCCGGCTTGAAGTACTTCCCTTCCCTCCTTTCCTAGAGGGGAGATGTTGCCCTTCCAGCCGTCCTACTGCTGGCAAGTCTTCCCCGCCTCTTTGGACCCTGGGAGAGATTAGGGGAGGGAGAGGGGAGGGAGGAAAGAGCTAGGGGGAGAGATGGAGAGATAGAGAAAAAGTGGCTTGCCGGTTCCCGAACATCCTGTTGGCTGGTCCTCAGCCACTCCTCCGCCCCCCCGGTGGACGACAGCCACCCCTCCCCTGGCGGACAGCAGCAAATCCTCTGTCCTCTTGGAGATTGCAACAGCTCTTCACCTTCCTGGTGGACAACAGCGTCTCCTCCATCCCCTGGCAGATGGCAGCATCTCCTCCGCTTCCCGGCGGATGACAGCAACGAAGACTCCACGACAGCGCATCCCTCCTCCTTCCCGGGTTTTGGCACCAGTGTGACAAGGTTCTTATAATGGGAAAAGAGGAGGTGGGAACCAGCTGAACTGTCAAAGTAAAACTTTTTTTAACAGAACTTGAACATAAACTGCAAAACAAACACAGACGCACTCACACAGCTTTGTGCATCCCTCTCTCTCAAACTGTTTGCGCGGGCATATGTCCTCACGGCACGGATACGCCCTCTTCCTCATCACACTAAACCTTACCAATAGTGTCATAAAACCAAATGTGAGATGATAAACTTATCATTTTGTGGTGCTTTTATGACACTTGCTGCTCACACTTCAACTGATCCTTTGAATCACAAGTGCAACACTATAAGTTAACCTACCACCTAATTTGATCACACTCAGTTAAGCTTTTAAATGTAGTTGGTTATGTAATGTAAATACATATGTTATCTTGTCTTAAGATAGCATTGTGTGACCAAGTGTTTTATCAGATAACCTGCCCTTTTACAAACTTTATTTGTGTGAAAGTTAATAAAAGTAAACTCCTTAAACCATGAGAGTTTTTTTTATTGTGGTTTCATGAATTTCAGATTTAACACCCCTCCCCCAAATGTTATGTGAAGAAAAAAATAAAAAACAGTGTACATCACATGTCAGTTAAAGGGCCCTCTCCTGTCCAAGTGGGTGGTTCTTGGCTAAAATAAAGCAGAATATGGACTGCACTTTAAGCTGATATTCAAAAGTCTGGTTACGCAAGACTATTGTAGGTTGGGGAACAGCCACTGTATCACTCTTCTAAAGGCTATTAGAAGTCAGGTTTTCAGGAATCCTTTTACTGTACTCTGTTCGTGCAATAGGACGGTTTACTGATTCTGAACAATATGTATTATTTGACTCTAAAAAAGGACTCCAGCAAATAGATTTTTTTTTTTCAATTACCCTTCTGGAGTTCAGTCGTGCGTCACCAGTAATTCCTGACAAGAGTAGAGAGGAATGTTTCATGTCAAGCCACCTAAACAAAATGAACAGACAAAATCACAGGCTCATCAGTTTGTTCTACAGTGCCTTAAAACAATACCATAAAGCTCTAAGCAAAGTGATATTGCTTTGATAAACTGTAATTTAACAGAGCTGTCTCAGGTAATTATTTAACACTGCAGATTGATGTTTTAAATGGTCCCTGATTTAGAAATGATTCACTTTTAAGAGCAATTATCCAGTTGCACTACACCATTCTGGTCGATGTGACCTATTTTCAAAATCATAGCCGCTTGATGGCTTTTTATTCATGAAAATACCTTTTGCTGCAGGCAAGATAAAGCCTTTTTAAACAACACATCTACTTTTTGGAAACCCATGGCTTTGTAAACATGATAAGATAAGATAAGCTCTGTAAACATGGGGATAATGAAAATTAGGCATTTCAAATTAAATCTCAGATATTTTTGCCTTTGTTCCAAAACCTAGTTAGCTGCCTGTCATTCTACATTACAAGTTACATTTCAACAAAACAGCATATGAAGCTAGATTGATGTTGTTTATACATATACTGATTCAACACTAAAAAGTAAAAAGTATCGATAAAAAATGATTATTCTCATTAAAAACTGACTATTTGATGCAATGTTTTTTTTTTAGCTTAGCAACATGCTGACACTTGCTGTGTGTATGACCCTATACAAGCCAGCTGCAAGTAGGCAGTAGGCAGCAAGGCAGCTCCAATTAGGTTCAGTCCCACTAGGTTTGGACCAAAGACCTAGCATAATCATCGAAGCTTAAAACTGGTAATTGTAAGAAGTAATACTGTTTTTCCAGCATTACAGAATCTGATCATGTGAACTCTCCCAAATGATTATTAAACTCCATTAAGAACAACAAGAGAGGTTGTCCGTTGAGCATGTGAGTGGGAGGATGCGGGTGGATTAGGCTCCCGAACAATCAACTTTTTTATTTGTATTTCAGGTCATTTTTAATGTCAAATAAGTGTTTGGTGACTTTTCTTTTAATTATCCGACTTAAAGCTGGCTGATTAGAGCGATTCAATGGCTTCCGCAAAACAATGACAGACTAAAATAATAGGAACACTGCTAACAATGCGGCTAAGAGTAATGGCGACAGTAGACACCCATAGACCTGGAGAACCTCAGCACAACTTTGATTTGGCTATCGACTCTGCCCTTGCCCCCATTGCAGTGTCTCTTGAGTGCTTTAAGTTGAATGTTGGATCACAGGGCCGATGCATTGACGAACTGGGATAGCACCTAAATGACTACAGCGACCACATCGTCGCCCTAGAAGAAGCGGTGACTATGTTAAATATGGCCAAAAGCAACTCACTGATAAAGTGGAAGACCTGGAATCCCGCTCTCGCCGCTACAATCTCTGGGTCATAGGTATTCCTGAACGACCCTGTCATGTTTATGTTGCGATTATTTATGGACATCCTGGCACCTTTATGGAAATCCTGAAATCTTCTCATCGCTGCCGATGTTGGATAGAGCTCATCGTATTGGTCCCTTCACCTTTGGCCGAACAGGAGAATCCAAAGCCCAGAATGATGATTGCGCGATAAGGAGATATTCTTCTATTCATGAGATATTCACAGAGGGAATTGGAACCAGTTGTTCTACCGAGGCCGTAAAATCTTAATCTTTCCAGACTTCAACTCCAGTGTGGCTAAGAAGAGGGCTGCGTTTACAGTGGTTAGACAAAGCCTTCGTGGGAAGGATGTGCGGTTCTCTCTCCCTGCCCACCTCCTGATCGACCTTGGCGAAGAGAAGCTCCAGTTTTATTGCCCTAAATATGTGCAGCGATGGCTCAATGACCGATTCCCCATGTCTTAATTAGCCCACAGGAATTACACCGGAAGGATGCTGATCTCTAAATGTCAGTAACGTAGCTGTTAACATAAAACTGCTTGGGCAATTTGTGCCTTGTTCATTATAAAGTTTTAATGTAGTTGTGGAAATGCATGCTGTTCGTGGTATTCCCTGTGTATTCCCTGTGTTCGGGAGCCGTCTTGTGCAAGAAGAGTTAATTCTGTTTGCTTGCATCGGATGCCTTTACGCTGTGGCGATCTGCCTCCATCATCTACAAATGGAGTTAAGAGGTTTGAGGTGTATTTGGGAGGTTTTAGTTGGATATATTACTTGTTGTTATCCTATGTGTATTTTATTGTTATTTGTTTTTGAGTTTCTTTACTATTTTCTCTTTTTATTGTTAATGTGCCTGGTTTAAGGGTCTATGCTGAATGTGCCTTATCCCGTGGCATTGGTTCTATACTAGTTCACTATGAAGGACAATAAGAGTAGCCCAATAAGATTTTTATGCTGGAATGTGAAGGGCTTGAATGTACGCATTAAGAGATCCAGGGTTCTGACTCCAGGAAACTCAATTACGAGCCAAAGATCAGAGTTGACTCCAAACATCAAGTTTTGTCATCCCACACTTTCCACTCTAATGTTGACAGTAGGGCTAGAGGGGTCATTGTTTATTATGATAAACAAAAACCCTTTTCATCTAGTAGGGTTATATCATATACAAATGGAAGATATGTGATTGTGGAAGGGATGATTCATCACACTCCTGCTATATTGGTGAATGTATTTTTATAATGCTCACTTTGTTCAGAATTTATTGTCAAAAATCCCTGCTTTAGATACTCACCTTCTGATATTTGGCGGGGATATGAAATGTGTTATTGATCCAGATTTGGACTGGTCCAGCATAATTGCGAAAACTTCTTCTGCTATGTCGAAAGCACTCTCTGAGTTTATATTTCAAAATGGTTACATTGACCCGTGGAGATATCTCAACCCTGTAGCAAGAAAATATTTTTCTTTTCACATGTTCACCAGATTTTTTATCAATAACTGTTATTTTCCAGGTCGTAAACTACCCATTGTTATTTCAGACCATGCCCCTTTAACCCTTGACATTTTTCTGTCCCCGTACTGCTCCTTCACCCCCCTTGTAGGTTCAACTCTCTGCTTTTTTCTGATTCAGCATTCTGTGAGTACATTTCTACCTTAATATATGATTTTTTTAATTACAAATCAGACTGATTCAACCCCACATTCTTTGCTTTGGGAAACTCTCAAAGCCTTTATTAGAGGCCAGATCAACTCCTATTCATCTCATGTATCTAAATTAAGGAAGAAAAAACAAAAGGAGCTATCTGATAGCATCCTTAATGTAGACTGCCAATATGATCTGAACCTGACTCTTAAACAAAGACTTATTTTTCAGGCGGAGTTTGATCTGTTATCTTCAGCCGAAGCTGAGAGGCTTCTGTTACGATGACGTGGCAATTATTACTAACATGTTGACAAGATCTGTCATCTACTTGCTCACCAATTGCACGTCCATGCTGCTACTCGTTCAGTAACTCAGATTGCAAAGCCCTGTGGAGTCTTAACATCTGACCCAGTAGAAATGAATTCAGCATTTAAAGCCTTTTAATCCTCTTTGTATAGAGCTGAGGTCCCAGACAACCTGGACAAGTTGAACCAATTTCTCGATAATATTGATTTTCCTCAGGTTGATCCAACTATAACAACCAAAATTGACTGCGCCATTACCTTGGATGAGATAATTAATTAAATAATTCACTGAAATCAAATAAATATCCTTGTCCAGATGGTTCCCCTCTGAATTCTACAAGAAATTTCATAACAAGTTGGTCCCATTACTCCTTGCTGTATTTGAGGAATCTTTAGAATGAGGCATGCTTCCACCCATACTAAGGGCAAGCATCCATATCTCTGATGCTTAATGGTGTGTTCAGACCAGAGGAATAGAGAGCGTCAAACTGACCTGAAGTCATTCATTTTCTATGGCAGCCAGCGTCTCTCGGCGGCAAGAAGCGGCGCATCCGTGGCTGGCACATCTTGGGCGTTGTGGGCATCAGAGGAAAGTTCAAGTGTGGGCAACACTATGGTAATGAGCTTTGACGCAGTTCGGCGGCAACCTAATGGAATATAGAAGTGCTCCGATTTAGCAAAGTCTAGAGAACGCAACAGTGTAATCTTTGGTTCCCACCAAACAATAGTTCAGAAGACAAAATGGAGGAGAAATTAATTATTGCCATGGCGGATTTTCCTGTAATATACAATCTGTCCCTGTTTGCTTACAGGGATATATGTTTTTTATTTTGTTTATTTTGGTAACAATCATAATTTTTTCCATAATTTCAACCATAAACTGCCATCAATCAATTTATTACTTTCACATTTAAAAGATTTCATGAGGATATACGTTCCTTGTGATAGGTTGGCAAAAATATACCGGTTGATGTGTCTGGATGGTTTGCGGCCCCTTTAAATATAGTTCACAAAACCAAGCATTCCAAACAAACTATATCAACTACGTCAGACCTCTTTTTGGCTGGGCAGCCATAGTGAATTTTGACACTCACGCCTCCTCTGGTCTGAACGTACGGTAAGGATGGGAAAGATCCCACACTGTGCGATTTATACAGACCCATAAGCCAACTTAACGTTGATGTTAAGATTTTAGCTTAACTTCTAGCTTCCCTAGCTTTTAACTGACTTTTTAAAAGGGTGGCACTCAGTTTCTAATATTTGTACTCTTTTCAATATATTGTATTCCAAACATAGTAATAATTCTTCTGAGGTGGTCGTCTCATTGGATGCAGAAAAGTCATTCGATTGGACTGAATGGGGATACATTTTTGCGATGCTAAGGAAGTTTGGCTTTGGGGACAGATTAAAATCCTGGATTCGCCTATTATAAATTGCCCCTCAGGCTTCCGTCTGTACTAATAATGTGAAATCAGACTATTTTATTCTGACATGGGGTACACGTCAAGGGTGTCCCCTTTCCACTTTCAGTTATTGAGCCTCTCTCAATAGCACTTATAAGCCTGCTTTTCAGGGTATAACTTGCTGGGGAGTTTTGTAAGCTCAAAATTAAAATTCCTAGGGGTAAACGTGACCCATTCTTATCTGTCTCTAATGGCTGTGAATTTCACCCCTTTAGTCTCGTATATGAAGTCAACTTTTCCAATAGGTGCAGCACTACCACTATCCCTTCCTGGCAGGATAAATGTAGTAAAAATTAACATTCTTCCAAGATTTCGTTCCATTGTTTTTATGAAAATCTTTTTTTAAGACTATCAAGAAATCTCATCTTTTATATGGGCAGGAAAAACACCCAAGGTTTGTAAATCGTTACTGTAGTCAAAATTAGTGTAGGGCTCCCTTTACCTAACTTGTACTACTATTGGGCAGCTAACATTCAAAAACTGATATACTGTGTGCAGGCTCCTTCTACGCCATGGTGCCACTTAGAAGCAAAGTCTTGCATCTCTTTCTTGTCTGGTATTCTCATTTCACATATTTGGACTTTGCCCCAAACTACAGAAATACTGGAACTCATTCTTTATACTAATCTCAGACGTTCTTGAAATCAAATTGGGTGTGTGCCCTCTAATCGCCATTTTTGTAGTTCCTTCCAAATGTCAGCATTAAATCGCACACAAGTAAGAATGGTGGCATTCACACCATTGCTAGCTTGACGTAGAATTCTGTTGTCCAGGAATTCTCCACAAACCCCTTCGATATCAGTGTGGTTAAAGGATCTAATTTTCTTTCTCCACTATTTGCTATATATATATATATATATATATATATATATATATATATATATATATATATATATATATATATCAGTGGCAGCTGCTGGTCTTTCAAAGAGGGGAAGCTCATTTTCGGCCTACATTATAAACTTGTCCATTTATTTAAAAGTAAATTCTGCCCTACGTTCCTTTTCGAGAAAATGATTGCAATGATATCAAGAAATAGGTTGCAGCAGTTTGTCTTTCAACTACACTTGAGAAATCCGCGATGGGACTGAGCGCGAATAGCTTCAGCGACTTCTTATAGTACAGATTCGCTGTCAGTCAAAAGGAGATGCAGTCTTTCGACAGATCCTCCAATCATTACGCGGAAGCCCGGAGTCCGGGCCAGCCCACTCCTCATTCACCCCCAGAGACGCTGAGCGTCCGTGGGCGGGACATAATCGCAGCATTTATCCAATGACCGTCTAGTTTCGGAGCACTGAAAAAAACTGTTCAAAGCAGCCCCATTGAAGTCGGGAATGTATGAGAATGAAATAGAGTCAGCCGACCTGCCATATGTAGCTGATTCTGAACAAACTCGTTTTTGAGATGAACATGTTCTAATGCATTTTTAGTCAATAAATTATTTACACAATAGTACATATTTGACCATTATTTTTCTGACATTATAGGGGAAGCCGAGCTTCCCTTGCAGTCTTAAAGAAATCCCCACTGATATATATATATATATATATATATATATATATATATATATATATATATATATATATTTGCTGGTATGTCTTATTATTGGTATAATCACATTAAATAATGTTTAATTATTTTGATTTCCTTGTTGACTATAAGGCAGGTTATAATTCAAATGTACAATTTATGGCCAGATAGGTTTCGGTAAGGTGGGAGGTAGTTAGATGTATTGGGATGGGTATGTGTATTACAAATTTTGTCTTTGCTGCTAAAGTTTTGAAGCCTATGTGCTTGAAACCGTTCAATAAAAATATGCATGAAGAACACCAAGAAAAACCAGAGCCATGCAACAAGAGAACTAAAGTTTCCCATCCCCCTTAGCTCCTGTTCCCGCCCACTGTCGCACTGCAGGGACAAAGATCAATCAGGTTTCTGCATGGTTAATGTAGCTGAGACCTTTACCTCATTCATAGCAGTGGGATCCCAGAGCAGTGATACCATGCTGACACAGCCTGCTGGCTAATGTCCCTGAAGCCCTAGCCAATCACAATGCAGTCCCACTAACACCTGCGCCTGCATCAGATATAGTGCAAGATCTAACAGTCACAAACCTGCAGTCTGCTTTCGGAAACAAGCCTGGTGGGGTCAGTGACCAGGGGCCTCTTACCTGCAGCTGTCCACACCATCAGCACTGTGCCAGTCATGCCAAGAGCACTGTTTTGTTATGAGATCTGAGTCAGAATGAGAAACAGTAAATAAAACCATTTGATGAAGTTTAAAGCACTGAAGCCTTACAGTAAAAAATGTATCGTTTTGATTTATTTAATTTGAAATATAAAAAATATAAAAAAAAATTTAAAAAAATTTTTGTTTATATATCATTATTATGGATATAGTTTAGCCATTTACATTTATGCATTTGGCAGAGACTTTTATCCAAAGCAACTTACAGAGCCCTTATTACAGGGATAGTCCCCCCAGAGCAACCTGGAGTTAAGTGCCTTGCTCAAGGACACAATGGTGGTGGCCGTGGGGTTTGAACCAGCAACCTTCTGATTAGCAGCCCTGTGCTCTAGCCACTACGCCACTACTTTATAATTTATCTATAAAATCTTACATCAGAATATCATAAATGTATCGTATTTTTGACCATTATAAATAAATCATCATATTTGACAAAAATATATAAATATTATTCAAAATATGTTTCAATTTAAAAAATAGTACATTGTTAAAAAATAATGAAACTTATAGCTACTTTAACACATTTAAAGGAGGATACACTCAAATTTAGAAAACTTTTGAACTTTTTGCATGCATAAAAATTTCTTTTGAAATTGGAAATTTATTTTCTTGCCACTGAAGTACATTTTGTAATATATTTATATGTACAAGTTTAAGCTAAATATAATACACATTTCGAAAATATATATCTTCCAACCATTCTGTGTACAAGATATATTTACAATATGTTTAAAATATGTTTTGAGCTGCAAAAAAAGAAAAAAAAAAAAAAAGAAAATAAAAAGACATTTCCATTATGGGAATAAAAGAATTAGAAAAATAAGAAAATGTGAGCAACCTAATTTAATTATTTGTTTATATAAATTAAATTCTGATTGGGCAAATGTATCAAAATCATATTAGTTGTATGACAATTATTGATATGGCTTTGAAATGAATGACTTGGATCTGAGTCAGACTCAAATTAGTGCCCAAGACAGATAATTGAAAAACATTTTTACAGCCTGTAATGACCAGCAAATGACTAACATTAAATATTATCCTTATTTCTGTGGTTTGCTGGCTTGGATATTTCATTAATTTACAGATCAACTGTCAAAGCATGGACCATATGAATGCTTGGATACTCAAAAATAGATAATTTCATGCAAATAGGAGCCAATAAGTTAAGGCAATGTTTTATATTTATAGGGTCAAAATAGTTTATTAAGAAGACTTTAAAACTTGGAAGCATAAATTCAGCTCTTGACTTAACTAGACTCATCTTAATCCCTTTAACCTGGGACTTGAAGGTCTTTTCCATTATTACTTGACTTGACTTTTTCTTGTTTACCATTGTAACGAATGCAAGACAGCATAATTATAAAGCTTCCCGTATCTTTGCAGTCAGCTTTATGGATTACTATACCTGACAGATTAGTAAACAGTGTAAAGTATTTATCAACTCCAGCTGTGTAATCAGGAAAAATTACAGTATGCCCATCTTTAGGTTTTAACCCCTGTGGAATCATGCATTACTTTTCCAGGTGCCTCAAGCTGGAAAGCTGGAATGGGAGCATTAAAAAAACTACACACTTCACCCATGTGTAGATACACTATATATACTGTGTGTGTGTGTATATGTATATCTTAGAGAGGCAGTCATTATTTTATCATCAAGTAGCAAGTATTTACAACTTTCAAAATATATAACAATTATTTCTCTACCCACAGGATAGCTTCCCAGCCAGGTTTGGAGGGATTCATTTTGTCAACCAACCTTGGTACATCCATGCTCTGTACACTGTCATACGGCCTTTCCTGAAGGACAAAACAAGAAAAAGGGTGAGTGAAACAGTTTTCAGTCTAAAATGCCTGACTCTACATCAATAGCCTTATATAATGTTTAATAAAATACTCTTTCATACAGATAATTATAAGCTGTTTGTTTTCAAGATAAAAGATGATGTACAGTACATGCTACATACATATACATGCTAAAATTATAAAAATAATGAAGTGACTATTGGCACCCAGGTATAAATAACATCTGCCACATTGCTCGGCTATTTTCACCCCAATAGTCTATTGGAATTTATGACATACTGCATTGTATGTATCGCTTTAGTGGTGTGTGTCGCTCTCTTTTTCCCATGCTGTTTCATGTCTCTCTTAATATTTTTTTGAATACTACTTATAATAATAATAATAATAATAATAATAATAATAATAATAATTACACAATTCATATAAAAGTAGTTTTACTATAGTAATGTTGTATTAACCATGTTTGATTTTTTTGTGTGTGGCAGAAACCATAGATTTAATGCACTTAATGATGTTACTACAGTAATATGGTGTTAATTTTGTAGTTACTATGATTTTACTACAAAATACCATGGTACCTGTAGTAAAACCATGGCTATTTTTGTAAAGGAAGGTTGAAGTAAGGTCTAAGGATAAGGGTTGAATGAACACGCTGCAGTGGTGCCCCTATAGTGTTAGTATTTAATTACAGGTGCAAATAGTATCTGTCATTATTTGTACCAGGTTTATAGTGCAAATAATATTTGCCACTTTTTGCATTGAGGTGTAAATAGCATCTATCTTTATTTGCACCAAGGTGCAAATAGCATCTGCCTTAATATAAATGGTAACACTTTACAATATGATTACATTAATTAACATTAGTTAATACATTAGGTATCATGAACTAACAATGAACAATTGTAGTTTTATTAAATAACATTGACAGTGTTATTTAATAAAACTACAAAGGTTAATTGTTATTTCATGTTTGTTCATAAAGCATTTTGATTTAAAATGTAAATGTAAAATGTATTACTATATGTTGAAATTATCATTATATATCTATCTATATATATATAAATATATATATAAATATATATATATATATATATATATATATATACACGGGTATAAAAGCGGGGAAATACGTCTAGTTCATTCAGAAATTTTCTTCGGAGCCAATGGTCGTGTATGCATTGAGCTGCGAGTCACACACATGTTCCTCTTCCTCTGAGCTGATTCTGCTGTTGGATCTACAGCGCACTTCAGTGGCTTTCTCCTTCTCTGCACTTAAAGAGTTTATTCTTAAAAGAGTGATTTTCTCAGTAAAAGAGTATTTTCCTCTAAAAGAGCCGGCATTGAACATCCTTTTCAGGACGTGTCTTTATAAAGATGCCCTTCCGCCCCTGTGTAGTTCCTGGATGCGGTAGAGTGCTCTCCACTTCAGACGGCCACAGGCATTGTCTCGTGTGTCTGGGCTGCGATCACACCGAGGCAGCATTTGTGGATGGTTCATGTTCTCACTGCGAGAACATGACCATGGCAACGTTGCGGTCGTGGCTTTTCCTTAAAACTTTTCCAAAGGCTCCTGGGGCATATGGCATCCTCCGCGGAAGTCACACCGCTGGGGTAGATGCATATGAGACCGCTTCAGCACTGGCTCCAGACTCGAGTCGCGAGACGAGCATGGCGCCGCTGCATGCACCGTGAGATAGTCACCCCCGCCTGCCGCCAA
The DNA here is from genome assembly GCA_032164185.1 of Moxostoma hubbsi. NCBI lineage: Eukaryota > Metazoa > Chordata > Actinopteri > Cypriniformes > Catostomidae > Moxostoma > Moxostoma hubbsi. Next base: position 34,064,676 of record JAVLUX010000031.1, on the reverse strand, counting down.
ACATTCAGACCCTTGACAGGCCTCTGCTTTCTGCGGGTCCCCTTGCAGCAGGTGTCCTGACACGTCCTGGTCACGACCGATGCCTCAAAATTGGGTTGGGGCGCCGTGTGCAACGGGCACACAGCCGCGGGCCATTAGAAAAGGGCCCCGCTGTGCAGGCATATCAATTGCTTAGACCGTAGTTGTTGACCGTATTCTTTGCCCTGCTGTGGTTTCTCCTGTTAGTTCGGGACAAACACGTCTTGATCAGGTCAGACAACACCACCGCGGTAGCGTAAATAAATCTCCAAGGCGGCGTACGCTCCACAACTCACCCATCGTCTCCTCCTTTGGAGCCAGCAGTCAAGTCGCTGCACGCCACTCACATCCCGGGCAAGCTCAATGTGATAGTGGACGCGCTGTCACGACAACGCTTGCTCAATGGAGAGTGGAGGTTTCACCCCCAGTCAGTTCAGCTGATTTGGGAACGGTTCGGCAAGGCTCAGGTAGACTCTGGTATGCCCAAACAGAGGCTCCTCTCGGGGCAGACGCACTGGCACACAGCTGGCCCTCGGGGCTGCGTAAGTACGCATTTCCCCCAGTGAGCCTAATGTCGTCTATAAATCCATGTGATGTATTTGCCACTCTTACCTGTCCCTCTCTGGGCAGGTGTGGTCTCCACAGGGTCTTTTCCCCCTGAAAAACAGGAAACCGGGTAAGACTTCCTTTCCCACGATGCGTGTAAAGGCCCCAGCTGTTTGACTCTATGCGAGAAACATAGAGAGAAAAGAGGCCCGGCTAGGCTCGGCCATTCCCAGGTTGGCAAGCGTCGCCTTGTTCCCCTGTCTAGGGTAACCAGAAGGATTGCAACTACTTTTTTGGGGCATTGGGGAAGGGTACGTGCAGTCTGATACAGCTGGTCGCTTGCACGTCAAGTACCTGCCCGCTCCTGTGTCAGCAGTACGCTTACACGGCTCAGCACATGGCGTGATTTAAATTGGACCCCTAGTGTCGCTTCTTCAACACAACGTCGAAGTGAGCGACAGACGGGGAACTTCTAGGTTACGTATGTAACCTCCGTTCCCTGATCTAGGGAGCGAGACGTTGTGTCCTCCCAGCCACGTCACTGAGCTGAGCCACTGTTGTGGCCGGACCATTTCCGTCTCCTCATAAAAAATCCTGAATGATCTAGACGTATTTCCTAGCCTTTATACCCATGTCCGGGGGTGGGGTATGCAAATACTGTCTGCCAACTTCTCATTGGCATTTTTTCATAGATCAGAGGCATATTCGGCACTCAAGAGAGACCCCTAGTGTTGCTTCTTAGACACAACGTCTCGTTCCCTCCATCAGGGAACGGAGGTTACATACGTAACCTAGACGTTCATGTTAACTAATGTTGTTAACAAATAGAACCTTATTCTAAAGTGTTACAAATAAATAAATAAATAATTCTCATGTAAAACAACAAGCCAATGTAACAAAATACACAAACAGTACAATGGCACAGAAAATATTGGAATCTAATATGCAATAAAAATAAAAGCGGCAGACAATTAGCTTGAAGCAATGGCAAAAGGAAATTAGTGCAATGAAATAACAGCATATTTTTCATCTAGATCTTCATGCATGGAAACAATCTGAACAGCTTGCACCAGCTGATCTTGCCCGAGATTTTGCCATCTGAGTTGGGGGGCATGCTGCCTCCTTACGACATGGGCACCTGGGCCAGGACTTTGCTTGACCACGCATATGACGAGGACACGGACTATTTCCCCGAGTCTTACACCTTATCTGTCAAAGACCTGGAAAAAGATCTGTCCCCTAAAACCATGAAGAGGTTTGTACTTGGTGTTGTGGTTTTAGTGTGATATTTTCATCAAGACTGTGTGTACTGTTTCCTTAATCTCTTTATTTAATTTTTTGGACTGTCTGACTTTGCACAGAGTACGATGGAGAGAGAGAAAAGGAAATTATATGGAGAAGGAAACTTTGATAGCCAGATTTAAACTCTTGTTCCCCACAGTAGCGCTGTTGCTCAATATTGGAGCATATGTGTTAATCACTAGGACACACTTTTTTGTTTAGTCTAGTGCTCACTTAAACATAGGCATGTGAGGTCACAATGCTTGTATTTATATTTCTTTCTAATGTTTACTGTTCTGGGCTACATTTGTGTTAGCCTCACAGAGAGACTTAAAGGTAAAGTGTGTAATTTTTTCATTCTAAAATATGTTCTTATCCCAGCTTAATACGCAGAGAAAGTAATTAAAAAGTAAAGTAACTAGTAAGCCATTTGTAGGTTGACTTTCCTGAAAAGTGTAAAAACTGTGCCTCTGTGGCATTATGAAAACATTGCTTTGTTTGTTTGAGCATCCCAATATCCCCAATAAAGCAATATTGACTCAACCAATAGCATAAGTTTGCAATTGAAAACAATCAACTAATAACCAGACAGATAACAATGCAAATGTGAGGGCGGGGTTATCACTGAAGACAGACACAAAGCACAAGGGAATGAGAAAACACAAACCCAAGTGCAAGCACGAGACAAAATACAAGTGCCTGGATTAAGCCATGGGGTAAATAAATCAAACCAGCCGAAGTGGCTGAATCCAGACACAAGACATAAATCAGACAGAGAACACATACATGTCAGGGCTCTGCCACAAAGTGGAAAAACCCAAAACTAAGGGCAGAAACCTGACAAGAAGGGACATTTTCATTGTTTTGCTGTATCTTTGGCCAAAATCTGGTTACTTTGATGGTACTCAAATTTTATTCACACCTGCAGGTCCCAGTCGGTCGTTGAACCTGGTGTCCTGAAACGACCAGAAAAAGTTAAAAGTGAAGAAGAGAACATGCAGCCGCTACTTTCACTGGACTAAAGGTTCTTATTCCTCAGGCAACGAGGAATCGTCAAGCCCGTACAATAAAGAGGGGCACCATATATATATATATATATATATATATATATATATATATATATATATATATATATATATAAATATAAATGTACAAAGAACGGAAACATTAAGAAGAGGAAGACAAGTGGAGAGATGAACAGCCTCCAGGAACATTGAGGAGAGCTGCCATTTAAAGTGATATTTTTGAAGTAAAGAGCTAACGGCAAACGGCCGTATGTAATTGTCAAGTGCCAATTAAAATCTGTAAATTCACTTCAGATCTAGATGTGAGATTGAGGGAGTAATTGTGACATGAAGCTGTAAAGACTGCTGTGAAATGCTGTGTTTGCTTCTTGTGATTATTATGTAGAGCACGGTATGTAGGATGGGTAATCATGCTTATAAAGATTCACAAGCTTTGGGGTTTCTGGCATTTATAGTCCCCTAATCAGGAGTTGCTCAGGAGTTTTGGAAGTGAGGGAGAATTTGGAAAACATAGAGTTGTTGACAGTGCTAGGTAGAAAAATGCTGCTTCAATTAAAGGAATAGCTCACCCAAAAATGTTGTCATTATTTACAGAACCTCATTATTCCAAATGTGTATGCTGTTCTTTTTCTGTAAAAGGCAAATTTTTTTGATTATTTTTGTAATTTAAAAATAAAAAGCTTCTGCCGTACAAATAAATTAAAGATTACTTAATTCAATTAGATGGAAATTTGTCATGAAATTAATTGTTAAAAATGTCTCTATAGACAACTGCATTCTACTCTGTCCTGTCTTTGGAGCTTTTTTAAGGGCAAGGACATATTTGGTGTGAATGTCCCCTAAAGCCCCGTTCACACTTTAAGTGACTTGCAGCCACAAAGCGACATGAGACCATTCATTTTCAATGAGAGCTGGCGACCTCAGGCAATAGCGACTGTTGGTGACAGGATTTTAACTTTATGCAAATACAGAGCAATTACTACAAATAGGAGTGAAGACACTGAAGCTCACGTTTTCCGTCTGCTGAGAGATACTGGAGTCAAATTCAGGCAAGACGGTGAAGTGATTCATAAAATTTTTCTGAAACCATATACATAGATATAATAATATATTATAAAAATGGTGCATGAAAACCATGTCAGAAATTGTCAGCATTGTGAGTGTGTTTGTTTCATTTATTGATAGATTGTTCATCTGTTTCATGATCTGATGCATTGAGTACAGCTGCAGTTTATTTATATAAAAACACATTCCCCTCCAGAATGCTAATTGATTCCTTGTCAAATAAGAATGTATCTTAGTTTAGACTGTATTTATGTATGTATTATCAGATTTTCTATAGCTATGGCCAGTTGTGCAGCTGACCAATAACGTTATTACGATCAGTAGAAGGATCTCATACTAGCGACAGAGATACAGAGACTAAAGTCTCATCCAGCGACAAAGTCGCTGACAATGTGAATGGGGCTTAACAGTGTACAGGTATAGAATGATGTAAAGGTGAGAAAAAAATTACAAAATGTACATTTTTGGGTGAACTATTGCTTTAAAAAAATCAGCATCATCTGTTCAGGTTTCAGTATTTCACAGCAAATACCCCTTTACACCGTGGCAAAGAAACAATTTTTCTACTGAACATTTGCTAACATTATTTTACCACCACTTTAGATGTGTTATTGGATTAGTGTTCTTATATCTCAAAGGGGTCGATTCACATTTAGTACATTGTTCACAGAGGGTCTTATTTATTCTTTATTGTAGATCAGAGGAATATTGCTTTATGGCTAAAACATCAACTTTAAACATTAAGTTTATTTCTAAGACATCTATATTCATTCCAAGGACCAGACCTCAACAGTAACGTCAAAGTAATGTCCATTCCAACGGCCATGCCACTTTTCCAACTGCAACGTCATTGTTTTCAGGTCCTACCTGATGTTGAAGTATTAGTTTAAATTGCTATATAAAATTATAATGTAATACTAACACAGCGGTTTACATAGAGACAAATGCAAAGGTGTTGTATAGTGACACATTGCTAGAGCATGCTTACACATAATTATCTTGGCCAGTTTATGGTTTAGATTGTGTAAAAATAGATTACCGGTATTCAAAAGTGCTTTGTTTTATGGAATGCTGTTTTGTTATTAGTCTCTTTGCCAATGGGATTTTACAGTGGCTAAGTTTCAAGCCCAAATTAGTGAATTTAGAATTTGTTTTCCGATTTCGCCAATTGATTTCAGGGAATTTGTTTCATTTAAAAAAAAAAAAACATAAGGAATAAGGTAAGGAATGGAGGCAATATATCATTTAAATTATCAGTTTCATTATGCTACATTAGCAAATAATTACACATAATTACATCCTTTCCATTTTTGTCTTATGAGACTTCATGGACAAATTTACAATGTGAGTGATTACATTTGGGCAAACCATTTGTTTAAAGCCTCTTAACTGAGTTTATCTGTTTTAGGCCAAACAATCAAAGATAGGAATGATTATGGCTGTGTGTAGTTATGTCAATATTTTGTATTATACCAAAAAAAAAAAAAATAAATAAATAAAAAATCTATGGGCACAGAATCTATACAGCGTAACCGTTTGGTCTATTTTTTATTTTATTTTTTATTTTATTTTGCCAAGTATTTACAACATTTTTCCTGAACAAACAATTTCTCTTTAGAATAAACAGGTTAATAGTCAAAGTTATAATTTTTCACATTTTGTTAAACTTAAAATCCAATCTCCAGTTTTTTGTTAATTACTCCTCAGTTGAAAATGGCTATTTTGCATCTGAATGTATTCACCACTGAGTAATGTACTAGTACTTTTTTGGTTCAGAGAATGCCATCAGGAATAGCCATTATTACATTTTCAATGGTGATCAGATTTAGCATCCAAAAGAATTGAAAATTGCTTATTTCAGATGACGGTATATATTGAGCTTTTTCAGTACATATTTAGTTGAGCTGTGTTATTGCCATGTTCAGTATTTTAATACACCTTCTAATTTGAATGTCCTGTACATGTTTTTGATTCTGCTGCATTATATATATATATATAATATATATATATATATACACAACCTTTTTGTATTTTAAGCAATCGGAATGCTGATCAAATTGTCTCCATTTTTTCTAGCCTTGCTTTCTATGGGTACATATTGCCACTACAACCAAAGCAACCCATAGTTCGAGGAAACCAAGAATTATCCCTTGCTTTTTTAAATTAATATTTCAATATGGTTACATTTTAGTATTTCTTGAGAATTCAAGTTTTTTGATTGTTGGCTATCTTTACCATATCACTTTGATTGTATAATAGGGTACTAGTGCTGAGAAGCCCATGCAGCATAGAGGTATTATTACAGAACACTACACGTGGTTTAAAATAACCTGTTTAATGGAAGTAAATATGTGTATATGTCCTTTCAAAATGCTGAAATAAATTATGTAACTGAAACTGAACAGCAAAAAAAAAAAAAAAAAAAGCAGCCAATAAATATTGATACACATAGATTAAACCTTATCTGCTTCTGTGTGTTTTTGAACTGAACTTTTCAATGTTTTCTTTGAGTTTGAGTTTAAAGTGAGCTAAATTTACATTTGGATTACCTAGATATTTTCATCCAAGTATATATATATATATATATATATATATATATATATATATATATATATAAAACAAATCTGCAGAATTTTGAAAAAATGAAAACAAAGAAACGTTAGCGACAAGAAATAATTAAGGTTCTGCAGTACTAACACTGACCATGTTAAAGGGATATTTCACCAAAAAATGTATATCCTCATTATTTACACACCCTCATGCCATCCCAGATGTGTATAACTTTCTTTCTTTAGCAAAACATAAACAAAGATTTTTAGAAGAATGTTTCAGCTTTGTAGGTCCTTACAATGCAAATGAATGGTGATCAGACCTTTAAAGATCCAAAAATCCTACTGATTATAATCCAAAGTAATCCAGATTTCTCCAGTGTTTAAATCCATATCTTCAGAAGGGATATGGTTGGTTTGGGTGAGAAAAAGTTCTTTTTTTTACTCTAAATCTCGCCTCTCACTTTCACTTTCAGATGTGAATGTGAAACCAAACAGGCACAAAGTGTGTCTTTCAGATGTAAAAGTTAAAGTAAAAGTGTAAAAAAAGGTCTTATATTTTGATCTGTTTCTCACCCACACATGAAATATTGCTTTTGAAGATATTGATTCAACCACTGGAGTGATATTGATTACTTTTATGTTTCTGTTATGTGATTTTTTGTGCTATAAATGATCAGCATTCACTTGCATTGTATGGACCCAATGAGCTAAAACATTTTTCTAAAAATCTTCATATGTGTTGTCATACACATCTGAGATGGCATGAGGGTGAGTAACTGATAATTTTGAGAATTTAAAACTTTCATTTTTGGTTGAACTATCCCTTTAACTCCTTTATACAACAGGTCAGATTTCTTTAAAAATGTAAATCCTCACTTGCTTATGTGGATAGCTATTTAGTAAGCCATTTTGGAGAAATAAATAAAGCTAATTATTAACAGCTTTAAACAGTCTGAACCAACACTGAAATCCTATGGGACTGTTTGTTTGCTGAGCGTGCACATAGCCAGTGCCAAAATCTTTCTCCTGTCCTGATCTCATTCTGTGTCGCCCACTCAAACCGTCTGCTGAGAGTGTTCTGGACACAACCAAAGCCCATGCAGTACTAAACCACTGTTCTCCTGCATTATTTAGTAAGCGAGTCATTATAACGCCCATGCTGCCTTAAAGCGTGCAATCAGGCTGCAGCTCTCTTAAGGCCATACTTGAATAAAATACAACGATGGTAGGGAGTCTAATAAAAAAAATCATTTTTCATGTTTAAGACCTTGTCATTAGTCTGCAGACCGTGAATGTGCTTATTTACTGTTGCTCTGTGCATGCATTGTCTCTTTTATTCCATGCTTGTGTGCAGTCAGCCTCCCTCCTTAGTAAGAATGAGGAGACATATTTATCTCCATGGCTTTTATTGTCTACCAAGACCCTAGGATGCCAGAGCTAATATGAGATTCACAATCACACTGTCTTCTAGAGACAGCAGTTTCCATATTGTTGACTTTGCCCTGGTCTTAACCAGGTTATTTTAAATGGCGGTGAAGCTCTGATCCTGCCCTGAGGAACCTCTGTTTCTGTTGATAGTGGAAAACTGCTTGCATTTAGGGAACAGCAGGGGGTTATGGATAATCATGGAATTCAACCATGTTCAATGTGAAAATGAAAATAATACTGTATGTTGCAATGAGAGTTCCATTGCGATAATATTAAAATTGCTGCATTATCGGGAGTATCTGGAAATAAGGAGCAATGTTGTAAAAGCTACTTTGAAAATGTAGCTTACCGAGCTAAGCTACCCATAATTGAAAATAATCAAACTACAGTCCAGCTACTCTTCTGAAAAAGCTTAATTTTGATGCTGAAAGGCCGATTTACACTTCTGCGTCGAACCTGCACTGTAGGATTGATTTGTGGATTATATTGTATTTTTAACATTATTTTTAGCATCAAAGTGTAGACATGTTTAGATTAAGGTACTGTTTAGGTATATTATTAATAATACATGTCTATCATACAGAGAAATTATAATGAACATATGTTTTGGCATACTTTGAAAACATCATGATATGATGCATATGCCCTATCTTAAAATAATCTTGGAAATATGCAAAGCTACCTAAGATATATTTTTAATCATCCTAGGAGACAGTCTGAGCTGTTGTGGTCTGCATAAACATGACACATAGTTACATATTTCAAGAGGTACAAGTCAGGCTACGCTATTGGCTATGCAGAAGTATAAATCTGCCATTTTTACATCCAGAACATTATTTATCTGGCACAAAATTGGAATGAGGTTAAGGTTAGAGTTAGGGTGAGGATCTGGGTACTTAAAGAGATTTTAGGTGTCATTTTTTATTTACACCAAACATAAAATAATAAAACTAGAAAAAAAAACCCCTTCTAATTTCAATAACTGGGTCATCATGGCCGAGTGAAGACGAACAGCATAACTAAATATTTCACTACAAAATACTAAATTTAAATGCCATGCAAGTCACAGAATCTTCTGAACAGGGCTTCAAATTAATTGGTTAATGTAAATTTTAATTGAATTCTCAGAATTAACTGATTTACTAAATGAATCACAGAAAGTGAACATTCTAGGAGAGCACATTAATTGCCTCTGCTCATTCGGTTTTAAATGAGACAAAAAAATGACGAAGTATAGCGTCACATTACATCCACTGTTTGTCATTGAAAAATGTAGCTCATTCATGGAAGAGCAACACAGTGCAAATTAGTTTCAGTTATTTTAAGTTAACAAGCTTGTGGTTGTGGCATTTTCTCAATACTATTTTACTTTTGTATAGAAATAGCAAAGAACTCAATAATAATAATCAGTGACCAGTCATGCTCTGGTTGCCATAGACCAAAACAAGAAGTCCCACCTCTTTCTGTATTATTTATATAGAGTTAGTGCTGTTCATAGCATGGAGCACATTGCACTAATGTAGTTCTCTGGCTGACCCAGATATCTTGTCTCATCAGCTGATATGACCAGTTTGAGATGCTCAGCACCTCTTACCAGACTGGGGACTAGAATCCAGAACCTTTTTTTGGATCCTGAATTTTTTATATATATATATATATATATATATATATATATATATATACACAAAAGTTTGTTTTGGTCTTCAAATCTCATTGGATGAGAGACGTTCCATGAGCACTTATGGTCTGAAACCAGATGCTTCACTGTGTGTATCACTATGCTTGTGTTCGTCATCCTAGACTAAAGTGCAAGAGCAGTGCATATGTGTTAAGAGCTACTGTAGGCTATGCGTCTCTTTTTACATCTATTTTTATTTTTTTACATTACATATGTTAGCCAGCAGGTGGTGGCAAAAGATAATTTTTGTGTGTAATATGTGCCAGTTGGTGATGTGAAGTGAATCCGTTAGTCATTGTTTACACAGAACACCACTCCGTGATCGCTCGTATTACTACTACATTACAAAAGCTAGGAAATAGCTTTAATCGGCTTTAAACAAACAACTTCAGCATTAAGGCTCATCACAGCTGAGAGACACCACAGACTGATTGATTACAGAACTCAGGGTGCTTACAAAGGTGCTTTCCACATTGGATACATACTGTTTAAAATGGCGGAGGAGATTGTGGTTTCTATAGGGAATGACTCTTGCGCACCGGCTACCGTGAAATAGAGCGGAATACCCCCACTTGGATGGTTATTTTACCACTGAGAAAGCTAACAATATCTCTACTTGGGTATGGCAACAGATGAACACATGCTCCATCTCTCTCTTGCTCTCTCTCTTGCTCTCTCCCACACACACACACACACACACACTATATATAGTTAGGCAGCCATGGAGAATTGAACTTAAAATAGTGGACTTGTTTTATGTTGCTCTCAACACAAGTGGATTTGAAATGTGCACACCAGAAGTAATTTCAGTGGCAAAGTCAGATATTATTTACCAGCTTCAATTTATGGCTCCTAGATGAGCAGATTAGATTCAATAAAGAAATATGAATAGTGTGAATGAGGGTGCCCAGATAACAGCCATGTAATCTCAAAATCTCACAAACTGGAGAATGTGCACAATAGATAGTGAGGCTTTCCATATTTACTGCTTCAAGATTAGTTAAAATGTATTCACAATTATATATGTGAAGTTGCACTTAAGATATACAGCCTATCCTTATTTAATATGGTATGCTTGTCTCCCAGCCTGGTCCATCTGGTCTCTTTTCTGGTTTTAGATGGAATTTGGGTACTTGTCTGATGGTCAGGTTGGGGGAATAGCTGGCCGACCAGCTTAATCAGCTGAACACCAACTTGACCAGGTTATGAGACCAGCTTAAACCAGCTAAGACCAATATGCACAGGCTGGGAGACCAGCTAAAATCAGAAACTAGCTTAGGCTGGTTTACATATTCTAAGGACTTGATACAGGGAGGGAAAGGAGGATACAGGGAACTGGATTCTTCAACTTAAAGGTATGACTTTAATAAAAAACTTAAAGGGCTTTTCAGCGCAACACTCTTCAGATAACACAACTCAGTCTCTTTTAGACAGATAGCTCTCTCACTTGGCCTCTGGCGTGGTTGCCAATGTTTACTTCAGTGATCCCCAATGTTTACTGCAAGTAGAAACAGGTGTTAGTCATTATCCGGATCAGGTGTATGCTCCCTTACTGCTTTCTCTCTCTCTCCAGACAAACGCTTGACCACGCACATGCCACCACACATATACAGGACACACTCACCGACACACTTGTCATACTTTGAGGCGAATGAGCAATAACAGCAGAATACCATGTCAGGTTCCACTTCTGTCAGTCAAGAACAGAAAGCTTAAGCTTCAGTGGGCACAGGCTCACCAAAACTGGACAGTTAAAGACTGGAAAAACATAGACTGGTCTGATGAATCTCGAATTCTGCTAAGGTACACAGATGGTAGGCCCAGTGCATCCCCAGCTTTCTGTTCTTGGCTGACAGAAGTGGAACCCGACGTGGTCTTCTGCAGATGTAGCCATTCACCTCAAGGTTTGATATGTACGTTTTGAGATGCAATTTTGCTCACTACAATTGTAGAGTGAATATCTGATTTACCGTAGCCTTTCTGTCAGCTCGAACATGTCTCCTTCGACCTCTCTTATCAACAAGGCGTTTCTCCATCCTGATTGGATGTTTTTTGTTTTTGGCACCATTCTGATAAAATCTAGAGGCTGTTGTGAGTGAATATGCCAGGAGATCAGCAGTTACATAAATACTCAAACCAGCCCGTTTGGCACCAAGAATCATGCCATGGTCGAAATCACTGAGAACCATTTTTCCCCATTCTGATGGTTGATGTGAAAATGAACTAAAGCTCCTGACCCTGTATGTATGCATGTATTCTTGCTGAATTAAACACTTGTGATCATTATGTAATTGTTCAGAAAAAGAACCATTAGAAAGCTCAAAATTATTACAATTATAAAGACAAAAACAATGCCTGTTTTTCTATCTTGTCTGTTCTAAGAATTCAAGCTTAACACTTCTGTTCAGTTTGATGTCAAACAAATTAAAATAGCATCTAATCCAACAGTTTTATTAACCCATCATCTGTTTGTAGATTCATAAGAAAGACTCATCAGAATTTGGACAACAGCCACAACAAAAAACTTTAACAGTGTGAATTGTACAAGAAATGTGTGTTAACACAACACTTTTTCAAATCTTTAATTTAGAATTGCTTTAGCACATTAGTCTTGACACATTACTCAGTGTCCTCTTTCACAGAATATTTACATGAAAAACAAACAAGCGAGAAACTTGTCACAATTTTGCATAAAGCAATTACTTTATTACCAGAATTTTGCCCACTCCAAGATACAATCTAGTGACATGTGACAGAAAGAAAAAAACATTTCAAAATGTACTTCACTTCAATTGACAAGTCTTATACAACATTCATTATAACACTTTACAGAGCTGACAATATGACAGTTAAAACTGTGAATCTTAGGGCTCTACAATGTGACAGCAAATTATGACTCAATCTGATGTGCCCAAGCTAAACTGTTGAATCAAAACATGAATAAATGATTAATCCTGTTATGTTAGTTAGATGTACAGCATGCTTGTGCACAAGTTCTATGTCTTCAACTGGTTTGTGTAATTTGTATAAAAGAAACATAATCAACAGCCTAAATTGAAATTCAAGGTAACAAGCCAATTTAGCACATAAGAAACCAAGGTGTCACATACAAACATACCTATGGGTCATGCAAATATCAAACACACAAACATATTCAAAAATTGGAGGGGTTAAAAATCTACAGTACTCTTAAGTGTCCTGAGAATCATCAATCACTATCTTAGAACAAGGGCTTTAGCATTTTCGTTCCACTTTGTAAACATTGCATTCTTACTCTATGATGTCTCTCATTTACAGTAAGACAGTACATTTTTTAAAGATGAAGAAAATGTTAGACAAAATGGCGTATGTGACATTTTATACACATCAATATTTCTTTTGTTCATTCATAATTATTATTAATACAGTAGGATTTTCCACAGTGTACAGTTAACGTCATGCTGTAACTTCAAAGTGAGACCATTTATGTGGCCTACTTCTGTTTTCAAAGTCAGACAGTTACAGCAAACTGTCTCATGGTGACCTCTTTACAGAGAAACAGACTTCTGGTGCAAACACTGGACGTACAACATCATCCTGCCCTTTTTTTGACCATATGAAGACCGTATGCACATCAGCAGTCAAAATGCTGCCAACCGTTCATTCTTGTTCATGTCATTTAGATTGTTTCCACTATGGTAGATTATGGAAATACATTCAAGGACAAATTTAAGGTCTATCAATCCTTAAGTTAGAGATAATGTATTTTGCCCAAAGTAAGTGTTCTTGATTAAGACAAAGTGTTTCAGGTTGAAATGGTCATATCTGCAATATTTGCACTATACAGAGCAAAATGTTACAGGAAAAAGATAATTCTGCTGTCTCCCTTGCCTATGACATAGATAACATCTTAAAAATCACCGTTGGTCATAGAAATGTCAAATATTATACATCTCCTTTATTTTACTATCATATTTTACAGTGTAAATCCACACACTGTTAGAGGACTTTCTAGAAGAATAGGGAAAACTATTGCACTGTTGACAAATACAGTAAAGCAGTGGTTCTCAACTGGTGGTCTCTCGTGTCATAGCTGTTTGGACAACAGGGAAAAACAATACTAAATGCAAATATTAAAATCCAACTGACCATATAATCTTATATAGTTAAGATAGCAAAATAAACAGGCTAAGCAACTTTTAAAAGGGAGGAAAAAACGTTTCCTACTAGTTTTGCTGTTGATGTCAAAGACCATGTGTCCAATTAAACTCTTGGACACAAAAATATTAACTGAAATTTGCTTGGTAGAGCAAAAATTTAACAGTTTGATTTATTGAGAATTCTGTAAAGGTGGGGACATTTTTGCTAAATGATGTTATGTGGTTCCTTTTATGTGGTATATCATGACAGTTCCGAAGTGAAATGTCCACTTAGTGGTCTTAAATGTGTGTTAAATGTTCTCTCAAATGAATGAGTTTTTAATGGTTAATGCTCGAGTTGAAATCAACAGAACCTGCTTTCCGACCCTAAACTTTAAATATAAATCCAACCGATTGTGTCACTGAAGCAAATGTGAGATGAAAAATGCGATTTCTAAAGCAACACTTTCAGCTCACGTGTCAAGTCACGTGCTCTTCAGGACTCTGAAGTCGCGGGCTCTAGAAGTTGAGCTACCGCACAATTTCATCCACTCAAACAAGCTTGTACATGTTGTTGGTTATGTAATAAAAAAATTTTTTTATCTATCACCTGCCAAGTAATGCACTATAGTAAAAGTGTTTAGATGTCATAAGATTGTGTGAGGAACAGGTCGTAAAGAGTTTATGAATTTGATGTTTTATTGCCTCTTGTGTTAATTTCCCAGGAAACTGCCGCAATATGTACAACAGGGGACAGCAAAAATAATTTAGCAAAATCTAAGTATAATAACAGGGACATTTTGCATGACATGCTCTCATCCTCAAAAATCATGAAACAAACCTTTGCAAAGTAAAACAAAATGCGGTCTGACTACATACTAAATATGGGTTCACATGCAATGAATATAACCATGGTTTGTTCTGGCCATAATGCATTTTGTGCAATTAATTGTTGACTGCTGAGTTCATGAAAAAAAACCCGTTAAGAACCACTGCTGTAAAATAATGTATTTACAGTACATTTTAACTGTGCACAAATATTATGAATGCATTGGCTTTACATGTAGAGAACACACAAATTCATACATGATTAAATATAGAAACCTCCCCATTTTATAAACCTAATAACAGTATTTTGCATGAGAAAGTGTTTTCAATTTACTAGAGAGATACTCAATTAGTAAAGAGTTATCAGTCACGTAAAATTTAAAGATTTTCATTATTTGGAGGCTGCAGACTTTATATGCCTCTAAATCTCATAATGTGTCTTCAATATAAGCTCTTTCATTGTTTAAGGTTGAAATCGGATTTGGTTTCAAATGCCGTCCTCCTGTCTTCTATGCCCATGCATACAAATGCAGAGATCCCAGACCCTGATATAACCCAGACACGCTAAACTTAATCGTATTACCAATGAGTGAAAGGAAATGGACTGTGCCAAGTGATAGGCTAAGGACCTTAGTGAATGTTGCCAGATTTCTCTTCCTAATGAGATTGTATACTCTGACTGACATAGAAAAATAAATATCTGAATATTTAGAGCAATACTTAATTATTTACCAAGTTTTAAACTTTTTTTCATGGCTGAGTAGTCTTATGTACAATAAGAAAAAACAGCAGCATCTTCCTTACAACAAATGTAAACAGATTATTTAAGATCTTGAATAAATAAACTAAATAAATGTGAATCTACCCAGTAACACAACATTTTTTGACAGGTGTTAACGTATTATACTGTATATATTTCAAAATTTACATTAGAATTTAATTCGATTTTCCAGATGGAAATACTCGTGCTTGCAAGGCAGAAAAAAATAGTATTTAAATTTGAGGTAAACTCAGGTTTCAGGTTTTGATTTGTGGTCAATTCAATTCTGCATTAGAACTCCTTTGCTGTTATCATGACACACAGCAAGCATCGTGTTGGCTATGCATGAAACAAACAGAACACTACACCATCTTTGCAGTGTGTAAATGCAGTCATAGATTTTTAAATGGATGCAATAAAGGAAGTCCAATCACAAATAAATATGCATATTGTCCTAGGAAGACCAATAACACTTCATATGCATATATTACAATAACGTCATCACTGTCAGTTATCAAGAAGTAAATTACATCTTTTAAAACATCAGTCTTACATTTCTGAAAATCTGAAATGATCTACAAAACAAAGTGTGAATGGGGTCTGGTGTTAAGTGGTTCAGGCTGAATTCATTGCAGACATTTAATAATTAGGTCTAGGAGTTTAGCAAACCTAATACAGAATGTCTGAGCAAAATCAATACAATGCTGCCTTACAAGCACTGTAATATAAGTTTGATGTAACAGCATATTATTTAACACACTTTTGCAAAAAAAAGTGTGATTATATTCAAAAGCTATTTATAAAGGAATAAAGAGTTTAGTGAAAGGATTGGATGGCTCCTTTGGTATTTTTAAAAGTCTAAAAGTAGTGACTATTTAGGAGGATAGCTCTTGAGAGCCCAGCAGCACTGTCTGCACCTGGCCAGTTTGGATGGGGTGCGTCAACCGGTTACTGGCCTGCTGCACGGGCTTTCTGCTGAAGTAACGCAGCCCTCTGCTCCATCATGGCTCTCATCATGTTAGGGTTAATGGCAGGGCTCATAGCAGAAGACATGGGCCGTAGTGGATACTGGCTGGATTTTGAACTCATTAAAACACACTGGAAGTATGGTATCTTGCCTGTAATACAAAGGGAGATTTTCAGTTCACCATACAACTGTGCAAACTGTTCTTACTGAAATAAAAACGCACACACAAAATGACACAAAGTCTTATGTGATTCATGATGCCATTTATATAGACTTATGTAACAGTAGCTAGCTGGTAGGTAGCTGTGTAATGTGTAAAACATCACTACCCTGACTTCAAGGAGGCACACTAGCGACTGATGCTAGAGGCTGTAGCCTTTAGCCTCCTCGTTAGCATGCCTGCCTCCCATGCCGGAGACCCTGGTTTGAATCCCGCTCAGATTGGGTCGAGCAGGTCTGGTTACACTTAGACAGGCATGCATATAAGCTTAATATTCCTGAACATCAATGGAGTATTATACATAAGTTCAGGAGGAGCAAATTCATCTAATCCCATCAATCACTATATATACACACATTAACTACATCAAAATGTGAACCCATGAATAAAAATGATATCAAAGTATGTCCTCTTTTTCAGAAGCTGGTTGTGGTAGTCAAATTTCTATAATGCACTGTATAGTGTTAAGGTGAGGCTCTGTAGAATTAAGTTTACTTACCTGTTTTTTTGCCCTCTGTGACATTTTCCTCAGCTTTCAGGTCTTCTAAGGAAGTTTGTTAGTAAGAGATACATTGAATACATTTTCACCCACTTCAACATACAGTATACAGTGCTACAATCACACATTTTTAAAGTTTAAAGGGACTTTCATGTAATTATAGAATATCTGTTAACATTAGTCCCAAGGAGGGAGAGGGAAAGTATCTTAATAATAATAATAATAATAATAATATAAAATAAATTAACTTACAACTGGTAAATATTTATAAGTTACTGTGCATTTGCAAGGGGAAACAATATGCTCAATACAGTTACTTGAGCTATAGTAGTAAGAAATATTCATTTTAAGATGTATCACAGGAAGGTATTGAAACAACACAAAGAAATACAAGTCACTGACATACCATGTACGAAAGCTAATTTGTGATCAATTAAATTATGTGAGTTATTATAAATGCATGCACAGATGATGTTCACAGTCAATCAGAGTGCTATGACATGGAAAACTTAATTGTTTTCAGCAAAGCAATTTATCACTGCATGTTGTATTACATTCTGAAGGAAGCAGCGAACAGACATAAAATGCAGTCTTTAACAAAGCAAGACAAGCAAGTAAGCAGGTGTTATTGTAGGAGAGAGACATAGGAGTTCACACACAGCCAACCAGACAGCAGCATTAGTATATTAATATCTGAATTTAATTTTAAATATCACTAATGATGTTTAAAATTAGTTGACTCTTTCTATTTTCCATAGGAACAATAACCTTGAATAGTAACAACCAAGGGTTGGGCACCTGGAATGTACCTCAATATTGAATTTGAGCTAACAACCAGAATCCAGATTTGTAATTTGAATTTAAGGAAGTAGAATTCAAATGGAATGAAATTCAAATATATGAATGTAACTACTGCAATTTAAATTACCTTTAAACATGTTGTAATATACTGTACACAACATATGGGGTATTTACAGAAACTTTAGAAGATAGTACATAGTTATCATAGTTATTAAAATATAATGGCTGAAACACCACCTATAGATGTTTGTATGTAATTTATATATATTTCATTGCTTAATAAATTTATGGTTAATTTATTAAGCAATTAAATATCTATAAATTACAAACATTATATAGACCAGGGTGGAAGAACACTTAATTTCCTAGAATGCTCTAAATTACCCTGTAACAGTTCAGTGGGAAGGAAGAGCGGGGAGCAGTTCAGGTACGATAGTCTCTTTTAATGACAGTTCGCTTCACAAATAAAATTCGGGCTTTTCAGCCACATTAATCAAACTCAGGCTTCTCAGCCGGGTAAGAGGTTCACTAGGACGGCAAATCGCTGCTTTCCTGTGTTGTTCTCTCTCCCCCTTCACTGGCGTTCTCGACGGCTTTTCAAGCCCGTCTCTTCAGTCACTGTAACGAGACACAGGTGTTATGTATCACTAAATCACCAGGTGATGACCCTTACCGCTTCCTCTCTCCACAGTGACAGACACATGACCATGTCTCGCTCCACATACCCCCCACCGCCCGACACAGGCCTGGGCAATGTCCGGCATGCCAACCACCCCTGATCAGAATGGAGGATGAAGGCCCGCCCAGCAGGTAGTAGTGGAGGGTTAGGACCGCCCACTTGATGGCAAGGCACTCTTTCTCAATGGTACTGTACTTAGACTCTCTCAGAGAGAGCTTACGACTGATGTACAGCACGGGGCGCTCCACCCCCTCCACCTCCTGCAAGAGCTTGGCCCCCAACCCCCTCTCTGATGCATCCGTCTGTAAAATAAAGGGGAGAGAGAAGTTAGGAGCATGTAAAAGCGGCCCGCCACAGAGTTCAGATTTAACTCTCATGAAAGCCTGTTGGCACGCCTCTGTCCACTGGACCGGATCTGGTGCCCCATTTTTAGTGAGATCAAACCTCCTTTAATAGCCCGCCAGCCCCATGAACTGTCTCACCTCCTTTTTGAACTTGGGATGTGGGCAGGCCGCTATGGCTGCAGTCTTATCAATTTGGGGACGTACCTGCCCATGCCCCAAGTGGAAGCCCAGATACCATACCTCCACCTGCCCAATTGCGCACTTTTTCGGGTTTGCCGTGAGTCCCGCCTGCCACAGCGACTTCAAGACGGCTCGCAGATGCTGCATATGCCTCTGCCAATCCTTACTGTATATAATGATATAAACCAAGTAGGCAGCGGCATACACCGTGCGGCCGGAGGATTTTATCCATTAAGCACTGGAACGTGGCGGGAGCCCTGAACAAACCGAACAGAAGAGTGACGAATTTGTGTAATCCGAACGGTGTGGAGAAGGTGGTTTTCTCTCGGGATAATGGAGTTAAGGGGATCTGCCAGTATCCCTTAGTTAAATCCAGTGTAGAATAAAATTGAGCCGCACCCAACCGAACGAGCAGTTCGTCAATTCGGGGCATCGGGTACGCATCAAACTTAGACACCGCGCTGACTTTCCGGTAATCAACACAGAACCGGACCGACCTGTCACTCTTAGGTACAAGAATAACCGGGCTTGCCCAATCGCTGTGTGATTCTTCTATTACCCCCATTTCGAGCATTGCCTCCAATTCGTTCCGAATCACCTTTTTCTTGTGCTCGGGTACGTGGTATGGCCGACTACGCAGAGAACACATCCGCAAAATATTCTTGCAAGCTAGCCACCTCCACAAGCTGGGACGGCGAGAGGTGGTCTCCACAAGGGACCGGGGTGAATGGATCGGCATTGGGCTTCACCTCTGGCCCGAGCTCCGCACTCTCCGGAACTACCGTCGCCATGGACACGGGGACCGCCTCTCTCCATAATTTAAGGAGGTCGATGTGGTAAATTTGACATGCCCCACCTCTATCCATTCATTTAACTTCATAATCGAGATACCGGAGTCGCCGTGTAACCTCAAAGTGCCCTTGCCACTTGGCGAGTAATTTCGAGGTCGACATGGGGAGTAATACAAGTACTTTAACTCCCAGTGCAAAATCCCGTAGCTCGGTACCAATGTTATACAGGCGGCTTTGTGTTTCTTGAGCTTGGAGCAAATTCTGTTGTGACAACTGTCCCAGAGTGTGTAGCTTTGCTCGAAGATCAAGGACATATTGGATGTAATTTTTGCTCGGGGAAAGTCCCTCCTCCCACGCCTCCCATATGACGTCAAGCACCCCGCGGGGCCGGCGTCCATACAGGAGCTCGAAGTCGGAAAATCCCGTGGAGGCTTGTGGTACCTCCCTGACTGCAAACAATAGGGGGTCCTGCCACTTATCCCAATTTCTTGCGTCCTCGTGTATGAACTTCCGAATAATTTTTTTCAGGGTGCGATTATATCGTTCCACCAGCCCGTCTGTCTGCAGGTGGTAAACTCTGATACGAATCGATTTAATCCCCAGTAATTCATAAAGTTTGCGTAGAGTGCGTGACATGAACGTAGTGCCCTGGTCGGTGAGGATTTCTTTCGGAATCCCCACCAGGGAGATAATTTTGAAGAGTGCCCACGCATCACTGCGTGCTGAGATGTTGCTCAGAGGCACTGCTTCCGGATATCGCGTTGCATAGTCCATCAGGACTAACACAAAGCAATATCCGCGTGCTGACCGTTCTAATGGCCCCACGAGGTCCATGCCAACTCTTTCGAAGGGGACCTCGATTAGTGGTAATGGGTGCAATGGTGCTCTTAGGGTGGCCGGTGGATTCACCAACTGACATTCGCGGCATGACGCACACCACCTGCACACATCACCACGAATGCCCGGCCTATAAAATGGGTCATTAAACGGTGGAGTTTTCTTTCTTGTCCTAGGTGACCGGCCATAGGATTGTGATGAGCCGCCTGCAAAAGTGTTTCCCGGCGGCTCCTCGGGACTAATAACTGGGTTGTATTCTCATGGGTTTGAGTGTCCTGCGTCACTCGATACAACCGGTCCCTAATAATAAAGAAGGATTCCCCCCTTGCATCCCTCTGATGCGGAGCAGACATGGACAGCCTCGCCTCCCCAGCCATTGCATCACACATCACACACCGAGTTTTAGGCTCGCAGGACCCATCCACACACAATGCTTTTAACAATGTTTTAAACCCCGGCCAATTGGTTCCCAGAATTAGTGGATAGGTGAAGCGGGAATTAACCGCGGCCTCTACTCTATGCTTTAGTCCCCGAAATTTAATAATGGTGGTCACCACCGGATATTCGTGAATGTCCCCATGCACACACCTCACCAACACCCTGTGATCTGTACCCAAAGCCCTGTCCTGAAACAAGCCGTGGTGGATCGAGGTTTGGTTGCAACCTGGGGGCTTGGTATGTACGCCCCTTAACCCTTACCGGTATGCGATACATCCCAGCTCGATCGGGGCCTGTTGTGTCTCGGGAACCCGGGTCCACGTCCCGATTACCGGACATCAATCCTGGGCGTGTCCCGGTTCCCCACAACTCCAACAGACCAGCCCAGGCTCCCCGGCTGCACCCGTGGCGACGGAGACATCACCCTGGGAAGGACGACAGAGATGGGTAGATGACGGAAGGCGTAATGCAGCCCGCGGAAGCGGGGCGATTTGGGAAAATACGCCCCCCGTTTCAAGGGGGGGCGGGAACAGGACGGGTGGGAGGAGTAGGAGGGGTACTGGAGCAGCACGGTCAGCTGCTCCAGTACCATCAGTTCTATTACATCCTCGACACTGCGCCTTTCCCCTGCTAGCATCCATTTTCGACAGGCGTCCTGGAGCTTTTGCGCAAATGCAAACAGGCGGGCCAACTTCACTCAGCGCATGGGAGCGGAATCGCTGACGATGTTGTTCGGGGGTGCGGCCAACCCGTTGCAGGACTGCGGTGTTCAGTTTTCCATAGTCCAGGCGGTCCTCCACTGGCAGTTGTTGCACCGCGAGTTGTGCCTCACCGGAGAGCAGTCATAGCAAGTGGAGGCCCCACTGGGCTTGAGGCCAGCCGGAGGCAGTGGCTGAAGTTCAAAGAGGCACAGAAACGCCTCTGGGTCATCCTGAGGGCCCATCTTGAAGAGGAGGAGGTGCAGCTTTGTCACTGTCTCTGGGGTCGCGGCGGAGGATCCACCTGGAGCGAGCCAGCCCCGTAAAGCCTGTCGATCCTCGGCTTGGACCTGGAGGAGCTCCTGGAAACGTCTTTCCTGGGCGAGCAGGACTTGATGATGGGTTTCCTGGATGCTCGCCAGGGCGCGGATGACTTAGCCCAGTGGTGAGGTGTCCATGGCAACCAGATGACCTTCTAATTCCCGGATTTCTGCACCAGTGTATCAGTTCAATGGAAAGATGGAGCGGGGAGCAGTTCAGGTACGATAGTCTCTTTTAATGACAGTTCGCTTCACAAATAAAATTCGGGCTTTCCAGCCACATTAATCAAACTCTGGCTTCTCAGCCGGGTAAGAGGTTCACTAGGACGGCAAATCGCTGCTTTCCTGTTTCGTTCTCTCTCCCCCTTCACTGGTGTTCTCGATGGCTTTTCAAGCCCGTCTCTGCAGTCACTGTAACAAGACACAGGTGTTATGCATCACTAAATCACCAGGTGATGACCCTTACCGCTTCTTCTCTCCCCATTGACAGATACATAACGCTCCACATACCTCAAACTTTAGTGGACCTTTTGTGGTTCTATTTGGCGAACTTAAAATCTTTTTTTAAGTTTTGATGGCTGTGATAGTTGTTTTGAAGGTATTGAACTTAAGAGTTTAGAGGATAGAGAAATATGTCTCATCAGCTGAGTAAATCAGAGAATAAAATAAGGCATTTTTAGTCAAAACTAATAATCTAATCTTTTTTTTATTAATTTTATTTATTAACACTGAATGAAAATTGAGTAAATTTATCTTATTGTCATTCCAATACAACGTCCGGTGAGGAGTGGCCAATTAAATTCAAATTCCAACTCCTAAATTAAAAGGGAGCCAATTCTGAATTTTGCTCAACCCTGGTAACATGGCGTTTCATTTATTTTCAGTAATGAAAATAATTCTCAGATATTGAAAGGGTGATGTTAATTCATCTGGTGGATGGGGAATTGTACCTCAGTGTCGCCTGGAAGTTTTTGAAGCTCTCCAAAGTTCTACAATGTCCAGGTATTTATGATTACTATAAATGCTTAGCACTGTATATCGAAATTAATTCTGCTTACAAATGCATGCATTTTATTATTGCTTCTGACTTTTGAATAATTACATACAGCACTATTATGAATCACACAAACTAAATTGAAACTCAACAAGCAGCTTAATGGAAACTTCACACCATACAGTTCTATACCACATGAATGTCAGAAAACAACTCACTCGCTGGTGCCTCAGCTGGTTTCTCTGAAGAAAGAATTCGGGTTAGAAAAGATTAATCTGAAAGTGATGGTGACATATTGGCTCTGTTCAAAATCTAGTGAACTACCTCGCTGCCTACATAGGCAGTTGCCTTCTAAGGCAGCATTCAAATTTAAAAGGTTTGAGAGGGTTACTTTTGAAATGTATTCCACAACAGATTACAGAATACATGCTGTAAAAAGTCATTTGTAATGTATTTCATTAGATTACTAAAGGTCAGTAATTTACTCTAAATACTTTGGATTCCACTTTTTTGACTATAAAAACTCTGCCAGTACAGTAAAACGAAATACACATGTTAAAAATAAACCTAAATATCTTATGCAATGTTGTTTCTAAAACAAGATAAATCTAATTTATAAATGATAAATGACTTTTAGATATTTTTACAGGAAAACAATAAAAAATTTTATAAAGGTCTTTCTAGAAAAAAAAATTATGATTGTGCCTGGTAACATGTGCATGTATAATGGCTAGAAATAGCATTTTAGCTTAGCATAAAGCTGACAATTTACACAAGGTTTATTTGTATTTCTTCTGCTCAAAACTTTCTTAAAACATACTTCTCTGTCTGCTCGTATGAATGCATATAAGAAAGTGTTTCACTGCTGTTCAAATGCACTTTGGAGCATATAATTTATATGTATAATTTTTTTCCATCTGAAAGGACTAAATATTCAATGAAACAAATGACAATAAAATGCAAAGTAATCTCTTCAGTAATCAAAATACTTTTTGAATGTAACTGTATTCTAATAACCAATTATTTAAATTGTAACTGTAGTGGAATAGTTTTTAAAATTTTTTTTTTTTACATATTTTAAATATGTATTTCCATTACATGTATTCCGTTACTCCCCAACCTTGCTGAATTGGAACACTCTTCATTGGCAGCAACGCCGGATGCCACACAAATATTATTCAACATAGGAGACTCAGCTCTGGAGTTTGATGTTAGCATGTTGCTAAGCTAACAATGCAATACTCCAAGCATAAAAATTTAGCACATAAAACGATGGTCTGCTTCATACCTTCTTCAGCTTTTTTCTCATCAGCTGGAACAGGTGTTTCTAAAGGTGAAGGAGAATAGTGCTTGTCATATTACTTATGCTCATTTTAATCTCTGTTGCATTCACATTTACAGAGTCTGACACTTCTGTAATTACACTTCAACTGTGCATGCAAAACCCTATAATCAAGTTTTATGTGTCATAAACACATGCTTAGTTATGTAATTACAGAATTATGGAGCAGTGCATGACACTCCAGGTACACTCCTTTCAAACAGATCACTGTTGTCATGAAAATAGAGACATTCTTTCATGACAGATCAAATTTTCTTGTGCCAGCTGGAGCCTTGTATGGATTGTTTTCAGTTTGAATGCACTATATAGTCATCTATGAAGTCAATGTTATTTGATGAGAACAAAGTCAGCATGCATTGGTGTGCACAACTTCATATAAAAACTCAATATCCTCAATATTTTGTCATGCAGGTCTATTACAAATATGATTTCATGCAGTGAACTGTCCAAACTAAAATGTACCTTCAACAGATTTTGTTTTAGTTTTGGTATCTATAGAAATAACAGACATTTGTGATATTGCTTTCTATTTTGTTTGATTTTTGGATACTTAAAGACTTAAACAGGCCTTTGAATAATTTATATAATGCAATGTTACAATAGTAATTAAAACTTACCAGTAACTTTAATTGCTTGTTTGGTTTTTGGTGTCGATGCAGCCTTCTTCTTGACTAATGATCCAGTATACAACACAAAGCAATTTTACAGTCAGCACTTCATCTTTTCTTATAGTCATGTTTGTCGATTACAGTAAACAAGAATGGCTAGCCCCTGCAGTATTTGACATGTTGGTCCTTACAGGATGTCAATGAACTAAAGAAGTTAAAAGCACGTAAATATTGCATACTAATTTCCTGTCAGCACATTGAGAAGCTTTGCACTCCATATATCCATACAGTAGATAAGGAATCTAAAATGTAGTGACTTATCACTCATGACGGACTAAGATCATTAATTATATTGAGATGTTTGTTATAAGATTATTGATTGAAATCTCTTTCCTCCCATTCTGAGGATGCAAGTCCTGTCTAGAAAAAAAAGTGTCTTAAGCATATTCATGGCAAGACACCAGTATTATAATAATAATAATGCTGTATTTCATATTGTATACTACATTTGTGTTCCCTTTTTTAGATGAGATCTATTTGCTGGAACTTACTTATCAAAATGGAAAAGAGATCCTAAATATATCACAACAAAAGTTTGAACTACATCTGTTCAAATCCCTAACCAAAAGTAATAGCAATATTTATGCTTGTCTTATAAAGCCATTTTATGCAGTATATTGAAATATATGAAATAATAACCTACCTTCTGCAATGGGCTTCACCGCCTTTACAAATGTCTCCTCTTCACATGTAGAGACAAAAAAGAAAGTAAAATTATTGTATGTAAAAAAAATAATCAAATAAGTAGCAGGTACTTTATTTTTTTCCATATTAAACAAATTCAACAGCAGAGATATGAAAGGCAGCAGTGCAATGTCACACAAAACTTCTACTCTCTAAAGGATACATTATTTGCTTCAGTTGTCTTTGATGTGCCTTGTATGTCAACTAAACAGCACACACTCTTTGCTTATGAATGAATGCAAATCTATACCTCATATCTTATATTAACAACAAACAAAATGTTTCATGAGACTGACTTTCATCTAAATTTTAGATGCATCACTGCAGGCATTTTGTGGCATCAGATAAAATCAAATGTCAAGTGGAAAGAGGCATTTGTGAGCAACTGATAACCAAAAGTAGAGGTGGATTTAGAATTCAACCAAGGGTTAAACTAATAGTACAGATCATTAAATCTGAGATGTTGGCTTAATGCAAAATAGTATATGTCCTGCATCTAAACCAACATTTTGTGACATTGCCATGGGGCTGCTAAGAGGGACTTGCCCATAGAGGTGAGACAAATATCATCCAGTGTGGTATTTATAGCTTTAACCACCCAGTTTAGGAAACAACTGAATCCATTTCAAGATGACCTGCAAAGTGTATCTCTGACTTTGTCAGAAAACATATTTAAGAGAGCCCTTTTCTGCTCACCTGAAAAAGCCACATGTGAAAATGACCAGGCTGTCAGTATTGCAGGAAATAGTACAAAAGAATAAAAAGAGGATCTTTCTTACATAACTAAGCTTTTTCATAAGCATTTTTTTCCCACAGGAGTAATGTTTTTAGATATGCACCAAAGGTTATGTGGTTCAGCGACATTTTGCTGGAAGCAGCGGTTGTATATTTCTGTATATTTATATAAAGTCCTGTATGTATGGAATTGTTGTTGTATTGCTTTTATACAACAGTATAAAATAAACAAGAAGTTAAAATTGAGGTGTTAAAATGATAGTTCACCCAAAAATGAAACTTCTCTTATAATTTACTCACCCTCATGCCATCCCAGATGTGTATGACTTTATATATTCTGCTGAACACAAGATTTTTAGAAGAATATCTCAGGTTTGTAGGTCCATAAATTGCAAGTGAATGGGTACCACAATTTTGAAGCTCCAAAATGCATATTCAGGTAGAGTAAAAGTAATCCATTTGACTCCAGTGCTTAAATCCATGCCTTCATAAGCGATATGATGAGTGTGTGTGTGAGAAACAGATAAATATTTAATAAATATTTCTTTTGTTTTTGGCAATTTGCATTCTTCGAGCATATTGCCACCTACTGGGCAGGGAGGAGAATTTATAGTAAGACAGGATTGAAATATTGATCAGTTTCTCATCCACACCTATCATATCACTTCTGAAAACATGGATTTAACCCCTTGAGTATTAGGGGTTACTTTTATGCCGCCTTTCTGTGCTTTTTTGAGCTTCAAAGTTTTGGTACCCATTCACTTGTATTGTGAGGACCTACAGAACTGAGATATTTTTTCTAAAAATCTTCATTTGTGTATAGCAGAAGAAAAGAAGTCACATCTGGCATGGCATGAGGGTGAGTAAATTATGAGAATTTTCATCTATTTAACATTTCTGATTAACTTTGGCCTCTCTATTGAGCAAAATAGCTCCAAAAAACCAAAGCATCAAGTGTTGTGTGTCGTCAAGCAACACACTGAAATGCAGTGAACACCGTGGCACCCCTATGCATTACATTTGGATACCCCATTTTTTGCACCACTGAGAAGAATGGAACAAAGTTTTTTGTATATATATATATATATATATATTGCATGTAAACCTACCTTTGCGTTTTGTTGTTGCTACTTTTCCCTTCTTTGCTGCTGCCGACTCTGGTTGGGTTAAAGAATAATTATTTATGAATTATAATTTCATATTGCCACATAACCAGATTGGTGGTAATTGTGCTCAGGACTTCAAAAGAAAAGTAACCAATAATCAAGCATGAAATAAATCAGTTGGAGTTGACTACTTTCTATTTGATTAAAAAGGCTCCACTTTACTTAACAGGCAACACAACTGAGTCTCAAAGTAATAATTATTTCTGCTGGTACCTTACCTTTCTTTGCAGTTGGTGACTTTGTTTCTGTGGTTTTCAAAAAAAAAAAAAAAAATTACAACACAATTTTTTTTTTACATATAATTATGATTTTTATATATATATATATATATATTGTCAATATAAATGTTATATTGCCACACAACCAGATTGGTGGTAATTGTGCCAAGGACTTCAAAAGAAAAGTAAACTATAAACAAGCATGACATCAGTTGGAGTTAATTACTTTCTATTTGATTAAAAAGGCTCCACTTTACTTAACAGGCAACACAACTGAGTCTCAAAGTAATAATTATTTCTAATGGTACCTTACCTTTCTTTGCAGTTGGTGACTTCGTTTCTGTGGTTTTCCCAAAAAAACAAAAACAATTACAACACAAATTTGACATATGATTTTTGTATATATTGTCAATATAATTGTTATATTGACAAATAATTATATAATATATAAAACATAAATACATGTACTTATATTTGATAATACAACATTCTAATTAGTTATACTGTATGTTGATATTGCTAAATAATATCCAATAATAAAATGTACCTTTCTTAGCAGAGGTAGGTTTTGCCTTCCCTTTAGTGATCACACTCTCTGTAAATGAGGAAATTATAAAGCTCATTAACATACAACTACAGCCAAGTTAGTTCCTGAACCATAATTACCTGTCCTTTTAGACTTCTCTTTTACAGACGTTGGCTCTTAGTCATAAATATTATTTATTTTGCTTAAAATAGATCTCAAATTGAAATGTAGACAATTTTCTACTGTCATTACCTTTCTTTGCAGCAGAAGGCTTTACTTTGTCTTTAGTTACAGCAGGTTCTACAAACAAAAATGTACATAAATACACATACATAAAACACTATTGTGTTATAATAAGGGCAAACAATATGCCTTAATGATGAATGCCACTATGAACATAATTCATGTAATTTGGACTTAAATATTCCCCTTGTGTTTTTTTTTTATAATGTGCTCTTACCCTTCTTCACACTTGCTGATTTGGCTTTTTCTTTTGGTGCAGTTGGTTCTGAAATTACAAGTCAGAGATTTTTACTCACCTCAGGTCTGGTAATGAAACTTGAAAAAAAGCAAGCTTTTACTGCAGTCAGCAACTCGAGACATTCCTTTAGTACCTTTCCTTTTTGTGGTTTCTTTTGGCTTTGCTTTAGCAGCTTCAGGTTCTTAAGCAAAGAGAACATTATATAGTCATTTCTTTTGGGAAGGACAAATGTTTATCAGATAGAATCTATGCTCAAATATATTTGAAGATCAACACCTTTCAGTATAGTAGGAGCTTGATAAGTTGTTAAATAAGGAACCTCTGATTCTGAAAAACACATAGGAAAAAGTCTTTGTAAAACACATTGTAGTGTTGTGAAGAACTTATGATGTATCAAAATTGAACAGGAGAAACATGTCCAGGAAGAATGGAGGGGTCAAACAAGCATGAAAAGCTACAGATAGAAAGGCAACCCATGACCACATGCAGGTGTCCCAACTGCACTTTCACTGAAAGAAATTAAATTCAATGTCTTATTTTTTTTTTTTGCATTAAGTCACATTGTGTTCTACATCAATCTGTGTAATTAATAAGATGTATACATAAAACACAGAACAAACTTTGATAGTACAGCTTTTAGTGTTTAGTAGCACCTTAATTTTACGAAAATGTTAGTATTAACATGACTGACAGTTAATGACCAGAGTTAATGTTTTTTTTTTTTTAAATACCTGGAATAGCTGATGGTGGTAATGGACTGCTTGTAACTATATGATGCACTGTAATATAAATGATAAGATTTATAATATATTGCAGAGTGTAAAAATAACTTTTATCCTAAAGTACATGATCGAAGTTTTTTGTAATTGGACATGACTGCATTACTCACCATACCAGCCAGGTGGCGCTGGACAATACACAGGTGTTGGACGGCACATTGGAACTATTTTATGGAATCGGTGGAAAAGGTTAAGTGTTACAATCACTCTAGATTTTTCAAATTATGTCAAATGTAATATTAGCAAGTCACGTGACTATTTGCACTCACGATCTTGCGCAGGGGCTGGTGCAGCCAATTCTTGAACTTCCTCAGCAGCTGTAGATCCTGTTATTGGGGAAAATAAGTTACATTGATGTGACATTTAATGACATTTTAAAATCTACCATCAAATTAAAGTTGAAGTGTGTAATTTGTTTTATGTTAAATACTTTCTCCTATGATATGGCAGCCTAATATGCTGAGACAAATATAAGAAAACCATTTGTATGTTGATTTAACCGATAAGTATAAACAAGCTCTATGGCGTGAAATTGGGGCGGGGCTATCTGTTGGAGCGGTCAATGGAAGATGTGAAGAGCGTTCCAGAAACCTGTTGAAACCAATACATTGTTGGAAATCCTTTTGCTTTGTTTTATTTAAACCCGGGAGGCTAGCGTCACAGTAATCTCACACTTTAGGTTCAAAGCCAAGTTAAAGGTGCTGTACGCAATATTTTATGAAATAGTATGCATAATATGTCCCTTCTCTCTGAACTATATCACTAAAATGAGTGCCCTGATATATCTCACCAGTCTCTGTGACAGCACTTAACTGTGTAAACGGCAAACATTTGATCAGCCAATCAGAAGACTTAAGACTTCAATGTGCTTTTTGTCTGTCAGTCATTTGGCATGTTCTCAAAGGGTGCATCTTCGTTTCTTTTCCTTGCTTTCTTTCCTCGTTTCTTAACTCCATCCTCTTAGGATATTAAAAAAAGGATGAAAGAAAAGGAAACGAAGACGGAGGCATCGCTCACGATTCACTTCAGAGCGTGTTTTTGCGCAGCTGCAGTACCTCGGAATGCTTGCTAATATGTTATTGAAATTGTATTTATTAATATATTCATAATAAATTCAAATAATTCAAGATGTACTGTTAAAGTATGTGACAATTATGGTTTATTTAAAATGTAATGGTGAAACTTCAATTAAAACTACTGTATTAAAAGGGTATGGGAATTTAAGCTTGCGTCAGGGACTTCAACCAAAAAGTCTTTGGCATATGACGCTACTGTGCTTCCTAGCTCAAGCGTCTTCGGTAAGCGTCCTCGATCTTCGCCTCCTCACGGTGCATTTTGAGAATTGATATGTCCTTAATAATGGCGGTCTTTGATTGGTTTCCGGGTCACATGCTCGAGGACGGTTGAGCGAGGAAGTAAGGATGCACAATTTAAGAAATGAGAAGCACCCAAAGTATAGTAGTTTAAAGTGGAACATTCAGGTTTAAAAGTGCACTTAGTATTTTTTTCCTCATTAAAAACGTTTTACTCCAAAAGAAAGGAATCGTAATTTTGAAACATACGTATACAATCATGAATACTCACACGAGATGAGGACTGTAGTCAGGTCAGTAACCTTATAAAAGCTGTTTAAATCTACACGGAGAGGGTTCGCACATGGGGGCTGCCATGTTAGGATCAGATGACCAGCCTAACACTTTTGGCTTCATCTAGGTAACAGCCCTGTTATTGGACACTTTAATTCATAGATTAAAATAATCACTGCTGACTGTGATTAGTGAATTTATACAATGTCAACTGTAACCGAAAACTATTGATTATGAATGATGCTGCATCCACGCCGCTAGGTGTCCCTGTTAGTCCAAATGACACTGAAAAAAAAGTTACTGAGTGCATATATATATATATATATATATATATATATATATATATATATATATATATATATATATATTGGTGTTTTGGAATGAGGGTGCGTGTCTAATTTAACGGCTCTTGGAAGTTGCAGAACTAATAAAATCGCCTACATAGCACCTTTAAGATCAGGTAAATTTACTTCTCTTTTTGGGGATGTCGACAGTCAATGCCTTTGCTCTTTTTGCTGTGGACCAGAGAGGAAAAAAATATGTTTACCTTTTAAGTCTGTCACATTTTTCAGGTGATGGTGATAACATTCAGGAACGTAAAACATTGTGCTCATAACAGAGAAATGCTTTTACCTTTCTTTGCTCTCTCTTGTCTTGTTCTTATTGGAGCCTCTTTTTCTGTTGGAAAAATGTCTGGGAGTTGGTGAAATTGAAAACAACAATGAATGACTTAGTGCAATTTTTTCCACAAACAACTCCCATAGCTATATTCAACATAGGTCTGCTTTATTATTATTTTGAGCTGTGTGAATAATAATAACATTAAAGATGCAGAGAGCTGAAGGTATCGACACCTTTTCTCTGTTTAAGCAGGGGCTCCCTTCTCTTGATCTCAGCATCTGGAAATGACAAAAATATTTAGCAGGTCTATAATTAATCCGCAGACCTGAACTTTCATCAATATCGCATGCATGGAAAAAAAAAAAGCTCAATAAATTAACATTGAGATTCTTTTCTTACCATATTAGAAAGATTTTCTTGTTCTAAGCATAAATCTAACAAAATGTAATGACATTTATTTTAATTATTTTAAAGAAAAGATATAGCTGCAAATGGGATAAATAAACATAATGCATGAGATATTGTCTTAAAATAATTCTAATCATCTTGCACAGTTTTGCATCTCAAGTAAACAAGAACTAAATACTGATTAAGGAAAATGATTTGTTGTGCAGAGAGTAGGCCATTAAAACCCAGCAGGATTTGCTGAAAATAGATTTTAGTTTTTTAATGAACATGAGAGAAATACTGTCATATTCAGAACGTACTATCTGATACAGACACAGCGTACATGTAATGCCTAAAGAAGAACATTGGCATCTTTTAATTGTAACATAATGCTTTGCTTTTTAATATTTTATGGCTTCGCTGATTAGCCCCTTTGGGCATTTTGCTTGTAAGATAGAACATAATGATCTTTTAAAACATACATAAGAAATGCTTTATCAATACATTAGTCTAACAGTTATGCTCAAACTACTTATAATTGCTTCTAAACTTTTGCATTGGTTTGTAGAACGGCACAATTTCTGCTAAAGCAAGCGCTTTGCAGTAGAGACAGCTGTCTTGAACTAAACCGGCTTTTATTAAACAAAACAATACATCACATACTTCTGCGCTCAAGGGTGAATTTTAGCTGCATGAATCAGGCCAAACAGATTACTTTAGAGTTTAATTTATAATGTATAAATGTTTAATTGTATATTTTTAAAGACAACGTTTGCTACATTCATTTTTACCCATGAAAGATATCCATGCAATACCTTTTAGAAATGCAATTACATACATGTAGTATACCTCCTCCCTTACACATTGAGAGAAAAAGATCTGTGTGATTAGGGGCCAAGCACCGAAGGTGCGGAGGCACCTATTGTGTCTGTTCCGGTTCTTATTATTAGGGGCCAAGCACCGAAGGTGCGGAGGCACCTATTGTGTCTGTTCCGGTTCTTATTAGGGGCCAAGCACCGAAGGTGCGGAGGCACCTATTGTGTCTGTTCCGGTTCTTATTCTTCTTCTTCTTCTTCTTCTTCTTCCGACTGGGCGTCTATGGCAGCCCATAGAAGCGTATGCGGGAAAGTTGTAACGGTTTGACATTCTGATAGAGGACAGTCCCAACATCAAATTGACCAATTTTGGTGTCTCTAACTCATTCCCTCTAGCGCCACCACCTGTCCAAAGTTTCAAAAATATTATGCTAATAACTTTTGAACCGTAAGGCCTATCAACAAAATTCTTTTTTCCTCTGATTCCTGAGCTCATGACGATTCGATTGCACCCTATGACGTCATTTTCCGTCATAATAAATTTTCCGCCATTTTGAATTGTCCAAAAAACCTACTTTTGCGAACTCGTCCTAGACGGTTTGTCCGATTTTCACCAAAATTGCACCACATCATCTTCAAGCAGTGCCAACAAAAAGTTATGGAAATCAAGTTGATTCGTCAAACCGTTCTCGAAAAACGCACAATCAAATTTTACGTAGAGCTTGCAAAAACAAACGTAAGTCTGTATCTCCGCAACGCTTAATTGTATTCAGACCAAACTTGGTACATGTCATCACAAGCATGACCTGAGGCTACATGCTGCGTTTCGGCGCAGCGCCACCAACTGGTCCGGAGATACAGAAAATAGCTATTTTTGTTTATAACTTCTGAACGGTTTGTCCAAAAATCATAAAAGTGGTCTTGTTACATTCAGGGCATCATGCCGAGTCGACTGATATCCAATTTTCTCAGATCGGCCATTTTGGCTGTCGGCCAATTTGAATTAAGTGCTAAAATGCTGTATTTTTTGAACGCATGAATGAATTGTTAAAAAACTCGGTATGGGTCATCAGTAGGATGCCCTGAAGGAGCCAGAGAAGTTTCGAAACAGCGCCACCTAGTGGTAAAATTACATTTTTAAATGCTTATAACTCTGGCTGGGGTTGACTTATTTTCACAGGAGTCATATTATTAGATTTCTGAATCCTTGCCGAGTCCAACGATACCAGACTTGCCAGGTTTCGGCATATGGTTTGTGCAGCGTTGTAATTTAGCGCTTAAAAAACATTTGCGAATATCTTCGAAACCGCTTGTCCGATCGAGACGAAACCACCATCAGATGTTTGGAAACAGGTCGCTGGCAACATGCCAATTCCCAAATCTCAAAATATTGATAGTAAGGGGTAGTAAAATCCAATCAAAATCACGTGTCAGTTATTTTTGACCTGTTTTTTCACATAAATGTCTATAACTCCGAAGCAAATTGAGATATTTTCACCAAAATTGACATACACATGTATGAGCTCACTCAGAGGACACATATGGAAATTGTGGTATTGTGCCACTTGGTGGCGCTATAAAAGAACAAAACATGAAATTACCATTGACTTAAATACAGTATTGTGATAAAAATGCTATACTTAACGAATGCATTGGTGTAACATTTTGAAGCTCAGAATGTGCCATCAGCAGCATGTCCTGAAGGTACTCAAAATATTTTGAGACAGCGCCACCTTTTGGTCAAAAGTTATAACTAAATGTCCCAAAATGCTAATAACATTTGTATAAATTTACCTATTGTAATCACACTGTTCTCAATTGATTCTTTGGGTTTTG
This sequence comes from Moxostoma hubbsi, assembly GCA_032164185.1. Classification (NCBI taxonomy): domain Eukaryota; kingdom Metazoa; phylum Chordata; class Actinopteri; order Cypriniformes; family Catostomidae; genus Moxostoma; species Moxostoma hubbsi. The sequence goes on along the minus strand of JAVLUX010000031.1, from coordinate 34,029,765 downwards.
CCAAAAACATAGATAACATTTTTCCCATAATCAGCCAAACTTCCTGTCCGCCATCTTGATTTTCATTCAATGCCTACTTTTTCAAACTCCTCCTAGACTGTTAGGGTTATGGTTTTCACCAAAATCAAATCGTATCATCTCCAGAACATGCCAACTACAATTTATGGATTTTGTGACGATAGACAAAACTGTTTTTGTAAACTGCCAGATCAAAGCTTACGCATGCTGCCAAAATTACCATTCAGGCTTTATCTCTGCATTGCCTTGATATATTGACACCAAACTTTATATGTCTCATTGTCACCTCACTCTGACCACACCACATACATTTCATAACTGCACCACCTATTTGTCAAAAGTGATAATTAAATCATATTTTTAGTTAATGTATGATTTTTCATCCATTTGCCTAAATTCATCTTTACATGTCTTTAATTGCTACTTGCTGCAGTTGGTCTGACCATTCCAGCCATGTTGGCATGTCTTGTCATCTTCTTTGCGCTTGGCCCCGGTAATGGCTGCTTTGCAGCTATATTCTGTCATTAGATCTGTCTGATCTAATATATATATGTGCACCAGGGGGCAATGTTGTGTTAGTCAAAGCTATTGATGTTGTGAGAATACTTTTACATTTTTTACTGCTATAAGAACTACTGTAATGTCCTCTTAAACAGATTACATTATTTAAGGTCATAGATGAGGACAAAGGTACAGCATGTCCTATCTGCATTAATTTGCATGTGCAATTTGGAAATTATACATCACTGTATAATTTCTCCCACCTCTGATGATAGTTTCTCTCACTGTTTTATAATGATACATGATCCTGGATAAGACAATACTCAAAAAAGAAGTATTTTCAAAGGATCTATTGTTAATATTTTCTACTTTTCACAAATTTTATTATAAAAAATTAAAATTTCTTGAATAAAAGTCTCGTACCTCTTTTCTTCACTTTACCAGGTTCAGCTAGAAGAATAAAAGAGGGGAAAAGTTAAATTATTGACATTCACTGACATGTAAGGAATGTCTTTAACTAGTTAATCTACTAAGTGACAACTCTCAGTGAACAAATTTGTCTGCTTAATAAAATAAATGTCTTTCACATACTGAGAATACCTGACTACACTTCAGCCAACAATAGAATACAAACATGGCTTTACTTAGTAGCTCATTAGTGCCAAAAGTACGGCTTTTGGTTATGAAGATGTTTATGGACAAAAATCCATCTGGCAGCACAGCCTGATTTTAATATACCATCCTGCAATACACCCTATTTTATCGTAAAATAAATAGTGTTTAGTAGAAAGTAACATAATAAACATTTACAACAATGAGTTGGGCCAAAATGAATGCCCTAGCCATTCAACTACCTATTCATATATGCAGATGCTGAGATAATATATAGAGATGCTATACAGATGCTATAGTTTACCACCAACACATGTTCAATTGCTTATGCAAATACATTTAAATGCAAAAAAAAGTTATAGCTGCACACCATTCACAAAGCATAGTTATGTCTGTAAATATAGACATGCAGTTCTGTTTTTAACATTTGCAAAAATGAAATACCTATGGGTCAGATGTGTTTGCATGAAAAGCTCATGATAATTGTTAGCGAATAATCTACTGACAGATTGACATTCATGTAACAGATCATTGACACTATGTGATTTGATATTTAATTGTTCAGTTATGCAGAAAACTATGGAAATATGCTCAGGCTTTTTATTAACCAGCATGCATGATATTGACCTTGCAAGTCAATACAAAGAAAAATACCTTTGTCGTCTTCCTTAGGTTTAGTGTCTTGGGCTTTTTGAGGCTCTTTGGGTATTTGTGAGTGCATACAAGGACAGGTAGAGGGCTCTTTTTGTTTGTCTGAATACAAACAAAGGCAAAATAGTGAGTGTCATTACACACAAGGGTGATCCCATTTTTTTTGTCTACAATTTCAGAAGTCTTTGTTGTTTTTATGTGTCCTTTTGCAAGCAAGTACAATTTTACAAAAACGATAGTGAGTAGAATGTGAAATGTTTTCAATTGAAACAAACTCAACCAATCAGTTAGCTACAAAACAATGATTTAAGATGTAAATGCACATTTTAAACTATTTTAAATTAAATAGGCTCTTTTAAAAAAACACCATATTATGAAAGGTGCATAAAATTAGCCTTGTTTAAATCAACAGAGGACGATAAAGATCACATTGGCTGATGAACATAAGAGATAAATGTTCAGTCTAATGCAGCTTAATGCAGCTATTGATATAATTATCTTTAAAACATATAATGTGCTTATGACATCACAGACCAATGCCAGTCTTTACATGCATGAATCAAAACGTTTTTACTGAAAATATTTTTTGAAAGCGGTTGCAGTAAATCACCAGATACAAATATGACACCTTCATGATAAGTTTGCATTGCTGAAATTTGTCAGAATGAATGTGACACTTTTTGATTAAATGCCACTCCACCAGTAAAGAGATTAGATTATTACAACAAAAAAGAAGGCTAGAAATAAAAACAGGTTGACAACCCTGCCAACAAACTGAGATTAACAATAATGACATATCTGAGGAGAATACAGACTGAGGAGTGGAGAAATGCTTAAGATGATTTTTTTATTATATTTATATTGAAATTCAAATTGTGCTGCTTGCATGCTTTCAGAGAATTACAGGAAGGTGTTTGAAATACCTTTAACCTAAAATGCTAATGTCATTTTTGATATCAGTCAACCCTGCAAAATCTGTGTTATTAAAACAGCATACAATCCTTCTTCCTTTGTTTTCCAGTGACCTTTGTTGGAATAGTTTATTAGCTAATAAAAAGCATTTATGCTCTCCTGATTAACATCAGCAGGGGCAGGGAGGGAGAGAATAAAAGATGGAACATGATATAATGGCATTGACGTTTCCTTCTGTTGAAATGTGATATAGCCAATTCTAACCGGATGAGTTTGAAAAAATAAACAAATACTTTGTAGAAATATGCTTTTTCACCTATGATTTTGGAGCAAAACTACAGGCAAAAATATAACCTTAGAAATGTGGAGGTGTCTTTTTTTCTTTCTTTCTCTCTCTTTTTTTTTTTTTTAGGTAGATCAATGACTAAAATCAGTTGACTTCAACACCCCTTGTTGCATTATGCTAATAGTGTGTGTCAAAATATGTGTTGTGTTTTCAGAGTGCCTATAACTCCATAAGTATTACATATTTCATAGTATCTTTATAGATTCTGGTTCTGTAGATTTTCTTTTTGTATCTTTTTGTATTTATTTATTAATTTTTAGGTACTATATGGTCATATTCCAGAGATGTGGGTCTCTCAGTGTGGCATCATGTGTAAGTTGTTACATTTTTTTGGTCTAAAACAAAATGTGAGTCACATGGTGTGAAGCTAGTTTTTCTTATCCAACAAAACAAAGGTTTAAACCACAAATAATGTTGAAACTAGGAATGTACTTTGCATGTATTGCCAAAAGAGGAACATTGGCATCTTTTAAATGACTTTGCCTTTTTTGTCATAAAACAATATGTATATTCCATGTGAATTTGCTTATGTAGGTACAACAAAGGCAGGTTTGACAAGAATTTACTTGTGCACTTTGTAGTAATATGTTCTCTTTTGCTAAAGTAAATAAAATAAATAAATAAATAAATGAATGTATACTAGGCCTGCACGATTTAGAGAAAAAATGCGATATGCGATACGATAATCCTATGATGATGTTGGAGCTTGCAGAACATATCCCCACAGTCCTAATAAACTAAAATGTATTGGAATAAAACAGGATAATCCATCCCAGAGATCAGAGACATAGTTGTCTTTTGTTCCAAACTGCATATAGACTGTGTATAATATGTACAGTTTTATCAATTAGCTAGCAGATATTCAAATTCATCTTCAATTATTTCGTTTTTTTTTTCTTCTAAAAGTACATGAATATAAACAGATGCACAGGTAGCTGTTATAACCTGCCGGGCATTATTGCCTGCCACACCTCCACCAGTGCCTTAAGCCCCGGAAGCCACTTAACTTCAATGTTTTGCCCCATTAATCCCAGAACATCTCCTGGTGGTGGGGCAGCGGTCAGGGACGTCTCCCTGCCACCCTCCACAGCTGGACACCAGATCCCTCCAACGATTTGTCTTCCATCCAGACATCCTTCCTTCACAAATTACTTGCAAACAGGGTTCTATATGTCATGATACCTCAGCACGACAACTCTATTTCTCAGCCTCGTCTGTCCTTCAAATACTTTTTTTTAAAGCTGCTCTGTGGCCAGATCAGCATATTTTGCTTCTTCCTCTCATAAGCTGTCTCCAGACACTTTTCCCATGCAACAGTAAGCTCAATCATTACTATTTTCCCAGCTGAAGTCAACAACAACACTACATCTGACCTCAAGGAGGTAATAGCAACCTCGCTAGGAAATTATAGCTGTTGGCCAAGGTCGACCATCATTGACCAATCACTTCCAGGTGCCCAGCTTGATCTGGCTTCCCTCCGTGCTTCTCCTTGTGTGGCACCTCCTTTTTTTAACAAAATCAAAATCGCATTTTTGTGGCACCCTGCCTCTGGGGAGTATGGTTGACTTTGTTTGTTAATACTCTAAAAGTAAGTAGCAAATTCCATATAATTTAGAGATAATGTATATAATTGTGGAATATCTGAGAAGAATATGTTTTGTAATTTTATTTTTACACTGTTTGTATTAATAAAAAAAAATGTGTTTGTTCAATGTGGGACTTTTATTTTGAAAAAAAAAATAAACCCAGAAGCATTTACCATAGGCGTTACCTTTTTCCCACCATATTCTGGCAACTCCTGCTATTGATATAATTAGATGTCAAATGGCTGGACAAAGTTGTCTATATGTCACCAGCTTGATGATGCTTTCTGATTGGATGGTTATCTTATCCACCTTCAAGATAAGGCATTTGGTTGATTCTAACTTCTGACACCTTACCATTCTGACAGTAGAAAATCAATTTTTGTGTTTTCTTTTTATCAATAGTAAAAGGCTGAATAAATGTACTGGTAAGAAAATAATATATTTTATGTGACTATATGCGAACAATAATGAATGAGAATTATGACAACCCAATTTTGCCTGGTTCCCACATCTATGGTTTCACTGTATGCCAAATATAAGAATATAAAAATATCAAATATCAATGTAACTACCTCTTCCCATGAGAGAATATGTATTCTTGTAATTAACAATTTCATACTTTTCTGAGAATGGAAAATAAATACATTACATAGTGAATGTGAAGAAATTCAGTTCCCTTACAACTCGGTACACTTTACCTTGTGTCACTAAAATAACTCTAGTGGGAATGTCCTTCTATACGACAGAGTTGAAACCTTTCTACAATAATGGCAATTCTAAAAGTGGCTATGATGTTTAACCCTTAAAGGCACGAAGCAGCAACACTCACAGGCTTTGAGAAATTTTATGGCAAAACGGAGCAGTATGTCATCACAACCGGATTTCTCCCGCTCTGTCTTGGGTCAGTGCCCAGAAAAAACCCTATACATGCTGCCTCTGTGCCACCAAAAGTCACCTCCGAGCTACTGGTAAAGCCACGCCAGCCATAGCCAAATAAAGGCAGCTACCTCAGCACAAGACCTACACAAGAAACGTAAGTATGTGTTTCCCCTGGTGCGCCTCCTTACTGTTATCAGCAAAGTCCGAGTGGACATGAAAACAGTCCTGTTAATTGTGGCAAAATGGCCGGTCATTTTACAGGCTAGAGCACTGTCCACGAGACGCCTTTACGTACTGGCATGGAATGTGTTCACTAATTGGTGCTTTTCACATGGCAAAGACCCAGTGAACTGCCCCATATCTGAAATGTGTAAATTTCTTTAAGAGCGACTAGATGCAGGACTCACTCCGTTAATGCTCAAAGTTTATGTGGTGACTCTATCTGCATATCACACAATTGAAGCCAACACCTTTATAGGCAAACATGATTTAATCATAATTCCATAAAGGGCGGGGCAGCTAAATCCCTCTCGCAGTCTACAGTTCCAACTTGGGACATAACTTTGGTCCTAAAAGTGCTTGCTTGGCCTGCCTTTGAGCCTTTGGACTATGTTGAATTGTGTGTGCTTTCTCTTAAGACCACTTTATTGCTGGCTTTGACCTCAGTAAAACGGACTGGTGATTTGTAAGCTCTGTCAGTTGACAATTCATGTCTGGATTTTGGTCCAGGTCTTTCAAAAACCAGTGTCAAACCCAGAAAAGACTATGTGCCTGAGGTTCAAACCACACTCTTTAGAGTGCAAGTGGTTCACCTTCAAGCCTTTTTCCCCTCCTCCTTTTAATTCAGATGAGGAACAGTCCTTGAATTTGGTATGACCTTTGCGAGCGCTATACATATACTTTGAGCAAATTACAAATACATTTCCTTCCCTACTGGGTTCGTGAAGGGGTTAATTCATAGTTCATAGACTATAGTTCATATATCCATTCTGATTGTTCCCCTCCTGGCCCAGCATGAGGGTCATTCACTTGTGGCATACTCGGTCGCCATCCCACGGGACTGTAGCATCATGTTTCCTCTCTGGAAGGTTATGTCGTGTAGTGCATGTATGGACATTATGATTATTGTTTTGCTAATAATAATAATAATAATAATGTAATTGCAAATCAAATCATCATTGTATGGACCTTCAGAATTGAAATATTCTTCTACAAATCTTCATTTGTGTTCTGCAGAAGGTAGAAAGTAATACACATCTAACAACTATCCCTTTGTTCTAATTTTTTATTTGAAAATTAATAGGCAAAGCAGTAAACAGCTGATTTAAATGCTTGTGAAAGTTTTGTCTCCTAATGTTAACCATTTAAAATTAACACTAGAATTTAGAACTTAGTGCCTGTTTGTTTTTCTGTAAACGGCTATGTGAACGACTTCTAAACTGACCAATCGCAGACCGCTTATGAGTTGCTCTTATTAGCCAATCCGAATGCAGGAAGCGGGACCTGCCAGAAAAGGGGTCGTTAAAAATGTAACGCTTACCTTAGATATTCGCTTTCTGCTTTGGTTAAACGTGTTTGTTACCAACCACGCTGAATTTGAGATTGAGAGGATTTATTTAATGAGACAATCCATTAATTAATATGCATATTGCTGTGTACATTTGCGATATTTTGATAAATTAGATATAATTAGATATCATGCAGCCCTAATTTAGTTTTAATAATTTTGAGTCAGTTTTAAAATCTACACGCTGATATGTGAATAATGCATATTTCTGTAAAAAAAAAAAAAAAACATAACCAAAAGTCAATTTATTTGGAAAAAGTTGCTCCTTTAAAAATAAATAAATAAAGCATATTTTTTCCACCTAAGACACAAAGTATGGCTGTAACTGCCATAGACATTGTGGACCACACAAAAATAATAAAAACAATAATATAAAATAAAAAAGTTCAATTTCAGTAATTTCATCAATTTGTTGTAGGCAACATTTGCTCTCTTTAAGTTGTGTAGTGCATATATTGGTCATCAGTCACCGGTCACCCCGCTCTTTAGATATTTCCATTGGGAAGACAAAATATATTTTGTACCACTTGCCTAAAGCGATTGTGCAGGTATATCCTGTGGCCAGGCCTTAAAAATGGCACTGCCTTTTAACAGACTTGAGAGAACAACATTCTTGCTGTCTGTTAGTAGCTTGCAATAAGGTTCACAATATTTATTTTGTTTCGTATGTTTCATATGTCTCTCTCTTTAGAGAAAATAGCACCACTTATACAGTAATTGTGCACTGACCTTCTTTCTCAACATCTACCGTTTTCACAGGTATCTCGACCTTCTGCTTTTCCTTCACTTTCTCAACTGCTGCTGTTTTAAGACATAAAACAAACAAAACAAGGTTGGTCCTATAGCCTATAAAGAAAATACAAAGACAAAAGACACAGGCATGTACTTGCATACACACATACACAATTACACACATAGAGAGACACATCCACACAGTGTGAACTTAGATGTTCTGTTCCTTTGTGTACTTTGTTTGTGCTTTCTGTGGACTTTGTTCTACCCCATGGGTCAAAATGGATCTCTTCAAGTCCCTCATTTTTGCTCTTTTCCCTCCCAGCAGAATTCTTTCTCTCAGCAGGGATTTATTCTGTTGTGTGAAACATATCTAATGATGTTCTTGATAGAGGAATGACAGAGTAGCTGCTGCGTGCCTGCGGCAGGGGCTGAGATTCTCATTTTTCATGCCTGTTCTCTGCAGTAAATGGAATCAGGTGCTGTTATTGATGTAATTTTCTGAGGAGCACAAAACATTTGAGAGAACTGAAGCACAAAATAGTGAAGTTAAAAAAAAACAAGTCAACTACTTGAGTTAACCTCGTCAATAAAATATAAATCAGCAGCCCAAAAGCCTGTGATGTTTTTGGTTTTTGCAATGGAAAGATAATCAGGGATTGGCGTGAAGGTATGGGAAATAATAAAAGACCCCCAGTTGGGCTAATATACTGCCTAAAATCTCCTTTTGTGTTCCACGAAAAAGAAAGTCAGATGGTTTGGAAATCAGAGATGTTGCTGAAGGAATGTAATAGAAACATTTTATGAAAGTGATGTGTATTCCATCATCTTAAACTAGTGCAGTTTAGAAACATATCTATCATACCTGAAAGACATATCATACCTAACAGCACTTGTCCAATGATACAGGGACATACTGTTCATAAGAGAGCCAGCAAATGGAAAATGAATGTCTCTTCTCTGGGCAGGCCACAGGCAGAACTGTGTAGTAGTTGAGTGGACACAAGTCAAGACTGAATCACAGACAAATTATTTCATTTCAGGCTCTCACTGTCAATTTGAGATCTGTATGAGCTATATTAAATTCATTGTGTACAAATGCCCACCGACATGACACGCATTTTTAATGCACTCATTGCACACATGGTAGGAGGTTGAATACAAATCAAAGTATTGCTGTAAAATCACTTTAGGTGATAAACACTGAACATCTATTGTAATATCGGACTCTGAAAATCATATTTAATTATTTATCTATCTAACAGCTTTATAAAATGTTTTATTATATGTTTTTTAGGCTCTATTGGGCAGTTGAAGAGATTGTTAAAGATTTAAGGTTAAAAGCATTGCGTAGTTTGAATATTTGGTCAGCTTGAGGAGGGATATTAAGTTTGATGGATAAATTTGCCTTGTGTACTTGCAATACTAAGCCATTGCTAAGGTGTTCTTGGTGATCTAGTAGGGCTGGGAGATATGGCCAAAAAATGTATCACAATATTTGTTTTCAAATCGTTATATATATATATATCACAATACACATTTCATACCATTAATGAGGGAGGAAATGCATTCCATGTGTTTGTTAGACCTCAAGAATGAAGGCAAACATAACTTGTTTCTTAAAAAGTAAATCCCAGAAGCTAAGCTACCTTTAAAGTGTACTGAGTTTAGGGTTTCGCCTAATCCTACATATGGTGTGTGTGACCCCTATAAATATTGATATTGTTTTATCGCCCAGCCCTTGTTGCTAGGACATTACTAAGCGATTGCTAAGTGGTTGCTAAATTGTTCTGGATGCTTGCTAGGTGTGACTAGGCAATTGCAAGCATTATCCTAGTGGTTGCGAGACAATTACAAGCCATAGATGAATGGTTGCTTGGCTGTTGTTAAACAGATAGTATGTTTTTCTAAATGGTAGCTAGGACATTGCTAGATGGTTGCTCAGTTATTGTGGGTGGTTTCTAGAACACTGCTATTTGGTTGCAAGGGTGCTGTGGGTGGTCATTGTGTTGTCAACCCAACGTAATGACTTTCCCCTTTACCAAGTGTATATGGAACTCTGTGTATTTGTTCCAGTATGAAAGAATCAGTACTCTTGTTGTGCTGTGCATCAGCATGTGTAGCCATAATCTCTGCAGTGCTTCATCATTGACACTTCTTATATCCACATCGGTACCAGTAGCTTATGTCTGTGCAAGTTCATCCTAGTACAGCTGATTCTTCTGATCCTAGACAGAAAATGTGTAAGTCCTCTGGACTCATTTTAACACTCTTTGAGTTTGTCATATTGCTGTGTCATACTAAATCAACCCTGGATTTGATTTCCATCTTGCAACACACACACTGATTTATCTCTACTCTCCACTCTGATTTTAATCTGATGCTCAGGAGAATCCTGGGCACTCAAGAGGAGTTCTGCAAATCCTTGTTTGTTACCTTTAGGGACTGTTTTTGGTTGTGGTTCTTTTTCAACTATTTCTTCTTCCTTGGAAATCTCTTCATTTTCATCTGTTTCCTCTTCCTGCTGTGTTTCTGTGTCTTTACAAGAAAAGAAAACACATTTATGAGGCTTGCCGGATGGTCTTGGTGATTTTGTTTTGAATCAAGTCAGTGCAACATTCTGTAAACATTTAAATTCATTTCTGATAAAATCGTTTTTATTTTTTTTAATTATTTATTTATTTTTTGGAATTATCAATATGCTACAATGCTTTCTATATTGAGCATTTTGAAAACAGTTCATAGCCTACAGACTGTTTCTTCCTCTGTATCTACTTCCTGTCTCTCTGCTTCAGGAACTATTTTATCACAGAGGTGAGTTACATAAACAACATAGCCAGCAGGTGCCTCGATGGATAACTATTTACTTTATTTTTGACCTGTTAGCAGCTATTTCTTGAACTCTGCTGATAGATTTTTGAGGGAGCTAGGTTTCCACTCTGTTGGTGCTTAGATTTCATTAGCAGTTGACAAAGAGGTTGTTGATTTATACAATTTATTTGGAACAATGCTTTTGAAATAACCTTCAGAATTCAGAATTCATTAGCAACAACATGGCATCTGGGGATAGCAGGTTTAGCTTTTTTTAAACTGTGATGTTTGGCAAATCAGCTACTAATTAAATTAGTTAGTAAAATTAAAGCTGGCCTATGCATATCATTAGGAAAGCATTTTAAAAGCAAAGAAGGGAGGGTAGGCATTGAGACATTTTGTCACTGCTAAACAGAATAGTTGTTTACTTGCGATAAGCTGCATTAGCTTGATAAGAGCTACTAAAAAATGTAACACAAAATGGACAATAAACACTAAGACCTTTATGCACTACAACTATTACTGTTACTACTACAAAACTGATGGTGACCATTTTTGTTTTACTCTTTCTAGCCACAAGAACACTTGACCTTCTCTAAGTTTGTTTTTTTTTTTGTTGTTGTTTTGTTTTTTTTTATCTTATTTTGGCATAATCTAATTCAGATGTTTTCCTCGAAAATTTCAGACCTTTAATGTCCTTGAATGACACCTTTTGAGACAGCTACTTAGTGCTTATTTTTTGTGCCGATTTTAGGGCAGCATCTACATTATTCTGCATAATTGAAAGGCCACACCCATATTAATATGTTTTTGTTTGAAAACTTTACTACATTTACATCTCTCATCCACTGTAATGGCATTTTCCTCCTTTGAAAAAGGAGACTTTTAAACATGCATATCCACACTAATATATCTTCGTTTGAAGAATGCACTGATTTTTCTATGTTTACACCTTTCAACCACTCTAGAACAGCGTTTTCCTCCATAGAAAACATAGACATTGAAAACACACTCCATAACCACATACTTTGGAAAAATATGACTTTAGGAAACTGAAAGCAAAAGTTTTCAAACTTATACAGATTACTGTGGACATTGCATGAGAGTATTACACTCCTATTTGTAGCTGAAACATTAATCAAATTAGCCAAAAATATTTAAAGAACAAAACAAAAATAAGGTACGTTGGATGTGCAGAACTTTGTGAAGGACGGACCTTCCAATTTTGTAGAAATATTCAGACTTCTGCATGTTGGCAAAGATTTTGCAGTGTTGGTTGTACATTCAAGTCTTTGAAATGTTAAAAATTTATTAATTAATTAATATTAGAATGATGGATCATTGACTGCTAGATTATCTCATGCTATTTAAAGCCGATGTGTGTAATGTTTTCAATGTTAAAATACATTTTTTGTATCCCCGCTTAATATGTAGATTCATAAAAGTCAACCAATTTTATACAAGTTGAATTTCATATACATAAGTGTAAATTTACCAACCATAAATGCATTTTTCTGTTGCTCTTAAAGAAATTGGAAATCATATACATACCATCATGACCTGCACTAACAAGAAAGCTATTAAAACAAGATTTTTGTTTGACTTTTTAGATTTTTGTGTAATTGTAAGGCCTTTTATGTGTATTTTGTATCCCTGATCAAATATTCTGTGCATAATAATAATAATAAAACTTTATTAAAGAAATAAGAGCGAGCCATTCATCTGTTGAGTGGCCTGTCCAGCTCTACACAACAAGATTGGCTCGACCAAAGATGTGAATTCTGGGTGGGACTATCTGTTTGTACAGTCAATGCAAAATGGGGGGAGTTTTCCGGAATCTTTTTGAAAACGGTTATTATTATTGAAATTCCATTTGGTGGCGCTAGTGGCACATAAATGGCACATTCCAGTTTTAACAGCTTTAATTTAGCTTTCTGACAAAAAAACGTACAAAATCTGAACCAGAAACTGACATAAACTTTGTACCTGTCTCAGGTGTTGAGTCTTCCTCTTTATCAGCCACCACTGTTGTCTCCTCTCGTTCTTGTTCGGAACTAACTACAGGTGCTGTTACTATAATATCATCATCATCTTTAAGACTGTCTGCTGTACCCTTGTCATCATGAACATCTGAATCAGGTATGTCAAGTTCAAGGACAACATCAGCGCTGTAAGCTTGCTCTTTAGGTATCATATAATCTTTGTCATCAAGTGGAATATCAGCAGCAGCCAAGCCATTTTGTGAGTCAGCTAAATCAGCTACTGTGTCATAAGCTTTAGCAGCACTCTCCTGTACGGCTGTTAGTATTTCTTTATCAGCATCAACTTTAATAAGTATAGATTCCTCACCAGTTTCTTGTGCCTCAACATCAGTGACTATAGCACCAGCACTGGCTACAATACCAAGCACAACATCGATATCATCATCATCGCCATCCAACTCTTTCTCCTCACTTTGGTCATCTTTTTGGTCACTATCTGTAGTGTCTACGTCATCTATAATGGAAGCCTGAGCAGGAGTGATTTTATCTTCTTCTTCCTCATCTTTGTCTTCTTCTTCAGGTGCCAAGGGTGGTTCTTTGTGACCTGCCACTATCTCCACCCCACTCTCGAGAACATCCTCTACTTCTTTGATAACTTCATCAGGTGTTTCATCATCGTCGTCTTCTTTGAGCAACAATGGGGTGAAGACAGTGTCAGATATTAGATCATCTTTGGTGTCATCTTCATCTTTCTCTTCTGCTTTGCTTGGTTCATTATCTTGATCATCGTCAATATCTAGTGTTTTATCAGCAGCAGTGGTTGTAGAAACCTCCTCATCTGCATCGGGTTTCTCTTTCTCATCAACTTCAGCTGCCACAACTTCCTTAGAAGCAACTTGTTCGGCGGCTTCTTCCTTCTCGTCAGGTTCAACAGGTATGGAGGCATCTTCTTTTTCAAAAGCAGAAGCAGGAGATACCTTATCTTCTTTCTCTTTTCCTACAACAGCTTCTTCTTTTTCAGCATCTATCTTCTCCTTTTTCTTCTGGATTTCCTTTGAATCTGTGATTTCCTCCACCTGTTTCTTTCTTTCCTTCATTGCCTTGTCCTCTTCATCCTCTTCTTCTTTCTCCTTTCCCTCCTCCTCTTCTTCCTCCTCTTCATTTTTGTCTTCCACAGCTTCTTCAGCTTCATCTTCTTCCTCCTCCTCTTCTTCAGCAACCTTAGCAGATTTTTTTCCCTCCTCATCCTTCTTATCTGCTTCCACCCCTCCTCTTTCCTCCATGTCCTCCTCCAGTTCCTCAACCTCTTCCTCCTCCATCTCTTCCTCTTTCTCCTCAACCACCTCCTCCCCTTCTTCTTCATCCCCCTCCTCTTCATCGTCCTCATCCTCTTCAATCTCTTCCTCTTCTTCCTCATCAATCTCCACCTCTTCATCACCAACCATCTCTTCCTCCTCCTCCTCCTCCTCCTCCTCCCCTTCCTCTTCTAGTATCTCCTTGGCCCGTATCTCTGCAACTATACAATTAGGTTGATTACCACACACTGTGGTTAGAACTGTCAGTTAAGCTAACATAGTGTGTTCAAACCAAGAGTACTGCTCCACAGGATCAGGTAGAAGCAAAATAATATTTGATGTACACAATCCACAACATTACAATCAGACAAATATGATGCATATGATGCAATTTACCAGCTGCTTTTGCAGAGTACTGGGTGAGGATACAAAGCAATTTATTTATGTGTGTTGGTATGATTGTTAGTACAGTATTATGGTCCATTCTAACAGAGCATGCCATAAAAAAAAAGCATTGTAATTAATAAAAACAAGCTGAATCAAAAATGTAGCAATTCAAAGGTGACACTTATAAGACATTTGATAGTATTTTGTATTATAAAGGTATGATAATAACTGTTATTTTAAACATGAACAAAATTATTATATGGGTGATTCTCATGAAACTTCTCAAAATATCCTGGTCATATTTAACACCACATTTATTTATTTATTGCATCGGGAAAACAAAGTCTACATTTAGGACCATTTAGAGTTTTTGCATTGAGACATTTTTTTCAGGACACTTAAGCACATTTTACCCCCTACTTCTCATTACCATAATGCATCTGGACATTTTACTTTCACAATTGATTTCAATGAGTATTCTCATTAAGTCTTCTCATTATCTATTACAGTATTGAAAGGCAATACCAAGGGATTAATATTGTTATGTGTAAATATATTTTATAAAAGTATGGTCATAATGGTCATAACGACCATCTTTTTTCACTGTGTAGTAATGAGAAATAGGGGTAAAATGTATATAAGTGTCATGAAAATAGTCACAATGTAAAAAATCATAATGGCCCTAAAAATACTGTAGGTTTAATTTTTGATGTGCTAAAAATAAGTCATAGATTGTCAAATATAGTACATTTACATTCAAATGGTTAGAATTCGATGAAAGTTACAGCACTATAACATGTTACCAATGTAAATTTAATAGAAATACAAAGTTTGGCACTTTTAAATGAATGAATTTGAATGGGTGACATAATGGATCACTGAGTTCAAAGCATGAAGGGTTGCTCAGAGATTTTCTTTTTTTATGATTAATGTACCTCAACGGCTTTCATTTTGCAACCCATTCAAATTCATTCATTGTGTATTTAAAGTGTCTAACTATGTATTTATCTGAAATTTGAATTCCTACTGGATAATTGCATACTCATAAGACATGCAAAGATATAGGCCTGTTATGTAATTTTCAAAGAATGTGGAAATGTCTATGTGCAAAGAAGCTCTTTTAATACTTCCATGTGGCTCAAAGCCTATGTGGAGGATTTGACATTTTCTTTGTTAAATTTGACAGTTGAAATCAAAATGTGACTTTTTTGGCTTTTAGTCAACGTTTGTTAGCTTTGAGGCTATCTATATGCTAGTGTTCTTTTACAAGTTGACAGAGTTAACTTTTGGGAAATATATATATATATATATATTAAAAATGTACTGTGTTTCTCTTCAGACCAAAAATATTGATGACTCAATTTGTTCACAGGGACATATACAAAGTCTTGTCCAATCAAATACTCTCTAGAATGAGAATGTCCTTCCTCTGAATACCATCTGCTTCTAACTAGCAATAGCAAGTAGCAATTCGTGGTTCATGACTGTGATATAAATTAGTCCCGCCCAAAGTTTCTGATTCAATAGGAACTACATCATAAGCATAACAGCATAAGATGGAAAACTTCACTTGTCAATCATGAGGTCTTTAAAAGATCAGATGCTCTCCAATTTTATTCTGGGGCATAGATGAATACTGTGCAATAAAATAACTTTTAAGGGTAATTTACAGATTCTGAAATTACTAGGCCACTGAAGGGCAAACAGCATCCTATTAGAACAATAATTACGATTCAGCACACTCCTGCAGTGACATTGCCTATATGTCTTTGGAACATGAAGCTAATTTCATTGTCTCTAGGTGCCTATGTGTCAGCAATTATGGACTGTACCTTTAAGGTAAAATGAGGGCATACCAATTTATAAGGAGTGCAGAGTTCCCTTAAGTGTTAATATGACAGATGACCTCAAAGATGTTGCCCATATGTTCAAAAACAGAAGAGATAGTTTGCCCAAAATGATAAATCTGTGATGTTAGGCAGAATGTTAGCCACAGATTCATTGAAAGTGAATGGTAACTAAGACTAACATTCTGCATAACATCTTTTTGTGTCACACTTAAGAAAGAAAACCATATGGGTTTGGAACAACGTGAGGGTGAGTACTTGATAACGGAATTCTAATTTTTGGGTTATTTTTTAATCACAAACATTTGCTTTAGCTGAAACCGATCATGTTTTTGGATGGCTTCTTGAATAGATTTGCCATTTAGTGATGGCATAATGATTATTTGATGATGATGTTAATGGACAAATACATGCAGGTTTCTGGAACGCTGATTAGCATGGGGTGCATAATTAGGGCATGTGAAAACAAAGGAAATGATTATGAATGGCTCCAAATGATGAAATGCAATCATTGGCAGCATAATGCCCATTCTGTATTAAATACTCTAATGCTTCCACTTCTAATGCTGATATAAAATAAATGTGTTAATTACAGAGTCCAGCTAACTTATCTGTTATGCCTATGGATTATTTGCTCTCCAATGAATACAATCACATCAAGCACTTCAAAGACACAAACCTTTTTTCCTCGATGGTAAGAATTCTCCTACAGGAAAGAGGCACAAGATATAATATTTTACTCACACAGGAGGCAATGTAGCTAGAACAACTGTGTACTTTAGTTGGTTGATGTGAGGTTGAAAAAAACAGTACAAAATTGAAGTTGCATAACAAGACTTCTGCCATTTTGCTTGTCAAGTAAATATATCTTGTTTTAAGATTTTATTTTTTGCAGGGTAATTAGTCAACATGAAATCAGATGTGACCCTTTTCACTTTCTTAAAGACATAGTTCACCCCAAAATGAAAATTCTGTCTTTATTTACAACTGGTATGACTTATGTTCGTCGAACACAAAAATGGAAAATTCCTGATGTATTCACAGGGTTTACTTTTCATTCTGTAAGTAAATAGTGACTAAGCATCTCATGACTTTCATTACGTTTTGTGACCAAACGCCATGTCGCACGTTTGGTCATGAGACGGCATGAGAATCAATGAGGTTTGATGTAAGTAACGTAGCCACTATATTTGATTTAAGTGAATCACTTATCAATATGATTTTATCTGAGACTTTTTCTGTTCATCGCACAAATTGATTGTATCGTCACATACGTCAAATGTATTAAAACAAAGCATTTGAGTAATATCAATTACTGTGGCTTAATGTAGTCACTAATTATTTATTGTAAATGGCAAGTAAGAAGACTTTCTTACTCCTATGAAGACTTTACCTTTACGGAAGAAAGTCTTGTGGGTTTGGAGTGACATTAGTGAATATTGTCCGAATTTTCAATATTGGGTGAACTATTCCTTTAAATGATTATTGAGCCACGTTTTTGCATCTCTTGTGCACTCTGGCTTTATTGTTGTATGGAACACCCACTTGTCATGATTTATCCAATTCCTGATGTATAAAATGACGTCCTGCTCCAAATTGTATTGAAAATCCTATTTCAATCAGAAATACTTATTACGCAAGTAAATGGGTTTCGAACATCAATTTGCATTGCCTTTTAGATCATTAGCAATAGCCAGGAAGCACTTGTAATGCTCCGTTTTGAGGACAGTCGATGGTCTATAATTTTATAAACATTTTATGAACTAACAACATGGCATAGCTTGATTTAGATTCATTGCTTTTTATTAAAATTCTCACATTTAACAAAATATTCCCTCTGCTATCGTCTCCCAGAGAACTAATGACTGCTTTTCAAATATTGCCTCTAATACTTCAATTAACAGCTGCAAGTCTCACAGACCTAATGTGAGAAACATTTTGCAAGGAGATTTGCATATTATTTATTTCAGCAGTGATGTATCTATATTCAAAACGTCTGCCTGAATATCATTATTTGTGCCAGACACCAATTGACATCCTAGAAGTGCTGTCGTGTCTCACTTTAAACAGAGATTGAGAGCTACTTAAGACAGCCGCATGGAAAGGCTGTATCAAGGTCACTTGTAAAAGCTCAAGTAGTGACCGGGTTAAACGGATAAATGCTGCTCAGTTATGTCATGATTAAAAAGATGTGCAAAAGGCTTTGCTTTTGCCTATCTCTCCTTTTTATTGATCTCATTGCATGTTGCATGTTCATAAAGACCTGGGCTATGCCTAACATACAACTCTGTTTGCTGTGCACAGAATGCACATTTTATGTATGCATAAATAGCTACTACTTTTGCTAAAATGTGTACTACAAAACAATGCATCCTGTATGGAATATTGCATCCAACAATGCAATGCACAATGAATTTGATTATCTTTTTGTTTGACATATTATTGGATTGGACTGTCAAACATTACACATTTTTAATAATAATAATTTGAAAGGATTATTGTGAAATAATGCCTAGTGTTTAACTTAATTTTGTAATTTATTTTTTAAAAGGAAAGAAAATATATAACGTATACTGTATAGTATTCAGTAAGTAGTATGCAAGTATTCTGAACAAAAGGATTAACGATTGATCTTGCGACATTGCTTTTAAGTTGTTAATGTGCATTGTTAACCTATTAATATTGAAATATTTTTTTAATTTTTCTGTAAATGCACATAATGTTCGGTGAGGGAGCATGTAGGATACTAACCTTTTCTCCTCACTGAATGATGCTCACCTAAATTGGTTGGGGGAGGATGGAATAAAGAAGACAGTGTCAGAGAAAAACTACAAAATAGATGTTTTGAAACATTGATGAGGGATGAATAAATTATAAATGTGGATCAGAGAATGGAAAAGGCTTGTTTCCGATCCACAGCACTTTATTCATGGCCCTTATGAATAATGACATGCCAACTTCAACATTAACACACACACACACACACACACACACACACACACACACACACACTAATTAATTATTGCAATCTCTCTCTCTTTCAAACATTTAAAGGGACAGTTCACCTAAACTGAAATTTTGTCAACATTTATTCACACTCATGTTGTTCCAAACCCATATAACTTGTCTGGCTGCATAATAGTCTCAGTCACCAATCACTGTCATTACATCTTTTTCCATACAAAGAAAGTGGATGATGACTGAGGCTAACATTCTTAATGACACCTTTTGTTTTCCACAAAAGTTGTACGGGTCTGGAACGAGATTAGTTTGAGTATATTATGACAGGATTTATTTTTTTTTATTTATTTTGGTGAACTTTGCATTTATTTTCCCTTTTTTAAAAAGGTTCAAATCTGTAGTTTTCTATGTGCATGCCTGGTGATATATTACTTGTGTACAGTTACATTGATTAATGAATCAGTTTGCTTGTCTGCTTAGTGATTTGATCTGGTGAGCCTGTTTTTCTCTAGTGAGAACCGCAAATAAACCCATTGGTACTCCTGTGAAGAGTAGAGCACATTGATGGTTTTGTGTAGTTGGGGAACATTTTTCTTGATTGAGATGACATTTCTTATTTCCAGCAATGATTAGAGCGAAATTGGACTTAGATTTTGATATCTTGCATCTTTAGTATGCTCATAAATTCACATTATCCACATGTATAGCATTATCAAACTTGCTAGCACTGAAAGTTCTCTTTTTCAACTTAATGTGTGCACATAAAATCACAAATAATTTATGTTTGCGTATTGTATTGTTTTGTCATTGTGCTTTTTATATTTATCCATTTTGTAAGCACTTTATCCAAAGTGTACACATTTTGACAGATTTTTTTGAGTTCCCTATGAATTAAACACATTATCTTGGCATTGCATTACCTTGACCATGCTATACTATTTAGCAACACCTAAGACTAACTAAACCAAATAAAAAAAATATATGCAGAGTTCATTCATGAAGATAAATTGGCCATGAGTTTATGAAATCCCATGAATTAGACCATACAGCCTAAGCCAGAAGTTTACGTGGAGGTCCTTCCTCAGGGAAATTTTCCAAGGAGGAGCTGTCGCGAGGAGAACGAGATCCGAGAACCAAGTCCGAGTGGGCCAGTAGGGGGCCATCAGAATTACTTGTTCCTCGTCCTCCCTGACCTTGCACAGCACCTGTGCAAGTAGGCTCACTAGGGGAAATGCATACTTAAGCAGCCCCCTGGCCAGCTGTGTGCCAGTGCGTCTGTCCTGAGGGGAGCCTCCGTCCGGGAGTACCAGAGCAGGCAGTGGAAGGTCGCTAGGGAGGCGAACAGGTCTACCTCTGCCTTGCCGAACCATTCCCAAATCAGCTGGACTGACTGGGGGTGAAGCCTCCACTCTCTACTGGGTGTACCATGATGTTACAGCGCGAGGAACCTCCGAAGGGCAAGAAGTACAGCCAGCAACTCTAGGCAATTGATGTGCCAACACAGCGGGGGACCATTCCAGAGGCCAGTGGCTGCGTGCCCATTGCACACAGCACCCCAAGCCTGTTTGGAGGCATCTGTGGTGACCAGAACACATCGGGACACCACTGTAAGGGGACTCCTGTCCATAGAAAACAGAGGTCTGTCCAGGGTTTGAAAGTCTGGAGGCAGGCGGGGGTGATAAACACATGGTGCATGTTGCGGCGCCATGCCCATCTCGGGACCTGAGTCTAGAGCCAGTGCTGAAGTGGTCTCATATGCAATCAACCCCAGCGGCGTGACCACCACGGAGGACGCCATATGCCCCAGAAGCCACTGGAAATGTTTTAGAGGAATCGCTGTACCTGGCTTGAATAAGGTGAGGCATTTCAGCAACAACTGCGCACGCTCGTTTTTGAGACGCTCTACCATTGAGACTGAGTGTAACTCCATGCTGAGAAAAGAGATGCTCTGAACCGGGGCGAGCTTGCTATTTTCCCAGTTGACCTAAAGTCTTAGGCGGCTGAGGTGCCTGAGCACCTGGTCCCTGTGGGCACATAGTAACTCTCGGGAGTGGGCCAGGTGAACTGAACCGCATAACCGAGTCAGATGGTCCTGTCCAGCCAGCGTGACGGGTTGGGAAGTGAAAGTCATGCATCCAAGCTCTGTGCTAAGGGCACTAAGAGGACGATCGTTTTTGACGTACCCGGCGGGGCTTCACAGAGGGGTGGAGCAGGCAATGCGGCGTCGGGAGGCAAAAGCACGTCCCGAGGCTCTGGTGCTGAGAGAGGACTCAAAGCACTTACCTCCCCCCGCACAACCGCTCCGCCATCGAGGATAGTGAGAGCAGATGAGTGAGGAGGTCTGTTGCGGGCAGTAAAAGGTGCCCTCCATGACCTCGTCAGCTCCTCATGCACCTCCGGGAAGAAAGGTTCCAGGGGGGGTGGCATGGCTGTGAGTGGCACCCAGACCTGAGGAAACAATCATACAGCCATGAAGGCTGTGGGGAGGATGGAGGGTTCCAGTCCAGCCCCACGCTGATGGCAGCCCGGGCAAGCATGTTTGCCATCTGGGCGTCAGCCTCAGACTGGGCGTGCCGACCCGAGGGTGGCAGCCCAATCGAGTCGTCCGCATCAGACGCTGGAACACACCGATGCAGCGGTGAGCTCATCATCCAGCTCGGGGGGGCTCAAGGAGATAAGCAGACTGGCCGTGAGGCAAGCCGCTGTAACCCCGAGCCCGGGCAGAAGTCAACGAGTGTGTCGGGGGTAGTTCGTGGGGATGTACCCGGCGAAACAGAGCATGCTGCCATCCCCAAATCACCTCCATCGCCAGCCGGGTCATCATCAATCCCGTGGGAAGAAGGAGCGACGTGGGAGGTGGCTAGAGTGGCGTTCCTTTTTTGAACATGAACCATCCACAAACACTGCCTTGATGTGTTTGCGGCCCAGACACACGAGGCAGCCTGTGACCGTCAGGAGCGGAGAGGAACTACACAGGGGCGGAAGGGCAACTTTATAAAGACGTGGCCTGAAAAGGACATTCAACGCCGCTGTGTATTGCTCTTTTAGAGAAATAACACTTTTAAGAAAATATTCTCTTTTATATGTGAATGGTTTTGTATGTAGCAAACTTTTATTTGCATTTTACTGAAATGAACAGCCTCCCAAAATTATACCATAATTTTGCAACCCATAATTGAAAAAAAAAAAAAAAAAAAAGAATCTTCACACTAAAATCTAGTTGGAGTTGTTGTGATGTGGTCAATCAGTATAATGCCCCAACTCCTAAAAGGATTATACAGCTACTGAATAATGTATGAGGCCTTACATGCTTTTTGTTTTTGTTTTATAACGTAGGATGTGAAAGAAAATAATAGCTTGTAAATAGCTGAGATATTCATATAAAATGCTGTTTTTATGTTATAGAATTAAATACCTGAATGCTTGGATTGCTAAATGTATTAAAGCAATGTGGGAGTCGATCTATGTGCATTTATATCAAACAAGCACCTCAAGGTGACTTTTGAGGAATCTTAGCCAAGCATGTTATTGCTTCAGCAATGTTGGCAATGTCACTATTATGAGTCTCTAGATCTCTATATGATGTTTCTAAAATCATTCACAGTGCATTTGCATACTTCAGCTGTATTTTGATATCCAACAGCTCATTTTACTTTTAAAGCTAAGTACTTTTATTTTTGACAGGTTATTACAAACTCTGGGGCTTTAATGGTATAGTTCACCCAAAAGTGAAAATTCTGTCGTCATGTATCCACCCTCATGTTGTTCCAAATCTGTATGACTTTTTCTGTTCTGCAGAATACAAAAGGGTATATTAGGTTGAAAGTTAACCTCGGCCACCATTCACTTTCATTTATGAACATCTCCTTTTGTGTTCGACAGCAGAAAGTTGTACGAGTTTGAAAAAACAACAAGAGAGTGAACATATTATGACAAAAGTTTCATTTTTGTGTGAGCTATCATTTTAATGCTCTATACTACTAAATGTGACAATCTACTAATATGTCAATTATGTTAATCTTAAAACACTTGTATAATTGACTGCAGTCATGAATATTCAGCTGTTGTGGGCATTCATTAATTAATTTCAGATCTGTGGTTACTGTTAATTAACTGTTAAGTAAATGTCATTAAAATTTAGATTCATTACTTCATAGGTATTTTTTTTCCTATTTTGGGGGGGGGGGAGATTTGACTAATTGCTAAAGGAAATTAGCTATATAATTTTTCTACAGTTGTCAGGAATTTTCAACTTTAACTATGGCAGCTTTGTTTGTTAATCTAATGTTAGGTGTCTTGTTCAAGGGCTGGGCCTAAACCTACAAATTTTAATTTGATCTTCAAGAGCCCAAAGAGTTAGAAAATGACAAAACTGATAAATTGTCAGGTTGACCTGGAAGCAAGTACTTTAAGGGATAGTTCCCCCCAAAAATTATATTCTTTCATCATGTGCTCTTCCTCATGTTGTTCCAAACCTGTATGATTTTTGTCTGTGGAACATCAAATGGGAAGTTTAGCAGAATGTCCAAGCTGGTCTCTTCTATATAATGAAAGAGGATGGGGACTAGGTGTTGTCAAGCTCCAAAAAGGCACTACAAAATGGCATAAAGGTAGTTCATATGACTTGTGTGCTATATTGTGAGGAAACAATTGAAATTTAAGTTGCTATTTACTATAAATCTTTCTTGAAAACCATCTTGCTTTACATTTGTAGTCACCATTAACTTTCATTGTATGGAAAAGAGTTGCTTGGACATTCTGCTTTTAGCATCTGAAGTTCTTCCGGTTTCGAAATACATGAGGGTGAGTAAATTATAACAATTTTTGTTTTTGGGTGAACTATACCTTTAAAGTTTCAGTTCAAGGTCAAAGATGTCAATTGAAAATAAATTCTACCAGACTACTCTTGATACAAACTGGGGATAAGAACTAGAAAATAGAGCACCTAATAAACATTTCTTATGACCTCTCTAAGTGCATTTGTGGTCGAAGGCAGAGCCATATGAGCCATGCTCAATGAGACCACAATGAGCCATTAGCTTCCAGAATTAAAGAGGCTCGAATACAATGTCTCACATCTTATATTTCACTAAGTAGACCTCTGTTTACTGAGATTCATTGCACTCCCTTAGTGACAAGTTTTCTTTGTTAGATCTACTGAAGGGCTCATTTTTGTAGTTTGTCACAAATGATGTCCATATAGCATCAACTACAGTATTCTCTTATAACTCACATTAATGTAATTGTTTAACCATAAAAGATAACTAGCCAGCTAAAGTGCTTTCTCACTCTAATTGACACTCACACATTTGTTGCCAAGTGTATATATTGCACTTTGGCAAAATAAAGCATAGTTAAAATTACTTTTATTTTATTTTTAATTGCAAAGCAAATCACATGTCCTTCAGTGGTGAAATGTACTTCCAACCTTCACCCAAACAAGTGATTGGAGTCCAATCACAATCTGGAGGAAGCCACACCTTTTCAAAATCTTCATAACTCGTAAGTTCATACAGTTGCCTCAGAAATCATTTGGACACTTAATTTAGAAATGTCTTTGCATTGTATTACAAATTATAAAAACAAGTGGCATTTATTGTAAAGAAATATGACCTATAGTGGCAAACTCTCCCTATATATATCTTCTGTAAAGCACTTTGTAAACATTGATTTAGAAGTATCGATTTTTTTATATTATATGCAATTATGTAAACGTTTTGAAAGTTGTATAAAGTATCACTTGTTCTACACTCAAAATATTTTAAGATTTACAAATTTTAAATTCATAATGATTCTATCAAATCTGAGTAATATTTAATAAATAAAATAATAAATATTTTAAGTTTTACTAAAAGAATTTTAAAATGTTACGAAACTGCAATTCGTAAATCTTTAAAATAGGTTAAAAAAAATGTGTGTGTATTCTAGCACTTAATTGAACTTTGGTACAGTTAGCATTACATTTATTTTGGTCTACTTTTGATCAAGTGTGTATGCTCGCATTCTTACTTGCAAGTCAGTTTGCATAAAAGTGTCTGCTAAGCTAACAAACCTAAATTTTAATAATTGCAATAACAGTTGCTATATAAATTGTTTGAGCTTATGGGAATCATACACTGAAAACTATTGAGAATGTACAAGATATCAACAATACTTGAGAGAAAAGAGAGAGCTGTGGGTTGTACATTTTTGTTTGATTTTTATTATTTTATAGAAACACACATGTAGCACACAGAGTTAAGGTCGACAGTTCCAGGTAGAAATTCCTCATTCTCCTTTCTCAAAACTCTTCTTTGTTATGCAAAGCTGTAAAATAGTGACCCATTCTTTAATATTGCTGTCTTGAAACACATTTAGAATGTACTGATCTAGTAAAATAATATCAGAAAATAGCATATATCATGCTGAATGTAAAAAACATTGCTCATGTTATTTATTATCATGAATTGTATCTGTCCAATGCACACAATTTTGATCTATCATATTCCTCAATCCCTTTGAAAATCCCATGAATACCAGGTTTATACCCCGGAAGTGATCATATTAATCTCAAATTTAGAATAAGACCTATTAGTACACATGGCTCATCAGATCAAATTGCTGTGGGTTAGTCTGTGGTTTTAGAGAAGTTGTTATAACAGTGCTGATACTGTGGAATTAAGGCCACAGCAAATTAATATACCTTCATCCTCCTCCTCCTCTTCGGGTGCTACCAAATTAGTCATAAAAGTCAAGATTGACGTTATCCAATTGGAGGAGTCATCCATGGCCTCGTTCACCACCTTCATTGGATCAGGGCTGATGTGCTGTATACCCCCTAAGAGTATGTTTTGGACAGGGCATCTTGAGACATACATTTCCATACATTCACTTTATGCCATTTAAATTCAGCTCTAATTGAAGCTATGAGCCTTTTTGTCAATGATCAACAAGACAGCTTAAAAAAAAAAAAAATATCTTCATTGCAACATCACAGCTCAGAATCAATAACTTTCAAAATATGTTAAACTTGTTTTTCAGCTAAACTAGATGAGTAATGTACTGTCAACCATGAATGGCATCTTCAATAACAAACTCAACATCAACTTAAGAGTTAACACACATCTACGTGACAGCTAAAAAAGCCAACTGACAAGAAATGTGTATGGTTGTGTATTCAGCTACAAACATAAACTGCCAAGTCAGTAAAATGGGGTTTCATTTGGGTAAATTGTTTGGGTTTTCCTCCTTTCCACTGTCCATCGAGATTAATAATCAACATAATTCACAGATCATCATGTAGTGCCTCTCAGTCTGCAGTTATCAGCAGGCAAACAGCATGACCAGAGTCAAAGTCATTGCACTAGAAGCCATTATGCAGGAGTGACATGACTGCATGCACAGACTCTGCTCAGACTGCTCTATTAGAACATCAAAAGACCCTGATGTTTACTACTTCTGTAAGAATAAATTAGTATTAGATTATAAACTATTCTAGTGGCCAGTTTCTGTAATATGTATTGATTGTAAAATTCACAAGCAAATGTTAATGGCAGCTTGTAAAAATATACAGTGACAGACAGATAGATAGATATGCTTATATTAGCTGTTGTTTGCATATTTCATGTAATATCTGCTTATTTTAAGGTGAAGTGAATAATTTCTACACCACTAACGGAATTCCAAAGATTGACCGATACTGTTTGTTTTGTTTTAATTTTTACAGCTGATACCGATAACCAATACTTGTTGCGTTTACATGTCTTATAACTATGGAGCCCCTTAGAGGACAGGGCGGATATCTTTTTTTATCTGAAATAGTTTTGCATCTACTTGCAATACGTTTGTGTTCTCTTGCAATAGTTTGTGTGCCCACACAATAAATTTACCATGGTTTTACAACAGGAACCATATTTTAACCATAATTGTAAAACCATTGTGATACGGGAAAATATGGTAATAAAAATCATAATTTTGTGGTTATGTTTTGCTATAAAAAATACCATGACAGTCCATGTTTTTTTTGAAAATGTATTTTTATCACCATAATTTTCATTTCTCTGTGTTATTACTATGGTTTTACTATGAAAATACAATTTTAAATATGATTAAAGTAGTAAAACCATGGTACATTTATTGTGAATGAAAAACGTATCGCAATGGAATGCAAAACTTGTTGCGAGGTAACCTCTGTAGATAACAGTCACAGAACTGATATTTAATAATTGTTTTGCTTATAAATTTTTGCTCAATGATAGCCAAATTATTCAGACTACTACAGTAAAAACAATAGTATTAGCCTATGAATATTTAATGCAAGTAATACACACACATATATACATATATATATATATATATATATATATATATATATATATATATATATATGCAAACAACTTCCAAATAAATCTAATTAAATTAATATAAAAATAAACCAACAATTAATCAGAAAAGTGTAAATAGGTGTAAAAACAAATTGATAAAACTGTTTACTGGTTTAGCTCTACATTGTTCCAAACACCTAACCCCCCCCCCCCCCCCCCCCCCATGCAATTTATTGAATTAATGTAGTCTCTTTTTGCATAAAAATGACACACTTCATCTTTAAAAATGTAGAAAACATTCAACTTGACATTGATCTACCCCTTCAGAATGCTTTTGAAGATGCCATTTAGGAAAACTACAGTAAATTTACAGGTAATTGAAAAGTAAAAAAAGAAATATATTATTCTGCATAAAATAACTAACAATTCTTGTCACATTTTAATAACCTTACAACAACCCTGCTTCTTGTTTTGTGGTTAGCTGATAAACTATCTACCTGTAGTCCTCAAAGATAACTAAATAATCACCACTTGAAAGTATACAAAAGGAAATAATATAGCTTGCCTCTAAGGCTGCCTGCCTCCTTTAATGTTTTCCTGACACGGTGCGACTGAGGTCCTGTTAAAATGGGAGACACAGAAGCAGAGGAGTGGAATAGTGACACACCCCCACACACACTTACACACTCCGAATTAATAGTCTTTCTCAGAAAGCTTAATCAGAACTCGAGCTGAGATTATAGCAGGCACATTTAACCACCATTATAAATAAAACACAATCTTACTGCACAGAGTCACAGAGTAGGTGTGAAGGGTAATGCAATTTTACATAGCACAGTAAGAGCAGGAAACACTTTAACAGAAAAAGAAACCGCAAACATCAACATTTTCTTAAAACTAAATCAAATACAAAAGACTTTGTATGCAGTGTGAATGTATAAAGCCGCTGCACTATTGTATTTTCTTTGCATTTAATGGTTCAATGAAAAATATGAATTCTCTTTTCTCATGCCTGCATCTTTTTGCATCAATTTAAGCCACATACAGTAGCATAATTGTGACATTTCCTTTACATAGAAATGCAAATGCTTACTGGTGAATTCAGTGACATTTGTTTGATTAACCTTTACTTTATGGAAATTCAGTATTGCCCTCTATTACGCTCAGAATTTACACAATTGAAATTGTTTTGTGCTTTGGTGTGATGTGCACACCCATAATAAAGAAAAATAGAGCAAATTGAGCGCAGTTGGATACTTTTTCCCTTTAGTCTCCAGCTTCACAAATGTTTCTCCTAAGAAAAAGTCCCTAGAAATCTCACATGTCTCCTCTTTAGTTTCAGAAGAGATAAACAATGTGCTCGGATTTGCCAAGATATTAAAGTTTGCTTTTAAAAATAAAAGGAATGTAAACTTATTCTGTAAATACTAAAATGAATAAAAACAAAATGTGTTGGGTATGCTTAAAATATATGTAGCATTTTTGCATCACACATTAATAGATTTAACTTCTGGCCATTTTATTTCAGCATAACTAGAATACCTTTGTTAGATATACACAAATGTATCACTTTATTTACTTAAAAAGGCATGTCACACGAATAAGACAAAGGTAGTTGCCAACTGGTGCAGAAAATAAATGTAATGTAAGAAACATCATCTGACAACAAATCTTCAAAATGAATGCAATCTTGCTTCTTAAGATAAGTGTATATTGTTTTAAGGATGTTTTTACTGGAAAACATGACAAAAACCCAGCAACACTGTAATGTTGTCGAGTAATATAAATTAATTTGACTACCTACAGTATGTAAAGTGCATGATCATTTTCTGAAAATTTTAAAAGATATATCTTCAGCTTTTGTGGCTAGAATACTGACATTAGACCCTATTTGACCACTCGTTGGGGTTTCAAAACAATACTGTACTTTGTTTCAGTTGTCACTATTCTTGGGAACCTATATGCAGGCATCAAGAAAGCAATTGGAACTGTGTATCAAATGTGTTGATTTAAGTGAATTAAAATGAATTTCATGTTCTTAGAATTCTCCAGGGCGAAAAGTGGGCACTAGACTATTCCAGATCTTAGAGACACAGGCATGACATAGGGATGCTTCTCAACAAAGAACAAGGGGACAGCTGTCTTTGAATCCTGTCTTGAAGTGAGGAAAGGTGCATCCTTCAATCTCACAGCACTATCCTCTGATCTCTACTTCTCTTTTCATGATCACACTCCAACAGTAAAGGGGTCATTAAATATATTCTAGATACCAACGATGTACAGTAAATATGTTTACACAAACAGTGATGATCTTCATTTTCTTATACATGTGAAATCAATTAATGCACAAAAAAAAACAAAAACAAAACACCATTCTTAATCAGTATTTTTGCATTGTTTTTCAGTTAAATTTCTAAACCAGAAACATTTACTTTAACAGCAATGTTGCATAAGATTGCGAAAGTTGTTTTCAAATAATATGCCGAATTAATTTATTTTCACACACCATGTATGATTAAAAAAAAAAAAGCCAATGGTGTAAGAAAAATAAAAGTAATTTGATATATATTCTGGGAAAACATGTGTCTAAAGCAATTTTGTTTCTCAAGTAATTGTATCTTGCTTAAAGGATGTTTAGATGTTATTACTGGAAAACAAAGCAAAAAATACAGATTAGGAAAAATATTTTTTGCAGTGTTGTTAGATATCGCTGGTGTCAGTTTAGTCCTGATATATGACTTATCACTTTCAATAACTTTCAATGTCATCAAAACATTCTTGACATTCTGTGTAAATGGTGGAAGTCATTTGTCTTCTGCGCATGTTTTGGTTTCGTCATGTACTTTAGACCACCTGAAAGCAAATGGTAAAGACTCTGTAAATGCAAGGCTGTGTTAAGACAGGCCAAAGTGCCAACTTCCTCCCCATGATTCTGCATCACGCAGCCTACTTGGCCATTTCCTCAGGAGCAAATCAATGCATAGTTGTTCATTGAGAAGTAAATTAAAATATGTATTCCTTGTCCTGAAATGAACGTGAGAAATCTGCAACATAGAATACGGCATTAATATTCTACAGGTAAAATATCATTGTTTTTTGCTCATTGCATTTAATGAAGAAAATCAAATCAAATCATTCTGCATGGCAAGGAGCGGTTGCCGTTCAATACCACACAGTTAATAAATGAAGACACGCTACAATGCTTTCAAAGCATAGTTATCGATGTTAGCATTAAATTAATTGTTTGTAGTGAATAATTTGAGGCTGTCTGAAAGCAATATCGAAGAGTAGTGAACACATGGATGTTGAATTTCATAGGGTGGAAGGGAGCAATTGGCGTATTTGTCATGCTGAGTCACAAGAGTATGGCTTAAAGCAGATTTCATCTCTCAAAATGATTGATTTAGAAATGTTTAATATATGTTTGTGCTGAGAATTTTTGATTTTCTTGCCTATATGTCCTTTTAAAGCATTTAGCATGCCGATCATGCCCTTTATTTAACTTGCAAACATTCAATTCCAGTTCAGATGATGGAATTAATGCTGCAAGCATTTTGATGATTCTTGGATGCACAAGGGGCTCTATTGTACTGTTGATGTCTCCAAGCTCATGATATACAGTAAGGCAGGTGAATTAATGTCTAAAACACATTACTGTTTGACTGTATATGTGGTGAGATTTTATTTGGCTCGAGCTTAAGTTACTACTACTTCTTTCGGCTTCACCGGTTACGGGTAGCCACAGCAGACCATCCAGGATCCACATATTTTACTTGGCACAGGTTTTACACTGGATGCCCTTCCTGATGCAGCCCCCAGTGGCTGGGGGATTCTACCTCACACCTATGGGGCATTTTTAGAGTCTATAGAGGACCTTCTTGCAGAGGCAGTACTGCTAACCACTGAGCCACCATGCAACCCATGAGCTTAAATTACATCTACATTGTATTTCAATGTAAAGCAACATTCAGAACTACAAATTATGTTATTTTACATAGCAAATACAGTGGGCTAAAAAAGTCAGAGACTAGTTGTGAAAATGCTTCCGTTTCATTATGTAAAATATGAAGATCCATGATATTCGCAGTATGATTTAAGAAATCTGAAAAATGCTGAGCTTTTCTTAAGTACATCAGAGCTAGTAACTTGGTCAAAATCACAATTTTTTTTTTATCCGATTAGTGACCAAGAAATAATGCAAAATCTTAAATATTTTAGTGCTGTTGATATAACGCATTAATTCAGTGCAATTAATTATATATAAATAATATGCGTTAAAAAATGTATGCAATTAATATGGAATATTCCTACCATCAGAGCAATTCAAGCTTGAAGCACCACCTTTTTTCAGCAGGGAGCAGTAAGCAAAACTCCAGCTGTATAGGCAACACGCAGCTGTACAGACAACAAACCACACTCAGGCTTACTTAACACAAGCAACCTCACAAGATAAGAATGCGGTCTGTCATTAAAAAACAGCTGGATGGATCATTATTCCGAACGCGGGGATCTAGAGATGAATTTTTCTATTTTTAACTGCGTAACTTGACATAGCGACCTAAAAACTTTGTGTTTGTGATGCGACTCAAAGTGAGATACTCCAAGAGAGTCTATAATAAATCTCAGGCAGACTGATGAATTCATTTGCTAAATGGATTGCGGTGGACTGTAGGCCAAAGAAATGCTAATGTTCAATATGGAAATAAACAATATATTTTTGTATTGTCTAATCAATGCTTTAGTCATCTACCACAATAATGTAATACATTTTTATTACATTTATAATATATATATTATATTTAAAATTATTGAAATAATAATGTAATCATTATATATTGAATTGTTATTTTGGGGGCTTTCCCTGCAAATATTTTTAAATGTGATTGATTTATTTGATGAATTAATCGGCATGACGTATTTAATTAGAATAAAATGTATTTTTTTCATTAATCATAACACTGCTTTCTTGTAATTATTTTTTTTAAATCCTAAAACTTCCCAGGTATAAATTAAATTTTGAATCCCAGTTTTTAAATCAGGACTTTAACCCGACTGAATATTGCATTTTGAGATTAAATAAACAGTTATTTTATGCACTGTAATTTATGAAAGATGGGCACTATCTTATATTCAGGTGACACAACACCATGATTTGTGTAAGATGTGCAGACATACAGTATACAGCTCTACATTGTCTTATACAAGCTTCTGGACTGGAATGTCTGAAAGTGATCGAATTGAGTTTAAAACCTGATTAGGTGTCTGAAATCTGAAGCAATTGCTTTTTATTACATCATGCACTGTACAATCTGATTTCAAAGTGAATTTGGTCCTACAACTCACTTTTTCATTATGATGAAGCCAAAGGTGTAGTGTCACACTGAACGAGTTGCAAGGCAGTCTAGAGGAAGTAATGTCAAGTTTTTGATAGACAGATGACATGGATCAGTACATTTTCACGTTCAATGGCAGTTTGAGATGATGAGTGTCAGTTGCTCCCTCTTTACATGCAGGAAACACACACAGACACACATAGATACAGTACACGGACGCACGCACGCACACAATCAGGCATTAGTACTGAACTGCAAGCAGAGAGTCTTTACCAGGTGGTAAACAGGGGTCGTCACAGTGTAATGTATGGACTTTTTATTGGATGGCAACAGGATGACACGTGGTGATGGAGAGGGTGCAGAAAGGAGGGAAAAATAAGTCAATGTAAATATGACTCCTAATGTGGTGAGGTGCAGTCATATAGTAAACTACATGAAATGAAAATCATATACATGTTTCCTTTTTGAAAGGACTTTCAAAAATGGGTTAATGTCCGTGCTAATAAAATTTTTTTTAAAAATCTGGATTTGAGGGGTTTGGCCTCTTGTCAGCTGGTCAGACTAGCAAAATCATCTTAAACCAGCAAACCAGTTTAGGCTGGTTTAAGCTGTTTCTTTCAGCGGGGTTGTTTAAGCACTTTTGATGGAATGGACTGCAAATGAGATGTGACTATGAGAACTCAATGACAGTCAAACAAATCCATCCAAGCAATGACAATTTTTATAATTGTTGGAACAGCTCAAAATTGTCATTATGAAACTACTGAATCACTCTAAAACAGATGAAAACAAACTCGTATTAAGCAATTCAGCTCCAACATGAACCATTCTATAATCTTCTTTGCATCAACGATGGACAATTCACTCTAATGCAGTGGTTTTAAACTGGTAGGTAGTGACTTCATTAAATATAGGTGCACTTGCATCAAGGATAAACATGATTTGTAAAACAGTCTCATAACAAATTGTAATAGTTTGTACAAAATGGCAAAATCATAAGATATTGTACGGCTCGTATAAAAAGAGGCAACTTCTAATCCAATTGAGACCAACCATTCAACATACAGTATTAAAATTGCTACAATTTAGGCATTACATTTTACCTAGCCTCTTTATTTTATGAAAAGAAACATGAGGGAACAAATCAGGTTATAGCCTATATTTATTTATGCAATACAAATTTTTGATGTTTGTTAATAACCTGTAATGCCCTCATCTTGTTCCAATATTTTTATATTTTCTTTCTTCTATGATACACAAAATGAATGGGTTTAGGGTTTGGGTAAGAGACTTCATGTTTAGGTTTTAATTTGGTGTTAAACTTGTTATAAATCTTTGTAACATATATAGTTGGTTAGTTTATTTTTCTCTTTGGGAGAAAAAGTGGTACATTTTTGTACATGCCAACTCAAACAACGTCGCCATCTTGTACCAATTATTACGACTTAAGATCATAAGATCCGATTGGGTTTCTGCCAACTTCAATATATTTTGTGATATGAATTATTAGCTTTCGAGAACATGAAACCATTGAACTTCAAAAAGACATTTAGAAGCTAACATTGTCAAATACAATTTAAGGTAAAGTTTAAGAAATTATGTTTTATTTTGAGGACATTTTGTTTAATTTTTCTTGATAAATGATTTTGGTACCGTGTTGGGTCACCACCAGTGTAAAATGTGGGTCCTGAAACAAAACCAGTTGAAAAACACTGCTCTAATGTAGTTGGAAATACAAGCGAACACAGTGTCCTAGAAAGACAGTTCAATAAACTTTCACATTGCCAGACCATTTCAGCTCCCCTTCACTCTTATTGTTTTTATTTTAAGTGAATGCAACTGTGGCTGATAGCGGCCAGCCAACAGGACTCCTGATCTATTCTTGTCGCTGTCAGTGCAATCAGGAACCAGTCAATAACTTCCCCACTCCTGCTCTCAGAATCCACACATATTTGCCCTGTGGCCCTGCTGATAAACTTCCAGCAAGAAAAGCTGAGCTTTATCCTATTCTGAAGTCTCTAAATTCTCTTCCAAGCACCCAGTTACTCCCCATCTGAGCCCTGTTTTACCTTAAGCCAAAAGTGAACATGAATGTCTTGTAATAGCCACCCCTCAAATCTGGAATGTAATTATCAACTGCTGCACCCAACCTACAATATATTCAGGACAATTGGACCAAAATAACACCCCAGAGAAGGAATAAAACTTGAAGAAACAATTGAGAACACAGGTGCAGCAGAGAAATATAAGAGAACTGGACCTACCTTCAAGGCCTTTGGTGTCCAACAGGTCAAACATAATGACGGCCACTGCTGACCAGGTTATGATGAGAGCCAGCACCAGAACCCAGGCCACTGGGGAGCTGAATGTGCTGTACAGGTCATCGGTCATTGTGCGTTTGGACAAACGTAAGGGCTGTGCACTCACATCGTTCTTGCTCTCGACTATGGTAGTCGTGATGGTGGAGGACCGCGCTGTAAGGATAGATAGAGCTTCAGAAATGTATCTGTAAAACCATGTCTACACTGCAGGTGAGCGGCAAGGCAACAAAACAAGATCCTTGCTGGAAAATCCAAGTACAGTAAAATAACAATTACCTTTAGAAGTTGGTTTCTACATGGTTTCTATATGCTCCATGCTGGTGATTTATGGTCTGTAGTTCATCCAAGTTTATTTATTTGGTTGATTAGCTAGACTACTAACAGGTGGGGCCAAGGCCTTAGTAACTATGTTTAGAGCTTGTAGATCATCTTGGACCAGTATCAAACCAGTTAACTTTTTCCATAACCAGTTTGAACACATGAAGCTTATATGACCTGATGCTAAACTATGTCAATTGTGCACAAAAAAAAAAAAAAAAAAAAAAAACATTTAATCAATATTTTGGTCATGTTTTTCAGTAAAAACATGTACACATCCTTTAAACAAAAAAATGCATTGAGAGGCAAAAGACCATAAGATTTAGAGATACAGTATATCTTGAATTAAGTTTATTTTTCTTAAATCTTTAGCCTTTTATCCCTGTGTTTCATTGCTTTGTTAATTATAATAGGAGTAATCTACTGTAGTTCTGTTGCATCACTCACTAAGTGTCTAAGACAAATACAGCTAGACTGTATAGATGTTTGCTTTTTGTCTTTATCAATGCATTGCCTGGGAGAGATATTAAATTAAACTTGGCTGTAGGTAGGACGCACATCTTCAATGGCAATGTTTCATCATTATAACATCTACAAGGCCACATGAGAAATGCTGGTGCTCTGTCATCTATTGGCCGGAGCAAATAGATGAAAAGCCTCACTTTTAAATGGATATAAATTATAGTAGTAGCTTTGCCAGAGATTCCTTACAAACACAATATGTAACCTTTATATCTGCCGTTGTGTATTAATTTGTGCCAATATTGTTGATTTAAGTCTTTAAGTGTTGATTTAATTGTAAATGATTGATTCATGTATAAGCTGTTGCTATTGTGTTTACGAATTCTTACAATTATCTATTGTGAATATGAGCTAAGTTGGGGCATTGTTTTTTTACTCTGCAGAACAAACTCTGGTCTGATCCAGGCATCACACACAGAAACTGTCATCTAATACCACCTGTTTGAACTCTTCAGACTGGTTTCTTTTGTCAAACATGGGATTAGAGATCCCATCCAAATGATGACTCAAAAAGCTCTGCGTAGACACCATATGCTTAGCTCCAACTGGGCTCAACACAATTAAAACAACACTTGTGTGTTCTGTGTGGCGGAAACTATTGTAGCAATGTTTTAGTGCATGTTTCTGAGTGATATCATGACCTTGCCTCTGCAGATTGTCTCCAAGTATCGGGATCTGATAGTACAGACAAATAAATCTCAGATAATGTACACAAAAGGCTTAGGAGAAATCTTTCCATGGCAACAGTGTGCAAATATTCATTATTTCCACTTCCACTTCAACCCTGGCTGCATTGTAAACAGAATGGCAGCAGAAGGTGGCACAGGAAGTGTCCCTTACTCTACAGATTTTAATATGAGACTTTGTCCTCCGATCCTTTGGTGGATATCCATGGCAACTAATCCCAGGTTAGTAAGTGAGAGCTGTTGAGTATGCAGTTAGCATTAAAACACAATGCTGTGACTGAAATACTTTGCACTGCTGTTCCCTCAAGTGTCAAACAGTAATTATGCCACTTCCTAAGATACCTCAGTTTTAATCAATTCAAAGGCAGCATCGCATGTATCTTTTGCAGAGAAGGCAATCTCAAAATGCATTTCGACAACTCAGTGAGAGAAATGGCGGAAGAAGTGAGACAATTTTTTATTATAAATAAACTTAGATTATCCATCTCGTATACCCAGTTAAGACACTTGTGGAACAACACTTAAAAGTTAGTATAGGAGATGAATGTGTTCTTTGTAGAAATGCCCCTGAGAGTATTAAGCATTTATTTTGAGATTGTCATAAAGAAAAATAATTTAGCAAAGAGTTAAAAAATGTCATCCAAAAAGAATTGTTGATTGTTGTTAATTTTGAACAAACAGACATTATCCTAAAATTACGGTAACATAGGATCGGCCACGTTATGCCAACTCACCAACAAGTGCCATCTCCTATCTGACATTTTTGCACTGAATCTGAGGTAACTGCATTTGCATAATCAGTGATGAGCGTGATTCCAAGGTTTACATTTTCCTTTGAACATTTCACTTTAACTCCACAGATGGTTAGGTTTAGGATGGGGGGGTACAGTTAAAAAAAATGCATTCCTTTTCACTGGATTACATTCGGTACAGCTAAAAACAACTCACATTACACCCAGAACACGTGCTCATATGCCTAACAACACTTACCGCTTTGGCAACTTAAGGCAGTGTTTCGCATTTGGGTATGCACAGACTGATTTTATTTAAAATCTTAAAATTTTTAACAAAATATTTCAGTGCGATTAATTATATAAAAAAATAATTATGCAATTTATCATGCCACCGGACTGTAATAAGGGAATTTCCTACCATGGGAGCAATTCAAGCTTTAAGTACTGAACCACCTTCATATTTTTATGATTCTCAGTCATCAGGGGGTGCAGCTGCTGTACAGGCAATGCACAGCTGTAGGGGTGACAAACCACACTTAACAGCAGCAGACAGCACAAGATGAGGACGTGCTCATGTTCAAACGAAGTGCAACACCAAATGCAGAGGTCTCGAGAATAGAGGTCGACTGATATGGCTTTTTTAAAGGCCGAAGCAGATATCCAGAGAGCAGGGTGGCTGATGAGCTGACATTATGCCGATATGTCACAAAATGTAATATAATATTTTTCTTTATTTAGAATGAAACAAGTCTGTTTTGGCTCTTATTTGCGGGACCATTGAACTGAGTCTTGCATTTTATTGTGGTAAAATGATGGCACATAACAGCAAAATGAACTATGATTGGTCATTTGCATGTCTCAGATGGCTCCTTCATTTGCAAGCAGGTGATTCTCAGCGCAGTCATGGCTTGAGAAACTAATCGGCCAAATGGACAAATGTGTCCTCTGATGCAGTCATGTTTAGCTTTAAACCATTTTTTTTTTTTTTAAATGTAAGCTACTCTTGATTTTACAATGCTTAATATTCTTAATAAAATATATAAATTAGGGCTGTCAATCTATACATTTTTTTTATCTAATTAATTACATGGTGTCCCGATTAATTAATATTTCATATATATATATATATATATATATATATATATATATATATATATATATATATATGTAGCAGAAGAGTTAATCATTGATAAGGCCATACAAAACGTGACTTTAGAATACAATGTATTGTTTACTACCATAGTATTGATCATAAGTCAGTTATTGGCATGCAGTTCACAGCAATCCATTACACAAGTGAATTTGTCAATCAGTTGGAGATTTATTATGAGGGCTTGTTTAAGGGCCTGTCAATTTACACCTACGTCAGACGTCTCGCGTGTGTTGCGTCATAAACATAAAATGTTTAGTTCAATGTGTCAAGTTAAATATAGTTTAATACATAATCTTTAAACACTTCTTCAGATCCCTTGGATCACATTTGTGCTCCTTCAAGTGTTTTGAACGCAAGAACGTAACGCATGTTTGTGTTGTTCTGCCTACTGAAGTATTTTCTTCACTGTATAAACTGTGCGTTGCTCATGCAGCTGCAGTTTCACTTACTGCCCTCTGGAGTAAACAGGTGGTACTACAAGCTTGCTTTTCTCAGGAATCTTCCTTATTAAGGTCCGTGGGCATGCAATTAATTGCGTAAATGTTTTTAACGCTTTATTTTTTGTAAAATTAATCGCACTGAATTAACGCGTTAAATCGACAGCCCTAATATAAATAAACATATATTTCCTTCTACTGTACACTGAAACATTTTGATAAAATAGTTGCCTGGTATTATATGCCTAGTATTAGAGTATTGTGTCATTAGCTTAGCATCATGCTAATATTAAGCTATTTTGGAAGCAATTGGGATTCAAATCTCCCATGTGCTGTGCTACTGTGTTGCTGCTTGTTCTGTGATGGTTAGCATGTTGTCATTGAAGGCAGCTGCCTTCAATGACAACAACAGTTTTGGGAAAACAGTTTTTGGGAAAACAGTCAACAGTTTTGGGAAAACCTCTGAGTATTCTACTGTTGCGTAACACTTTTAAATCTATGAGTTAAATGAAATCAACTACCATGAAAATACATGGAATAAACACTGATACATAGAGTTAATTCAATATATTTCCTGTAAAGCTGATTGAACCATAATTGAGTTTTTAGCTCTACCCTAAAACACTTAAAAAAGCTAACATAACAGGTTTGTTTCAAATGAGTACAGATACACCGAGCCATATGATATGGTGTATTTTTAGCAGCTTTCAAGTATGAAATTCCGCTGCAAAGTAGTTGCCTGCTCTCATAGAAACTGTTCTCTTTAAATATTTTACAATATGCTGGTAGAAGCACACTTCACATTTAGTGTAACATTTATCAGACTTGTTGTTAAAATGCTTAGAAATGTTATTGTTAAACAAATGTCCATACCTTCCATGTCTCTCATACACTAACAGCCAATTTCCTTGTCTGGAATAGTTTTCTGATGGAAAGCACCCCGCTGTCTCTCTGTCCCTTTCCTGTAAGAGTCTCGATAAAACTTGTTTGTGTCAGGACCTCCCACAGGGAAGCAAAAAATATGGCACCTGTTGCTGTAAGTGCCTTAGGAAAAACCCCTATGCACACAGCCTCAGACGGTTAGTCCCTCCTAACATCTGAGAAATTGTTGTATACGCTTCCAAGTGAGTACAAGCACCTCTAGAAAGGGAAAAATCAAGGCTAGGCTGTTAAAAGGTGTAAATTATGCCATAAATTGTCCTTATGTTTGTTACCAACCCATAATGTGTGTGGGTCAGAAAACATGGGGCAGAGGGGAGGATGGGTTTCAAGGTAACCTTATCTGTGACTGGACTGCATGGTTTATTCTTAGAGTCTCCGGCAGCAACAGCATTTTGTTTTGCCTTTTTAGGCCAAGGGTGTTACCCAGAAGGGGAGCTGGGCTGCCAACGGGTGGGTGTGCAGTCAACCACACACACAAATGCACTAACAGCACACCTCTGAAATAATTATTTCAACCCCTTTTAGCTGCATCCTCTGCTAATTTACATGTTATGAAATATTGCATGTTATAATATAAATGCATGACATATAATGATCTCCGATTTAATGGAAATTTCCCACTACTCAGACGTAAATTAATGCGTTGAAGAAACAGAGCCTGTGATAAAGCCAGGTTAAGCTGTTTATCATGTTAAATATTCATGCAAATCAAGCTAAACTTTTCTTATAAACCATGCAAATGGAACATTTAAAATGTTGACCTTTAAAGAGCAAATTGCATTTTACTCTTGCAGTGCTACTTCTCAGTTTTTCAGTGAAAAGGTATAAAGCCTGAAATATAAGTGATAAACCTGTGGTTGTTTGGAGAGTATAACTGAGCTTTTCATATGTAAAGATGCCATGAAATTAATTTACAAGCACAGTATTCTTTCCTGCACTGACATTTATTTCTTATTGAAACAAGAAGTTGTGGTGGGGGTATTTCGAAGAGCTTGCCTTTTTAACTCCATTTTATTGGACAAAAAAATTATATGATGTGAGTGCAAGACATGTTGTCAATATTTTTGGAGGAAAACTAACTTTTAATTAATGCTATGATGCAAGTAATTTATGAAATATAATGGATAAAAAAATAAAAATAAGTAATTCATGCCCCCTGACCATACGTAATAAGGAATTGTCTCAGTAAGGCCACTTTTCGTATTGCCTAATCACTCATCTGCAACAATAATGTGATGTCTTTTATCACCCCCCCCCCCCCCCCCCCCCCAATGGTCCTACTAAACTGCCAGACACAGTATTTTGCTGTTGTAGCACATCTGCCTCAAGGTTTGAGGTGTTGTGCATTCTGCTCACTACAATTGTACAGAGGGGTTATCAGAGTTACTGAAAACTTTGTCAGCTTGAGCCAGAACTGTGATGGAGAGAGGTCCCAAATGTAGGTTAACCACAACTCAGAAACATTATTGAAGTACACAGGCACAACATACAGGGTGACCCCATAGGGCGAGAACAGGAACAGTCCAATGGCTAGGTAAGATCAACAACCAGTAGGCAGGTGAGACAGGCTGACCAGGCCAAAGAGGGGCAGGCAGGGATCAAAGTCATGGCAGGCTGGGGTCAAAACTGGAAGGGCAGGCAGAACAGATAAGCAGGCAGCTTTTTAGTGGGGCAGGCAGAGATTGATAGCTGGAGGGACCAGAGAACCAGGCAGACAGGACCAGGCAGGGAATGGGCTCCGACGAAGTCAGGGGCAAGCAGAGCTTCAAATCCAAAGGGGGGGGGGGGGGGAAATAGATCCTGGCCAAGTGCAGGCTAACTCAGACTAAAAGCCCATTGGACTGGAGATCAGGTTGACAGAACCAGGCAGGTACAGGGGTAGACAATTGGACCAATAATTCAGGAGCCAACAGGAGACAGAGCAGAACACACCAACAAGAACAGGTAAGGTAAGCAGGCTGAATGTTAATAGCACGAGGGTAAACAACGATCTGACACAGAGCAGCACACACAGGGGGAATAAATAGGGAGCAAACTAATTAAGGGGAATGGGGAAACAGGTGTGGCTCATCATGCTGACAAGAAATCACAGAGATCAAGCCTTGATCACAGTCAGCACATGACATGATCAAACAAAAACACAAACACATGAGGCAGAGGAAGCACAAGGACAGACAAATACAAAACCGGAATGATCAACCCGGAGTCCTGACACACTGGATGTTTTTTGTATTTGGCACCATTCGGAGTAAACTTGGTTTTGATATGGTTCATATTAATGAACCAGTTAAAAAAAAATACCATAAAAGTTTAGGGTAGCTTTACTGTAGTTTGTACATAGCTTGTCAAATTACAGTTTCAAACTATCTTCCCCAACACTACTCAAAGTGTAAAGGGTTGTTAAACCAAAACATTAATATTCTGTCATCGTTTACTTATTCACACTCATGTTGTTCCAAACCTGCATGACTTTCTACTGGAACACAAAAGGAGATGTTTGGCAGAATGTTATTCTTCGTCACCATTCATTTTCACTGAATCTTTTCCCCACGCTATGAAAGTAAACGGTGACTTAGGCTAAACATTCTGTAAGATCTACTTTTTTGTTTCACAGAAAGAAAGTCATATGGGTTTGGAACAACATGATGTCAGAATTTTTTATTTTTTTTTGAGTGAACCAATCATTTAATAGACACTGACTAAAAGCCATAAAACTTCTGATTCCATGGGGTCTTTAAAGGGAAGATGAAATGGTTAAAACATTTGATACAGTGGGATAATTTACCCTTTTGCTTTGTTTATTTTGTTTCATTGAAAGACCCCATAGGCATGAAGACGATCTCATATGTTTATGCTCTGGCCTTCAGCACACACTATACATGAGAAGCCTCACATTTCTAACCCACACATCTATATTGCTGTTGCAGCCAGTCAACCCATTTGCAGGTCGAGATGAAACAGGCGAGTCTGATGAAATCGGGTGCAACGAGGAGGAAAAATGACTGCCGTTGTGATGCGAATCACGTGTGTTTGTGTGTGTATGAGTGCTCATTGCCCACGCTGGGAGAAGGTTGACGCAGACACATTGTGTCCTGGTTAGTGCAGTGCTATGTCACCTCAGGGTTCCATCTCGGCTCGTCGGCTCTGAACAGCTATCACATAAAAGACACTGGGAGGACATCTGTGACCTCCTTTTCTCACAACAGCAGGGTTTTATATCAGCTTGATTTACATCTAAATGCATCCGCTCTGAATAGACTCTCAAGTCTGCTTTAGGATTCCTGAAATGAGACAAGACTTTGCCAAGGGTTTGAATAGACTATCTATATCTCTATCTGTGGTGAGAAAGGGCGAAGAAAGGGTTGTATTAATTTTACAGATGGCTCACTCAGCAGCTCTCTGAACATCAGGATAGTAGAGGATGGTGAATCATTGCAGTAAATAAACAACCAATGAATGATTAAGTAATCATTAAAAAAATAACTTTTAATCTTAAAATGGCTGTTTATATGTATATTTAACTTTCGGTTTGACCTTTCAGTTTTCCTTCATTTTTGATCATTTAGATGGATAACTTGTACTAAATAATCAAATAAAAACAAATTTAAGGTGCAATATGTAACAATTTTCATGTAATGTTTGCCTTTTTTTGCCAACGTGTGAACGGCTTGTAATGCAGCTTAAAAATATTTGCCTTTCCCAGACTTCCTAGGTTGCCTATTAAAGCCTGTAGACTGATTTGCATGCAAAGGGAGCGGGTTGCTTTTGTCGGGAAAATCCAAAGGATGTGACGTTTATGCGCGCTCCCGAAAGCCTTGCCCCAGTGCTTCCACTACTCAACAGCAACAAAATACTGCAACACTAGGTAACATTATCTTAGAGATGGAATCCGGCAAACGTCCGGCTCCCAGCACAACACCGACTCTTACACAAATTCAGAGTAAGCCAAAAAAAGAAAACTAGAGGGTACATCGACAGGGAATTTGATTCCTGTAGGGAACTTCGTTTGGTTTTGGGGATCAAAACCAACCCTGAATTGGCGTTCTTCTTATTGGACATGTGAGCTTACATAACTGCAAAGCATGTGAAATATATTGACATATGGATTGATCTGTGTAATTTTAGCTAACTTGATCTTGCCTGCTAACGCTGACAAATTGCAAGCTACCTTGATTCGTAACTTTCAAATAATTTCAGCGATTTTCTCTTTATACTAAAAGTCAGCTATACAGGTTAAATTTAAGCAAATACAGTGGTTTCTTTTTCATAGCACAACATATGACATACAAAACATACAATAGTGCAACATACTTTGGTAGTATGTAGCTGTATGTGTGTATCAGTATGCTATGTTAGCTGATAAGTAGTTTTAGTTTAGTCTCAAAGTTTCAATCATACCTGTGTAATTATAAATATGATACCTCATCTGTCAGCATGATGGCGGTGAATCACGTTCAGCCTCTTTGTACGTTATGTCACTGTTTTGGTGGATGCTCGCTCGCTTGGGTCCCTATGGAGTGTGTGCGTGATCACGAGTAACAACAAGGATTTCTGAATCTTACACACTGCACATTTAAGTAAAGATTTCAGTAAAAAAAAAAACCTTTGAACTTAAAAAGGAAGTTTTTATTTATATTTAGTGTCCAGATTGACCATTACATTTTTTTCTCTCTCATTACATTATCTGGATAATTGCACTAAAAATGATAATTGCACTATTTCAGATTTTGGTTTAGTTTAGTTGTAAGTTACAGCTTAGTTTCATGACATATTCTTTTCATTACATATTAGTTAAGTTTAGTATTTTATTGCTTAATTGTTAAAAATTAAAACATTTATATATTCTGTGTGTCATTGACTGAAACTAAATAAAATACAATGCTTTCATTTAATTTTATTATTTATTTTTTTGTTAACTA
Organism: Moxostoma hubbsi; assembly: GCA_032164185.1. NCBI lineage: Eukaryota > Metazoa > Chordata > Actinopteri > Cypriniformes > Catostomidae > Moxostoma > Moxostoma hubbsi. The sequence continues at coordinate 33,985,010 of JAVLUX010000031.1, read as the reverse complement.
TGATATCAAAGGAGTAAATTCATAAAATATATAAATATATTTTCAGGAACAAAAAATTGGTTCATTGATTAATTTATTTATTGTTTTTGCAGGTTTAATATTCCATAGCAAATGTATTTGTTATTGATTTTAGGGATATACCAAAGCATCCAACATAAAAGATGGACAATTATAGTCAATATACAGCTTTCTATCTTGTACAGCTTACTGTATTTCTTCAAAATGCTTTATGTTTGTTACATCATCTTAGACTTTGATCTCTGAAATAAAAAAACTGAAAGCATCAAAACAGAATCAAATAAAAAAGAAACATAAAAGAGACTCTAATAATGAAAAAAAAAAAAATCATTTCCAACCTTGAATGATTTAAAAAAAACTAATTTTGTAAAAGAATTGAATTTTTGCAAACCATACGGATGCATTTTCTGAAAAGAGAAAGCAATAAACCAGCAGGTTGTGGAATACATTTTTTTTTTAAAAAAACTTGTCTAAACAATATACTGTTTTAGTACTTGCATTTCCAGACTGACAGTGAACAGTTGTACATGGAGCTATTGTAAGTGAAGAGACAGTAACGTATACCTATCAGCACACCAGTACTAGCAAATCAGAGTTTTATTTAATAGGTAAAACCAGCATTACTAACCTGGCATGACAAAAATCTGGGCTGCTTCATAGGGAAATAATCCTTTAGCACATGAACATAACCTGACAACTGAAAGTAGCGTTTGTCTCCTTAACAGACGTTGTGAAGAAGACGTTGTGTTCTTCCTCATGTAGAGGAAGAGAGATCAGAGATCAGATATGTGTGGTGAGGTGAAGCAGACCCAGCAGTATGGGATCGGCTGAAACTGCATCTTAATGGGTAATTTAAAAGAACTGCTGATGAAGTCATTAATACTTGAAGACAGTCTGTCTACAATGCAATAGCAAGCAGCACTAAACGGCCATAATGGGAGTAGAGGTCAGGCCCTGATTCAATTGCTTTTGGAGAACAGATATTTGGGAAGAAAAAACAAATTCAAAAATAGGCCTTATGTGCTTTTCATTGTATTGCACAGGGAAAAATATTACGGATGTTATGAGTGCATCAAACCCCAGTTATGCCATGCCAAATCCAATCATAATTTTGCCCTGTCAGCTCTAACCAACCATCTGGATGCTTGCGGTACTCAGCTATAACAGAGCCATATAGTGAGGGCAGAAAATGTGGGCACAGAGAGCAAGCTGAGCTTGGAAAGTAAACACAGATCAGGCATTTAAATGTAAGGCCATAAATACTTAGCCTCTTTTATTGATCAGATACAGCAGAGAGTAATCGGCAAGAAATGGTGTCTTAAGATGTCTTAAGACAGCATTATGTGACGAACAGAGCCATAAGTAATGGTTTATGAATTGATAATCTGTTATTTTACTTGTGATATGTGTGTAAGGAAATAAAAGTCATTGTTGTAGCGCCTCTATTGTTATCCACCACAATCACACAAAAAGTCAGTATGTTGTTTCTGAAAGCTACAGTACCCTAGGATGACCACATTATGCAGACTCACTGACAAATGCCATCTTCCATCAGACACTTTTGCATCAAGTATTTAACCTTCTCTTGTGGCTGCGCAGGAAGCACATTGCATCAGCTGCGTGGGAGGCCTGAGTTTGGATCACACACTGAAACCAGGATGTAATCATGTAGCATAATCAGTGATGAGCGCGATTCGGAAGTTGCATTTTTCCCTCGAACATTACATTTTTAATCCACTGAGGGTTAGGTTTAGGGTTTGGTTTGGGGGGTACATTGTAAAATCTGCATTCGTCTTCAATGTATTACATTCTGTACAGCTGAAAACAACTTACTTCACAACTCGCTTTTGGCACCCCTCTCTGGACATTTCACCTGAAACATGGAGCTTGCATGTGCCCAAATTCCCAACACTTACCGCTTTGGCCACTGGGGTTTCGAATGTCATTGAACCGCAAAAATTTTAGATAAAGTAAAGTCTACATACTTCCCTGATTTTCACTGTGAGATCAGTCTGTTATTTCTACAAGAAAGGGACGCATTACGTATCCAAAACGAGTGCCATTGAAGTCATTTTGCAAAAATATAGGTATAGTAACATGATCCTTTAAGACCATAGAATCACATTACTAATTTTCTAGTGATTAGCATACTGTATGACCTCAAAGCTAATAAACATGGAATAAAGCACAAAAGTCCAATTTTTATGTCCTTGGGCAGGGGTTATCAACGGGGCTGGTACTGCCCCTCAGGGGGCATTCAAAGATGCCAGGGGGTGCTGAGAGCAAATTAGTAGAGAAGGGGGCATTAGGTTACAAAAGGGGGGTGTTTATCACTCATAATAATAAAATCTATCTTCGAGTTCCTCTTTGCATTAAAACGTTTGTCTAGACTTGGAGTATAATCGTTTGTACCGTGATTCATCTGATTTTGAAGTCTAGCGATGCATTTAAAGTGTGATGGTTTGGCAATGTCAAATACACAGGCAGAGGAACAACCTCAGCTAATGCACTTGGATGGCTCTGTAGATGGATATGCTCAATTTACAGAGCAGTGTGAGGCAAAGAAGGTGTGTTTTTACTTGCAGACCGGTCTCAAGCTCTTAAACGCACTGCTCTGCGAGAATCAGCGGAAACTATTTAAATTCGGCAGAGAATTCTACATCACCACCCTTGAAATTACTATAGTAACACTAACTTTAGGCAGAAACAGATTGATAATAAGTATTATCATATCACTATTTAAGCTCTATTAAATTTGTCATAGGCTACATTAGGGGAGAGAGGAAATATAATTAACTTTTGTTACAACCATGGCTGGACTGGTAATCTGGCATACCGGGCATTTTCCCAGTGGGCTGACGCACCTTGGGGCCATCGGGAGAACCAAGCAGGCCGGTGGGTTGGCTGCAAAACGGGCCGAATGGGCCACGATCAGCTATAATGAGCTGCCGCGTTATGCAGAACGGACCACAAAACAGCGCTGTGATATGCGGAAAGGACAGTGAACACCCCAGGCTGTTTTCTCTTCCCAGTCCAGCCTGGTTACAACTTATAAATATTGATATTTTGTATTTATTGTTTTTACATTACACTGTTTATAGTTTCAAAAATGCAATTGTTTGTTTTATAGAAATCATGTTATATCTAACCAGGGGTGTTACTAGGCCCTGGCTATTGGGCTATAGCCCAGAATATTTTTTCTGTAGCCCCTAGTTTGGTGCATTTTTTATTATTATTGTTTTCAGTTTCAACGCTTCACTTCAACAACTGATGAAACAACAATTTTAAGAAACAAATGAAATCTTAAAAAAAATAAAAAAAAATAAATACATGACTGACGGGTCTAAGACTAGTTTAGTTTGCAGGTGGCGCGAAGGCGAATCATGGCCTGATGGCTCAAATTCAGCTCAGGATTCAGGAGGCAATAAAAGAGCAGAAATTCAAGGGATATGATCTAAAATGAAAAAAAGTAAGATGCATACCAGTCATATCACACTCATATGTCGTTTATCATTTGCTTCTGTGCAGTTGTTGTTGTTTTTTTGTGGCGGGAGAGGAAAGGCATGTTTATGGTGGGAGTGAAAGTTTTTTCAAACAAAATGAGAACATAGTGATCACATTTAACAACATTAAGCATATTTGACATATTTAAGATATTTAGCTATGTAAGGTGGAATATAAATTGTCCAATTGGGTGAAACAACTAAAAGAGGCTGTTCGGTGACGTTCGGGACAATGCAGCAGTGTTGGTCCAGGCCGGAGGGGCGGACCGTCGATCCCGTTCTGATCGCCCTGGTCCTCTGTATAGCAAAGTCAATGCCTTTAGCCAGCTGCTTCCTTTTATAATATGCTAAAATTAGCTGATCATTCTTTTTTTTCAGGTGGATATTAGACAGTTTTTTACATCATGGCAGCAGGGTGTCTCAGTGAGAACATGATTAATACATTCAAAAGATGAGGGCATCAAGAAATGACAGACAAGTGCAGGCACCACATGATAGGGTATAACAGAGCTAAATGCACACCTTAAGGAAAATGTGTTTGTGGAACACCGTTCTGTGGAGGGTAAGGTCCAAGGAAGCTGAGTGGTTAAGGATATACACCTGTACCAACACCTGTTTGTATTTCCTGTGAGCCATGGCGGAGATAAAGGGGGAGGAGGCGGTGTTCTGACAATCCATGCTACCTTCTCAGGATGTGCTACCAGCAGTAAAAACAGTGATGTGTAAAGCTAAAACATGGAGAGCACAAGTCGGGAGGCATGGGAGAACCTGTCGGTACGTTCTACAACAGCATGAAAAGTGTTAAAAACCTAGGTAGCCCATCAGGTAGTGCTACCAGTATAACTATCATGTAGTGTGATATGGTGTGAGGCTATACTAATCCTTATCCCAAACCCTAACCCTAACCTTAAAACTATGCGATTATAGTGTTGGCAGCTGTTCTTGATAGGTAGCATGTATTTGTAGGACAAATGCAGCAGAAGAAAGATAGTGTGTGTGTGTGTGTGTGTGTGTGTGTGTGTGTGTGTGTGTGTGTGTGTGTGTGTGTGTGTGTGTGTGTGTGTGTGTGTTCTGCTGAAAAGAGAGAAACTAGGGATAATAAAGACTGTTTGAATTGAATGTGTCATCTCCTGCTTCCTCGTTCCCTGAATAAAGGAACTTGTTACAATGTTGTTTACTAATCTCACAATGTATGATTACAGAAAAAAATCTAATTAATTATTGAGCTTTGATGAAGCAACACAATTTGAGGGGGAAAACTATAAAAGTGGTTTGTTTTTATTAGAAACCATATAAATATAAAGGTGACAAGGGGCCCTTTTTACCCCACACTCGGGGTAAAAGGCCCACCAGTGTTGGGCCTCATGTGTTCAGATATGAGAAAACGGCAGGCCTGCATACAGTCATAAAGCCTGACTGCGGCTAGAACACTAGAAGCCTGATAGCCACAACAACGGCAGCAAAATCAAACAAAGGGAGTACAAAACAGACAACAGATCCCATCAAGCCTTGCTCACTTTACACCTATGTGTGAAATTCTGAAGGATCGAACTCTCAACTCTTATTGGATTAAATGCACGACAGCTACAGTATGTGCTTCCAGCTACATTATGTGCAGGGACGGATTATGACTCCAATTACCTCCAAGGCCCCCCCCCCCCCCCCCCCAAAAAAAGTTGTTGGGCGGGGGTGGGGGGTTATCTAGTTACCAAACTAGATTGTGCAGCCTTAAAGCCCAGGGCACCCACGGGCAGTCAAAGGCCCCCTGGTAGTCAAGGGCCCCTGGGCACTGGCCCCATTGGTCTGGTCGGTAATCTGTCCCTGAGTATGTGTCTCGTCTAGTTGCAGCCCTGCTGCTCCCAGATGTAGCCTTGTTTCCCAAGGAAGTAATGTACCTGAACCATGGCCATACACTCTCAGTCTTGCTGGAGGAGCCAAGATTTCTCCGTATTCCACCAAGCACACTAATGGATCCAGAGGAGACTGCTGAGCAATCTACATCTCACCCATTTGCATGCAGAAGTGAAGAAAGAAGATTTATCTTCCATCTTCAACTGACTCGACTTCGCTGATATCTCCGCCAACCTGCCGAGAATCAGCTTCCATACCGCCCGCCCACCGACAGAGAGAGAGGAAATGTCCTCCCGTCATCACCCGAGCTTCAAGTCGGAGTCAAACGACGGATGAACACACATTCTATCCACGTCCTCATGCGACTCAAGTAAGAGGTTTACGTCTGGGCAGAGATAGATTGCTATTGCTTGTACAGTTTACGTAGCATTGAGTTTGCTCATTGTTCACTGATTCTTGAGATAAGGGACAAAACATGTCTTACATACAAAAGTCATTTTTATTTTAAAAACTTCATAAAAATAAAATACTGTAAAAGTTCAGTCTAGAGGAAATTTGAATACTCAGGGCATTTTTTACTCATATTTTAAAATAATTTCATTACAATTTTATAAAATCATGCTGTTTACTTGGAAGCACATGCAACTTAACCTGTCCTCAGCAAGTGGTCACAATGTTAAACTGCTAAACAAAGAGCAACAAATTCATAAATATAAAAATCAAATGAAAGGTAGGGATCGGTAAGATATCAAACCATTTTTATTAAGAAACGTTTAAATGATTTTTTTTCCATATAAAACTGTCTATCAAAGTTGTGTCCTCACTTTGCGCAACTTCATCAGATTTTTTATTAATCATGAATAAATCTGAAAATGTCCTGGTCAGCTTTAACTCTGTGTACCCTTTCCCACTTCCAGCTCATGGTGGATGCAACAGTAGGACACATAGTCTGGTACGTTTGATATTTTTCAAATTTTAAACAAACTCCATCATTCTCATTATTAGAATTTCTGTTAAAATTTCTGTTAAATAATTTTTGTCAAAATCTTTTTATAATTGATAGTTATCTTTGATGATTGTTAATTTGAAGTATTAAAAAACTATGTTTTAGTGATATAATAATCAATTGTTGTCTTTGATAATAATTAACTTTCTATTGATTTTGATAATTGTTATTTTTGATGATTCATGATTTAAAGGATTAAGCTAATGTTGTTTCTAATCATTGTTCTATTGATTTTAAGAATTAATAATTATCTTTCGATAATTATTAATTATTGCTTATAACCAAACCTGTTCCTGAACGAAGTGCCCAACAACAGCATGGGCAAAAGTCCAACTGTCCACAGATAAAGCGCTGCAGATATATCTACATATACTCACATATACTTAGCAAATCTCAATTGGCTGACTGTTTACATAATTGTCACGACAATCAGCCACAACATTAAAGCCAGCCTAATATTGTGTAGGTCTCCCTCATACACATCTTAGTATAACATTCTGAGCTGCTATTCTTCTCACCACAATTATACAGAGTAGTAATCTGAGTTACTGTAGACTTTGTCAGTTCGAACCAATCTGGCAATTCTCTGTTGACCTCTCAATTTTTTTGTTTTGTACAATTCTGAGTAAATTCTAGAGACTGTTGAGTGTGAAAATCTCAGGAGATCAGCAGTAATACTCAAACCAGCCCATCTGGCACCAATAATCATGCCACAGTCCAAATCACTGAGATAAATAAAATCTAAAAATACTTAAATTAAATTACACAAAATTTCAAAGATTATGAAAGCTTCTTGCACTGCTTTTAGAATTTTACCATTATAATTGAATATGGTTTTACGTTAATATTAACAATAAATATGATACTTTGACAAAAAACTTTGGTTTCATGGTAAATATGCTGATTATCTCTAAAATGGACACCATTATCTAAACGTAATAAATTATATTAACCTTTTTAACTAATCTATTGTATGTCATGGAAAAAGAAATTGTACAAATTACAAAAGAAATAATTATTATTTAATAAATACAAATTTCAAAAGGGCAAATGCAAAATACTCAATTTTTTTTAAAGATGAAATAGAAATGAGTAAATCTTAAAAAAAAAAAAAAAAAATTGTTTGAGTGTTTTTTTAGCTGTTATAGATAATCTTTCAAATCTAGATCAATACGGTAATGTAGAATGAGCATTTCAGTGGGAGAAAATATGCAACATTATTTATCTTATTTTTGAAATATATGAACAATATCACTTTTGTTATTAGTTTCTGTATTTGCATTTTTATTTTATAGGCCCCAGATATAGCCCTCCATCTGAACCACTGTCCTAGGTTTTTTTTTAAGAGTTGACACATTGACAAGTTTTGTGGACGTCATTTGAACCTTTTCGCCTCATACTGTAGGTTTAGGAAGGTGACAGCAGTCTCAGCTACAATACTTTAAGATCAATTTTACAGTAGTTTAGTTAATCAAGATGTAATGACAGTTTAATAAGGCAAATTAACTATTTTTCATTCTATTGTCTTGGGTGCCACCTACTTGTGCTCGTCTTGTCCGCAGCACCAATCCATACAATCCCATCCTAAAAGCAAGCAGGATATTGATAGTGAATCAGCTGGGATTGCAACCAAAAAGCCCAAGGCTCCTGCTGGCTAAATTGCAAGCGCTCCATCACTGTAGGTCCACAATATTATTGGAGTTGTATAAAGGTTTTTGCCTTACAACGTGCATTTTGGCAATACTGTTCATCCTTCTGAACTAAGTCCAGCCCAAAACAGTGGATGCATTCAAGTGTAATTAGAACAGATATGTCAGCAGTATCCCATATTAAATGCTGAGCCGGGCAAACACTTAAGTAAAGAAACCAATGGATGATAACAGTAAATAAAGGAACATTGAGCTTAAAACTGATGCTTTTAAAAGCTTGTAACCAAGGTTTTTAATGGAATGGTGTTCATTAGTTTTTTGTTTTAAAATGTATAAGCACAATATGAACAATACATTGAATGTTGTTTTTTCATTTCAAAAGAAATTGCTTATTTCTTAAAATTTTAAGCATATTTCTTCAAAAGAATAGGCTTATGATTTGGTTGGAAAAGTGAGAAATCAGCACAATTTCAATCAGTTTGTTTTTGGAACAGAAAATAAATGACTACAATGTACAAGCACAGACCTTTTAAAGGTATTTCTATTTGATTTTCAATTTGTCCTGGATATACGGGTATAAAGGGGAGCAGGGAGCGAATGTCAGACAGATTTTTTCTTCGGAGCCGAGCGGTTGTGTGATCAGCGAGCTGTGTGTCATGACTGCTTCACCCACCTCTGCAAGAGAGCTTCTGTTGGATCTGACGCCGCAATCCAGTGGCTTTCTCCTCTCTGCATGCTGTGCAGACTCTGCCCCTGCCCCTGCCCCTGCCCCTGGGTCACTCCTTCTTCCCACGGGATTGAGGATGACCCGGCTGGTGATGGAGACGATTTGGGGATGGCAGAGGGCTCGGTTTAGCCAGGCACAGCCCCACGAACCACCGCCCTCCAGCGCTCTTGTTTGCTTCCGTCTGCGCTCAGGACGATGGTGGCTTGCTTCACGGCCAGTTTGCCTCATCCCTGCAGCCAGGTCTGGATGATGACATCGCCACTGCATCAGAGAGCGTTCAGGTGTCTGACGCTGAAGACCTGACCGGACTCCCGTCCTTGGGCCAGCCCGCCCAGTCAGAGTCTGATGGACAGATGGCTGACATGCTTTCCTGGGCCGCTGTGAGCGTTGGGGTTGGAGTGTAAAGCAGGACTGCTACTGTTTGTTAACACTGGCTTCATGCACTAATTACCTCCACTATGCCTCACTGTAATCACGTAGGTTGGCCTGTAGTTGCAGCGTGAGAAATGGCCCCAGTTGTTTCTAATTGTGCAATTGCATTGAGGTAATATGACGAACAAATGAGTAATAGATAAAATGAGGTTGATTGGAACCCTCCGTCCTCCCCCCAACCCTCGCGGCTTGAAGATTGGAACCTCTGCTCCGGGCGCTGCTCTCAGCCCCAGCAGACCAGCACTGACGAGTCTCGAGGACATCCCTACAGGACCCCCTCCTCTGTCTACAACACGCCCCCTGCCGAGTGCGTGGAGGGAGGTAAGTGCTTTAAGTTTTTTCTCAGCACCCAAGCCACGGAATGCGTTTTTGCCTCCTGACGCATTATTACCTGCCCCCACCCCCCCCCCCCCCCCCCCCCCCCGGCAGCGAGACCCCACCCGGTACTTCCAAATGATCATCCCGTTAGTGCCCCTCGCACGGAGCTTAAACTCATGACTTGCGCTTCCCAGCCCGTCGCGTTGGCTGACTAGGACCATCCTACTCGGCTGCGCGATTCAATTCACCAGGCTCCCGCCTCGTTTCAGCTGTATTTGCTCCACTCCGATGCGCGGCGAAAACGCCAGCACCTTACAAGCAGAGATTGCCACTCTGCTACTCAAGGACACAATAGAGCCTGTCCCTCCAGCCGAGATGAAGAAGGGTTTCTACAGCCAATCTTGGACCTGCGAGTTCTCAACCGGACTTTACACAGGTGAATTCTAAACTGCGTTCGGCATCAAGATTGGTTTGCAGCGGTAGACATGAAGGACGCGTACTTCCACGTCTCCATTCTGCCTCGACACCAACCCTTCTTACGGTTCGTGTTCGACAGCCAGGCGTATCAGTATAAGGTCCTCCCCTTTGGCCTGACGGGAAACCCCACACCTTCCCCGATGCATCTATAGCATTAAGATAGCCTCTTTTTAACTCTATGACGAGAAACATAAAGAGAGATAAGGCCGCGGCTGGCCGGCTGGCTAACATACAAGTCATGTCGCCTGTTCCCGTATGGGTACTGAGAATCTAAGAGCAGTATATGACACCTTCATTGGGGATGTTGGGGAGGGCTAAGTGCAGTCAACCCAGATGCTTCTAGCACGCAGCAGCCTGCTTGCACCTTGCTCAGCAGTCACGTAACACGGTAGTGCATGGCGTTTTTAAAGTGGGACCTCTTGTGTCGCTACAATCAACAAAACGTCGAGTGAGTGACAGAAGTGGAACGTCATGGTTACTGTTGTAACATCCATTCCCCAATGGAAGGAACGAGACGTTGTGTTCCCCTTGCCACGTCACTATCCCTAGCACTGTAATGCGCTGTAACCATATTCTCGGCTCCTCTGTGAAAACCTGTCTGGCATTGTGTACCCTGTCTGAGAGGTACTGTGTACCCCTCAAGTTCAAGTTGAGAGGTACACAAGGCTCTCAGAAGAGACCCCTTGTGTCACTACAATCGACACAATGTCTCGTTCCTTCCATCAGGGAACGGAGGTTACAACAGTAACCATGACGATATTCTTCTTGAAAATTCATGATATTAGTAAAAAAATAAAATTTGCCTTGAAACATATGTTGGAAAACTTTTTTGAAATGAATGATTAAGTTGCATACACTCTCTAGGTGCAAGGAAAGTATCAATATTTTCCCATTTTCATTAAAAGACACATTTCGTTCTAGTCACTTGATGTAACCCTAAGAAAACATCTTGATACTATTTTCTAATAAAAATAATGATATTTGTAAAATAAAAAAATTAAAAATAACCTTGAAACATATATTTGAAAATCTATTTGAAATAAATTATTAAGTTTTGTGAACTTTCATGTATTCTAGGTGCAAGGAAAAATTTTAATACCATTTACTTCATGGCTACACCAGATGAAATTTTTTAAAGTCAAAAAAATCAATTTTAAAAGAAAAATGCTTTTAAAGTTTTAAAAAGATTTGTGAAACCAACATGTACTCAAAGATTACATTTATATGAAAATGGCACATGTTTTAAACTATAGATTTTTAAAAGATTGCTCATTTTTAACACCTCATACAACCTTATTTGTTAATTACCCATATGGCTTTCGAACAACATAATGCTGAGTAAATAATGATAACATTTTAATTATGGGAAAACTTTGCCTTTAACTTGAATTCCCACCTAGTAGCCATTTCTGTGGAAAACAGAAACACCAACTTGCATTACTAGTAATAAACACACACACACACACACACACACCTTTCCTCTTACAAACAATCTGTCATGGATCAACAAACAAATTTAAGGCAGGAAATTATCAAAATCTGATGGCCCTGCGGAATGCAGTTTATATATTATGAAAAATGTCAGTGAGCTGCAATAGCGCTATAGTTTCACTAACACAGCAGCAGACAGGTTAAACTGTGGTTATCTTATGCCAAAAACACTGTTTAGGCAGTGAGCATGATGCATAGCCATCTGTCGTGGATGTGTGAAATTAATTTGGGATTATGCTCCTTAAATACTGCTTCATAATTTACTGGATGCATATTTGCATATTGCATGAATGTTTCTATAAATTAAGGTTTTAAATAAATAGTTCACTCCAAATTGAAATTATTACTCATAATCATACTTTTCAAACCTGTATGCTGTATTATTATATGTATATATAAAACAAGTAATACATTTTTTAAGATTTTTTTATACAACTGTAGTTCATATAGTGAACATGTCTATCAAACTCCAAAAAGGATAAAAAAACAGCATACCAGTATCCTAAAAGTAGTCCATATGCCTTTTATGCCTCTTCTGGAGACATGCAATAACTTTGTGTGAGGAACAGACCAAAATGTATGTTATTATTCATTTATAATTTTATAAGTGCACAGTATTTATAAAGTGGTGTGTTGATGAAATAGACATCTTTGATGCCAAAATAGCATAAGTTCTCTCAACGAATGGAAACATTATATTTTGGTATGTTCCTCACACAAAGCTATCAAAAAGCTTCGGGGGGGGGCTGGGGGCTTGACATATGTGGTAATATGAATTGTTGTTCTATGGACAGAGCTGTGTGACTATTCTTCAAGAAATTCTAATTTTGTGTTCCACTGGGGGGAAAAATTCCCAGCATATAAATTTGGGACAACATGAGGGTGAATAAATAATGACAGAAATTTTATTTTCCATTAAATTTGCTGGAAAAATCAGCTTTCTCCAACAGCAGATTAATGAGCATGTAGCATCTTTTTGAGGCAACCAGTTGGTCGAGGTGGGACACATTAAGCCTTTAAAGAAAGTATTATGATACAAAATACATATAATCAACTCTAATGGAAGATTGACAGCCCTGACAAATAATTTAAGACAGTACAGTTGTTTTATTTAAATCAAAGGTGTGAAATAGCATGCTGAAATGTTCACCCACATCCACAAGGGGGCACTAAGACACCCAGAGGGGCCAATCACAATGTTATTAAAAATAGTAATCAAACAGCTCTTCTGTAGGAAATGTTATTGAACACCTCATTATTGGTGCTTATGTAATCAGCTCAGAGTGTTACTCTAATTAAGACGCTCTGACAGGTAGCGCAGTAAAGCAGGACTGCTACTGTTTGTTAACACTGGAGTTGCAGCGTGAGAAATGGCCCCAGTTGTTTCTAATTGTGCAGTTGCATTGAAGTAATATGACGAACAAATGAGTAATAGTTAAAATGAAAGTTGTATAATGCCACAGTTGTGGGGTGATTATTAAAAAAATAAATAAAGTACATTATAGTCCAAAAGAAATCATTTTGTAAATCTCTTAAGCCCCTTGTTGAACCCAATGCAACACAGAAAAATCTATTTAACAGGAAAATCAGCCTCTCACTAACCAGAATGCTTTCATGAGGCTAAACATTAGCATAATAACAGAGTGTTTTGGTGTAATAGCCGCTGTCAAGGCATCCTTATAAATGTGTATTGTTTAAAAAATGATAAGAAACAGCCTTAAGCTCTACAGTTCTGGCTGCAAAACGTTTTCAAGGTGCAAAGTTACCTTTAAAAGAATAAGGTCCCGATATTTTTTACCTGAAAGCTCTGTGATGGGAGACTGATGGAATAAAAGAAGATCAAATAAAACATTCAGGAGAACCAAAAGTTCAACCTTACTAAAGCACAATGGAGGAAAAAGCATCTGTCTGGTATCCAATTTAAAGTGATAGAAGTCAAAAACTCTGTAGTAACTCATTAATTTTTAAAGGATCAATATCTCCCTGTGCAACTGCTTTAGATGTATGTTCTCCTTAATATTTGCTTTCATTGATTGTTTACCCCAGTTCACCCACTCTAGAAAATGTTTGAAAATATATATGCACTTTTAGGCAAAGAATGCACATTTTGTGCATGAATTCAAATTTGATGAAAATGTAACATCGCTTAAAGAAATATTTTGACCAAAAATGAAAATGATGGCATAATTTTCTCACCTTTGTGTCGTTACAAACTGTACGGCTTTCTTTCTTTCTTAGAACACAAAAGGCAAGGGAATGACAGCCTCAGTCATTATTCACTTTCAATGCTTCTGTTTCCATACGATAAAATTGAATGAGACTAACAATATGCATGACATCTTTTGTGTTAAAGGGGACACATATAAACATATCAGCTTTTAAACAAAGCTAGGCAGAAAGAACATGAAAGATCAAACTTGGCACAAGGCAGCGACAAATGTAAATACTGTGTAATCTATTCACAAATGGTGTGTGCAATATAGCGTGAGTAATTTTAATGTGGATCATGTGCACTTTTTGTGCTGAGCTGAAGTTAATGGTTTTTATTTGTACTGGATTTATTTATGATAAATTGCTTGCATGAATACAAAGGTATTATAGAAACTTGGCAAACGCAAGTACCAGACAAGATGGCTGGAAGACTCAGATAAGTCATATGGCATGTAATGTTTACACTTACTGTATATAATGCTGTATCACCGAGTCTAGCAGTTTTCCAGGTGCAACTGAAATTAATTAAAGATTACCAACAGATTACATAAACTAAACCAGAGAGAGAGAGAGAGAGAGAGAGAGAGAGAGAGAGAGAGAGAGAGAGAGAGAGAGACATGACAGGAGGGAAGGGCTGGCAATTTTGCCTGAAGATATTACCTCCGGAAATCGGAAAGTAAATTCATGGTTCTGCCACTCAAGATTGCTGGGAAAATTAAAGCATGTCATAAACATTGATAGAGAGACTGATTGTGTGTGTATTTCTCTGTGGGTGAGGGCTTGTGTTTATGTTGACTTTTCGAAATTCCGGGACATTGTACCCAAAAATTTAAATTATGTCATTTTCATTTACTCACAATTATGTCGTTCCAAACCCATTTTTGGGAATCTCTTTTGCTTTACAAGTAGTATTGTAGGATATAGTTTATTATGCAAGCAAGTACACTGATATAGTTTTAACATGGAAATGCATTTGGTGTGCATTCATGTCTCAACTAAACTGAATTAATTTTATTCCTAGATAGATAGATAGACAGACAGACAGACAGACAGATAGATAGATAGTATAAAAATCTAAGTATAGATTTTTGTATTGTTGTTATTATTATTATTATTATTATTATCATTATTGTAATAACCTTTCAACTTGTAATTGGAAGAATTACAAAACGAATTATTATATTACAAACAATTAAATGTTTTCCTTCTAGACTTTAAAACCTTGGGGGCGGTATAAATTCAGACCTCAAAGCCATCCCTGAGGGTAGATGAATTCTGAATGAAGCATTGTGAAAAGCCCTTTAATGCTATTTGCATTTTTCCGAGTGACCCCCCCAAACCCCCAACCCCCCAACCCCCACATTGTCATTGTTTCAATATCTTGTTGCTCTCACGCCCACTGAGAGAGGGAGCAGAGAGCTAATCCCGGCGCATTCAGGGATGTCCAGGTCCTCATCTGCGCTCTGTACTGCATCAGCACCAGGCGCTGCGTGAGAAAGACACTAGTCGCATCCCCCGCTGAGAGCAACGCCGCGTGCTGCTCATTCAATCTGGAGTGTCAGATGGTCGAGCTGGATGCGCCGCGTCTTTGTCCCTCTTTGTAGCCGGACTGTGCGAGTTAATGCAGGAGCGGACCATTAGTAGTTAAAGCTCAAGAGAAAACACGTTTGCTCTGTACTGATTACAGGTTTATACAGCTCGAGTACTTGGATTATTGTCCTCATATCACTGCTCCCGTTGATTGCACGCGCGGAGCAGACAAGCGCGCGAACGAACTCCGCTGTTTCGGGAGAATAAAGCGGATCGTTGCGGTTTGAAATGTGTAAATTCGGTTCTTTTCTTGCGAGGGAGGAGCGATGAGCGCGTAAACAACACTGGGTCGCTTTGTTTCTCACACACGGACCGGTGGAAGATCATGTTGACATGTCGCGCTCAGCTGGATTTGGAGATATCATGATATGATTGTATTCTGTCCTGCGTCGCGCGCATTTATCCTTCTCACTAACTTAGGGAAGTGTTGTCCTGGGTTGTATCTGCTTGACTTTGCATTATACAGTATATTCATTTAACTTCCCTAACAAACACATATATGCTGTTGTCTTCATATCTTCTATTTGTACGGTGGAACGTTTAGGATGCTTTCAAAAGAAGGGCGTATTTGATTCGCGTCTTGCGCATTTGGAGTGAAGAAAGACCCTTTACGCGTGTTAAATCGTCTCTTTGCCCGGGTATCTGGGCATCGTTTGTGGAGTTACAGCGACCCACGTGGAAACACGGACTCCAAGAAGGGCAAGATGGGCTGTT
This sequence comes from Moxostoma hubbsi, assembly GCA_032164185.1. NCBI lineage: Eukaryota > Metazoa > Chordata > Actinopteri > Cypriniformes > Catostomidae > Moxostoma > Moxostoma hubbsi. Next base: position 33,969,023 of record JAVLUX010000031.1, on the reverse strand, counting down.
GCAGTGGCCGATGTACGCTGGCCTTTATATGTGGCATGCAATTGGTAAGTGTTGGCACTTCAATTAAGAATTATTCATTTAGTTGAAATGTATGTTTAGTAGGCTACTGTAGTATTAAAAGCTACAGTACTCATTTAGCTGATACTACAGTATCTAAAGTGACTTATAGACAGCACCCCTGGAGTGGGTTTGAACCAACAACCTTTTGGGTTACCAGCCTTGATCTTTAACCACTATGTTATAGCACCTCCATCTATTACTGAATTGATGAAAAGGCACGTGATGTGTTTTGCTCCAAGGTACAGAGGTGATAGTTTATGGATCACCCCTTAAAGGGTTAGATCCCACCATTTTTTTACCAGCTCACATTGTTAACACTAGGCTACACCACCTAATTTGCTGCTAAATTGGTGGTCGCTGGACGCTTGTGCCCAGCGCAGCCATATAAATGTCTTGCATTAGGTTGGCTTAAGACATTTCTAATTGTGCAGAAAGCTCTAAATTAGTATCTCCCAGAAGTAAGTAGTGTCCACTCGACAAGTGATAAGTGATACGGCACTAAGATATGGCCATAAGTAATCAAAGTGGAAATAATATCGGGCTATATGTGGAAACCATGCCTCTTTGTATTACACTGGAGGGATGATGGTGCTCATGAAGACAGGGCTTGTGTTATTAGCCTGGGGCTTTATCGTTTATGCTTATCATACCTCCACCACAAGTCCTGACAGCCAATTAGGAGGTTTAAATTAAAGAAGCAAAGTCAAGTCTCACTGACCTACAGTACTAAAGCAGATGAAATGGAAAGAAAATAATTGTTTCTTCTAGTAATTGAGATGCATTGGTTAGTGATTAGATTAGGTTAGTGATTAGTGATTAGGTTGCTGATTACTTTTAACCATGCTGAATCTGTTTTCTAACCTGTCCTAGGTTCAGATATGGAGGTTTTGGGTTCGTACTCTGACACGGTTCCCTGAAAGAATTCACAGTATTGATAAGTTATTGTACTTTTCTCCAGCTAACTCTGTGACACTTTTTTGAATCACTCTTTCAGTTACAGGAAAGGATAGTGGCCTGCAATAATCTTGCCAGCTGGCATGGTGAATCAGGTGTGCGTGATAGATCATATGACAACTGGCAAGCGTAGCTACACTACACCAAATGGACGTTTGTGGGAAAATGTATTACGCAGGTCATTAACCCAAAGATTCAACCGTATGGGTGATGTCACTCCTTGGTGTCTATTTATCAGATCTTACTCATAAGTAGAAACTGATCTTTGAGCAAGATGATGTCATAAGTGAGCCATTTGAGCAGGATGATGTCATAAGGGAGCAAGTTTGGGAAGTATTGATGGTTGCAATATAGTAACTGTAATAATCTTGTTGTTTGTGATTTCTACATCAAATCGCTTTCTTATAATGCTTGCTTTGTTTTATGTAATTCAGGATTCGGGTGGGTTTTGTCTTTGACTATACTGATGGATTTGTGCTGTGTTTGATGAAAAGAGTTTGAAGGGAGTTCACTCTGTTTTTGTGAATAACGAGCTGCATCTTTCTCTGTCTCTATAACTTCCTTTTGCCCTCTGATTTCCCCTGTGTTTCTCTGACCTTTTCCAATCCCCCCCATGTTTGCAACTATTCTCAGGCATAGATCATTTTGAGCACAACTCAGATGCCCTCAGCTGGCTCTTGTGGTAAAGGAATGCACCCTTAGGGGCTGTTCACACTGAATATGTTTGAAAAAGAAAAAAAAAGAAAAAAAAAAACCTAGACACGGCAGTGAGGACCTACAGAGCTGAGTTAAATCTTCTAAAAACCTTTGTTTGTGTTCAGCAGAATCATCTGGGATGGCACGAGGGTGAGAAAATGATGAGATAGTTTTCATTTTGGGGGAGAACTTTCACTTTAAAATACTTATCCCAGCCTAAAATGCAGAGAAAACTATAAGTAAGCCATTCGTAAGTTGATTTTCAGGAAAAAAAGTCTCTTTGTGGCACTTTAAAAACATTGCTCTGTTTGTTAGAGCAGCCAAAATAGCAACTAGCTCAACAAATTGCATGAGATTGAGTTCAGAACTTTAAGTAACCATATTTAGTCAATTTTAAATGTAATATTTAATACAAAAACTTTAGAGACAATTAGCATATTTTATGAATATTTTCTCTGTATTTTGCAAAAGTGATTTGCTGATTGAAATCAGAGGGGAATAAAGTCATTTGTTAGACAAAAAAAGCTAATTTCTGATCCACAAAAACAAAACAGAATTGTGTATTCTCATTTATGTAACAGAAAAAAGTCATGCATTTTTTTTTTGTTTTTGGGCAAATTATTCCAAAATAAATATACTTATGCAGGTGGCCGTTATAATATTACATGTTATAAATCTCAAAGGTTTTCAGTAACTAAAACGATACATTTCTTTAAGGTGTGTAAATTAAATTTCTAAGAGATCAATGTGCAAGAGCAGCTCTGTGAGTAGGCCACTCTTTTCCCATTTCAGCATGAAAAGTGTGTTACCCTTTTCTTCTGGAAGAATGGCTGTTGAAAATAGAATGAAATGGAACTAATGCAACCAGCTCAGTCAAACTACCAGGCAGACCAGTCTTTATTGCCTAAGGCTATAACACAGATTAAAAAAGCCCATAGTTAAGCTTTTATGAGAGTTTTCTCTCTGGCGGATTTTGTGTCTGGTGAGTATAAGTGCCTGTGGTCCAGTACACCTGCCTGGAGGCCCTGCATTGTGAAGATGTAAGCAATGAAAGGAATAATGTGTACTCAAGGGATGTGCTCATAGAGACTACTCAAATATGTATTCAAAGAAGGACAGCTGTTAAATTTGTTTGATTCTTTTATGGTTTATAACAAACTTGAGGATGATAATTCAATGCAAAATGTCCCCTTAGTCTGAACCTCAGATCAGTCCCTATACAGACCTCTGCTCTGATCCAACCTGGTCTCGTAGAAACATGTTACCATACCAACATTTTTGCAAAACGATTTTCACGTGGTTCATTGTTTGTCTGGTAACAATTTATTCCCTTTCACATGAATAACGAATAAAATGACAGATTACCAGTTCATAAGCACTTTGTTCCTAACACAAAGCTATCCTATGACATCAAAGCACTTTTACTAGCGCACATCTTTATAAGATGATGCATTTTAGCAGCACTTTAGCAGTTACATTACATAACCAACTTAATTTCTAAGCTTTTTCAAGTGTGATCAAATTGTACAGTAGCTCAACTGACAAACTATTGCACTTGCAATGACCTGGTTGCTTCTGCAATTGGCTTTTTCTAACACTATTGGTTATATTTAGGTTTTCAAGGAACTTTCGGAATTTTGGTGTGAACAGGTTTTTATCAGTCAGTCGAGAAACAAAGTTGTTTTTACATTTGCAGACTGCTACTAGCTATTCTGTGTTCATGGCAACTTTAAAAGATGTTCAATAATTTTGATTCAGAGAGCAGCAAGTCCATTGCATTTGCAGAAATATGTCCTTGGAATAGAGGGACATTTTTTATTTCTTCTGTTATCTTTATAACCTTTTGTGGATAGGACCACTTTGTTGCATTGTGATCCATTGTTGTGGTAGCATTGATTTCAGATTTATCTGCCTCTACACGCCCTTATGCCAAGTGTGGTCATTTTACATGTCGGTTTTAGGGCTCTTTCCTGTCTAAGTGGGTGGTTCTTGGGACGAATAAGCTGAACTAGATTTTATACTGATAGTCAATAGTCTGGCTTGCAAGTTTACTGTTGTCTTGGAGTGGGTCTATATAGCAGTTCAGAGATAAAGGTAACAGGACCTTAATGTTCTGCAACTTTTCATTTATGTTTAAGAGAAACCTTTGTAGTTAGTGTTATAATGAGAGCTTTCTTTTTATAGATTCTTTCCTTCAACTATAACAAAGACTGAATATTTCACTCGTAATATTTATTTTGCGTTGTAGGTTTAAGATGTCAGAATTTGGTCATCAGTATTGCGAATTTATTCGCTATACCTGTTGATTTGTACTTGATCGTAGAGTCTTAACTTTGTTAGGAAATTATACACTGATTTCTTTTTTCTGCTTTAGCCATTTCAGATTTCAATTTTTCTGCTCATATCAATTTGTTTACTTCTGTATTTGCTTACTGCCTTTTACTTCGCAACTTGGGCTGTCATAGGAAACAAATCGTTCTCAACCGCTTATTCATGTTTACCCAACTCAAGATTGATTGTTAACTCTGTGTTGCCTGAGTAAATTGAAAAAAGAAATGTAATTTTCGTTATTGGATTGTGTCCTCAAAGTAACAGCTGGGAACAGATTTTGTCTAGAGACTGACAGCCACCAGTTGTTCTGGAGGATATAAACTGTTTATATCTATTTTCACTTTAAATATTCTGCACATGGCTAGACACTTTTCAGTAATTGTTTTGTTTTCTAACATGGAAGTCTGCTATATTTTTTTCCTCTTGTAACAGCTCAGAGACAAAGGCTAAATTGTTGTTTTCCTTCATCGCAATCAGTTGTATGCAGAAGAAAGGCTTGTGCTCTTGACTTTAATTACTGTACTAAATGGGGGTGATTTGCCAAACGTAGAATTTTTCAGGTTAATGCACTTTATTATATTGGATTGATCGTGTTCAGCCATAACCATGTGAAAAGACTCTGAAGTTGAAATATTTTATTTTTCTTTTTAGAAAAAACGTCTCTAAGTTGCAAAAACAGACCGAATTTCTGAATAGACTTTTTACCAAAGAAAACAATCCCATTGGCAGTGATGCCTTATGATGTGACCTCAAGTTTTCAAAGCTGACAGTTTAGGAAGTCAATTTCCTAATAAATCACAATATTTACTCTCTGTCCCATCAAAGCTACCACACACAAATTAATGCTGATAATTAAATTATCATTTAAAACAAAATTTCTGTTTTAAAAAAACTAATTTACATTTTGAATTTGAAAAAGGGACAAGGTTTGGCTGGTTAGCGTGGCCCATAGCCTCAGTCACAATTCACTTTCATTTAATGGCAAAAGATGCAATGAAAGTTAATGGTGTCTGAGTCAACATCTCCTTTTCTGGTCTACGGACGATAAAAAGTCTCATGGGTTTGGAACTAAATGATGGTGAATGAATAAATACAGAATTTTTATTTTTAGGTGAACTATACCTAATAGTTGCACATATTCAACAATAAAGAATTGTAGACGGACAAGCATAGCACTTTGTCACTGTGACTCAATATAGCACGAGTGACAGAGACCTGCATGGAAAAGCAGCCTCTCAGGAGAAAGAAGTCCTTGATATTTGGCAATTGAATTGAATTGCCTTCACACCTCAATCCAAATCTAAAAAGGCAGAATGATTTAATAGCTCTCCAAATGTTATAAATCATTCTCAGCCTAACAAAACCAATAAACACAAGTGCCGCAAAAGTGTGGTGGGAATAAAGGTTTGCTGCAGGACATTTTTTCCTTCCTTCAGCATTAAATTAACCTTTCTTCTCCCGCCCCTGGATGCCTCTTCCATAGTTCTGAGATTTCAGAACACAAAAGGTTACAGTGATGATACCTGTGCTGTATTGCACATAATTCGCCAGATTTCCTATTGATTGAAGTGAGCCGTACAAATTGGTGGGAATGTATCCTTGCAACAAATGTTGAAATGTTGCCCAGTAGCTGAACACAGAGGATTTGTTACCTTCACAGTTCCCTTTTGACCATTTAAAGCTCACAACAATACAATAAATGCATTATGTGTATCAGTGCCTTTTGGCTTGTTTTATTACCTAAAGCTATTTGATTGGCATTGCATTGCATGTTCTTGGCAAATGCTTTCCAACCAAGGCTTATGATAAGGTGCACAAATCACATTATTGGAAGACAGGTAGCTGAAAATAAAAATGTAGATTTGAGAAAAATAAATATTGGCTTTGGATCAGAAAGACAAAAATAATAAATGAAAAAGAATGTAAAGGCCTCACAAACAGCTCACTTAACACACTTTAACATACATGTCTTTGATTTCAGTCATTTTAAGAATAGGCTTACTATTACAGTCAAGCTGTGTAACAGGGATGTGCATGAGTAATCGACTAATTGAATACTCATTCTGCACCAGTAGTCGATTGTTAAAAACACTATTCGAATAGAGCAAATTAATTTATCTTTGCACATTTGTCTGCCGAGGGCAATGCTGAATTATACTTTACTTTCCATCTGAATCTCTGATCAAATCATGCATTTACTTGTAATTAGGGCTATCAGTTGATTGTAGTTAATTACGATTAATCACATATTTTGAAAATGTTGAAATTTGACACTATACTGTATATACATATCGCATGCATTTAATGCATTAATTCTGACAGCACTACTTGTAATACTTGTAATATTTTGGTTCTTATTGAATGCTACTCTATATATATTTGGTTCTTGTTAAAGTCATGCATACCAATGGACAAGGATCTGCTTTTATGGTGGAAAGAAAATGCGATGCGGTACAAGAAACCAGGAAGCTTATCAGACAAAAAATAAATAAATATATATATATATATAAATATATATATATAAAATAAAGTACAATTCCCTCATACTTTGCGATCTACATCACCTGAAGATTTCTGGAAAGTTTATAGTGCATCTGGACTGTGAGCTGTGTTTTCTTCCTCTCCTCTGAGCTGAAGTGCTGCTCTTGTGCACCATCATTAGAGTTCTGTGATCCCATGTTACGTTAAATGATCAAACAACTATTCAACAATGAAAATTTTGTCTAAAAAGTTTTCAGCCATTTCAGCCCTAATGTCCAGCCATTTGCGGAAGTCATTAATGGTAAAGTTATCTCATTTTGCGTGTGGAAATGAAGCCATCGTTTTTAGGGTGTTAGCTTTATTTCAGCACACTTTGTTAGAATGTCTTCTCCCAAATGTTGTTGCCTGTAGTTTATGATCTAATAATAAACAGTACCTAGTGTTATTGTCTGGAAATATGACTACCCATAATGCTATTGTATCACCTGTCTGATAAATCCCCTTTGTAGTTGCCACAGTGGAAGCATTTTTACCTTCGACTGCAGCAGTAGAGGATGTGTTCTCATGGGAATACAGACAAAGGCGCTTATGTGCTTCGGCAGAACGAAATGAGGCAGGGCTGTAGAAATGACTGTGACTAAAACGTGAAACTAAGCTTCTTTTTCTGCAACGCTTTGTCTCTATGTGTGTGTTTGTACTATATATGTACTGTATATATATATATATATATATATATACATATATACAGTGCATCCGTAAAGTATTCACTTTTTCCACATTTTGTTATGTTACAGCCTTACTCCAATATGGATTAAATTCATTATTTTCCTCAAAATTCTACAAACAATACCCCATTATGACAACGTGAAAGAAGTTTGTTTGAAATCTTTGCAAATTTATTACAAATAAAAAACTAAAAAAATCACATACAGAAGTATTCACAGCCTTTGCTCAATACTTTGTTGAAGCACCTTTGGCACCAGTTACAGGCTCAAGTCTTTTTTGTGTATGATGCTACAAGCATGGCACACCTAATTTTGGGCAGTTTCTCCCATTCTTCTTTGCAGGACCTCTCAAGCTCCATCAGGTTGGATGGGGAGCGTCAGTGCACAGCCATTTTCAGATCTGTTCATTCGTGTTGTCCTGTAGCCACTCCTTTGTTATCTTGGCTGTGTGCTTTGGGTCGTTGTCCTGTTGCAAGATGAACCTTTGCCCCAGTCTGAGATCTAGAGCGCTCTGGAGAATTTTTTCGTCAAGGATGTCTCTGTACATTGCTTTATTCATCTTTCCCTCGATCCTGACTAGTCTCCCAGTTCCTGCCGCTGAAAAACATCCCCACAGAATGATGCTGCCACCACCATGCTTCACTGTAGGGATGGTATTGGCCAGGTGATGAGCGGTGCCTGGTTTCCTCCAGACATGACACTTGCCATTCAGGCCAAGCAGTTCAATATTTGTTTCATCAGACCAGAGAATTTAGTTTCTCATGGTCTGAGAGTCCTTCAGGTGCCTTTTTGCGAACTGCAGGTGATCTGTCATGTGTCTTTTACTGAGGAGTGGCTTCCGTCTGGCCACTCTACCATACAGGCCTGATTGATGGAGTGCTGCAGAGATGGTTGTTCTTCTGGAAAGTTCTCCTCTCTCCACAGAGAAATGCTGGAGCTCTGTCAGAGTGACCATTTGGTTCTTGGTCACCTCCCTGACTAAGGCCCTTCTACCCCGATCGCTCAGTTTGGTCGGGCAGCCAGCTCTAGGAAGAGTCCTGGTGGTTCCAAACTTCTTCCATTAACAGATGATGGAGGCCAGTGTGCTCATTGGGACCTTCAATGCTGCAGAAATTTTTCTGTACCCTTCCCCAGATCTGTGCCTCAATACAATCCTGTCACGGAGGTCTACAGACAATTCCTTGGACTTCATGGCTTGGTGTGTGCTCTGACATGCACTATTAACTGCGGGACCTTATATAGACAGGTGTGTGCCTTTCCAAATTATGTCCAATCAACTGAATTACCACAGGTGGACTCCAATAAAGTTGTAGAAACATCTCAAGGATGATCAGTGGAAACATGTGTGTGTGTGTGTGTGTTTGTGTGTGTGCGTGTGAACTAAATAGAATAGAATAGAATAGTTACAATATTTTCTCCAATCCCAACTTAATAGTCAACTATTTTATAAGTAGAAGAAAATGTGTGATTCATAAATACCATATTATTATCATGTTTTTGATGGTACATGTGTTTTGGATATGTACCTTGGTGATACCATTTATGTTTGTTTGTACATGTACTGTGTTAATATAGTAATATGGTATATTAAGTACCTTGGAGTACTTTGTAAAAACCATGTTAAATGAATATGGTAACATTTCAGTACTATAACCATTACTGTGCCATAGTACTTCAACAATACAGTTTTATAAGGGGATTGTTAGATAATGTATTAACTCTCCTGTTATCTAAAAGGCTGTCTCCCTAAAACATATTGTTACAAAGAAAGCTTTTAGGGTGAGTGCTTTTTGATGCCAGTGAAACCATAAATATTTAAGCAAGTTGAAATCTAGGTTTAACGTTTCATTGTTTGCCCTTACATTCAATGTATATGTAGCCAATGTCTAATTAGTTCTCCTTTTTGCTGAATTTTTTTTTCGATAGCATAACTTGACTATGATTGTGTGCATTGCATGCAACTGCAGTTGTATTATGAATCACATGTAACCCAATCCTTGGATAGCCACAATGACAACAGCTGCTTTAAAAGACATGACAGCATGTCCAAGGAATACAGCCCCACACACACTTCAATAACTTATAGTGTGTAATATCACCGAGCTGACTGCCTGCCAATGTTACAACAATTTTCAATCAATACTTTGAAGTGAGATTGGTTTTTATTTTCCATAAATTGTTTTAGGAATGGTATTTTAGCAAGGTTCATACTTCAGCCTATTACGGTTGTGCTTCTGCATATTGTAACATGATAAGAGAACTGTGATGGCATGCCTGGTCAAGGACGACTCCTGCAGGCAGCAGACCTGCGAGAGCAGTTGCGATGTGTGATCTGTCATTATGTTGAGTCTCAGAAGCAGAGTTGCTTTCTCTGATAAAGTGGGCTGTTCGGAATCTGTTCAGGTCAGCCAAGCGTCTGCAGGTGTAAAAGGTCAAAGCCCATATCTAGCACATACTATACACCAATCATTCTTCACCTGCAATCTTACCAACACCTGCTCTCTTTTAACTGACCTTCACACTGTTCTTCCAAACATGGTGTGTGTGGTACACTTTTCAAAATCAAATAGGAAACATATCAATTCAAAACAATGATCTCCAATAGGGTGACATTAAACAATTAGGGTGGCACCATGACATCACTGAATGAACATAAATACAACTTGCCATTCTTTTTAACCTGACACGGTGTCTAAAAACGTAGCACTCCTGTTCAAGCGGTGAAAAATCCATGAGATGTGGTGCAACAGGCAAAGACATCCATCTAGTGCATGTTAACATAGAAAAGCCATTGAAAAAGAGTGTAATATGTAGACAGATAGAAAAAACATGTTCAGCATGAATGGACCTCAAAGCAGCGTCCACATGACTCATGTCGTGTTAACTCTGACAAATGAATTGAAGTCGAAGGAGTAAAGCACCAGTGTTGCCCCCGGTGGTGCGTTGGTCTTCCCTTAAGCATTGTAACACGATCCTCAAAGTTGCATCAGCAACTTTGCATCAAAGCATCAGCCAATGATAACTGTGCATTTCATTTTATGCAGTAAAAGTATGTCTAACTAATGATATCTTTGAGTACAAAGCAACTAGAAATATTAAAAAACTGTCAAAATTACTGAAAAGATATTGATTGTCTTGTAATCTCTTTTTATTAAATATTTACCTTATCATTTCTGAGCATCCAGAGGCCACAGCTATTAAACTATTTAAATAAATAAAGGTCACACTTAGGTCTTTACTTATTACTATGGATGTCATAAAATATCAATATATCGATTATTGATTGGAACATTATTTTAGCGATATATTTTTGAGGCTATATTTTTGATTTTTATATATTAACATTAGCAGACATTTAAATTAGAAGCCCAATTTGTGTGCTTTCCAATGGCGTAATAGCTTTGGGAAACCGCAAGGGGGAGATATAACATTTACTGAAGCCGGTTGCTGTTAGGATAAGCACAGTTGCAGTCCATACTAGGTTGTGGTGGATCTCCATACACACAAAACTAACAAAGGTTTTTGTACCTTCTCAAAAATTAACAAAGTGACGTTGATGAGTTTGCTGATAAGTTTGTAATGATGATGTTTATTATATTTGTGTATTGAATAAGTTTCATTCAAGCTGTTACACTACAAAAATACATACTTGTAACTGAAAATACATTGTGAAGGCTTTATGAAAGATACATATACAGAATATCTACACAATGATTGCTAGAGTATATAATCGTTGTCCATTGATAATGATTTGGGTCGAATTTAATGGAAAACTAAGCAAGTTGCATTCAGTAGCACTACAGAATATACCACCTCCGGTGACGTAGCTCATCGTCTGTCAGTGGCGGTGCACGTCTTGTGGTAAAACATAATTTGTTTTGAATTTAAAATGCGCCAAGTCATCTGCCAGATGCGTCTGATGTGCAACGAGCAGCCTTATTTATATCAGGAAAAAAATCTGATTTATGACGATAATCAATGGGAAAATCTTCAGATTATCGATGTGTGAAAAAGGCATCAATCCCATGAATAATTAGTACTTTCTGAAATTAAAGAAATTGTCAGGTTTTTTGCTCTTCCACGCACACCTTCTGCTTTCTTGCCTCGCAAGCTCTTAAAATCCCCCTCAGTGGCGCTATCTGCAACCCTTGCCATGTGGATAGCAAAAGGGGTGCTTGCACTGGCATTGAGCAGAGCGTTTATGCACAGATGCTAATACAGTCAGGGTTGTGAATTTGATTCCTGTTAAATACATACTGTTTTTTTGAATGTATGTTGCTTTAGATCAGAGGTGCCCAAACTTTTTCCTATGAAGGGCCAAAAATCAAACTTGAGGGCAGTGGGCCAAAAGAAAACTTTGCATATATCAAATTGTATTATTTTAAAATAAAATATTATTACTGCAAAACACACAAATTAAAATCATCAACTGATTTCTATATATTTTTTATGTATGTTTTTCTAATTTGTTCCCACTCCGTTTTAAACTAGGTTCTGTCTGTTGGTATTGAATGCCCACTTCTGACTTTTCTGGCCAATCATGGTGAAGATTTTTGGGTGGCACCTGGGATGGCCTTTGAAGTGAACTTTCAGACAGAGTATTTAAAGGTCATTGAAGTATGCATATATATTTTTAAAAAGTAAATAATTTATACTCTCTAATTTTCAAAAAAACGACAGTTTTTGTAATGCAAAAAAAAAAAAGAAAAAAAAAAAAAGTATAACAAAAGATTTCATCAATGCCATATTTTTTTTCTTTTCTTTTTTCCCCCTCTTGTCATCTACGGCAAGACGAGCCAAATCAAAGGTCATCATGGGCCAACTTTGGCCCACGGGCCCTAGTTTGGGCATATCTGCTTTAGATTTGTCAAATGCATAAATGTAATTGTAAACATTACACTGCTGTTCCACCTCCAAATGTTCATTTGTATTTGAGCCACATTTATTAATTTCCAACTTGCTTGAATACAATTAGAAGTTCTAGATCCTACAACAGTTGTTTAAAGAATTTAAACATTAAAAGAAACCACAGTGTTATTGTGGCACGGTGGAGGGTGGGGCCAGGTCCCGTATTGGGCTAATCAAGCCTCCAAGAGGGTTAAAGGCCGACCGCGGATGATGTGCGTGAGAGAGAGATCGTTCACGGACATGTCCGTTTTCCTATGTGTTTGCCTTTTGAGTTTTCCATTAAACCTTTAGTTTGTATGTCAAGCCGGTTTCTCGTGAGCATGAACTTCTTTACAGTTATGTTTTGTTTTTTAATCAATGTAAAGGTATTCAATTATATGTCTACATTTCCTCTAATTAGGGGACATTATGGGCTGCTTAGAGAAGATGGCCACAGTAAATGGCTCCATAAAGCTCTGAAATCTAGCATAAATTCCTTTGATTTTGACAGGTGTTCTTAAAGAAATATATACAGTAGGGTTCCATCATAGCTATTAAAGTGAAAGGGTCCACATGAGTTGGTTTAGATGAAAGTGGGTTATGGGGATTGAAATATTGTGTGCCAGCACACACAATGACAGATCATATGCTAAATGTGCCTCAGGCCATTGCCAGTGGCTTCAGATTGCTGTGTGGAAATGTAATTACATTCTTAGAGCAATAAAAGAGGAGCCTTCATGGAATATATTAGCTATATTTGACACACTCTTTACAAGACAAATTAAAATTGTTATCGTAATCTGTACTGACCTGAAAATGCAAGTTTTTTCTTATTTTAGCAAAATGTAAACACCTCCCTACTGAAAAGACCAGCATTGCTGTTCGCCAGTAGGCTATATGTTTTGTTTTTTGTATGTGGTGTTTTTGTCTGTTGCATTGATTGCAATTGTGGTATGTTCCCACCAAGCTTCTTTACCAGCTTAACTACCACACTGGTCCATACTGGTTTTGCTGGTGGTCAACCTGGTAATGCTGGTCCACCAGTTAGAGCAGTTCTAATCCAATATTAATCAACTTAAACATCATATGTACTATCTTTCCTACCCCCATTTTCCCAGTCATAAGACACTCAAGTACCAATTATGCTTGACTTCATGCGATTAATGAGTTATTCGACTATTTCTTTAAGCTGGTCAATACTGCAGGACTAACAATTGGAAGACACTGAGACAAGCCACTGAGGAAGCAAGTAAAGCTGATCCTGTTATAGTCAAATTGATATTCACTGATATAGCAGGCTGTTCTTTAATTATTGTTTTCTGCCATCATGACTGTCACTGAGCTCGGTAGGAGGTGTGCTTGCATATTCAAATGAAACGGCTGCACCCCAGGGTGCTATGCCAGCCTATATTTTAAAGACACTCCATTTAGCACTCATTTAGGACATTAAGGAATCCAGGCAAGTCTAACCTCACAGTAGGCTAGTTTCTGCTGATTGCAATCTGCATTCTGTATGTACTATATGTAGTTAGTTGTACATTTATCAAGAGTCATGTATCCCTAGTGGCCATATATCTTTTTATGTGTCCTCTTCTTTTTAAGAAAATGGACTGTGGTCACCTTCCACTTTTATTGTGTGGAAAATAGCAGGTAAGACATTGTGTTAAGCATCACCTTTTGTGTTCCATGAAAGTAAGAAAGTCACGTGAGGGTAAATAAATGAACTATCCCTTGAAACCAGTTGAAAATGCTGGCTGTTGATCCGTTTTTCTTCCACTAACTGTCTTCATTTGTTAGGTTATCTGGGGACATCTCCTCTCAAACAAACAATGATCAGGGCCTATAAGTCTGCCTGCTTCTGCCTGCTCGAAGTGATCGCTGTCTGTGACTCGTAAATATACAGTAATTTCCTGGAAACGTGTGAGCAGTGTGACGCTACATGGAGGTGCTGATTGCATTGAAGGTGACAGAGTCAGTAGCATAATGCGGGCTTCAATGTAGTAACCTTGTGAGTCTGAAGACTGCTGGAACTAGTCAAGAATGATGGATTGTCTCAAGTTTATCATCCTTGTCTGTATAAGTGATTTTATCACACTAAAATCATGGTAACATGTATAAAGTTTACGTCTTGTGGTTACACTAGAATAACATGGAACTCGAACATTCCTTTAATAAACATAATAAATAATGTCTTAATGGAAATATAAAAATTCAGAAATATATTTTTGAGTTTAGTTAGGGGATAAAAAAAATAATTAGCTCAAAATAAAAGCAATAGAATTTAATGGAAAGTTTCTGCATACTTGGTATGAAGTCAAGCTCGTTCAATGTGGGTGTTGGACCCCGCCAAGGTTGTGCCTTGTCCTGTTTGTGATTTTCACAGAAATGATATTGAGGCGCAGCCGAGGTCAGGAGGGCATTCTAAGTGTGGGGCCAAAAGGTGATGTCTCTGCTTTTTGCGGATGATGTTATCCTTTTGGCACCATCACATGGATGCCTGTAGCACGTGGTGGAACGGTTTGCAGCCATGTGTGAAGCGGTTGGTATGAGGATCAGCACCTCCAAGTCTGAGTCCTTGGTTCTCTCATGGAAAAGGATAGCATGCCCCATTCATGTAAGCGAGTTTAAGTATTTTGTGGTCTTATTCTTGATATAGGGATGAAGGGAGCATGAGATCAGCTGCAGACTGGGAACAGCAGCAGCAGTAATGTCCGGACCGTAGTGGTGAAGGGGGAGCTGAGCCATTAGTCAAAGCTCTCTATTTACTGGTCTGTCTGCATCCCTACCCTCACATATGGTCATGAACTCTGGGTAATTACCAAAAGAATAAGATCACAGATACAAGCGGCTGAAATTAGTTTTCTCCGCAGGGTGGCGGACTCACTCTCTGTGACAGAATGAGGAGTTTGGCCATCCAGGAGGAACTCAGAGTAGAGACGCTACTTTACCGTATTGAGAGGAGCCAGTTGAGGTGGTTTGGGCATCTGGTGAGGATGCCCCCTGGACACCTCCCACCCACTGGGACGAGACCCCAAGGTCAGACAGGGATGTGTGGACCTCTCTGCTCTCTCTACTGCCACAGCGACCCAAATGGACTGAGCAGTAAAGAAAATGGATGGATCACCGTGCACATATATGCACTCATCTGTACGATCACACACCAGAAATGCAATCCACAGAGGTGAATAATGAGCAGAAATTAATTAACAAGTGGCGGTTGAAGTTGGTGGGTTCAGTCACAGAGCACGGTGCCATGCAAGGTGCTGAGCTGGCTAATGAGATGTGGAGGCAACCGGTATTAACAGCCAGGCTCTTTTAATGGGAAAGGTCAGGCATGTCACCTGCCATTATTGCTCTCTGTGTCCCGCTGACGCTATACAGCCAGTCAAGCTAAATAGAGATCTCAACTCACTAATAGCCTAGAACTTCAGGAGTGGTGTATTAAACCTGTCCAAAAATTCTCCAGTGGCCTTACTGTCCATAGGAGGAATATACATTGTGACAGCTTATATTATAGAATGAATCTCCAGGTACACATTCTTTGTTAAAGACTGCAATTGAGAGGAATGGATCGAGACGTTGAAGGAAAAAAAAACACTTTTATTTACAGAAACATCCTTAATTGACTTATTCAGGGCCCAATGGTGTATCGGTGCTGTGGTTTTGTGGACACTTTACCGATGCAGTAAAAGCTGTAAAAGTTGCTATCTTTTAATGGCAATAAATCTTTTAATGGTTATTTTAATTTGCTTGTTGGTGTGGAGACCCAGCTACAGTGACAATGTCTGGTGTGGGGCAGAAGTTATGACTGTTATGGTGAACACAGAGGTGGTATATTTTCACAGGAGTGACACACATCAGCATCACATTGTCATTCTTTCTCCAGTTGCAGAGGATTAGATGTATACATCCACTCAGCCTATATAGCTGTTGCTACTGAGAGGATAGTAGACATATATAATCTTCTCAGGCTTTTAGAGTTTGTGTGAGAGAGAAAATAATTAATTGGCCATGACAATGTATTTGTCTAACTTCTGGGAATATTAATGAGTGGGAAAAAAAGAAAACAAAATGGTAGCCTTTGTGGAAATTAATTGTAATTTCACTGGATTTGTGATCGTTTGTGATAATGTATTATTATTGTGATTTTGATTATGCAGTATGTCAAAGAGCGTAACATTATCAGGGTTGTCAGAAAATAATATTTTAGCACTAACCTTGGTGTTGCAACCAACAAAGTATAATGACAACTCGAAACAAGTTGCACAAGATTGTGAAATCGTAAAATATTGCATAACTTTTATTCCCATAGAGACCAACCAATCAACAAACAGAATTTTAAATCAATACAATACAGGCAAATTTTCATAACATTTTATCCAGCCTCCTGTCCAACACATTATTAGGTTTAGGGTTTGCGTAATATTTGGGATATGGGTTAAGCTTAAAAAAATCATTAGGACGGTTGTTCAAAACTCAGATGTTTCTCTTTCTTTCATAATACACAATAGGGATTGTTAAAATCATGGTAAGGTTTAGTTTTTGGGTAAGGTACACAAAATGTATAGATTAGAACACAGGTGTCTCAAAACACATTTTTTGTCAAGTTATTTTTAACTTGACACGGTGTCTAAAAAAATGCAACAGTCAACATACTGTTTTGCATTAGAATAACAATTGAAAGGCACAAAAATGCAAGAACAAATGTGTTACAAGAGTTTGTTGCTCGTCAAAGGCCCTTCCAAGACAGGTCACCCACTGTGTAAAAATAGCAGCATTTGTCTGGTAACTGTTATTAATTCCCTGATGACAACAGTCATATTGTAAAATAGCATCAATGAAGGTTTTCTTAAAGATGCCCTTATGGATTGTTAATCGGTTATTGAGGGACTTGACATTAATAGAGCCTTCACTTGAGGGAAATATGTGCTGACCCCTGGACGATGTCACATGGATAAGACTAATAGCTGAAAATGAGAATGAAGCCAATGCCCTTGTGACCCTTATTGGTAGGCTGGACTGGGGCAGGTCAATATTGTCTTCCTGTTTAATTTATCTAATTGCTTGACCTATTAAATTAAAGGACACAGCTGCTGTTCTAAGGTTTTTAACAATCCATTGTTCGTTTGAAAGGTTTCTAATGAGAAAAAATACACTTGATTTATATATATTATTTTATATGGGCTGAAATAATGGAAAAATTGTCCCCTATTCTCTTGAGTCATCCTTGCTAGACAAAATCTAATTTGCCTTGTGAATTATTTGTTTCACTCAATAATCTGTACACGTCTGTGCTAACCAGCCCAAAAAGCAAGTTCATAAGCAATAGCACATCCTCCAGTGTTCCGTGACTGGTAATTAAGTAGTAACATTTTTTGACACATTCATTACTAGAAGGCCTATGAACACCAGAATTTGCTGCATTTTATAGGTCATGGCTGGTGTCAGACTATCAGAAAACTGTTGATGGTGGAAAAATATGCATTTAGAGTACATGATTAAAAGACCACTGAATACAGGTTGCATTTTGAATAGTGAGGCACTGGGGGACTGGGTTGATATTTCTTATTAGCAAAGAGTGCTCTCAGACATTTTTCCAAATAAATAATTTATGGCAAATTAGTTTATAATAAAGGTCCTCTTTTTCCCAAAAATGACAGCACCAAAACCATGAGGGTACTTGCAATGAACACAATGAACACTAATGTCCTGTTCATTATTAGACGGGTGATATCATAGAAAACAACAATTTTCTTGATCTTTTAAAATAAGTGGTGTTACTCATTTTACAAACGAAGAGGTTAGCCAATCATAAAACATTTTTAGTTCCTTAAAGGCAAAGTGATAATGTACCCAGCAATGTAAATTCTTTATTTACTCTTCCTCATGTCATTCCAAACCCTAATGTTATAATTTATGTTTAACACAAAAAAAGAATTTTTGAAGAATTGCCATGTCAAGCTCCAAAAAAGACCAAAAAATACCATAAAAGAGCCCATACGACTCATGCGCTGTATTCCAAATCTTCTGAAACAATACAATAGCTTTGTGTATGGAACAGACCGAAATGTAGTTCATTATTCACAGAAAATCTTCTCTCTTCAAATTTCAAACTCTCCATCTCTGTATGTAAGCTTATGATCCACACAGAAACTAAATATCTCAAATGTAAATCGGATTTTGAAAAGAACGCATGCTTCGTAGGGACTACTTTTATGGTGCTTTAATTGTGCTTTTTTTTGTCCTTTTTGGCGCTTTGACAGCCAACGAGCTTTATTAGGAACAATATGGTCCTAATTAAGTACCCAATGTGGTCTTTTGCTGTTGTAACTCATCCACCTCAAGGTTCAATAGCATTCTGAGATGCTACTCTGCTCACTACAATGGTACAGATTGATTATCTTAGTTACCGTAGCCTTTCTATCTGCTCAACTAGTCTGGCCATTCTCTTATCTGCAAGGCGCTTCTTTCCGCAGAACTGCCACTCACTGGATGTTTTTTTTTTTTGGTTTTTTTGGCAACATTCTGAGTAAACTCTAGGGATTGTTGTGCATGAAATTCCAGGAGATCTATAGTTACAGAAATACTCAAACCAGCCCTTCTGGCACCAACTATTATGCCATGGTCAAAATCACCGAGATCACATTTTTTCCCCATTTTTATGGTTGATATGAACATTAACTGAAGCTCCTGGCCTATATTTGCATGATTTTATACATTGCACTGCTGCCACAAGATTGGTTGATTAGATAAGCACATAAATAAGTAGGTGTTCAGGTGCTAAAAAGTGTTCAGTGAGTGGATAAGATGTAAACTTACTAACTCCTTATAAAAAAATTATTTAGATTTTAGTGCTCAAATATAGACTTTGAGAATGTGGAGGTACCAGATCTGAATCTGAACAGCTTTGATGTCTGTCTGATATTCATTGATATAAAGCAAACATGATGAACACAGAGGTCTTCTGAACTGAGGTCAGTCCATTGTCACCTCACAGCGACACTTAACACTTCCCCGACAGTTCATACAGACCCTGCCAGGTAAACAAGATGCACCATCGGCCTGAAAGGTGATGGGCTGCGAAAGATATTGGCTGATTAGACGTGTTAGAGAAAGTGATGGCTGAAGAGAGAGAAAAAGAGAGAGGAAGTGATGGGGGTAGAACAAGAGCATGGGGGGATTCGGCAGTTGAAGCGAAGTGGAAAAAGAGGGAATACGTTGGTATAGAGGAAGAGTGTTTACAAATGAAAAAGGCCAAGGAGATGGAAACTATAGATGAGAGGGATTGAGATGGGTTAGGAGAGTGAGACAATCAAAGGGACTGTGAGAAGTCCGGATAAGCACAGCACAGCTCAGATGTTGATAGCACTTGACTGCTTGAGGGTGGCTGGAAATAAGACAAACTGTCCCTCGCTGTCAAGCCTTCAGGTTTGACTGATCTGTTACCTCTCTGCACAATTTATCTCTCACTTGCTTTATTACTGAGGAATGTGTGTGTGTTAGAGAGAGAGAGAGAGAGAGAGAGAGAGAGAGAGAGAGAGAGAGAGAGTAAGAACAAGGAAAAGAGCCTGCTAAAAAACATGTTTTTTAATTAAACCAGCCGAAGGTGATTTTATGGCCTTAACTGGTTTAAGCTGATCTCCAAGCTAAACAAAATCCTCCTTAAACCAGCCTAATGTGGTTTGCTGGGCTTAGCTGGTTTAAGCTGTCTAGCTGGTCTCCCTACTGAAAAAATGTTTAAACCAGCCTAAAGTAGTTGGCTAGTCTTAGCTGGTTCAGTCTGCTCTAGCTGGTCACCCAAATTGGCCAAGCTGGTCTCCCTGTTTAACAAAAGACAAACAAACAACCAAAAATAAATAAATAAATAAATAAATAAATAAACACCTAAGGTGGTTGCCTAGGCTTGGCTGGTTTAAGCTGGTGTAGCTGGTCTAGCTGGTCTCCCTGTCTGCTGGTCTATCTGTTCTTTCTACAGGAATAAATAAATAAATGGATACAAATTTTAAACTACCTAAGGTGGTTGGCTGGTCTTAGCTGGTTGAAGTTGGTCTAGCTGGTCACCCAGCCTGGCCAAGCATGTCTTACACTGGTGTAGCTGGTCTGAATAATAATTTAAAAAAAAACAGCTTAAACCAGTCAAAGTTTATTTGCTGGTCTTAGCTGGTTTAAGGTGGTCTAACTGTCTCCCTGCAGAAAAAAAATAGCTTAAAGCAGCCTAAGGTGATTTTCTGGGCTTAACTAGTTTTAGCCGTTCTGGTTTTAGCTGATTTAAGCTGGTCTTAGCTGGTCTCTTAGCCTTGTCTTTATTTTTTATTTGTTGTTGTTGTTGTTGTTTTACAGTGGTTTGGGCACTGGCCAGTATGGGAGACCAGTTTGCTGTGCATCTAAACACCATATTGGCCTGGCTGGTAGACCATCTTAAACCAGCTAGGTCCAGCAAATCAGTTTAGGCTGGTTTAAGATGTTTTTCTTTCACTAGACATGGTTTGCATCTTTATATTTCTTTCTAACAATACATACTTGTTCGTGCAAATATGCATTGCCGTATGGGAAAGCACAGCCCAATAATTTTGACAAAGTCATCTAAGGATGTAATTTGACATGTTTGGCTTCTTATTCCTAGCTAAATGTGCTGTTGTCAGCCACACCTTTCACATTGTATATACGCAATCACTTTATCATTATAGCATTGGCATTTGAAAGTATTTTTGGACTAAAGGTTGATGCTCTGCTGCTCTAATTTCATGTCAAATCTTTATGGTAACATCCGAGTCAAAACTTATTAAAAAACTGTTTGCTGTTCAACACTAATCAGACTGTATACTGGACCTCATCAAGGTTAACTACTCAAAACAGACTGATTTGTTACACAAACTGACAAGCAATAGTCATTGCTCTCTGGCTCTTATGAAAAATCCATACTGCACATTGACAATAGCAGCTCTTTTGTAACCATAGTGAATCCAAAACATTGACTCAGCTCAATCATCCATTAACATAATGAAATGCTCTAACTTAATTCCACCTTCATTCTTCTGCAGATCCATTATTTATTTGTTTTGTTTTGTTGAAAGCAGAAAATGCAGGCAGAGTATTTTAATCTCATGTCAGTAGACAGTGTTGAAGTAAAGTGTGTGTGTGTGGGTATAGCAATATCTTAAGTAGTAAGAGACTTAAAGTGCCTGGCTTGTATAAGATGGAATTGGCTGATAAATTGCATTAAGGGAAAAGCATAGAGGGTCTCCTGCCAGATGCAATGTGCGTTGAGAGGGTCATGGCATTCAGGATATTCTATGATGGCATATACTGTCATCCTAGTCCCGGTTTGAGAGCTTTTTGCCTCTCTACACTGCTAAAATATCCCTGCCTCTTCCACTGCTCAACAAGGTCTTTTTAATGACAATTTGAGCTGACGTCTAGATACTGCCTAATCATATTATTTATATGCTCTAATAATTCACATCAAATTAGAAGGCAATCTGCGAATCACCATCATCTTTTATGCCGTATTTTAATGACATGATTTAAAAGCTAGTTTTAGCCGAAAGCTGATTTATTATTGGCTGTTTGGAATACTAACATCGTACTCTATTTCTGCAGTACGTAGTATGCATACCGTAGATTACCTCGATGACCTACTGCATTTGACAAATATTTGGGATTCTCAAAAATGGACGTATTGTTTTTATGTAAATAAATAAAGGTACATTTCTAGTTTTAACATTATTTGTACTTCAGACTTTTGATTAGTTGGACAAGAAAACTAGCTTCATACCAAATGGGTTAAGTTAAACAATTTGCTCTGGAACCACATTGAGAGCCCCATATCTCATGGGGGCTTTATTTTTATATCATATCTATTTATGAACCTATGAACATATTTATGAACATATGAAGATACCAAAAGTAAAGTTTATTCTGAACCAGAATATAAAATGATATTAAGATATCTTACATCATTTTGGAGTGCAAACAACTCCAAAATGATGTAAGATATCTTAATGTCATCTTAATATCAACTTTGGGAAAAACAAGACAAAATATGTGTACAATTGCAACAAGTGGTGGTGAAGTCAAATGATTTTAATAATAGACCTACCTAACTCTGTGTAAAATAAAGTAATGATTCACTTATTAACAGGGATAATCCCCCCTGGAGCAACCTGGAGTTAAGTGCCTTGCTCAAGGACACAATGTTGGTGGCTGTGGGGATTGAACCAGCAACCTTCTGATTACCAGTTATGTGGTTTAGCCCACTATGCCACCACCACTCCTATGACAGCATGGGATTACTGTTTCCCATACTATTTTTATAAAAACAGTTGGTAGTAAACAGTTCATAATGTAGTTATCTTTATGTAGTAATCTAGGATTTCATTCCAAAAACAGCCATGGTAATTTTCAGTTTCCACCTTCAGCATCTTTGCTAAACTTTATATATTTTTATTAAATATTCCTATGTCTCGTTCACGTGAAGGTCCCGTGCTCCAAGGTCGCAGGTAGACTGCATGCAACAGACAGTCAATCAGCGCTTCGTGATCTTGCACACCTGCTCTTTCCGGAACAAGAATAGGAGAGCTTGATTTTTATTAGCCATCTCTCTTTTCATCACGCCATTGCGGCTCCAGTGATTATTTTCAGCATATGGGGAAATAAGACCCAATTTCCCACCTCAATCTCCAAGATGATTTGAAGTGTAACCAGTCTGTCACACTGGACAGGGAGATAAATGCACCAGGCCCTGATTAAGGTCCACCATTAAGAGAAGACCAGTTTTTTTCAGCCCAAATTATATCAATATTAATTTATTAATGCAGGATCCTGCAGGAGCTGGGATTTTCCGTTCACCTCCTCCGAGGATTTGGTTATTAAATGCAAATCTCATGCTAACATCTGCTATATTCAGTGATTTGACAAAACCTCTACTTCCAAATTCGAGGTGGTTTATAATCAAAACAAGTATTCTCGCAGCTAATGCTGTTAATTATACAGATGGCCTTCTAACTAGGTACATTCCGAAAATATTATTTTGAATAATTATATTTTATTCGTTTTTCATCATTTTGGTCACATTTAACACACATGTGTTCAATCATTAAATGTGATATGTTGCACATACAATGTTTTGTTACATATTTATTGTTTAATTGCTTAATTTGTACTATTTACAAGTATTTACCTTGATTTGTTGAACATGTGTTAAAAACCGGTACTGTCTCTTTAAGAAAGACAGCATTTCTTTAAAGAGCATCTGTAGATGAGTGCATGTTAACTAGAGAGACTTGAACAGCTTTATCTCACCTGTCCTACGAGCTATTAGAATTAAATATAATTTTTTTGTTGTTTTTGATCAACTACGGACTGTAAACTACAGAAATGGTGTATAATGGATATACATTTTAGTCGCATACCACGAAATTTGGTTGCTAATGTGATTGATTTCCTCTCATTGTAGTAGAAGGTTGTGATAGAGTAAAAGATCTTGGGATTTAAGAATCAACATCAAGTTTGTTTAAACGAGGAGTGCCAATCATTGGAAAATCTTTATTTTTACCCACCCCTAGTGCCACATGATGTTGTGAGCTATATCAAAGCAGGTATAAGCTTAGAATATTTTATTTATAATATAAATAAAGCCATCACTTTCTTCCATGAAAGTCTGCGATAGAGCCTGTCCCTCCAGCCGAGATGAGGAAAGAGTTCTTCAGCCCTTACGTCATCGTTCTAAAGAAAAGCGATGGGATGCGGGCAATCTTGGACCTGCGTGTTCTGAACCGGGCGTTACACAGACTCCTGTTCAAGATGCTGACGCAGAAACGCATTTCGGCGTGCCTCCGGCATCAAGATTGTTTCGCGGCGGTGGACCTGAAGGATGCGTACTTTCACAACTCGGCTTTACCTTTTAGACCCTTCCTACGGTTTGTTATCAACGGCCGGGCGTATCAGTACAAGGTCCTCCCCTTCGGCCTGTCCCTGTCCCCTCGCGTCTTCACGAAGGTCACAGAGGCAACTCTTGCCCTGTTAAGGGAAGTGGGCGTCCGCATACTCAACTACCTCGACGACTTGCTGATCCTAGCACACTCTTGAGAGTTGTTGTGTGCACACAGGGACCTGGTGCTTACGCACCTCTGCCTTCTAGGGCTTCGAGTCAACTGGGAAAAGAGCAAGCTCTCCCCGTTTCAGAGCATCTCTCGGCATAGAGTTAGACTCAGTCTCGATGATAGCGCGCCTCAGAAGCGAGTGCGCGCAATCGGTGCTGAACTGCCTGAAGTCACCCACAACGATGTACTAGCCACTAAATTGTCTCGGTTCCTCAACACAAAACCTGAATGAGTGCTCATTTTATACCCGTATGTCCGGGGGAGTGGCATGCAAATTCCACTCGCCAATTCTCATTGACCTTTTCTCACTACATCAACACAATGTCTCGTTCCCTCCATCGGGGAACGGAGGTTACAACAGTAACCGAGACGTTAACTGGAAGACTCATTAGCTTTGTGTTTATCTATGTAGAAGCAACACATTCTCTGGTTAAACATTTTAATTAAATATCGTCAATAGGTAACACTTTACAATAAGGCTATAGTTTTTAAACTAATTAACTACATTAGTTAACATGAACTAGCAATGACCAATATTTGTACACATTTTTTAATCTAGGCTAATTTTAACATTTGCTAATACATTTTGCTATACAAGTTGTATAGCTATGGTAACGTCAATTAACATAATATGAGCTAACAATGAACAATTCATCAATTAACATTAACTAAGATAAATGCTGTTAAAAATGGTTAGTTCCTGGTACCTAAAGCATTAAATAATTTTAACAAATAAAACCATATTGTTTGGGAGTAATGGGGTGTAACTAACAAGTATCAGTTATAAATTAGTTACATTTTTAAAAGATATTGCCTTGTTAAGTAGCTTTGAAGTAGATAGCTACTTTTGGGTAAGAACTGTTTATTGAGCTAACTTCATTTTCAAAAGAGCAGCTTGACTGTAGTGTAACTAAATGGTAATTTGTAAGAAGCTTGTAATTTGGCAAGCTGCAGTTTCAAAGTAGCTTCTCCAAAACTTTTAGACTTGGGGAGCCACTGAAGGAATATTTTTTCTTATCTTTGTTTGTACCAGAGCCTTTGGTCCCATTTCACTTAACACAGATACAAATCAAACATGTTGAGTAGGAAAGTTCAAACTGTTTTCTGTGCCCCTCTCTCATCCTGCATGGCCCCACTGTTATGTTATTAATGCCCACGATGTATATTACTGATAGTCTGTAGTTGCAATGCCCCTAAAGTATGCTGCAACGGGGTATCAGGCACTTAATTCTGCTGTTATGCCATGCTTTTAAGAGGGGAGATAAGCCAAGAGCGGCCAATTTCCTTCAGAGATGGGTGTGTGCTATTGATGGAGTGGACCGGTCTAATGTTTTTAGCCTTCTGGGTGTCCATCTGTGAGCATTTTTCCAGTGTCATCACCACTCTGTTTAAGTAGTTCCAATGGCTTCTTCGGGCAAAGGGGAGATAATGCAGGCTATTAATCATGCAGGAATTCAATTCCGGGCCCACGGTTCTCCTCATAAAAGAGTTCCCAATCCATATATCAACCATTTAGTTGTCTGTTTTCATGAGCGGGAAATCATTTGTATGCATTTTATTTATTTATCGCACAGGTCGGATAGGGGACGGGGGATAGGGTATTGTGTTCGCCTGGAGGATTGAGGAGAAAAAGAGTCATGGTGGACAATTAGCTAAAATGGTAGTCATGCGAGTGAGAGAAAAGAAAATTAAATGCTTGTCTGTGGTCTGTATAAATCATCTTTGTCCTAGGGATGGGTCACAATGGTTGACTAGTTGTCCGATAATCAGCTAGTTTATTATTATTTTTTCTTTAGTTTTAGTTTTAATATCTTTGGTGGCGGTGATTTATTTAGCATGCTGACAGCGTGCTGCAGTTGATAGACAGTTTGCACAGCAAAACCATTTCAGAAAATGTAACTCTTCCTTTTTAAAGTACTGCCATACACATTCAGGCAGAGGTCTTTTGTTAAAATAATTAAAAATATTCTAACTTTTAAGAACACATCTTCAAACCCCTATATTCTGTTCTATTACACTGGATTCAACTGAGGTGTTTTTGAATGCAAGAACACATTAAAAAGTGTAAAAAAAAAAAAAAAAAACTTGCCAGATAGACTTCAGGTCAGGTCAATTTAAGGCATAATGTTGATTTTCACAAAAGGTAATTTCGCCTTGTCCCTATAGTAAAAATTTATTTATACAATGGAAGTGAATGGGGCCAGTCCATACATGTTAACATGATATTCAGGTGATACAATGCCTTCCTAACCTTATCTGTGTAAAGTTATATCTAATATTACCACTTTTTTGTCATGACAATAAAAGCGCGAAATCCAGGTTTTAGATATAACATAACTGAAATAGTTGGTAAGCGATTTTATCACTCTAAATTCATGTTAACTTGTATAATGTTTACGTCATGTGGTTATACTTTTGAAATAGTGTGTATTTTAACATTTATAAATTGGGCCCATTAACTGCCATTGTAAGTGCCTTGCTGTAACCACTTTTGCTTTTGTTTTATAATTAAGAGACAAGTACAAATATTTTTTTTGTAGTGTTCAACATTATGTTATAAAAGCTATTGATTGAGCTTAACATGTATTGAACCCGGAACATTCCTTTAAAAACGATTAGTCGACTAATTGTTCAAGCAACACTTTTGTCATACTAACTTTTCTGTTTGAGACATGTTAAATGATTACTTGTTAATGCTAAACCGTTACGTGGTGGGGAGGCATATTTGTCATATTTTATTTGCCCCCGCAGATCTTATATTAATCATCTTTTGGATTCCTAATGAGCTCTGTTGTTACCGTACACACGATGCTCCGCAGAGGAGCAAGACCTCCGGTCACCGGGGCTTTAACTGTTATATGATTAATGAGAACGCAATTCCACAAGGTTCAAAAACACCTTTTGATGAAAACCCTTTTGATGAAGGCCTGATGTTATTAATAGCATCCAACAATTCATGTTGCTTTTGTGTGTTCTTTAGATCTAGGTGCACATGTGCACTCTGCCACCGCTCGAAGCCTTGGACATACCTTTGTGTGTTTAGAAGACTAGCATGCTGTGTGCAGCTGTGGCCCGATCAAGGTCGCCTGTCTGCGATATGTTTCATGCATATCTGACAGTAATTAATCGTGCCGGGCGCAGTGCTGGCCTTCTCATCCTATTCTCTCTCCACTGCTGCTTCCTATAGACTTCCACAGAGTTGACTGACTTTGATAAAGCCACAGATGTGCTTACATGCCAATATATTTAATATTAAGTGATAAGGCTGCATGACAATTTGCATTGATTGCTGTTGTTCATCTTTTTTCCCCAAACTGTAATGATATGGCAGGTGCAGTTATTTACAGTATGCTTTTGTGGTTACTTTTTTCACATCAGTATCTTCCATTTCTTTCCTGCCAATAAAAAACATCAGAGTGGAGGAAGCCTTTTCACATGCCATGCCCTTTATTGCTATTTAAGCAGCGCTCATCTTGAAATTCAGTGTTTGTATCTTCAACAGCGATTGTCAGTTTTAGTTTTGATAATATATGCCTCACCATCTGGACGATCTACAGGAAACTGACTATAAAAATAACAGATGCCCAATTTTCAGTTAAATGTACTTTGATAAAAAAATACAGCTACCTGGTGAGATTTTAGCTCACATTTGCTGAATTTGTAATTCAAATGTGACAAGCATATAAATATCTTAATAACAATCTTAATTTCAAGCTTATACTTTAGGATGCTTTGCTTTTAATCAGGGATCCCTTATTCATGAAAAACCTGGAAAAATTAACCTGGATATTAAATATAAATATTAAAATATAAACTTCTTCCTAAAGATGTTCCCCCCCGGGTGCGTTATTTTGCATGCAGCTCGCCACTTTTTCCGATCCAGTGCATCTTCCAAGTTTATTTCAACTGCACGCATATCTTCTCTGATGGTATCCATCCACCGTTTCTTTGGTTGACTTCTTGGTTGCTGGACAGCTGGGTCTATTCTCATCGCTGTCTTCACCAAGGCCGCATGGCTCCTGAATACATATCTATACCACCGCAGTAGGGCCTCTCACATCTTGTCCTGGATTAAGGCCATGACGAGTGTCTTCCAGACGTCTGTGTTGGTGACTCGGTCCAACCTTGCTAGTCCTAGCATCCACCTGAGCATCCGCATTTCCATGGTGTTGAGTGCTTCTTCGTCTCTCTTAGTGGCTGCCCAGCAGGCAACTCCATACAGTGCGTCTGGCCTGTTGACTGATTTGTAGATCTTTAAATTCAGGTGCATTGGGATCTTGCAGTTGCACTGGGCTCCTGTTAACTTGGATGTCACTCGTCACCGTACCCATGCATAGGATAAAAAATAGTTGTGATAGGGCCAATCACTGATGGACACCCACCTTGATGTCAAATAGTGGCGATGTCCCAATGGCGGGTCAAACCACCCTTGTTGCTCCTTGGTAGAGAAGCTGGAACCATCGGACGTAGGTTTCAGATAGGCCATGCGATCATATCAGGTCATTTGGATCTTGGTCAAAAGCTTTCTCAAGGTCCAGGAAGGTGAGATGTATAGTTCTTTTCTTCTCGCAGTGTTCCTATATCAGCAAGCATGCAGCGTGGATAGAGTCTTTTGTGCCACATCCCCTCAGCAATCCAGTACACGCTCAAAGATCTTCAAGGTATGGCCGGATTGGTCAGTAATTGGAGCAGTCGGTGACATCGTCTTAGGTCTTCCAAATAGATATGGTAATGCTGGTCGACCAAGCTGGTGGGTTTCGCCGGCATCCACAATAAAACATTTTTTAAACAAGTTCCCCGTCTGTCGCTCACTTCAACGTTGTGTTGAAGAAGTGACACTAGGGGTCTTTCTTGAGAGCCTTTTGCATCTCTGAACTTTGAGAAAAGGCCAATGAGAAATTGTCAGACAGAATTTGCATGTCCCTCCCCCGGACATACGGATATAAAGGGGGGGGGAAATGCATCTGTTTCATTCAGAAATTTTCTTCAGAGTTGACCGGTTGTGTGAGCTGTGTGCTGCGAGTCCCAATTGGTTTCCTCTTCATCTCTGGTATCAACGTATGCTGTTGGATCTACGGCGCATATCAGCGGCTTTCTCCTTCTCTGCACGGCAGTGCAGCTTTGCCCCTGGGCGTTTCGACAGCGCAGATTAAACTATTAATTTTCACTAAAAGAGTATTTTTCTCTAAAAGAGCAATACACAGCAGCGTTGAACATCCTTTTCAGGATGCGTCTTTATAAAGATGCCTTTCCACCCCTGTGTAGTTCCTAGATGCGGTCGAGTGCCCTCCGCTCCTGACGGTCGCAGGCGCTGCCTCGTGTGTCTGGGCCGCGATCACACCGAGGCTGCGTTTTTGGTTGGTTCGTGTTCTCTTTATTAGTTCAATGTCCAAAAATGACCTAAATGCACCTTAAAAGTATTGTAAAATTGGTCCATATAACTTATGAGCTATATTACAAGTCTTCTAAAGCTCAACAATAGATTTGTGTGAAGAATAGACAGAAATTATTTGAAAATATTCATATATGCTGCTTGAAGACGTGTTGCGCCAGTTTTGATATCAATGATGCTAAGTGCAAAATGAGATTTGAAAGCTAGTTTATGACAGAGAGATAGATTTTCAGTGAATAATCACTTATTTTGAATTTGAAAATATACTTCAAAATACTCTTTTTTGAGACACCTCAGAGCATGCATCTAATTTTTTAAATTTGATATAGTCCTTCATTTGGTTCATGGTCATAGTAGTTGAAGCATGCTGATCAGAATCTAAATTACAAATGAAAAAAAATGTGAAGTGGCAAACAAGGGAACAATTTCAAGGAGTTTTTCTTTCAGTAAGAGTATCAGTTGCAGACTCAGCCTTCATAAACAACAAGTCCAGCATCTCCCGGAGCGTGTCTCATTTTTGAATTGTCCTCTTTTAGCTCTCAGTTTGAAGCTCTGCATGAGTGAATTAAAGACTGAAATCAATTTGAGGACAGCCATTTCCTCCTCAAGTGGCTTATTAGAACATTACGCCACTGCCTGAGATTATTGATTCCAATCAAATCTATTAGCTTCATTAGCTGATAGTTTTGCCCATTTAGAGTTTGAGTATAACAGATGAAAGATCAAAGGAAATGGCAGACCTTGTTATGATGTAGTTGTTTCATATCATATTACATTTTTACATTTAAATGCCAGCGAGTCTTTATGCATATGAATAGAAGCATATTTTTTCCGGCAGGGTTTTTTTGAGATAACAAAGCAAAAGCTTTTTAGATGATTAGGGGTTGGATTGCCAGATACCTGTACAATGCATTTAATCTCATCAAGTAATGTTCTGTGCTCACTTTCAGCAATCTGCTCATCATGGTGGGCTGAAGCAGCTGACATTGTGACACGCGGAGGGTGGGTGAAATAGCTCTGCTCTGATGTCAGTGCTTGCTGGCTCCACAGGCGAGCATGGCTACATAATTCCCTTCTTCCAGACTTGTAGTAGTCTTATTATCTACATAATGTTGGCTTTTACGGTCTTTCTCTCTATGACTCTATACACAAACCTTCATCACATTAAGAAGTCTGACTCAAACCAACTAGATGGAGCCTATCAACAAGGTCAGCCTTCCTAAAGAACATGAACATTCCAATATAAGAGGGGATAGCTCTGGATAACATTAAGCATGTTTAAATGAATACATACCAACAGTATTGTGTTACTGGCACATCTCCTGAATGCAGGAAAAAACGATTTACTGATGCGTCCTCAGAGCATGAAGAAACTGGACACCTACAATTAGCACATATTGCTAACATTAGTACAAACTGAATCCTCATATTACTCACTACCGCAGCGTTTCACAGTGCACCGTACTTACAAAGGGAAATATGCTGAATACAACCCAAACACTGGACACCGGAAGCCAAAACAGCTGTCTTCCCTTACCAGCACTCAAATCTGTTTATAGGAAACCCTATGCAAATGAGCAGTATTCACCAAACATTGTGCACATCAGCTCTCTCTCTCTTTCTACATCAGCTCGCTCTTCACACTATTTTGCCATTTTACTGATAGTAGAAACTGTTACAAAAAATATTTTGGTGGTCCTAGGGCTGGGCAATATACTGAATATTCATGATGATATCGCAATGATTTTGCTGGCGATATAAAATTAAACATTATCGTGAATGTTTTGATGATTGCTTTGTGCTTTTTATTTGGCCACTAATTTTTCAAAAGAGCATAAGATGAGACTAATTCTACGGCACTTCTGGGCTGCACAATAAAACAAAAACATCAAAATATCAGTATCGTCATATGTGATTATTAAACAACAAAACATTTGATTTAATTCAGTAAATACATAGTCTGTGTGTGCTTCAGAGTGAACAGGTGACGTGTTCTGTTTCAGCACTGTCAGAGCTGTTACTCTAGAGTCCTAGCTTTGAGTGGCATCACTTTACTCTGGGTTAGCTGTTACATTATGCCACCTTGTACTCACGCCAAGAGGAGGATATATATGCGTCCTTTCCTCTAACCTTACCAGAAGAAAATTACTTGGGAGGCGAGGAGTTGAATACTGTATTTCTTCATTTTATTTTCTATCACCTTTTTGATTGAATTTGCAGGGAATTTGCTGTATACGGATAGCCTTGTGTGTTTTCAGACTGCAGATTGTGGCCAGTCTATGTGCTTTTCCCAAAATATTAGCTCTGTTCCAAAGCCTAGTAAGCTGCCTTTGGAGGTAGAATTGTAATATGTGTTCCCTAAGCGAATTGTTCCAAATGGTAGGCACCTTAATGCTGACTCCTAAGATGCATTGTTTTGGCCAAATGTAAGGCAGCATTGTATGTATTCTTTGCAGAGAATGCAGTGTGCTCTAGAATCTCTGGAGCATGCAGGTATACATGTGTCAACAAGACTTCCTTCAATATCCATGCTCCAGAGATCGAAGAGAGCAAAGCAGAAAACATGTGCTAGTAAATAGGCCTTCCTTCGATATCGCTGCATAGACCACAAAACTTATGCAACCTATTTGAATTCTACAACAGCATTTTCCAATTTAAAGCGATGTGGGACAAGTAAAATCTCTCAAACGGTAGACAGCACCAACATTCTAAATAGCACTTACATGGGAAAAGGAGACAACACTGTGCCATGCACCAATATAAATTGCAAGGCATTTTAAGTACACATAAACACCAACATAATTATGTAAATTATTAATGTATTAATTTATTGCAGTTATGTAATAAACTAACTTGTGTATGTCAGTCACCACCGAAGACCATTTTTGACCCAGGAAAACCCCTTTAATAAGATGAGACGGGTCACTCACATTCATAGACTTGACACATGGAATCGATTGCAAGTTGAGTTTACCATGCAAATCGTTCTTACAGAGATCCCGCCTATTTAGAGTGTTCCAAATTACTCACGTAGGATCTTCCATTTCTGTTAGCATACTTCCTTAGAAGGGAGCTACCTATGTAGGAAGCAAAGCAGCTCACTGGGTTTTGAAACTGACCCATTGTCTAGTTTGCTGAATGATTCTGTTCAAGACACATTAGTTGCCCTTTCTTTTGAAACTTTTTGGTATGAAAAGGACAAAATTGAGGATAGCTGGTTGTCTTAATTTTCTTTCTAATTGATGACAAATTGATGTATCAAGCAATCAGCGACTCTCTCCCATGGACGTGTGTATGTTGCAGGCGATCAATTCAACTCCCAATTGAGTGATATCATTAAGCCTCAGGAAGTTTCAATAACAGCCTCTGCAGGAACCTCCCACCTGGACCTAGGACTATATTTGACTTAGGAATAGGCTGTTAACTTTACCAAAGTCAAGACACAATAGCAAGACTTTGCCAGGGCCCCAGGGCACAATATTACTTCTCACAATTTTCATACCCACCTCTCAGGGTCCCCAAAGCACTTTTGTGGAAATTGCACACCTTTTCAGGGATCTTTGTAATTAAAGAAGAGAGCCACTTTCCTTTGTTTCTCCTTGTTTCAGTTAATCCATTGTGTAGGCATTTTTGTTTTTCATTCTCTCTAAGCAAAGGTCAAGGAATCATTGGAAGAGGTGGTCCTAAATCCCTGACATACACAGGGATCAGATCTGAGCTACCATAATCTCCTCTCTGCTATGACATATGACTTCTCTCTGGTTTGATATCAGATTGGTGTTGACCTTTGTATGCACCATCTATGTCACTTTTAGTCAAAGCCAGTCTCTGAGGTTTCTCGTTCATTCTCAAGAAGCTACCCTAATTCACACAAAACATCTACTAGATTTAATTTAAGAAATGGTACGTTGGATCCATTGGATCCTTATCTTCCAGCCTCTATTCTTGGCCTGTTGTGTATCTTGTTCTCTGGTTAAAAGAAACAAACTTCACTGTGGTGGCTGTTTTCCATGTGAAACACTTCCCTAACAGGAGGGATGTGCTACTCAATTGACACCCAAGGACTAAGTGATGATATAAAACCAAGCACTTTTCACATAGCCTGCCATTCATCTATATAATAATCTAGAAGAAACTGGGGACTCATCCCTTCATATTTCCATCCTAAAGTAAGGCTAATAATATGCATTTGCGGAATAAGATGGCAATAACAAATTAAGGCTTATTCCATGTCATAACCAACTATCTCTGCTTCTCTCTTACTTATTTTTGTAAATACTTCCCTGCTGTAAATAAGGGGTGCACTATGAATGAAATAATCCTTATTCTACCCAGAGGAAAATTGTATTGCTCTAAGGTTGCTATTTCTTATCTCAAGAGACTTAATTGAGTTCAGTATTATTTTTCATTTAAGTATCTATCCACTTTCGTATCAGCAGTTTTTACTTAAATTCTCCTCAAAGGAGGAATAAAACTAGACCCAAATGAGACAAGTGTAAGGGCATACAGTAAGGGTGCCTACGCAATTGAAAAATTGTGGACAGAGTGGTTGATGGATAGTAATGTGTAGTATGCATAGTAATAAGTGCTTTGAGGGGTTGAAAACAGCCATGGTAGTTTTAAATCAAGCAGGAATAAGTGAATTGTATTTTTGAATGTACAACTGGACCCGTCTCGCTACACTTCATTGGTCAACTGATACCTACTACAATGGCCCCATTTCCACCTGGTATTAGGATGCATTTCGGGTGATCCTGTCACATGTGGTCAGCCCTTAATACAGGTCTAAACAGGGTCTAAACCTTTATGTGATCAGATCACAAAAAACATATACAAATATAATCAAGAACGCATTTGACCACATCGCATTTGAGGTGTAAATGCTAATCCATCCTGTATGCATGCTGGCAAGCGTGAAGCCCCTCACCTGTCTGTGCTAAAACAAAAGTTTAAACTTTGCTGTTTACAAATGGCTTTAAAATGCTATTATCATCCGATCAGAAAATTTTAAAAAGTTGATACAATCACGAGAGCTTCACAGATCTTCTTTATTGTGTCTGATATCAATACAGATGACAAGTATGTTCACCTCAAGCTTTTTTTACCTAACATA
Organism: Moxostoma hubbsi; assembly: GCA_032164185.1. Lineage (NCBI taxonomy): Eukaryota > Metazoa > Chordata > Actinopteri > Cypriniformes > Catostomidae > Moxostoma > Moxostoma hubbsi. Next base: position 33,934,283 of record JAVLUX010000031.1, on the reverse strand, counting down.
ATGAATAATTCTGCTCGAAATGTGCTTAGATTAATGTGCTTAGATTAAATCATATTTCATCCTATTACACAATGATGGCTCATAGACATTATAGACATTACAGTTTTATCTTCTGTTAATGCCTGATCTTCTGTAAAGCTGTTTTGAAACGTTGTGTGTTGTGAAAGGAGCTATACAAATTAAAATGACTTGACTTGACTTAAATTTCAGCTGCATCTGGGAAAAACAGTGCACAATTTTTTCATGCTTTCTTTGTCTTTACTTTCTTTGTTAGACTTCATTATCATGCAGTAACACACTGACATTCAATAAATGTGGTTGATGTATGTCATCATGAAACAAAGACCCTCCCTTCCAATCCGAACACAAGTGATAACAAGACATTTACATTTATGCATTTGGCAGACGCTTTTATCCAAAGCGACTTACAGAGCACTTATTACAGGGACAATCCCCCCGGAGCAACCTGGAGTTAAGTGCCTTGCTCAAGGACACAATGGTGGTGGCTGTGGGGATCAAACCAGTGACCTTCTGATTACCAGATTACCAGTTATGTGCTTTAAGAGATGCATTTACTGTAAGTGACCAGGTGTACAGCAATGTGTCTCACCTGACCACATGTGATCAAATTATTCAAGACACATTGTAATACCAGGTGGAAACGGGGCCAGAATCTGTTGCAGCAAAAGTTGAAATGTTCTAAACATTTGGTAAAGGAGTATCCCTTTCAAAAACCCTTGCATTTTCCCTCTGCATCCTTTCAAAGCATCATCCCCTTTGAAATCACTGGGTTTACAGCATAAACTCTAATGTGTTGGTGCCCTCATGAGTAAAGAGCTATAAAATCAAAGGAGTATTCCAGGTTCAAAACAAGTTAAGCTCACTCAACAGCGTTAGTGGCATAATATTGATAACCACAAAAATATACTTAGACTCATCTGTTCTTTGCTTTGAAAAAAGCTAAACTCCGTTACAGTGAGGCACTTACAATGGAAGTGAATGGGAGCCCATTTTTAAACGTTAAAATACATGCTGTTTCAAAATAATAGCCACAAGACATAGAAAATATGCATGTTAACATGATTTTAGTGTGATAAAAACGCTTATTAACCTTTTCTGATTAAAGTTATTGCCAGTTTTTTTTTAATTTGTTGCCATGGCAATGGAATGTCAACAATCCCAAAAACCCTAACATGACTATAAAAAGATTTAAACAACTTTACAGCTCAAATAATACCCAAGTTTTAACTGAAGAATTAATGTAAGATATTCTATAACATTTTAAGCTTAATTTCTTAACATTTCTGTGTTAAAACCCTCCAAATATTGCCCACGTTCACTTTTATTGTCCCCATTCACTTCCATTGTATGAGCCTTACTGTAACCTCGATTTTAGATTTTTTTAAAGAAAAGGATGGACGATTTGAAATTATTTTTGTGGTAATCGGCATTATGCCACAAATGCTGTCGACTGAGCTTAACTAGTATTGAACCCGGAACATTTATTTAATGTAGAAAGTCTCCATTTGCTCTCTCTTATATCAAAGAGAAACAATCTAGGTGTTAAAGAGATCTAATTTGTGTTCCTTCTTACCTATGCATGGAAAAGAGTTGCTTAATGAAAAATGGCTTCTCCCCCATCACTACTGTATGGAACAGGCCATCTCGATCGACACATGTTCCTCCCCAGAGGGTGCCAGTCATCAGAGAGCATGTGGGCTTGTGGCAGCTTGACCTTAGTAACATCCTGGCTGTTGAACATGCCTGACTTATACAGGGGAGATTTACATAAGTGTGGAAGAGTGTAATGAATATTCACATCTTTTGCCCCACTGCACTCAACTTCTTGACCCAAATGATGCTCTGTGGGAAAAATAACTGTTTCTTAGAATAGTTTTATGCAGGGTTAGTTGTGTATGATATCAGTTAGAAAAACTGCTGCCTGGAATATCATACTGCTATTTATCCTGTGTATGTCATCACCTTTGGAAAATAAACAGAATATAATCGCCTGCTCTTTATTTAGAATTACATAAAATATCTCGACAATGGATATAGAATGGATATAATCATTTATCAAAGTATTTGAGACTTGCTTAAAGCCCTGTTGCTTAAAGGGATGGTAATATTTCTTAAATATATGTTTACTATGTAAAGTACATATACATATATACTATATACTAAAGAAGGCCTATTCAACTGATGGCCCACAGGCCAAATCCGGTCCAATTGAAATTTTCAGTGGCCCGCTTAAGGTTGTTAATTTGTTTAGGGGCTGTTCACATCAAACACATTTTTTGTATCCAACTTGCACTGGACAGATGTCATTGACTGTTGCACATTGACTGTTCTCACTGTTTTTACAGCAAATATTATAGACCATTTCAAGGACGTCAACAATAACAAAGGAATAAGAACACCACTGCGCATGTCTGGCCCTGAAGTATTTCTGGTAGTGGCAAACCAGAACTGTCAAAATAAAATGACTAGCTCATCCTTTTAGAGTCTACACTCTTATAAGAATAGGTTCCATATTGAACCATAAAGGTTTCTATCACTTGCTTCATATTTGGAACCCCTAAAATGTTCTATATAGAACATATTTTGAAGGTTCTATCAAAATAACCCTAAAGGGTTCTTTGAGACAGATTAAAAGGTGCTTTATAGAACCTTTTAGGGGTTCCCAAAATGCAACCATAACATTTGGTTTTTTAGTTTTTACATTTATTTTTTGTTTTATTACCAGAAGAATGTTTAATGAATATGCAAATTAGTATTTATATAAAAATAATACACATTAAATAATTTAATAATAACTACAAGTTCACATTATAACCATAAATAAGATTAATAAACAAGTAAAAATATTCTCTGCTCAACAAGACTCTGAGGGGTCTTGATACCATATGAAAGAGCAGGTTGAGGATGGATGGGCTGATCCCTGTAAGCATATGGAACATTTAATAGACCTGCTGTCAGTATACAGAGTAATTAAAAACAAAGACACTGGTATCTCTCAAAATTACATCTTAAAACTTAAATGAAGAATAGGAGTTGTATTATCTGTATGATAATGGCTTTGATGATGTTGATGTCCAGAACTTCAGAAGTGCTCTTTGAGTTAGGTGAATGCCTTTGCTAAAACCCATGTTCAATTAATATCGCATCTACAATTACAAAATGCATATTTATAATATTTTTGTACATCACAATAAAACTGCAAACACCAGGTACAAGTTCACAAGATCACTTCCTCTCTTTGACTTTGGACATTTGACATACTCATACTCTTGAATAGAGCTTGATTAATCTCTTTATATCAGTGCAGTTGGCTTAATTCAGTGGTGTGATGTGGTCTTGGAAATTTGTTTCGTTCTTCCCATGTTTTCCAGATGCAAAGAAAATAAAATCATAACATAAACTGGTATCAGGATTACTAGTCAATCCACAACAGAGATTTCAGTGATTCCAGTTTGAAAATACTAACCTCCTGGCAGAGAAATTTGCAGGCCTGGACGAAACAGTTTTGTTGACATTTATTCTTTGTGCTTGCTGAAATTAATGTGTAAGTCATATATAACAAGGAGGTAGGTCAAAATAAATAAAAATAACATAAAATTAATCAACAACTTATTTTATTTATCTTACATGGGTAACGTCAACCTCAAGCTTTCAGCTCAATTGACTTTCCAAGACCGTTAAAATTTGAAATAGGATACTCGTGCGCTTTGATCACTACGATCTCCTGCGAGCGTATGGCTTAAATGCACCTTTGCGCTATGTAGATAGGAGTGGAAAAAACAGCACTACACCCTCAAGTTATTTGCTAATTATGATAAAATTGTTTGATATCTGTCAACTATCCTTTTCTAATCAAACCCAGAGCTGTAGAAGTTTTTATTTTTCTGCAGTATGAAATGCAATTGAAAAAGTAATGTAGTGTAGTAATGTAGTAAACAAAACTTTCAGCAATGTAATTTATGCATACACATACATACATTATGTAGACATTAAATAAAGCTGTCTATGTGACCTTCGGACATGGTAAGTTTTGTTTCAATGATAAAAATACTTTTCTTGTCTCTTTCTTCTGTATACAAGGGTCTGCTAAATGACTGTGTTATAGTAAATGACTTGCACAGCTTCATTTAATATAATGGGAGAGATAGTCACTTTTAGAGCTCTAACTCTCAAACTTGCAATTATTTGGCATACATTTTGTATACCTACAAGAGATAAGATGTGTGCTACAGTTGTTAGTACTGCACGTATCCATCCATCCGTCTCGCTTCACTGAAGCGGATCATTCATCTGTTAGTCTTTGCTTTTTCAGAGATCTAAACACTTTAATTTCCATTAGTTCCAGGCATCCAGGGAGCATCCAGCCACTGAACAACATGGTCCACGTTTTAATAATGGCATTTTATGACTATCGTGTTAAAGTCGCTATAAATGAATGAAGCGTCTAATGCTGTTGTTTTGAATGAGGGTTCATTCCATTTAGAAGGGATGATCCCTATGTCCTATTCCCTTCAAAGACTTTACCATCCACTGTGAAAGCTTTGAAAGGCTAAAATGTGTGGGGCTAAAAATAAGGGTCTTCTATTGAAAATTCAATTTGAATTGATCTTACAGCATGACTGTTCTCCATTTAAAGTGCCCTTCGGAGGGTGATTTATCCCATTTGGAATGCAATATGTGTTTGCTTCTAACACAAAATATTCAAGGAACAAAAAGACATCACTTCCTTAAATCTTCCTGAAATTGTCTATACTATATCACAGAACTGTCACCTGTAGATTGAAGCTTTATGTTGAAAAAATATGATGACTCCACATACCCTGAAGAATTTTTCCATCCTGCCCACATGGTGATGAAGTTAAATAGCCACAGCTGAATGTAATATGTGTCACATTACAGGAAAAACAAATGACTGGGAACCTGTTGTTTTGTTGCTACAGAACATGTATATTTACATGTTTTTTTAATTGATTTTTTTTGGAGATAAAAACCCTCATAAAGAATGTGTTGGATGAGTCAGCCAACACTGCTTTATTTTGTTTTATTATTAGCTGTATATTTTATCTCCCCACACACTCTGCAGCCAGTTAATCAGCAAACTCATATTTGCACACAATCCTAAGGAACACTGCTTTATTTTACATAATCATAGAGGAAATGCTTTTGTGACATGGAGGAGGGTGGGGCCGGGCCGTGACTATGCACAACCGGCCCCCAATCGGGCTAATCAGCCGAGGAGAGAAATAAGTGCAATGCAATGCGGCAGATCGAGAGAGAGAGAGCTGTTACATTGGTGCCGAAGCCCAGGAAGGAGGAGGGATGCACCGTCATAGAGTCATTTCCACAACCGTCCACACCAAAGGAGCTGCCTCGGCCATCCGCCAGGGGACGGAGGAGTTGCTACTGGCCGCCTGGATGTGGAGGAATGGCCGCCATCCACAAGATGAGGAGGGGCTCACTGCCGGCTGCCTGGAGTGGTGGGGCTGGTGCCAGTGGCAGAGAAGTTCCCTACCGGCTGCCAATAAGCGGCAGGGTTCAAAGAATGGCCGCCGTCCACGAGGGGAGGTGGGATTCGCTGCTGACCGCCTGGAGTGGTAGAGCCGCTGCCATGGATGGAGGAGTTCCCTACAGGCCACCAAAATGCAGAGGGGTGTTCTGTCCTCCAGGGGTCGGAGGACTGGCTCCGGTCCACCCTGGGAGGGGTGGCTGTTGTCCGCCAGAGGGTGGAGGAGTGATGAAGGACCAGGCGATGGTGTGTCTGGGAACCAGCAAGTAAGTTTCTCCCCTCTCTCTCTCTCTCTCTCTCTCTCTCTCTCTCTCTCTCTCTCTCTCACTGTCGCTCTGCGTTGGCCTTTCCGTCCCCTCTTTTTGTTGTTTTGTTTTCCCTCCCCTTGTCTCCCTCTCAGGTCATGGAGGGAGGGGAAGGCCTGCCAGGCGGGGCAGCGATACCCCAAACCCAGCTTTTATTTGCCATGTGCTGGGGAATCTGATGTCTCACATAAAAGCAAAAGCACAGACTGTTTGACTTTCTTGTATTTGTATATAATTTCTGCAGTGGCCTTGCTCATTTAAAATGTATAGTTTATTTTCAGATATTGCCAAACATTTCTTACTCTTAGTGCTGGGATGAGAAATCCGTGCACAAATACAGTCGCCGAAAAAATATTTGGACAATTAAGTCATGTTAAAAATGCATGAATGTCATTGGATTCAAAGCTAAATATTAAATGAAGTGTCATTTACTTATTTTTTAAATTACACAAGCACACATTTCAACAGGTTTTAAATAATATATTGTTCAAAATTAAGATAAACTAAAATGAAATAAGTGAATAAGTGTTAGTTCTAAGAAAATCGCTAACATTGTTTTTTGTTTTTTCCAAATTCGTCTTGGTTTGATATTATCTGATGCAATGACATACATTTTTAAGTGGTTTAAATGTCCAAATACTTTTTGGGGCCACTGTGTTTTCTTTCGCCAGGAAAAATTTATATTGGGGAAGAAAGAATAGAACACAGCCACAGAGTTTGACAGAGGCATGAAGCGTATCATTTTTGAATATATCTTTGTGATGGACATTTTGAACTGCTATTATGTATAATTTTTGTGCCTCTCTAACAGCGAATAAAGGCATGAAACTCAACATAGCCTGGTGTTTGCTACGCTGTGACTTCATGGTAACTAAAGCCCTGCAAAACAGGATTCTCTGTCCTGTATTATTCCCTGTTAAATTCTCTGTGCAGATTTCAGCTCTTTGTAGCAGCAGGAAGCAGAGCATTTGGCTGATAAGAAACTGGCACAAATCTGAAAAATATAGTAAAATTTATTTTGAAATTCAGTCACCAAAACTTGGTAATACTTTAATTTACAAGCAGTGCTCTGAAAGTTTTACTTAAATGAGACGTGGCACTTCCCAAACATTCCCACTGAGAAATGAAAAAATAAAGCATCAATTATTATGAAAACTGAAATATGACTCCTAAACTATCAGCCAGGCCTGAAGACAATCTGGAACTTGGAGGAGTGGATTATGTTAACTTTTTTTTTTTTTTTATCTTGTGGCTGTGGAAGTCACTGTGATCTGGGAATGCCCCCAGATAAACATAAGCTAAAGATACAACATAACATTATTGTGGCAGACATGTAAAGCATTGAATAGGCATTAGATTATCAAAAGTGGCTTTAGAAGTACTTTTCGATGTACACTCACTGAGCACTTTATTAGAAACACCTGTACACCTACTTATTCATGCGATTATCTAATCAGCCAATAATGTGGCTGCAATGCAATGAATAAAATCAAGAAGATACAGGTCAGGAGTTTAAGTAAAGTTCACATCAATGATCAGAATGGGGAAAATAATTTATCTCAAGAGATTTCAACCGTGGCATGGTTGTTGGTACCAGATGGACTAGTTTGAGTATTTCTGTAAGTGATGATCTTCTGGGATTTTCATGCACAACAGTCTCTAGAGTTTACTCAGAATCAGTGGCAGTTCTAGCTTGTATGGCGCCCTGAGCATTGCTTTTTAAAAGTAACTGAAAACTGTAAAAACAGATTTCTGTGTGTTCAACTTTGAACACAAGAACACACATCATTCTGTTTTGCTTGCTTTCAGAGAGTGTGATTCAGCAAGTCGTGTTGATTGTTACCTGGTATTAAACTCCCACTTTTCACAATCAAAGTTGTTTCCCGATAAAATCAAGTACTTCCCATATTTTATTCCGATTGATTATCCTGTTTCACTTGAAAATATGTCACAGTATGGAAGTAAAATTAGTTTCAAACAGCAAATAACATTCACTGTAATATTATTTCAATGTTATTGCTGAAAGACCTGAAGGATTTATGACATTTGCAATGAATTTCCATGCATCTCTAGAGTTTCGACTGTACCCTGACTTGTTCATATTTTACATATTTATTAGTAACGCAGTTGTGGCAGCTCTCACTGTGGGCTTTCTCTGCATGCTGGCAGCTTCCACCCTACTCAGTTGACATTTGAGTTCACTGCTGGGTCTATTCCCAGATCAGTCTTCATCATCTCACTGGCCCTCGGGCAACGGTTCTTTCTCCAGACTAATTTAATTGCAAACGAATATTAAAATAGATTATCATCATTAACACTTAGCTGTATCTTAATGGATTTTATTCAGTTGCTCTCCTCCCACCCCCAAAGCCATCCATACTAACCAAATTAATGTTCCCCACTTGGTTCGTTCAAAACCTCTGGGTGGCAAACAAGAGGCTCTTCTTCATTGGCCTATATTAATGAGGCTCTCAAATATGGGTGTGAAACAAATATTTAAAATTCAGCTAAAGTAATTTATGACAAGAAGTCAATTGCTGTATTCCAATTCACATGCTATCCATACTATACTTGATGTTATTACACAGCTCTCTAGAGTACTTCATTCAGATTGGATTCTGTGCTGCATTCTGTGTAAATTATATATATATATATATATTTGTATAATAGAGCTTTTCAGGTTAAAAAACCCAGAAGAGAATTAGCCGTGGGTTTACTCTGGATTTTACTATGGGTTTTAATAATGGGGGTTTTCAACTTATGAGTGAAATAAGGTCTGTGGTAAACATTACCTGGTGATACATGGACGTTTAAAGCATGTTGTTTTTAGTTGAAAATAATGTTATACAGTCAACAGGAATGCATATTTTATACCACCTCTACCCCCTAATCCCAACTCTAAACCTAAACTTCAGTGGAATAAAGACCAATTTTAGAGTGAAAATACAGCCTCCGAATTGCTCTCACCATTGTTTATGTAAATGTGATTATGTATTTCCTGGTGTCCATGCAACCAGAACCTGTGCCTCTGAGGCTGCTCATGCGGCACGCTATAAGTAGCACCACAGGTAAAGGTAAACAATGAATTGATGCAGAGATATCTGATGAGGGTGTCACTTGTCAGTTATTCAGCAGAATGGGGTCGATTTCAGTATTCATGAACTTTCAGAAGCAACTTGTTGATTTCTCATGTGATCATGTTGTTCTTTCTTCTCACATAATAATTTAAATTCAAATCAATATGTACATTGTTTTAATTCTTTGGGTAAGTAACTGTGAAAAAAGTGGGATAATCACTTATCAGAATCATTTGGCCGACCAGATATATTCAAGGTTTTTGTGGTCTTTCCAGACCACAAACGGCTCCTTGGCTCTGTCCAACCAGTGGGACCACTCCTCCAAGGCCATGAGCTGGTTCTCTAGCAACCTGCAGAGGACCTGGCGGATGAGATGGGTGTCCTCCTGGAAAGACTGAGAGAAGATCATAATATCAATGTGACAGGGCGGAGGGTGGGGCCAGGTCGTGATTATACACACCCGGTCCCTTATCAGGCTAATTAAGCCTCCAAGAGGGATATAGGGACCGGGTGTGTATAATCACGACCTGGCCCCACCCTCCACCCTGTCACAATCATCCAGGTACACAAAGACAAATCGGTTTACCTTGTCCTGCAGCACATCATTCACCAGGTCACTGGCAGAGATTGGAGGGTCAAGGTCTCAGACCAGAAGTCTCCACCGCTGGGCCAGGTTGGAGTCAATGTAGTTCCCCTCGGCCACAGTGTCAATGAAGACTGAACACTGATGTTGAGCATGTACCCACCACAGTATAGCTGGAAAGAGAGTGCGACGAGCAGCGGCAGATTCCAGGTTCATCACGCTGGCCAGTACACCCATCCCTACTGACGAGTGGGGCCGGGGTCAGACGGGTTCCGAAGTTGTTGTAGATGTTGTAGGCGAGGCAGGTCATCATGGTCCCCAGAACACAGTTGGTGGCAGTCAGTTGTTCGTCATGGTGGCCCAGTACCCCCTGCTGTGAAATGGCGGCCATGAGATTGGTTCAAACAGAGGTCCATATTGGCTGGATTGTATTGTCAGGCTAGGTGGGAAGAGGACCCAAACAGGTAGGTGATAATTATCAAAAGTCTTTATTGAAGAATAAACACAGGAAAATGAATGGTAAGCAACAAATAACAGTAACCAGTCCAGGAATGATTAGGGGAACCCAACAGTGCAGGAACGTCAGCCAACCAGCAGGGGGCAGGAGAGAGCGACCAAAGATGCCACAGAGGGGGTGGAGCCGAGGAACGCAGCTTTGGCTGGGAGTGTTGAGGGAATTCTGCCGAGAGTGTTGTCCGCAGGAGACACACAGGAATCCTCAGAGGGCAAAGACAGAGGGAGAAAACCAGAAGAGTTGGAAAGAAAACGAAGAGGATGGCAGGTCCATGAGTCTTGCTGGAAATGAGAAGATAAGTCTGGGAAGAGCACTGACAGGGAAACAGACAGATAGAGAAAACACAACACGAAAAGTTCAGTGGGGTGTAACTGCTCATAGTGAAAAATACAAGACAATCGGGCACAAGACAGAAGACAAGAGGGGTTTAAATGGGGAGGTTGAACAAAGGGGAAATGAGGAACAGGTGAGAGTAATCAAGGAAATTAGCCCTCAATCTCTACCAGGAAGCCCACGTGTGGCGAGCGCAAGGTGGATGATAACAAACAAAGGATACATGAGGGTTAACAAGAAGCATGCAGACAAAAGATGAATTCACCGACAAATCAGCCAGATATACAAACTGTGTAATCTTTCTAGGCTAAAATTGCCATCTTCTCTTTCATCTTGAACAGTCAATATTCACAATTAAAGCTTAGCCTACCAATATACATTTTATTTTGCACTTATCCATCAACTGAAATGCCCCCAATTTGAAAAACTTTTACCAGTTTTACACTGGTAATTATAACATTGTGGTTGCCAATTCAACATAACTTGTGGGCACCATACTGTATGACCTAATACTAGAATACTGTGTTACTACATACTCAAAAGTATATACTTTCCAATCAATTTTAGTGTATGCAAATTGGGAATTAGCCCATATATCTGTCAAAGAGTAGTTTGTACATTCTGCCTAAATAGATACCAGATAAAAAAAATAAAATTTAGTCATCTGAAATTTTCTAATTTTTTGTCTTCAAAGTTAAATATTCAGTATAATTTTGTATTACATTCCACCGTTAACACAATCTTTTTTATCTTGCCTCTGTGTCTGAGGGTGTAAAACACAATAACTTTGGCAGAGTGATTTTCTATTGGTGCCTTTTAGCCCTTTGTTTGGTTCCTGGTCAAAGAGCAATAGTCCAAGTATATGAAATAGCCCATTGTGCTCTATAGATAATGAACAACATATTTCAAGCTCGGATACATTCTGACAGCAGCTATGGAATCTCTTCCATATTTAAACACATCATTGTCTCTATTTCATGCTATGGCTGACACTGGAAGTCATCAACATAGTCTATTACAAATAACTCATTCACTCTTCAAATGTCCAACATGCATCATTCAGCGTGGAATGCAGAGATTTGTCAGAATGGAAAGTGTTCGGTGTGGTAATGAACACTGCCATGAGATCTTTCAGACAGCTGTATATATGTAAATAACCTTATGCAATTTCAGTAACCTCTTGGATGTGTGTAAATATCGGCATTCATTGCATTGGTTTATAGGCGTTCAGGCACTGAGATTGTTTATTTCTCCTGAGATGGGCTACAAACAATTTTGAGAGTCCACAAAAATAGTGTTTGCTTAGTGTATGAGTAAAGATATTTGAGAGATTCAAATCATATCTCTCAAGACCAATTTGACCATGACCAAGAATGTTGTCAGATATTTATTTTTACAGTATCTTTATACTGCTGCTTATTGGAGTTTAAAGAGGCTATATTGAAATCAGATTTTTCTTAATCTTTTGAAGTCAAAGAACTTGATGTACTGAGAAAACAGACTGTAAGAACTCAAAACTTCCCTGAAAAAATGAAGAACTAACAATAGTACTGTATGCGGTAAAGCCATGTACTGTATTTCTAATTATCTGTTAAATAATATATACCTTGAAACTGCTCAAGTCATTATAGTCTCTGTTTTTTAATCATGCTTATTGAGGGACATTAGGCTGTCCGGAAGGTTTTAGAATGGAACTTGCTAAAAACTTTTCATTGGATATGACAGATGCCATTATAATTCACAACAACACCAGTCCTTTTATGGTTTCAGAAATGTATGGTAAATTCTGCCAGTTATCCCCATTAAATCATCATTAAATCATCATACTTAATTTAGTCTCAGATTGAACCATCCAAGCGTCCTGGATTCATCTTATCTTGTCTTCGTGTGCACCTCTGCAGGCAGTGCCCTCATCCAAAGAGGAACAAAGTAAGTGCATAATGATGTACCGCATGTCAAAGTGATGGTTTCCTGTCATTATAGTCACTAGATGAGGAAAGCAGCTCTTTACGACCATCACCTGTTCACTCTTTCATTCTCCATATGACATTAGTTGGTGTCCATCCTTTCTTTGTTTCTTTCTTTCCTCCCTTCCTTCATTTCTTTGATTTTGTGGACAATTTGGACTAATTTGCCTTACCAACTGGGCATTTTTGCTACTGTTAGAACTGCTATTAAATCTCCTGCTCATTATGAGACAAGACATCACTAAATTAGTCTAATTATACAGTTGATAAGTAACTTAATGAAAAAGTGAAGTATATTATAATCATCATCTTTCTTTCAGTACATTTTCCCTAATGACATTTTCTGTCGACTGTGAAAATAAGAACTATGTACTTAAGAAAAATGGTTCCAAATAGTATCCAATAAGGGGTCTTTAGCTTGTAACAATAGCAGAACCCTTTTAGGTGCTAAATAGAAACCTTTTTTTAAAGTTTCCATTAAGAACCTTCCTTTGAAAGTGCTATTTAGAACCACAATAATACTATAAAGAACCTTTTTGATGCAAGGAAGGGTTTTTTCTATCCGTCTATACAGTATATCTGTTCCTATAAAATAGTATAGCCTAAATTATGGTTTTACATTAAATATAACCAACAACCAAACAAACAAACAAATAAAAGCAAGGCATGTGTGTCAATTAAGGACTTTTATTTTCTATTTAAATGTTTTTTTGTTTTGTTTTTTGAAAAAATAACAATGCTTTTACAGCCATCATTAGTTGAATACATTATTACATTATTGTGATTAAATAACTCAAAATGCATAAAACACTCACATTAATAAATACATCAACAAATACATAATGTGAAAGAGTCAGCAAATGCATATGTACATGAAATGGCAGATCCCTGCATTGTTCCACACATTTAGACCGGGATAGAAACTTGTACATTCTTTTATCTTTTATATATAGAGAGTATTTTTCTTCCATACTGACAACCAATCCTTCAAGGAAGAACAACATCCCATGGAAACACAAAATAGATATAATTGAGGCTAAACTAAACTGAAGGCTTCACTAAAATATCTGCACAATTCTGAATGATTTCTTCACCATCCATATACACTGTGTATTTTGGTGTATTTGAGTGGCTGCCCCTCTCTGCAGGTAATGAGGTTGCGGGGTCCAACAGCGTCTGTCTGAATATATATACACAATTACCGCAGGTTCAGTGTAAGTGTTTCAGTATATGTGGACAATGTAAGTGAGCCCTTCACAATGTGAAAAAGAAAAAGTGAAATAAGGTGTGATAGTTTATTTTTATTTATTTATTTAGTGATTTGTCAAAAAGTTTAGGCATAAACCCATGTAAATAATTGAAACATTGCAAAATTCTATATGGATCACAAATTCAGTCTTTATCACTCAGGTGCTTAGTGGAGAAGTGGAGAGAAGTATCCTTACATAGCACAGCTGTAAGACATAGTGTAGCTGCTTTTTAACTCTAAACCTATGACACAAAGAAATTACATTGTATTAATGAACTGTAGTGTATAAACTATTAGCAAAAATATATATGAAAAAAAGAGAGTTAAAAGTACTTAAAACTCACATAATCGATTTGTAGATAGATTTGAGGCAGGCAAATGCTGTTAACAGAGCAGACAATGAATCATACCCAGGGTGGGATGGATACCTGAAATCAAAATAAAAATCCAAAATTACCCCCTTTTTCAGGACATTATGTCAGCATTTTAAAGAAAATGACAAAAATGGCAGCTCACCTCTTGAGTTGGTTACTTGCATTTTCTGGTAGATGTCTATAAAATAAAGAAAGACATTCTTATAGCTAGAAAACCACCAGTTACACAAAGTTTTAATTTGTAAAGGTTGAAATTTAAAGGACTAAATATGGACATATTAATATGGTCCATATTTAAATTAGAGGCCCAATTGGCATGCTTTCCCATTCACTTAAATGGGCAATGTGTTTTTTTTTTCCTTTTTGTTTTTCTCCCCAATTTGGAATTCCCAATGCCCTCTAAGTCCTCGTGGTGGCGTAGCGACTCACCTCAATCCGGGTGGCGGAGGACGAATCTCAGTTGCCTCTGCGTATGAGACCGTCAATCTGTGCATCTTAACATGTGGCTTGTTGAGCACATTACCACGGAGACATAGTGCATGTGGAGGCTTCACGCTATTCTCCTTGGCATCCACGCACGACTCACCATGCCTTGATATGGACCCATGCGCTGTGCTGTCTTTATCAAGCAGGACAAAACCGTCTGCTGTCTGATAACAGGCATAGTTTCATTCGTTCCGTGATTATTATTTAGAGGTTATTATAAGCACTAAAGTCGGTCCATCAGTCTCATGCCCTGTAGGGAGCGAAAAACAGATGTTGTGGAGCTAAGTTGTATGATCAAGGTTATTATATATATATATATATATTTGCAAAAAATAACTGAATGCAGGTTTTTATTTGGACTATGTAGGGCTACATTTCTAAATCTAAATGTTAATAAGCTCTGAGTAAAATAACTTTGCGCAATTAGTCATGCAAATGCTTAAAGCAGTAACAGCTTGTGGAAAGTTTCACCATACATTTTACTGTATGTTCTTCTAGGATTTTTACTACATGAATGAGCTGAGAAAATGTGATCTCCCAACATGAACCGTTACAGCCATAGCGGTAACAAAAGGAGTATACATCATGACTTCAAATTTGGCCAACTACTTAAAAAATGTTTCGCTCCCAAACAACACATTTACGATAAACTGTAAACTTTAAATTCACCATGGTATCACTTTCAAAAACTGCGTGTGAAGCAAATGAAAAATAAGCTAATTAATTTGTCCCTGAAATCTTTCCTGCTAAAACTACTAATGGTTAAAATGTTTCAGCGACATATTTAAAATAATAATATATGTATATATATATCAAGCACACCTGTGTTGATACAGTCTGAATAGCTGTTGGTTGAGTGGCCAGGACTCCAGTGCCACGAGTGAATCAATGACACGGTGGCTTTGGAAGAATTTATTGTCAGTTATATTCAAAAACCAAAAGGGCGAGAATAAAGAACCCCTAATTCACAAAGCAAAGAACCATTTCAGCACAAAAGTTCAGGAAGATATGGTTCTAAATAGAACTATTAAGCTCAGTAAAGATCCTATGAAGAATAATCATGACAGGAGGGGTTCAAACACAGAAATTCACCTACTCTCTCTCACAATAGAGATGGCTGAACATCAAAATGTGAGTTTTGGGGCATTTTCATATGTATCAATTATTGGACAAAAGCGTGAGAAGAAAAAATTGAGAAGAGTGAAAATGATCTGAAAATGGTCGCTTTACCGTGTGATTTTGTATTCTTCACAGTAATGCCAGCTCATGCATGAGGCAGCACAGTGATTGCATGGAAGCATTAATTTTCCTGAATTATGTAGTGAAATGCTCACAATCGAATTACGTATTGGTGTACTCTACAACCAACCACATCTTGGAGTTTATGCATATAACTCATATTTAATGACGTTACTGTTACTATGTTACTAATGATTAAAAAAAAAACTTATTTACCCTCAACAATAAACATAATGAGTTCTATCATTGTTTTCAATGATTTGCTTATAACCTGTACATATATTTTAACATCTCAAAAATGTGTTTGGGGATTTTATGACCTTTTAAAGGCAATTCTGAGAAACATCAATTTGTGTTGTGATATTCAATAAATTGATTTTCCCTAGTTTATACATAAATTAACTGTTTACACTCACTCTTTATTACCTCCACATCTAAAAAAGATTCCTGTCTTGTACACACCAAGTTAATGTGTCATAGTTTAATTAATCATGCAGTTCTGCAGTCTCTTGGTTAATTTTGCAGTCTCATCTCTGCAGAGCAGCATTAAAGTCACTGGCAGTAGTAGCAGATGGAATTGGATTACTGACAGACAATGGAGGCAGGCCAAGAGGCATCTTCCCTCTGCCATGCTGCATGGGAGGTTTGTTCATTAGCCTGGTCTCATTCCATAGTTAATGTTCTGTGGCTTTAACGCTGGGAACACTACAACTCGGCCAACCTCGTTTGAATGCGCCTTGAAGCTCTCTATTCAACCTGCCTCAACTGATTGATTGGCTTTTGTCTATCTGATTAAAGGCTGCTCGTGTCCCCTCACACCGAAAGAAATATAAATGGGGAAAAGGGAGAGAGTAATGGGAATAGAGCGAGAGAGGATGAGAGACGGTGCGAGAAAGAAAAAGGTTGAGAGAATGAGATTCAGCTTTGTCACAGGGAGAATAAACTTTAATCTTAATCAGGGACTGAAAACCAGAGAGTGCGCTGTAGCGGATAATCGCTAATGGGATGCTTGTACTGCCAAGTAATAATCATAAGGAAACTATGTGCTTATGTGAAAGGGAAAATATCATTACATGAATTGTTTACGCTGACCTTTATATTCGACATACATTTTAGAATTTGTTAAGAGATGGTTTCTGACCCACCCCCTCCCCCCCCCCCACACTCCTCATTGTCAATTTAGCATGGTTAAGGCAATATTCAGGGTTTAATACAAGTTTAAGGCATAATGTTGATTACTACGAAATTGAATTTCAACTTGTCCTTCCTTTTCTTTAAAAGAGGTGGAAATCTGGGTTACAGTGTGTAAATGGGGCCAAATAGCCACAAGACTGTGTAGAATTAAATACGATTTTGAAACTTAGTTGCCATGACGACACAACGCCATAAACCCTAAAACCACTGTAAAATTACAATTAACCCTTTGCACATACAATAAAACTTGTGCGATTACACTAGGCTGGGCTCAGCAAGATACTCAATTACGCAATGGAAAAATCACCTTAACATATGGCCTCAAGTGGCTCATTGGTTGTATAAAAGTGCTGCAATATATAGGGATACGACTATCAACACCAGTGTTCAATAAATAATTACATGTATTAATATTAATAGTCACATTAAACAATTCTTACACCAAATAATGTATTTTATTAGCTAATCTATTGGCTGGTTACCATTTTAATGGCTTTTAGCAATGTTCCCATATCTCAAATGGTTAATAGCAACTCATGTAAAGTTATGGGTTTGATTCCCAGGGTATGCGCATACTAATATAATGTTTAATATAAAGTCGTGTTGTATAAAAGCATCTGTCAAATGAAGAAATGTAAATTGTTCCAATTTAATGTTGGATTTATTTAATGTGTAGTCCCAAGTGTGCGTAGAATGGCTATTTTACAACTCCTTTGAATGCAGCTCATCCAGATCTTAGAGCTATCAGTCTAATAATGTAATGTATTATAGAATTAAGTTCATATTATTCTATTAAATACTATTCCAATTTCCAACCTACCTTTTAATAAACTTTTTGTGTATCTCTTTACGTCAGTGTTTGGTCAACAGTTTTGAGTGTCCACTGTTAAGGCAATTAAAGGATTTCCCTCTCTAATTTACGGATATAATTACTAGGCTTGGGATCTATGCCTTTTCACGATTAGATACTCTGAAAATGCACCAGATGATTATCGATATATATATGGGTATCAATATAGGGTTGCTCGTTGCACAATAGTTCTTGTCTCTTCAGACATGTTTCTCAACACAAACTTGGTAATTAAAGGGGGTCGCACACTGGACTTATCTGGGGGATGACATCACGCATTCTAAAATTCAAAACAATTATTAATTTTCTACAAAGGTACGCACACACCACCAACGCTCAGTGTAAACATTCTGTAGTGCCATGGAGCGGAAGTTGCATAGTTTACCATTAAATTAGAGTCATATCATTATCAAAGGGCAAAAATTATTTACTGTAGTTGCTGCATTCTATTCAGCTCGGATGATGGATATTCCTACTTGATATCGCCGATCTCCGACCATAAATCCATTGTCAGATGCTCAGAAGATGATGTGTAAGGAATCAAAACTGCAATGCTCCTGTTGGCTTAACATGTTTATCACTTACTTTGTATATCATTCTGAGTGCCGACATGCTTGTTTGACATCACGCACCTGAATCTCGGCGAAATCGCACACGTTTCCAAGTTGGAACTCTGAATTCAAGTGGCGTTCCATTGCAATTTTCCTTGTAGGAAGTTGGAAAATATGACTTTCCTAATTTAATGGAACACAGCTGGCATCAGCTCCTCCTTTGTGTGTTTGAGTGATTGTGATCGTGATCGTGACCAGCTTCAGTAAATGGTATAACGATATTATGCCAGACTGTTAAACAAAGCCCATCTCTGGGGCCTGGGTAGCTCAGCTATTAAAGAAGCTGACTACCGCCCCTGGAGTTCATGAGTTCGAATCCAGGGCATGCTGAGTGACTCCAGCCAGGTCTTCTAAGGAACCAAATTGGCCTGGTTGCTAGGGAGGGTAGAGTCACATGGGGTAACCTCCTCACGGTTCTCGCTCTTGGTGGGGCGCGTGGTGAGTCGTGCGTGGATCCCACAGAGAATAGCGTGAAGCTTCCACACGCATTATGTCTCCGTGGTAATGTGCTCAACAAGCCACATGTTAAGATGCGCAGATTGACGGTCTCGTACGCAGAGGCAACTGAGATTCGTCCTCCGCAACCCAGATTGAGGTGAGTCACTACGCCACCACGAGGACTTAGAGCGCATTGGGAATTCCAAATTGGGGAGAAAAACAAAAAAGAAAAAAAACACATAGCCAATTTAAGTGAATTGGAAAGCATGCCAATTGGAGTTGTCGCCACTTCTGAAGAGCCAAGCCTATGTTGATTCATGTTTTATTATGAACTGTGTCGCTTTCCCTTTTTGCTTGTAGACTCTGCTCTGTTCGGGGTTTCTTTGTTTTTTCAAAGTGATTCCCTGGAGGTTTGCCATTTTGAAGGATCCATGGTCAATTTTTTTCATTCGTTGTGACAACAAACTTGTAGCTTCAGCTACTCCCACACGTGCACATAGAATCTTATTTTCTCTGTGTATGGATATGACGTCAACACGCATAGGCGAATGATGTATGTATGCAATTTCCTTCTAAATCCATCCCGATAGCTCTAAAATATTATAATATAATATCATTATTATAGGTTTATCAAAGTGTATTTGGGTAAAGTAAAAACATGATTTGGAAGATAGATTTTTGTTGCACTTTATCATTAATAACATTTTGTTATTTTGTTAACTTTTTAAAAAAAAGTTTATTTTAATATATCAATGCCTCAAAATATATTGATAAAATAATGTGCCGATCAATAAATATATAAATATTGTATCACATCACTAATAATTACTCATGTATACAAAAATGTCTTGATAAATCTGTCACTCCAAGCACAGCTGCCCTTAAAGCTGCTTACATTACTGTTTATAAAAGGGGTCCCAGGGGCCACTTTAATGATGACCAGGCCCCCACCTTCAAACAAAGCCCTGCAACCTTTCTTTAAAATCTTTAAGACTTCTTTTCCCCCCATTGGACCTATAGTACATGTTAATGTTCTTTGGGAATTCCGTCAATAACCCCAGGTGTCCACAATAGCCTGATGGAATAAACTGTGAAATTAAGTGTTATTAAGCATTTGTCTACAAACCATATTTCACCGACCAACATTAGCCATATTTGCATTTTGCGAACTAGCTACACACAGGGCAGGTTGTATTTTGTGCTAGCATATGGCCTCACTTCAACACCGTGTCACTGTGGTTTATTTGTTGATTTCAGGGGTGGCAGCAGTTTTTCAAAAGACTTCTTAAATGGAATGGAATTGCTGAGTTTGGTCAATCAATCGTCTTTTATCCCTTGGTTGTAGCTACTCCACAGCTATGAGCTAACAATGGCTGTGAGAACAGGGCGTGATGCATGGCTCATTGGAGAGGTAGAGCTTTTTATATAGGTATTATGGATCAGGGAAGGGCGTGTTATCGCACACTTTGGCTTCTGTTGCCCATCCCGACTGTTTTGGGTGGATAATGGAAAGCAACCTATTAAGGAAACAGATGGTAATACATCCATCTATTTAGTCTTCTGCATCACCAGACAATTATTGAAGAATTATGGAGGACAGCCAAAACAAACAGCAAGAGCAGGAATTGTTTGACGGCAGACATCATGTGACATGATTAGCAAAAGCAAACCATAAAACAGAGTTATATTAGTTGCCATCTTAGATGTTTCCAGTGGAATTCCTTCAAAAAAAAAATAAAAAAAAAATGTTGACATATAGCAGGAGTATGGAGATATACAATGAGTTTGGATAACATAGCTCAGACCATTTGGTCTTTGAAGAATTTGATGATGTTCATGTTCATGTTAAGATCTTTGACTTATTTACGTATACATTTATTCATTTGGTAGATGCTTTTATCCAAAGTGACTCAAAAGAGGAATATTACATCATGAGTGATTCATCTTAATGAGACAGCAGTACGAAAAGTCCTGCGTTACAAAGTTTCACTTGCATCTGCATTGCAAAACCATGCATTTTTTTACGAGTGCATGGTTGAGTGCTCATGGAAAAGATGTGTCGTTAGCCATTTTTTGAAGACAGAGAGTGAGTCTGTCTCATGGAGTTAGGAAGGTTATTCCAACAACCAGTGGTGGATTTGTAAAAGAAATTCAAGGGGGATGGTGTCGTCCAAAAAAAATTATGTACTAAAATACTTATCTCTAATACTTATGGGTCATTGACAAACAAAGGTTGTACAAGGTGTTAAAAAAATAAATCTTTTCAAAATCTAGTTTAAAACACTTGTGTCACTTGTGTCAACAAAACAGCACTAACCATCATAAACCAGCATTGACCAACATATTCATGCTGGTGTAAACATGTTTATTCAGCAGGGAAACCTTTTTTGTCTTCTGTTCAGACACAAAACTAAAAGATTCTTGGCTAAATGAGTTCTTAATCAGGAGACTTTTGTGAAGTGTGCCGGTATTGCTTTGTGTCAGTTTAGCTTTCATTGTGATGGAAGAAAAAAGTGTTTTAGACAGGCACGCTTTCCAGATGTACACTAGCAGAACATGTGCAAAAAAGCGGCCAGACAAAAGCAGACACATCCCTTGGGGAGATGAGGGCGGAGGGGGGTGTCACAAACTGTTCATCATTGGGCAGAAATGGACAGGATTCACAGATTAATAGACTGTAGAGCATTGTCTGCTGGTGATAGATTTCTCACATGAGCCATCTCTCAATTATGTAGAGGTTTTTACCTGACATTGTTCTCCCAATAGATCTGTGAATAAAATGGCTGCATCTTAGTGCGACTGTAAGACTTTGTTCAGACAGGCAGCACAAATTTGTGTTTTTGTATATTCTAATGCAAAAAATACTTGGAATCTGATGTTGATAAACCTGACATCCATATGCAATTTCAAATTTGATTAAAATCAGACTTTTTTTGAAAATCAGATCTGTTATCAAATAAATTTTGTCATCACTCAAGACGCAACCTCTATGAAGTGCACAATATTGTCTGCAGCTTTAGTGGAATATGGAAATGGATTTCATCACTTGTAAAATGACATTGCGGACGGTCAATCCTAAAGATTGGATTTAAAAATTAAATCTTATTTGTGTGCAGTGTGAACAAAGCCTAAATCATTTGATATTCATATTGCCATTCAACTCTCTGAAGCATCTATTTATGGTCACTTGTGTAGATGTTTGTTAAATTAAGCTGTTGAGGTCACATTGACATTTGATGTTTTCAGTGGCTTTTCAACCTTCTTTGAGACATTTTTCTCTTTACATGCCTCCCTCACAGCACTATCTCAGGCAAAGCGAATTATCCAATAGTGTGATTTATTTATTTTTTTTGTTTAATTTCCAGAAAAGACCTTGAGGTCTCAGATTGTCAAATTCTGCTTCTTGTGTGGTGTGTGGTGAATGCAGCTGGAGACATGGGTGCCATTAGCATTAGCTTTAGTAGGCTGGCAGCTTGTAGCTCCTTTGGGGATAAAGCTGTGACCTCTTCCCGCTCTGCTTTGAAAGTGCCATAGCTTGTGGTATTGACATCAGTGTCATGTCCAATCAGTGGCTGAGACTGGATCATGCAGAGCTACGAGTCTGGACTTGCCAGCTTTCATTTCTAAGTAATTTCTGATTTTGTGGGTGGTGGGGGTTTATCTCCGGAGACCCCAATGCCTCGGTCCTAATTAATTGCCTTATGGCAGGGGTATTCCTTTGACATGTCGTCAGTACTTGCGTGTGGCTTCACATGTGGTCTTCAGAGCTCTGTATTATCCTGCATTGCAGCTGACATTAGAAGCGACCCCTCAAGCTGGTTTAATAGGCAATGAAAAGAAAATGTTTCTATGGCTTTATGCAAATAAATGCTCATATGTCAATGTATTGTTTGTGTTTTTCATATCTTCTCCTCATGTGTTTTATCTCTAGATCAGCATCTTGGAAAGGCAGATATTTGATTTCCTCGGATATCAGTGGGCTCCTATTCTCACAAACTTCATCCACATCATCACAGTGATTCTAGGCCTCTTTGGGACAGTACAGTTCAGACCGCGATATGTTACTGGGGTGAGTTTCCACATCTTTTAATGTTAAATATACTGTATAACGGCTTGACAGCCCAACATTCTAACGACCACTGACGAGGAAAACAGCTAAAACCATGTGTCTTGTGCCAACAATTATGTGTCATGCATGTTTTTTAAACTATACATCATCACTCCTAACACAATTCTGTTCGAATGATGTTAGCTATTAAGATACATCAGATATTTACATTTTATATACACAGATTACTTAAATCATTTAGAGCCTAATGAAGTGTTTATTTTGTTGGATATATTTTTTACTTATGTATTATATCCTTATTTGCAGTGCTTTTGAGATTTAGAGTTTATAATAATAATAATACTAGTCAACAACATCAGACTTAAATGTGGCTTAATGTGAAATTTAGCATTATGGTAAGTTTGATTTAAAAAAAAAAAAAACTAAAAAAAGTTTTTGGTTCTTTTTTAGAAAAATTTAACTATATTGTGATATATACTGTATATTGTTTATATATATATACTGTATATAAACTCATAAATGGATTCAACAACTAAGACATAAACTTTTCAGAGACATGTAACTAACAGAAATGGAATAATGTGTCCCCAAACAAAGGGGGGTTCAAAATCAAAAGTAACAGTCAGTATCTGGTGTGGCCACCAGCTTCATTAAGTACTGCAGTGCATCTCCTCCTCATGGACTGCACCAGATTTGCCAGTTCTTGCTGTGAGATGTTACCCCACTCTTCCACCAAGGCACTTGCAATTTCCCGAACATTTCTGGGGAGAATGGCCCTAGCCCTCACCCTCCAATCCAACAGGTCCCAGACTCCATGGCCATGTCAGAACACATAAATATTCCTGTCTTGCAGGAAATCATGCACAGAACAAGCAGTATTGCTGGTGGCATTGTCATGCTGGAGAGTCACATCATGATGAGCCTGCAGGAAGTGTACCACATGAGGGAGGATGATGTCTTCCCTGTAACGCACAACATTGAGATTGTCTGAAATGACAACAAGCTCAGTCCGAGGATGCTGTGACACCGCCCCAGACCATGACGGACCCTACACCTCCAAATCCCGCTCCAGAGTACAGGCCTCGGTGTAATGCTCATTTCTTCGATGATAAATGTGAGTCAACCATCAACCCTTGTGAGACAAACCTGCAACTCGTCAGTGAAGAGCACATTTTGCCAGCCCTGTCTTGTCCAGCAAAGGTGGGTTTGTGCTCATAGGCGACGTTGTTGCCGGTGATGTCTGGTAAGGACCTGCCTTACAACAGGCCTACAAACCCTCAGTCCAGCCTCTCTCAGCCTATTGCGGACAGTCTGAGCACTGATGGAGGGATTCCTGGTGTAACTCGGGCAGTTGTTGTTGCCATCCTGTACCTGTCACGCAGGTGTGATATTCGGATATACCGATCCTGTGCAGGTGTTGTTACACATGGTCTGCCACTGCGAGGATGATCATCTGTCCTTCCTGTCTCCCTGTAGTGCTGTCTCAGGCATCTCACAGTACGGACATTGCCATTTATTTCCCTGGCTACATCTGCAGTCCTCATGCCGCCATGCAGCATACCTAAGGCACGTTCACGTACGTAGATGAGCAGAGACCCTGTGCATCTTTCTATTGGTGTTTTTCAGAGTCAGTAGAAAGGTCTCTTTACTGTCCTAAGTTTTTATGACTATGACATTAATTGCCTACTGTCTGTGAGCTATTAGTGTCTTAATGACCGTTCCACAGGTGCATGTTCATACATTTTTTATGGTTCCTTGAACAAGCATGGGAAACATTGTTTAAACCCTTTAAAATAAAGATCTGCAAAGTATTTGGAATTTTACAAAATTATCTTTAAAATACAATGTCCTGAAAAGGGAATGTTTCTTTTTCCAAACTAATCTGTTTTTTGTTTAAAAACGTAATTTTCTGTTAAAAATGTCATTGTTTTCCAAAGTATGCTGTAATGGAGAGTTGTCATTTACCACATTAAGCACGTATGAGATCAGACCAAAAATTTATAATTTGAATAATTTTTGTGACCATGTCACACAACTGAGATGAAACAGATCGCCTTTTTAGTGTTTAGTTTAGCCTCCCTTTGGAATAAACAACGTTCAATTTCTCAGTCAGCAGCAATGGCCAGCCAGAGAGAGAGAGAGAGTCTCCTACGGAGATAAATTGCTCACATTTGAACATTACTCTTGCTTATATCCGTTTTGGGGATGATGTCAGGCCAGATACATTTTTATTCTAATTCAACTTGGCATGTTCCAGTGGCTGGCAAAGGACCAAATGAGGTTCCACTAAACTAAATCTTCTCATGACAACATGTCAGATTTCAAGATGGCAAAATTCCTCCTTGCGCTACACCAGTCTCAATGGTCTGGTGAGCTCAGCTTGCTTACACACGTTCTTTGGAGAAAGGTTAGGCCAAAACAGGCATCTCAATGATATGTTCATAATCTCCTCCCAAGTTGGATTATGAAGCCCAGTTGAAGTCAATGTCTCTGTCTAGACCCCCTTCCAGCCCCAGAAGTGAAGGAGGTTCACCTTGTTATTCATCAGTGTGTGGGAAGTATGTCATGTCAAGATATGTCAACCATGCTCTAGTTGGAAGACAGGCATGATGTGTTGATCTTTGCCCCCCAGCCTGAGGCATGCATATAAGACTGCATATCTCTAAATAAAGCACAACTTCCCTGTTTCTGACACCGCTGAAGCCAGTCTCTACTCTTGTTCAAGGTCAGCCTTTATAAATGTCTGCAATGATGCCCTATCTGAGTAGATAATATCTGCTCGACTACATATCAGGCAACAAATCATTCTTATGTGAGACTTTTAAGGAGCCACCCGGGAGTGTGTGCACTATGAATTATTTGAACTGATGAGATTTTTAGATGGGAGGTTTCTTATCTAGCTTAATTGGTCAACTACTTCACCAGAAAGACCATTCTGGTTGACCATCATCTTTTGATGGTATACCAGCATTAGCTAGAATAAAGCAGTATGTACCAGCGTGGAAATTCTCCATGCTACATAACTTAACCAGCAAGACTTCCTTGGTAAAACATCCTCACAGAAGACCGTTCTGGTTGACCATTTTTTGCTGGTAAACCAGCAATAGCTACCATAAACCTTCAGTGACTAGTATGGAAATTCTCCAGACTTAACTAGCTTCAACTGAAACAGGCTAGTTGACCACCATTTTTTGCTGGTGTATATCATGACTATGTTTATCCACCAGCTTGACCAGCCCCAAACCAGCATCAACCAGCATGGACCAAAATGACAATGATCCTTGCTTCTTAATTAGCTTAACCGGCAAGACTTCCTTTGTCAACCATAATTCTTTGCTGGTTTTACAGCATTGCTATGGTGCTTCACCAGCTAGACCAACATTAAAACAGCATAAACCAGCATAAAAATTCATGAAGGCCTTAGCTGTTCTCTTCAGTAGGTTTAATGAAGATGTTGAAAGATGCAACCAAATTGTACATTTGTAAAGTGAGGTTGTAGTGTCTTTGCGAAGCCTAATTTTTATGAAAGCTAAGTTCATATTGATCAATCTATTAGCAGGACTTTTCAAGAGCTACTCAAAATGCACATCGTTAACTGCTCATTTTCAAGCGCCAAAGGCCATGATTTTCTGCTTGACTCCCATCAAGTAATTCAAATTGATTTTGCATTTCCCCTTGCTCAGTATTTCATTTGCACTCACCTGTATCACTTTGAATTAGATCAGATAAGTGTTATTTTATCTAAAGATCACTGCTTGCTTAACAAACCTCAGATTTCTCATGTGGTGCTACCACTCACATTTTAATCAGCAAAAACACTCTACAAGCTGGTAATGCTTGTCAACTAATACAGCATCCTGCACTATTTCCCTCATCTTTTAACAAATTTGTTTAACTTATTGTCAGTTTGCTTCATTCCCTAATGATGCGAAACAGAATCAGACCTATGTTTATTTAACCAAATTGTGCTTCATTTTCAGCGATACCCTACTGTGCAACCAGCGATTTAGCTGGGGCAATCTGTCTCATTGTTTTTTAATCACACAATGCTATTTCGATAAGCATTAGTGCATGAACCAGTGAGCAAGCCACCCTCGGTAAATCCCGCACAGGGTTCCTGCTTCCTTGGAGAAATACAGTCAGCCCTCACTGCTTTTTTGGCAGATTCCAGATCTGTGGAGGCAGAATGTTTTAAGGAACACACATCAGATAATTAATTACAGAGAAAATCTCCCACTTACACATTTACAGGCCATTTAATCATGCATATGCAAATGTGTTTGGTTAGTTGGTTATTGTGGTTTGAGATTGATCTCTCAATCACCTGCTTCCTGTCTCTCTCATTCACAGTATGCAGTCTGGTTGGTTCTCTGGGTCGCCTGGAATGTCTTCATCATCTGTTTCTATTTGGAAGTGGGTGACCTTTCAAAGGTAATGGCTGATTTCGTACTTGTTTTACAGTGAATTATCTCTCATACTGAGTATCAGTGGGGGTTTTATGTGTGTGTGTGTGTGTTTAAGAGTCTAAGCTCTTTAAGCGTGTTATTTTGGTTGTTTAAAAGTGGCCTTTTAATATATGTCACAGATTGTCAGCTGTAATTGAGGCTTTAGTAATGAGGTTGGGAAAGACAGTATTAGTCCTTTTCTCAGTGATGCAAGGTCACAACTGGGTCTGAGAATCTATCCAGTGTTGGCAGAAGTGCTTGGACAGAGAGTTTAAGCTATGGACTTACTGTATGGACAAGCCGAAGTTTAATAATTGGATTAGTGGTTTGATCAAATCCCTCACCTTAAATTTGGATGATATTTACAGTGATGCTTGCCTTCGCATTAGCCATTGACTATGTAATTGAGTTTAGTCAGGGTGGTCGCCCTTTAAAATGTATTTGCAAATGAAAATGAGGCTGTGAGGGATAGAACCCATTCCATTCAGTGGGTTAAGTTGGAAATACTGTATGTATTAAAAAAAAAATGGACTGGATGAAAACTCAGTAAACATTTAGATTGGACAACCTAATGAACAGACCCTACAGTCCATTGTCCATTCCTTACAGTCTTGTTTTCTCTCAAATTAAATATGCTGTAATAGCAATGCATTGACCACCACTCAGAACACCTTAGCAACTGTATAGAAATGGCCTGGCAACAACCCACAACACCAGTGCTGAGTTTTTCTCTGGCAAGCACAACTCATATTGTCATTAGTATGTTCAGATGTACAATTTACAATGTACAAATCCTTTTTTTTTTTTTAAATAGATGCTGATTGTTAAGATCTCATACATTCAGCTCTATCAGAAAGACTTGCAGGCTTGGTAAAGATGAAACAACATTTATTTGATGAAATATTGAACCACAGAATATATTTTCTCTTTTGGCGTAAGCCCCATCTGGCTGTCCGATGAAATTGCTTCTCGAACTGTCAGATACTGCCAGAGATAGGAGGCACAGGGCATAGAATCTGCCCCTGTGCAGCATGGGACTCAACTGGTGGTGGTTGGGAGGTGGAGGATGCCATGTTGACACACTGAAACACAAAAGAGGTAAATTGAAAGCAGGATTTTAAAGCAATGGCTGATGTATGATTGGCTAAGATAATGGCGTGATGATGTATGCTTATGCTTACATTTCTATCAGAAAGACTGGTAAAGTTGACATGACATTTATTTGATGAAATGATATTGAACCACAGATTATATTTTCTCTTTTGGCGTAAGCCACGTGGTAAGAACCGTGGAGGTGTGGGGCAGAAGGAGCTGGAGATTATAGATATCATTATGCTACTACCGCACCCCGAGTTGTCCATTTTGGAGTGTTTAAAAAAAAACAAAAGTCGATGAAACTCCTGAAAACAAAATAAAGTGTCAGCGATTGGATTGAAAAAAATCCTGGAATGTGCTCATCTGAGAGAATGAAGTGCAGTTTATGCCATATCAGATGTCTCAGTAGATGCATAATGAGCCTGGAGGAGGACTGGCCTTAAAGATGATAGTGATGGCAGCAGTGTTGTTGCAAAAATGACAACACGTTTGCGTGCCCAGAGGGGAGCCCATAATACGCTGGTGATGGGTAAATTCTGAAGATATGGATGAAGGTGAGCTGAGCCAGAGAGTGAGAAATTCCTCTGGCTATTTCCCTGTGAACCATGTTCCTATAAAGTAGCCTCCAAGACCTATGGAGGGCACTCGTCGGTGAAAAATGACATGCTGTCTGAGGTTTCAGGGTTTTTGTTATGGAAAAGGAAAATTCCGTTCCAATTATTCGGTAACGGGGACAAAAACTGGAGGTCCGATTGACAGCCATTGTCAATAGATACGTTGTCAGAGAGTTATCAACGGAAAGGGATAGCATGAGGAGGCAAGAGATCGAGTGGCCTTGATGGATGATGCCCATGGCAAAATAAGGTGACCCAAAGGGACAGGAGATCGCATATGGAAACTGAAACTGATGGGAGGAAGGAACTACAAACTAATGATCTGTCTAATTTATAGAGCGCTTGCATCTTGGGGGAATCAAGCATGATGCCAGAAAATACGAGAAGCGTAAAGGAGCTTAATAGTGAGATGGAATGCCCAGCTTGTGAGAAAACTTGTTTAAACCTCCAAAGTGGTGCTGTTAGTTGCACAGGAAAAGAGGAGCAGAGAATCTGAGCAGGTGTGTATGGACGGGAATGCAGTATAAGCCTTCCGACAGAATTAAATGTGCAGACCACTTCTACAACCCACTGTGAGCTGGACAGTGAAGTAAAATTTGCCACATGATGCCGAAATGTGCCGGTCAGGAGGGTTCTGTGCCCAGCCTTGGATGGGTTTGAAGTATGTAGATGGAAAAGATGTGATGTTTGAAGCCGTAGCTCCTGATAAAGCCCGTAAAACCCAGCAACAAGATGCATTGTCCATGACATTTTAAAGCTTCAGTCGACTGAATATTCGGTATCTGCTTTGCAAGAAGCACTAATGTGGCACAAGCCTTTATTACCTCACTGTAAATATATTGATGGAGCAGAGAGCAAAATACATTGGTAACTAAAAATAAAATAAATGCCTTTAGACAAACGTAGTTATAGAACTAACGTAGAAAACATTTCTACATAAAATTAACTGTAGCGGAATTGAAATAAGGAGCTTTGGAATTTTGAACACTGTGAAAAAACTAATCCGGCACTGGTTTTATCCAATGAGTTAACGAAACCTTACTTACTTGCTACTAAATGTAACCCCAACCATGAGCACATTAAAAGTGAATGGAGCAAAGACATCCATCGTCAACCGCTTATCCTGAGTACAGGGTCGCGGGGGGCTGGAGCCTATCCCAGCTAACATTGGGCGAAAGGCGGGGTACACCCTGGACAGATCGCCAGTCCATCGCAGGGCCACACATAGACAAACAACCACTCACATCCACACCTAGGGCAATTTTTGGAGACATCAATGAACCTAGCCTGCATGTCTTTGGATGGTGGGAGGAAGCCAGACACGCAGACACGGGGAGAACATGCAAACTCCACACAGAAAGGCCAGGGGATCCGGGATTTGAACCCACGACCTTCTTGTTGTGAAGCGACAGTGCTAACCACTGCAAAGACAGTGATGCTTAAAATAAAAATGTAATGTAGTTAGGCTAATATAGTTGTGAAACTCGTAATGACCTTTGAATTTTGGAACATTTATTAAGCCCCAGTGCTTAGAAAGTCACCTTTGATTGAAACATGTTACGGGCAGTGATAAAAGAATAAATGATTTACGGAGATCCATATAATACATATCTCTGCATGTAATGATGCCTGAAGGAGTAATGCAACATAAACATAAATGTGGAATAGGAATTAGACTCCTGGTTTGACTTGATTATATAAAGCAGCAAAATGCAGCGCTGTTTTTGAAATGCGCTGTTGAAATACGGAAATGTAATGAGCGGAGCCTACCGCTACATTCAGAGCCATGCAACAACAAGTGGAGCTTCCTTATTTGGAGAACACATAAGTAGACGTATGAAGTAAGATACACTTTGTGCTTTAACGTACGATAGGAGTGACCAACAAAACAAGACATCATCTTAACTGAATGGAGTAATAAGACCCTGTATGGTAAGTACTATTGCATGGTGACATACATGAATGATAGAACATGATTTTCCGATAGGGGTACATTCGGGCATGCAACACAGTGAATGAATCAGCATTGTGAACCTTAAACTCAGTTACCCGAATGGCGCAGACATCATGCTATGAAACATGTGATCGCCTACTGTGAACTATGAGAACCGAATGCTCTATTTAAATGAAATATTGCTGCTTGAATTTGATACTGATGCCAACGAGGGTTATGATGGACAGACAACATTGGCAGCAGAAAGTCTAAAACCCTAAACCATCCTCTAAATGCATTTGATGATTAAGAACTTAGTGTATTTCGGATGGGAATCATCTGCAGCCTTGATGTGATGATTTTTGACAGACTTGGTTAGGAGCACGCACCTTCCAGCACTGGTCGTGCATTCCAGTTGCTGTAGATGTGGTGGCTTGATTAAGGAAGGTCTCATACGTGACTGAGATGCTGCCCATGTTTTGATGTGGGGCAGAAAGTTGAGATGGAAGGCGGGCTTCTCAAGATGTTATATAGGAAAATATATAGGAAAAATAGATGTTAGACTGAATGTTAGACTTTCCACCATTACTTATCTTTTTTCATACAGTGAAAGTTAAATGTGACTTGAGGCTAATATTCTGACTAACATCTTCTTTTGTGTTCCATGGAAGAAAGATTTCTTAGTATTACATTAGTTAATTTTTGGCTGGACTATAACTTTAATATAAGATGTAATCTGGTAGACGTAAAGGCTATAGTGTATCGCTTATGATAAATACACATCGTGTTAGCGGTAGATGTCTGTACGTCTTTCCTTAGGGATAGATCTGTAATGGAGATTGATTCTTTAATCTTTAAATCTCCTAGTAATGTCTGGCAGTCAGTCTAGTTTTCAGGTTGATATGTCATTAATGTGTAATCTTATCAAGAATCTCAGATGACAGAATGAACATCTCACTGTTGGTGCTTTCAAGCTATGATGTCAATGATGTCATATGGATCGCATCATTTCACTGTTGTTGTCGCTTTTAAAAATCTAGATATATCACATAAAGGTTTTTGGGTTTCACATTTGTAAAGTCACAGTTTACTGGTTCGGGAGACTTAAAATCATTATTTTAGATTAGATTCCTAGCGTTGTTTTACAACTTTTATTTTATTTTATAGTTTCATTTCATTATTTTGTTACTTTTTAATCAAAGGTATAATAGCTGGCACCTTACTGCACAGTACACATTGAACTTTATATTCCTAACTTTTTTTCCCAAATAGTAAGAGAAAAATAGGGATTATTCCACAAGAAAAATGTCAAACATTGTTGTCACATGACCTCATGTTACATGTGTGTGGTGTCCAGTTCAATTTTTTGCAAAAACAAAAATACAAATATATATAAAATAATAATAATAATAAAAAAAGGTGAAAATAGAGATTAAAATTGTGGCTGTGCTTTAGATTAATTTGTCACACAAAACTGAAGGCATCGTTCTCCCCACCTTTACTGTCCATGCTGAAGAAATACAAAAAATCTTAAACCAGCCTAAGATATTTTGCTGGTCTTAGCTGGTTATCCAGCCTGGTCAGGCTGGTCTTTTTGCTTGGTGTTGATGAGTTTTGACCACTTTTCAGTTAGTACAGAAGAAAGACACACTTTAAAATAGCTAAATCTGTAAATCTGTTTAGGCTGGGTTAAATATTTATTTCATCAGGGGTTTTACCTGAAAGACTTTGCCTCTTCATTTAAAAGAATATTCAGGGTTCCATACAAGATACGCTCAATCGCTAAAACCCTAACACCCTAAAACAACTGCAAAAACAAAATTTTAAACAGCTTACAGCTGTTTACAGCTTAAACAATACACAAGTTTTAGAAGGGCTTTTATAAAATCATAAGCTTCACATTTCCACCTTTAAACCCTCCTAAAATTGGCACCTTTCACTTCTATTGTAAGAGACATGAATTGTAATTTTGCAATATATGTAGGAAATTATGACCACTCACATTAAAATGAAGACTCCAGTCATATCAGTAACCTTTTAAAATCTATTTTGTTCTACATGGAGAGGGTCCGCACATGGGGGCTGCCATTTTAGAATCAAATGACCAGCCGAATACTACTCGCTTAATCTCAGTAACCGTCCTGGTATTTGACACTTTCACTAATTGAGTGAAGTTATCATGGCTGATTGTGAATACTACATTTCTAGAATGGCATCTGAAACTGAAAACTATTGATTTTAAAAGATGCTGCATCCAAGCAGCTATGTGTCTGTGTACGTCCAAGTTGACACAAAGAAAAAAGTTACTGAGTGTACCTTTAACTTATATTGAACCCAGAATATTCCTTTAAGGCTAATTTTAATTACTTAGATTTTTCCGTAAAATATTGTACTGCTGCATTGAGATCATGTTTACTCACAACACAAGTAACAAGATGCTACCCACAAAGAGAAGCCAGTTCAGTGTGACACATTTGTTGCATGCTGTTGGTCCACTGGATTGGTCGTCATTGTGTGCCTTTCTGAAGCTCATCGCAAGAGGGGCTGGCAACCTGTCACAGCTACAGCTTTGAGGAAAAAATTGAGAGCCTCCACAAACCTCTTGAGAGTCTTTCCCCGGGTCTTCATAGCCATTCAACGCCCTCTTAGTTTTTTAACTGAAGAATTCACACAGCTTCACATCCCACAAGGGATCTTGTCACTCATTGTCAGCTGGAGAAGAAAGTCACTTCTCTATCCTTGATGTCTCCCTTGGTCTCTGAATAGAGTGAACTTGAAGCAGCAAACAAATTGAGTCACAGTCCTGCAGTGCAAAATCCGCTCTCTGGTTTTTCAGCCTTTTGCTACTTTAATTAGTATAAAAACATTGTAGGATATTGGTTAGGGAGTCCAATCGAGGGTTATTATAGTTTTTTATTATTTTTATGTATTTATTAATTTGATGTTTCAATCTAGTGTAGTTTTTGTTAGTATTCAATCTATGTATGTATCAGTTTTATTTTCTATTTAATTTCACAATTTTTGGTTACACTTTATATTAGTTGACCTTAAATGCTATGTACTAACATTAATTAAATACATACAAGTCTATGTTTTATTTACTGTGTAACTACATGTTGTCCTTGAAAATTCCCACATTTGTTGCTACTGAGGTTGAGGTACGGGTAGGTTTAGGAGTAAGGATAGGGTTAGGATTAGGGGTTAGAGAAAGGTTTTGGGGTAAGGATTGGATTAGGGTTATGGGTAAAATTAACAGTGTAAATACAAATATAATTAAATGTAGGTAATTTAATTGTAATTACAATGCAACAACATGTATAATAAGTAGTTAAGGTCACCTAACATAAAGTGGGTCCCAAGTTTCTTGTGGATATTTTTATATTTTATTTGAGTTAGTTTTAGTTTCACAAAAATGTATTTAGATTAGTTTCAGGAAAAACCAGGCACTTCTTCCATTGGATCCAGTATCAGGTTCATATTATTGGCATTGGCATGGAACCATGATTAAAGCCACCGTGCATTCCCACCTTTCTCTTTGGCTTTCAAGGTCGGGGCTTGGATCCAGAATGGTTTTCTGGATTTCAGTTTGGGGACATGGTGCTGTTGCAAAGTCCTTGTTGATTGCAAATTAGTGTTTGCCAGGTTGTATTCGCGGATGGTGGCAGAGTCATTGCAAATGTTGGCTGGCACAATGTTGGCAAGGACTGGCAACCATGGTGTCAGGTGGTAAGTCTTGGAGACCAGCTGGTCGACCAGTTAAACCAAATAAACACCAGCTTTACTGCTGAAAGAAAAGTGTTTAAACTAGCCTAAAGTGGCTGGGTGGTCTTTCCTTCTTTAAGCTGGTCTCCTAGCCTGGCCAAGCTGGTGTTTAGCTGGTTTAGATAGTTGGCAAAATGACCAGCTGACATGTACCCCGATGCCCTCTTAAACCAGCAAAACAAACCGACTAACCACCTGGTTAAAAAACTGATCAGCAAGGTTAAAGACAGTCTTGGCCAGCTTGGCAGCTAAAACCAGCAAGCCACCTCAGACTGATTTAAGCTATTTTCTTTTTCTTTTCAGCATAGCCTAAAAAAATCTTAATGTATGAATATTCACTAAGTTATCGTCTGTCCCAAACCTCCCTATATCTCGAAGGCAGTCCACATGTGCATGTTTGAAATGGGATTTGGGAGCCATTACTTGAGGATGGTGGTATTGAGCAAAAGTGACAGCAGAGAAACTGAAGAGGTGGCCAAAGTAAATACTATAGCAGCCTCCATCAAGTTTTCTAGTTTATAAGCAAACACAGGCAGTCTGGCAGAGAAAAGAGTTGCCTACTGCACTTTGCTTTGCAATCTGAATCACATTTCCACCCTCATCCTCAACACCATATCCTTGAGGGCAGAATGCATGCTTTCCTTAGAGTTTAAGGAATGTTTCATAAGCATTGTGTAGTCTGACTATCTGTTCTGATATTGGCTACTTAGTGTGGTTTGTGCAAAGGTGCAAAGTCCTTTTGGTAAGAAAGAATCTGGTAGGAACAAAAATGAGAGCTAACAACCTAACTGAAAAAACAAACAACCTAAGGTGGTTCACTGGTCTCCCAGTGGTCTTGTCTGTTTTGTTGGATTTAGAGGGCACTTGTCAGCTGTTCAGACCAGCTGGCCATGTTGAAGACCATCTTAAACCAGTTTAGACCAGCAAACCACCTTAGGCCGATTTACTCTGTATTTTCCGTAAGGGTAGCATTAATGTTTATATTTCTGATGAGATTTTATTGTTACTGTTTGGTGCTTGGTTAGTGCTTAGTGATTGGAGATCTGAGCTGGTAACTGAAAGGGTGTTGGCTCAAATTCGAGGATCAATGAACTATCACCATTTTACCCTTGAGCAAGATTCCCCACATTGCTCTAGAGGGAATGTCCCTGTAATAAGTGTACTGTACTGTGAGTTGCTTTGGATTATAGTGTCTACTGAATGAATAGTAATTATTAGAACTGTGACCTAGCAGTTAGTGCCACGGTGGGGATATATTATAGCTAAAAATAAAGTAAATCTTGATATTTTATTAGCATTTTAATGATATTTGATATATATCTCAATATGTTTGCTTTAAAATTCCACTCCTTAGCTTCACACAGTAGGTTTACATGCACTTTAACAGTTTGAATTCAGTTAATCTTTTTTAAAATGTCATATAAACGCTTTTGCCTAACTGAAATCATACCGTCCGATTTTTGCATTGTCAGACTAACGGTCCTTCATAAAGCGATTGTAGCTTGGATTAATCCATTGATTGTGCCACAACCCAGATAGCACACATACATCTCTGAGATGTCTGTTTTAGATCATTTTATCTTGAAAGCATCACAATCTAATAAATTTATTTATTTGAACAGTACCTCACCAACTCAAGCGACTCAAATATTTGATTACGCATTGTGTCATGTATACTTGGATAAAAACATAAAAAAATAACTGTTGCTCGACTAAACAAAAAACTGCTGAATCATAATTGCACATGTAAACGTATCAAATGTGATTAGCTATGTATATGAATACTTAAGCTACAGTAAACTATGATTACATTTTCAGATACGAGTAAACAAGCTATAGTTTCAAAGTAGCTTCCCCACTAGCGCAGATGTAGTTGTTGGGTGTGCCGTCCACACTGAACACATTTGAGGCACAGTTCATCAAGTGTTCATCTTTATTTTCTAAACTTTTCAAGAAGCAAATTCCCAAAACATTCACCGAGTTGCCCGGTAGCATGAATTCTTATTTGTTTCATTGCTATTTCATTGCTGTAGAGCCAGTAATATTATTATTATTTTATTTGTATTTTTTTAAAGCAACTTAATTCATATAACTCTGTTGCCAAGGGTTTATTTCCCACCTCACAAGGAAGGCAGCTTAAAATATATAGCCCTGTCAACATACTCAGAGCCATCATATACAGTAAAATGTAAGAAGTCAGGGAAGACTGTCAGGGACTGAGAGTGATTAGGTGATTTATAGTCAATTTTACTGGGAGCTTGTGGGGAAAAGCTGGGCCTGTCAGCCCTGACTCCTCAAAACAAAAGACTTGGAGCACATGCACTGGCTCAATAAGGCAATCATTTCCCATCAGGACATATCACTGCCACTTGGCCATGGAGAGGAGATGCTTGGGACGGTATGAGGAGGACTGGTGAATCAGTGCAACACCTGTGTGTGGCTGTTCAGTCTTTGGCTGACTGTAGCTCACAGAGATTATTGTTTGCCTCTCAAAATACAGTGTGTGACCGCAGCACAATTTTTGCCCTAATAAGATAAGAAAATGGCATGGTCTGTGGGTTTGACAGGACTAACTTCTTTTGTTTCTGCATTTAAGAGCGAAAAACCATTGGCTTGTTTGAATGGGAATGACAAAGAATGACAAAGGTGCTTATCTATGAATGTAATAGATTTTTTTATGCGGAACATAAAAACAGTTTTGCGAGTTTTATTCTCCTATAAAATTGTTTTAGTTGTATTACAGTTGAGCTGCTTTCCAAAGCACTCTTGTTATATTGATTATTTATATATAAAAACACACACACACACACACACACACAAGGCATAATATAATTGCATTTAAACTGACTGATCTCAGTTCAGGAGAATCTATGCTTTGGGTAAAGGGTTAACATTTCGATGCACTGAGTTATGTGACCAAACAACATGACGTCAAACACAGCAGAGTTTGTGTTTTGTTGAAAAGGCAACAAAACTACATCTGTTAAGAAAATAAATGACGTTTTTACATTGAAACTACGGATGCACCGATACGATACCTGGATCGGTATCAGCTCCGATACTGAAGCTTTTAGACTGTTTGTGTATCGGTCCGACGAGCCAGATCCAAATCTGAAATACTGTGAACTTGCCTACAAACAGACAGACTTACAGGACTTCCTGGAGAGCTCACAATGTCAAAATAAAACATGAGGGTTTAAAAGTTAAAAGTGCACGATTGAGATATATTACTATATATTACTATTTTAATATATTATTATTAGCATTTGTTTACAATGACAGTGACAATTATCCTATTTATAAATATCCTATTTTTACGGTTCATTATCACATTAAGAATCAATGGATGCATCAGAGGTTAGGATGAAAATACGGTGCATTTTAAACTTTTCTGAGACCAGTGCAGACAGACAGTACACTGGAGGTTAAGTCATTCACTAAATAGGGAGCGAAGAAGCATCCTATTGCTCACCATGCAGATAAGTGCATTAAATCCAAACCTCGTGTTTAAAGTTCAGTTTCAGGCTGAAGATCAGCATGTTTGGGAAGACATCGGACAATGGTAATCAGTACATACATTTAGAACTAATAATGTATAATTTTTTTTTAACATGGTTGGCAGGGATTGGATGATGCTGGCCAATACTTTGAATGAAAATAATTTATGCTAATTTCTGATGTAATGTCTGTAAAGTTTGTAACATGAGACACTCCTGGAAACATAATAAAAAAATTTGTCTGATTTTCTATATCTATTTCACAACATAGTTACACTGTATGTGGACATACATTTTTTTAGGAAAACTATTTGATCAAAAACATTTTTTTGCATGTTTCTTAGGGGCTACTAGTTACAAATCAAAAGGCGTATGGAAAATGCACACAGCAGTCACGCTCGGGTGTCAGGAGGTTAAAAAAATGGCAGTCATGCGTCTAATTAAAAAAAAAAAACATTCAAAACAAAAAGAGAGGGCAAAGTAAACTGCTAAACTGCAATTAGCCACATACCTTTTTATCTTACTAGCCTTTTTCTGCCAACGTGAAGTCAAATGTATTCAGCATTTCTCTACCGCTTGAGATGAACATAATCCTTGTGTCCTTCTCCTCTAGAAGACGGCAACGCAAGGCTGTTCTAAAGCGATTCTGAAGTGAGAAGATTCTCACTGTGGGCATGCGAGACAGGAATAATGCAGGCTGCTTTTGCCATTGTACATCCCGCTGTAGTCGTGGATAGGGACTTCGCAAGCTGTCTGGAAAGTTTAAACATCCATGGCAGAGAAAAGCTCTCATTATTGGGATGGGTAGGTTGTACACTTGTGGCATCAACTAAAGGATGCACTAGCTGTGGGTGGTACGAGCTGTTTGTCCGACTAGGGATGAGAATTATAAGGAATTTAACGATTCCACTTCTAATTCATTTGTCTTTGCGATTACGGTCCCTTGACAGTTTCGTTAAAGACTCTCTTTGTAGTTTTGAGGAAGCAATATTTGGAAATAAAATATGAAATTCTTATTGTATTCATTGCCTTTTACATCATTTCAAATTTCATCAAAACAGATATAATATATCAGAAATAAATGTAGTGCAATTAAAGACTTTTCACAGTGTGCTTAACTCTGGGTTATCATTTACACCATTCTCCAGCCACTGTATTTCATACCATGGTCAGAATATTTAGGTACAACGTTTCATCCGCACCGATGGAAAAAAACACAGTCATGAACTGTAACGGAACTGAAAGACATAAAAATAATATGGTTCCAGGATTTTAAAAAAATATGGAAAACAGTTCTGAATGAGAACCGGTTCTCGGTTCCCAACCCTATGTTCAACCAATGATCGATGAGGGCAGTGTTCGGTAAACCTATTTGAAGACAACCGTTACTTTTGCAATTCCTTTTAGTGATGCTAGTGGCACAGAAACATGCAACCATCCAGCTCTGCAACAATGATTCTTTTGAAATGCCACCTTCTGAAATAATAATAGATTTTCTGCCAGCATGTATTTATTTATCTGTTGAAGCTTTTTCTCATGCTAGAGGGTTCGTTTTGTGAAATTATAAATCAGCAGGGTTAAGGGCATGTTGTTGGAGCAGTTCTAGGTTAATGTCTCTGATGTGCATTGAGCTCCAAGGCTTCCAGTGTTATTAAAAATGACAATGAGAGTTCTCCTTCCAGTGTGCCATTAAGATTGGAGTGACATTAATGCGCCATTCAGACAATTTTCTACATGTGCAGGGGGTCCTACCTCTGTCTCCGGGAAGGAGTTCTCCATTTTCCACTCTGTTAGTTCAACTGTTCAAACTACAGTTAGAATGGGATGCTGGTATTTGCACTGAAATACCACGGGCAAAAGCGGTGCATCTGTTAGTGAATTTGCCCCACTGTGTTGGGCAATTTTTAAAGTAACATTACGGGTTTAATATAAGTTAAGCTCTAGCGACAGCATTTGTGGCATAATGATGATTACCGAATTTTTGACTCGTCCCTCCTTTTTAAAAATAAATCAATAAAAATGAAGTTACAGTGAGGCACTTAAAGGCAAAAAAGTGAAGCTTATAATCTTATAAAAGCATTTATTCTTCTGTTAAAACTTCTGCATTATTTGAGCTGTAAAATAGTTTCAATTGTAATTTTTACAGTCATTTTAGGGTTTGTAGACATTACATTGTCATGGCAAAGAAGTTTTAAAATTGGCTATAACTGAACAAAGAAAAGGTTAGTGAGGGATTTTATCACACTAAATCATGGTAAATTAGGGGTGTGCAGAGAAGCCATTGTCTGTATTTGTATCTGTATCTGTTCATAAAACAGAATTATCGGCATTTGTCTCTGTATTCCGATAGAAATGAGTGTGGGCGGGGCTTAAACCAGAAGTAAAATTAACTAAATGAAATGCCCATTTTTAAACGTTACTCTTACATTTATAGTTTCTATTAAAAAAAATATTACGTTTCCTCCAATCTGAAATCATCACTTCAGGTCTGGAATCTGACATCATGCTCAGGTTAAGGCTATAAATAAAAACATGAGAATCGGGGTGTGAAATGTGTTATACGTTAACATAGACATTTCAAGAATTGGAAAGTTTATATGATGTCCTATCTTAATGTTACACTTGATAAGCTCCAGATGCGCACAATTAACAGAGACTGCAAACAGTTTTAAGACTGCGCCCATCTGATCTGCACAGATTCATAAATTATTTGTAATTTTGTATATGTTTATTTAAAATGTTGCTTTGTCCTTGTGCCTCTTGGATAATCAGTCATTTAATGTTTTGAAGACATTATTCGTGCCTTTCAGAATAAGGTATTCGGCATCGGGCACATCCCTAATGGTAACACACATATTGTTTATGTCTTGTGGCTATACTTTTAAAACATCTACAAATTGGTCCCATTCACTTCCATTGTAAGTGGCTCACTATAACCCAGATTTTGGATTCTTTTTTTTTTTTTTTTAAAGAAAAGGAGGGACGAGTCTAAATAAATTTGTGTGAAAATCAATATTATGCCACAAATGCTGTCAATTGAGCTTGATTTGTATTGAACCTAGAATATTCCTTTAAGTAACAGGTTTGTCTTTTTGTTGTTTGACAGCTTGAATAAACCCTTTGCTACATATAGAGAAATTGCTTAATAAATATCGACATTTCTTATCTTTTATTTTACTGAACAACATCACTTTGGCATTTCTCAGTGTTTAATCTGGAAGGAAGACAAATGCAGGCTTATTGTTGAACCTTTACTGTATAGTCTCAAAACCATCAGACAGTGTTTTGTTGAAAGTGCAGCGTTATTAGGTGATCACACAAGAATATCTTTAATACATTTTTCAGACGTTTTTTTTTTTCTGAAATTAGAGGTGAGGAAATTGACTTTTTACTGGCTTTCAGGTGTCAAGTAGTCTTTGAAACACCCTCGCATCATGAATTAATGACTCACACAATCCAAACACCTTCTGTTCCATAAAAGAGTCAGCGATGTACATCGTCCTGTGGCGTAGCTTGTGTTGAATGACCATCACTCAACCTACGCAGTGAAATGTTAATAGCAAATTAAGAACATCAACCATTTGAAATTCCAACCAGATGTGTGACTGAAATTGTAATGAACTACTTAAATTGTTTCATTCCATCATTTGAATTCAGAATGAGGCTTTTAGGTGAGTTGTTGACTTTTGCGTGGACAGGTCAAGGAGGTGATCTAATGATTCATTGAACTTATATGAAATGTGTAGCCTTTATGGCTGCTGTATGAAATAATTGTGGATTTGATTTTGGTGTTTTGCAGAATATTCAGGGTCATATGGATGTAATTTTTATTTATTAATTTAGAGTGTTTTGCCACTAGAAAAATACAATATGAAAGTATATTTTACATAAAAACAATGGAGGTTATATTAGGACCAATTAGAA
Source organism: Moxostoma hubbsi (assembly GCA_032164185.1). NCBI lineage: Eukaryota > Metazoa > Chordata > Actinopteri > Cypriniformes > Catostomidae > Moxostoma > Moxostoma hubbsi. The sequence goes on along the minus strand of JAVLUX010000031.1, from coordinate 33,892,197 downwards.
TTTTTGCATTTTGACATTATTGTCAGCACATTTTACCCTTGAATTCCCATTATCACAATGTGTCTGAATGGTTTACTTTTACATGTCACAACATCGGTCTGACAGCCCACTCCTTCTTGTTATATGTCAGTGTGATTGTCTCTATTTTTTTTTGGAGCGCATGGCTATCTTTGTGTTTTTGCATGCCATGCGCTCTTCTGACACTGCCTGCTTGTTCCCCTTGCCACGCCTCCATGTTTAGTCCTTGTCATATTGATCATCTGCACCTGTCCCTCATGTGTCTCCCTCTATATATTGTGCCTTCTACCCTCTTGTGTTGGTTGAATCGTTTTGTGAAGTTGGTAGTGTTTGTAAGGTTTGTTATGTCTGTCGGCTGATCTGTCAGTTCCTGTATTTATCCTGTTCCTGTTTTCGGGCAGTCCTCGTTGTTATTTTTATTCTTGTTTACATCTAATCTCTCCCCCGTGAGAGTTTTATGGTCATCTTTTTTTTCTTTTTTTAATAATGTTTTTGTGTTCACTCATTCCTGCGATTGGGTCCTCCTTCCTGCTAGAATTCCTGACATTACTAATCCTATTGATTTCTCATTACCGTGACTAAAATCTTTAAAAATACACAGCGAAATGAGACAACGTTCCTCCAGGACCATGGTGCTACATAATACAACATAGGACAAACCCAGAACCACATGAGACTACACAGACTAAATAAAATACCTATATAAAGTGAACATGCAAACGTGTGCAAAAAGTACGGGACAGTACAATAAATTACTGACAATGAACAGGACAATAGACACAGTAAGAGACAGTGCAGCGCTGACCAGTACACAGTAGTGCAAAAGATGACAGTTCCTAAAAATGCCAAATGTAAACATAACATACATAGATAGTGTTCTATGGACATAGCAGTTATTCAAATCAAATCACTTTATTGTCACACAACCATGTACACAAGTGCAACAGTAGGTGAAAGTCTTGTGTGCAGTTGCGAGCAACATAGCAGTCATGACAGTGACGAGACATATACCAATTACAATAAACAACTTATTTACACAACAAAATTTACATATACAATGTACAGTAAACAATACACACAATATAGAATACACATACAATAAAAATAATAAAAAGAGTATTTAAAAATATATATGCAGTTGTTATATTGTGGAGAATATAATTATGACAGTCCAGTTGTGAGAAAATAGATTAATAAAGTGCAGTGCTGATTGTTGATCGTGAGAGATCAAGTGTTCAAAAGTCTTATTGCTTGGGGGAAGAAGCTGTCATGTACTCGGCTGGTGCGGGTGCTGATGCTGTGATACTGCCTGCCTGATGGTAGCAGTGAGAGCAGATGGAAGCAGTGAGAGCAGACCATGACTAGGGTAGCAGCCAGTAATAAAGTGACAATAATTAAAGTGCAACTCAGGACACGTGTTTGTGTGTGTGTCAAACCAGTCTCTGAGTATTGAGGAGTCTGATGGCTTGGGGGAAGAAGCTGTTACACAGTCTGGCCGTGAGGGCCCGAATGCTTCGGTACCTCTTGCCAGATGGCAGGAGGGTGAAGAGTTTGTGTCAGGGGTGTGTGGGGTCGTCCACAATTCTGGTGGCTTTGCGGATGCAGTGTTTTTTGTAAATGCCTTTGATGGAGGGAAGAGAGACCCTGATGATCTTCTCAGCTGTCCTCACTATCCTCTGCAGGGCATTGCGAAACAGTGCAAGTCCCAAACCAGGCAGTGATGCAGCTGCTCAGGATGCTCTCAATAGTCCCTCTATAGAATGTAGTGAGGATGGGGGGTGGGAGATGTGTTTTCCTTAGCCTTCGAAGAAAGTAGAGATGCTGCTGGGCTTTCTTGGTAATAGAGCTGGTGTTGAGGGACCAGGTGAGGTTCTCCGCCAGGTGAAGACCAAGGAATTTGGTGCTCTTGACGATCTCCACAGAGGAGCTGTCGATTTTCAGCAGAGAGTGGACACTCTGTGCTCTCCTAAAGTCAACAACCATCTCTTTTGTTTTGTCCACATTCAGAGACAGGTTGTTGTCTCTTCATCAGTCTGTTAGCTGCTGCACCTCCTCTCTGTATGCTGACTCATCGTTCTTGCTGATGAGACCCACCACGGTCGTGTCATCGGCGAACTTGATGATGTGATTCGAGCTGTGCATTGCTGAACAGTCAGGAGTCAGCAGAGTGAACAGCAGTGGACTGAGCACTCAGCCCTGGTGGGCCCTCAGCGTGGTGGTGGAGATGCTGTTCCCGATCCGGACTGACTGAGGTCTCCCAGTCAGGAATTCCGGGATCCAGTTGCAGAGTGAGGTGTCCAGGCCCAGCAGGTTCAGTTTTCCAGTCAGGTGCTGGGGAATGATTGTGTTGAATGCTGAGCTGAAGTCTATGAACAGCATTTGAACGTTTGAGTCCTTTTTATCTAGGTGGGTGAGGGCCAGATGGAGGGTGGTGGTGATGGCATCATCTGTTGAACGGTTTGGACGATATCCAAACTGCAGTGGGTCTAGTGAGGGGGACAGCTAGGTCTTAATGTGCCTCATGACGAGCCTCTCGAAGCACTTCAGGATGATGGGTGTGAGTGCGAAGGGACGGTAGTCATTGAGGCAGGACACTGAAGACTTCTTTGGCATGGGGACGATGGTGGTGGCCTTGAAGCACATTGGAACGACGGCGTTGCTCAGAGAGATGTTGAAGATGTCGATAAGAACATCTGCCAGCTGGTCTGCACATCCTCTGAGCACTCTGCCAGGAATGTTGTCTGGTCCAGCAGCCTTCCGTGGGTTGACTCTATGTAGAGTTTTCCTCACATCATCCGTGGTAAGACAGAGCACCTGGTCATTGGGAGGAGGGGTGGTCTTCCTCGCCACCACGTCGTTCTGCACTTCAAACCGAGTGTAGATGTCGTTCAGCGCATCTGGAAGGGAGGCATCTTTGTTACAGGCAACTGATGTTGTCCTGTAGTTGGTGATGGACTGGATGCCTTGCCACATGCACCGCGTGTCGCCGCTGTCCTGGAAGTGACTGTGGATTCTCTGGGCGTGTGTACGCTTTGCCTCTCTGATGGCCTGCTCTGAAGACGGAGTCTCGGGTCCTCAGCAGCGCGCACACCTCCGCACACCTCCGCAGTCATCCACGGCTTCTGGTTGGAGCGTGTGGTGATGGTCTTGTAGAAAGTGACATCATCAATGCACTTGCTGATGTAGCTGATCACTGATGCTGTGTATTCCTCCAAGTTGGTAGAGTCGCCATATGTTGCAGCCTCCCTGAACAATTGCCAGTCATTACACTCAAAACAGTCAGATGGCTCCTGCTGGCCAGGTTTTCACCTGCTACTGAAACGGTTTTGTGCGAGCAGATGCAGCAGTCTCTAAACTCACATTGTGTAGCCTGCTAGAGTCGGATGTAGTCCAGTTTACTGTCCAGGGAGCAAACATTTGAGAGCAGGATAGACAGGAGAGCCGGCCAGCTAGGGTTTGTTTTTAACCTAGCATGGACCCCCGCCCTCTTGCCGCACTTCTGCTTCCTCGCACACCACTTACGACATCACCATGTTTGGTGATGACATCAGCTTGGTTGTTGCATGAATCCTATATTTGAGCAGTGTCAGGCGATGGTATACATGATCACCGGTTGCTCCGATGTCCATGTGTCACAAAAGTCAGGTTATTAAACAAAAATAGCACCATTTTGGATCCGGAGCGACCTCTGCGTGCTACCGCGCCGCCATCTTGGATCTACTCAAATTGACATCCACGCGAATGGCCAGACCCAGGGTTTCCCAGCAGAACATTGTCCAGAGCATCACACTTCCTCCACCTGCTTGATGTCTTCCCACAGTGCATCCCGGTGCCATCATGTCACCAGGTAAATGGTGCACGTATACACAGCTGTCCACATGATGTAAAAGAAAACAGGACTCATCAGACAAGGCGACCTTCTTCCACTGCACCAAATCCTGTTCTGACGCTCGCTTGCCCATTGTAGGTGCTATCGACAGTGGACAGGGCCCATAATGGGCACTCTAGCCCCATACACAGCAGGGTGTGATGCATTGTGTGTTGTGATGCGTTCCTTCCATAACCATCTTTGAAATTTTCTGGGACTTTCTGGGACCAGATGGAAAAGGGATGAAGAGAGAGATAAAATAATCCTACTTCATTGTCCTTGCACATCGATGAACCTTGGAGTCCCATCACCCTGGCACCGGTTTGTGGTTTGTCCCTCCTCGTACCACTGTCAGTAAGTACTCACCATTTCTGACCGGGAGCACCCAACATGCCTTGCCGTTTCAGAGATGCTCTTGCCCTGTTGTTTGGCCATAACTATTTGGCCCTTGTCAAAGTCACTCAGGTCTTTACTCCTGTCCATTTTTCCTGCATTCAGCATACTGACTATGAGAACTGATTGTTCTTACCATCTAATCTACCCAGACCTTGACATGAGGCCTTGTCAGGAGATTATCAGTTATTTGCATCTTCACCTGTGAGTGGTAATAATGTTTATCTCAATGGTGTATCATTTCTTACTTATTTTTGAGAATCACCCAGTTGAGAATCAGAAAACCTGAGCAAATGTGTTAAAACTTTTCTATTTATTTATATTGCTGTCCAGGAGAAGCAATTGTGATATAGAACGAGATCTCATTTTGTGATTTGTATTTGGGTAGTGTCCAAACTGTCAATTATGACAAAGCAAATTAATGCTAATCAGCATTTATTGAAGGTGATTTATATGTGTGGATGCGTGTGTGTGTGCATGTGTGATTATTTGGATATCTATTTGTGTATATTGCTTCAAAATTTTGACTGATTACCAAATCTCTGTCTCTCTCACTCTCTCTCTTCCTCTTCTGCTCTTTCAGTTTTCTATTTCTCTGTGTCCCATTACACATGCAGAGCAATTAGTTCATTGACTGTGAAACACCAGGGCTCATGCTAAAGGTCAAGCTTAATTTGCAATTGCTCATAAGAATTGCTTGTTTTTCCCTTACCAGGCACCAAAAAGTAAAATAACTGTAATTAAAGCTTGAAGCTCAGTAATATTTATTTATTTATTTATTTATTTGTGTTTAAAGAAAGATTAATTTTGATTGCAATAATGCAATCTAATTTTCTTTCATTTGGTGCAGAAGTTTTGGTGTCCTGGTTGTGGAATTGGGAGACATTAGTGGTTTATTGGGTGCTAGTGTGTACACTGAGGAATGTCTTCATTTTCTTATCTTGGAACATTGAAGATATCAGTGGCTTATCTGTTGTGACTCTCATTTTCTGTGAATTGGCATTGGTTTTTTTTTATGGAGCAATTTTTATAGAGAAGAAGAAGAGTATTTCATCAAAAGGTCTTACTAAACAGCATTACAGTTATATTACCATGGTTTTGTTTGAAAGTCATGCTTTAGAACACCACTTACAAGCTAACAGCCTTTTAAACGTGTGCATTCTGCATTGGGCCAGGATGGCCAACAGTGTGAGCGTCATATGGAGCTCCTGAATGCTGAAAAGAATTCTTATTAGAAGTCGACCAATGTATCGGATTTGCAGATTAATCGGCACCAATAACAGATTTCTGGAACTATCAGTTATTGGCAAAAATCCACACCGATAGTTTTTCCCCGTTCCATCCAGTGCTGGAGTGGCTGGGAAGGGTCCAGTGTCATTATATAGTATGAGAAAGAATGTTACAAGTAAAATTGCTTACACTGTTCTACATTACATAGAAATACTAAACCGTAATAATGAGCCTTAAAATAAAAATTTTACCAGCGCATGCACAAAGCGAGCCACAGCGACAAAGGAAAAAGTGGTAATGATTCTGAATGTGTTGGAAAAACCAGCAAGGAGACTGTCTGAACATTTTGTTAATTTATAGAGAGAAATGCACATTAGGGTTGTGCCGACAGATGATGATCTCTGGGATCGACAATAGCTGATGCCTTTGACGATGTCAAGACGATATTTGGCACATTTTGTATGTATTAAATTATTATTAATATTCGGCTATTATTATTATTATAAATTAATATTACAAATAATTTGCCCGAATACACACAGAAGCGCAATTGAAGAAACACACTTTATGATATTATTAAGAACAGATGACAGAAAATGACAGTGGCACACATGATATATTTTCCCAAACAACGAAATGCCCGACCGGTAGAGAATGCATGGATGAAGTAGGTTAGTTTCCAAAGAGATGTTGCCCTTCAAAACTGTTGTAAAGCCATCTTTCAAAAAGTTGAACAACACACATTTTATTTGCATTAAATTTTTTAAAGTTTAATTAGAATTTTTTGTTAAAATAAATAAAAAATGAAGTTCAAAGTTTGAAATTGAAGTGTTTTGCTTTATTGTGTAGGCTTAACCCTAACCCTGATTAATGAAAATTACCCCACCTAGCGTCCAACCAGCGGTAAGTGTTCATCGGTTTGAACGTGAATAATTAATTACTGCATGGACCAGCTGTTTAAACGATCATGTCTGTCCGTTACTGACTGCATGACTTCGCCACTTCCTGTGGAGTTTTTTTTTTTTTTCTGCGACCAACCGACCAATCAAAACTTGGTCAACCAAGACTCTTCTCATCGACTAACATTTGGTCGAATATTAGGGCGCAACCCCTTACAGTTGGTGGAGGTCTTTGGCCATTGTGTCTTGCTCTCTTATAACCATTTCTCAGATTGAGCAATTCATTTTTTAAATGTTTTGTCAGGAAAGGAGTTCATCTTGGAAATGTGTGTCTCACAATCAGTTACATTATGTTGTGTTCCATCTGTTTGAACAGCCCTTGCCCTGGGCTCATAGTATGAGCCGCTTTATCACCAAGTTCAGCCGAATACCATTGCTATCTGTGAATATTGTTACTCTACATAGTAGCAGTATAAAAAAACATTTAGTTATCGGTATTGGTAAAGTCCACTATCGGTAGACCTCTAGTTCTTATGTTGTGTTTCAGTCGAACAGTCTGTCATTAAAGTTCTATGTGTCATAAAGTCCTAATTTTTCACCCGGTTTCTGCTTTCTCCTTCGATAGGGAAGGGAAGGCAAACAGGTGGCCATGCTTACCAAGGGTTAGTGCACAGAAGTGTTGCTCTGGGGTCCGGCTAACCGGTTGTAGGATGACTTTCCTTAAGTCCTCATTCACTAGGAGGTTCTCCTCTTTATCCATCTGCTGGCTGATTGAGGCAACTCAGCAGCAGGCATTCGTCCTTACGGCCCAGCCATGCCCTCCTCCTCATCACACAAGTCAAATTTGTTCTTAATTATTATCTGAATAAATTGTTCTTATGCCAAGTAATATTGTTCAGTGTTTCTCAATCTATTTTCCCGTAAGGACTACTGCAGCACCATCAGTAAAGGCCCAAGAATACATATTTTTTGGCCGATCCAGATCGGATTGTGCCCGCACACTGCAGCTGCTTTGTGACACTCTTTTAGTACAGTCAATGGCCAGAGCATACACAGAGGAAGCTCACAGCCGAGTCAAGAATATCTAGGTGGTGCGTGGTCAAGCCGCACGACTGTTTTGATGACGCAATTTGCATCAGCAAGGCGCACTCGGCAAGGCGAGCAATCGGCAAGGCGCACACCCAAAGTATATTTTGGCCTTAAGGCTAAAGTACTCCTTCATTGACCCAAAACCAAAGATGTTTACCAAAAATTATTTACAATTATAATTAATATTGATTTTATATATTGACATCCCTTTATCAATACCAATTTTAGCTGTGTATTGACAAAGATTTCAAGTCGATTCAGATAAAAAAATTCTGATTAATTAAGGTGTATTTCAGTTATTATGTTGATTTTGATTATAGATTCTGTAAATAAACAGGGGACTTTCTAGCTTTATATTACTTTATGTTAATTTTATAAATTTAATTTTATCATTTTAATTTATCATTACATTTGAGTTTCTTTAAAATCTACAAATTCCATGTATTCCATCAAAATGATGTCTTGAAATGGCATATATTGTATACATGTGTTTTAATTACATGTTTATATGCATAAATTGTGCTATTTACAAGTATTTACATGTATATGTTGAACAAGAGCTTAAAGGGTTCTGTCTCTTTTAAGCTACTGGCAGTTCAGCATATTAACGAGAGAGGACGTGCACAGATTCTTCAGCGCATCTGTCCAACAGGCATGTGTGATTAGAAATAATCTTTCTTTTTTGCTGTTTTTGATCAACAAATTATAAAGAAAAGAAAGGGTATTAAAAGAGACATTATCCAAAGACAAATGGATTGCTTGGATCTCATCTTTGGACACACACACAAAGGGATAAGTCATACCAAATGTTTACTCTCAACATGCAGTAAAAAGATCTCTGTGTCTAACTTCGCACAGAGTAAAAGTTTGATATCGGAATTGTTCAAATGAGATCACGGTTAATTGGTGATCAATATTTTTAGCCATACATTTTGTCAGCAAAAATATTATTTTCACGTATCCCTGGGGTATGCATAACCACGGTTGGGAATCACTGATATAGTTCATTATCTTAAAGGAATGTTCCGGGTTCAATACAAGGCAAGCTCAATTGACAGCAATTGTGGCATAATGTTGTTACCATAAAATTTGTTTCGACTTATTCCACATTTCACTGGGTTTCAGTGAGGCACTTAATGTAAGTGAATGGGGCCAATATTTGGAGGGTTTAAACATAGAAATGTGGAGCTTATATTTATAAAAGCACTTACATTAATTCTTAAGTTAAAACTCATATATTATTTGAGCTGTAAAGTTGTTTAAATCATAATTTTTACAGTAGTTTGAGGGTTTGTTGACATTCCAGTGTCATGTAACGAAGTTGTAAAATTGGCTATCTTTTTATTCTATCACACTAAAATCATTTTTACACACATATTCTTTATGTCTTGTGTCTATACTTTTGAAACAGTCAATATTTGAATGTTCAAAAATTGGCCCCCATTCACTTCCATTGTAAGTGACTCACTGGAACCCAGATTTGTGCTTTTTTTTTAAAGAAAAGGAGGGATGAGTCAAAATATTTTTTTATGGAAATCAATATTATGCCACAAATGCTGTCGATTGAGCTTGATTTGTATTGAACCTAGAATATTCCTTAAACGGCAGGTTAAGCTGCGAAGCAATTTGGTGCATTAATATAAAATGTCAGTGTACTCACATCTGTAAATTTATAGTCATTTTACATGAAGCTTTCAATTTAACTAATCCAATCAGAATCTTGTGTTGGAACTATCCATTTTATATTTTAAGATTTTTATATTTTATGATCAAACAAGACTGTAAAAAGAAAAATTATTAACTTCATCATTTAGAAAAAGAAAATAATAAACCCCTTAGCTACAGTTCCAGAAAATGATTGGGCCCAGACTGGACAAAGAAAGAAAGCAGCCAGCCAAGCGGCAAAAAAAATAAATTAAACTCCAGCAGCTGTTCATATTTTTGCCATAAATCTGTTACACAGGCTTTTTCAAACACCTTACAGCTCTGGAGGCCCAACAGACAGGGAGATGCTGGAGTTGTTCAGCTCGGGCTATTTTAAACATGATTACACTCTTGTGTTGTGCCAGGCTTTCAAGCTCAAAGTTGATAGAACATCAAAGAAATATTATTATGGCAAAATAGCATTGTCATTTAACTACCTGAAGAAATAGATTTCTAATAGTTTGTATTCATCAAAAAAAAAAAAAAACGAACCTCTGACTAACTGCTGCACTTCTGAGTTGGGTGAGACATTCCAGTTCTGTGAAACTTTTTTCACTTAGTAGGGCTGCACAATAATGGCAAAAATTATAATTGTCGTTGATTTCTCATGATTTTGTAAGTAAAATTAATTTTGTTTAAGACCGGGAACCTAGAAACGATCAAATGACTCTTATGAGCCGTTTTTTTTTAATCTACAGCACGAAACATACAGTGCGACTACTAGTCAATTTGCGAACAAATCACTCTTATGAGCTGGCTCTTTTAAATCTGCACTTGTTCCGATTCCCAAACAAATGACTCTTAGTAGCTCAGTCACACTGGAAATTCTGCTTGAGTAATTTAGTTTTATCAAAGGGTGTTCGGTGCTATGAAATCAAACATGAGATCAAGCATGTTAGCAAGCAGAGATCAAACACTCAATTCTACCTTCTATATGAGCGTCTTTTGATATTTCCCTGCATTGATGCAACTTTAGTCCATCATTTCACCAGTGAAATGAAAATTCTGTCATTTACTCATATGTTAGGAGGCATTAGGCAGAATGCCTCAATCACATTCACTTTCATTTCATCTTTTTTCCATACAATGAAAGTGAATGGTGACTGAGGCTTTCAGTCTCTGATCTTCTGCCTAACAACTCCTTTTGTGTTCCATGGAAGAAAGAAAGTCATATGTGTTTAAAATAACATGAGGGTGGGTAAATACTGACATAATTAAAAAACATTTGGCAAACTGTTATAACTTATATTCTCGGATCTGTGTGAAACAGACTTGTTCCAAAAAAACACAGCAGAGTAAATCTTTGCATGTTACTGATACAAGCGAACAAACAATCTTAGATCTCATTTTTTTTGCCTTTGGTGTCATTTATTTAACTTTTTATAGAAAAGATTTGTCATCATCTGTACAGCTCAGTACTGAGTCATTTCAAAAACCCCTTCTTGTTTTTCTTTAGTCTCATGCAGGCACCCTGAAGCATATACACTAACTAGTAGTACACTTTAACAAGTTCTGGGTCTCAAGAAATGGTTCATCAATTTGTTTTGTTTGGTATAGTGCTCCCCTGTTTATCTGTCTTTCCCTTGTGTCTCTAAGGATTTAATGAAAGACTAAGGATTTAAAGACATTGAGCTCTCCCCCATGAGACAAGTGTGTCTGAGCCCCCCTGGACATATCGTTCTTGGCATATGATCATAATTAGGTTATAACAGGCATGTTTAGCAAAAAGGATTCTTCATTTACGTATGCACTCCAGCTGTTATGGGGACTTCCATTAATGAAGGTCAAGGATGTGTGTTTGCTGAGGTTTGCTACACCTTATGCTGCATCAGGAACCATCAGAGGAACATGGAGACAGGTGCAGTGTGGGACAAGAGGCTGTTATTATGGTGCTGTCCCATCATGCAGCATGTCAAAGTTGTTGTTTAGCTGAATAACTCGTGATACCATCTCAGCTTGTGCCGTCTTTGTCTCGCTCTCTCATTTTTGGAGCTCTTTGTTTTCCATGTTTTTGATAGCGCCTACGGCACAGTATTAGGCCTGTTTCACACAGCTTGCATAAGCAGCGTGTGAGCTGTGCTGCAGTGTAAATGGGCGTTCAAACTGATTGTGCAAAACACAAAAAAAAACAAAAAACAGTGAGACTCAACAGTCAAAGATGTCCATGCAGTGCATGTTTTCATAGAAAAACAATATTTAAAAAAAATTTGTTTTCGGTGTGAATGGCCCCTAAATGTAACAGCAAGCTCATGTTGGGCCTTCACACTGACAGTATTTCAAGCGCATATAAAGAGCTATTTCTCTATGCATCTAATAAAGTGATTTATGTGTTCCCAATTTGAGTATTTTTTTAATAACGGATTTAAGTTGTGAAGTGGTTATAAGGAGTGGGCAAATTAAATCTAGAACAAACTGGATTGTTGTAAAATCAAATTCATGAGAGGAATGGGATCACATTTACATCCAAATGGTAATTAAATGACATGAAACCCAAACCCTACAGTGTAGCTACAATCTTCTCAATTGTCTGGATACAGTCAGATTTACTGAATACAAAGTGCTGTTTGTTTGCCTGTCACTGTCTGTGTAACTTCACAAAGGCCGACAGATGTCTTTTTTATAACATTGTTTGAGTAATTCGGTCCATTTATTTATGTCTATTCATAAAAGCCTGTACTACAAACATATTGTGTTGATAAATATGTTTATTGTGCATTTTAAACATGTTTTGTTTCTGAATTCAGTGCACTATGCATAGTGATAATTGGCCCAATACTGTAACCTATTGCCATTCCCATACTCACCCTCAAGCCATCCCAGATGTGTATGACTTTATTTCTTTTGCTGAACACAAACGAAGATTTTTAGAAGAACATTTCAGCACTGTTGGTCCTTACAATATAAGTAAATGGGTATCAAAAAAATTTTAAGCTCTAAAAGCAAATAAAGGCAGCATAAAACTCCAGTGGTTAATTCCATGTCTTCAGAATTAATATTTTCACATTTATGTATTTGGAAGACGCTTATATCCAAAGCGACATACAGTGCACTTATTACAGGGAAAATTTCCCCAGAACAACCTGGAGTTAAGAGCCTTGCTCAAGAACATAATGGTCTATATGATATTTTGAAGTGTGGTGAGAAACTTTAATTCCTTTTTTACTATCAATCTCAACATCAACATTAACATTCACATTCTTCTTTTGTTTTTTGTCGATTCGCATTTCTTTTGAATATATCTACCATCTTGGCAGGGAGGAGATTTTTTTGGTGAAAAAGGTCTTAAATATGTATTTGTTTCTGAAGATATAGATAAAATGAACAGTTTTGTTTTCTTTCTCCTTCTGGTTGATGCAACCACATTTCAGGGCAGCTTCCTTCTCTGTATCCTTAAGTTCTCCCTTTCTCCCTTCTCTCCTGTTATTTATGTGTTTCAAAGCCTGAAAACTTGTACAACTACCCCCCCTACTCGCTTCTGTATATACACACATTTTTCCTTTGGGTGATGCCACTGGTGTGGAATAGTGTATAATGGGTCTCTTGTCTGGTTGGCTCAAAATAGAAACTGGGTGCCCTGACTCCCTCATGGGCACCTTGCAGGTAAGGTCATGGAGATAGCAGCAGTTAAATATCACCCATCTGGGACCCAGCAGTTGTAGTTTGCATGACATTTACTATGAACCCATCGCATATGTGTTCCTGTCCACTAATGCCCTTGATAGAAAATACTGATGAGCAAACCAAGGTACAGTAGATGTTTGCTAGAGCACAGCTAGATATTTTACTTCCCTTTTTCCTGATGAAAACACAACACAGCTGGAAAAAAAACAAACAATCTTAATCCAGCCTAAAGTGGTTATCCGGTCTACCAGCCTGGTCAAGCTGGTCTGTTTTGCTGGTTTTAGAGGGGTTCAAAACTGGTTGATCAGCTAAACCAACTAAACACCCACTTAGCCAAGCTGGAAGACCAGATACGGTAAGCCAATATAAAGTAGTTTTTTTCTTATAGACCAGAATAAGGTATGATTGACCATTATAAAGGCATTAACATGCTTGTTTGGGCTGGTCAAGATGGTCTGGCTTGTGCTCGTAAAAGATTAGCATTGCCCATCAAAAACCAGCTAAAATCATTTTGGAATTCTCTAAGCTGTTTATATATATATATATATAAAATGTATATATATATATATATGTATATATATGTTAGTAAAAACATAGAAGAAACAGTTGCATTTAACTTTGATCGGTAATATGCTTGAACTATTTAAACCCTGTGTGTCAAACTCACTTTTGGTCGTGGGCAAGATTGGGCTAAGCGGCATCATGAACAAAAATCCTCTATATCAATTATAAACTTTTGAGTAATTTCTATGTTTAGCCTATGTTATACATTTAGGTGATTAGGTTTGTGTCGCAAGCAGTTCAGTAAAGTTATACACACAGAATTTATACCATGATCAATGGAAACATGTAAATGCTTGATGCTGCAACTCCCCCAATGTTCAAGCCAAATCTACACCCTTGCGTTTGACACCCCTGATTTAAACTGTCTGAATGAACCGATTCACTAATTGAATCAGCTTTAGTAGTTCCGTCACACTACACCGCAACTCGTTGGTAAAATGTATTTTGGTATTATTTTGTTATTTGCAAACAGTATAACAGTACTGTTCAAAATTTAAGTCAGTGGTGTCTTTACTTATAGTTACTCCCCGGCAGTCGTCTGAGCCATCTCAGCTAATAGCATCACTTTTACTTGCAAGATGCATCTACTGTATTTATGCTTGTTGGTAAGTAACTGAGCCCCAGCAAGCGGCACGGAGTCCCTTTGTCCCAGTCATCATTGCAGTTTCCTTTCTTTTGCATGGCATTTTTTGTAAATGAGAGAGGCACCATGGGAAACGGACATGGCACTTATTAGCATAATATTCTCATTGTGTGTGCATGCGTGTGGGCCATGTGCCTCATCTGTGCATCTCTTGCCTTCATATCAAGAGTGGAAAATAACAATAATCCCCAAGGAGTTTAATACCACAGACTTGGCCGTGAGGTAAATAATGGAGAGAGAGTGTAATTCTAGAGCAAGCTATGCGTAAATGTATGGAAATGATTCAAGGCTCTCTGCAAGGCCACCTACACCTCAGATTCAACCAAATCTTATTTCAGTTTTCGGAAGAAAATTAAACCAGTGCTCCAAAAAAGAAATAGCATTGAGTTGCCTGTAATGCTTGATCAAGTAACTGAGAGTCATGGCGCTGTCGGTGCCAATTTTTGACTTGCCTGAGAGGCAGTTTTCAAACCTGGACTGTTCTCTGGGTGTTCAATGCCATTATTTTGCAATCATCATTGTTATACAGTCAAATTTGCTTTGAATGTCAAATTGGAACTTGTTGTTCCCCGAGGCGGTATCAGTGGGCCATCATTTTAGTGCCTCACGTTTTCTGCTGTTTAATATGTCCTTAGAGTTCTGATTAACTGTTTCTTATCACTTGTAGTGGCTCAGCAATTGAACACAATAAAGATAAAAACTAGTCTGTTCTTATGGGGTCAATTAAGGATATTATTGTTCTTTGGTAAGCTTTTATTTAAACATAATTAAATAAGATAATATACACTTATGTTGGCTAACTTAAATCACTTTTGTCTAGTAGCATCCACAGACTGCTTTCAAGCTTTCAGAGAATTTCCATTAAGAATCATAACTTAAACCTGATCATGAAAATCTGAAATCATAACACTGACTGAATCATGCATTCGTAAAGAGTTATTTACAACAGGATCTTCTGCTCTATTTTGTGGGTAGAGTTGACAAGTCTGTAAATGAATTGGTTCAAATGTATAAGTTTAATGCTGTAGAAATAAATTACATGATTTGATTGATATGTTATATATTTTAAAGATACTGCCTTTAGTACTGTAACATTACTTTTTAAAAAGGATAGTTTGACTATAGTTGAACTACTTTAAATGTAAATTTCTTAGCTTGGCAAACTACAGTTTAGCTTACCCGAAACTACCGGACTATAAAGTGTATGTGGTAACGTGCATGTTGTAAAGCATTAAATGCAAGCTAAATAATAAATATTGTATGTTAGTTTGCATGTCTAATGTTAAAGGGATAGTTCACCCAAAAATGAAAATGCTCTCATAATTTACTCACCGTCATGCCATCCTAGATGTGTGTCTTAATTTTTCTACTGAACACAAAGATTTTTAGAAGAGCATTTCTGTGAATGGTGAATGGTTACCCAAATTGTGAAGCTCCAAAAGGCAAATAATGGCTGCATAAAAGTAATCCATAAGACTTCAGTGGTAAAATGCATATCTTCAGAAGTGATATGTTAGATGTGGGTGGGAAACAGATCAACATTAAAGTTGTTTTTAGCTATATTCTCCTCCCTGCCCAGTAGGTGGTGATTTGCATGAAGAAAAATAAATGATGTAAAAATATGGTTCATATTTATATGGAGTTAATTATTGTTTTAACTAATGTTAATATATAAAAACTTATTGAAAAGTATTACAGCGGAGCAGTTAATGATTATTTAACTTCATAGTAATGATTTTCCCGTTTCTAACATACACATCCATCTTATATCCATAAAATATTAATCTTTAATAAAAATCTGCCCACTTTTCCAGTCATTAATCTGTCCAAATACCATTGTCTGTGTGTTTTATCATTGTCCAGTTGAGTACATTAAGAAGCTACAGCCCTCACCTCTCATCTTAGCTCTGCTAAGACAAATCGTGTGATACCTCTTCTTTCAAGATGAACCAAAGCCCACCCCACAACACATCATATCCCCTCCATCCAGCTCAGTGACAGCTACTCTCCTGGGACTGAGACATGTGCTCTAGACTTCTCATTCATTATCTCTACACACTTCCACCAGTCCGCACCAGAATGGCAATTGCACAAAGGAGTGATTGATTACCTTTGTCATAACAATACCGATGACTTGCGTGCTTTTCATGAGAATGGTGTTAAAATTAGCCATTTTTCCTTCAAACTGACTTTGACAGCACAACATTTCCTATTGGACTGGCAAGTGGATTTCAGTCTGTAGAACTAAACCTGTTATTGGTAAAATGTTCAGACTTATTCACTTATTTCAATATTGTTACAGAAATTTAGCAAAGTACCCTGAACGAAATTTGATACAGTCTGTGGTGATGATGTAATTTGTTTTGAAGAGAGAGAGAGCACATTCACAATAATAACCTCTATTTGACTCTTAGCTAAAGCACCAATGGAAAAAAAGACATTATTTTCAGACAGTTATCTAGGGACATACTGCAAATGTTCCAATTTAGTGTGGGGGTGGGGATCCTGGACCCCCTATAAGAGCAAAGGGATCCTTTTTTCATTTCATAGAACCCAAAAGGAGATGTTATTCTCAGTCACCATTCACTATCATTTAATCTTTTTCTATACATTGGAAGTGTTTGGTAACTGAGCCTTTTAGGCCCCAGTATTAACTTCTCATTTTGTATTCCACTGAGTCAATCGGGTTTGATACGACATGAGGGTGAGGAAATGAAGACCGAATTGAAAGTTTGGGGTGATCCATCCCTTTAAGGATGTTAAGAAGCCTATTACGGACACCAGCTCACCAACATCTCAAACTGGGAAGTAGAATCCATAAGCTGGAGACAAGCTATGCTGCTTTTCAGCTAGGTACTCATAAATGCTTAAACTCCCTTTACTGATCCAGGCTTAATAACATCTCATCTCAGCATTCTCACAGGCCTATGTCTCTGCCATGTAAAGTGCAGGAGCATTGAGGAGGATTTTGGTATTCCAATTAAATGCAAATGACCCAAACACAGGAGACTTCAGATCAGCCACTATGAAGAACTCTGCATCCTTCTGCAAAGATATGACCTTGTCCCACTGGAGCAACCAGCTCAGAGTCCGGCATCGACTGGCATTATTTCTCCTTCAGTAAGTGCCTTTTGTCACTTTAAAGTGAAACTCCTTCCAGCGGTACGGAGTCAGGACTCGGAGGCACTGGGGAAATTAAAAGCAGCAGCTGAAGCCGTTACACCACGCGATTGATGATCCAGGTTCAGGTTCGTAGATCTCTGGCTAAACCTGCCTGAGTCCCAGAGGCTTGGGCTAGATGCACAGTATTATTTGTTAGCAAGAGGTGTATCCTTGTCTGGAATTCACAAAATCCATTCATCAAGCCCACATGCCACTTTGAAAGATTGTGAAGGAGTGTTGATGTGATTTGATGGTTCAAGTATAGAGCTACTGTGGGGAAGCTGGCATGGGCAAAAATGCTACTAAATTGAGAAAAGTGCACCAGATATTTAATTTGCACGTGCAATTCCAATCTTGCAGGCCTATTGTGAGTGCTAAATAGTGGAGGATGCTGCAGACCACCATCATCTGACACACTTTGGCAGCACTGAAAAGCATTACTGACTACTGTGGTCCATACATGTGAATCATTAACATAATGAAAGTGAGCTTAACTTCATCACGCATCTAGATAAATGCCAGGTTGCAACGCTCTTCTCTGTCATTTGATCATTATTCTATGAATTATTGCTGATTTGATTGATTGAAAATGTAAACTAACATCTCTTTTAAATAATATACATTTTACCTCCTGGTTTCATCTGGTTGTAATAGCACAATGTAGATTGTGCCAGGCAATTTTTGTGAATGAATTGCAATCTATAATTAGAAAATGGAGCAGTGTTTGCATGAAAAAAATGACAGTGACTTGCTAGATGCTCTTAAACTAGATTGCAGCAGGTGGTTAGTAAAGAAGCTGAAATGCCACATGCAAAAATGAGGCAACTCTTTAGTGAATCGCCCCTTACTGTTACTGTACTTAAAAGTATAGTCACAAGACTAATAAGACTAATTAATATGATTTTAGTGTGATCAAATCGCTGTGAAAGTTATATCCAATTTCACAATTGCCATGACAATATATCACCTAAAACCTGTGATCCCGCAAAATATACTATTCAAACAACTTTACAGCTAAAATAATGCATGACTTTAACAGAAGAATTAATGTAAGTGCTTTTAATAAGCTTCACATTTCTGCCTTTAAACCCTCCAAAAACTGTCCCCATTCACTTCCATTGTAAGTACCTCACTGTAACCTCAATTTTTGCTTTTTTAAAGAAGAACCTCACTGTATGTTATATGTTAGAAAGAACAAAATATCATCATGCAGGTAAAAATGCCCCTGAAAATCAATTCCAAAGGACAAATGCTGCCCTTTAAAAAAACAAACAAACACACATTCTGACACTGAGCACGTATGATTTTGCACCCGATTATGCTTAATAAGCTGTGCAATGTGTAAGGTCATGTAATGCCTTAAACGGCTTCTTTTTATCAGGGCAGGTCATAAGCGGTTCAAGAATAAACCAGTTGACAAATAAAGACTTTTGCCCATTTCCCCAATTTGGTGTTGCATGTAAACACCTTTACTGGCATTCTTACCAGCTTATCCAATGTGTGCAATTGTTGTGCACATATGCGTTTACATTTTAATGCAAAAGCATCAAAAAACAAAACTCTTTTCTTCTTTTTAATAAGCTGATTTGGGGTTACTTATCAGTGTATTTAAAATGTTGCGCAGGGATGTGAGTGTTTTAACTTTCATGGTGCACAACTTTGAATTCATATAAAACTTTAAGGCTACAAATACACTTTTACATTTTAGAGGGTTGAATTTTTATACATTGTAACTTTCTGTAAAATATGTCATTTTGAAATAACAAAAAATTAAACAATTAGGACAGGATATTTTTCCTTTGTGATTCATTAAATTGCATCAGAATCTTAAGGTGTGTAGAAACTTAATCTGAATGTGATGTTTGATTACGGTCTACTCATACTGCAGCTTAGTCCTGCCGCTGTGAGAGTTCACCGGGCTACTTGCTCTGGCATAATTTTATTTAGCAACTCAAAACCTGATCGGGACCAAGGAAGCAAAGTCACTGTGTTTACCCCTCCATCTTTTTTGTGAGAGGTTTTGATTCCATTAAAACAGGGTGCACAGCTAGCCGCACGCCAGTGTTACTCAGGCAGCAGACCAAATCGTTTGCTTTTGTGTCATTTCCGGTCGGTTGGGCTTGTTGGATACGCTCGGCCTCTGTCACTTTGTCTGCAGCGAAAATGGTCACAGCACACACCTCTGCTTCCCTATAGAAGTGCGCTGACCTCATTGCCTCGGGGTGCAACTTGGCTCTGCGGGGTGCGGCATGGCCCAGACGCCCTTCTGTTCTCTATCTCCATGCCTGGCACACCAGAGCCCTTCATTTGAGGTGGCCTGGGCTTTCTGACTTGGCCAATCACATAGAGACAGTTTTAGGGGGGCGATTTGTGTGTGTGTGTGTGTGTGTGTGTGTGCAGCATATGGTTAGGGGGTAGCTCTCCATTTCCAATCTTGCACCTGCTTCTGAGAAGATGATTGGAGGAAGGAGACACAATACCTCGGGCAGTTCAGATCAGTGAAATGGACCAAACCATGAACTCTTTTGCTCATATACACTTACACACCCCTGCAGGCCCCCAGCTAACTCATTTCCCAATTATTTGTAGGTCAGCAGTGTTAGTGGCATGATTGTGCAGCCATTTCACCATTATTCTCAAAAGGTTTTCCATGGCAGCAATTTGGATGTAAGTGGGGTTGGGGGGGGGGGGGTCATGGCAGCCGCACAGAAACTAGCTGTCTCGCCTACTCCGTTCGCCTGTTTTACCAGGTCACAGTAACGCTTGTAAACTTGATGAACATAAGATGTCTTTTTCAATGCACACAGCTGCCATCTTCATGGGTTCATTAACTACAATAATACACATGGAGACTGATGTATAGGTGCAGCCATATGCATACAGTCTGCAAATGAAACACGCAACTACTCGAGTAGACAGCTTATATGGTGAAAATATGTTGACTGAGATTAATGATGACATGTTGCCGGGATAGCATATATAAGGGAGACATGGTTAATTTTCATACTCTTTATTCCAGTAAATATTTCTCAGGGTTGGTTTATTTTATAAAGTCAATTTTTGTATAGGCACATACCTTGAAGTTGTGGCTACAAACAAACAAATATATATATATATATATATATTATCAAATCTATCTGTCTGTCTGTTTAAACATAGACATATCTTGACGTGCTAAGAGACTTGGTCTAAGGCATTTCATGATGTGAATCACAACATTTCCTTAAGCAATGTGGTGCAGAATTGGCCACAGACATCCCGTCAAGGGAACAGATGTCCTTAGCCTCATTGCATGGAGTCCCATTTCCCAATTAATGAGCTGTGTCCCTATCCCACTCTGCTACCTAAAGTCCACCTGGACAAACACACACATATACACTCTCTCTCTCTCCATCTCTGTCCCATCTTTCATCTTCACATAGCAGTCTATCCTCTCTGCCTCATTAGAAATAAACACCTTATAAATCAATCCATCTGGTTTATAGACTATTTCTGCATGCTTAAATGGATGGTCACTGAAAAGTGAACATTCTGTAATCATTTACTAATCCTCATGTAGTGCCAAACCAGTATGAGTTGCTTTTTTCCAGGGAATACAAAAGGAGAAATGTTGAAGAATGTGTTGGCATCTTTTTTCCATATAATGATGCTTAAAATGGGTCTGTCAAGCTCAAATGACAAAGAAACACCCTAAAGTAGAATGAAAGCAATTCCTACCATTTGTGCCCTATATTTCGAGTCTTTTGAAACCAAACGAAACTTTTGTGTTTTGAACAGACCAAAATTTGAATCATTATTCAATGAAAATCTTCTGCTTCGTAGTATCTCACATTAAATATGTAACAATTTATGTAAATGTGCTTGCCATTTAACGTCGTTGTGCAGTTTCTGTGGCCAGTATGTCTTAAATATTATTTTTATATATGTGTGTGTAGTTAGACAGGTTTGGAATGACATGAGGGTGAGTAAATGATTAAATATCACTTAAAGGGATAGTTCACCCAAAAATGAAAATTCTCTCATTATTTACTCACCCTCATGCCATCTGAGATGTGCATGACTTTCTTTCTTCTGCTGAACAAAAACAGATTTTTAGACATTTTCAGATATTTCAGCTCTGAATACAAGGTGATTAGACCTTTTTAGCTCCAAAAATCAGATAAAAGTGACATACATGCAATCCAAATGGCTCTAGTGATTTAAACCATGTCTTCTGAAGTGATAAGTAAGTGTGGGTGTGAAACACTTCAATATTTAAGTCCTTTTTTACATTAATCCTCCACATTTGACCAGCCCTAACCAGTGTGGAAAATTAGTTCCACACCAGAATGTTGAAGTGAAAGTGTACAGTAGATTTTCAGTAAAAAAAAGGACTTACATATTGATCTGTTTCTCACCCAGACCTATCATATCGCTTATGAAGATATGGATTTAAGGAGTCAGATGGATTACCTTTATGCTACCTTTATGTCCTTTTTTGACCTTCTGAGTTCTGGTCACCATTCACTTGCATTGTATGGACCAGAGCTGAAATATTCTTCTATACAGCTTCGTTTGTGTTCAAGAAAGAAAGTCATACACATCTGGGATGGCATGAGGGTGAGTAAATGTAATTTTAGGGTTAACTATCCCTTTAATGGCATTAATGAAACTGTGCATGTTAACATTTAAATTAGACACTGAATGAGTGCTCGGCAAACTGTCATGTAGATATTTTTATTTCTTACTTTTTTGCATTTTTCGTGAAGCTATAGTTTGCGGTTTACTTGTGCACCTCTTGAGATATATGTTGAACCCGAGAGGCAGTTCATGGCCACGATTGATCCATTCGCTCTCCTAAACACCACTAATAAATTGGGCCTCAATCCAAAGTGAGAGCGGAAAAGCTTTTACCTCAATTGACTATGGACCATTTTGATTAATACAGTTTAACAAATTATGATTACAGGCTTGAGTTGGGTTTTTTAGGGGGTTATTTATTTCTGGCACAAATAACTTCATTACATCAGGAGAATAATTAGTGGCATTAGTCAAATTAAAATGCAGCCAGAGGTCAATTATTAAAAGAAAAAAAAATGACTTCATGAATCAGAACAGACTCGGGTTGAGGATGAAGACTACCCAATTGAGTGTGAACAAATGAAGCATTTCTACAAGTGATTAGTATAATTTATTTGACAGTCAACATTATTCATTCAAACAAACCTTTTATATATTTTCTAAAGAACATGTAAATGGTGCCTCCAACAATGCTGGTTTTGCCTTGGCTTTTCTATGCAATTGCTAGTGTACAGAGTAGTTTTTAATGTGCTGCTTGGTTGCATGCTGAAGTTTTATTTACTCTTTTATGCTTTTTTCTTTGTAAACATCTTTTCATGTCACACTTTCCAAGATATAACATTGAGATTAAGGTATGACATGTTTTTTGTGTTTATAAGGGTTTGTGTAACGCAAGACAGCTTTAAGGTTTACCATATTACATAAAATATGATTGCTGGATAATGGATTCTCTTTGTTCACATCCAAAATAACTTCATATACATATCAGAATATGAAAAATCCAATGCTGTTGAATCAATACATTTTTTTTAAACAAAAGGCTGATGGAGTGATTTATCATGAATTGTTGCATTGTTAAGTGCATTGCTGTATCTTAACATGATGTGCCATATATATATATATATATATATATATATATATATAAACACAAACATAGTCATCAGAAATTCACGCCTTGTTAAGTCTGTTCTGCTATGAATCATTGTTACTCATTTTGCTCCTCTCTGCATTTGCATAATATTGCTGCTACCATTTTTGTGGTAGGATGGTAAGTGTATGCGTATGTTTGTATCTGTCTCTTTATGTTTTTGTTTGTTGAGTGTAAAGCATTTTTTAAGATTTAAAACAACCATTGCAGGCCTAGTAACATGAAATTCTCCAACACAATATTACACTTTTCTTCAAAGATATATTCCAGTACTTTGCTCTGGGTTATGTCACCATGCGATTGTGCTTAGCGATTACTTACATTGCACCATACATTTTACTGTGCCAGCTGTATTGGACTCATAATTCCAGAGATTGTGCAGGTGCTTGTAAATCCTTTTGTTCTACATTTGGTGGGCATTAGTTTGACCTAAAGCAGCTTCAGATATGCCTTTTGCTGCTCCTTTAGTGAGTGCATTCATATGCACAATCTTACACCGATTATGCTTAATAACAAGACAGTGTGTAATTGCCTAAACCTCTTTAATTGGTAAAAGTAAAAAAACTGACACCTAGAGTTTTGATGTCAAAACCGGATTAAAAAAATATATAATTTAAAATGTCATGCAAATGTAGTTTCTTGAATTGTTGGGTGTTTAGAATGAGTTGATTTACTGAGCTGAATGAGCTCGATGAGTGTGTTTACATGCACAATCATACACCGATTATGCTTACTAAGCCAACCTATGTGTGTGGTCATTTAAACACCTTAAACGGTTTTCTTTGTTTAGGGGTAAGATCATAGACAGTTTAAGAAAAAATGTTGAACCACATAGATTTTTGCCCATTAATTTGATTTCACTTTGAGTGTTAACACATTTACCGGCTTATCCAATGTGTGCATGCCTGTTTACAGAGAATGATCTAATGATTTCAAAACCCACAGAAACGCAGTTTCTTGCATTGTTGGGTTTTTAGAAAACTGTAAGCTGACTTTTTATTGTATTGTTATGTTTTGTCAGCATATTGTTGTGCATGTAAACACACTCAGTGACACAGCTGAATCCCTGGTAGATGTGAGTTTCAGTGTGAGCCATGTTTCTTACAGAAAGCTAATGATGAGATAGTATTATTGGATTTTGATGAGCCTGGCCGTGTGTGCGAGAGAGAGATTGTTCTTTGTTTCTCTGCAGGCTTTGCGCAGTGCTCTGAGGAGCTGACAGTTGATCTATAGAACAACGTGTAGAACAAGCTTCATCCCACATGAATCATTTTGCCTTTTTATTCCGGTTTTTTTTTTTTTTTTTTGCAGTATATTATTACATAAAAACATCCACATTTGCATATACAGTTTATGTTTGCCCACAGGTAGTGAATAGATAGCCTAGCTTTGTTAATTATCCATTTTGGCAAGAAAAAAAGTTAAAAAAAAGATATGGAACAGAAATTATATAATTATTATTATTATTATTATTATTATTATTATACAATTAGAGTTATTAGTTTGATAAAAACGTTATAAGCAAAGCAACAAAAGTGGCCTGCTGTATATTTAAATAATTGTAAATAATCTACAGTGTATGTGGACACTTAAGATACGCTTAAAGGGATAGTTCACTCAAAAATTTTAATTCTCTTTGTAGCTCCAAAAAGAAGATAAAGTCAGCATATACATAATCCATCAGACTCGAGTGGTTAAATCCATGTCTTCAGAAGCGATATGATAGGTGTGGTTGAGAAAAAAATCATAATTTAAGTTTTTTTTTTTACTATAAATTCTCCTCCATGCCCAGTAGATGGTAGAATGTAGAGTAGGTAATTAAATAAAATCATTAAAAATAAATAGACAAATATGTTATAAAGAGGCATTGAGCCAGATGCCAATATATGAGACTACATGGTTTGGGTGCAGTTCAAGGTCTTTGTGTTTATTTAAAAATTGCAGCCAAGTGGACCTCCAAGAGCAAGCTTTTATATCCCTGCTGTGGCATTTCCAGCCATACCCTGCCAGCATTCCAAGATTTGCACTTCTTTACACGCTCAAGTCGTGTCTGCTGCTCCAGAGTCGGTTAAAGCGGCCAGGTCTCACGAGACCCTCAAGGTGGGGAAAAACTTTAGAAATGCAGCAGAACCCCTCCAGAGAAGAAGCTATATCCATTTGACCCACTTTCCACATCTAAGCATCTGCTCCAGGACGAGCTGTGCGCAAACTCGAGAGTTAGGGGATGAAGGAGCTCTTTCTTGAATTGATTTGGTTTAATAGGTTAACCTTGTATTTAAGATGTAATTTTCTTCTTTGTGTCCCTCTGAAAGCTGCACCTGCCCACTCGCTCTGCTCTTTGTGGTTAGGAGGTCCAATGGCCTAGAAGCAGATGCCCAGCTGCAGGGCAGCCCCCACTGACACTTTGACCTTCTTTGAATGCCCTCTGGTATCCCCCTGTAGCTTATGTCGCCATCTCTTCCTGGTGTCCAGTGCTTGGTCTTGGCCTCTGCCATTACACCAAACAATGAGTGTGAAGGGGGTTTGCAGTTGGACTTTATGTCCTAAAGGACATCCAGCATTTGCATAAAGCTGTGCATGCCCACTCTTTGATGTGGAAGCTTCATACTTGGCATAATGTGTGCCATTTGCCAGAGCACTGTCAAACCCCTTTCCTTTCCCACTGTTTCTCAGTTTCACTTCATACATCAGTACGTTACATTCACTTTAAAAGTTTGATTTCAGTCAGACTTAAACAATGACTTGGCTTTTTAAATTGCCATGTAAGCGTTTTAGTCTGATTGAAATTGTCAGTCTAACAGACCTAGATAATTCTGTTGTAGCTTGGCTTCATCCAGCATGTAAACATGTTAGCTAGATGTGGGATTGCTGATATCACTTCCTGCTCTACAGCCATGCCCTTGAGCAAGTCACTTAGGTTAGAAGTTGCTGAAGGGAGTCTTTCTTTAGAATATATGGCTGTAGATAAAGCATAATTTAAATGGCAAGTTTCTTAGAGGAGAGTGCTTTCAATATTCAATATAAGAATAATTTATAATTT
The DNA here is from genome assembly GCA_032164185.1 of Moxostoma hubbsi. Lineage (NCBI taxonomy): Eukaryota > Metazoa > Chordata > Actinopteri > Cypriniformes > Catostomidae > Moxostoma > Moxostoma hubbsi. Next base: position 33,866,259 of record JAVLUX010000031.1, on the reverse strand, counting down.
GTGTATGGAGTGCTTTCATTTCCAGATGTCCACTATTAATAGCACTGACCAGGCTCAAAAGCTCAAGTCAAAGTCTATAATCCTCAACTCTCTGAAAAACGTTACAAAATGAAAATGAATCCCACATGCTTTTTGTTTGCCCAATATTCGATACATTGCTGACCTCAATTAGACCATTGCTATCATACAAAGGAGTGCTGGGAGTATTTAGACTGGTATGCTTAGCCAAAGGCTGGCTTTGATGCACTGGTCGTTTTAAGTTGTATTGTCTTGTTCAGGGAGACAATCGGTTCACAATTCATAACCTCAAACAACTGATTACATAGGGCCAGCCCATCCTACTGAAAAGACTAGCATAGACCACATGCATTATGCTTTAAGAAGCCTGGTGAATTTCAGTGCTGGTCCAGGCTGGTTTATTTTGTTAACTTGTTGACCAGCCAAGAAATGCTGGTCAACCTGCTTGGTCTTTCTGATGAAGCTTGTTGATCGAGTAAGTCTTGCTGTTTCAATAGCCTGGTGGGCACACCACCATACAAAACACAACATATTCTGGTTGTTTATCAAGGCAATTTAGCCCAAGCTTCAGAAGTAATGACAGCACCAAGAAGACGTAACCTGCTGTAACACTAAAACACTACCTGTCTTTCCTCTGCTGTCTGCTTGATTACCTTGCCTCCTGTCTGAAATGGTTCTCCTGTTTGTCTCTGTGGATCTTTCTACTCATTTTAATGGTCCATCGGATTTCTTCCCCACCTCAAAATGGCCAAATTACCAGATTGAGACTTGACTTTGGCAAAAAAAAAAAAAGAAAAAAAAAAGAAGCTGTTTTGAGACAGAACACAATAGCTGTTTTATCAAACTTTGTTCTGTTCAGTTTTGGGGAAGCTACTTTGAAACTATAGCTTGTGAAGCTTCAAGCTACTCATAATTTGATTTTGATTTAGTTCATCTACAGTCAAGTTACATACAAAAAAATGTAGTTAACTAAAAATATCTGACTACATTGAAGCTATTTGGGGTATTGGCAATATCAAAGCTGTTTAAAGTGGATTATATTTTTTTTTAATATATAACTCATATGATATATGAGATTTTCTATATATATATATATATATATATATATATATATATATATATATATATATATATATATATATATATATATTTTATTTTTTTTTATTTTTTTTTTTTTTGCATATTTTTTTTTTTTTTGCATATTTGTTTTATAGTCAGAGCAAAAATGTCCTGGTACAAAAACAGTGAGGATCGAATTAAGTGTGACAGCATTAAAGAGCATTTGAATAGATTGATTTTTACTAAATATAATTAATAAAATTAGAAAATTCTGTACATCCAGTAATTACTTCGATTTTAGTTTCAGAAGTCTTAAAGTTCCCTTGAAGTGCCTAAATGAGCACAGTTTGATTTCGTGTTTTGACACATTTCCTAAGTGAGGGTGGGAAATGTCGTACGACTCGTCCCATTTTAAAAAATAGCCATTAGGCTATAGTTTAGAGCCACACACACACACACACACACACACACACACACACACACACACATAGATATGGACTCATTTTGATTTCACCGGGGTCTTTAAGTCCTCATGAAAAAATAACAATTCTTGGTTCATTTAGAGTCAGACACGACAAATTGAATTACTTGCCGCTCAGTATGTTTTTGATTCACTTAAAAGAACTAGCTGATAAGAAGCATTTGTTCATTAGGAAGGAATATATGTTTCACATTGTAAATTCAAAAGAACTGGCTTATAACCAATCTAGTCTCATAGAATGAATGTTACTATAACTTCATTTTTGCAAACTGAGTATTACATGCTGCTTTCTACGTTTTGCTGCAGTTTCCTAATGAAATTAACAATAGAGGCACTACAACAACTGTGCGTTTTATACACTTTCACATAAATCATGGGTTCTATGGCTGTTTAGGGCTTTATAAACACATATTTTTTGCTCTATTGCTCACATGCTGTTATGTTCATATACTGTATCAAAACACTTTTTCTCTAACGCATCATTTGTAAAATTAGACATTTTAAATCTTGTACTACAGACCCACCTACATTTCGCTTATTTCAATGTGATTAACTTCTGCGGTAGCTCACCTGATTGGAGTGTTGGACTTTGGATTCGGAGACCAAGCCTGGAGCACAGCCAAAGACACTCAAAACAAAAGTGAAAGTGAAGCAAAAGTGCAATAGAAGTGACACAATATGACGTGGTTCAGGGACGGTAATAGGGTCAGTGGACATTCAGGCTTATCTCAGGCCTCTGTGGATATGGGGCCATCCTTTGATGAAATATCAGAATATAAAACCTGAATACATCTATGATGTGTCATTTATATAGTAAACTAAAAAAGTATCTAGCTTTAACTTTAACTAACTTTTGTCTCAGATACGCTCGAAGATCAGAAATTGCATGCTTTTAACATCTATACTTTAAAATGCTATTTAAAAAACACTAATTTTTACACACATTGTGCTCAGCTGTATACAGTTTTCATTGATTTGTCAGGTGCTTAAGTTAATTTACAAGAAAGCAGGTTGTAAACAAGCTAAATTAGTACTAGAGTTGTAAAATAATAGCTAAATTGCCTAAAGTTTGCTATGATTATTGCATCGTGCCTTAATAAAGAGTTTTGCTAAACACACAAATACCCTGGCTCTTGACTTTAAAGTTAAGCTTTGGTACTTCTGACGTCACTACAAAAAGATGAGCAAAACATTCAGGGCTTTACAGAAAACATTCATGGCTTAAGCTCTGGTAGCCCAGCCCTGGAGCTGCCCATGACGTGTTTGTTTCAGTAAATGGGTTTTTTATGTCGAATTTGCTTTTAAAAACACTATCAGTTTGGTTTAGGTGTTTGTTTAGGGTCAGGATGTCTGTTATGTGCATCTCTTATTTATCTTTTAACAAACTATTGGTTAGGTTTAGGTTAAAGTTTAAGGTAAGGGAGGAACGCTTTAATAATTACAACGTCCAGCTAATATTCACCTTAAAAACCTCATCTAATTACGACATTATTTCACTCGCTTTTGCGTTATCCCCAAAACTGTTTTTGTTTCAGAAAGTTGCCTGTTATTGGTTCTGCAGACAGGCTATGTAACTTTAATGCTTTTCCCTTTTATTCCTGACAGCTGTTTTGCAACTATTTGAGTCCGTGGCAAAGCCTGAGCACTATCACAACTGCATATGGTGCTTGTCTTTAGTATCGCATATTATTGTCTCTGACACCACAACAATGTGCACCCAGGTCGTTCTCCATATGGGCTGTTAGGGAAAGGTGCTGCAGCAGTTAAGGGAGGTGTGCAATTTAATTTGCCTCACGTCTGCCACTCTCAGCTTAGACGGCAGTGCCCATCATCATATAGCTCTTACTTTTGGCCTATGCGTAACCTGTTGAATGATATCTCCTTCCTGCCCACTTCCTCCCCCGTCGAAGGGCAGCAAATCAGGAGCAAGTGTAAGGGAAGCTCAACGTCAATTAGTGGCCCAGTGCCATGGATCATCCATGAAACAACCCACATCTTCAGCTCTCTCTCCTCTTCCTTTTTTCTGTTCTTGTCTCGATGCCCTTGTCTCATTTATAACCCTCATCCCCTAAGCTCTTTGTATGCCCTCCAACTTCAGAAAGAAGAAGCCCTCATGACACTTTTCTCTGGCATCTTTTACTTCCACTCTCTTCTTCACTCTATCATCCCACACGAGTCTCGCTCTTCCTATTGGCTGCCTAAATGACATGCAGATAAGAGTTTTGCCGTAACTTGCCCCATTTCCTGAGAGTGGAAGAGACTCTGTGGCTTTTGATATGCTTCGCTTTCATCTTCACTCCGTTCCTTTGTTTTGATCATCAATAGTCTGCTCTCAGTAATGACCGAAAAAGAGAGATTGTGTCATACATACACAAGGTGCCTCTGTCCTGTCTGCATTGTTTGCTAAATAACATGTGATTCCCTCTCAATTGAACTCATTTTGACTCTCATTCATGTCACTCAGGAGAAAATTACATCACTGTATAAACAACACCCTGTCAGGTTTTTCAGTGATATTGCTTTGAAATTTGTGATGCAATGATCAACATATGTCATAATTAATGAAATGCCTGATGAAAAATCTAGCTTTAACCATAAGTGGTTTGCTGGTCTTAGCAGGTCTCTCAACCTTATAATTAATGGAATGCCTGATGAAAAATCTAGCTTTAACCATAAGTGGTTTGCTGGTCTTAGCTGGTCTCTCAACCTTATAATTAATGGAATGCCTGATGAAAAATCTAGCTTTAACCATAAGTGGTTTGCTGGTCTTAGCTGGTCTCTCAACCTTATAATTAATGGAATGCCTGATGAAAAATCTAGCTTTAACCAGAAGTGGTTTGCTGGTCTTAGCTGGTCTCTCAACCTTATAATTAATGGAATGCCTGATGAAAAATCTAGCTTTAACCAGAAGTGGTTTGCTGGTCTTAGCTGGTCTCTCAACCTTATAATTAATGGAATGCCTGATGAAAAATCTAGCTTTAACCAGAAGTGGTTTGCTGGTCTTAGCTGGTCTCTCAGCCTCACCAAGCTGGTGCACAAACCCTTTTAAAAGACCAGAAAACCACCTTTGGCTGCTTTAAGATTTATTTTATTTTTTCAGCAGGAATGCCTTCCAGTTTCCTTCATAAATAAAAGTTTTTGAAAACTCAAATATTAAAACGTATTTTTTATTGCACTGTGTCTATACTAGGGTGCCTATCACTTTGTTATTTGAAATATCCGTAAATTACCTTACAATTACGTGTCAGATTTTGACGTGAAAACAACAGTGTTGTTGTTTGCCTAACATTGATATTGTCAGTATTGAAATGAAGGCCTGAACTATTGTTAATTTTCCTGGACAAATATTGTTGTTATATTACACACAAAGCAGAGGATATTGAAAACAGTGTTCATATCGTTTTAATCAATACGTTGTACGGAAATTAAATCGTATATCATTCAGTTGATTCTAATATTTTCTGAATATATTCCCCTTCAGGTTGACTGTGATGAAACTACATTTTATGACTTTGTATAAGTGATTGATGGCTGACTCTAAGCTAATGTCATAAATATGGCAAACAAGGCTTAGTACACTGCAAAAAATATATTTGTTTTAATACATTTTTGTCTTGCTTTTCAGTAAAATATGTCAGCATCCTAAAATTAAAATACATTTAATTTTGAAGTAGCACTAAAAAAGCACTGATAATGATTTTCGAAATCGTAAAAGTAACATTTATTTTCTGCTCTCTTACATTGGCCCTTTCTCTATATTTATTATAGTTTAGTCTTGAATCCATACTGTAAACACATGCTGTTTTTCTCCCTACCTAAAAACTCACGTAATGTGTGTAGCTTGATCCATTTTGCGTGAGAGTTCAGGAGGGGACAAAGAAGACAGGTGTCCTCCGATCTCTCTGTGTGTGCAGCCCGCCTCATCAAACCTCTGGTCACCACAGGTGTCCCCCTGACAGTGTGGCAGTATCAATGATTTCCTCAGCCTGGGTAACAAATGGGGCAGCCCTTGCACCAGTACGCCTTCTATCTAAAAAGTGAATTACCTCTCTAATATCCAACCTGCTGAGGCGATCAATACAGCGCCTGGGGAACTGATGAGCGGTGACTACTTTGGAAGCTTCCTTCACCTCCTTCTCATTTTCTCAGTTTTTCTTTCTTTTCTATCTCCCCCTTACTCAAGGTACTGTGGCGATACCATGGTACAAAGATTCTAGACTCTATTTAGGGGGGGCTTTCATCTCAGCCCTCTTAAAAATATGCCATTAAGTTAATGACATTTCGCAGTAGTGTGACAGTAGTAACAAGCTATTTATTTTTCCTAAAAGTTTTTTAAAATAGTTTTTAAGGTATAATTTTAAGGTGTTGAGCATTATTGGTTGTCTTGTAATATAAATGCATGTGTTGAAAAACTGTGAAGCAGATAGTTACGTATTTATGAAAATATATTGCTCCCTTAAATAGCTTCAGTGTTATCAACTCCTTGTTAAGTAATCAACTACTTTTTCAATAGGGTAACTTGGCTGTTGCATAACCCTCTGGGGTCGATGGACGCGCCGGCGTGTCCTGCTGGTTTTTTCGTCATTACAGCAGAAACAACTTAAAATTCTCCGTCATTTTGGGGCATACAGATACGTGTAAGACATCATTAGAGACTATAAAGGGCCTACTTTTATTTGTGTACACTCATAATAACAATGAAACATTGTGCTTTTGTAAAATAAAAAGGGTGAGCTTTCAGCTGTCTCTGTGTTCACGAGCATATTTCTGAAACACGTCACAAAAATGACCTGAAACTCTGCGAATACTTATCACACAAACATGAAACATATGTCTAAAGAAAGATTACAATTTCTACTTTTAATTAAAACAATTCAAATTTAAAACAAATATGTAGGTCTATAATATGTGTAGGTCTAAAATTAAGTCTTTATTTAAAGAAAATGTACAGTCAAATTATTTCTTTTAACTTAAAACTTGATTTTGATCATTAAGTCTCCTCACATTCATTCTCTCTCTGTCACATTCCTCATTGATGGGCCCAGGGGAGGCGTCTTTTGTGTCCTCAGGTGTAAATTACCTCAATATTCATGATAGTTCACGCCTCCTCACATATCGCCTTTCAACACTAAAATTGTCTTACAAAAGTTAAATTACTATATTGTTTTGTATGAATGAGTGATCAGGATGGTTTTCACATCATTTTGTAGCAAAAACTCTAGGCTACAAGATCCAGTTCTCAAAAGTATTGTGGACAAATGTTAAGTATGTGTTATATGGCCTTATTTCAATTACTTGAAAAATTGTGTTTTTTCAAAAACCACACAAACGTTATTTTCTCAAAAATACAAACATGTACACACATGTTGCTCAGATATCATTGTAGTCCAGTTTGTGCTAAATACAGTGTTATCAGACTTTAGCCATTAATATGTTTTTAAGCAACTGAAAAAGCACAAACTGCATATACTTTAAATTACACATAGCTTGTAGCTCAGGAAACTTCTGTTTGGCTTTGATATTTTATCACTGTTTTACTATTGGAATGTGTGTGCGGCAGTTATATACTAATTTGTGACAGTTGTACCAATGAAAACATGCAAAAGCACAGGAATTCATACCTTCAACAATAAGAATAAAAAAACAAAAGCAAAAAATATTTAAAAAAATCTGCATATAGTCTTGTTAATTAATTCTTGTTAAGTGTTCATGCCTTGCAATACATTCTTAAGATAGAATATACATTTTAGCAAGAGGCTCCATTGAAAAGTAATCATCATACTTGGGATCCTTGGCATCAAACAGTTTAAAAACCCTTGGATTTGGCAATCGAGTCATATACAAACCAGAGTTTGTAAAAAGAAGAAAAAAAAACGTTTTAATTCCTACCACACAATATAGATTCTGTTTTTTACACACACAAAAAAACAAAACAAATGTGCTTTTTGACTGAAAGCTGTTCTTTGTTTTACAAGGCGCGTTAAAAAGAAATGTGTCATGTGAAGATCACACTTTTCAAGATATTCATCTTTGACTGCATCTAAATCTTTCATTTTGTTCATTAAGAACCGAATAACCAAGCAGCACCTTTTGACTTTCAATTTCTCTGCCAGAATTCAGATTTTGCTTTAGCAAACATGCCACGCTATTTCACTGACATTTCTATGTGTGGCGCGGGCGTGCTTCCCTCCATTGCTAAATGTGTAGTCATCGCACTGCAGTATTCATAAATATAAACAACCCTCCATCTGTTAACGCACATTTTGAAATGTCACATCTCTGTCTGTGACAGAAGCATCTGCTTTCACTCCAAACAGACTCTTCTCAAGGGGCGAGAAAGGATTCTAGAAAAGAAGCGTGTCAATTAGCAACAGTTCCTATTGGAGTACCACGGCAGTGTGCACTATTATTTAAGTAGCTCCAAATTAATTCAGTTGTGCTAAATAGGCTAATTTCATGCTCTTGTGATCAGACAAAACTCTTTCACTGGCATAAAGTGTTTGTTGTGCAGCATCTGGAAAATGAACACAATGGATGCCTGTGATGTGCCCTTGTTTACAAGGGGAGATGTATTAGAAACTTAGCCAATGCCCTGAGTTTCCTTTGCTGGCGTGACATCAGCACAGACGTCTGACACTGAAGTTTGTGTTGCTCTCCTAGCAACAGTGCAGGCACACAAACAGTATTTGTCTTGCACTGAGCAGTGAAAGCAGTTGAATTCAGCTCATCCACGGTGTCTTCCAGACTATGATCATCTCTGTAATGATCAAGGGTCAAATTTCCCTGCTAAAAAGACCATCTTAACCAGCATGGTTTTGTTGGTTAAGAGCTGGTCTTTTCCTTGTCTAACTGGTGGACCAGCATAGCCATGCTTCTCACCAGGAAAACCTAGCTGGTGAAGCTGGTTGACCAGCTTGGTCTTTCGGATCAAGCTTGTTTAAAAGCCTGGTGGAGACAATCACTAAGAGCCTGGATTTTTAGCCATACTTCTAACGCTAACGTACGAGATTACCAACCTCCATTAACACAAATATTGTGTTGGTGTCCATGGAACTGATGCTTCTATTTCAGTTTGGATATTTATTGCTGACCTCTCAGTGTGTCAGTCTGTTGAGGGTACACCCACCATCTGAAGACAGGCAATTAGAGCATGTGTGATGAGTCGGTCTTCTCTCCCTGTCCTGTGCTCCTGTAATTGCTGTGGCAAAAACAGACACCAGGACTCACCAGAGTGAGCTCTGCATGCCAAGCAAATGTCTTGCTCAATATGTCTTCTGTTTATTTAATGAAAGACACTAGAACAGAAATCTGCCATGTATATCCATCATGTATGGGTTGCAAATAAATGCTGCTTTTATTTCACTCTGTAAACGTAAATGCAACTGAGCCTTCAGTTTGTTATCATTGGAAAAGGGATGCAGTATTAGGGACAACAGTGTCATTAGAATGTTATTTGCTTTCCCTTTGAGATGAAACAGAGCATGTGTTACACAGAAGCTCAAGTACCTCTCAGAAGACTAAAAATTCACATTTTGTTAACATTAAACCATGAAGATTTCAAAACACTTCTCATGTGAGGACATCAATTCATAGCATACTGACATGCTTCTGGATGCTAGCATGTCTGAAACGTCTACAAGATTTAAGCCTGCAAAATTTTGCATTTTGGGAGTCGTGCTTATTGTCATCTTAGTGTAAACAACTTCGCTAGAAACTAAATAGGAAAAAAATAAAACAAAACATCTCAAGTTTGCACTTTCTGAAACTTTAGCCACTCGTAATAGGCTTAGCCTCTGGAAATAAATAAATAAACTCGTTCCCTGGTAGTCTTAATCTTCCATTTTGTTCTGCCCCAGTCCAGATATCATGGTGCTAGCCTCAGGGAAATATTGCTGTAGCTCGCCGGCAGAAAGTCATTTACTGATGCATAGATGATTGACAGTCATCCTGGGGCTCAGCTCTTCCCATCTTGATCCCCTCCAAATGCCCTCTGATTGCTTTCTGACAACAAACAATCCCTGATGATGGAGAATTATCCCAACACGGCCGCTGGGTTTTGTAAGCATGCATAAACTGCATGTATAAGAAAACTTGTGAGACTTAGAACAAAGCCCTTTGACTGTAGTGTTTTTCATATGTTTATATTTCTAGTGAACACCGTTATTTTAGCTGTAGTTGTTCAAGTTCAGTATATCTTGATTTGCATTTCACAGCAAGACTAATAATGTGCTCAAGAGTAGTTGAGGGTCAACAAACATACACTAAGATTTGTTCTTTTGATATGAATATGTTCATGAACCTTTATATATTTAACTTTTATAAAGGTTTGGTAGACTCACTTAATATTTTCAGAGATAACTGTTGGAAGATAAATAACTTTTTATTGATTTAAATACAGATGAATAAGGGGCTAAAATTGGTTTGACAATTGCAGTACAAAAGGTGACAAGGACTGCATTTTCTTTGTTGTCTTTCGGCCCCCCAAACTTCCATACACTGACATAGTTCTGTTCGGGAGGAGTAAAGTTTACTGTAGCTGCGGGGGCGTGGTTGAGCATCCGTCAGGAGAGAAAATGGTAAGGGTGCATACACCTGAGCCAGGTGTTGTAAAAAAATTTCAAGTTGTAAAAAAAAAAAATTTAAGTGACTACAGAACGTAGTGGAAAACTGGAAGGGCTTCGACCAAATGGACACTATCTAAACCAGCGAGCAATGGGAGGGAGAGTGCCCGGGACTGGCGTTGATCCACGATGGAGGATGGGAAGTTTTGTTATGTTAACTCTGTACTCTGCTTGAAAGCTTCACTTTATATAGTTGAGCAGCTACTGGAAGCTTGCTTCTAAAATAACCAGGTCAATTTAACCGTTACACTTGTGTAAAATCACCATGCAACAACTGCTTTATGCAGCACAATGAGCTAGTAGCTAACATCTAGCTGTTGTGTTATTGTTTTGGTCAGTTTGCGTTGATGTCGCGGCTGTAGAGGCAACTATGACGATTAGCATATAATCCCACCCATGTTGAGGTGACACTAAACTGCAATGGAAATGCAAGCTCAGAAAAATAAAGTGAGTGGAGTTGAGGCGAGTCGAACCGTACGTGCAGTGGAAAAGTGCCATTTGTGCTGAAAAGCCCTATTGATTAAAGCTTTCCTTGATTTGAAGAATCCAGTTTTCTGCGCTCACCTTTCCCTCCCTGTGTCAAGTCCTTTACATTTACATATGTGCTCAGAATAATATCTGCTGATAGTTATATATTTAATCAGCGTGACATTCCCTTACGAAAATAAACCATGGATTTACTGCAGTAACCATAGTTTAACAATGGTATTTGTACAATACAATATACAATGTTACTATACTTAAACCATGATTAATTTTCATAAGGGTTAAACAAATGGCAACATTAAATTGAACATAAAAATATACTTCATTTTATTACATTTATATGCACTCTAATAAAACTAAAAAACACCCTATTTTATATAATTGAATTAAAATATAATGATAAACAGCAGCAATTAACTAAATATTCCACTTCAAACAAAAAAAAATTAAAGTACATTTAAAGGATTATTCCAGGTTCAGTACAATTTAAGCTCAATCATCAGCATGTGTGGCATAATATTGATTACCACAGAAATTTTACCATTCCTTTTCACATCTGTGTTACAGTGAGGCATTTACAATGAAAATTAATGGGGGCCAATTTTTGAACATTATAATACTCACTGTTTCAAAACTATAGCCACAAGATGTAAACAATATGTGTGCTAACAGGATTATAGTGTGATAAAATCGCATACTTACCTTTTCTCTGTAAAGTTATAGCCAATGTTACAAATGTGTTGCCATGACAATGAAATGTCTACAAACCCTAAAAATTAAGATTTAAAGAACTTTACAGCTCAAATAATACACAAGTGTTAACAGATGAATTGCTGTAAGTGGTTTTATAAATTTATAAGCTTCGCATTTCTGTTTAAACCCTCCATAAATTGGCTCTATTCACTTCCATTGTAAGTGCATCACTGTATTTCTTTTCCGATTTTTCTTTTTTCTTTTTTTTTTTTAAAAAAGGAGGGATGAGTTGAAATAAATTTTTGTGGTAATCAGCATTATGCCAAATTTTAATTAACAAATTCTGTTGATTGAACTTAACTTGTATTGAACCCGTAATAATCCTTTAATGTTGTGCGAGGCTCAATTTAATAAGTGAACTATAATTCATTTACATGAATCATCCAAAATAACTGATATATTTTACAGATGAACTCAAATAAATCCTAATCGATTTTCCAACACTAAATATAAGGGAATCTTTTGTTTTAAGTGGTTCATTTACATGAACTGTCCAAAAGAATCAATTCACTTAAAGGATTTGATTTTCCCAGCACAACATGACAGAAACACGATTTAGGTTAGCTAATTTTTTTGTTTTTACTCTTGGCTCCAATGCTGCATTTGGAATTCAATTTAAGAAATGTAGAGTTTTGTAATGCTATAGTGCTAATATGACCACTCTTGAGTGCAGACCTGCATAGTGAAAACTGGTTTTAAAATCATTTTTTTAATTTGTTGCTGGTTGAATTAAAGCGTATCACTCATCATTACAATTAATTGCATACCACTTCTTTGAGGAGTTGTGTTGCTGATGCATTGATTTATATTTGAGTCTGTTCGTTTTGATTTTATGTTGTTCATGCCAGATAATATGCACAGCCTTTGACGATTTGCCCATTTATGGCTTTCTTTCACTGTCACTTGAGCATTTTGACGAGGATGTGTATGTTGACATCTCTGAAGCTCAGTTAATACAGTTACTGCACTTAAATAACTGACAATTCTGCTCTGATTACTGTATAACTGTCTGAATAAAGAATGTACTTTCTTTTTGTTATTATGCATTGATGTATGCAGTCATGAAATCAGAGAACCTATAGGCCCCTACTCAAAATCCAAACACAAAAGAGATGCATAAAACTAGGTGTTAATGTTGATGGTGCCTGTTAATACGCTGCTTAAGGCATCGTAACACCAGGGAATATACAGATACAGCGGTAACGTGAGAAACAGAGTAAATTCAAAACTGATGCACTAGTTTAAAATGTTTTTCTTGTTTCTTTGACAGATGACAGATATCTTTTGGAATTATCTGTTAATGTTTCAAAAATCTGTAAAATCGGGTTTAGTGATTGTTTGTGCAGCACCAGAAATGATGATCCTGAGATGCCACAGATGTGACCAAGTGTAAAAACCCACTGAAATATGATGTTTAACCATTTTCAGACAACAATTTACAACGGTATCAAGCTACAGAACCCTAAACATGCTCTTTGTTATGATTGGCTTAGCAGAGCATTAGCTACATCCTTTACTGCCATCCACCATCACTCTCTGTAAAGCATGCTGGCACGTCAGACCATAATTCTTGTTGAAATGTGGTCTCATCCATCTCCAGGCAGTGTCCTGACAACCCCTCACTGTCAGCCCTTCTTTCAAGCCGCCCAAGTCTCCCGACGCCACGACTCCAGCCCGGACTGAAAGAGAGTAATGGGGTGCGTTTGTGTGTGGGACCCCTGCTGTGTTGCAGATTGAAATGCTGATGTGTTGAGCAGTCAGTCCTGCTATTTGACTGCTGATGGATCGCGTTTATCCACTTGCCTGATGTTCATTACAACTATTAGAGAGACGCAGACAACAGAGCGGAAGACTGAGTCTGCATGTACACTTTATTTAGACCATGTCTTCCTCATTCTGTGGAAAAAGAAAGAAAGTAGCTGTCAAACACTGACACGTGTGTCTGGGGTCTGACAAGGCAAAAAAAGAGAGGAGGCTCACATATGTTTGATATCAGATTGATTGAGTTTGATATGTTATATACAGTATAAGCTTTCTTATGGCTTTGTCTAGCTTTTTTTAATGCAAGAACGCGTTGTCAAGCTTTACTGTCAAACCTTACCCATCTTCACCCCATATTATAAAATTTTACAAATTTAAAATCTACCTTAATCAAACATGAAAATGCCTCTAGATAAAGGTAACAGAAGACTGCCCTAAGAAATGTAAAACAGCCATAAAATACTAAAACTAAAACTAAAATAAAAACTAACTAAACTGAAACTAGAAAACAAAAACTAAACTAACGCTAACAGACAATACATAAAAATGGTCAAAGACATTTGTCTAGTGCATGTGCATGTAGAAAAAGCTATTTAAAAACAGCACTGTCAAATGCAAAAAACATATTCTATGTGATTGGCCCCTTAGATTTCCACATACTATTTCTTAAAAATTAAACGGATCGTACATTTTCCTTGACTGTTATAAAATACAACATTTCCTAATCATGAGAACTAATCATAAGAATTCAAAGTGGGAAAGTCCTTTAAATCTTGTCCTGAGGGCGTTTGCATTAAAGTTAAATGCACAGCAAAAAAAAGGGTCATTCTATTCTAAGGGTCAGAGAGAGGGTGAAAAATGTTAATTATAAAACTAAAATATGACTTTTTATAGCAATTTATTCATTCATTCAAACAGCTTAGGGCCAATTGTGTTAGAAACCAGATGGTTGCACTTTGTTCTGTTTGATGTTCCTAATCATAGCTCTGAATCTTTTTGTATCATGACGCCTGAGAGCGTCTGTCATTTGAGCATGGCATATGTTTTTCTTTGGACAAACAAGGCTTTGCCTTAGCCTGTGCTGCTATACAAGGGATATTGATTGGTGGAAACAAATCAATCCATCTATTCAGGTTCTTTGTATATGTTTTCATAAGAAACTATGGTGCACCGAGGCCTCAGTCTGTATTCTACAGAATAAGATGTTCTTCTAAAAAAGGAAGAGAGGGTTATTGGGGACTCAGTAACTCTGAAAGGATAAGGAGTGTCTTTGAGAAAACTAGTGTCACGCTCAAGCTGAGATAGACAGTGCACTCAGGTTGGGTGAGTCGTCAACAAAATGTCTGCCATTGGTGTGCATTTTGAAATGGATTAAAAGTGCTTTATCACATCACCCACACTGGCTTGGCAAACAGTAGAGCCATTTACGGAGGCGGGCGAGTGATTGATCCTTCAGCGGCCTTTAAGAAAACAATGGGGATTGCAAGTCGATCTTTGCTTAAAGGAGACCTATTATGCCCCTTTTTACAAGATGTAATATAGGTCTCAGGTTGTCCCAGAATGTGTCTGTGAAGTTTCAGCTCAAAATACCCCACGGATCATTTATTATACCATGTTATAAATGTCTCTTTTTGGGTGGAATCAAAAACATGCAGTTTTCGTGTATGTGTCTTTAAATTCAAATGAGCTGCTGCTACTCCGGTATTGACAGCGTAAATACCGGAGTTCAGCCATATATGTATATGTATATATATATATATATATATATATATATATATATATATATATATATATATATATATATATAGTCTCCGTGAACACAATCAGAGACAATGGTAACTGACAGTAAGCATTTTCGGGTTAAAAACTTAAAATAACGACATAGCTCTGGTCTCTGTGAATACAATCAGAGACAATGGTAACTTTAGCTATATTAGCCGAATCAGCTAACAAGCGCATTCGGAAAGGCGATTTGCAAACATTCATATAATATAAAGTGCGATACTTGCATCTTCAGGATATAAAGCTGGAACACGAACGGTTGGTACTGATCCATGCTTGAGAATCAAATATTTTGATAATTCTGCTTTATATTGACACTCATTCACAAAGCAGTAACGTAATGTCACTTTAGAGCAGAAACGAAAAACCATTCATTTTGACAACACTGTTTTTTTTTTGTTAATAGAATTATAACAAAGAGGAGTGGGTGGACTTTTCGCATTGTAGGGTGGTTGTGTACACACACTGCTGACTCACTTATGTACAAACACCATGTAAAGGTGAATTTTGCATAATAGGTCCCCTTTAAAAAAAAACACTGGAGGCAATTTTTCGACAAATGCTAAAGAGCCACTTTTTGTTTGTGTGTAAATTTGGTGGTGGTTTGCTGTTTCTTTTTTTGTTCTTAAGCAGTTGTAAAGCAGCTATAGTTCTATGTTGTTTGTTTTAGTTTAGAAGGAAAATGTCTCATGGGGAGATTCAGTTTGAACTTACCTACAGTGCATGCAAACAAGCTCAGTGGCAAGTATTTACACTTGTAGGGCCTTGAAAATGTCAGATCACTGCTCTTTAGAAGGTGTTTATGGAGAATAGTCTCGCAGTGCAGGCATCAAATGTATGCTCTCATTTATCTGTAGGTGTGAGGGTTAGGCTGTTTATTTCTCTTACAAGTTTCAGCCACAGCCAACAGATAGTGAAAATTGAA
Organism: Moxostoma hubbsi; assembly: GCA_032164185.1. Taxonomy (NCBI): domain Eukaryota; kingdom Metazoa; phylum Chordata; class Actinopteri; order Cypriniformes; family Catostomidae; genus Moxostoma; species Moxostoma hubbsi. The sequence continues at coordinate 33,850,373 of JAVLUX010000031.1, read as the reverse complement.
AGCTGCAATCAGATTGCCCAACTGCAACGCAACTTCTGCAAGTCGGTGCAAAATAGATATTCCCAAGCAAAGATGTATTTTCTGCTATGTTTTTTTATCTGTAAAATAATCTCTGCATATTACTTTTGGATGGACAGAAATTCTGAACACAAAGTCTACAGACATTTCTGCTAAATTCTTCTTATTTCTTTGTTGTGTTCTGTACAGCGTTCGCGAAGACAGCCACACCACATGTTGGAGTTTTTTCCATGTCAGTCTATTAATGTGGTATTATCTATTTCAGATTTAGGAACAAATTCTAAGCAAGAATGTGGACGCAAATGCAAGGACTTGGCAAACATGCTGCCTGGTTGAACATGCTTAACGCGCGTTCTTGCGTTACCGTGTGCGGGAACAAACATTATAAACAAAACAAATGGTGACTGGGCATGTTACACATCAGTCAGATTATCTCTTACTGTCTTAAAGGAATAGTTCTCCCAAAAAAGAAAATGTTCTCATTATTTACATACCCTTCATGCCAGATGTATATGACTTTCTTTTTCTACTGAACACAAACAAAGGTTTTGAGAAAAATATTTCAGCTCTGTACGTCCATACAATACATGTGAATGGTGGCCAGAAATTTGAAAGCCTAAAAAGCATATAAAGGCAGCATAAAAGTAATCCAGATGTCTCCAAGGATTAAATCCATATATTCAGAAGCGATATAATAACTGTGGGTGAGGAAACAGATGCATTTTTAAGTGATTTTCTTACTATAAATCTCCACTTTCACTTTCACATTCTTATTCTTTTATTTGCATTCTTTGTGCATATCACCATCTACTGGTCAGGGAGGAGAATTTATATTAAAAAGGACATAAATATGTATCTGTTTCTTACCCACACCTATCATATCACTTTTGAAGATACAGAATAATCCACTGGAGTTGTTTGGATAACGTTTATGCTGCCTTTATATGCTTTTTGTACCTTCAAAGTTCTGGCCACCATTCACTTTCATTGTATGGAACTACAGAACTGAGACATTCTTCTAAAAAAATGTTTGTGTTCTGCAGAAGAAAGAAAGTCATACACATTTGGGATGGCATGGGGAGTGAGCAAATGATGAGAGAATTTTCATTTTTGGGTGAACTATCCCTTTATGTCAGTGGTTCATATCCAGGATAAGCTGCAATTTCTTAAGACTGATGGATTTGTTTGAATGAGTTCTCATTGCATATGCTTACATCTGAAAGCCCGGCTGAATAATCCAATGCTTGTATAACTGGCATTCACTCAAATGACCAAAGGTATAGCAAATACTTCACACGGCAGCATTCAGATCATTAAGGCTGAAAAATGTCCCCCAAAAGTGAATTTGGGATTTGAGAAATGTGATTTCTTACGGCCATTTGATTTTTGAATACATGTCATGCTGCATTTAAGTGCGTGTTGGCTGGTTTGTGCTCTGTGAGTCACTTTGATGTCTCAGAATTAACCGCATAAGAGGCCACTTAAATAATTGGGCCACAAGATGTTTTAAAGCTTTAAACTGATTAATGATACAGCAAAACACAAGCCCTTCAATTGCTGCAAGAGATCTTATTTCCCAAATGAGACTAAGTTTGACTTCTTAAATAATGATCACAAACTGCAATAGATTATTATTTTAACATAAAATCATTTTAAAGAGTAGTACATTTCTCGAGGTTAGAAGTGGAGCCATCTCAGAGGGGAGAATTTCTTTGCTCTCACAGCCATCAATACAGTATATCAGAGTGAACTAGATTAAGCTTGATTAAAATATTCTAGAGTGCTTGTTATTTGACCTACATTGTTAAATAAATCAGCGTTCAGAGCATTACATTTCATACGCTTGAATACGTAATTGAAATTAGTCTGGTGTAAGAACAACTACTAACAGTGCTTCAGGGTTGAGGAGAAACTACCGTAGTAAGTTGTAATACTACTAACTTTTGTAGCGTGACAGTAGTTCAGCTGTTTTAAAAACAGTGTAGCTTTTCCAGTAACTCCCATATCTCCCATATGGAGCATTAGGAAGTTCAATTCATGTGTTTCATGTAAATAAATCGGTTTAGAACAAGATTCAAAGATTCATGACTCCAGGTGTGGTAGTCAGCATCTTAACTTGCTACCCAGGCCCCCATAGAAATGGAGATTGTTGAATAAAAGGCTTGAATTTGGGTCTATTCCTCTAAATAGTTCTATCTGAAGATTTAGATTATAGTGAACAAAATAAATGGATTACTTGTATTATTGTTTATGATGCTTTTGTGGTTCATTTGTTTATTTATTTATAAAAAAAAAATTGGCATATTCTGAAAACCCCTTTTGTGTCCCCTGGCAAACATAATTCAATGAAATGCTTGATGAATGATTAAACGAGTAGAGTTTTTGTTCATTGTAACATTTTAAGGTTTAGTCTTGGTTAATGTGATATAATCCTTTAAAACATTGTATAGGGCAGCAGAAATCACACAGAACTGAATGAACTGTTGAAATGTCATATTATAATGTCAACTACGTTAAATAAATGTAAACTAATCTAATTTATTATAAATGCAATGGAATTAACTGATTCATTCCATGAATTCAATATTAATCGATTAAAAGAGCACACATAAACATTTGTACATAAGACTATTAATACATAAAATGATGATGTTTAGAGGCTGTAAATATGTCATTATTGTTCATTTCGGGGTCTGTGCAAAGTAAGAGAATGTGCGTTTGCTAGTCCAAACGTTATGTAAGAATACATGTATATTCTCATGAGATCACGTTGGATTTCCTGCACAGCATATCATGTCTTATGATTTGTAAGGAAATACTGAGTTAAATACTTTTGTTCTGTGTTTTTGTTTTTCTCAATAAGTACATTTTACATATTATACATTTTCATATTTTAAATATTCTAGTTTAATATGTTGTTTTTAGTGTAAATTGATGTTCAAGATTAATTTTCCTGTTTTGTGCTAGATAAATACTGTTTTGATTTCATAATATAAATGTATTAGAAATCTGATATATGTAAAGATATTTTATATATTTTTTTTAAGTAAATTACTTGTAGAAAGGGGTAGCCAGACTGTAATTTAACTACTTTAAATAATGACTGGATTGTATAGGTGGCTTCCCCAACACTGCAGTGCTTTACATATAAATTTTTGACATTGCTATGAATATACTGTATACATTTAATACAGTATAAAACCCTATAAATGACTAAGTTCAGGCATGAAACACTGGCTCTGTCATGGAATGCAGAGAAAGGACCCAAATGCAGAGTTGAAACTAAAACTAAAGCTCCCACAAGGGGGGAAACAAACATAAACTACCCCGAAGTGGAAAAAACTAAGTAAATAATCCAGGCAGGGGAAACAGGGAACAGGACCGCCCGGACTGGGCTACAGGAACCAGGGAAGAAGGAAACAGACCAACTGACATTAGAGAATCAAAAAGACAGGAAAAAAGACAAACTAGCACTGGACAGCAAACATGAAGGGACTAAAATAGGGAGAGAAATCAACAGGTTAACAAGACAGGGCAGGTGTGACTAATAAACCAATAATGGGCAAACAAGGAGGCGAGGTATGGCGTAAGACAGAAAGACACGTGGCAATACAGAAACAATACAAGTCATGTGCTATCACAAGACAACAAAACACCCGAATGGCATGAGCGCACACCAAGACAATAAGGCAATATACACCCATGCCAACCGACAAACAAGACGAGAGAATGCATAGCAATGCCAAACAAAGCGACGCCATGCATTATCACACTAAACAAAACCTGAGCGAGGCAAAAGCCACACGATGCTCGCAACAGGCGACAAAAACAAGACAGGAAACATGTACGAGAGTTTGGCCACACACACACCTGACACCTTTGATGGAAGTGACCTAACCTCAGCACAACAGGAAGACAGCTCCCGACCCGGGTGCGCAACGTGAGTGTGACGCGAGGCATACCCGTGTTCGCGAGAGACAGACAAACTATTGACATGAATGCATACTGCCAAGATGACATAAATCCGAAGCATCCACTTCAATAACAGACAGACATGGAGCATGTGTGTCCAACACAGACCGAGACCGAAACCGAACAAGACCGGGAGTCAGGATCCAGACACCGTGCTCCAGACAAGACAGACCAAAGAGTGCACATCAGGGAATACAACCGAAATCATGCGCTCACACAAAGACAGACAATGAAATACAACACAGACATGGGATGATGATGTCACGGTTCTGTCAGGCAAAAACCCAGACTGACAGAGTGACAGGATCATGACAGGTGCAAGCTTATAGGTTCTTTGAACTTGTTATATGTTAGCCAATCAGCTCGCTTATATATGATATGTCAAGCTAATCGGCTCACATAGTGTAAGCTGATTGGTGCTTTGATGTGTAATTTGGTTGCCAATCAAATTGTTAACATGTACATTTTCACAGTTTTCAAGTAACCAGTTTCACTGTAGCGCATTGCAAGAGTTTTCTCTGAAACCCTCCACCTCCCCAGGACCACAGGTCTAGATCTGCAACATAGGGATCGTATTTATATCTAATAGTGCAGCAGCAAGTAATGCATGCTTGATGCAGCATGTCTTGTGTTTTTCAAATTGTGCAGCAGCATGTCCTCATGCTTAACACAGTTTATTTGTGTCTAGTCTAGCAGTAGCAAGTGTTCGTACTTGATGTGCAGCAGCAGCAGATCTAGTCCATCAAGACCAATATCATATCAATATGTTATACCCACATTAACATGCTAAATCTTTCAGTGAATTGTTATGATTGAACTGATGTTAGGTTTATATTTCTCAGATTGGGTATCCCCTTATGAAAATTGTTTTTAAAATCAGCTTAATCTAGCCTTGGCTGGTTTGCTTGTCTCCCAGGCTGGTCTTTTGGTTGGTTTTGGAGGGGAGACCAGCTGAAGACCAGCTTGGCCAGGCTGGTAGACCAGCTTAAAACAGTAAACCATTTTAGGCTGGTTTAAACGTTTTTTTGAGCAGGGAAGCTACTGTATGGCAAAACAGAAAATGCATAAAGCATTTAAATGGTATATTTTATAATTCATAATCCAGATATTTTACTTGAGGTGATGTTTAATAGAGTTTCTTCTCTGACTCATCTTCTCCCACAGGACACAGACCTTATCATGACCTTTAACATCTCCATGCATCGCTCCTGGTGGATGGAGAACGGCCCGGGGTGCAGGGTGACCCCTGTGACCCCTCCTCCCTCCTGGGCCCCGGAGGACCATCGCTACATCAGCATCGCTGGCTGTCTGCTGGAATACCAGTTTATGGAGGTGGCTCATAGTTCCTTGCAGATTATCCTGGCTGTGAGTTCAGTCTAATCCCTTACACTGCTTTCTATCCTGCTTACACTGTTCTTGCTAGTGTAATATGGCCTCTGGTGTAAAATTATATTTTTACAGTTGTGCACCATTAATATATTTTGCTATATTTTAAGTATATGTTCTCTATGCCTTTTTGGAAGGGAGGAATTTCCTTTCTTTTTTTATGAGGCTTTTAACAACAAAGCCAGAAAGGCCCAATTCAAACAGTCAAACTTTGACTAACTGAAAATACTTCCACTTTATCAGGAGGCAATATAAGAGTTTATGATTGGAAAACTCGACTGCTTCAGCGATTTTGGGCTGTTGGCAATGCTGCTATTTAAAACATAACCAGTTGATTACATAAGGTCTGTACAAGGTAACGGTACAGGAAATTCTTCAAAATGTGAGCAGCATTGAGTTGTTTGGCTGGCCTCCTGTGCTGATATTGCTTGAATGTGTGTTGTTAATATGAGCTGAGCATGTTTCCTCTTGAGTCTTAATTATTGATTTATTTTTATTTTTTTTATCTCTTGCATTACCTGCAATCAGTGCCTCTAATTCAATAGTGAAATAAAGCCCCTCTAACTTGGAAGTACCAATTCTCGAATTACAAACCCGTACTAGACTTACTCTCCCCCTGCTTTTATTTTCATTCACAGAAATCAAATTTACTTATTTGTTTTTGTAGACATCATGAAATCCAAATTGACCCTGTTAACTTTCTTAATATACAGTATGTCCCTATTCTTACTGTGCATGATTCAAACAAACAAACAAATAAAATGTTTGCTTTCATAATCTTTCATCAAAATGTAAAAAAAAATGTCCACCTCTGAAACAACTTTTAAATGTGTTTAAATGCACTGCTATGTGGTTGTTGGGTGTTCTGGCTGATATAATTCACCCCAAGACTGATATTTTGGTATTCTTCTCCCTCCTTCAGTGTAAGTCTATGGTATTTTTTAATCAGTTTTATCATATGCCATGCAAAAAATAAAATAAAATAAAATTCAACATCCCAGTTAAAAAAAAATTATGAAAAAAAAAAAAAAAAAAGGTTACATTAAGGCACTTAAAATGTAAGAGTATGGGGCCAGTCCATAAACATTAAAACATGCATGGTTTCAAAAGTATAGACATAAACACTATATGTGTTAACATGATTTTAGTGTGATCAAATCACTTACTAAAATTGCCTGTGTGAAATATATAGAGCATTACAATTATGTTGTCATGGGAATGCAATACTAGTAAACCCAGTAATCTGATAAACACTGTAAAAGCTGCTAACTCCCTGATTTTACACACTAAAATCATGTTCACATACAATATGATGTTTATATCTTGTGGCTATAATTTTGAAACATTATGGACTGGCCGCGTTAACTTTTAATTGTAAGTGCCTTACTGTAACCACAATTTTTGCTTTTTATATAATAAATGAGGGACGAGTCCAAATAGTTGTTTATGGTAATCAATATGTCACAAATTCTGTAGATTGAGCTTTCCTTTAAAACTTGAACATTCCTTTAAAATTTAGGATTAAAGCTTTGTTCAAATTCTTAATCCTAAGGATAAACAAAATTACAGTAATAATGATGCTTGCCTAGCAAGCACTTCTTTAATATCAAATCACATTTTTCACGATCAAATAAAATAAAATACCAATTAATAAAATCAAGACCCATCTTGTATAACTTCCCACTGAATTTTCTGTTTTACTTTAAAAACATCACTTTGCCTAAGTTAAATGCTTTGCAAATGCTGTTTCATGTTATCTTTTATCCTTGTGCATCTATAAAAAAAAAAGTTACTCAGAGGTCCTTGTCAAAAAACGGCCTTAATAAGATTATATATTATTTTCCACTTTCAATTAGTAAATTTTTTTAACCAACATCAGTCTCGATCATAACTACCAAACAATCATTTATTTTCAGGATTGTAACCCTTTAAATGCCAGTTTGATTATATATATTTTTTATATATATATATATATATATATATATATATATTTTTTATATATATATATATATATATATATATATATATATATATGCCATCTGGTGGAAAATATATACATATATTTTTATTTTGAAGCCAGGGCTCCAGAATGAAAGCATAATATCATAGAATATCATCTAATTCATGATAATGGCACTGGGATCAAATATTGCATTGTTTTAATGGGTTTCAATGGGTGCGTGTTTGTCCTGAAGGTCCTGAGTGTAACTATTTTGTGTACACAGTGTATTATAGATGTATTTTAGGAACTAAGGTTGAAATAAGGTTGAAAAATTCCCCTCAAAATACACACCTTTGGCAAAATGTATGCAATTGGCATTAGCGTAGCCAAAATGATCAAAAAACAAAAATGAAAAAGACAAAAATGTCCCAAAGGTTGCACAAGGGATAAATCAAATTCACAAAATCATTTGTGAAGAATGTTTTGATAACAAAATGGGCTTTTTGCACATACAGGATAAAGTCGCTTTAAGGCGCAGCATGACTGCCGCTGTATGTCAGAGCATTTCATTGCAGGCCCGGAATTCCTTATCATCTGAGATGTCAGGGGTCAGTAACTGTAATGGTGACTGCTGGTGTCTCATAAAGAGCTGTAACATAGAGCAGGCAGGCATCGGCTCCATTCACCCTGGGATTTAAAGTCCTTCCTCTGTTGCGACTGATGCTCCTGCAGAGATATTATATACAGTAGCGAATAGCAGAGGAGAAAGGCAGCTGCTTGTCTGTGCAGACAAAAAGGCTTGTGGGAGGTATTAGTGGCTTTGTGGTGCCCCTTCTCCAGAGAGCAGAACTGGAACCGCTATTCCCTTATTGACGGTCACATCTCTATTCAACTGGAAGAAGCTATGTGCAGTTTGGGGGGCGGGTAATATATCCCTAGTTTAGGGATCACTAGATTTGGTTCCTTACAAACAACTACAGTATGTATACTTCCCTGCTACTCAGCATGCAAAAAGCAATATTTAAAATTAAAAGGATAGCATAATTTGTTTGCAGATCTCTCAATTTTAGGTTTTTCATGATCGTGGGAAACCTGATACTTTAAGAGTACAGGAATTTGGACGCAGCCTGTCTTTTACTTGTAATTACAGAGATGAAACCTCTCATCTGTATGTTGGAATATGAGAGAATCCCAAAGCTGACGAGGTGTTTTATAATGACTTCACACATGCTATGTAATTAGGCATGTGTGTTGATGAAACAGATTTTAGAGTGGTGCTGTGTAAATGAAAAAATTTTCCCCCTCCCTCTTTAAACATCAAGGATTTTGCTTTAGATTTTTTGTTAACCGTTTTATACTATGCAGAACCTTTCATGGATAAGTACCTTTTCAGACTCAATAAATGTCTAATTTGCTCAGACACCATATGTGTACATTAAGCTCATGGACTCTACAAGACCCCTGAAGATGTCCTGTGCAATCTGGTACCAAGACATTAGCAGGAGATCCTTCAATTCCTGTAAGTTGCGAGGGGGAGATGCCATGGATTGGACTTGATGTTCCAGCACATCCCACAGATGCTCAATGGTATTGAGATCTGGGGAGTTTGAACTATTCATCAAGTTCCTCAAACCATTCACAAACCATTCTCAAACAAAGTGTGCAGTGTGGCAGGGGTCATTATCCTGCTGAAAGAGGCCACTTCCATCAGGGAAAACCATTGCCATGAAGGGATGTACCTGGTCTGTAACAATGTTTAGGTAGGTGTCACGTGTCAAATTGACATTCACATGAATGGCTGGACCCTGGGTTTCCCAACAGAACATTGCCCAGAGCATCACACTCCCTCCACCGTTTTGTTGTCTTCCCACAGTGCACCCTGGTGCATCACTTCCCCAGGTATATAGTGCACACCTACATGGCCGTCCACTTGAAGTATAAGAAAACGGGACTCATCAGACCAGGCAACCTTCTTCCACTGCTCCATGGTCCAGTTCCGATGCTCGCGTGCCCACTTTTGACGGTGAACAGGGGTCATCATGGGCACTCTGACCGGTCTGTGGCTACGGAGCCCCATACGCAGCAGGGTGCAATGCACTGTGTGTTGTGACACATTCGTTGACTATGAGAACTGATTGTAACTTTCCATTTAATCTACCCAGACCTTGACATGTGGCCTTGTTAGGAGATGATCAATGTTATTCACTTCACCAGTGAGTTGTCATAATGTTTTGGCTCATCAGTGTAAATTGTGATTGAATACTTTTGAACTTTTAGAAATGTGTTTGTCACACCACACAAAATTTAAAAGGAACTAGTGAAACCAAAAATTTTATTAAAAATGGTTTGAGAATTGGTGACCAATGAGAAGACCTAAGATATAAACTTTCCCTTATTCATTCATCTACATTTTAACGTAAAATCTTTGGTATGTTGGAAAATATGAGCACAGTTTAAGACATTATTGAAATATCTTCTAAAATACATGTGAGATTACTGGGGTCTTTTTCTCAGGAGAAAAATCTGAGAAGCAGAATATTTAAACAAATGTCTCCATTTGCTTTAATCTCATTGCTGTCTAGGAGAAACAATTGAGATATTACAGAGATCTCATTTGTGATTGCAAAACACTTTCATGAGGAATAAGGGGCTGTCAGATATTTTTTAGCAAACTGTTGAAGTTATTGCATGTTCAATAATGCTTAGTCTTCTAAACGCAGAAAGTGTTACAGTAGGCCAGTGTCAGAAGAAATGCATTGTGCAAGATCAATATGACAATGATTGAATTTAGCTCTCTCTCAAGCATTGAATGGGACCAGATATACACTATGTGTGTCAGCAGAAGTGCTGAGCCGAATCCCACCATTGGCTGAAGAAACTATTCCTAGCACTCTCCACAGTTCTTAGGGAGTATAAAACAATATCAAGACTTGAGGTTTATTGCTAGCATTTTGTTCACGGTGTCCCCATGGCGATTCACAGTTTGGGTCGGTCCTTGAACCCAACAAGCTGAGATCAGCTCACAAGTTTATTGCTCAGAAGTTTACCTTTCCCAGTGTGTCAGCTAAAGTAATTGTGGAGCAATATATATATATATATAATGTTTTTCCCTTTTCTTAAATTTGTGAAATATAAAATGTTTGGATGGTGTTATACCATGTGCTTCTCAGATGCAATGCAATAAGACAACAAGCAATTTTAAAAGCAGTTTAGTCTTCCATGACATGTTAACCAATGTTGACATGAGTTTTTCGTCCTGTCCAGACTTTTTTTTTTCATAGGTATTTCATAAAGTACTTAGTAAAAGAGTTCTAAGCCATGAGCCAAACCAGCTAGCTCTAAGTTTAATTAAAACTAATTTGAAACAAACAAGTATTTGAAAATCGGACAAAAAGACAAAAGTATAGTGTGTGTACTCAAAAGTCTTTCTTGAGGGAATGAACTTCATTTTAATAAAACTATTAATGCAAAGCTGTTGATTTTAATTATTGAAACAATATTTTAATTGTATTGCAAAATATTCAGATATATACAAATACATACGTTGTTTGAGTGTGTAGATAGATCTCTTTTTTTTTTACTGAAGTTGAAATAACGCGGACTAATGGCTTCAACAGAAGCCTTTACCATTGATTACAGCCTAATCTCATGAAATTTGCATGACAATGGCAACATTTTTGCAAACCAAATTTACGTGCTTCATTACACGTTTGGCTGCGAGTGAAATTATGTTGAAATCATATTATGTTTTTAATTAAAATAGTAGATGTTTTGATGAGAAAACGTACCTACCCAACCTAAACCTTAAGCGTTAACCTAACCAATAGTGTCCTAAAAGATAAATGAGAGGTGAACAAAACCGTCATCCTTACCCTTAACCAACGCCTAAACCTAACCGAGTGTTTTAAAAGCAAATTTGACATGAAAAGAACATTTACTAAAGCAACCACATAATTTCATGTTGCTTCACTTTTCACTTTCATTTCGAGCATCCTTGGCTGGGTTTGAGGCTGGATCTCCAAGTTCAAAGTCTAACGCTCTATCAGGTGAGCTACCACAGAAGCTAATTATGTTGGAGTATGTGTGTAAATGTTGGTGGGTCTGTAACACAAGTGTTAAAAGGGTTTCAATATCATAACATAGCAGGGTGTGAGTAAAAAAGCCAAAAATTTGTGTTTTAACAACCATAGTACCCGTGATTTGTGTGAAAGTGAATAAAATGCATAGTTGTTTTAGCACCTCTAGTGTTCATTTCACCAGGAAACTGCAGCAAAACATAGAAAGCAGAACGTAAAACTTAGTTTGTAAAAATGTTGTATAGTAACATTTATTCTGTGAGACTAGGTTGCTAGATTAACAAACTCACGGTAGGTCACAGAAAATGAATGGGATATTTACTTCCAGATCCCGATTGTTGCCTGTATTGAACTGTAATTATGTTGTGTCACACAGTTATGGGTTTAATGTATTAGGTATCATGAACTAACAATAAACAATACATTTGTACAGCACTTATTCATTTTTATTCATTACTGTATGAAAATACAATTGTTAATTTTTAGTTCATAGTTCATAATGCATTAACTAGTATTAGCATATGCAACTTTTATTTGATCAATGTATTAGTAATTTTATTAATGCATTAGTAATTATTTTCAGATACTCAATACTTTTTCAATACTTTTTCAGCCCTTATTATTTAAACATTAACCAAGATTAATGAGTGCTCAAAAGTATTGTTCAATGTTGGTTCATATTAACTAATATAGTTAACTAACGTTAATGAATACAACCTTTTTGAACGTAAGTGTTTCTGACAAGTTTCTCGCTAAAAACTTGTCTCATCGCATCAGGTTAGGATATGCTTGTATGTACAACATTACACTTTATAAGCAATGCAAGTACACTACTGTCACAGTAACACTGGCTCAGTCAATGAAGTAAGTTTGGAGAGGAACTAACTGAAAGATGGATGTTCAGGAAACGTACTTCAAAATTATGTTTGCAATTCCTTTTGAAATTTCACACTTTAAATAGTTTTGGGGATTGATATAGGCATATAATGTTGTCTGTTATCCCCTTATACATTGGTCATCCAATCGCAAGGTTTCTGTAGTGTGTACCTGTGATGTCATCAAGGATACTATTACATAAGTGTAATCGTAAAAGATTAAAAAGCATTTAAAAAGTCAGTGAGATCTTTCATTGCTCAAGTGTTAATTCGTCAAGAGTTTTGTATCCACTGTAACTAATGTCTTTATCTTGGAACTTGTTTATGCAACAAGACCTTAGATACACATCCATATTATGTATCTCTGCAAGTGTCTTTGTTTGCAACAACATTTCAGTGTTGAAATGTATAATTTGAGCTAACAGTATATGTCAGTTCTGTTCTGCTGCCTCACACAAAGCGGTTCTTTATATTTCAGACCATCCCCAGACACACACTGAAGAAAATATAAAGTACTCAGTGCTCACTTCTGTCTGGATGCATAGACAAAAATTTTAATCATCCCCTCGGGTTCCCAGAGACATTATGATCGCCTTTGTTCCCCACATAGGGATCGGGGTGTAGAAAAATATATTTTCTTTCATTATTTTCCCCTATAGAGAATAAGTGGCTCTTTGATTCTCTATCCTTCTCATTTAATCTAACAGACAAGAAGAGAATTGATCAGTAATTCTTCTTGTATTCTCTTTCATTAAAACACAGTCATTTGACAGCACACAAAGTGTTCAAGTAATAATTTCTTATCTCATATTTATTAATGAAATAACTTTGGAGGTTAATTCGATTCAGTAATATGAAGATGGATGTGGCTTGTTGAAAGGGCGATGATGTGAACTACAGTAATGACAGCTCGACACACATACACACACACACACACACACACACATAGATAATTATGTGGATTACAGCAGAGGCATCTGGTAGAGAACACTGTCATTTTCCTGCTAGACAACCAGTTTGCCTTTTACTAAACAGCACCTGCAGCAAACTCCAAGATGTGCCCAGGGTCCCATTGTTTTCCCTATTCTGAGCAACAGTACAGCACCTCCAGCTAATGAGGTTTCACTTGCTGCCACAATGGATGTGGAGCCTTCGACCATTAATTTACAAGCAGCAGACATTAGTAAGGCAGCATGCATCATTAGACAGTAAGGGAGAGTCAGTCTGAAAGTAATAAAGTACAGTTGTAAGATAATGAAAGACCCATGGTGTGAGCTAATATCAGAATTGTACAACAATGTTCTCGTGGTAATCCTAGAATCTCTTACACTCTCTTGCTAATGTGTTTTCCAAACTGTCTCTATATTGTTTGTATTGGTTTTGTGATTTTAGGCTGCATGCTAAGAAATCTCATAACGCTAAACAAATCCGAAATCCGAAACAGCTGGCCAAATGACACCAGGGTCAGCAGTATTGTCGCATGTTGCTTTACTGTGCCGCATCTGGTTAGGGAATGGTATTATTTTGCGTTCGTGTCATGTAGTAATTAAAGTAATTGCAAGATTCAGACTTTTAAAAAAAAAAAAATGATGTCGACTTGACCATCGTAGTATTATGTAAAAAGAACCAAAATGTTTACAGCGTCAACAATTAAAGGTGCACTCAGTAAGCTGGCTCTTACTCGTCCCATCTGTCCCAGTAATACTTGTGGTTTTGGACTCTATACTGACAGCCATCGTCCTGGATTCTGGGAGTTTGTTTATTAAATGCTTGCTCAAGTCCTTACCCAAGGAGAGTGTGTTCAATTGCTTGGATGCTTTGGAAGAAAACAGAGTATGCACTTCCAGTGGCAGGCTATTTGATAAGTGATTGTTGGAAAGTATACAGAAAAAGAGAGGAGAAGAGGGTAAGAGCGCACTGATGGTGGAAAACACTTCTCATCTGTGATTAATGCTTTCTATCTCACCTCCTGCCCCGTGTACTTGTGAGGTCTGTTGTGTTGCTATCCCTTGTGTCGGCAAGTCTAAATCAAGTGCTGCTATGTAACCCTGAACAGGAGGCAGAGGAACCGCTCTTGTCCCTGCTTGTGTCAGATGCAGAAAATAGGACTCACCTTAGAGCTAGGTGATATAGCTTAAATTATTTCTGAATATTTATGATATTTGTTATAAACTGTTGTGGCGGGGTGAGCAAGAGACAGACACAGTGGGTTTAGCATCAAGCTTCGGTGAGGCATTTATTGGAAATAATAATAAACAATATCTCCAAAAAGGGGAAATAAAGTGTCGATGGGGGAAAGTGTCCAAAACAAAAGGGAATCTGGCATCCTCGGGTGGCGGCATATTCGGTGGCCTGTCTTCCCATCTTCTAGCCCGTCGACCACAACGCGTGCTGTCCTCACTAGCGAAACATCTTATGCTGAGTTTACGCTACATGATTTTAGGCTCAATTAAACTAGCATGTTAAAACTGCCCCAATGGGATTTATTAATTATGCAGCTCTTCTCTTCTCCTGCCCAACTCTCTTCATGAGCCTGGCTGAAGGACGGCCCTCAGAGGCAGGGCGATGATGACGAGAGGTAGGGGCGGGTTGATCCATCACAACTGTGAATATTGATATTTGTGTATTTGCTCTAACATTGATACATTATTATTATTATTATTATTATTATTATTATTATTATTATTATTTTAATTAGAAAAAAACATTATTTCAACCCACCAGGCTATGATGCCAGGTGGATTCAACATATTCAATGCAAGAACTAAAAAGTTTGTTTAAAATAATTTTTGATTAATGTTTTCCACAAAAACATTGTGATAATGACTGGCTGACTATAGATTATACTGCTTAATAAATGGCTACTGACACAATAAATAATACAAATGGACATGAAATAATGATTTAAGTAGAAATTTCAACATTATGTGAAAAAAAAGAGACAGCTGAGTCTCCAGTTTGTATCAGAGTTCTGTTTTGGTGTCTATTTTGCAAAAATGTACTTCTGGCTGCTCATTATCCAGCTCATTATTTTCATACAAGGAATAGCACTGAATTAAACCATTTAAATGGCAGCCTTATATAAATATAATAATTGTAAATATTTAATAATATACTATGTTTAATTCAGTATTGTATAGTTTAATCATAGTGTATAGAGTATATCATGAATATTCAATAAATGGCCTAGCTCTAACTCACTTGCCATACTCATAGCAGTGTACTGAAAACCATATATCTAACTGACATCCTTTCCTACACAGAAGTCCTTTATTTGGTTTAGCAGAATGGCTGGCTCATATCCATTTTCAAGCGTCCACCTCTGGGGCTTTGGGAACTGTTCCTGGGCAGATTTCTCCTTCACAGTGAGAGAGAAGGAGAGAGTATTGGCAGCCAGCGTGTAGACCCCAGCACAGTCTTTCTCTATCTCACACACTCACACATAGAGCGGGGGGGTTTGATATGCATTGGTGCATCAGTAAATGAGCCGTGTCCAGCACACATGAGCAGCACTGATGTCACACAGCCCTGGGATCTGCCTGACCATGAACAGCATTTGTAACCAGCAGAGGGGCTTCCAATAGCCAGTGTATTCAAAAATATTTGGCCACTGAAAACATTTATATCTATATAATAGGCACCATTTTTAGGGATCATAAGCTCTAAGGCTGTTCCAAACTGTAGACAGTAAATGTATACTGCTTTATAAGATACCTTATTTTGGTCAAATTCAAATGCAGCATTGCAACCATCCTTCATGGAACTATCCTTCCAGAATTCATTGCGGTGAGCTCAAAATTCCCAATTTTAGAGGGTTTAAATGCAGAAATGTGAAGCTTGTAATTTTATAAAAGCACTTACAGTATATTAATTCTTCTGCTAAAACCTGAGCTGTTTAAATTGTGTTTTTTGTGATCATTATATGGTGTACTGTGTTATGTCATCATGGCAGAAGTTGTTAAATTGGATATTATTTTACACAGAAAAGGTAAGCGATTTTTATCCCACTAAAATAATGTTACAAAGCATATTGTGTACATCCTTTTCCTTTACTTTTGAAACTGCAAATATTTTAATGTCCACAGACTGGCCCCTTTCACTTCCATTTGAGTGCCTCCCTAGCTGGGTCTCCATCCACATATTTTTATGTACATTTTGGGATATCGCATAAAAATTGCTGGATGGAAACACCAAAATGCAAATAAAGTTTCTAAAATGTGCATAAAAATGTATACGTTCGCTTTAGGTGGATAAATGTTTTATTTGATAAGAAGAAATCCACATAAACTATGCTGGAAACACATTAACCGAATAAATTCCTATTGAATTTATTAGGAATACAAGATGTGCGTCAAAAAAGTAATGTGAGTGAATAACTCGTTCATTACTGGACTAACCAGCAGACCAGTCATCACATTTGGAATGTTGCTGTGGTCATTTGGATATAACAGTGTCTAGAAAATACAAAGCCTGCCAAGAGTTTGCAGAGCAAATATGTTGAATATAAATGTGGACTGTACCAAAGACCAGGTTTATTTACACTTTTGAAAAGTATATTATATAGCCACATGGCACACATAGTGCTCCCAGAACTGCGTGATGCACTGTCGCTCCCAAACATGAGACAAAGTTCTTTACATTGTTTTGCTGTGCTCTAATCCGCAAGTATTTTATTAATAAAAGAATCACAGTGGCTACAATATCTCCGGAAGTGACGATGCTTTTGAACACAAGGGATGGAAACGTGGCTTTATTTCTCACATTGTTTTTGGATATTGTGGTTTTTCGCCTAAATTTAATTTGAAACTTGGATGAAAGCATAGCTACTGTAACCCAGAGTTTTGCTTCTTTTTTTAAAAAAAGAAAGAAAAGTAAGTACAAGTTAAAGTTAATGTTTGGGGTTTTCAACATTATTCCACAAATGCTGTCAAAAGTAAGTTCTTGGGATAAATAGAAAAACAACTGATAAAGCATTTGGTGTGAACAGCCTGTGTAGACAGCAGATAATGAGACAGCTCACTAGGGTTAAGAACAGAGCTTCAGTCTCTCACATGATGGTTTTTATTCATCCTTCTTGCTGTTTTAAATATTAACTTACATCCCTATTACAAAGTTTTAACAGTAATAATTGTAAGCAGCTTCAGGCAGCTGAAGCATGTGGACTATGAAAATTTAACGTCAAGGTAATCTCAGGTATGTGGGCACTGGGAATGTTCTCTTCCCCATTGGTTTTCTCCTCATCAGCCATCATGGCTGCTCGGTGAGGCATATGCTAACAGAAATCTCAGCTAGACCCTCCTGGTGTCAGTCGCTAGTCTTTGTTCTCATGCACAGAGCTTTAACAGGTTTCTACCAAGATAACTGGGTCCTGTATTTATGGGACTCATGCTCTCTTGACAGCTGGTAGAATCTGAGTATTCACATATTCTCTATTAAGCTTCTTCCAATCTGTGTGGGACAGGTTCTTTAACTCTCTTCTTGAAGGAGGATGCGGGACACAGGTAAGCAATCCACGTAGTGTTTTATTTTACACACACAAAGATCTTGTTTTCAGCATAGCATTGCACATACACACACTCAGCTTTATGTCTCTCTCTCTCATCCAGTGGTCTGGACTGCCTCTTTTATCACTATCCAACTCCAACACAGAACAGCTTTTAGATATAATTTCCCACAGGTGTCAATCCTTACCGTTCCTCCTAGCCTCTATCTCCACAGACATCACTCATCCATGATCACATCACCCGCCCACCCCACCCCATTTCTGCAGAAGAAATCCGCAACAGACATCTGCACCCCCGGCTTTTGGACCACGTCGAACTTAAAAGGCTGGAGAGTCAGATACCAATGGGTGATCCGTGTGGTGGCATCCTTCATGCCACTGTAGAGGTGTGTGTGGTCCAAACTACAGATGGAGAAAGCACTTGAGGACTCCCTCAGTGAGAGTTTGTTACTAATGTATATCATGGGGCACTCCTCCCCCTCCACCATCATGGACAGTACCGCTCCCAAACCCCTGTCCGTCTGCAAGATAAAAGGGGTAGTGAAATCAGGATAGTGCAATAACGGCCCACCTCAAAGTGCAGTTTTCACCCACGTGAATGCCTGCTTATATGGCTCCGTCCACTGGACTGGATCTGGTGCCCCCTTTTTAGTTAGATCAGTCAGCGGGCTGGTGTCGGTCAAATAATTAGGCACAAACCTAAGATAATAGCCAGCCAGCCAGCCAGCCCCAGGAACTGTCTCGCCTACTTTTTGGTCATAGGTATCGGGCAGGTTGCAATCACTGCAGTCTTGTCAATTTGGGGCCGCACCTGCCCATGACACCCAAGTTGAAGCCCAGATACCGTACTTCCACCTGCCCAGTTGCACGCTTCAACAATCTAAGGACAGCCCTCAGATGCTGCAGGTGCCGTTGCCAATCATTAATGAAAATAATGATGTCATCCAGCAGCATGCTGTCTGAGGATTCTGTCCTTGAGCCACTGAAACGTAGCTAGGGCCCCAAACAAACCAAACAGAAGTGACACGAATAGGTGTAATCCAAACAGTGTGGAAAATGCCATCTTTTCATGGGACACGGGAGTTAAGGGGATCTGCCAATGTCCCTACGTCAAATCCAGTGTCAAATAAAAACAAGCCGCGCCTAACCGATCAAGCAGCTCATCAATCCGAAGCATCGGATACGCATCAAATTTAGACACCGCATTGACTTTTCTATAATCCATCCCATCCACAAAAGGTGGGGGGGAGTAAGCCAGGCCGGATGACTCCCCAGCCTGAATCGGGCGATGGGGGTATGTTATGAGGAGGGCTTGGCAAGGCCGTGAGGATGGATGCCTGGTGCTGAATTACCCCAATCAGCCAGCAGAGAGATAAAGAGGAGCCGGAGATGCCAGATAGAGAGAGAGTGAGATGCATGCAGCCGATGAACATGTGCATTCTGCGTTGGGCCGGAAAGGCCAACAGTATGAGCGACACATGGAGCTGTATGTGTGTGCACCGGCAAGTGTGTGCTAAAAAGTAGTTTTATGTTGTGTCCAAGTGAAAATGTGTCTAATTAAAGTCTTCTGTGAACTTGCTCCCACTTCCTCCTTTGTAGGCAAGGCAGAGATCTGTCACGCTATCGTTATGGTCTGCTTCTCGGTCTCTGTTCCGAGTATATAATTGTTTAGCAAGGAGCTATAGTCCAGGGTTCATTAGTGCTAAAATTAAACATGTTATCATATTCAATAATTACATATTGAATAACTTGATTAATAACTATTTTTTTAACCTTTAGTATTTTTACTCTTCATAAATTAATTTAAAATGTGAGATGCACATTTTAGTCTATTTAAATATTCTAATATACATTAAAGATTATTTGGTACTTGAAGGAATAGCTTTTATTATAATCATGTAAATTCCCTCCGGAATTGGTGTCAGTTGAGCAAGCTTGAAATTCATGTCAATGAAACAAAGGAACTGGATGTTAGCAGCAAAAAACAGGAAAAAAATTTGGAGATATAGAGACTTTTTGAGGCATCACCCTGGGATGCTTTTTAAACAGTACTGAAGGAGTTCCCATCTATATGCTGGGCACTTAGTGGCTGCTTTTCTTAATCAATTAAAATATCAAAATAAATTGATACGTGGGCACAATTATATTTTTGTCTACAAAACTAATTTCAAACATTTAAGCATACGCCTTCATTTACATTTATGCATTTGGCAGACGCTTTTATCCAAAGCAACTTACAGAGCCCTTATTACAGGGACAATCCCCCCGGAGCAACCTGGAGTTATGTGCCTTGCTCAAGGGCACAATGGTGGTGGCCGTGGGGTTTGAATCAGCAACCTTCTGATTAGCAGCCCTGTGCTCTAGCCACCACCACCTCCAACCTTCAGATCAAAAGGTTTTTAAGTTCATGTGAAACATTTCAGGCAAGTGACTTTTGAACAGCAGTTTATATAGTATATACATACATATATACAGTGCATCACAGCGCTTCACTTTTTCCACATTTTCTTATGTTACAGCCTTATTCCAAACTTTATTAAATTCATTATTTTCCTCAAAATTCTACAAACAATACCCCATAATGACAACGTGAAAGAAGTTTGTTTGAAATCTTTGCAAATGTATTTTTTTTTTTAAAAAATGAAAAAAATAAAAATAAATCACATGTACATAAGTATTCACAGCCTTTGCTCAATACTTTGTTGAAGCACCTTTGGCACCAATTAAAGTCTTTTTGAGTATGAGGCTACAAGCTTGGCACACCTAGTTTTGGGCAGTTTCTCCCATTCTTCTTTGCAGGACCTCTCAAGCTCCATCAGGTTGGATGGGGAGCGTCAGTGCATAGCCATTTTCAGATCTCTCCAGAGATGTTCAATCAGGTTCAAGTCTGGACTCTGGCTGGACCACTCAAAGACATTCACAGAGTTGTACAATAGCCACTCCTTTATTATCTTGGCTGTGTGCTTAGAGTTGTTGTCCTGTTGGAAGATGAACCTTCGCCCCAGTCTGAGGTCCAGAGCTCTCTGGAGCAGGTTTTCATCAAGGATGTCTCTGTACATTGCTGCATTCATCATTCCCTCGATCCTGACTAGTCTCCCAGTTCCTGCCATTGAAAAACATCCCCACAGCATGATGCTGCCACCACCATGCTTCACTGTAGGGATGGTATTGGCCAGGTGATGAGCGGTGCCTGGTTTCCTCCAGACATGACGCTTGCAATTCAGGCCAAAGAGCTCAATCTTTGTTTCATCAGACCAGAACATTTTGTTTCTCATTGTCTGAGAGACTTTCAGGTGTCTTTTGGCAAACACCAGGCGGGCTGTCATGTGCCTTTTACTGATGAGTGGCTTCCGTCTGGCCACTCTACCATACAGGTCTGATTGGTGGAGTGCTGCAGAATATGGTTGTTCATCTGGAAGTTTCCCTCTCTCCACAGAGAAATGCTGGAGCTCTGTCAGAGTGACCATTGGGTTCTTGGTCACCTCCCTGACTAAGGCCCTTCTCCCCTGATCACTTAGTTTGGCCAGGCGGCCAGCTCTAGGAACAGTCCTGGTGGATCCAAACTTCATCCATTTATTGAGGATGGTGGCCAGTGTGCTCATTGGGACCTTCAATGCTGCATACATTTTTCTGCATATACATCAGAATATTCAGTGCATAGCTAACCCATTAGTTTTTTGTATTTTTATTCTTAGTGTTTTATATTTTACAACTTTTTTGTTTTTTATACTTTTTCATGCTGCATTGTTGTTGTGTCTGCCTTATTTGAAGCCTAAGACAGTTTTCCTCATTATGGACTATAAAATCTAAAATAAACTCTAACTGTTGGCATAGGTTTAAAAAAATGTATTATACCTATGCCAGAAAAGTTTGTATCATACTTTCATTATTAATAGTCACTCTTTCTGGGATTTATGTACCCTTTTTGGTGTGAAGCCTTTTTTTTTTTTTTTTTTTGGAGTGGTGGAATTGACATAACCCCCTGTGTTCTAACAGTTCTACTTGTGCTCCGTTGCTTAGATGCATGGAGAGAGATTCTCAACTCACTCAATTTTCTCGGTGTGGCAGCTTTAATACATACTCAGGAAGATTGGTTGGGATCCCAAAACCAGAAATTCATTTCAACAGCTGAACCTGGGCACTTCTCACCTTCCACTGTTCATTCAGAAAAATGCCCATTGTTCTGAGCTATTTGTTGCAATGAAAAGAAAATGATGAGACAGTCAGTACAAGGTTTCTTGAGGAAAATGGCTTGCCCACAAATTTGGATGAAATCATTGCAGAAAGGCTAAATGGATTGTCTCTCAAAAAGTATTTTCCTCATTTTGATAGAGAAGTGATGTGGCTGGTTGTTATGGAATTGTTGATTTTTAAACCTGTTTCTGAAATCAAAATCGTGACGATGTAGGGGTCGTTCACACTGGACGCATTTGTGCATCCATCTTGGCAGTTTTTTAATTGTTGATCTGTGTAAGCATGTGCTAAACTGACATATTTGACCGCAGTGCCGTGTCTGGCCATTTATTCAGTGTCTCATGCAGGAGTGTTAGTTTTTTTTTTAAATGCCTCAAGTTACAAAGAACTGTTACAATTGCATCTCAAGACACCTGCATTCTGTCCTGCATCCTACTTTCGGTCGGGATGCTTCGCGCTCGCCTTGCTTACTTCCGAGAGCCAGCACCCACATTTCATTCGTGGGTCTCTCGCATGGATCTGGCTGAGGAGCGAGAGACGGGTCCGTCCCTTTCGCTCGCTCTCTCCCCAGATCCTGCTGGTCCTTCGCGTGATCTTGAAGCGTGCTTCGGCGCCTCTTCAGTTCGCGAAGGGGACCTCCATTCTCTTGATACAGATTCTGAGTTAACCACATCCGAGCACTCCAATCGCGATTCAAAATCTTCGGAGGAGTTACTCGATGTGGTTACTCGCGCGGTGGCCAGACTTCAATTAGACTGGCCACGTGACCAAGATCCCCCCAAGCGCTCCAAGTTAGAGGACAGATTTCTGTCTGGTGACCAAGGGAAGGGAACGCCTCATCAGTCCCTTCCCTTCTTTGATGATCTCCACGACGAGCTTTCTCGTTCGTGGAAGAAACCATATACCTCACGCGTTCACGTGCCCTCGACGTCGGTGTATTCGACTATCGTGGGCGCTGAGGCGCGAGGATATTCAAAGATGCCACCGGTCGAAGAGACACTTGCGGGTTCTCTCTCGCCGGGTTCGGCATCGTCTCTTAAAAAACCTGCTCTCCCCTCTAAGCCATGCAGGGTTACCTCCATGCTGGTCGGGAGAGCTTATCAAGCGGCGGGTCAGGCTGGTGCTGCGCTGCACACCATGGCTGTGTTACAGGCATACCAGGCTGACCTGCTAAAGGACCTGAGTGCAGGAAGAGACCTCGACGACGAAGCTTTTTCGGAACTTCGTCGAGCTACGGATTTGTCTCTCCGTGCCACCAAGCAGTCAGCCCGTGCTATTGGCCGGTCTATGTCCGCTTTGGTCAGCACGGAGAGGCATTTATGGCTTAACCTATCTGGCATCAAGGATAAGGACAGAGTTTTCCTCCTTGATGCCCCAATTTCGCCTTCTGGTCTCTTTGGAGACGCCATGAATACGCTTATCTCCAGATTCCAGGAGGCGAAAAGCCATGAGGAAGCCTTTGGGCAGTTTCTTCCTCGCCGCACTCAGGGGGCGAGGCCGTCGGCCACCCAGTCTCGCCCTGATTCCGTTAGGAGGGAGGCTCAAAAGCAAAGCGTGGCAAGTCGTGCTCCCCCTCGCAAAGATTGGGGACAGGCTCGTCGCCCTCAGCAGCCTCCCAAACAAGACCTCAGGGCTGGTATTTCTAAGAGAAAGAAGCCCTGACGGTCTTGTATCCAGCCCTGTGAGGGTAGTTCCCTTCGGGACGGGGCGCGTGCATCATTCACTTCGGCCCTCCCGATACCCTCACGAAACCTCTTCACTCCCGCCACCCTTGGTGTTTCGGGTGACAGGGGTTTCCAACAAAATGTTGAGTGTACCGTTGCTCCCTGCCATAATCCAGGACACGGAACATTCGACACCCCCTCGACAGGAAGTGTTGAAATTAGTTCCCATTTCAGAGAACCTGGCAGCGTGGAAACTTCTGCCAGGTATTTCTATGTGGGTTCTAAAAACAGTAGAAAAAGGCTACAGAATTCAGTTCGCTTGCCGCCCTCCGAGCTTCAACGGCGTGGTTTCCACTACCGTAAGGTCGGAACAGGCGTGTCTACTTCGGGTAGAACTGCAAAATCTCTTGGAAAAAGGGGCCATAGAACATGTTCCCCTTCCAGAGAAAGAGTCAGGCTATTACAGCAGATACTTCCTGGTCCCCAAGAAGGGGGGGTTATGCGTCCGATCTTAGATCTTCATGGCTTGAATCGCTCGGTCAAGACGCTCAAGTTCAAGATGCTAACAGTCAAGTCCGTCATGTCTCAGTTCCAACGTCACGATTGGCTGGTCACGATCGACCTCATGGATGCATATTTTCATATTGGAATTCTGCCACAGCACAGGAAGTTCCTGAGGTTCGCTTTCGGGGACAAAGCCTTCCAGTATCGGGTCCTTCCATTCGGCCTAGCCCTATCACCCCGCACATTCACGAAATGCATGGATGCGGCACTGGCTCCTTTGCGACACCAGGGCATCCGCATTCTGATTTATCTAGACGACTGGCTGATTCTAGCCCAGTCTCAAAAACTGGCAGTTCAGCACAGGGATATCGTCTTGGCTCATCTAGGTTCTCTGGGTCTGAGACTCAACGCCAAAAAGAGCGTTCTTTCCCCGACCCAGGAAATTTCCTATTTAGGGGTCATATGGAATTCGATCACGATGCAGGCACAGTTGTCTCCCGCTCGTGTCATCTCCATTCAGAACTCCCTGAGCAATCTCAGGCTAGGTCAGGGTTGCACTGTTCTTCAGTATCAACGAATATTAGGTCTCATGGCGTCTGCGTCCACGGTGATTCCTTTGGGCCTTCTCCATATGAGACTGTTTCAGCTGTGGCTAAAAGCCAGGGGGTTTCATCCAAGGGCCAGTCCCCTCAGGCAAATAAGGGTTACGCGCCCAGCGCTTCGTTCCCTTTCTATGTGGTTCAGACCCCGGTTTCTCACCTTGGGTCCCACTCTTGGTGCGTTGTGTCGTCACAGGATGCTAACGACAGACGCCTCCCTGACGGGTTGGGGTGCGGTCTTAAGTGGTCGTCCAGCCCAAGGGGAATGGGAGAGTCATCAACTCGATTGGCACATAAACCGCCTCGAGCTGATGGCAGTATTTCTGGCCCTGAAATACTTCCTCCAACATTTGAGAGACTGCCATGTCCTTGTGCGGGTGGACAACACAGCAGCAGTCTCTTACATAAATCATCAAGGAGGCCTACGTTCTCTCCACCTCAATTTGCTGGCACGTCGGATTCTCCTTTGGGCCCAGGGCAAGTTACTGTCACTCAGGGCAGTCTATATCCCTGGACGCCTGAATGTGGGAGCAGATTTTCTGTCCAGACGAAACTTACCGACGGGCGAGTGGAAACTCCACCCCGAAGTAGTACAACAGATTTGGGAGAGATTTTACAGAGCGGAAGTGGACCTCTTCGCCTCTCTAGAGACTGCGCAATGTCCCCTCTACTTCTCTCTGAGTCGCCCAGCCCCCCTGGGTCTGGACGCGATGGCGCATACATGGCCCAGAATGTGTCTGTATGCGTTTCCCCCGGTTTCTCTGCTCCCGGGAGTCCTGGCCAGAGTTCGCCAGCAAGGGTCTTGCCTCTTACTGATAGCACCTCGCTGGCCGAACAGGATTTGGTTCTCAGAGATGATGTCTCTCCTAGACGGCTCGCCTTGGGCGATTCCGGACAGGAGGGACCTTCTGTCTCAGGCACAGGGGACAATATTTCATCCCCGGCCCGAATTGTGGAAACTTTTTGTTTGGCCCCTGAAGGGTACCAGCTGAGGGACACAGGGCTGTCGCTTGGGGTTATTGAAACCATTCTTAGTGCTAGGGCTCCCTCCACCAGAAGAATTTACACCAATAAATGGGGTGTCTTCGAAAGGTGGTGCAGTTCACATGGTGCAGATCCAGTTAACTGCCAAATTGTTTCAGTTCTGGATTTTCTGCAGGAAAAACTGTCAGCAGGCATATGCCCCGCTTCTCTCAGGGTTTATGTGGCCGCCATTTCGGCTTGCCATGCCTTGATTGACTTTATCGCCTTTAGGGAGGCACCCTCTACTCGCTCGCTTCATTCGTGGAGCCAAGCGACTGAGGCCTCTCGTTAGGATCAGAACTCCTTCATGGGACTTAACAATAGTCCTGGAGGGTCTGGTTGAGACCCCTTTTGAACCTCTGGAGTCAGCGTCTGATAGACTTCTGACTCTCAAGATGGTCTTCCTTATGGCTATTACCTCTCTTAAGAGGATTGGGGATCTACAGGCTCTGTCTATTTTGCCGACCTGTTTAGAATTTGCCCCAGGTATGGCCAAAGCTATTTTGCATCCTCACCCTGATTACCTTCCTAAGGTTCCTTTCTCGACAATACATCCTGTCACTTTGGAAGCCTTCTGCTCCCCGCCGTTTCTAACGCCGGAGCAGGAAAGACTTCACGGACTCTGCCCAGTCCGTGCCCTTCAGACTTATGTCCACCGCACAAGCCAGTGGCGTAAATCAGGGCAATTGTTTGTTTGCTATGGGGGCCGCAACAGGGGGGCGGCCGCTAATAAGCAGACTATGTCACATTGGGTGAGGGATGCTATTGCCCTGGTCTATGAGGCGCGCGGTCAAGCTTCGCCAGTAGGTGTCAGGGCTCACTCCACCAGAGGGGTCGCCTCCTCTAAAGCCTTGGCTAGAGGGATCCCTCTGCAGCGAGTTTGTGATGCGGCAGGCTGGTCCTCTCCGCACACATTCATTAGATTCTATAGTTTGGATGTTCATGCTACTCCGGGCTCTTACGTCCTTGAGTCGACATCTCAAACTCATGCCGGAACAAGTTTGTGACGCGGTGGGCTGGTCCTCTCCACGCACATTCTACAATTCTCTTCATGGGCTGGATGTTCTGCTACCCCGGACTCTTATGTCCTTGGGTCGACATCTCAGGCTCATGCCAAATCAAGTTCATGGTATGAACTTTTTGAGTTAGATGCTTTACCCCGGACTCTTATGTCCTTGGGTCGGCTTCTCAAACTCGTTTCTGACTTTGTGGGCTAGATGCTTCGCTACTCCGGACTCTTATGTCCTTGAGTCGACATCTCAAGCTCATGTCTGAACAGGTTTGTGATACGGTAGGCTAGTCCTTTCCGCACACATTCTTCGGATTTTATGGTGTTAGATGTTTTTGCTACTCCGGGCTTTTATGCCCTTGAGTCGACATCTCAAGCTCATGTCTGGGACCTCTCGTGTTTTGTGAGAACACTTCACAACTGTCAGGGGTCCGGACAGCCCCAGTGCGGCGGCGTGGGCATTGCGTTCCCCATAGCGCTTAGCAGCGCAGCATCATAGTGAAGCTTTTTGTAAAGGGAACGTCTCGGGTTACATGTGTAACACTTGTTCCCTGAAAAAAGCGGAACGAGATGCTGCACTTCTTTTGCCGCACTGGGACGTCCCAGGACCGCTCTTCAGAAAAATATCTGACGACACTCTGGTGACGCCTCCTATTTATAGCCTGGCCACAGGTGCATCCAATGATCTCACCAACCGAGGCTATAAATTCCGGTCAATTTTCATTGACGTGTTACACACATGTTCAGAGCAGCTCACAATAAGATTGTTCCCCATAGCGCTTAGCAGCGCAGCATCTCGTTCCGCTTTTTTCAGGGAACAAGGGTTACACATGTAACCCGAGACGTTTTCGTTTCTGCTCTAAAGTGACATCACGTTAGAGCAGACCTCGCCCACAACTGGTGACGCACTCCACCCTATTATCATAGATCCTCCCCTGAGTGATCTACACACAGTCCGCCATTTTTTGATACAGTGAATAATGTGTGTATGTTTCTGCAAATAATTTTACTCTGGACTGCTTTGTGAATGAGTGTCAATATAAAGCAGAATTATCAAAATATTTGATTCTCAAGCATGGATCAGTACCAACCGTTCGTGTTCCAGCTTTATATCCTGAAGATGTAAGTATCACACTTTATATTATATGAATGTTTGCAAATCGCCTTTCTGAATGTGCTTGTTAGCTGATTCCACGGCTAATACAGCTAAAGCTACCATTGTCTCTGATTGTGTTCACGGAGACCATATATATATATATATATATATATATATATATATATATATATTCCTACATATATGGCTGAACTTCGGTATTTACACTGTCAGTCATATTAGTTCTGATTTGTTGTTGCTGTAGTATCCGAAGCATGAGCTGTAAAGGCACAGCCATTTTCCTGAAAGGGGGAGGGGAGCAGCAGCTCGAGACACACGAAAACCGCATGTTTTTGATTCCACCCAAAAAGAGACATTTATAACATGGTATAATAAATGATCCGTGGGGTATTTTGAGCTGAAACTTCACAGACACATTCTGGGACAACCTGAGACTTATATTACATCTTGTAAAATGTGGCATAATAGGTCTCCTTTAACATGAAAAGGGGGATTACATTTATATACTAATGGTAAATAATCTCTACTGAACCTGAACCCCAAATTGACTATAAACTTCTATATAAGCGGTTCATAGCTTTAATATTTTGTGGGCACCATGTCAAAATGTTCTGAATGTATAAGCTATCATTTGTGCTTAGTCAGAATATTAAATGCGTTGCTAAAACTTTATAGCTAAGGTTATATGTTTAATTTTATTTTACTGTTCATACAAAGATGTACACTACAGTCTTCAAAGACAAAGGACAACTGGCTCTAACAAGGACAGAAAGAGATGTGGAAGGCCAAATGTAAAACTAAACAAGACGATAATCAGAGTCTCTAGATTGAGAATTAGATGCCTCATGTGTCCTCGGCTGACAGTTTCATTGAATTCTACCCACTCAACACCAGTTTCATGTACAACAGTAAAGAGAAGACACAGGGGTGCAGGCCTTATGGGAAGAATTGCAAAGAAACACAAACATTGGACAACAGATAATTGGAAAAGAGTGTTATGGATCTTAACCACATTGAGCTTTTGTGGGATCAGCTAGACTGTAAGGTGGGTGAGAAGTGCCTGACAAGACAGCCACATCTATGGCAAGTGCTACAGGAAGTGTGGGGTGAAATGTCACCTGAGTATCTGGACAAACTGACAACTAGAATGCAGAAGGATCTGCAAAGCTTTCATTGCTGCACGTGGATGATTTTTTTGATGAGAACTCTTTGAAATAGTTTAAGAAGTTCTGAATAAAAGTACCAATTTCTTTCCAGAAGAGCAAAATCTGTACATCATTACAAACTTAATTCCACCAGTGTATGTATATATATTATGTTTACTGGACTTTGTATGAGAATATGTGATAAATGAAAACTATTTATGTCATTATTTTTACCTAACTATGCAACATTTTTCACAAGTGCCTAAAACTTTTGCACAGTACTATATATATATATATATATATATATATATATATATATATATATATATATTTTTTTTTTTTTTTGGTATGTTTGTTTTTTACTGGAACCTGAAGTACAGACTATAAACTGCTTAAAATGCCTGGATTTAGAAATTGGATCCGTTTGTTCAGACTGTGTAGTTAAACTTCGCTGTATCTATGCCACTTGCCAAAGTAATGACTTAAGCATAACAATGCCAATTTATTAATGTGCTATATAATGAAGACTTATTTAAAATGGGTGAAAAAGTGCTCAACTGGCCATCCCTGATCTCAGTGCTTCAGTTTTTCCAGATGAAGTTCCATGCATTAGATAGTTCATATCACTTATTTTGAACTTAAACTTAAAAGTTGACGCTTCCATGTCTCTTTAAATCAAGTCAAGTGATTTTTGTTGTCATTCAACCATATACAGTTAGTACAGTACACAGCGAAACAAGACAACGTTCCTCCAGGACCATGGTGCCAATTTAACCATTATGTACATCACCATCGATTCGCATATACGGTACTGCATATAACAAAACAAGAACAATAACAGCTTTCTTAAGCTGTCAGTCCATGAACGATTTATGGAACGCCTTAAGAAGAATAAGTAACTGTTTTGACAAAACATAACACCTTGAGGAAAATAAAATCAATTGACCTCATTACATGCCAGTCCCTCAACGCCTCAATGGAAACTGCATTTCCACATTCAAGACTTAATTTGGTGGTGAGAGAATGTCGTGCTCTGCAAATCAGAGGCTTGGCAGATGCCAGTTCGGCAGGCGATTGCCATCAGTTCTTGCAAATGTCAACAATGGGATGAACTCCCCTGTGATCTTATTTAAATTCTATTGTTGATTCTTTTCATCCATTTGTTGACCCCCTTTCATTCTCTTTCTTGCCTTGCCTTTTTCTGTGTCACTCTGTCAAAGTGAGTAATGATGTGGGCCACAGTTGAGTGGCGGGAGGTCTGATACCGTCAGTGTGGTTGACGTGACCAAGCATCTCATCTGATAAATTTGAGAAATCGGTAACCAGGGCTGAACGACATAGCCCGATTACTCAAGCATTTACGAGCCACACAAGCAGGAAGTCAAGAGTGGGCTGAGCAGTAGAAGTGGAGGAAAACATTTATATTTCAGAGTATGTTGATATTTAACCTCACAGGGTTATAAACAGACATTTTTACAGATTTATACAATGTGCTCATGGCTGTTAATGTTTTCACTTCATGTGACATCCCATATGTTTTCTTGTGTTGCCGGAAAGTTTTGAATGAACTGATTTTGATAGTTTGATAGTATCAGCGCATTGGTGTGCATGTTAACACACTCAATATGTTTCACATTAATATTTTGGGGGGAAAAATAGATTTTTGTTGACACTGTTTTGAACACAAAACAGTGGGCTCATGGGCTACAAGTTATTATACAAATCAGCAAAGGCGGCTCAGTACAGGGGTGTAAAATAACGAATTACAAATACTCACCTTACTTTAATTAGCTACTTTTTGAGAATTGTACTTTTTTAAGTAGTTTAAAAATTGCATGCTTTTACTTGAGTACATTTTAAGTGCTGTAATGTACTTTCACTGCACTATTTTCCCACCATTTGTGTTTGCTACTTCTCTGTCCTGGTTTTATTTTTATCTATCAACATGATTGGCTAGGGAGAGTCTCATGACTCTCAAATCAAATCACATGTAAAAAACTTGAACGGCAGCTGCAGATCTGGCGCCAACTGTGGAGAATGCCTCAAGCACAGTTTACAACTGCACATAACCGGATGCACCTGAAAGGGTTTTTCACAGTGAAAAGGGCCAATTGCTTGATTGTGTCATGTGAGTTTAACTTGCTCAAGCCAGATATCAGCATTAATCCTGCCTTTAAGTTGAAGAAACATATTGAGGCAATTTTCATATTTCTGCTTACTAGTCTGTCTATAACGTAGCCAGTAATTTAACTATCTATCACTGAGATTATTGGGCTGCTATGAGAGATTAATGCAATGTTATTAATAGGGCTGGGCAATAAAATAATATTGATGTTTATCGGAAAAAAAATCAAATTTTTAGTAGTTTTCTATATTTAGCCTATGTTATACATCTAGAATAGGGGTATGTATTACATTACACAATAGCAAGAGCACCACTGGTTGGTTGATCTAGATAAAATATAAAAGATTAACTTTTTATTTCCTGACACCTGTAGCTGTGTGTTGTATGCGGTTCGCGCACAAAAACGATCAAATACACTTCCTAATTCCGTCAATGCCCGTCTTGGTGAGGATTTAATGTAAATGCAGTCGTTTATGTCTAAAGAGAATTTAAACAGTTGGACAGAAAGCGTATTTGCATCAAAATGTTGGACTTGAAGTGTACATGTAACCGAATTGAGCATAACTTGAGTAGCATTAAGTATTAATGTAATAGAATAAAACAGTGATATAATATATTTTTTTAAATATTGTTTGTTTTTCAATAATACTGACCCCTGATGTTACCAGGAATGTAGAGATGCTAAAATAATTTATAATTATGCTTAGTCTTTGTAAAGATAGAAAACATTTGTAGAGCAATACTTCAGCAGATCATTCCACCAGTCACAAACTTCTGAAAATTGTCCATCATGCATTAGAACACAACTATTTCTTGGCTTAAAAGATACAAGAACTAAATCAATGTTGAACATTGTATCTCAAAAGGAGGACAATGTGCCCCCCACCCCATGTGCTACTTAAAGAAAGAATTCACACAAAAATTACAATTCTCTCATCATTTTCTCACCCTCATGCCATCTGTCTATGACTTTCTTTCTTCAGAACACAAAATAAGATTTTTAGAAGAATATTGCAGTTCTGTAGGTCCATTCAATGAAAGTGATGGGGTGCCAAAATGTTGATGCTCCAAAGAGCACATAAAAGCAGCATAAAAGTAATACATACAACTCCAGTGATTTAATCCATGATTTAAGATTTGATATGATAGGTGTGGGTGAGAAACTGATCAATATTTAAGTCCTTTTTTGCTAGAAAGTAAATCTGTCAAATATATAGCATAGCAGCAGATACTGCCCCAGATTTATGTGCCCTAAAAGTAGTGGTCAATGATATATTCTGACTAATTTGGCCGATATTCTGAATTTTTGAATTATCGGCTGATACATTTTCCCCTTTGGCTGATTTGTTTCTTGAGGTTGCTGATAATTTGCTGCTTGCATGCGAAGTGACTGATCATGTAAACGACCAGTCTTGGTTAGTTTTGTTGTTACGTACCATCGTGTTACAACAATAATAGACCGTATAATAGTGCAACACATTGTCATTTAAACCGTTTGCATATCAGAGCCGTGGCAGACAAGTTTGAGCTTATAATGTTAAAGTGCTCGTCTTTTTCATTCTCCCTCTCTCTGAACAGTTCCCTGTAACTTTTAACTGTCTTGTCTAATGATAAAAAGGCAAATATCAATAAAACTAATATCATATACAGCCTCCAATTATGTTCATATCGCATTTAAACAGATGTATTAAACCAAACTCCTGTGGAATGCTCATAAATGTTCCTCTTGCATACATATTCTAACAGTCTGTCCTCAACAGTTCCCTGTAACTTTTCTAATGATAAAAGGCAAATAGCAATAAAACTTCTATTATATACCATCTGCAAAATATGTAATTCACAAATCTCACAAATATCCAGCGTTTTCTTCCCGTCGAGCGCTCATCTAATATCTTCCTCTGAAGTGCGTATTCCATCAACCAGAATAAAAAACTTCAGGATCAGGATAAAAAGTTCCACTGATTCACAAATCATGATGGTCAGTCCATGATAATCCAAGTAGGCAATCTAGGCTGTTTGAAATGTCAGGAGATTGCTGCATGTGAGTGCAACTTCAAAATAAAAGCGCTTCAAGTATGCAGTAAGTAAATGTCTTATTCACTATGATCTGAATGTGCAATTGGTTTGATTCTGTATTTTTTGAGAAAATGCGATTACTAATATGGACATGCCATCCATGTGTGTACTGCAAATAAATAAATTTTTTTTTTATGACTAAACGGAATGCTATCTACCATTTAAAATACAATATTATTTTTTTTAGATTCTTTTTACAAAGTTAAAGTTTAGTGTGAAATTGAGTAAATGTAGTGCTACATAAAAGTTTATTAATTTTTTAGCAATTTTATGTTTATGTTATTTACTATATTAAATTGTGTGATATATTGGCATTGTATCAGCCTATCGGCCACCCTGCTCTCTGGACATCGGCATCAGCCAATAAAAACAACATATCAGTCAATCACTACCTAAAAGTCACATATAAAAAGGCGAACTGCGATTGTTTGTTTAACATGACAATCAGATAGCTCCTTGTGTAGCGGAGGAGGGCGGGGCCGGGTTGGAACAGTACATGCCCGGTCACCAATCAGCCTGATGGGGACGCAAGGGATAAAGACGGCCGGTGATGACGGTTTGAGAGAGAGAGAATGACATGCAGCTGCTCTGTGTGTATGTTTGTGAGTTTTTTGTTCAGTTTATTATTAAAACTATTATTTATATTGTCAAGCCGGTTCTTGCCTCCTCCTTTCCCTTAACCAACTTTACACTCCTACAGTACATGTCAATTACAATTGGGTATTTTTTATGACAGAGTACCAATAATCAGTAGTCATGCTTGGTATATCATTTAAATGAGACCATCCAGCATTGAAACTATGAAAATGAAAATAATTTTCTCTTTAATTATATTTAATTTCCACTCATATTGTAGTTCACTTTAATATTTCAGTTTTAAGTTTTTTGTTTTTATTATAGTTAATGAAAATATGTTTCACTGCTACAGTAGTTTTGTCTTATTTAATGACAGTAATAACGTTAGATATAACCTTAAGCAATCACACATCCAATATCAGGCTTCAGCTTTAAATCCTTCTGTCTGTTGCTATATTTGTCAGGATCGAACCTTTCACTTACCCGGTTATGCTCTGGCAGGAAAGGAAATATCTCGGGTGTGTTATAAAATTGCCACTACTGATGGAGGGCTTGGAGAGGTCACTGAAGCAATTATCCGTGAGTCGGTGAGGCTTCTGCTCTGAGCGGTGCCTGACCTCTCAATCTCTGCTGGACACCTGCCCGTTGCCCGCGAGTCGGTGAGGCTTTTGCTCAGAGCAGTGCCTGACCTCTCGATCTCTGCTGAACACCTGCCCGTCGCCCATCTTTTACCTCTAAAATATGAGTGCTTACACATCATAAGGCCAAGAGGTCTGCCAAGCGTTATGTTGGATCTCACTCAGTGTGCAAATTCTCCATCCTGTTTGCTTAAGCATAGAGCAAATGCAAAGTAAGCATGCTCCAGGCACTCTTTGCAATTAGTATACAGAGCAGGTATTCAAACAATGTTTTGGCAAGATCAATGAGGAGATGTCTAAATGTATTACTGTAAACAAAGAGCAATTATGCTCTTTACTTGGAGAGTCGGCTTTTACAGCAGACAATCAATCTAGGCACAATGGAGCCAGGAGCTCAGGGCCACCATATTAATTATCATTGAGTGAAGGAAAAGCATTTTGGCAGAATCCAGTAAAAATAACCAATAACACCAGGGGTGAATCAAGCTAAAATCTAAAAATCCACACACAGGCACAAAGCATGTTAACTCACATAAAGGCTGTTATGTATATTTGTTAAAGAGGGATCCTCACAAACCTGTCAAGAACATGTACGGGTAATTTTTTTGCCCCCCAAAAAAGAAATAAATAAATAAGAATAAGAAATAAGAAAAAAAAAAATTCTATAAGAAAATTAAATCTTTTTTTAGAACCATTAATTTATATACAAAAAAAATGTTTTAGTGATAGTTCCCTACTTCTCTCATTACCATAATGCAAAAAATCTCATTATCATTACAGTAATGTGAAAAAAAAAATTATGATGTTTTATTTAAAGTGTGAAGTATTTGTACATCACTGTTTTTTACTGCCTTTAAAGGTGATGTAATTTTCCGAATTTAATTTAATAAAAATTTTCTTAATATGCAGAGACAACTACAAGCTATTTGTAGGTTGAAATCCCCGAAACATGTAAACGCAGCAAAACTGGCTCAAGAAGTAGCCTGAGTTTAGGGCAGGACTATTTGTTGGTCCGAGCGGGAAACCGTTTGGAACGGTCATTATTTTTGCAGTTGTGTTTGATGAATTTGCACATTTAATCTTTAAATAAATTAGAAAATATATATATATATATATATATATATATATATATATATATATATATATATATATAAAAAGTCCTTTATTACAGTAATATGAATTATCATTAAGAATAGTATGAATTATTCTCAACAAACTAACTAAAAGTAAAAAAACCCAGACTCATTACGTTAATGAGAATTTTTGGGGAAAATGTCCTGGTTACTTTCGTAACCTACGTTCCCTGATGGAGGGAACGATACGTTGTGTCGATGTAGTTAGACTAGGGGTCACTCTTTAGATCCTGGAAACACCTCTGATCTTTGATAAAAGGCCACTGGGAATTGGTGAGTGGTATTTGAATGCCCCTCCCCCGGACATACAGGTTTAAAAGAAGGGGACGTGTGTACCACTCATTAGGTTTTGTGCTGAGGATCCGAGAATAAGGTCCTGGCCATTTCAGCGGTAGTTCAGCATTGTGGCAGGAGGGACACAAAGTAAGTGGAGGGGTAAGTGGAAATACGTCACATGGTCTTGCCTAGTCTAATCGGAAGAATGTCATGTGGAGAAGTCCCATGGTAGGTCCTACCAAATGCTGGGGAGGAAGCTCTTCGATCATGGAGACTGGGGCAGAAGGGTCTCTGCGTTTTTCAGCTGAAAAATACATCACAAGGGGTGGCCTTTAGGGAACCAGCACATGCGGAGCACCTCACCCAGCACGGGGTGTGGTTAGCACAAGTACTGGGATGGCAGTGGTTAGGAGGATATCAACCAGGGAACACCTTTGTGGACACTGCTGGGGACGCACATCTTCAGCTTGAGGGAGGTGAAAGGTGCTAGGTGCAAGTGGTATACCCGGCCGGTCAGTCCGGACTTACCCATGTGTTCCTGCTAAGACACGGGACGAGACCGGCTCAACCCGGAAATTGTAAAATCTCGCGAAGGTGTTGGGTGTAGCCCAGCCTACTGCTCTACAAATGTCAGCTAGGGATGTGCCACTGGCCAGAGTCCAGGAGGCCGCCACCCTCCTGGTGTAATGGGATCGTAGCCCTGCAGGGGGCGGCACCTGCTGAGCCTGGTAGGCAACAGCTATGGCATCGATCTCTGTTTGGAGACAGCAATTCCTTTCTGCTGACCACCAAAGCAGACAAAGAGCTGTCCCTCCAACCTCTCCTGCAGAAAGGAAAGCACTGAGCTGACTGCGCATCTCTGGGGGTCTTCGTGTCGGGAATAACACCACTTAGCAAACAGACGCCACTTCAAGGCATACAGGCGCCTGAGTGATGGTGTCTACCATGACAGGTGGTAGGCCACTGAGGTCTTCCGTGTCCCATCCAAGAGCCATATATGGAGGCTCCAGAGGTCTGGTCGCGGATGCCAGACGGTGCCCTGTCCCTGAGGAAGAAGGTCCTTCCTCAAGGGAATTCGCCAGGGAAGGGCTGACGTGAGGAGCATGAGGTCCGAGAACCAAGTCTGTGTGGGCTAGTAGGGAGCCACTAGGGATTGAACTGACATGTCGTAATTGAATACCAATTTGTTCACTTAACCTAGGACATGTCATTTATAAAAATTTTATTCTCAGCTGGTAATATTGTTTAACCAACATATGGTTTAGCATATAACAAATTAGGTTTATTTGATATACTGTATGCACTAAGAGTCAATAGTTCTTTTAACTATACATTTAATACATTCATAAAAACTCTCGTCTTAGACACAGCCCTCTCTGGTCTTGGTCTTGACTGAAACTCGACCGTCTTCTTGTCTCTGTCCTGACTCAAACTTAACTCGGACTGGACTTGGACTCAGCTGAGCTGGTCTCGACTACAACACTGTCACAGTATAAAGTATAGATGAAATAAAACCTTCCTTTCCAATTTCCATTCTTTGTATCAAAGGGTTCAGAGAGGGCATAGAGGTGTGATTTATTAATTCGCTCCTCTCTTGCCATGGCAAGTTCTGTGTGGTAAATGTATCTTTAGACTTCACCGACAGGCTCTTCAAAAGACTGTGGTCTTTGCAGATATGGGTTGTGTACGTGCATTCTTAAGGAAGGAAACAGAAGAAGCTTCCTCTATGAGCGTCGATGCAACCATGTTATAGAGAAGCTTATCCCCTCTGGCTAAGTACTTGCTCAATTGTGAACCTGGAAAATTGGGTGTGATGTGTTGTTTGGAATCAAAGCAGATGCAACAAAAGTGCAGGCTCTACTCCCTTTTCTGTGTTCTTTCCCCTATAACACACACAAATTCTGCCAATTGTCAACAGAGAAAAAACTCTTGGCGCATAGCACTGACTCACGGATTGTTGCCCTTTAGAGAAACATTGGCAGCAAGAGACACACAGCATGGTTAAAGTCTTTTATCAGTCATTTCTAAAGAAAAAATGACTAAAACATGTGGAAGAGGATGCATTCGGCTGCACTCTTGGCATTGGTGTTTGAAAGAGTTTCAAAAGCTCATTTCTTCTCAAAATGCATCAGACTCGTATTGAAAGACCTGTCGCACTAAGTCACATACTTAAACTTCTTAATTTAGCTTGCCTGCTTTGTTTATTGCATCCCTGTTCTAGACAATTTATTTAGCAAGTATGTTAATTTCAAAGAATTTCCTAAGAATGTATTGCACCCTCTGATAGCGCTGTTTATTTGAATGTGTTGTTGAATGCAAAAGTTTTGCACTTTAGATTAAAAAAATGAACATTAGTTTGGGAATCGGACTACACTGGTTGCTTTGTATGTTTCATGCTGTAGATTCAGGAGTGTCTGATTATTTAACTATGGTGTTCCATCTGTTAACCAAACCGAAGGTCATGAAAATAATTCATTTTATGTTCTTTTTTTTTATGGAGCTAGTTCTCGGTTCCCAACCATAAGCATCACTTCACCAGTCATCTAAAAGGCTGAAAGGCTGAAAGTACGCCCAATTACACTAAGCATTTGTATACAAGTCTAGTTCTAACATGCATCATTTGATGAATAACTGCAGCCACAATCAACCGAAATTGTACATAAACGTCTCTTTTAATATTTTCCATGGGCCATCATAACGCAACATTAATTAAAGGCTTTTGTGAACAAGATGCAATCTATAACATGCATAATATACACTCACT
Organism: Moxostoma hubbsi; assembly: GCA_032164185.1. Taxonomy (NCBI): domain Eukaryota; kingdom Metazoa; phylum Chordata; class Actinopteri; order Cypriniformes; family Catostomidae; genus Moxostoma; species Moxostoma hubbsi. The sequence goes on along the minus strand of JAVLUX010000031.1, from coordinate 33,811,761 downwards.
GAGTACTTTATTAGGAACAGTATGTTCCTAATAAAGTGCCTGACGTAGTCTTCTTCTGTTGTAGCCCATCCACCTCAAGGTTCGACATGCTGTACATTCTCAGATGCTATTCTGTTCACTACAATTTTATAGAGGGGTTGTCTGCATTACAGTAGCCTTTCTTCCAAATTGAATCAGTCTGGCCATTCTCTGTTGACCTCTGATCAACAAGGCGTTTCCGTCTGCAAAACTGCCGCTCACTGGATGTTTTTTGGTTTTGACTGGATTGCAGGTGCGTAGTGAATAAGATGCATTTTCACTGAAATACCATGTTCAAAAGTGGTGCAAATATATAGTGAATTTGACTCTCAGACTTTACTTCTTATATTAAACAGATGGTTATGTATATTTAACAGCAGAGTTTAGAGCTAGATAGAGTCCTGTGCACCATCACTGTAAAGCTCTTAATAGATACATTTATTACATTTACATTTATGCATTTGGCAGACGCTTTTATCCAAAGTGACTTACAGTGCACTTATTACAGGGACAATCCCCCCAGAGCAACCTGGAGTTAAGTGTCTTGCTCAAGAACACAATGGTGGTGGCCGTGGGGTTCGAACCAGCAACCTTCTGATTATCAGCCTTGTGCTCTAGCCACTACGCCACCACCACCTCTACAGTAATCCATTAGGTGCAAATGCATGTTGGAAAAGGAGGAGACTCTCTGCTTTGTCTAGCAGTTCAGCATTTGCCTGAAGAGGCTGTGGTCTGTGATTTTGGGTAAAATACTAGACTGATACAATCATCCACTTTGCATCAGTGGCAATGGCCCTTACCCAGACTCAGCACAAAATAATTCTTTTTTTTCTTCTTTTTTTTCCAAAGAAGACATTACAGTAGTATGATAAAAGGGTACTAATTCAGGTATATATCAAAGTACCATGGTATTACCTTGGGATACCATCACTGTATTTAGTAAATGTGCTCATCAAGCCATGTGATAAAATGCATGGGCTGACTGTCTCAGATGCGGAGGCAACTGAGATACGTCCTCCACCCGGATCGAGTCACTGTGACACCACGAGGAATCAGAGCACACTGGGAATTGGGCATGCCAAATTGGGGAGAAAAAGGGACCAAATAAAAAAAATAAAAATAAATCAAATCCAACTTTGCGTGCCTCCTCTTTACAAAATTGCACTTCTGGAGCTGAGAACTTAATAAGGCATTGAATGGAGTTCTTAGCCATGATTAAAAAGCTAAAAAGGTTCATCTAGCATTGCTAACAAGACTTCCTTGTGCTAGCTTCGAGCTATAGTGTGGCCCTACCTACACTAATGTACTGCGTCTAATTCAGATTAACAGCCAGGTGAACGAGGCCCAGGGAGGTCAACACTGAAATTGGTTTCTTATGAGGAGTAAGAGGTAGCAAGGGGATATTCCATATAGGTCATACAGTGATTTTCTGAAACCACAAGGAAAAAGTCATTTGTAAAGTTTTAACAAATTGTCAGTGTTTGTACCTCAGATTGGAAATAATCTGAAATGTATTTTATAGTATCTAAATTGGAAAAGAGGCTTTGAATGTTTGCATGTTCTATTATTCCTTTGGCACTTTTTGTTCTTAGACTTTTGGTGCCACAGTAAAAAGGTCAAAGATGGCATGTCTATTATTGTGTAGCCTACAGCAAAGACCCAATTACAACACACTACCAAGTGAAATACCATTAAACTGTGATAAAATAGGGTATAGGTTCTCTAATAAGGTGCAAATTCGGTTGCGATAGATTTTTTGCATTGTATATGAACACCTTGTCTCATAGAATCACAAACTATACCTTTGTGTACATATCACGGCAGTTTCCTGGTGAAATGAGCACTAGAGGCGTAACAAAAACAATGAATTTCATCCACTCTCGCACAAATCGGTAGATTATCATTTCATACAGCATACAACAGGGTACCTGATCGACCACCCCTGAACAGAGCGTGCAAGATCGCGATGGAGGAAAATGCCCAGAGTTGTTCCTAAATGGTTAGGATTATAATTGTTCATAATGCATTCTTACATTCTGAACAAACATAAGATAACCACAATCAACAGTAAAGGTACACTTTGACACAGGATCAACTCAGTGGTCTTGAGAAAATAAATATCAACTCTGTGGTTGCTGGGCAGATTTGACTGAGCAGATTTTGACTTCATTGATAATTTCGCATCAATGAAAACTAGTAGTGGAGGGTTCAATTTGAAATGAGGAATTATGTGTAATAGCACAAGCAGCAATCTGTAAGTATTCTACCATTTTCTTTATTTAATAACTCTATAATTTATTTGTGCAATTTAAGTTCTGTATATATAGTGTACATGTCAATATAATTTGCCAAAAATATGCAAGGAATAATTGACGATGGACCGCTGAATAGCTTAAAAACAATGCACACCCGAGGTGGTTATTGCACCTCGGGTATGCATTATTTTTCAACATTTCAATGGGCCGGAGTCATTTATTCTACTTATACCACAGTTACCACACCTTAAGACATCGTTCAGGATTTTACCTCAAGACATATTCTGGTTTTCGTCCCTAAAATGCTCTTATGATAGGAACTACTTGCTTTAATACAACTCATTGCTAATTTGAAAACATCACGTTAGAACTAGCAATAGAGGATTGCGCTGCTTTACTGGAGAACTTACTGGTGTAACAATGTAGTGCGTTTGTGCATGTGAGTGTGTGTGTGTTAGTGTCTGAGATTGTATTTGAGGGATCGAAAGAGAGAAACTAAGAAAATTAAATATTTAGCTTCTGGGATTACCATATTTTGTTGCAGCTCTTGTCAGAAGTAATATCGCTTCAGAATCGCCAAGATGTGTGTCGCCATATTCCTGTTGTAAACCTTAATAACTTCTGTTTTCATCCCCACTGAGATGCAGGAGTGCGCTGACATGATGACTCTGTTTTACTCTCACGAGTATGTTTGGGCCTTAAGTGTGTGCGTTACGCATATAATGTGTGTTCACGAGTGTGGGAGTGTGAGAGGGGGAGCGTAAGGGTTTTATTGTTTTATTGATCAAGTGCAGCTTGCTTTAATAAAGCTCAAGCCTTTGTTGCTAATTCAAAAATGTCACGTTAGAACTAGCAACGGAGGATGCACTGCTTTTTGGCATAGGAGTAAAAAGGTTGTGTGTGTTTGTGTTGGATAAATGTATGTATATATATATATATATATATATATATATATATATATATATATATATATATATATATGGACAACCATCAACAAGTGGGATTTTTGCCAGGGAAATGCTATGTGGTTTCTAGGGTGCTCTGGATGGTTTATAGGGTGTTGTGGGTGGTTGCTTACGTGCCCATATCAAAAGGATACCACTGAGTCTCTATGATATTCTAGATTTTGCTCAGGTTTTGTCGTCAGGAAAAATCATTGTCTGATTGCTTAGAAAAGCAATAGCACAGCTCTCCTCTATATTAATAATGGCAATAAAGCACAAACTGTGTGGGGCGAGTTACACACAAAAGTTTAACACTATAGGGGTATGTTCAAATTCCAAACCATAAGTGTGAGCAATAATATGAGGATGCATGCCTAAGCAAGAACCAATTATTAGCTGCTATAATATTGAGGATTGTTGGTTGTTAGCATTATAATTTCTGTGGATTAGTTGTTCACTCATTTAATTTTGTTTTAATGGCCTTTTTTTTGTTTTGTCAATTTAGAGAGAATATACCCTGAATTGTAAAATGTTTCTCATCTTTGTCCTCGAGCTATGAGCTAAGCCATGTTTGACCAGGCATTAGCCATGTTTGTGAGGTTTCGTCTGCTTTGAGCCAAGCAATTCTCAATCCGTTTTGAAATAGGACTAGGTATTACTGAAAAAAACTGCTTGACTGCACCATGATTAGTGATAAAAAATACATAACTTCTCCGCTCACCCTACAAACAACCTAGACGCTATATAATCAGCATTTTTCCATGTCAGCTGTCTACGTTTTACAAGACATTACAAAGACATTGCCTTTTTAAATCATTTTAGTAAAGAGTGCATAATACATTCACCCTTGATTTGTGCTGAGAACACTGTAAAAACATAACACTGGTTGCCCTTGAGTAAGTGTTTGAACTTGAAAGATTACGAAAGACGTTGGTGCGTCAGGACATGGGCGATTGTTGGCATGTTAAGTAGCCCACCACTAGCGCAGTCTATAAAAGCTAGGAGTGAGCAGCCCACCTGGAGAGAGGCACAGCAGCACCTGAGAAGAAGTCAAGGACATGTGAATTAGTCCATGCCCATGCAAGTGCAAGAGCGCCGTTTAAGGCAAGAATCTACATTGGCACAAAAATTGGTTGAGTGATACTGTGTCAACAGGGGCAAATTGATTATTCCAGGTGAATCTGCCTAGAAAAAGTTTGAAAGTAGGTTATGTAAGAAACTATAAGAGCCGTGCTTGGTGTGAGTGTATTTCCACTCTTGAGAGTGACACCAGTCATTAAGTGTTTAAAGAGACCTTATCCTGATGAATCAGATTTTTCTTGATCTTTTGAGTTAAAGAGCTTAATGTACTGCAACCTTCAGGACTCAAAACTTCCATCCCAGTCAAAAAAACTAAACAAAAAATCTATTGAAACTTAAAGCTGCATTGTGTAATATTTTTTTGGTTAAAAATGAACAAATTGCCATTATTGATTGAGCACATCAACAATCAGTTTTCAAAACATTTTCCTTACCTTACACCGATTCACTACTGTAAGCCTGTATAAATGATTTTATTTTGAGCTGTCAGATACGATTTGGCATGAAATCGCTGGTTTATGACGTTCATCCTTGCGCCATTACATCATGTCCACACACACACAGGAAAGAAGTACCACCTGTCTCATGATCTGGCTGGAGAAACTAACGAAGTTCAGCGACACTCACACAGTTCAGGACAGCATCGTTGCAGTCTAGATGGATGTCTATCTGTTATCCATTTGGCAAAGTTGTTTATCTGCTATAATGCTTGGAAATGTTTTCTGGTAGGGTTGTTGGAGCTAATATTGCTTGCCATGCTTTTATGAATCAAACATTACTCGTGTGTTAACCGATCGTGATATATCTACATTTTACAGGTTATGTTACTGTGACATGTTTAATATGTATGACTTCTGAAATTGACCTCTTGTTATTGTTATGTCGCATAGCTAAACATATTATTTTTACATTTACTAAAGTATATTTCATCCCCATCATTATTGAATCCTTGTTTTATTTTTTTAGTTTACATGTTATTGCGTGCACTGCATAGACATGCTATTGTATTAACGGAGTCTTCTATTGAACTCGGATCAGCCATATCATTAGTCTAACCTAATTGAAAACGGTAGTACTTTTAAAATATTAATTGTAGATAAAACACTTGCATAATCATATTAAGATATACAGGTGGTGGCTGAGGAGAGTCCCCTGTTCTCTATTTAAAAGTGCTGTGAGTGTAGTGTCAGAAAGGCGCTATAAGTGAAAAATTAAATAAAATATGTAAATAAGAGTGTTGATTATCTTCATTAAAGCAAGTAACATTTCCGTTTCAAATGTTTAATCGTATAACATAATATCAGCTTGAAAATCCAAAATCATGATCACACACAGGCGATGTCAAGGTAAGCTCAAATTGGGAGATTCATCCACCTGAATAGCAGTGCCAGACAGACATAATTTTCAAACATATATTTACACACATTCCTAACACCAGAAGAACGAACAAGAAGAGTCAAATGTATAAAGGTTTGAAAGTTCATCAAACCTTGTTCTATCAGGAAGACTCGCAGACTAGAGTAAAGTTTAAGATAACATTTATTAGATGGATATGTACCAGGAGTGTATTGTCTCTATTTGGCGAAGCCCCGTCTGGCGGTCCAAAGAAGTTGTACTCAGAACTGTCAGATCCTGCCGTAGATAGGAGGCAGGGGCGAGGAGCCTACCCCTGTGCAGGACGGGACTCAACTGTGGCGGTGGGGTGGTGGCGGTTGCCTTGTTAGCACACTGAAACAGCAATGTGATAGATTTTTAGCAGACTTATAAAGCAATGGCTGTTATATGATTGGCTAGGAGTTGCCTAGCTAATGGTGCAATGATGTACAGCTGCGAGTCTTCCCGCTAGAACTAAGCTGCGCTTACATTTCCTGGCTGTGTGTATGCATATTCTTCTGAAGGATCCCATTGTTAGAAACAAGTGGCGAATTTTATTGGAAACAAGGATCTTGATCATTTTTAACTGACTTTGAAAGAATGTTCTGGGTTCAATACAAGTTAGAAATTATTTAGACTCATCCCTCGTTTATTTGAAATAAAAGCAAAAAGTTTGTTTCCATAAGCGATTACAACGGAAGTGAATGGGGCCAGTCCAGAAACTGTTTCAAAAGTAAAGCCACAAGACAAACATTTCAGCATACAAGTTAACATGATTTTAGTGTGATAAAGTTTACCAGGTTTACCAGCGTTATATGTTGTCATGACAACAAAGTTGTAATATTAGGTATAACTTTACACAGATATGCTTGGTAAGCGATTTTATATCACTAAAATCATTTTTACATATAATGTGACTATACTTTTGAAACGGTGTGTATTTGAATGTTTATGTGCTGGCCCCATTTACTTCCAATGTAAGTACTTTTTTTACAAAGTTACGTTTTGGCCTGCTGTCCACACTGAAGCTTTTCGAAAATGCTATCTCAAGTGGATACATTTGAAAATGCTGTTTTTGCATGGTAGTGTGGACAGGGGAAACGGAGATATCTGAAAACGAATACGTATTTGTTGTCAAGTGACGCTGTCATGTGACCCATTCAACCCAAAACATTCGAGATTGTGACCCATGTTGTAGCACTGTTGTTGTGGCTACTGTTCACTTTGATATCGTTGTTAAAGATAAACGTTACTTTGTTCACATTACATAACTTCAAAGGCGACGAGAAGTTTACTCAGAATTGCTGTGCGGCGATAGAACGCGAGGAAATTGGACAACCGTAGATGGAACAGTGATTTTTCACATGCGCAGTATGGGGATTTAAGAGCTTTCATACATTTTAGTGTGGACCATGCTTGAAAAAGGCAGTGTGGACGGGGAGCATTTTGAAAATGAAATTGCCGTTTTCAAATATATCCTGATTAATGTGGACGTAGCCTTAGCAGACCAAAACGTTATTGCTTATTTTACATGCAAAAGGGAAATTTCTTAAAGGCACAGCAACAAATAACAGACCATTTCATTTTAAGGGCCAGAGAGAGGGTAGAAAATGTACATGGAAAACTAAATTCATGACGTTTTTGACGAAAAAGTGGAGCTCATGGGAAAAAAAACTATTGCTGTTTTATATGACCCCTTTAAGACTTTAAACTAGCAGAAATGCTATTGGTATTGAATGAAAAAACTACCTCAGAATGTGAATAGCTAAATAATAGCTTTGTGAAATTATACAGTCTTGCAAGTTTGAGTGGTTGTACAAGGCCAATCAAGCAGTGAGCTTGTGCAGTAAGTGACAATCAAGCCATTTCCTCTCAAGTCAGAATTCAGAGAAACAATGTTCTTTTTCAAATCATTTTCTTCAGCTCAAATATTTGTAACTGTCACTGCATGAAAATATGTTCAAGGACATGTTGAAATGCTGTTCAATATTTATTATGTATTTTTCTCGAAATCACCTATGTGATTGCAAGTTTATTGAGAGCTACTTCTGAGAATGTATTCCTTATTCTGACTGTAATAGGAATGACAAAATTATTTTTTTTATTTATTTTTTTTTGGTGAAAAATGTTGTTTATGTTGTTATATTTAAACTGTATCTGCGTGAGACTATCCAATGGATATAGCTTGAATTAAAATAACTTGCCTTTTTAACATGCAAAACTGCATCGTTCTTTGTGCAGTAAATTGAGTTACTCTTTGCTTTGAAGATAAACATATTAAACATTAAAACTCATTAATCGAAACTGCAGGAAATGAAGAATGGGCAAACGGGTGCGCGGGGTTTAACTTTTAGATACTTGCATCAAGATCAATCCTTGTTCCCAGATGCATCCTCAATTATTTAGCTTCTCCTTAGAAACCCTACATGTATTATTCACATGTATGGAATCTAAATTTAGTCCTCCCTTTTGGGAATGACATGGAAGAGGAATGGTACACAAAACAACAACATCTGTATGAGTGTGTGCATGTGTGCAGCATGGACATGTTCGGAATAGTAAACTACAATACTAGTAGTTAAAATTTATGCATTATGCAGTATGTATAATGTTCACATTTTTAACATCTTTTTCTTCGTAGTTTTTGATCAGACTGCCAAGAGTTAAAGGTGATGTGTGTGTGTAATTGGATGTTCAATTTTCTTATTCCAACTTAAGTAGAGACAACTACGTATAAGTCATTTGTAAACTGATTCCCCGAAAACTGTATACACTGTGGCAATTTCAAAACTTTCTAAAAAATTTTGGAGCCCGACCAACCTGTTGAACCGACTTGTTAGCTGTCCTTTTCTGCATATCGCGGCACCGTTTTGTGGTCCGTTCTGCATAATGCGGCGGTTCATTTTAGCTTATCGCAGCCCATTCGGCATGTTTCGGTTCTCCCGATGGACAGTCCACCCCTGATCGGCCCCAAAGTGCATTGGCCCACAGGGAAAATGCCAGGTATGCCAGATTACCAGTCCAGCCCTGGCTGTCACGATTATTATATTTGGCTGATGATAATTGTGATTATGAAGATTAATTGTCATACAAATTATCATACTTTGTCATAGGTTAAAGTGTGCTTCATAAACCTTAAGATGTCATTTATCATATTTAACTTTTACATGATGTCCTTAGTGGTTCTCGCTCTCAGGCACAGGGTAAGTTGTGCGTTGATTGCGGAGAGTAGCATGAGCATGCGGAGTCTCCACGGTGTCATGCATAATGAATCACGTGATAAGATGCGCGGATTGACGGTCTCAGAAGCGAAGACAACTGAGACTTGTCCTCCGCCACCCGCCTTGAGGTAACCGTACCACCACATTGACCTACTAAGTAGTGGGCATTGGTCATTCCAAATTGGATGAAAAGGGGATACAAAATAAAATAAAATACAAAATTCAAAATGCTTAATATAGAATACCTGTCACTCTTTTTGGTCAACTTTAGTCTTGGTCCATTTTGCATTTACTGTAAACTTTGTTGTTGTTGTTGTTGTTGTTGTTGTAGCCCAGCCAACCCGCTATTTTATTATATTATATATAATATATATTATGCAATAGTAAAATATTTGTCAAAAATTCTTAGCTTTCTTATGTTCATTTAAGGCTCTCTGATTAAGCCCGGAAGCCCTTATTTTAACATCATTTCCTTAGAAATAAGTGTAAGCAGGCATGACACATGGCTCCTCTGTGCCACTGCATGTCATTAACACTGCATGTATGAACCCACAATGACAAATAACAATCCTTGTTTAAATTTTAGTGGGAGTTTGGCACAAACCTCCGCAGACGGCACGTGCTTTCACAGTGCTTTGAGCCTGGTTTAGAAACAATTAATCTTAACACACTCTTTAGCGTCCATGGTCCGGAGACAATAGAGTTTAATTGAATGAGACACTCAAACACGGCATTCATTCCCTTATATGGACACCAAAATCTGATTGTGCTTTAAAGTGATAGTTCACTCAGAAATGTATCATCTCAGCACTGTTTGTCCATACAATGCTAGTGAATGGTGACCAGAACTTTGAATCTTTAAAGTCAGAATCAAAGTAATCCATAAAACTCCTCTGGGTAAATCGATATCAACCATATGATTGGTGTGTGAGAGAAACAGATCAATATTTCAGTCGTTTTTATCCCCAAATCTCCACCATTGACCAGCACCGACGAGTAGGTGACGATATGCATGAAGAATGCAAATTGAAAACAAAAGAAAAATGTGAAAGTGGAGGTTTTTGGTAAAAAAGGACTAAAGTTTTGATCAGTTGTTCACCCACACCTGTCATATACGCAGCTTCTGAAGATAGGTTTAACCACTGGAGTCTTATGGATTACTTTATGCTGACTTATGTGATTTTTGGAGATTCAAAGTTCTGGTCACTATTCACTTGCATTGTATGGACCTACAGAGCAGAGATGTTCTTCTAAAAGTATTTGTTTGTGTTCAGCAGAAGAAAGGAAGTCATACATATCTGAGATGGCATAAGAGGGAGTGCATAAGAGAATGTTCATTTTTGGGTGAACTAGCCCAGTGCACAATAATCACAGTTATCTCAAATAACCGAGATCAGATGATTATTTATTTAATAATCGTAACAGACCTACTGTCGTAGTAGTAGTAGTAGTGGTAGCAGTAGTATTAGTAAGTTTGAAAAAATAAATAAATGTATTCCTATTGAATAATAATAATAATAATTATTATTATTATTATTATTATACAATATTTCTGTAATAAATGTATTCTTAAATGCACTCTTTCTGCTCTGCTTTGGCATGCGGTGTGCAACAGGTGTGAGTATATATAACACACCACAGATAGAACAAACTGTGCACATAATCTTTGAAGCAAGCAACATGTTCAGACTATTTTTTTCATTAATTATGTCACAGGTCATTCTTAACTTTATTTAGATTCATTGTGCAGCCCTAATTTCGGAGATAATTGAACATTGCTTGCTGAATTAAACATGAAATATAACAACACTGTTGCACACTACTGTTTGAAATTTATAGCATTTCATAAACATACTGTAATAGGTAGAGTTGCCAACCATCCTGTATTTGGAGTCGTCCCGTATTTGAGAGAACAAAGTTGCGTTCATTGCGTTCAAGTTACGCCATTTGACCCGTATTTTAGTGTCTCACACCCAAACTGCAGAGAATGTTTCATAAATCAGGAAAATGAACCTGTCTGTTCACACAAACATGTTTTTGTGTCCATTCATGCTGTTTTTCAATTTTTTTCTATTTAAACATGTTTTAGGTGGACCTCTTTAACCTTTGCACAGCATGTCATGGAGCCCTGCTGGGGGAAAAAAGTGTTCCATATTTAAAGCTGGAATGTCCCATATTTAACTGGTAGAATGTTGGCAACACTAGTCATATACTGCTCAGTATGGTATGCAGTAAGCCAACATAGACTTTGTTCCAAACATAGTCTTAGTTCACATAATAGCTTTTTATCTAACAGCCAGTGCAAACTGTATATACATTCCACTAATTTTGTTTACATCATTTGCAAACACCATGGGAAGATGATAATCAGGTAATCAACAGAATAACCTGTTTTGTTTACAACGTGTCAGAACTCTAATCCTCCCACTTCCCCATACAAACACAGCTCTGATAACTGCCTCTATCGTCTCCTCATGCATACTGGATGCTGTATCTGTGGAACCAGACTACTGTCTGGCCCAATATGTGCTGAGCCGAGGTGACACCATGTTGGGCCCTTGTCCTTCACATACAGTAGTTGGAAAATGGTATGTAAATGACCCTTTCTACAGATGAACTGCATCTGTGTGAGCATGGCCATGCTCTGTATCACCAGGCCTGCTGAAAACGAAGAGGGAGTGATACATTATTCTGTGTAAATGAGAGCAAGACCTTGAGGTATTCTCGGAATCCTAAATCAGCTTTTCCTCCCATTTACTGCTGCATTGTGATTATCCAGCGGGATTGAACTGGGAATGCAGTCTGGAATGTTTGTTCCGTGCATTTAGTTAAATGAACTGCTCAAATGATAAGAAAGGACGATACATAAACAGTCTTGTAAACATGCCTCCACGCTAGAGCATCTCCTAAGGCGAGATGAGGATGTGTCGCAAAAAAAAAAAGCAAATGGCATTCACCCTCTTAATTGCAATGTAAATTCTGGGTGGCCACATTAGGAGTATGTCAAAGTATGTTTGCCGAGAGCACAACTGTGCAAGTCTATTGGCTGTCTCGGTGGACAGTGGCCATGTAGAGCTAGTTTTTGCAGTGCGAACAAGAGACTTCAAGCTGTCCTACTCTCTTACTCTTACTGTCCTATTTCTTTCGATTCAATCAGAGATGTCCAATCAGTCTGGTTCTATAAAATCAACGTTATAAGACACAACAACAGGGCTCTCTGATGAAGAGGGTTCATGAAAAGCACAGCTGTGTTCCCTGGGCTTTTAAAGGAGTCGGCTCGGAGAGATCATTGGCTTTGTTTGTCCATTAAATGTGTTTTCAAAACTCATTATTCCTGTTCTTTTCATCCGACTCATGTTCATTCATATTATTTACTGTTAAAGTCTCATGCTCAGTACTGGCTGTACTTTGTATTAAAATCAACATCAAATTAAAATTGACCCTATATTACTTTCTGAATACACATTCCTTGTCTTAACCTGTTGATACGCACCCCCTTTTTGAGCACAAACCATGAAAATGACATACCTGAACTTAAATGGTTGTATTTACTGGACTCTTTGGAGTATGGACACAGTTATAGTATCTTTTGAAAAAAGACACTTTGGGCTTTATTTCTCAAGTTTCAGAATTACTATATGTTGTTATTTTTTAAAGTTAGTAAAGCTGAAGTTTATAGTAATGGAAATATTTTGAGCTGAACATGTTTTTAGAATCAGAAATGCAATGTCCTCAAAGCCACAAGTCTAAAGAAGTTATGTTTCAAATTTGAAGATGATCTAACAAAAAATGAGGTTCCTGCAAGCTTTTTTCTCTGTACAATTGCTGGAAGCGTACAGAGTAAAATTAAGGCTCCGCCTTTCAAGGCGACACAAAATCTGACTGCACTGCTCGGCTATTATGAATAAAACTACGCCGCATTTTTAAAAATAGACTTTGGAGACAGGGTTGTTTTGTTTATGAGACTCTAATATACAAGATCATGTACAGTTTTACAACATGAATGCTGCTCAGATTGCATAGTTTGTTGAAGAACGATGACGAAGGGTAATTCTTTCAGGCGAGATCGCATGTAAACAGTGGAGAATATACCAATATTTCTCAGATTTATCACTTTTATGGACAAAAAGTGCTATTGGATGTTTTTCAATGAACGCTTGTCATGGACAATTGACAAATGAGTGTGGTGAACTGGATTCATCTCGCGATCGCATTTTCATTAAAAATGTATGAAGTCCCGTTTTGATATTGCATGTTTTCATTTGTACTCCTGGCACAAATAACTAATTTGCAGTTTCTGAAGCATTGCTATCGTGAAACTGAGATCAGATATCAATGTTGAACCCTTAGACCTTTTAAAAGATGTATAATTTGTTAACATTAATTACATTTATAGGCGGTAAATTCTATATTAAATCTAAGCAGAGTGACGTCACTACTGCCTGCGGGGGAATTGTGTATCAACAGGTTAGGTATAGTTCACCCAAAAATGAAAAGTGGAGATTGATTGATTTATTGATTGATTGATTGATTGATTCTATTTTATTTAGAAACATATGACATTGTGGAATTAGAATGGATTGTGGATGTCATTTAATTTTGATTAATTCAAAGCCAAGTAAGTGGGAGCTCTGTCCATTGACTCACTGTGTGCTGGGACGGTTTTGTGCTTCTATGATAAGGAAGTGCTGTGTAGGGTTGCACAGTAGCAGGGGCGGACTGGGAAGAGAATTTGTGTGTGTGTGTGTGGGCATGTTTATATGGTTTATGGGGACAATTTTTTAGGTTACAAACATGTATCTACAAGGGTATTATGCTATAAATGTGGTTTATGAGGACATTTCTTGTGTACCCAGAATTTAAATAGCTTAAAAAACATATTAAACGATGTTTTATTGAAAATGTAAAAATGCAGAAAGTTTTTTGTGAGGGTTAGGTTTAGGGATTGTGTTAGGTTGAGGGATAAAATCTATAGTTTGTACAGTATAAAAATCATTATTTCTATGTAAAGTCCTCAAAATGATAGGTAGGCCAACATGTGTGCGTGCGTGCGTGCGTGTGTGATCTGCAAATGTGGTGATTTTTTTTCAAACTAATTCCAGGGTAATATAACACAAAGAATAATGTTATAAACTTACACTCAATATTTAAAAAAATTATCATATGAAATGTTTGCTAGATTTACGCTGCTAAATAAATGTCCGTAATGAAACTCAAAACAGTCTTTTCAATGTTACAATATCTATATTTTTATGTTACAAACAATCAAATAATCACAGAAATAATGCAATAAACGTTCAAAGCCATTGCCGTGTGAACTGGCTGTTTTGATGTGCAATGTTTTTTTGTTTAGTTTTTTTACGTCAAACGAAAAATGTATTAGGTAACAAGTTAGTCCATTTGAGCCATCTCCCAATTCATCAATAAGTTATTTTCGCCACTTCCAGAGCAACAAGTGGAATGGCTAGATTCTAAGAACCACATTTGCTATGACAAACTGTGTTAAGAATTAACAAACACTATCTTGTGGTATCGTGATACTTTAGCTGGTATAGAAACGTAAGATATGATTATTGTATCGTGGCAACCCTGTGTTTTAGAGAGACAGAGTGGAGATTGGTCCAACATTTCTGCTCATCTCTGTCCTCATTGCTCTAAAGACTCATTTCCTGTGGCAGTGATTCATTTTGATAAAAAGCTCTTGCTGCTATATTTATTACTGTCTCTCTCATTCCCCAACTACATAAACATGTTGTCCTCTAACATGTTGTCCTTTAATCTCTAATTAATCGAATTAACTACCAACAGTTTTCCCTGATGACTTTTTGCTTAATAGTGTGATATAATGACCCTGAGAAGTAGCTTGATTGACGTATTTCCTTTAGACAAAGGAAATTGGAGCGGCTGCGGGACAATGTTGATTTTGGCAACTTTAAAGAGTACACTAGGGAACTACCTGTTCGGACGAGGAAGTAGGCATGTTTGGGAAAACTGTTTCGAACCAATCATTATTTTACCAGTTCCATTTGATGCTGCTTCATGTCACTATGTCATAATGTTTATATTGCTTTCAGTAGGCTAATTAATTACTACAATTTAACTGGCAGATCAAAGCCAAGAACATGGGTTCGATTCCCAGATAACACACAAACTGATTGAACCTTGAATGCAGTCTAAGTCGCTTTGGATAAAAGCGTCTGCCAAATGCATGAATGTAAATGTAAATATTGCTTTCTGTTTTCTTTACAGCTTGCTGGGTTCATATATGCCTGTTATGTTGTGAAGCTCATTTCAGAAGAGGAGGACAGCTGTAAGTATTTCTTAATAACTTTGTTATACACGTTTGGTTGGATCTTGACTTACACTCCAAAATAAAGCATGTCTTACTATACATTTGTATTGTAGGACATGTCGAAGAGATCACCTTGTTTAACTAAAATGATATAATTGTATGTTTTTTAGATATGAATTGCCATTTTAAAGACTTCAATGCATAAGATCCATGATTTGTGTTTAAGATTAGCCAAAGAGATCATAGCAACATGTTTTTATAATCAAGCACCGATTTGAGACATACCATTTATGCTTTAACATATAGAGGATTATTTGTTCACCCCAGTAATGAAGCACTGAAATAGACATTGCTCTTTGTGGCAGATCTTTAGCCTAGTCTTAATGCCCCAGCAAACATTTGAATTTAGATGTTGCAGGATCTAAAAAATGGCTTTTATTGATCCCAAACAACCAGCCTGTGGCCCAGTGTTTTAAAAGCAAGGAGGTAATTGTTCCATTTGTAATAACACCACACTTAACACTACTTCTGTCACTGTCACACTCACAATGTATCCTAGTAAGTTTTCAGCAACAAGCAATTTATCCGTACACACTAAAAGTGAAAACGCTGCATGACATGACACAATGCCAGCCAATTAAAGCATCAGTTTTGTGGCAAAGTATTTTGGGCCAATTACATTTCACAGTAGGCGGGGCTACCCGGCACAACACCACAAAAATATGAACCGAGCAATCGACAAAATTTCCAGTTGCTTGTCACTTGTCGGAGCTGGTTAGGACAAAAACAAAGATTGAGGGGCTGTTCACACTGACAGCACTTAAATCATTTGCATTAATGAACCATTTTCACATGTCTCGGTTTGAAATGTGAAAGTACAACTCAGCAGGGGAAGCTTCTGTAGAGGTACATGGAAGATCATAGGAATGAATATATTTTCCTTCCCCCAATTGCTCCAACAGCAAACAAATAAAATAAATATTTCAATATGTTTCCATGACTTTCCAAAAGAGGATAAAAATATAGAGAGCGTCGGATTACGACAGTCAGAAGATCATTTACTCTCACTCCCACAGCAGTTGTATTTAATACCCCAGGGTAATATATCACAAAGTTTAGCCATGTAACTTTATTATTTATTTAAAAATGTAAAATAAAGAAGTTAGATTTAGCTAGAATTACCCTGCTAAATGTGTCATTACAATCTGTGAAAAGTGCAACAAAGTTGAGAAAGATTTTGGACACTTTTCACAGACTGTAATGACACATTTCCTTTCTTTATACTTTTGAAGAATACAGCTACAATAACAAGGAATGTTCAGGCTAACAAAGGCAAGATCAATACTGTTGCTCTCGTCCATTGTCAACCCGTATTTTCCCTGTTCTCATCACTCTATCGTCACCAGGCAACTAAGACAAAGAGAGAGAGAGCACATATTTAAGAGTGGATGTGGCTGTTTATTGGTTAATCATCTCCCTTCTTTGTCCTCTTTGTATTTTCACTGTATTAAATAGTTTCAAAATCAGAATAATCAGAATCATTAAACTTCACTGTGTAATGTAATTACGCATGGCTGTATTCGGAGGGCCGGCCTCTCATTAAACTGAGTGACTTCACTGCATGTTAGGATCACAGAGAGGGGGCCCTGTATTAGAATATATGCAGTGTAGCGTGATGGGCCATTAATGCAAAACGTTTGTGTGTATATGAGTTTTTATGCATGGATTCATACAGTGCAGGGCGTAGGTTCAAACCGGAGTGGATTGGAAGATTTTATCTGTTCTATTCTTCATAATACACAGGAGTGACTTTAATGGGACCTTATATCTTATTTTTATTTTCCCCTGAGGTACACTTATAATGTAAGTCAAGATATTTACCAACAACAGTAGTAATTCCGTTTAACTTGACCATTATCCATCTTCTCTTTGACCCTTAGAATTAAACAGGCAGTTTTTGATACTGTACCTTTAAGATTCCTATTGAAATGACATCTTCACATATGAAATATGCAAGGGGCTTTCAAAATGGATGTGTTCTTTCATTCAAAAACTGTGAAATGGAGTGCAGTGGAAGGAAATAGAATGCAGGTACACTGAACAAAAAGGAATATTCCATCCATCTTAATACAATGGCAGTGGATGGTGCCTCACTTAAAAGTGCAAAAAAAGGACCCAAAGTATCATAAAAGTAATCAGTGTGACTTGTGCATAATATTTATAAATCTTCTGAAGGCATACAATTGGTTTTGATGAGAACCAACCCGAAATGTTAGTCACTTTTCAGTGAAGAGTGCATGAGAGAAGCTTGTTCTCAGTGGCTCATGTTCACATGAGAACTTGCATTGTTTAGTGCATAAAACAACATTCAGTTTAGTGCATTTGAAAACAACTAAGTTTTCAAATTCAAGTTTAAAAATGTTCTTTCACTTGACAAGGTGTCTTAAAAACATCACAATAATCAAAGAAAAACTGTAGAAAAACTATTTTTAAAATGTGCATTTGGATGCAACCACATGTCCTGTGTGAACAGCCCCTAACAGCATCTAATACTCACAGGCTGCAGGTTTGCTGTTGACCTCAATACAATTGGTGCTGCCCCATATTTCAGTAACTCTCTCTTTGCAAATCTGCATTACATTGTGACAGTTAATGACGTCAGTTAATGTGACAGTTAATGACGTGTCTGATGTCAGAAATTCAGACTTTGGAAGGAGTTTTGCAGCTAATAATGAATATAATGTATGATATTTTGGACTGGGGAGGACGTTCGGAGTTCAGCAGATAAAATAATGTTTTCTTATTACATTTAACTGTTTTATTTCAAAGGTTCTAAAATGTTAAAATATGTGTCTTTACAAATTACATGTTACATGCAAGCATGCCGTTTTTGCCACTTCTTCCTCTTGTGGGCAAAAGCATTTCGTCCAATAACTGTAGAAATTTGATTCACATATTTTGTCAGATAACCTTTTTGAGTACCTTTTAAATAAAACTCTCCAATTAAGTGATGTGTGCAAAAATAACAATTTAATTATCTTATAAAATCCAGTTTATTGGCATTTCATTAGTCAAATGAGCTTAAGCTTTGTGCCACAAAACTTCTGCAGCCACAATGATTGGTTAACATCCTCAAACATAATTCAGCAGTATCCCTCCTGGTGTTGAATGAGGTTCCTGATTGTCTCAATCAGCGATCAGAGATTCGGGAACATTTGTATAATTGGAAATCCCTCTCAAAAGTCTCTCCCAATCAGTCCATGGCAACCCTGAAATTGAGTGACTCCAGCTTGTGATGAACTGCATATGGCTGTACGGTGATGTCAGTATGAGAGTTGGATATTGGGGAGACATTGGGGAGGGGATGGACCACTCATATACAGTATTTATGAAAAGGAGAAATCGTAATGTTATAATATGATGACTTTAATTAGATAGAGACGCTTAGGGACCATTCACACTGAACATGTTAGTGTCCGTCTGCACTGTTTATTAATTAATTTTCGATATAAACATGTAACAGATGGACGTTTCTGACCATTGAGCCATGTCTCCCTGTTTTTTCAGCATCTCGAACAGGAGTGCTACATTTTTAAGAAGCTGAGTCAAGTTAAAAGAACTTCAGCTTTTGAGAATCCTGAATTCTCTCTTTTTTTTTTTTTTACGTCAGAATGAGTCTCAATGGCCAAAAAAGCCAATATAATGTGCATACACATTAGCTATACTAGCTTGAATTTTTTTTATGTGATTTGAGCTATACAAGCACAACTTATTATGCTTATTTATTTTGAAAAATTTTATTGGAATGGAAACTTGACATTCAGTTGTAGAAATGTGTCAACTGAGATTTTGTTATACAATTTAAACTGTGATAGATACATTTGTGCAGCTATTAGTGGCCAGAGCTGCTTTATGTTATTGAATGTACACGTTACAGCCATAAAGAAACATGGAGCAATGTGAAAATACAAAGTGGAATGTGTTCCAAACAAGTCAAGACAAGAAAGAACTTATTTTAAGGGGTGTTTGTCACAATGCAAATTAGACTTTAGTTATTTAAGGTTGCTGAAGTATGTTGCAACTTGTTGCATTAATTTACACTCAATTAGCACTTTATTAGGTACACCTGTGCACCTACTTATTCCTGTGATTATCTAATCAGCCAATCATGTGGCAGCAGGGCAATGCATAAAATATGCAGATATGGTTCAGGAGCTTCAGTTAATGTTCACATCAGCCATCAGAATGGAGAAAAATGTGATCTCAGTGATTTAGAATGTGGCATGATTGTTGGTGCCAGATGAGCTGGTTTGACTATTTCTATAACTGCTGATCTCCTGGGATGCTCAAGCACAATAGTCTCTAAAGTTTATATAGAATGGAGCAAAAGCAAAAAACATCCAGTGAGCTGCACGGAAACGCCTTGTTGAATGGCCAGAATGGTTCGAGCTGACAGAGAGGCTACGGTTACTCAGATAATCACTCTGTACAATTATAGTGAGCAGAATAGCATCTCAGAATGCACAACACATCATACCTTTAAGCAAATGGGCTACAACAACAGAAGACCACATCGGGCACTTTATTAGGAGCATAGTATTCCTAATAAAGTGTTAAGTGAGTGTAAAAAGAAATAAAAATATTTTACATAATTTATGATATTTCATGGATCACGTCGTTGTTGTGCCTGTTCTAATAAGACCCACTTGCAGCTGCTGTTGGTAGAAATTAACTTTTCATGATGGAATCACATAAACTACAATTGCAAATGGCAATTGCTGTGACAGATATGAGGTCAAATATGATCTAATGATGATCTTGTACCACCATGCAAAAAAATGGGACGAACGGGACCCCATCTCCACCACTGCAGCGCACAGGCTTCTGTTTGTGAAAGGATATACCTGAATAAAAATATTCTTCTGTTGAAAACAGCTGTTATTTATTTTGAAGATTGATTATGACATTATTAAAGTCAAATATTTATATTTATATAAAAAATATGTTTATGTGTTTTGTTCATGTTTTGTGTTCATGTCTTATATTTTGGTAAGTTTAGTTCCTGTTTATGTCATGTGGTTTCCTGGTCATGTGATATCCTGTTTCCCTCCATGTATCATGTGTCTTGTTTTCATTGGTTTATTGTCTTTTTAACTCATTATCAGTCATGTCATTGGTCCATGTTTTAGTATCTAGTTATCTTGTTATTAGTTCAGTCTCGTCATTGGTTGTTTATGTCATGTGGTTACCCATGTCCTTGTATTTTAAGCCTGATGTTTGCCATGGTCCTTTGTCAGGTATTGGTAATGTTGTTTGGTGCAATATTGCTTAAACTAAGTCATGTCAAGTCATTTATGCTTGTTTTGTATTCACGATTTTGGATTTCACTCTTCATGTAAATAAACACTGCACTTGGGTTCTTCACATCATCATCATCATCATCTGCATGTCATTGCCAGCAACGTTGCAGAATACCTGAACCGACTATGAACCCAGCAGTTCAGCTCCTGCGCCTACATGAATGGAATCGTCCCCTGGAAGAATATGTAGAGGACTTCTGCGCTCTTGCCTGCAGGGTGGACTTGAATGGTATTGCTCTCAAAGACTTTTTCCATTTTGGGCTGAAAGAAGAGGTCTCCTCCCTGATGCCGTATGGTCGAATTTCATTGATTTAGCCCTACAATTGAGCGGTTCATCTTTCACTGTGGGAGTGGCTGAGGAGGAACTATGCACTATGACTACAGTGACTGCCATATCAGGGCCATCCACCACCATGGCCGCCAAGCCAGAGTTTCCCGTCATGGCCACCGAGCCAGAATTCCCCATCATGGCCACCGAGCCAGAATTCCCCGTCATGGCCTCCGAGCCAGAGTTTCCCATCATGGCCGCCGAGCCAGATTTCCCTGTCATGGCCGCCAAAACAGGGTCCCACGTCATGGCCGCCAAGCCAGGGTCCCACATCATGGCCACCGAGCCAGGGTCCCAAGACATGGCCGCCGAGCCAGGGTCCCACGTCATGGTCGCAGAGCCAGAGTGCCACGTCATGATTGCCGATCCAGAGTGGCACATCATGGTCACAGAGCCAGATTGCCACGTCATGATCGCCGAGCCAGGGTCCATGCCATATCACAGGCATGCCTCAGCCTGTTCCATACCATGTCAGAGCCATCCCTGAGGCTGCTCCATGCCATGTCACAGCCATGCCTCAGCCTGCTCCATGCCATCTCACAGCAATGCCTGAGCCTGCTCCATGCCATGTTGCAGCCACACCTCAGCCTGCTCCATGCCGTGTCACAGCCACAACTCAGCCTGCTCCATGCCAAGTCACAGCAATGCCTGAGTCTGCTCCATGCCATGTCACAGCCACGCCTCAGCCTGCTCCATGCCATGTCACAGCCACGCCTCAGCCTGCTCCATGCCATGTCACAGCCACATCTGCATTTGCTCCATGCCAAGTCACAGCCATGCCTTGGCCTGCTCCATGCCATGTCACAGCCACGCCTGAGTCTGCTCCATGACATGTCACAAGCCCATGGTCCGCCTCTGCTCCACACTGCAGGCCCGCCTCTGCTCCACAATCCAGACCCGCCTCTGCCCCACGGTCCAGGCCCTCGCCTGCCTCTGCTGCACGAGCCAGCACCCATGCCTGCCATGGCCAACAATTCAGCGCTCACACCTGCCACAGCCTACGGACCCAATGTCTATGCCTGCCACGGCCCTATGACCCAATGTTTAATTTAAATACACACTGAACTTGGGTTCTTCACATCATCATCATCTGCCTGCCATTGCCAGCAACATTACAAATATTATTATTAACTGTTTTTAAAATATAATCTAAGAGATTACGTTACTGATAGCCATTTTAGTCATGTAAATTGTAATCAGTACCAGATTACAATTTATTAGTAATCTACCTAGCACTGTGAATAATATTGTTAGAGTTCTCCAAGGCAACCAAATGATATCGATGCTTTTATCCCTAAGGCATGTAGAATCACTAATCGGGTAGCCATATTGGCCATTATGCCTTTAATTAATATGGTACATGAAGCACCTCCACAAAGGTAATGAACAGCTCAAACCAATCAATATTGTCCCTCCATAATTACAGCTACTATCAAGGGTAACGTCCCAGGGTCCTTTTAAAGAAAGGATGATATTTCAAATGATTTTACCTCTGAGAGCAAGAAAACAGAGGAGAGAGAGAGAGAATTAGGAAGTGTCTATTAGAGTATGCAAGGTGCAGGGGAACATTTTTTGCATCTATAACAACGAAATTAGGTTAAGATTTTCTTTAGGGGATATGCAATCAAGTTTTATTTTTGCAGGGAGGTGGGAGCTCATGCTGATGGGCTTTGTGTGCCGTGTGGGATTTACAAATGCCTTTGTCAGAGGAAAAGCTTTAGGAAGGGTGAAGCAAAAACAATTAAACTCATAAAGCTTTGCTATATGGAGGCTCTGTGAAGAAAACTTCTATTTTATCCTAATTCCCTGTAGCGGTGGTGCCACTGAAATGGCTAGTTTCTGGGATGTGTCGCTTAAAACAGAATAAATAGCTATTTGAGTCATTTTTTGTTTTTGTTTTTAGATCTAGGGACAGTTGTTGTGTCTTTGAATGCTAATGCCCACAGGCCCTCCACTCACCCACAGTCATTGGTACTCTTATTTATTTATTTATTTTACTAGATCAGTGCTACTAGAATGTCCTATTAACATGGCATGAGTAACCAGGAGGATTTTTGGCAGTAAAACAATTTGAGCAATTTGTTCTGTCGGAAAGGAGAAATGTTTCAAGACCGTTTTAAGAGCACTTTAGAACACAAACATACATTTAAGCACATTGACGATAGAATGTTCTGAAGTGCGGCATTATTTGATTTTCTGTCGTAATTATGTGAAAACCATTAACATTCTTTGAACTCGTAATTGCAAAGTGTCAACTCGGAATTCTATGAAATCTATGAGTTCATCTTGTTTTGATTTTAGTGCTGACACTGCCCACGTAATGATACATCGTCTGAATTCTCTGGTAATCATTGGCTGCCACTTTGAGAGGTCAGCAAATAGTTCTTGTTGGCGCTTTGCTTCATTGAGTTCCATGTATTCGACAACCCTTAAGCGACAAATTCAGTTGCACCTAAAAATCATCTTTTTCCATTGATGGCCATTCATTTTATTTATTTAATTAATGTATTTATTCTCCCCAATTTGGAATGCCCAATTCCCAATGCGCTCTAAGTCCTAGTGGTGGCGTAGTGACTTGCCTCATCCAGATGGTGGATGACAAATCTCAGTTGCCTCTGTGTCTGAGACCGTCAATCCATGCATCTAATCACATGGCTTGTTGAGCATGTTACCATGGAGACATAGCACATGTGGAGGCTTCACTATTTTCCACAGCATCCACGCACGACTCAACTCACCCCCCAGCAAGAGCGAGAACGACATAATAGCGATCACGAGGAGGTTACCCCATGTGACTCTACCCTCCCTAGCAACCGGGCCAAATTGGTTGCTTAGGAGACCTGGCTGGAGTCACTCAGCATGCCCTAGATTTGAACTCACGACCCCAGTGGTGGTTGTCAGCGTCTTTACTCACTGAGCTACCCCCCCCCAATTGATGGACATTGATGGACATTGATAATGAGCCATGTATTTTGACGAAATCATTTTAAATAAATTTGTTTTCTCCATATATTATTGACTTCCTTTGTTTAGATGCAAAAAATTGTTAGATATCCAAGCAAAAATGTTTTGCAAAAATGAATTCCTTTTTCAGACATGTTATAACCATGCCTTAAGAAACAGATCTATAAAAGGCAGACAATGTATTGCTAAAATTCAGCACTCTGGTTGAAATGGCTGCCACAAGCTTTGATACTGACCTCTGCAGGTCCCCAGATAACACTGATCAGGACAAAGGTCTACTTCCACAATGACCAATGTGGATTATGGGATTTGTAGATAAATGCCACTTAAAATCTATCATTAGAACGATAAACATTCCAATCGTCCATTCTCCCTCTATTTGGGATGCAAAAGTGACGTTCTCAGCTAATTCTGCATCTTATCTCCTGTGTTCATTGGTCTAAAAAACAGCCTGTGATAGCTAGACCCTGGATCTTTATCACACACTTTAGTACCTTTGCGTCTTTGTGGAAAGCCCAGATACCCGGTCCTTCCGTGTCCTGAAACAGCTGGCCGGCTCTCACAGAGGGGCCTGCGGCTAATCTGGTCAGCTCACTTTATGTTAGCCTATCTGCTAATCCAGCAGGCAATGAGCCACAACCAGCCCTCCATAGATATCATCCTCATCATCCACTGTTTAGGATTATGACACCGGTCACACACACACTCATATATGAAGCCATAAATACATGGACAAACAATGTTCTTTGTTGACAATAGACGACGCTATAAAATGGCTCGGCGAGAAGATTTATTTCCTGTATTTCTATATCCTGTGTTCTTTCCTATATTTCCAATTGAAACTGGAAGTTGGGGTTTAACATATGGTAGCAAATTTATTTTGTATTTATTTAATTTCATTAATGTAATAGGCTATAGTTTCATCATAGACATGAACCATGATTTGCTACTTGCTTGTTGGTTGTATGTAGTACTAGGGGGTGGGACATTCTCAATTTAAAGAGCATTTTATTGGACGAACATTCTGTGTAGTGCAAGTTGAGTCATCAAAATTTTGTATTGTAAATTGTATGTGTTTATCTACTAAGTCAACTTTTAGGAATACACTAGCATATATATGGTTTCAATTAGGGATGTGCACGAGTAATCAAGTAATGAGTACTCGCTCTGTACCAGCTACTCGAGTATTAAAATGACTACTTGATTATCACACAAAAAAATCCTTTCCGCATTTGCCTGCTGTCAGCAGAGCTGAATTGCACTGTGTTTTCTCTCTGAATGTCTCACCAAATCTCACAATTACAGTTCCGTCCACCAGAAGGCACTGTGGATGTGTGTGTGTGTCATCGAGATGTTATATTGCCGCTTGTGTGGCTTTATTTTTTTCCCACCCGTATTCTGGTAGGTCCCACCTCCTGCATTCGAATTGGCTACTAATAGCTACTTACAAGTGGTCTGCGATTAGATAATTGAGAAGTTGTTCATATAGCCTTAGTAATCATAGTAATCAGAGGAACATCATGACTGTGTCCGAAACCAAAGGTAGCTATCTTGTTGCCCTGCTGCCCTATCAGTCAGTGATTCAACAGACAGCATTTGCTTATGAAGGCACCTCCAGAAACTGGTTTTGGACAGGCTACTGAGGCAGTGTAACATCACCTTGTTGCTAGGATACTAGAAACTGATTAACTCCATCTGGTGCCCTCTAAAGGTAACTCATCTGCTTCATTCATCCAACTGATTCAATATTCTAATAATCTAGAACAAAATCAAGAGAGTTTTGGTTGTAACCAAATGTATATTTCATAACTGCAATACTCATTTCTCACAATCAAAAAGTTGGAAAAAAAACGTACATTATGCACAAATTGGTTATCATCTGCCTCTTCGACCGGCTTTTTTTTTCTTCAGCACAATCACTGTGGATCCACACACACAGGATTGTGGATTTCCATAGGCAGCGAAGTAGACATCAGTGCTGCCTTCAAAAATCAATCAGATGAAGGTATCTCATTAGACAGTATGTGACACAAACATTGGATTCAGATGTGCCTTGATACAGCCGTCGGAGGCAGCATTTTCCTGGTTTTGGACGCAGCCCATATCATATAAGTTGCATTAAAAGTTTAAACGGTTAACATTAGACAAGACAAAACTGAGTACAGATTTGTCAATGAATATTATAATGGGGCAATGTAACATTGCAGCTTCCAGTTGATGAACGTGTGTGTGTTTTTACTTTCTTCTGTCCTATACAACCGATAGACCTATTTACTATACAGTATATTCCATACAGCTATATATACAATATTTAACATAATTTATCACTTCTTTTATTTAACTTCTTATCATTAATTAATTCTGCAATTCATCTGTAATCATTTAGAATGTTTAACTATAGGTAGAGTGTTTAACTTAATATCATGACATTAAAAGTCATGTAAATTACATGCTTATTAAAAAGAATAATATTTCAAAGTAACAAAGGGATAGTTCACCCAAAAATGAAACTCTCTCTTCATTTATTCACCCTTATGCCATCCCGGATGTGTATGACTTCTTCTGCAGCACACAAATGAAGATTTTTTTAGAAGAATATTTCAGCTCTATAGGTCCATACAATGCAAGTGAATGGTGACTAAAACTCAGAAGGCACAAAAAACACAAAGGCAGCATGAAAGTATTCCATAAGACTGCAGTGGTGTAATCTATGCCTTCAGAAGTGATATGATAGATGTGGGTGAGAAACAAATAAATATTTAAGTCCTTTTTGAAAATGAAAATGAAAGAGAAAGTTATGATTTACGGTACAAAAAGGACATTTATCTGTTTCTAGGAATATGATAAGAAATAATTGAACAATAATTGGCTTATAAACTGTGAATTAAAAATTGTGTTTTCCAGCCTTGCTGTCTTCTTATTATAATAATGCATCTGTCTCCATATATTATTCAGTCATTTCAAGTTCTGCTTTAAATTGAATAAAAATTACCTTGAAATATTTTCAGTTCCAAGGGTGGCTATGGGCTAACCATCAATTCACTGTACTTAGCAATATTGCAGTCAGTACTTCGACAATAAAATAAAAATAAAAAAAAAAATAAAATAAAAAAATATATATATTTATTTATATAAATGGGAAGTGGTGCTTACAATGATATTTTATATTCTTATATTTGGCATACATTGAAAAAATAGATATGGGAGCCAGGCAAAATCGTTTTGTCAAAAAAAATATATAATAAAAAATTCTACTGTTAGAACGAAAAAGTGTCAGAAGTTATAGAATCGATAGGCATCCAATCAGAAGGTGTTGTCAAGCTGGTGATGTGTAGATACATTTTGTCCAAACATTTGACACCTAAATATATCAAATGTGGGAGTTTCTGGAATACGGGGGGGGGGGGGGGGGGTTAACGCATCTAGAAGGGATCCCTCACTCGTCAAAATCTCGCACTTGCACATAATGTTATGATGCTTTCGCCTGTGCTTTTTTGCTCGCATCTCAGCGTATTAATGATGGAAAGCATTAGAAACTTCAATAATATGACATTTATTATTATAATTATTATTTTCATCATCATCATTATCATAGAGTGACTGTTTGTACTAGGTGTAAATACCTGCCACATAGTGTGACTTTTTGCACTGAAATTGTCTGGTGGAAACAAAGCCATTAAAGACAAACTGCTCATTTAGTGTCTCTGCAGTGGCTTAGTGTAATAAGTCAATGTGCTTTTTCTATGCAGATGTCCTGAGTTCTAATCCTCCTTATAACACAGTTTTCCCCATCCTGTTTCCTGTCTCCACTCTTTATATTTGTATTTAATACTACTAATAATAAATACAAAATGAAAAGAAAGGTTGATTTCCTCAAAGTGATAGGTTGGTTTAGGGTGTCTGTGGGACTGTAAATTGACATTAACGTTAATTAAAAAGTGTTTGCGTTTAAAGAAACTATCTGCTATTTAAATATGCTTATCTGTTTTAGAACTGGAAAATATAAAACAAATCTTGTGGAGATTTTGTTTGTGTTCTGCAGCCCACACTCCTTTCCATTCAAATCGGAAAGAAAAATGGAAAAAATGTGTTCCCACTCAATATATATACGTCCACTGATGTGTGGATGCAATCTTTGATTAATAAAATATAAAGTCGGGGGCCTGGGTGGCTCAACATGTATTGGCGCTGACTACCACCCTTGGAGTCGCGAGTTCGAATCCAGGGTGTGCTGAGTGACTCCAGCCATGTCTCCTAAGCAACCGAAGTGGCCTGGATGCTAGGGAGGGTAGAGTCACATGGGGTAACCTCCTCATGGTCACGATACCTCCTGTGGTTCTCGCTCTCAGACATGGTGAGATGTATGTTGATACCATGGAGAATAGTGAGAATAGTGCCTCCACATGTACTGTCTCTCCGCGGTAACGCCCTCCACAAGTCATGTGATAAAATGCACAGATTGACGGTCTCAAACACGGAGGCATCTGAGATTCATCCTCTTCCACCCGGATTGAGGGAAGTCACTATGCCACCACGAGGACTTGGGGAATTGGGCATTTCAAATTGGGGAGAAAAAGTGGAGAAAATGAAAAAATATATATATATAAAGCTGCATTTGAGTGGATTAGAACCTGGGACTTGATATACAAGGGGCAAATACAGTGGATATAAAAAGTCTACACACCCCTGTTAAAATGCCAGGTTCTTGTGATGTAAAAGAATGAGACAAAGATAAATCATGTCAGAACATTTTCCACTTTTAATGTGACCTATAATGTGAACAATTCAATTGAAAAACAAACTGAAATCTTCATGGGGGAAAAATGAAAATTAAAAACCTTACAATAACCTGGTTGCATAAGCGTGTACACCCTCTTATAACTGGGGATTTGGCTGTGTTCAGAATTAACCAATCACATTCAAACTCATGTTAAATAGACGTCATTACACACCTACCATCATTTAAAGTGACTCTGATTAATTACAAATAAAGTTCAGCTGTTCTAGTAGGATTTTACTGACATTTTCTTAGTTGCATCTCAGAGCAAATGCCATGGTCCGCAGAGAGCTTCCAAAGCATCAGCATCATGCTTTGGGGCTATTTTTCTTCAGCTGGAACCGGGCCTTAGTCAGGGTGGAGGGAATTATGAACAGTTCCAGGCAATTTTGGCACAAAACCTTCAGGCGTCCGCTAGAAAGCTGAAGATGAAGAGGAAGTTCACCTTTCAGCACGACAACGACCCAAAACACACATCCAAATCCACAAAAGCATGGCTTCACCAGAAGAAGATTAATGTTTTGGAATGGCCCAGCCAGAGCCCAGACCTGAATCCAATTGAACATCTGTGGGGTGATCTGAAGAGGGCTGTGCACAGGAGATGTCCTCGCAATCTGACAGATTTGGAGCACTTTTGCAAAGAGGAGTGGGCAAATATTGCCACGTCAAGACGTGTCATGCTAATACACTCCTACCCAAAATGAGTGCTGTAATAAAATCAAAAGGTGCTTCAACAAAGTATTAGTTTAAGGGTGTGCACACTTATGCAACCAGGTTATTGTGAGGTTTTTTGTTTTTTTTCCCTCAAAGATTTCAGTTTGTTTTTCAATTGAATTGTTCACGTTATAGGTCACATTAAAGGTTGAAAATGTTCTGACATGATTTATCTTTATCTCATTCTTTTACATCACAAGAACCTGGCATTTTAACAGGGGTGTGTAGACTTTTTATATCCACTGTATTTTACCACTTGACCACCCAGTCAGACTGATAATTTGACTGATGTACTTCTTACTGGCCAACGATATTTCATGACGACAGCAGCAGATGTAGAGCTGAAGTTATAAAATTTATTATGTGAAATATTTATTTTAGAGCTTGAGCTGATCATCAAAACAGACGATTTAAAATAATCTTTTACAAGCACTCCTCATTGCTGTGCGACTTCAAATTAACGCTGTGTAAGAATCTCGCAAGATTGACGAGAGAGGGATCCCTTCTAGACACGACCCGTCTGTGATTCTAAAGCAAAGCCAAATTATGTGTTTATTACAAGACTATTCTTGTAATATTTTGGTTCATATTGAATTATACTCTGTTTATATTCGGTTCTTGTTGGAGTCATGCAAACAAACGCACGAGGATCTGCTTTTATGGGGGAAAGAAACTAAATTATTAGACCAGTGTGTGTGTGTGTGTGTGTGTGTGTGTGTGTGTGTGTGTGTGTGTGTGTGTGTGAGTGTGAGACCATGTTTAGAGGTTTAATACACACACAGAGTATGTTGTCTAAAAAGACAACTTTCACCACTTGTTTTTATGAATAATAACATGTGAAATGATAAAAATGTGATAACCTTTATGTAGACTTATGTACTTTATATACAGTATGTGCACTACCCTCATCCTGTCAGTACTGGTTTCTACGTAAGCTCTGGTTGAGAGCAAATATTTTTGCTGTTATTTTTAAATCTTTTTTGTTTTCCATTTTTATAAATGCATTTTGTTTATAAAAAATTTCCCAAAAGAAAAGCATAGTTTGTTGAAGTTATCTTATTTTGAAACCATGCTTGGCAACATTTGTGAATAAAACAAATGATACATTTCACATACATGTGCTATTTTTTTTGTGGGTTAGAGCACTCGACTAGAAAATGCCAATCCCTGGTTTCAACACTAATACACATGGAATTAGGGGACGAATTATGACTTGCAAAGGCCCTGGTGCCAATTATCTCCAAGGGCCCCCCTCCACCCAAAAGGTGTAGTGTTGTTGGGGCGTTCGTTGTTCGTGGTCAAACGTTGTTGAGTGGGGGGGTGGGGGGTGGTTGGGTTGGGGTGTCATTGTTCATGCCCAAAAGGGTTTTCAAGCGGGGGGGAATCACCAAACTAGATTGCGCAGCTTTAAAGCCCAGGGCACCCCCGGGCAGTCAAGGGCCCCCTGGTAGTCAAGGGCCCCTGGGCACTGGCCCCATTGGCCCGGTCGGTAATCCATCCCTGATGGACTAAAACTCCCCCTTTTTTTCATGGGATCTTTCAAAGTTCAATATTATATTCAATATTATAATATCTCTTTCTTTTCCCACTTCCTTCTCTCTTTATTTCTGCAGTCGACTTTATAGGAGGGTTTGATTCGTATGGTTACCAAGGGCCACAGAAGACGTCGCATTTGCAACTACAACCAATGTACATGTAAGTACTGCACACACAATGGGTTTTAAATAAAAATGAATCTAATAAAATATTATTAATAATATGCAGTTCCAGCAATGCTTTATTAAATGCAACACAGATAAATGCCTTCAAAGGTGTTGTTTTTTTTACCGTAGAGACAAATGTTCATCACACAGTTTTCCAATTTGTTTTTAAAGTTTTAGCTGTCATCTGATCATAGTCAAAGAATCCCACTTTCAACTCAACTCAGTTTTGACAGAAATGCATAGTTACTGTACTGTGTTTTGCCTTGGCATGGCAGTATTTTTATTATAGATTTTTTTGTTACAGCACTACTTTCTAAATTCAGTTATATTCTGAGTCATCCTGTTTGTGTCTGGGTGCAAAATATTCTCAACTGGACACAAAACTGGACATGTAAGATAACTGGAAAGTGTTTTTCTGGATAGTGGCCCGAGACAAACCAAGAGCATAACAAAACACTATGGAGTATCCCAGTCGGAACACCTAAAAAAAATAATATCATTTTCAGTGTGGTGGGGATAATAGCTTAAGTCAATATTAGGAGAGATGATCTGTTTGCTTCGTCTCTGTTGACAGCTTAAATGTTTATGAGGAGGTTGTTGAATGTTACCACGTCATAGTGACCTGAGCAATCACAAGGAGAATCACACCAGAGAGAAGGACTGGCATTCTAAAAAGATGTTTAATCCATCAGAGGTGCAAAATGTGCAAATAAATAGTGTTTAAAAGCAATCATAAAAACTGTTTTTGGTACTTAGAACCTACTCCCCTCCCTAAACAATGGAGATCAGAGTACACAGCGCTCAAGCAGCACTAGCAAGCTTGTCCATGTGCTCAAACACTCATCATCCATCTTGTCCTCTCCCTCAGTGGCGGCTGGGTTAAATAGAAAAATGTCCCGCCTTTTCTAATTGGATCATGCCATTTAGTTTAACTTAAAATTAACCCTCACCTCCCTATTCTTAAATATAACATACATATTTTGGCATTATATTGATGCTGATTTATGCAGGGAAAATGCATATAAGCAATATAACCAACTCAAAACTGGTGCTTTTAAATTTGCTGACAAATTAGAAGTGTTCTGCTTTCATAACTTATGAAATGTGATTATTTACTTGACACCATACTGTGAAACATTAGGTCAAAGCATTATTCATATCAGTAAGTTCTCAAGTAGAATGCAACAAATATTGTGTCACTCACATACCAAATATATATTGAGTAAAAGCCCTGAGAAAAAAAGCACAGTGTTTAAATTAAACTTTTTGTCATGTTTTCACTTGTAATATCGTGACATATAAACAGAATATAAAAATAGCAGATGTTCCTGATCAAATGGAACCATGTGAAATGATGCATCTTAAAATAAACTTTGAGAAAATGCGACACTACCTCCGATATCTCTTTTGCCAACGTGGGGGATGGTTTCTTGTTACAAAGTGGACAAATCACAGCTGTTGAGGTCTGCGTGTACATGGAAATGTGCACATGATGCTATGGCAAAGGCTACGCTATTACTGACATAGCTACACATATTCTACACCGTAGGCTCGACGCAGAAGTATAAATCAGCCTTTACTGACACAGATCTGTTGGTCCACAATGCACTCCATAATGCAAGGAGTTGAGACATTAATGCTATCAAAGCTTAGGCTCATGATCTATATGGTGACAGCTATTTGATGGAAGAGAACTCTGCAGTTTCAGATAAGAGCAGGGTCAGAAATGAACAGCCTTGTCTCATGGAAGCACATCTCTATACCTACATTTTTGGCTAAATAGTTTCTACTTGACTCATTGTAGGCTATGTATCGCAGCAAACACGAGAGGTGCTGCTAATCTGTTTTTTGTCCCACATTTGCTTTTAATTACACTATCGGTTAGGTTTTATATTTAAGGTTTAGGGTAGGGAGGTACGTAAGTAGTGTTCCTTTAAAACTCCATAGAGTATTAACCTTAAAAAAACTCTAAATGCAAGTTAAGTTCTCTGATGAATCATGAGCAATAAAACCAGGAATATTTATTAAGAAAAAAATAGGATTTAGATTTAATTAACTGATTTGAATGTATTACTTAATTTTAGGATTTAGGATTTATTTTATATGGTATTAGCAAAAAATTAATAACTAAATAAATAAAATCAACTGTACTGTCATCGTGGCATCATCCAAAGTCATCTTTGGCCCATAGGTGAGCTCAGCCAGTGTGATATGAAAACATATGGCAGGGGTCCAAATGTGCCTGTCACCAGTCCTAGCACACAAGTGACACTGACGGCAAAATACCAGACGGAACATTCCCCGCCATCCTCCAGGGAAGGAAGGGCACAGCTGAACTGCCCAGCGTCTGAGTCCAGTGACAGGAAAAGGGCAGGCTGGAATTCTTCCATTGACATGTAATAAGAATGGAGCCCATATGGATTTAGATTAGTGAAGGAGTGAGCTGATTCACCCATAATACTGTAGCGTGTTTCCCAGATAATTCCTATAAAGGTATCCTTTTATAATAGGACCCCCTGTCATTTTCAGCAAAGTGGAAGCTCATAAAGGAGTAATTCCTGAAAAATCAAGTTAACAATAACACAAAAGGGCAAGTAATTTTCTTGGCCAATATGACACTGTGTTTTTCGTGTGTTTTTTATGTGCATTTTATTTGTAGAGCATTTTTCATACATAAAATACAGCCTAAAGTGCCTAAAGTACATATCAGATATTAAAAACACTGCAGAAGTGATTGCACTAAAAATACAATAAAGCAAACAAATAACAACAATAAAAGGGAAGTGAAAATATATTGAATATAAACTCACTGAGCACTTTATTGGGAACACCTGTACACCTACTTATTCATGCGATTTAATCAGCCAATTGTGTGGCAGCAGTGCAATGCATAAAATCAGCAGATACGGGTCAGGAGCTTCAGTTAATGTTTACATCAAGCATCAGAATGAGGAACATTTTGATCACATTGATTTCAACCGTGGCATGATTGTTTGTGCCAGACGGGCTGGTTTGAGTTTTTCTGTCTCTATAAACATCCAGTGAGCGGCAGATCTGCCGACGGAAACGCCTTGTTGATGAGAGAGGTCAGATGAGAATGGCCAGACTAGTTTGAGCTGAAAGAAAGGCTATGGTAACTCAGATAGCTCTGTATAATTGTAATGAGCAGTGGTGAGCTGAAGAGCATCCCAGAATGCACAACATGTCAAACCTTGAGGCGGATGGGCCACAACAGCAGAAGACCATGTTTGGCACTATTTAGGACATAGTGTTCCTAATAAAGTTTTCAGTGAGTGTATAACAATATATGTATTCCAAAACATTTGCGTTAGAGGATCTCTAACAATGATTTGGAACATATTTTTACAGGTATAGAGTTTCAAAACTCATAGGAATATTTGTCACTCATTAATTAATAAAAAGCAATAAAAAGTGTCATATAATAAACTCAGCAAAAACGAAACGTCCCTTTTTCAGGACACTGTATTTTAAAGATAATTTTGTAAAAATCCAAATAACTTTACAGATCTTTATTGTAAAGGGTTTAAACAATGTTTTCCATGCTTGTTTAATGAACCATAAACAATTAATGAACATGCACTGTTATGTTAAATAGACCTTTCTACTGACTCTGAAAAACACCAAAAGAAAGATGCACAGGGTCTCTGCTCAACTGCATGAACTCGCCTTAGGTATGCTGCATGGAGGCATGAGGACTGCAGATGTGGCCAGGGCAATAAATTGCAATGTCTGTACTGTGAGATGTCTAAGACAGCACTACAGGGAGACAGGAAGGACAGATGATCATCCTCGCAGTGGCAGACCATGTGTAACAACACCTGCACAGGATCGGTATATCCGAATATCACACCTGCGGGACAGGAACAGGATGGCAACAACAACTGCCGGAGTTACAAAAGGAACACACAATCCCTCCATCAGTGCTCAGACTGTCCATAATAGGTTAAGAGAGGCTGGACTGAGGGCTTGTAGGCCTGTTGTAAGGCAGGCCCTTACCAGACATCACCGGCAACAACGTCGTTTATGGGCACAAACTCACCTTCGCTGGACCAGACAGGACTGGCAAAAAGTCCAATTCACAGACGAGTCACGGTTCTCACCTGGGCTGATAGTCGACTCGCGTTTATTGTCGAAGAAATGAGCGTTACACCGATGCCTGTACTCTGGAGCACGATCGATTTGGAGGTGGAGGGTCCATCATGGTCTGGGGCGGTATGTCACAGCATCATCGGACTGAGCTTGTTGTCATAGCAGGCAATCTCAATCTTGTGTGTTACAGGGAAGACATCCTCCTCCCTCATGTGGTACCCTTCCTGCAGGCTCATCCTGACATGAATCTCCAGCATGACAATGCCACCAGCCATACTGCTCGTTCTGTGCGTGATTTCCTGCAAGACAGGAATATAAGTGTTTTGCCATGGCCAGCGAAGAGCCCGGATCTCAATCCCATTGAGCACATCTGGGACCTGTTGGAACGGAGGGTGAGGGTTAGGGCCATTCCCCCCAGAAATGTCTGGGAAATTGCAAGTGCCTTGGTGGAAGAGTGGGGTAACATCTCACAGCAAGAACTGGCAAATCTGGTGCAGTCCATGAGGAGGAGATGCACTGCAGTACTTAATGCAGCTGGTGGCCACACCAGTTACTGACTGTTACTTTTGGTTTTGAACCCCCCTTTGTTTGGGGACACATTATTCCATTTCTGTTAGTTACATGTCTCTGAAACTTGTCCAGTTTATGTCTTAGTTGTTGAATATTTTTATGTTCATACAAATATTTACACATGTTAAGTTTTCTGAAAATAAAAGCAGTTGGAAGTTTCTTTTTTGGCTGAGTTTAGAAGGGTTTTTCTAGGCCATTAATATGACTGTTTCCATCCAATGTGGATATACTGTACATCATTTAAAACGTTACTTATTTAGTGCACCTTTAGATAAAATACACCTTTATGCTGTTATTCCATTAAATACCAATGTGCAGCAGAAAGATGAAATTACATCTAGATCTTGCTTCTAGATCAGTGACATTTCACAATGCTTTGTGCAACTCTAAGATCCATCCACCCGTGTCTACTGGGAATAGATGCTGTAAAAATGGTTTTAATGAGGATTACACAGAATCCAGAGAAAGACAACAGAGGAAATTATTTATTTTCTGAAAGAACTACAGTCCATCTTTACCCATAAGTGCAACCCTAGTCTTATTTGGTAAAGGATTCTTGTTGAAAATGCACTGCATATTTACTGTCGGCCTGAGTGTTGTATTTATTACATGGCCGGCTGACTAAATCATTCTGTCGCGTCACAAGTCTCTTGCCTTTGTAAATGTCAGAGTCGCACTTTTACATAATGCATTGGAGTGCTTTAAATGGCAGGTCCATCCATAATCAGATGGCATATTTTGATATTTCACGGGGTAGATTTTTTCGACACATGCTTCAGTGAAAATATGTGACTGTGTGTTTAGTGATTGAGCACGGAGAAAAAAAAGAATAATGAAAAGTGGAAAAAGGTCACAGCTAATCATTTCTTGGAAGGGCAGACAAAGAGTTCAACTGAAATTAAATTAATAGAACCAACTCAGAAGCCCACCAACACAAAGAAATGAAAACCCACATAGACAAAAAGATGCTTTGTTTCACCCAGCTACAAAATAACCACTCAATCATGTAGTCAATCAGTCTTCACAACTGATACTGTATAAGTGTCAGCCTATGAGTCTAATTGTGTTGATTTATTCCATTCACTGTTTTTCATGTTTAAAAATAATCAAATGTTCAGAATTTGAAAATGTTCTTTAGATCAGAGGTTTTGAACTGGTGGGTCGTAGGTCTGTTCGTCTAATAGGGGGAAAACAATTGTATTCTAAATGCAAATACTAAAATGCCACTGACCGTATAATTACAAATATTAACAAATAGATTTTTCTTACCCCACTGGCAAAAAAAAACTTTCTACTTGTTTTTAGCATAAATCTCTTGAAAACAATACTTAATATCTAATGCCATTTTGCTTGGCAAATAAATACATATTGTTTTAAGAATTAAGATTAAATTTACTGGAAAAATGGACAAAAATAGAGCCATAAAAATATTTTTTGCAGTGCATATCTTTTGTTGATGATTTCTAGTCAAAATCTACTGTATTTTGTTGCAAATTTGGCATAGTTACATTAACGAAACAATTTTTAGTTTACTAGACTTCATTAAAATATGGATTCACATGCATCAAGGGTAAATATGGCAAGGAACCAGGAAACCACAATGAAACCATCGAAATTCAAGCCTTTTAGTGAACTATAAAGACAATGTAAAACTATAAAGACAATGTCCATGATTTTGCATATTGTTGGGCTTATGTGGCATTTTCACTGTTTGGTTTTAAGGATATTTTCTTTTGTACTTTAAACAGTTTTGTTACAATGTTGGGTCGCCCCAATGAATCAAATCTTAAAAACCACTGGCTTAAATCCCTCTTTAACACTGTCATATCCTTCAATGAATCAAATCTTAAAAACCACTGGCTTAAATCCCTCTTTAACACTGTCATATCCTTCAATGAATCAAATCTTAAAAACCACTGTCTTAAATCCCTCTTTAACTCTGTCATTTCCTTGTTTTCTTCTTCCATAGGTCAAAGTAAAGGACAACTGCCTTATCAACCAATCAAAACGAAGAATTGATGTTCAAACATTGTCTTTCAATGTAAATGTCTTAACATAATAGTGTCTTACGAACTGTCGGAGGAACATGATCCGACACTTTAACCTCAAAGACTCGAGCAACATAGCAGATTTTCTTTGTCTATTCCCAGCCCCATTCCCAGCACCAGAGCATCACTGTAGAACTGGGCTGGGCTGTCAACGTCGGATGGCATGAGAGAGCCTCCTTGTGGCTGAGCCCTTCTTTGCCACTATCAGCAATGCAAAACAATGCTTAACAAAGAAACAGATTTTGTTGATCTCTGTGGATGCCTGGGGAAAGATCTTGAGCACAGCGGCAATAAGAAAGACTTGGAATCGTGCAATGGACCGAGTGGACTCCAAGTGTGTTTCGACTGACTTTCCTGGAAACCATCCATATCTTAAAAGAATGTTCATTAACCAGTCAGTATGATATTAGTTTTCTGATGTAGTCCTACAATCTTCAAATGGTGACTGGAGTGAATTCTTTTGGAGAGTCATTATTTGGTTGTTTACAGAGGGTTATTCCGAGCATTGGGGTTACCATCGCACTTGGTTTTCTTACAGTATTTAATCCCAACCTGGTTAGTTTTTCTTCTTTCTCCTGGATGTACTTGTCTTGAAAGTGCCAAGAACAGTTATGACAAACAAGTAAAATATCTGTAGCTGCTAAGAGATTCATATTTTTGGAGATAAACGACAGTCAAAAATACCTTTGATTTTATCTGTTAATAACGTCACCATGGGATCAGCCGTATTTGTTTGCATGAGGTGTCAAAATCTGTTGCGTATTTAATATCTTACCGGTAGAACTAGGCCAGCCTTGGAAAGGGTAACAGTTGGCCTAAAAGTGACTGTCCTTGCTCCAAAAAGTTATTTGTGAATATTGTGTTTTTCTAAAATGGTGTTGAATCTTGTTACCAAGATAACGAATAGAAATCTGTAACTTTGTTCTATTTTAAATCAATTTTTTTTTTTTTTTTTTTTTTTTTTTTTGTACATGTGTGCCAGTGTTCACTCTTTTCTAGTAGACTAATAATTTATTAAGCTATGTAAGTGGGCCTTTCTTTTCGATAGAAATGTACATAATGATTGGGGGAATCTTTAGAGGGGGGTAGGGGTAGGGATAGAGATGCATTATTATTTATAGTGTGTGGCACTATAGTCTACTATGAGTCTACTCGGGTTAGAATGTTTTGTTTTGTGTAGTGACAGGAACAGAACCCCAATCTTTAAAAGCTTTCTAAAAGGGATAATTCACCCCAAAATGAAAAGGCTGTCATTATAAAGTCATGTTGTTCCAAACCCAAATTACTTTCTTTCTTCAGTGGAACAACATGAGGGTAAGTAAATTCTGATTTTCATTTTTTGAGTGAACTATCCCTTTAACGCAGTTGTTTCCCAATTGTAAAATGGGCAGTACTCACTATTAAAAGCCAAAGCTATTCAGGTCTGTTACGTCTCTGATTTAGCTATAATGTATGGCTTTTTTTGTACCCTGCCTGAATGAATATATAAAAAAAACAAACGACTTTCTTTTTATACTGCACTTTCAATTGCCTGAAATATTTCACAATTGCATATCGTACTGGTTGAATGGTACATAAAAGCGAGAAATTTCTTCATTTGGGTCAAAGAACCTTACCAAACACAGCTGAATAACACACATTGCTCTGCAGATAATGGATGATGAAATATGTATTTCTCCACTGTATATTACCTTCCCCTTTAAAATGATTCATTGTAAATGTGTGCAGAACCTGTCGGGTCGAGATTTATCTGCGGTTTGATGTAAAATTCCTGAGAGAAAGTGCCTGAAATGACATCCTGTTAACATTCCAATAAATGGCAATCTGCTCTCACCCTGAATGGCTGTAGATAAACAGAGGGTCTGTGTTAAATCGAACCCCTTGTCAACTGCACTGGCAAAGCTAAGTGGCTTTGATAATTAATAAAGATATTTTAGCCGCACCACTCTCCAGACCTCACTGGCAAATAATTCCCTGCAGTCCTTCACAAATATCTTTGTGCGTCTGACTCAATACGTGGTGATGGTAATTTGTGTGGTTAATACAAATAAACAAGAGTAATGAAACTATGAAAGGATACCTGTCTGGGTGAATCTCACAAAACCGGACCAGAATGAGCAAATCATTTTTAAATCAACAGAAAGAATAAGAAATCATCTATTTTTAGAACTGTTATTTTCATGACAATAAGGCTCAAACCACCCCCCATTTTAATTGGCATAATGTACATAAATCTCATTTTAATAATTGATAAACGAAGTAATTAAAATTGTATCGTGATAGTATTTGTTTTACTGCTTTTAATTAATGCTGATTTAAATGTAAATAAAACATTATAGGAATGATAATTTATTCACAATTGAGCATTATATGAATTAAAAAAATACAAATAAAAAAATAAGATTCAGGGCACTTTACAGTGATGAGAACAGAATCCTTCCTGAGAACAGTTTCCTACAGAATCCTTCATTTATATATGTATTTTATTGAACATTCACAACATTACAAGACAAGTATACTGTATGTCATATTCCATATAGTGTGTATACAACTTTCTTGTGGCAAAGGAGAGTTCGTTCAGTGAAGGATTCTTCAGACTGATTCAAATCGATAGCTAGTGTGAAGGTGAGTCACTTCGAGCGATTCATTAAAAGAACAGGCTCATAAGAGTCATTTGCCTGTTAATCGGACTACACTAATCTCGATTTATATTCGAATATTATATTTGGAGTGCAGACAGTCATTAGCCCACCCAGTGGTGAGCAATGAGGCAAGAAGAGAGCAGATCAGTCAAGGACATAGAGCCAATCACACAGGGTTGCTGCAAATTTAAGACCTTTTTCAAGAACTGAAAAACTGAATAACTTACAAATAAACTGAATACCATATCCCAAAACCAAATCAAACTAAGACAGTCTCAAAATAAATCATGTATCACAGACTCTTACTTAAACAGGCAGGGGCACACATTCAGCATGGCCTTAACATTGCTTATCAGTAAACAGTATAGGATATATGCAAGTTTAAAATACTCAAGACGTGTTTTCAGCATGTATATCACATTATAATTGGTTTATGTATCATTATATAAATACATACAAATTAGAGTTTGACCGATATTGGATTGTGCTAATTCGATAATGTGTTGAAAGAAAGCCAGTTAGCCTGACAATATTTTTTTTGAAATTGGTAGCCTATATTAAATGTTCTTAGTCTTTACTTCCTGTGATGGGATGGGCCAGACAGAGACTACAAGAGTCCATATTTAATAACATTCCAGACGCACTTAATTTTGGATTAGATTCATAGCGTGGAACTTTTAACTTTGAAAACACAGGGGACTCTTATTTTGGAATGTTTGTGCTTCACTGCTTCCAGCTGCTCATTGAAACAGATAAGGGAAATAAAATGTGCACTCCTACAATAATCTACAACATATTACAATATAAATGATTAAAAGTAAACATTGTCATATTTCATCAACATCAACAGTTGATCATTAGTGATAGCTTGTCATAAGATAAGCCGATATGGCTTAATGATTGTGAACTGTTCTGCAACAGCTGGAAACACTGACAATCCCCAGTGCTTGGAGAAAATAGAACAATGCTGCGTTTTCACTTTTAAGGATGTGGCGCATGCATTTATTTAATTAGATCGTATTCTTCTGAAGTTTGATAATCACATTAGGTTAGGTCATATGATGATTCTTGTCTTTCCTCCCCCAAATTTAAGACCTCTTTAAATTAGTATTAAGACTTCTGTTGCATCGCTTAAGCTTTTTAAGATTTTTTATGACCTTAAAATTGGGAAAACTGAATTTAAGGCATTTTAAGACTTTTTAAAGATCCGCAGGAACCCTGTCATAACAGTGACCATTTACTATCAATTCTTAAAGGAGAAGCAGCACCAAAGCTGAGCGTTTCTGACAGAGGGTCACAATGAGGGTGGAGAAATCATCATGTTTTACAAATATATGACTGTTTATTGTGCAAAAAATTATCATTTCCTAATACTATAAGTGAACCTTAAGGAAGATTTTAAAATAATAAAAAAGGCTTGTCATGACCCCTTTAAAAGAAATGGCTTATAAGAGTCAAGTGGTTTTTATTGTCGTTTCGACCATATACAGTTAGTACAGTACACAACGAAATGAGACAATGTTCCTCCAGGACCATGGTGCTACATAAAACAACATAGGACAAACACAGAACCACATGAGACAACATAGACTAAATAATATTTCTACATAATATTTCTACATAAAGTGCACGTGCAAACGTGTGCAAAAAAGTACGGGACAGTACAATACATTACTAAAAGGAACAGGACAATAGACACATTATGTAACTGAAATGAATAGAGCAAAAAGATGACACGTTCTAAAAATGCCAAATGTAAACATAACATACTGAAATAGTGTTCTATGGACATAGCAGTTTTTGAAGTAGCAGCCAGGTATAAAGTGACAATGAATTACAGTGCAACTCTGGACATGTGCAAAAGTTACAGGTGTGTGTGTGTGTGTCAGTCGAGTTTCTGAGTATTGAGGAGTCTGATGGCTTGGGGGAAGAAGCTTAAGAGTAATTTGTTTGTGAAGCGGGCTACATTAGGTGAGTTAATTCAGTAAAGGATTCGTCAGACTGAAAACCAAAAACTTTTGCAATGGAAAATATTTTTGTGGTGGAGGGGAGTTCATTAAGTGAGGTTATTCAGTGAAGGATTTGTGACTGAATCTAACCGATAACTAGTGTGTAAGTGAGTTGTGTTGAGCAAATCTTTAAAATAACCGGTTCATCAGAGTCATTTGTTCTTGAATCAGACTACATTAGTTGTGGTTTATGTTTGATTTGGAGTGCAGACAACGAACAATACACAACAGAAAGACGTGTTGTTTTGGCATTATTTCGTGGTACCCAGCTAACAATTTTTGGTTCCCAGAACATTCTAACATTATAAAAATAAAACCTAAAAATAACCATTAGATAATGTTCTGTATAGGTTTGTATTAGGTTGTCACACAAAAACGTCCTAGCAATGTTCTGGAAGCATTAGTTTAAGGTTACAAAAAACATTTGTTTGCTGGGTACACACTTTTTATCTCACCACAATAAGTTCAGACTGCATGCTCACAACTTGTGTTAACTTCTGTCATGGTGCTGATGAATGGCTGTGCAGGAAACACTGAAACCATGTCACAATGGGAAAAGTCTAAAAATAAGCTTTATTTTCTTTATCCGAAATACAGTTTTGGTGGTTAAATGTGACCTGGACATGTTTTCTTGAGATTCACCCATACAATTGAAAGATAAAATGCTTTATCTTTTAAAAAGTACACAGCTGCCTAAACTCCTCAAAGATTAGCTGCTTTCAGGACATTGAGTCTTTACATCAGTCTGACTGCTTTATGGGTGACTTTTAAGATGCATGTAAATACATCTTTGATTCAAACATGGTGCTTAATTCAGACATGTTAAATAAACATGGAATGTTAAAGCAAAAATGTCCTGACTCTTAATATACTTGCAAGGTGCAGTCTAAAGCTTATGTGAGATTTACTCTGCATTATTTCTTGTAAAACAAGATGTGATAGGCACTCTGTGTAAATGTCAACTTTGACTATTATAATTATTGAGCTGAAAGAGCCCTGAATGCAAATGAATATACTTACCCAGGAGTGCACGCGAAGTCACTATAACAATGCTCTAACCAAAACCAATATTGCTTTCATTTGACGATATACTGTAAAAATAGCTTAACCATTCTCGTTAATATTATGGTCAGTTACGATATTCTAAGACAAATGACTGCAACATTTTTGATAAATGATATTACGTGGCTACTCACACGTGTCACGGCAGGTCCAAGGTGAAAGGTCCACTGAGTGGCACTAAATGCACAAACAAAATGCAAATGCAATTTTGACATGAATATTGCCATTGCTGAAACAACCACTTAGTTCTTCTTTAACACTTTAGGCTCACGGGTCGACTTACATGATCTTCAGCACTTGTATCAGTTGAGCTATACTGGGAAAAGTTTATAAATGTAACTGGTCATGCAATGCTTTACAGGTCATGCACTATAGTAAAAGTATTTTGATGTCATAGGATAGCATTTTGTGAGAAACAGGGCGAAAAGTACGTCTTAATTAACGGATAATCTGCCGTTTAATTGGTGATTTGTGTGAAAGGGAATAAACGTCATTATTGTTGTAGCGCCTCTAGTGTTCATTTCACCAGGAAACTGCTGCAAAATGTACAACGAGCCACGTAAAAAAACATTTTGGAAAAATGTTGGTATAGTAACATGTTTAACAAGGTTGTTAAAAACAATCATTGTTTATGCGATTACATTTACATACATTTAAGCAGCTGCCCAGGCTGTTTTGAATGGATTCAGTGCTACATTATGAATAGCTAGGACTTTTTTTGTATTACTTCTGTTACTTTAAAAAAAAAAAATACATATAATAAATCCATATGGTGTAAATTACTCTTCATTTTTCTTCTGCAGTCTGTTTAAACACATTACTTATTTGGTAATTATTTTGTTTCCACCGACTGTATCTAGCAACAGACTCTAGCCTTGACATTGTCAGTGATGGCTGTCTTCCA
This sequence comes from Moxostoma hubbsi, assembly GCA_032164185.1. NCBI lineage: Eukaryota > Metazoa > Chordata > Actinopteri > Cypriniformes > Catostomidae > Moxostoma > Moxostoma hubbsi. The sequence continues at coordinate 33,767,386 of JAVLUX010000031.1, read as the reverse complement.
AGTACTGTAAAAAGGAACTTCTTTCAATCATACACTTCAAGTCATGAGTTTGTCCTTAATGCACCTGAGATGTGCTCCTGAATCACACACTCCTGCTGCGTGCTGCTTTTGCTTCTTCATAAACGCTGACGGAATACCAGGCTGTGTTTTTGTTTTACAGTCATGCAGTGAGCTCTCTATGCTGACTACAATTCCCAAGTGGAGAGCTAATGATTACAGATCACATGTAATCGCACCCTAAGCTGTTATGTGGTTACCTACTGTAAATTTACAGTAAAGTGGCTTTTGAATTTTAAATTGAGATTGAGGGTTAAGTGAACTTTTGTAAAAAGTGATGCTGTGAAAGATGGTAACACTTTACAATAAGGTTCCATTATCATGTACTCATCCTCATTTTGGTAATGGTGACCACAGATTTTCAAGGCAAGATTTTCAGTAAATAACATCTTAAATTAAAGACTTATGGCTTCAGGTTTAAGGATTTGGAATGATGTTAGAGTAAAAGATGACAGATTTGCCCCTTTCCCAGATTTTACTCCTTTAAAAATGCATAAACAACTATAAATATCAAATTTTTAGGTTGATATCCCTGATGAGTGTAAACAGTACTGAGCGCAGAAATTATACACTTCAACTTTAAGGAGGAAAAAAAATCAATCGCAACAAATCAGTTATGTGTTTTGTACTTTGAGGTATATGTGGAGGTCACGTCATAATCTGCAAAGCCCCGCAATATTTAGAGCTTTTGATGATGTGCAGAAAATGGTTTGGTTTCACCAGAACTCTCCAACCAAATCACAAAAGAGGGATTAGTTCTGCTTGAATATTTTTAAGGGATAAAACTAGGTTCATTTATCTAAGTTCTGTTCTATTCAAAGAATGCTGGATGTTTTAATGTGCACGGTGTTGTGCTGTGTAGGGAGGTGATATATAGGGATGAAAGATCAGACTTTGTTAAAGAATGCTGCTGACACTGAAAGCATTCTCTGCACTTTCTGAAGGCTTAAGCGTTCACTTCCATTACTTTATCTTTTCATTCCTGTCTGTCAAACAGTCTGTCTGGGCTCTGTGCCATAGATGCCATAAGTAGCAGAAAAATTATTATGATGTGTAATTTTTCATCTGCAGTATTGCTGGGAGGTCTGTACGAAATGTAACTTACTAAGGGACTGAGTCTTCTAATTGCCATGGCTTCTCAGCACATAGTTTATCAGTTTTTTAGGAATAGAGACTTATAATCTGATAAATTATTATTATAATAACTTATGAGTGGCGCTTGCTCTTTCTTAAGGTTACAGTTATTATACCTTATTAAACATAGTATCTCATTCCTCACCATTTGTGCTACTGGTATGAATGATACCTCAAATAATGTGGCCTGTTGAGGAGAGCTGTTCTATTAATATTTGTATCAGATTTATCAGATTTTTGTCTGATGAGCGATAAAGTGGGCAAAAAAAATCCATATTGAAGAAGGGACCTGAGCCATGAAGTATCTAGTGATAAAAATTCCATCCAGTAGCAAGAAAAAGTATGTGAACCCTTTGGAATTATCTGCATTTATGTATACATTTGTCTTAAAATCTGGTTTGATGCTCATCTAAGTTACAATAATAATAATAAAAAACACACAATCTGTTTTAAATAATAACAAAAATTATTGTATTGTTCTTTTACATACTGAGTACATCATTCAAGCATTCACAGTGTAGGTTGGAAAAATAATTTGAACCCGTAGGCTAATGACATCAACAAAAGCCAATCAGAGTCAGGAGTTGTCAAACCTGGCATCCAATTAATTAAATTAAATTGGAGGTGTGGGTTAGAGCCACTTTGACTTATAAAAAGCAGTCAAACATTTTGAGTTTGCTATTCACAAGAAGCATCTGCTGACATGGACCATGCTTAACAAAACAGAGATCTCAGAAAACCTACAATCAAGAATTGTTGTTTTGCATAAAGATGAAAACGATTAAAACGTTATCTCAAATACCTTATATATTCATCTGTCCACAGTTATACAAATTGTCTATAAATGGAGATAATTTAGTACTGTGGATACTCTCCCTAGTGGCTGTCCAGCCAAGATTACTCTAAAGGGCACACTGCAGAATGCTCAATAAGGTAAAAAAAAAAAATTTTTTAAATAAAGTGACAGATGAAGACTTGAAGGAATCATTGGAACTTGTTAACATCTAGAAATCACATAGCAACACCCTAGCAACCACTTAGAACAACCTAGCAATTGTATAGCCATGCACTTAAAACACTCCGAACACTAGCAGCTGTATTGCAAGACCCTAGCAATCTCATAGCTATGCACTAAAAACACTGAACTCTTGCAACACCCTAGCAACCACCTAGAACACCCTTGCAATTTCATAGCAATGCACGGAAAACACAGAACACTGGCGATCACATAGCAACACCCTAGAAACCCCCCAGAACACCTTAGCAATCAAATAGCAATGCATTAAAAACACCCAGACACTAGCAACCACATAGCAACACCCTAGAAATCTAGTAGCCATGCAATAAACACACTCTGAAAGAATAGAACACCCTTGCAATTGCATATCAATGGACTGAAAAACACATAGAATACTAGCAAACTCATAACAACACCATAGCAATTGAATATCGATGCACTAAAAACACTCTGAATACAAGCAACCACCCAGAACACCGTAGCAATCGCATAGCAGTGCACTAAAAATACTCCAAACACTAACAACCACAAAAACACTCTGAACAGTAGCAACTGCATAGCAACACCCTAGCATTGTAGTGGGGAGTCTTGCATGGGCAAGCACAACTCACATTTCCTGCAGAAAATGGAAAAGTCTGGTTAAAATTTAACAAGTTACTTTTAACCTTTTTATCCAAGGCTGTTTTAAACTTCTCAGCCATGCACTACAATATCAGTAAATAAATATCAACAGAGATGTCTCCTAGAAGCGGCAGGGAGTGGCTGTCTGCCTAAATAACTCAAATGAGCCCCCAAGCAGAACATGGTTTTGTTGCTCACAACACATTAAAACACACTTCACAGTAATGTTGGGTGACTTTGTGACCCCTCTTTGATTATCCCAGATAATAGCAGATGGTCACTTCTCAGATTTTTTTTTTAATTAGCCCCATAACAGATGGACCTTTAACTGTGACTAATACCCATGAGTTATTAATTAATGACGGGCTTGTGTCACGCAGCACGCTTTCATAAATTACCCACACAGCAATACTCTGTTTAAAAAAGCACGGATCTTATGCTATATATTCCTCCATAATACGGCAATTTATTCCACAATAAACAAAAATATTGTATATTATATTATAATTAATATTATGTATAATATTACTAATATTATAAATGTATGTCAGTAAACAAAAATTAAAATTCACTAAATGCTGTATAAGTTAAGCTCCATTTAGTATATTGTATTATTAGTGGCAGCAGCCATTTTTCATTTCCTTTTTGCTTAAAATGAATATTAGAGCTTTAATTTTTGACCTTGCAGGGCTCAATAAAGTTGCTGTGAATGTGCAAATATCATCAGGACCCAGGGGCCTCTTTATCCTAGAAGAGATCAACAACGTGGGGTAGAATGTTGATTCAGCATGTAGGACATGCCCACTGTGACCCATTACTGGGTTAATTTACCTTTTACTCTTCCAAACAAACTTCACACTCAGCATTTTCTAATGTCATTCTTTTTTATTATTATTACATAATGATTTAACTCATACTAAACTAACATCACAGCCAGTGGAGAATGGAAGCAGAACAATAATGAAGCTTGAAATTGTAGATTTATTTACAGCTTTAGCTCTACCTCCCTCTAGTGTCTGGACATATACAGTGCTGTGGAAAAGTATTTGCCACATCCTGATTTCTTTTATTTTTGTGTATTTTTCATAATATATATATATATATATATATATATATATATATATATATATAATTATTATTATTGAAGCAAAACACCTTTCCAACACCTTTATCACCCATGAGAAAAACTATCTGCCCCCTTAAACTTAATAGCTGGTTATGCCACCTTTGGCAGCAGCAACTGCAACCAGCTTATGATAGCTGGAGATCAGTCTTTCACAATGCTGTGGTGGAATTTTGACCCAGTCTTTGCAGAACTGTTTTAGTTCAGCCACATTGGAGGGTTTTCGGGCATGAACTTGTTTAAAGTCCTGCCACAGCATCTCAAGTCAGGGTTGATTTGGCCACTCCAAAACTTTAATTTAGTTTCTTTTGAGCCATTCAGAGGTGGACTTACTCATATGCTTTGGATCATTGTCTTGCTGCATAATCCAGTTAGAATCCGCTTGAGCTTCAACTCACGGACTGATGACTGGACTGTTCTTCTGGGTTAGCAGTGGTTTTCTCCTCGCCACTCTTCCATGGATGGGATTTTTGGCCGGTGTCTTTCTGATAGTGTCATGAACAGTGACCTTTATTGATGCGAGAGAGGCCTGCAGTTCCCTGGATGTTGCCCTTGGCTTTTTTGTGACTTACTGGATGAGTCGTTGCAGCACTTGGAGGAATTCTGGAAGGTCAGCCACTTCTGGAAATGTTCACTACTGTGCCAAGTTTTCTCCATTTGGAGATAATGGCTCTCAACGTGGTTCTTTGGAATCATAAAGCATTTGAAATTGCTTTGTAACCCTTCCCAGACTGATGTATTTCAATCATCATTTTCCTCATCATTTCTGGAATATCTTTCAACCTTGCTACTGGGTGAGACCTTTTAGCCAACTTCCTCCTGCTGAAAATGTTCTGTTTAGATGTTGATTAGATTGAACAGGGCTGGTAGTAATCAGGCCTGGGTGTTAGTCCCCATTATGAATGCAGTTTCATAGATTTGGGGATTTAGTAACTAATAAGCAAATACTTTTTCACAAAGGCCCAGTTGGTATTGGATAACTTTTTCCCATCAATAAATAACCTTTTATTTTAAAATCTGTATTTTGTGTTTATTCAGATTGCCTTTGTTTATGTTAGATTTTGTTTGAATTTTTGAAACAAATTAGTATGAGATATACACAAAAACAGAAGAAATCAGGATGGGGGGCATATACTTTTCCACAGCGCTGTACATTAGCCTGATCCATCTGACAAGATGAAAGCATGAAATAAAAAAGTCTACATAATTTGATTTTTTTTTCTGCAGAGATTAATGTTGTCTTGTATTATGAAATAGAGATTAACTGGACAAAGAGTAATTAGCCCAGAGCAGAGGTTTTCAACATTTACCAAAACCTCCCGCACCCAGACTTCCAGCCAAACCAGGGACCCCAAAATAATAATAAAAAAGAAAATATGAGTTATATGAGCTTTTTTATTTATTTTTTTTTTTTTTTTTTTTTTTGTGCTTCCATGGATGGATGGATGGATGGATGGATGGAGCTTGTTAAAACTCATTAACAGTGGTAATGATCAGTGTTGGGGTAATGTTACGTAATCAGATAACTTTTCCGAGAAACGACAATATTCTTATTTTAGACAATAATATCGGAGTTACCTTTTAAATAAAGTAATGTGTTGCTTTTGTACACCTCTACTGTACCTGTGTTGTGAGGAATCAGGTTTAAAAGTGTGCAAACGTCGGGGAGGAGACATAGTGCATGATAGGCATTGTAGTTCTACAGAGTGTGAGGCCAGAGACTATTTAGCATATAGACTGCTTCTTCTATTTAAATGAATGGGAGAAATTGGAACGGCCAACAAGAAGCTCTAGCACCCAACAGTCAATGGATGTAGAAGGGAACTCCCACCTTGCAGGTAAAAGAGCCAATCGCCTTTTAGATACAGACATCACCTGTCAATCAACTTGCAAATGCGCATGTGCATTTCATTTTTTTGCGTAATATGAGGCCAACATTCAGTTGAGTGAAACACGATTGATTCATGTGTTAATACATACTGTATTAAAAGATCAGTGATCGTAATTTAGGGATTATAAGACTCTTCCACTGGCCACGACATGATACACAGGGAGAAATACACGCTCAGTTCACTGACTTATGCAGCTGAACTGCTCTGTGTTTCAGCTCCCTGTAACTGGGAGAATGGGATGGGAAAAGACTCTGGATCTATGGCTCCGAGCAAAGTTCTACATCGATTGTGGTCGCAGAGAAAATGTCATAGTTCATAAAAATATTCTACATTTTTGTTTAATAATAAACAATTTGTTTATTTCATGAAACAAAAAGTTATTTGTTTTTTACATTTTGGTAGCATTAAAAATTATTCCATTCAAGTTGTATCAGCATGCGCCTTTGCAGTTGTGGCATCTGACGCACCGTGGATTAACTCAAAACAAGCGGCACTGAGATGACTTAAGTGAAAAATGTTCATTTATTCATCAGACTTTTCCCTGAAAATGTTAGGCTGGCATTCCCCACTGAATTTTATCCTGACTTTTGAAAAACATTTTAAGTTGACTCGACATTGTCGATGGGCATCGCATATGATGACATATATGATATGACATATATGACGCAGGTTCAAGTGTTGGATTTGGCTGCTTTAGATAAGACAGTCACAGTGGTTGTTCTTCAATATTCATACTGGCTGCCATTTTGATGTAAAAACAAATCATGCATATTCAGGGTTGGGGAGTAACGGAATACATGTAACGGGATTACACATTTAAAATACAAAATATAAGTAAATGTATTCCACTACAGTTACAATTTAAATAATTGATATTTAGAATACAGTTACATACAAATAGTATTTTGATTACTGAAGAGATTACTTTGCATTTTATTGTCATTTGTTTCATTTAATATTTAGTCCTTTCAGATTGAAAACATTTATACATTTAAATGATGCGACCAAAAGTACATTTGAACAGCAGTGAAACACTTTCTTATGATGTGTTACATTCATACGAGCAGACAGAAAAGTATTTTTGAAGTAAGTTTGGAGCAGAAGAAATAGAAATGATCCTTGAGTAAATTGTCAGCTTTACGCTAAGCTAAAATGCTATTGCTAGCCATTATACATGCACATGTTACCAGACACGATCATATTTTTTTTTATCAAGAAAATTCACGCTGGATCATAATTTCTATTTTTCTAGTAAGACCTTTAATATTAGGGTAAAAATAGTATTCTTGATAATAATTGTTGTATTGTTTCATATCAAAGATCAATTTGATTTATTTTGTTTTAGAAACAACACTGCATAAGATTTTTTGTTTTTTTCAGAGAATGTATTGCTAACATGTGTATTTTGTCTTACTGTACTGGCAGAGTTTTTATAGTCAAAACATGTAAAAAAAAATCTACCAGTGCTGAAGAAGTAATCCAATACGTTACTGACCTTGAGTAATCTAACGGAATACGTTACAAATTACATTTTACAGCATGTATTCTATAATCTATAGTGGAAAAAAGTAACCCTCACAACCCTGTACATATTCATGTTATTGATTCTTTATTATAAATATGAAGTGAAGACCTACTTTCTAAATATCTGTTTGTTTACTGTTGTTTTGATATGAGTGTTGTACAGTAGCTAGCATGACCTGTAATGTCTACTGTATGCATTGCATGGCTTATTTGTATGGAATGCATAGCATAACAGAAGAGAAAGTGGCTGTGATTTTTAAAAAAGTAACGAAAAAGTAACGCAACGCTTTACTTTCCATAAAAAATTTACTTTTTAATGAAGTTACTTTTTTTTAAGGAGTAACGCAATATTCTAAGAAGTTACTTTTATAAGTAATTTTACCCAACACTGGTAATGGTGTCAAGAATGGTTATATTCTACGAATGTTTCAAATGTTTCAATACTTATATTGCCACCTTTTTTAAGAGATATTATAATTTAGATGCGCTTTTAATAGAGAATAAACAGTAACAGTTTGATTTCACCTAGTAGATCCTGAATTTAAAGAAGCATGACTTTCGACTGCGAATTACAAATACTACTATAGTGAAGGTTTATCGCTTAATATTCATAAGGGAAGTCTTCGCCATTGGAAGGTAAAAAATAAACGTCAATATCACCTTATTTATATTCATGAATCAGTACTACGACATTGGAAGATTACCAGCAACGTCAGCACGGTGTAATTAATATTCATAAGGTAATCTTGGTCGTAGTAGGATTCGTAATTTAAAAGTAGGATTCTTACAAAACACACTTGCTACTTGTATGCTCAAAGTTTTGAAGAAACAGTGCCATGTATATTTCTCTTTGAGGCTCGCTGTTTTATTCGCGATACAGTGGATTATATCAAAGATTTGCGGATGGTGACTCGTAAAGGATTGAGTGAAACAAGAACAATCTCCAACGACATCGGTGATTTATTTACCTCGTATGTGCACCCGGAAGTGGTGTAATAGTTAATAGCTCTGTGCTTAGTTTGTGAGTTTGTTTGAAGCAGGACTGTGTGTGTTTTAGCATTAATGGAAAGTTGACCGCTCGGGAATGGAAGATGAGTCTTCCGTGCGTGTGAATGTCACCGCGCAAAATATGCCCGGCTATACCGGACGCGACGGGGATTCTGTCCATGTATCCTGCGAGACTCGGAGCACAGATTTCGGCCGGGATGTCTGTAGCCGCAGCTACAGCAGGTCGAACGTGCCATCATCATCGTCATCGTTATCCTCGAAGGATGTTTTGGAATTTCATAAACACAAATACGAGCCAAAAGGGATTAATAACGAAAATAGGGAAACCATACGAGCTGTAGATATTTTGAGAAGGAATTTTGGATCTTCTGTCAGTGATCCAAAAGATCCATTGGAGAAAGTAGAAAAAGGATTTGAGATCAAACTGGGTGACTTGGATAATGATGAAAGAGCAGAAAATCCCAAGCAATACATGGAGAGCAACTCAGAATTGGGAGAAGCTGAACTGTCTGATCCTGGTGGGAATCTTAATATTGATTATAATATTGATTTCAAGAGAGCTGAAGATCTCAGCCAATCAAAAGAGCATGTTTACTGCACTGTGTACTGTATTGCCAATGATAATTATAGGATACCAGTCGAGAAAACATCTGATAAAGAGACTACATCACTCTCACTATCATCATCATCTTCAGATGTGTTGGTTTTACCTCCCACTGACACTCCAAATCAGTCAGAATCGGACCATGATCCATACCCAGAGTCGTATACAGTCAACGACCTCATGGTGTCTGGGATAAACAGCTTTTATAATACTGACAACAGTTCATCTGTTGTGTTAACATGTCGAATTTGCCTCGATTACAAACATATAATGCCGCTACACTGTTGCAAAATGGCAGTTTGTGAGGAATGCCTGAAAAGATACATCAGCTCACAGGTATCCACACCTGGACACCAACTTTACCTTGTTTTCAGGGATTTTTGTTTGTGTCTTCAACCACCACATCTAAAGTGGATTGATGCAAACCTAATATGGCTATATATGCTGGCAAATAATGTATTAGGGTTTGACAAAGTTTACCTTAGTTGTGCTGATTTTGTGGAATGAGAAAAACGATATGTTCTTGAAGCTGGGAAACATCGCAAGTGTTCCTGGAGATCTTCTCCATGTATTTTCCAGTATTGTGGTGCAGTGATTGTATCAGATTGAAATATCGTTGTGCTTTAAAATATACCATGGTACTGAATGATTGCCATATTCATGTACTATGGTATTCCAAGGCACTGCCATGGTAGAGATCCAGATAAACATGGTAGTACCATGTTGCATGGTAGTTTAAAGTACCTTTGTACAGTCTGCTCCTGTTATATTTGGATTTCGTTGAAGAAAATTATGGGTTCAATACAAGGTAAACTCAATTGACAGCACATTTAAAGAAAATTACGAGTCAAAATGAATTATTGTGGTAATCAACATTTTGCCACAAATGCGATTGATAGAGCTCAACTTGTATTGAACCCAGAATATTCCTTTAAACAAGTGGTTGAGAACATTTTCACAACAAAATGGAGAACCTCTCCATTAACAAACAGAGAGAGTACTAAAATGACCCTAAAAGACAAATTGTTAGAGACATGAATTTCCTGTGGTCTGCTATGGTTGGCCCATGTGACCAACATTGACTAAGGTGGAAATGTTAGTGTTAGTCATTTTAGTACTCCCTTTGCCACAAAGCAAAGGCTCATATTGTGTTACACACTACAGTCATGACGTGGTGATCTAACAATGTATGAACGCTTCTGAGTTCATTCCTTTAAAGGTGCATGACAAACCGACATGTCTAGTGTTTAAATTAACCAATTGCAGGCGGCTTTGTTAAAACTGGGTTTAACTTATTTTTTAAATAGTTTCTCCTATCCAAATTTAACAATGGCTGTGTCTCGTTTGGAATTCTGCGTCCTCCGGAGGTCGCATTTGTCGGCTGCATACGTCATCGTGGCTGTCTCATTTCGAAAAACGAGTAGGACACTTCGAATGCAGCCTTTGAATGCGACCTTCTTTCACGGGAATTCGTAGGATGCATGAGGTTTATCCTTCTTGGGCAACCCACAATTCTTTGCTTCAACAGAAATGTCTAAAAACATAATGCCAATTTGCCCGTAAATATGTTGTTCAAATGCAAATAATGTTAATTCCCATGTTGAAGTACCTCAGTAGGCAGGTGCAGAGTATAAGAGATGTGTATAATTGTATTAAAATAAAGTATTAGACTAAAAGTACACCTGTAATATCTATTTTATTTTCTCTTTACATCATTATAACTCTCCTAAATTTTACCTTATACATTCCCTTCTAAATGGACATCGTTCCCTTCTCACTCAAAGCGCTCACATTTGTTAAAGAGTTGCGTGCTGTCATAGCAACCATGTTACGTTCCATTTACATTCGTCCTACGAAGGCCGTCGCATTTAAATGATTTATAATGCAGCCTTCAAAGGACACGTCCTCCAGAGGAAGCATCCTTCCAAATGAGACACAGCCAATAAGTAACCCATTTCTAGGTTGATTCATTGGTATATTGGCTCAACCAGTGACATGTTTCTGGGGTGGGACTATCTGATTAGGTGACCAATAGAAGACTGGTTGGGAAACCTGTTTGAAATCTGATCTCACTGGGTGCGTCTCACCTCTAGTTCAGTATTCATGGCACTCATCAGCGAGTCGGCCATTTTCTATGGCTGTCCCTATTGCAAAATCATTCCAGTGCACTGAAACATTCGACCCCTAAAAAATTCCCAGAGTGCACCGTAAAAAACAGGGAGAATCAATCCTCACTATTTTCTCTTACCGAAAAAGTCTTTGTGTCTTCTGAAGTCTTTCAAGTCATAAGGAGATGAGCACAAGTGTAAAACTATAAAGTCAAAGCCTTATTTTCTCTTTAAAAGAGATGTTGTTAGGAATGTCTTTCATCCATAATGACTATGAAGGGGAAACACTCTTTTAAATTTTATAGTTGTTAGAAGAAGGTTAAAATACACTTTATATTTGTATTTATGTATATATGTAATTTATCCTTCAAAATAACACTCGTACATTTGAATATCTACAACGGAAATGCATGACAGTGTCATTTATACAGCAATGTTGTTGCAGCTGTGTTTTAATGCGCAGCCTCGTAAATAATCGTTTTGCTGGTGGTCGAGTCATAAGTGTCCCAATGTTGGGTGGATGAACACCCTTGCCAGTGCCTGAATTCATGTTCACGATATACTGATTCACAACATAGCGAGCTGACTTAGATACACCAACTGTGAATATAGTGACCGAAATCAGTCTGTGCTTACTGAAATTTGAACCACTGTCACAGTGGACGAAGCTAGAAGTGTTGATGAACGTATAGGAATGCATGAGCTTCCAGGTGAAATGTCCACAGAGTGGCGCCAAAAGCGAGTTGTTTTTTGTTGTAAATGATGCCATACTGTCAACAGGAACGCATATTTTATTAATCACACCCCCTAAACCTAATTGTAAAAATGTAATCTTAGGGGGAAATTTAAACCTCAGAATATTGCTCATCATTAATTTTGTGAACTTCCTGGTTTCCGTATGAACATTCGGATAGCATAATGTTGAGTTTGGTGCAGAAATTACACCCTTCACCTTTAAGTCTACAATGGGTGTAATAATCTGTATATTAACACCAGAATGAACACTTTTATTTCAGAAAATAGGAAAACAATGCAGAAAAGGCCTTTCTGCCCAATGGGCAGGGTGTTGTTTCCCTGGCAAGGGGAGGGAGAAGTTGCTGTAATTGATTGCTTAACCACTGAGCTCAGCCTCTCTGTTCCCTAATTACGTTACCTGGCTGTTCACTGGAAGGTCTGTGTGTGGTCTGCAGACAACATACAAACAATTTGCCCTTTAAGAGGGATCTTGTGGGTGTAATCGAGTAACTCTGTCTTGCCTATTGCTGCTCTCCTCTCAAATCAGATTTATGCCTTTATGAATGATGGGGGGGGGGGGGTTCAGACAGAGGTTGATGTGATAATGATATCTGTCTTTTGTGTTGTTTTCCTGAAGTTATTGCTCTAATATGGTTGTTTGATGCCAAGTGTGCCTTTGTACCCCAGCAGTTCTCTAGTTCTGTGGTTCTCAACCTTTTAACTCCAAGGCCCCCATTATCGGAGAAGATTTTCAGAGGCCCCCCATGTAGGCTATTAGATATTTATATTATAAGATTAATCTATTGTAAGATATTTCCTTAAAATGTATGCTTCCAGAAATGTCTAGAACTGTATTCTTCATAGAAAGCAAGCTGTTGAAGGGAGATATTACATTTTTAGCATTTTCAGTAAGTTGAATTATAATATTCCCGAGAAATGTGCTGAGGGCCCCCTATTTGGTCCCGACCCCATGGTTGTGAGCCACTGCTCTAGTTGTGGATAGTATCCTGTGTGGGGTGAAATGACCTGTTCAACTGCAAGCAACTTTACTGTGCAAGACCATTTTTCCTCCGCTATGTGCTGAACTTGCTTATTATGATGATGATTCTGCCCAAAAGAATTTTGTTAATTTGGAAGCTTGCAGATATATCACCACTCCTCCCATTGTTGCAGTGCGGTTTTTGCTATTCCTGGACGTAAAAGGCTGATTACCTGTAAAACCTGTCCATTTGAATTGTAACCAATGACAGCTTTACACCCATTTCCAGTATCCAAGTGAGGTCATGCTTGGTACTGTAACGCATAAGAACTTAGTTTCTGGTTGTAGCTATCATCTTGGGCTTCTTTGTTTCTTGTTTCTCACATAAAGTCACAAATTCTGTGAAGTTCTGTGGCTCTGGTTCTTTGAGCATTCTGACCAGCCTGGCAAAATTGTCCCAACCAAGAGCATGAATTAATCTTTTTTTTTCTTTTTTTTTTTCCAATCGGTAAATATTCTCGCTTTAGTGATTTTGCATTGAAAATTAAATTGATTTATTTTTAAAAATGAAAAACATCTCTAAATTCAAATTGCACTTCAAACTAAATGAAAAAGCATTAAAATTAAAATAATGAAGTGATCCAAATTATATATAATTATTATATATATATGTGTGTGTAACCACCTTTCAATTTACCGTCAGGCAAGTAACCATCTAAACATGCAGGCGGAAAATTACTTACACAAATGAAGACATAAAAACAATTATAAATGTAAAAATAATAATTATAATGATGATAATAATCAATAAAATATAATATTATTAATAATAAATTTTAGAAAATAAAATATAATTTTATGTTTTAATCACAGACATATAGGATGCAGAGTTGCGTTCACAATGAACTGCTCTGTGGAAATAAAGAGAACTGAACTCAAAGCACCTCCTGAGCCGAGATGTCTGAGGTAATTTGCAGCACTCATTGACGATACTGTTCTTGCATAAAAAATAAATAAAATTCAGGAGATAGAAAAAAAGAAAGAGTGAGAACCTTTTACATGCGCATGTTCCACGAGACTGCACACCTTCGAACAAACAGCACGTCAGACATGCGCATAGACGGCTTTTCTGACATCTGTCCTTAATAATATAATAAAGTGTGTTTCTTCGAGTGCTTGACCCAAGTTGACCCAAAAACCTTTATTTCATTTAATCATTTTATCATTCCACAGAAATAGAGTAAATAGTAGTGCTGGGTGCATCTCCTCTGTGTCATTAACAATGTGTGAATGAACCCGCTTTGACCAGGAACATTTGCCATTACCTGATCGTTAAATTAAAGTGAAACCGGAGTGCTTTGTATTCACTATTAACGTTTATCCTTGTTCATTTATCATTTCACAGAAGTTTGGCTCGAGCCTCTGCTGACAGTGTGAGCATCAGAGCATTTGAGAGAGGCATTTGTCATGCTCTTCCAGACAGGAGCTGCTCTGGGTTGATTCAGAGTTCATTTGAATGACGCAAAAATGTGCCGTTCATTGCATTTACATATTGGCTTAAAACTGCCTTTTTTGAGCATTAAAATGTGATTGGAATTGAAGTGCACAATAATGCTAGTATCAAATATACATGATCAGACGATTATTTAATAATCGGGACAGGCCTAGCTGAAGCAAAATATCCTGGAGTGGAGGGACGTGTTGCCCCTACTTCTAGAAATATGTTTAAGAAATTAAATAAAATAAAATTATGTTTTTTAGACAGTTAGATATTAGCATATATTTAAGTGTCAGTTATGCAAGAAATAGTAGCCAGCCCCCTAAATTAACATTAAGACCCAGTCTTTTCAAGATTATGATTTTATTGCGATCCCTGTGAGGCTTGTGGGGTGCATGATTTTAAAAGCCGGTTAGGTAATAATATTAAGAATAAATGGGCTCCAGTGAAATCCATGAATATTGTGTTTAAGCAGATGAAAGGAATGGGTGATCGGTTAATGTGCACTTTGACTAGAGAGAAGGCGAGAGGTCTGCATCACAAAAGACTCTAGATAGCTAATATTTAACTTCACAGAGCGAGTGTTTCTCATTTCAAGCCTTTTGTGTTGTGCTTGGCAAATGGGGCTGCTATGTGTCTATGTGTCAGGTGCCTATGGCAAGAGCGTTTTGATGCAGTTTTTGGAGTAACATTTCAGAATACAGTCATGTACTGATCCAGTGTCTTAATTGTCATGTTCAAAGAGACGATAATGGTCATAATATACAGTGTTACTACCGTCATGTATTTAAGAAAGATAATTATTATAATTATGTTAGATTATTGTGGCATCATATTGTACTGACTCATTGTTTCATTAGATGTTGGTCTTTCTGGAATGGATCAAAACAGATGGGTGGGATTGCTTCAGTTTCATGCATGGTATTAAAAAAATGCTGACAGCACCTTTAATCTCTGCCCCTGCATTATATAAGGCACTGGTGCGCAATAGCCTACTTGTTTTGAACTTTTACCTTTGATTTACATAGATCTGCTATAGACTTGGTCTTGCATAAGGAATAAGATCACGTGGTGCTTTGGTGAGAGTTTCATTAGTTTCGGTGACCTTTTACAAGCTTGCAGAATAACCGATCCGTTAAATGGTGTTACTATGCTTTTTATGGTTGTACGGTTACAGCTAGACTTTGCATGATACCTGGACCCTACCGTAAAAAAAGGTATGAACCTTATTTTAATGTGGTACAGTGCTGAGATGAGGTGATGCATGAAATCATGAACTCTATAAGTTTAAATGCACAATTGATCTCCTCAGGAGGTTCATGCTTGATCAGCTATCTGGTTTAAAGGATTAGTTCACCCAAAAATGAACAAGGTGTATGTAATCTTTTTTCACCTTGAAAACATCCCAGATGTGTATGTCTTTGGGTTTCTCCGATACCAAAATGCTGGCTTCGGTACGATACCAGACCTCGTACCTTTGTATCGATACTAACTCAATACTTAGCAAAAGATTTTTTAAATAAACTCTTAGCACGCAACTCTTTAACAAGTGTGAGCGCTTTGAGTGAGAAGGGAACAATGTCCTAATTTTTAAAAAATTATGCCTAATCAGTACACTTGCTTTTGTGATATTGCTTAAAGATAATAATATTAAGAATATAACCGTTTTATATTATATTATTGTTATTATGAGTATTATTGATGGTGAAAACGGTCATTTGAGAGTTCAAAGCCGATTATACACTCAACACACTGCTCTGTGGCTCTGCAGATGGATACTATTGGAAACACTGCATGAAAATAAAGCATTAGTGGTGTGTGTTGCGTTTGTGTGCGTGCCTGCTAGTGTGTGTGTGAAGGAGATGACCGAGCAGGACAGAGCCTCTCATTCGTTCTGTGGCGCGCATGTGACTATATTATTTAATTAAATGACATCCTTCTGCTGTTTAATGATCACACTTGGCCATATCAAGACATTTTTTTTATTATTTCAAATGGTCTTTGATTTCGTCTCAAAACTCTCACATTACATTGCATTTTGCTAATGGCAGCATACATTAATATGGTACCGAAATGAACAAGAAGATGATATTGTACTGTAGAGCTGCACGTTTCTGGATGAATTGAGAATCACAATATTTTTGCTTAGAATAAAGATCACGATTCTCTCTTGATTCTGAAGAAAAATGCTTATTTCAGTGATTTACAAAACCTGGACATAAGGTTATTAAACAAATTAACATATAATTTACTAGAGATTCTGACTAAATGTGCTTCAATCTATGCAAAAATGTAATAAAGCTGTTAATCAAATATAAAAAAAACAACATAAAAAAAAAAAAAGCTTCATTAACAGTTCTATGTTAACTTAGTATTGCACTTGTAAGCAAATAAGCAATAAAACACCTATAATTTTACAAAAGTTGAAAAAAATATTAACAATTTAAATTAAAACAATGAGGGCTTCAGTGTTTTTCTTGTCAAATTAGCTTCAAGCTTGTTAAGGAATTATTCAAGAGTGAGTAATTAATATATATAATTATATTACTTTATTAATATAATAGAGAACAGAGTAAACAGTGCTTTAAGTTTTTAGTAACAGTAGCAATTAAACATTTAAATATTTATAAGGTAATTTAATGCAAATTAAAGTATTTAACACTCTTTACTGTGTGATTATTAGATCTACGTTTAATACTGATTTGATGCGTTAAGTATGCCTGAATACCTACAGCAGACATCATGCAGCTTATATACATTTAGACATCACACAAATCTAACATTTTGAAGAATTTGTCCCATCTGTTTATACATTAACAGTTGTGTTTGCTTTAATATCTCGTCAAGACAGTGCAGATTTAATCCCGTCTGTTTCCACTGGTAATTCATCAACAGTGTTTACATTAATATCACCTAAAGAGGGGTATTTTGGTCTGCACACAGTCTTGTACAGGAGCGCTGCATTCATCACAAGACATAAGTGCATGGGCAGACACGCGCATGTGAGCGTTTGAAAGCAAACGGCTGTGATCTTAGCGAATTTAGTCAGATATTGTTAATGCTGGTATTTTTGTAGAATCGGTGGCTATAAAAATATTGAACTGAACAGAGATATGTCCATAAAATTAAAGAAAATGGGTGCCACGAGGCTGCTGTCTGTTTTATGGTCTAAAAGGCATATTTAGGCAGCATAAAAGTAGTCCACATGTTGCTCAATGACCCATCACGGAGCTTTTGTGTGACGATAGCGCAATGGCGCATTCACGCGAGAAGTCGGAAGCACGCGCTTTGTATACAACAGAGGAACGAACGTCACGCAAGAGGTCATTTCAAACAACAACAACAACAACAACAACAATACAGCGCTGGGAAGAAGCAATGATTTAAAGTTAAAAACATTTTTATTATCGATTTGTTCACTAACGAAAACGTTTGTTGACCAAGGGTTTTTTATTTTGTCAATGATAACAAAGACAAGATGAAAAATGAGCGTCAATATTTTATTAAAGCATACTATTGACGAGATAAAAATAATACTGCACAATGTTAATAGGGCAATATGTGATAAGGAGAAGCATCATCAATAGAATCTGTATATAAAAGAAGATATTAGATATACAGTAGATTCATCAAGCGCATTCATTATTGGGGATTTCTCCACTTGATCTGCGTGAGTTGAACACAGGCAAAATAAATGTCTTCAAAACGGGGTAAATACCTCATTCAAACGCATCCTATTTCCACATGATTTTAGTCACTATAGTATCCTATATCAACAACATATATGTAATATAACAACATACGTTTGCACAGTGAAGCGAATGAACATTTGAACTTCAACTAAATGACGCGCTGGTCAGAATATGCGCAATGTAATATCCTTTCCCTCTAAAGTCTCTAAAGCATGACATATTTAAGAGTACAGTAGGCTAACTTCTAAAAAGTAGCTAATACTTCAGTTATTTTATCACAACAAAGACAGTAGGCTATGTTATGTGTTTTAGACATTTTTAAATTAGAAAATATTTATAATTTTTCCCCCTAAATGTTTGAATATTTGATTAAAGTTTGGTCTGTTACAGTTTGACACACTTTTTTGTCCATTTTGCACATCGTCTTCAACTAAAAGATTTTATTTTTATTGGCTAAAATTATGTCATTTTTGTCTAAAACTATATGAATATGAGATGACGAAATATTGACTAATTTTAAAGGATATTTTCATCGAAAGACTAAAACTATAACTAAAACAATATACTGTATGTGTATATATATATATATATATACTTATATATATATATATATATATATATATATATATATATAAATTCTACTCATTATTTTTTTCTTGTTTTCCAGTAAAAATATCTAAACGTCCTTAAAACAAGACACATTTGCTTAAGAAGCAAAATTATGTAAGTCTTGTTTTTAGAGAAAGAAAAAAAAATCACCTTTGAATTAAAGAAATGTTTTGGGTTCAGTACAAGTCAAGCTCATATGGCTCGGCTCAAAGTGCAAATTCTGGGCTCAATTTCACATCCATCAAAAAGATATCTAACCAAAAAGATGGTGCTGGCCAGTCAGGAAATATGTCAAAGTTAATACAGGATGCCAGCATGTGACATGACAGGCTGAAAAACAGACTCTTCATTCATACTGAGAGGATTTTTCACTCCTGTGGTGGGTGCTGAGTTGTGTTATTGTGCTGGGTGTGTGGTTGGCCAATTAGCAGCAGGCTGACAGGTGTAAAGAGGACCAGTGTGTGGCCCCGGGGGAGTGCTATCAATGTTATCACCAATCAGCATCATGTGCGCACCAGGTAAGGGCTCTCAAGAGAGTGCCAGATGTCATTAGGATGCTAAAGTAAACTCCAGGTTCACAGAATCTCGCCAGCTGTGAGCACAAGATGCCTCATGTACGGGATAAGTTCAGGAGCCCTTTTCCTCCACATGAGCATTGTAAGTCCTGTTTACCAAGAGCATAATTTTAAATAGCATTAATCAAATGAATGTGCGTCATTTTTAGTCAAGAAGCTCCCCTAAACTGATACAGGCCTGCTGCAGCAGAAGCAGATTTTTTTTTTTAAAGGTAAAGTGTGTAATTTCTTAAATGTTAAATATGTTTTCCTATTATATACAGAAACAACTTTAAGACATGTGTTGGTTGATTTCCCTGAGAAGTGTAATCACTGTAGCTCTATGGTGCTATTAAAATCCGATCGAAACCCAATCACTGATTTCCAAAATGTAGGATGGCAGGGGAAGGTTCATTCGTATTTATGCGGAAAGCGCTACCATATTGGTCGGTGAAACGTTTAGGGTTAGGTTAAAGTTTCACCAACCAATCAGGCTGCGCTTTCCTGATGAATATTTATGAATCTTCCAATCAGGTATCGTTTTCCTCATGAATATAAATGATTCCAGAGCTATCCTACTTTTTGGAAATTTGCAGCCCAACCAGCGCATACAGAGGAAATTTGGCTTAACAAGTGGCGTGATGATTGGTCAAACTGTCTGTCTGTCTGTTTTTCTGTCTGTCCAGCCAATGGTTTCAACCCTTCCAACTAGTCATATTGCTATAGCCATATTGTTCTTGTAATATTTCTGCTGCTTACTTCATGCAAAGACAGATGGAATCCATTTTGGTTCAAGATGCATTGATGCATTGCATCTTGGCAGATGTCATTCCATCAATATCGTAACTAGACAAAATGTCCCTTATTTTACTGGTTTTCCTTGACCAAATCATCTTTCTTGTCAAATCAGAAAACGTCCTCACGTTTGCCAGTTTACAGGAGCGTTTCTCCCCAAAATGAACATTTGGTCATTTTTTTACTCACCCTCATTTAATTCCAAACCTGTATGACACACAAAAGGATCACAAAAATGTTGCGATCCTTGATTACCATACAGCTATATGAGCTTCTCTCTAGTGGTGGGTATTTTGATTTATCTCATTGAGTAGAGTCTTTTAAATCCAGCGCCTACACAAACCAATGAAATGCGCCTCACAGCCGAATACTCAAATGCTATTGGCCTGCGCTAAAGTCAGTCTTTAAAAGTAGGACAAAGCAACCCAAATGGAATTTGCATGTCTACAAATGTATGAAGACACTTAAAACACCATAAATGTTTTCACCCAATTGGCAGTTCTTATTTATTTATATTTTGTCAAATGCTGGGCTTAAATTTTTACCAAGACACAGAAAACGTTCAAGAAAAGCCTAACTATCGCACACTGTGCACTAAAGCACAATATTTCCATTTGTAATTCATGTTGTTTTAACTGTATGGTCTTCAGTCATTTTTACAATGTATAAATTGGGGATAATGTTTTGTGTGTACTGTACCTAAAAACTTCTCTTGGTGCATTTCACCCCTTTCTCTCTTTGTTGAAGGTGATTGACTCGCATGCCAAACTGAATGAACGACATGCCAGTCAGCAGATTCTCATTCACAAATGAGATGACTGATCATTCATTACATTAATAAACGAGTATACCAGTACATTCAGTTCGTTAATGAACAAGACGACTCAAATGACTGACTACTAGTCCAGTAAAGGTGTGTATTCGTTCAGAGGATGAAACCAATGATATGCTCCTTCACAGCCCACACTCGAATGCTATTGGCTCATTATATAGTCAGTCTTTACATGCATGAAAAGCCAGGTCTCGCGCCTCAAACTAGAGCTCATTGGCTTTGAAAGGGAGAGACGTCAGTGAACAAGAAATATTAAGTCAGTGTATGGAGGTGAATGAGAAGGATTCGTTTAAAAAGACAGATTCGTTCACAAACGACACATTCCTACTTCTCTCATGAATATGCACAGAAGAGCTATGACGGAAGTCAAGAATTTAAAATGTATTTTTTCAGGTTGGAATACGACGCACAAGTCGCATGGACTACTTTTATGACACTTTTGGGTGCTTTTTATGCTGTAAAGTGAGTCACTATCCACTACCACTGTATGTAAATCAAGGATTAAATTTTTTTTTAAAAAGCATCTACGTTTGTGCTCTGTTTGGGATGACATATGGGTGAGTAATTAATGATAACATTTTAGGGTGAACCATCCCTTTGACTACTGTTGCTTAATATCCTTGCATACAGTAAATGTACAAGGGACAAGAATAGATTAGTTCTGTATCCAAGTGCTTGGTAATCCTGCTTTCCCACCGGGGGCCAGAAGAAGCTGGGTGGGGAACCAGATGCAGGAATGGGCATAATCCTCTCGCAGGGGTGGTGCCACACCAGTCCCTGATAGTAGATGGCTGAGTTTTCTAAAGTTATGATTCACAGTCCCACAGCTATAGAGCTACATCAAATCTCTTGCTGTTTTTTAAACAATGAGAATTATATGGATCTCACTGATCAGTGAGATCCCTTAACTCCCTCTATGAGACTGGGGAACCTTCCCACAAATCCATTTATCAACAAATCATATCACATTCAACTTGTGCAAACCAGTAAGAATAAGCCCCCAGTGTTCTTTTCCTACCTGATGAGGTCTTTTCAATCAGATATTACTTTAAAGGTATAGTTTACCCAAAAATTCTGTCTTCATTTATTCACTCTCATGTTGTTTTCTTTCTTCAGTGGAACGCAAAGGAGATTTTAGACAGAAAGCACTGATAGCCTCACCGTTTACATTCATTGCATCTTTTTGTCCATTCAACCAAAAAATGGCGACTGACCTCATCCTACCTTACATTTCTTTTTGTGTTCCTTTTAGGTAAACTATCCATTTAACCTTTGTTAAAATAGGGTGACATTGATCATTGACTAGGTAGTACCTTAGGTACGATACTGCTTGTACAGTGGCTATTTGAGTTGTTTGTGTACACATCATCTGGACTTCCTGCTGATTTTGTCCTCTCTTGTAAGCACTGATTAAAACCCATATTTTCCAAGAATGCTAAATCACTCTTCACACATCACTGTACTGGTAACCCAACATTTAATGCTTAAGTAAAGGATTTCACCCGTTTTCAAACAGGGTGATTTGCATATTTAACAGCTATACGGTCATCTAAAGAATTAATGCTGCATTAATGTTGCAATCCTTTACATTTTTATATGATCAACATTACATGTAGGTCATGGAATGTTAAATTGAAAATGCTGCCATCGTTTATTCATTCTCATGTTGTACCAGACTCATATGACTCTCTTTCTTCCATGGAACACAGGAGACGTTAGGTATGGTGACATCTCCTTTTGAGTTCCAGAAAAGAAAAGAAAGAAATTCATATGTGTTTTGAACAGCATGAGGGTGAGTAAATGACGACTGAAGTTACATTTTTGGGTGAACTATCCCTTTAAGTCCACATTGTGATTTTCTTTCTCTTTAGATTCAAGTGGGCCGGGCACACTTGGTATGTCCCATCCCAGAGTGCAGTGGTTATTTGGAGGAGAGCTTAGTGATTTCACATCTAACCAGTGAGGATCTGGCAAGATACAAGTACTTCCTGGAGCTCAGCAGACTGGACACCAGCACTAAACCCTGCCCTCAGTGCAGTCTGTTTACGTCACTGAAGGGACACGGCCAACAGACATCCATCAAGACTGAACACAAGTATAAGGTTAGACACTATAAATATAAAATGGTCACGGTGCTGGACCAAAATTAACTGCGGAATTGTTTATTTAAACTGTGTATATAGAGATTTTCAATTGAGTGCAAGAACCAGGTTTCCGAAATAAAAACCCCATTAATTTTTCCATTGTGGAATTGATTTTAATGATAACTTATAACCCCTTAAGAAAGATTTACCGTGAGCTACAAGGTTGTTAATCGATGGTGTATGCTTCTGTTGAAGCCATCAGTCTGTGTTATTTCAACTTTGTTTAAAAAATAAAAATAAAAACGTGTTTAATAGTGGAATTCCTGGATAAGAACTACACTACCTGTGAATCCTGAAGAGAAAGATCTACCAATAAGGGAATAACTGCAATGATGTACTGTGAATGATGCAGTTAAGTAGGTCTCAAACTACCTATATATTTGTATGTGTAATAAGTTGCAATAAACTTACAATTAGTGCTGTCGGTCGATTAAAAATGTAATCGCGATTAATCGCATAATGTTTTTTGGGTAGTTAATCGCAATTAATTGCAGATTTTGAAAGTGTTCAAATTTTACAATATATATATATATATATATATAAAAGCATTTATTTCCATCTTCGGAAAGAAAACAAAACAGTATGTAACAATATAATAATGCATTATTAACATTTTCCAAACAAATCCTTCCACAGTATAAAGAAATGCACTAATTTAATAACATTAAATGTTTCCCAAAGTCTAAAAAGGGAGGTTGACTAATTATAAGAACTAGTCTTCCCATAGGTTGCATTTTCATTGCAATGGGAACTCAATCTCTTAAACTCATCCTCCACAATATTAATCTGCCGGTATACGGTGGCTATCCACTTTGCTACAGCAGTCGTGAAGTCGCATTCATGATTCAAATCAGGGCGTTAACACCAGTGTCAAGTGGTGATTTGACTTTTCACGTGAAAAGCTCTTGCAAACAAAAACGTATCATTCTGCATTTTGGTGATAGATAAGACTTGGCATGCTTCTGTGGTAATTAAAATGCATCTTACATAGGCTGAAAAATACTTGATTTCTATCAAAAGTCCCATCTGGGCTTGTTTTGTAAATCAAATGGTGTTAAGAGGTCTTTCTCCATCATTTTATCACTGATACAGAAGCGCTGTTGTGTGTGTTGTGAAGTGTGCATCAGTGTTATTAATCCGGGTGGACACATTACAAAGGTTCCGCCCGTCCAGCCAGTGTTTATGCTGTATTATCGGTAAATTAGTTAATCGTGATTAAGAATCCTTTAAATTCATCGCATATGTTAACTCGTTAATTCTGACAGCTCTACTTAAAATATATTGCCTCTATACTCATAATCAACATCTTTTAAATCAATAGTTTTATATATATATATATATATATATATATATATATATATATATATATATATATATATCCATTGTTTTTAATTCGATTACATAATTTGTTATGCTTTATATGATTGTAGTTCATTCCCTCATTAAAGATGCTTTTGTCCAGTTTTCAAATACTTCTCTGCTTTATATCAAAGTTTTGTAATGTTGTGAATCACTTTGGAGCTTGTTGGTTTGGTTCTTTGGTTCTCTTTTATGAAGGATTTTATGAAAATCCTATGGAAACAATGAATGGGAAAAATACTTCCAG
Organism: Moxostoma hubbsi; assembly: GCA_032164185.1. Lineage (NCBI taxonomy): Eukaryota > Metazoa > Chordata > Actinopteri > Cypriniformes > Catostomidae > Moxostoma > Moxostoma hubbsi. Next base: position 33,742,853 of record JAVLUX010000031.1, on the reverse strand, counting down.
AACCAAGGCGACTGAAAAAGTTACACTCTAACGTAAAGAAAGGCAGAAAAAGACTGTCATTTACATTAAATGTTTTACTATTTCCTGACAGATTCAGTGCACAAGCTGCCAGTTTGTCTGGTGTTTTAAATGCCACGCTCCCTGGCACGAAGGCCTGAAGTGTCGAGACTACAGGAAAGGAGACAAGCAGTTGCGCCACTGGGCCAGCGTCATTGAACATGGCCAAAGGAACGCTCAGAAGTGCCCACGCTGCAAGGTAAGGTCTATTCTCTACAAAAATTTACTGTTTATGGGAAATTTCACCCCCAAATTCTGTTTTTCATCATTTACTCACCTCATATTTTTCTAAACCCATATGACTTTCTTTGTGGAACATCAAAGATGATGTTTGGCAAAATGTTAGTTTCAGTCACCATTAACTTTCATTGCATCTGTTTTCCATAAAATGAAAGCGAGTAGTGATTGAGACTGAACAATGTATATTGAACATTTCCTTATTTGTTCTATAGAAGAAAGAAAGACAAATGGGTTTGGAACAACGTGAGGGTGAGTAAATTATGACAGAATTTCCAGATTTTTGGATGAACTATTCTTTTAAGTGGTTTAGAGGAAGAACTGAATGTTCCCACTGCCATCTGAGATAGTAAAGAAGGATGGTTTATTGTTTTACTTTTACTTTCCTCCTGTCTAACTCTAATTATGATCTTTGGAAACAACACATTCCAGGAAGTCATAAGGCTGGGCTCTAGGCGAAGTGATTCTGAATTAAATTTTACATGAGGCTGAAAGCTCTTTGCGTCCTACAGCTATGATTTTTAGAGACCCATGTTCCCACCACTGACAACAGCAAGAGTGAGTAAGCATGAGTAATGAGTTAGCAGCCAGACTGACAGAGCTTAACAAGGTGTTCCTGTTTTCCATCTAGACATGTGCATTCATGGTGCATTTTACGACACATCGAAGCTTGAGTATTTGGCATAGTGCACATACCCGAGCCAGATACCTGAGGGCTTAGCAAAGATCTTCCATTTGAGAGCCTTCCCTTTGACAACACAGCTTCTCAACCCATAATACTAGGAAGTGCATTATCTGTTTTAGGGATTGCAGTGCAATCATTGTTAACTGTCATCATTTGTGAGCTCTATGCTCTCAGTAATCGCTGACCCATATTTAAGAAAATCAGCCCAACAACCGTTCACATAAAAAAATAAAAACTCTTTTTCAAGCTAGCTTTTGATTAATATATTGTTCATATATTATATGTCTTTTGAGTCATTGTTTTCAATGCTTTTCTTTAAATTCTACCATTTTATTGTCATTCGTGTTGTTTTCTTGTTTTTTTTTTACATATGTAATTTTATGTGATTGTTTTTATTTTATTAAATTTTCTCCCAAATTGGAATGCCCAATTCCCACTACTTAGTAGGTCCACGTGGTGGCGTGGTTACCTCAATCCGGGTGGTGGAGGACAAGTCTCAGTTGCCTCCACTTCTGAGACCGTCAATCCGTGCCTCTTATCACGTGATGCATTGTGCATGACACTGTGGAGACTCACAGCATGTGGAGGCTCGTGCTACTCTCCGCAATCCAGGCACAACTTACCATGTGCCCCAGCGAGAACCACTAATCGCAACCACGAAGAGGTTACCCCATGTGACTACCTCCCTAGCAACCGGGCCAATTTGGTTGCTTAGGAGACCTGGCTGGAGTCACCCAGCACACCCTGATTTGAACTTGCGACTCCAGCGGTGGTAGTCAGTGTCAATACTCACTGAGCTACCCAGACCCCCGTTTTTTTTTTTTTTCTCCTAAATGTTTTATACTTCTGCCTCTGAAGCACTTTGAGCTGCATTTTATATATCAAAGTTGCGGCGGAGGTGGTCATATTAATGAAGGCCTACTATTGACATAGGAAAGTCTACTAATGTCTCCTTTCATACTACAGTCTCCTTAAGATGAATCGCTTATTATATTTTATTCTGCTTTTGTAAGACACTTTGGATAGAAATGACTGCAAAATGAATAAATGTAATGTAATTGTAAAGTATCAGAAGGAAATAATGAGACATTTTTGCAGCTTGATGACAATAAAGGCTCTTTTTGGACTAAGGAGGAAGTTTTGAGTTCTGAAACTTACTGTATGTTTTTATAGTCAGTAAACTCTTATGTCAAAAGATCAAGGAAAATGTGATGGCTCAAGACATGACATGACCCCTTTAAAGCTACTCCCACCAACTCTAGAGAGACCTTTTTGACAGACTGTTTTGAAATAGTGTGCTTTGACATGGTCGATTGTTGTCTGAAGTGCTTTTTTGAAGGTCTGATGTGGTCTAATTGGGTCTGGAGTGGTCTAATGGTGTGTCTTGAGGGTCTAATGAGGTCTAATGTATAACCTTTTAAAACAATTTTAAACTTTCAGGCCAGGCTTTGTCAAGCTTACATCAAATTTGTCTTCACAAACTTTACCTATTTAGTTATTATTATTACTTGCTCCTAGCTTTGACCAGAAATATAACCAATAAAGAGATACGCAGATGAGCCAAAATATTATGACCACCTGCCTAATATGCTGTTTGACCTCCTCATGCTGCCAAAACAGCGCTGACCTGTCGAGGCATGGGCTCTACAAGACCCCACAAGGTGTCCTGTGGTATCTCTCACCAAGACATTAGCAGCAGATCCTTCAAGTCCTGTAAGTTGTGAGGTGGAGACACCGTGTATCTGACTTCCCAAAGATGCTCAATCAGATTGAGATTTGGGGAATTTGGAGGCCAGGGCAACACCTTGAACTCATCATCATGTTCCTCAAACCATTCCCCAACAATGTGTGCAGTGTGGCAGGGCGCATTATCCTGCTGAAAGAGGCCACTGCCATCAGGGAATACCATTGCCATGAAGGGGTGTACCTAGTCTGCAACGATGTTTAGGTAGGTGGCACATGTCAAATTGATGTCCACATGAATGGCCGGACACAGGGTTTCCCAGCAAAACATTGCCCAGAGTTTCACAGTCCCTCTACTGGCTTCTCGTCCATCACTTCCCCAGGTAAACAGCACACACGTGCATGGCCGTTCACACGATGTAAAAGAAAATGGGACTCATCGGACCAGGCAGTCTCCTTTCACTGCTCCAAGGTCCAGTTCTGACACCCGAGTGCCCATTGTAGGTGCTTTTGAAGGTTGACAGGGGTCATCATGGGCACTTGTGTTGTGACGCATTCCTCCCTTAAACATTTTTTGTGGCTGGTGCCACAGTAGACCTTCTGTCGGTTCGGACAAGACAGGATAGCCTTCATTGCCCTCGCGCATCAATGAGCCCTGGACGCCCAACATCCTGTCGCCTGTTTGTGGTTCGTCCCTCCTCGGACCACTGTCAGTATGTACTCACCACTGCTATCTGGGAGCACCCCACAAGCCTTGCAGTTTCAGAGATGCTCTGACCTAGTCGTCTGGCCATAACAATTTGGCCCTTGTCAAAGTTGCTCTGGTCTTTACTCCAGCCCGTTTCTCCTGCATTCAACACGTTTACCATCTAATCTACCCAGATCTTGACATTTGGCCTTGTTATGACATGATCAATGTTATTCGCTTCACCTGATAATGTTTTGGCTCATCAGTGTTAATAGTTTAATGGTTAATCAAGTGCATCTTTGTGGATTGATTACTCATTGTCAAATTGTTTTTGTTTTCCCACAGATCCACATTCAGAGAACTGAGGGTTGTGATCACATGACCTGCGCGCAGTGTAACACTAACTTTTGTTACCGTTGTGGGGAGAAATACAGGCACCTGCGCTTCTTTGGGGACCACACCTCCAACCTGAGTGTGTTTGGCTGCAAGTACCGCTACCTGCCTGAGAAACCCCACCTGCGCCGGCTGGTCCGAGGCTCTGTTTGCAGTGAGTATGCATGACCAGAGAACAAAACATTATTTGTTGAATTAATGTTCTCAAACAGGTTTCTCGAACACTCCCCTGTCAACTTTAAGTCCCACAAGTAGGGCTGGTTACAAATATAGATTTTCCAATGCATCGCAATCTTTATTTGAACAATCCTAGTATTGACTTTAAAATCCCAAGACAGATCTTTCACTTTGTGCACCAACCCTTTACAATGCAGGTAAATCACTTTCATATGCAACCAAATTTTACACCATGCGACTAAAAATGTCTTTGATTAGCCACTTGCTGGTAAATTTTTAGATTTCACTCACCATGATTGAGTAGTATATTGGCAAAGAAGTGCAATCTAATCCAATTAAGAGCTTATGAAACGGAATCAAATCAAATCAGGAAATATGTGTCAATACCCGGCCCTCACAAGCCTTGCATATCATTTTTTTTTTTTAAAAATTTTTAAAGTACACTCAGCAAAGTAATAGTTCTTGGGACATAATTGTTCATCACTAGATAAAGCACAACGTTGTGGTGTGTTCGTTGTTGCGTGCAACCAGTGATCAGTGTTTTTTAGTTATTTGATTATTATTTCACTGCACCCAGTCATTCTTATCACATCTAATTCAGACTACAAGCTCACAACTCACCTAAAACATTAAATTGTTTTGCCATAGGGATGTGCCACAGCTGAATATCAGTGCAGGAAACATATACATATACTGTATGTAAATCTTTACATTTAAATAGAGCTGCATACCCTGTTCACTTGTTTTTCCAGTGAAGAAATATGAGCTCATTTTTGTGTTTAAGCCTAAAACAAGAATGTTATGACACGACCACAGCATCTAAAAGAACCATTTAGACAAAACCAAACCCTGCTAGATTACAACAGTTAGTATGACCACAGATACATGACCGCCACTATGATCAGCCTTAAGTTTGCATATCTCTCCAGTGCTCATGTGTATCACTTACATGAGCTGTACCATAAAAAAAAATGTCAACAAAAAAGCTTGTTGTAGAACTTGATGTTTGATCTCATTTAACATATCATGAGATTTTGTAAAACTCTAATGATGACACGTGACAGGAGCACTTCAGCTCGAGTGCATAGTGGAGAGGAAGATGCTCACAGTCCAGACGCACTTTATGTAGATCACAAAGTACGAGGGACTTATGCTAAATACAAAATATGTAAATACAGAAGCAGTATTGTCATGAAAAACTTGCACGTCAGAGTGTCTAAAATGGAAACAACCCGGCATTATATCTTAACTGCATCCTTTATTAAATTTCAAATATTAAGGAAGCGGGTCATGTAAATAAGCACAAACTCCGAAACGGGCATTTCTCTGTGTGATCAGAGCCACTACTGTGAGTCACGTGAAGTGACCTAATCTAATGGGGAGAGATTGAAACTGCACCTGGCTGATGCGCTATGGCACGGAGACACTCGCCCCTCGCATGCACAGGCTTGCGACTTATTGAAACATAATATACAGTATTTGTCACTGTGTGTATCTTATCATAATGAAATTGGCGATACACAGCTCTATTAAGACGATTATAGATGGATCTAAGTTTAAATGAACAAAAATGTGAGAGAGTGTAGTCTTAGGCCATTATACACTGCAATAAAATAAGTTTTTTATTTTTTTGGCTTGTTTTCCTGTAGGCTAAACATGCCTAAAACTCCTTTAAAACACGATACATTTACTCGAGGCTATACTGCAGCTTTTGTAGCCAATCTGCCACAAGATTCAACATGTTGTGCATTCTGAGGTGCTATTCTGCTCACTACAATTGTACAGAGTGGTTATCTGAGTTACCGTAGCCTTTATGTCAGCACGAACCAGTCTGGCCATTCTCCTTTGGCCTCTTTCATCAACAAGTCATTTCCATCTGCAGAATTGCCACTCACTGGATGTTTTTTGTTTTTGGCACCATTCTAAATAAACTCTAGAGACAGATCACATTTTTTCCCCATTCCAATTGTTGATGTGAACATTAACTGATGCTTCTGGCCCGTATCTGCATGATTTTATGCATTGCACTGCTGCCACATGATCGGCTGGCATGAATAAGTAGGCATACAAGTGTTCCTAATAAAGTGCTCAGTGAGTGTGTATTCAAGATATATTGTCTTAAAACAAGTCTAAATATCTTATATGTTGCTTCTTGGGTAAATGTATCTTGTTTGAAGGATTTTAGATATTTTTAAATGGAAAACAAGACTAAAACACTCGATAAATATTGTATGTTTTTTTCAGGGAATTGTTTTTATTATATTGAACTTATATATAGTAAAAAAAAGTCAATAGTAATTTTTTTTCCTGAAATGTAGGTAATTTCGAGGTATGCTTTTGTGCTAATTTTATTTTTTTATTTTTAGTAAAGCACATATTTAATACAAATAAAACTCGAGGCACAAGCTGAATTGTCAGTTAAGAGCTAATGATTAATCATTGCAATAATCGCCCAAATAGTCGTTCTATGATCGTTAGATTAGTCGATTATTAAAATAATCGTTAGTTGCTTCCCTAATTCCAGGAATGGTTTTAGTTTAACAAAACCCACCAAATCCGATCAGGCTTCATTATGGTATCAAGACGCTGGTTATCAACTTTCTTTATCGTCTTAGTTTGATTATAAGTTTACGATTAGTTCACAAGCACGTTCACATTAATGATTGACGTTTGCTCCTCACAGCCACTTGCGTGAAACATGGAGAGTCAGCGCGATTCACTTCTCATGAGAGTCACTTACTTAGCTGAAGATCATTATAAAAATATGATGAATTAAAACACATTTACACAGCACAAAAGTTCACTATAAAATCATGAATAATTAGAACAGATTTACACAACAACACTATAAAAGGAAGAATTTAAACATTTACATAGAAAGAACAAACATTACATTTCACAAGAGCTCGAGAGGACTGCTGGGTTAGCAGTTTAGTGTATGGAGATGAACCCTGATGAAAACCTTTCCACTGTACTGGTACCGCAAATTCAGAGTTCGCGAATTCACTAAGTTTACAGCTAGCTAGCCATTTAATCCTGCATTGTTATATAGGCCCCTGGAGTTTGTGTGATGTCCTCAGGGCAGTGCGGTGAACCGTAGAATGATACTCAACCATCCACACATCACAGACACAAGGGTTTAGTACACAGGTCATAAAGTTCATTTTACTGACTCACTCAATGCGCTCCATCCATTTCCCAGCAATAGATAAGAATTCTAAATGTGTTTGTTTTTGTGAGGCTGAATGCTTTGCTTTTGCCCTCTTCACAGTGAGTAAAGTGCTGGTGGCTCCAGTGGCCATTGTCCTTGTTGTGATCGTTGGAGCTCTGGCACTGGTCATAGGTAAGGATTTCTGAACACTTCCTGGGCAAATCTCACAAAAGCCTGTCAAGAATATTCCCGGGTCATATTTCACCACAAAATCAAAAATAAGAAACTAATTATATATTGTACAAAAAAAAAAAATTCAGTCCCATATTATTTTCATTAACATAATAAAATGTATATATATATATATATATATATATATATATATATATATATATATATAATTGTATTTTTTATTATGATAATGAGAATAATATGGGACTGAAAATTAATATACACACAACACTATGGTCCTAATAAAGTGCCCGACGTGGTCTTCTGTTGATGTAGCAGCCCATCTGCCTCAAGGTTCGACATGTTGTGCATTCCGAGATGCTGTTCTGCTCCCTACAGTTGTACAGAGGGGTTATCTGAGTTACTGTAGCCTGTTTTTCAGTTCAAACCAGTGGGCCCCTTCTCCGTTGAACTCTCTCATCAACAAGGCCTTTTCATCTGCTGAACTGACTCTCACTGGATGTTTTTTTGTTTTTGGCACCAGTAAAACTGTTGTGTGTGAAAACCCCAGGAGATCAGCAGGTACAGAAATACTCAAACAAGCCCATCTGGCACCAACAATCACGCCACACTCCAAATCACTGAGATGAAATTTTTTTTCCCCATTCCAGTGGTTGATCTGAACATTAACTGAAGCTGCTGACCCATATCTGCGTGATTTTATGCATTGTACTGCTGCCACACGATTGGCTGATTAGATAGTCACATGATTATGTAGGTGTACAGGTGTTCCTAATAAAGTGCTCAGTGAGTGTGTAGATACTGTATGTATATATACATATATATCAACACGCCACATTATTGGAGGTATCATTGATGTCTATAACACAAACAGTTGCAATACTTTGAGTTATGGGTTTAGAACTAACCCTTAATTGGGTTGTGCTTAATTATCATAGAAATAATGTCACAATGCATACAATCTTAATGGTCCTAAATATAGGCTTAATTTTTCTGTAGGCAAAATACAATTTCAGATATTGTTTTTTTTATTATTATTTTAAGGTGAAATATGGCCTGTGCATGTTCTTGGCTGTTTCTATTGTGGGTTAATTATGTTATATTTCAAATTTTCTCTAAAACACTTTTGGCGCACATTACCTGTATGGTTATACAATTTAATTTAAACGTAATTTATTATGTTGTTTTCAACCTCTTGTCTTTTGGTTTAACCAAGCTGTCCTGTATTGTGACTGATCTCTTTATAGGCCTGTTTGCTTTGCCAGTCTACTACATCTGTAAGAGGAGGAAGCGCTCAGAGGGGTCGGGACGCTGGATGTGCTGAATCAGCCTCTGTCATCCTGCTCAGGACCTGGACACACAAACACACCACAAAAATAGGATCCTTGCCACCTAGATGCAACAGTCACAATGTGAGGTTTTCCTGTTAACTGCACCTTGTGAATATCCTCAATTGCACAGCAAACCTCTCCTCCACAAATATCTGGGGATAAACATGGTGTCTTTGGCATTATGATCAAAGACTTAATGGGGAGATTCTGTTTTGGAATATTTTATTTATTACCCCAAAACTGATTTGAATTCGATTCCATTTTTTAAAAATGGAACCATAGACTCTATATGCTCTGTTCCAAACCCTAGTGTGTGTGTGTGCTTTTTTTTGTTGTTGTTTTTGTTTAGCAAGTTAGGAAACTGTCTTAGAAGGCAGCTGCATTTGTAGGTAGCAAGCAATGAAGCAGCTCACTAGGTTCTGAAACAGAGCTTAAAATACTGGAGGATGTGTTATGTAATGGAGCCACACTCCATTAATTTTTGTCCATTTTAATCTATTTATGACATGCATAAAATGTTATAATCTGCAAGCATTTAGTGCCCGATGATGGTGAGTCGATTATGATGATGAATTACTGTCTGCCCCTCTCTACCCCCCTTCATCTGTGTGCTGTGCCAACATCCGCAAGAATTTGCATGATCAACAAAACACGTTTCTGTCTGCTGCTCTGTTGAAAACAAAAGGCACAGAATTATACCGTAGCTCCATGCCAGGATACAGGCCATCTGTCATGAAAATCAATGCTGTGTCATGTATTCAAGCCCTCTCTTTTATCAGGACTAATAGACACCATCAAAACAAAAAGCTGTAAACCAAACACAAAATATATTAATGTGCTGCATAGTGCATGTGTTAATCCTGAAAGAACCTTTGTTAGCCAGTTTTTTTTGTTCTATTTTTTTGTTCACATCTTTTGTTCTATATATTGTTATTCGACATGTTTACCTAATTTTAGGTCCATAGGATGGACACTTTGACATTCATTCCACACAATTTGCACACATAGATATAGCCACTGGGCGGCACCTTATTCACACTGCAAATTCATTTTCTTAATCTGCATTTTTGTCTTGTTTTCCAGTAAAAATATCAAAACATGCTTAAAACTAAATGTATTTATTGAGATATTAAGACTTGTTTTCAGAGAATATATCTTGAATGTTTATTTTTCTTACCCCAATGGCAATTTATTTTAAGCTTATTTTATATCTTATTAACATATTCTAATGAGGTTTGTGTTTAAAACATGAATAAAATGTATTTCCCCGTGGGGTTAGAAAAAAATATGAAAACATTATTCAAACAGGTCTTATTTATCTTCTTAATAAAACCTTGCTTCTTAATGTAAATTGTTTGAGGATGTTATTTTTTACTGGAAATTCAATACAAAAATACTGATTAAGAAAATCATGTTTTGCAGTGCATTTAGTGGCATGTTGATCTAATCTGCCACCATGCCCGAGACATCATTGCCCAATAGGCATCCCTGCTGTAATATTGCACAGTGTTATAGATTCATATCCACTGTATTCCATTGCCATGTGTTGTGTTTGAAATCCCATGTTGTTACAAAAACCAACTACTGTTGCATGCCAACACTTATAGGATGGTGAAGTACAGCCTTGACCATTTGAAATATATTCACTTTACTCAAGTACATGAAATGAACTGTAAACAAAAGGCAACCCTTAAAGGTATAGTTCACCCAAAATGAAAATTCTCTCATCATTTACTCACCCTCATGCTATACCAGATGTGTATGAATTTCTTTCTTCTGCTGAACACGAACGAAGATTTTTTCAGAAGAATATCTCAGCTCTGTGGGTCCATACTATGCAAGTTAATGGTGACCAGAACTTTGAAGGTCCAAAAATCATATAAAAGTAGCAATAAAGTAATCCATAAGATTTCAGTGGTTAAATCCTTATCGATATGACAGGTGAGGGTGAGAAACAGATCAATATTTAAGCCATTTTTTACCATAAATCTTTCACTTTCATAATTCTTCTTTTGTTTTTGGCTCTTTACATTCTTTGTGTATATTGCCACCTACTGGGCAGGAAAGAGAATTTATAGGGAAAACGTATCTGTTTCTCCCCCACTCCTATCAAATTGGTTCTGAAAATATGGATTTAACCACTGGAGTCTTGCCTTTATGTCCTTTTTTGGACTTTCAAAATGTTGGACCCCATTTACTTGCATTGTATGGACCTACAGAACTGAGATATTCTTCTAAAAGTCTTTGTTTGTGTTCTGCAGAAGAAAGAAAGTCAGACACATCTGTGATGGCATGAGGGTGAGTAAATGATGAGAGAATTTTCATTTTCGGTGAACTATCCCTTTAAGCTCAATTATCAATTAAACATCTATCCCATGTTGATTTGAATTAAGATAGACATTAATTCTTCAACAAAGGCTGGTCTGGAGGAAAGACAGGAAGCACAGGGAAAAGCACTGCCAGAAAGGTAGTAGCCATAACAATGCAGGCTGCCTGGAACATCAGGAATATGAATATTAAAGAATACGGCAACTTCTAGTCTGACTGGTCGAATACTCATTTGGGACATACACTGGAAAAATAATTTTCTTAATCAGTACTTTTGTATACGTTGACCAGTTAAAGTATCTAAAAGTCCTTAAAACAAATGTAATTGACAAGCAAAATTGCAAAAGATATTACAAGTTATTTTCATTGAAGATATCTTAAATTAAGTTTATTGTCTTACCACAGTGTTATTTTTATGCATTCGTTTAATTTTTTATCATTTTAAGTTTTATGCTATATATATATATATATATATATATATATATATATATATATATATATATATATATATATATATATATATATACAGTGTGTGTGTATGTGTATATATATATATATATATATACACACACACACACACTGAATATATATACAGAGTGTGTGTGTGTGTGTGTGTGTGTGTGTGTATATATATATATATATATATATATATATATATATACACACACACACACACACACACACACACACACACTCTGTATATATATTTGCCATTGGGGTAAGACAGATAAACTTAATTCATGATATGTGTTATTAGCTTAAACAGTTTTAATTCTCAAATTAATTTATATTGTTTAAAAGATGTTTAGATATTTTTACTTGAAAATAAGCAAACAATAGGCAACTGAATAAGATTATTATTAGTTTTTTTTTTATTTTCATTTTGAAAAATAGTTGATGATGTGTCTGATTATTGTGGTTGTCAGTTATTATCATTTCAAAGTGGTTTGGGTTTTTGAGACAATCAATTATGAAAATGCATTTAGGCTGGTTGTGAATGCCCCTGTTATTCTCAGGAATAATGAATTTCATCACATATCACATATATACTGTTATATCACTCCTGTACAGATAACACATGTAGAAATATTGAGAATAGGTAAAGAAAACAAATACATTGGATCATTTTCTTAATCAGTATTTTTCTCTTGTTTTCCAGTGAAAATATCAAAACATCCCTAAAAGATACATTTAGGAAAGCTGTATTCTGCATTGTTTTCAGAGAATTAATTAAATTGTTAAATTAAAAATCTTCAATTAAGTAAATATTTCTTAAATTTCAAACATGTTTAAGCATCAAACTAATATATATACTGTGTGTATATATATATATTTTTTTTTTTTTTTTTTGTGAGGTTTATGCTTAAAACAAGAAAAATACTATTTGTCAGTGTGATCAAATAAAATAAACGATATACTCTCTGAAAACCAGTTTCCAAAAAATGCATTGTTTTTTATGGATGTTTCTCGATATTTTTTTACCCCAAAAAAAGACAAAAATACTGATTTTTTCACTGTGTGGGTCAGAATATTAGCAGACAAACTGCTGTTTCAACTTGCTAACATTATAAGTGCCAATGTGGTTGTTTTACTTATTGTTTTCATCAACAGATGGTGCCTTTTACAAATGGGATTAAACATACTTAAAGGAACTGAATGAGCAAGTTCTTTCTGTATAGTTTGAAAGCACACCTGCTGTAATCGATATCCAAAGACATGTCAAATTGTATTCCCTAAATATACTGTAGTGTGTGTGTCTTAGTCTGTAGTACAACACCTGTGTCACATGTCATTTTGTTTCAGGAAAAAAAATGCACATTGTCTGTATTTTATTTTTATGTTTTGTTCTATTCTTCCATTGTTACATTGCTGCTGCACTTTATTTTCAGTAAAAGAGCCCATTCAGGCCTGCAGACAGCAAACATATTAGTGAGTGAGTAGTTTATCAAATTTAATTAAGAAATAAAAGGAGCTGCCAACAATTTGATTTCCATTGTTTTGAATTGGTGGTGCTAAAGCAAGGAAAATCACTATTACTATTGCTCATACTTAGGCTTAGGTGTTTGTTCAAATTCCTTACAGTAAGTATTAAAATTCAGTTTGTAACTCGTCCTGCAAATGTTTGTGCAACAGACTTAAATGATACCTCCAATTTTTTTTTTTTTTTTTTTCATTTTCCCCAGAAGATGATAAAATGGCCAAAAAAATCTCTTAAACTTACTGTACATTGAAGGAGGGATCCAAACCACAACATCAGAGATTTGGGAATTGGCTCTTATGTAACCGTATATTAATACACCAAAAACCACTCAGAACACCGGACCAGCCATAACACACTGGCGGTGAATTTTGCACAGTCTAGCTCCACTCATATTTTCTTCAGAATATGTAAAAATCTTTTTATTTAGCTTTAACCATGCTACAAACACGGGTTTGACTATTAATTCAAATATATTCATTTAGATATAATAGGTCATATAATAAGGTCATAAATATGTTGCCTGCAAACTTTACATTTAGTTAAACATTGTATGTTGAATTTATCTCCAAACAAAACCCTACAGTGACTAGATGACTATGTTACCTTACATTGGCGACCAAAAGTTTGGAATAATGTACAGATTTTGCTCTTATGGAAAGAAATTGTTACTTTTATTCACCGAAGTGGCATTCAACTGATCACATTGTATATTCGGGACATTAAAAACGTGAAAATTTACTAGTACAATTTGAAATTATATTTCAGAACTTCTTAAACTACTTCAGAGTTCTCATTAAAAAATCCTCCACGTGCAGCAATGACAGCTTTGCAGATCCTTGTCATTCTAGCTGTTGGTTTGTCCAGATACTCAGGTGACATTTCACCCCACACTTCCTGTAGCACTTGCCAGAGATGTGGCTGTCTTGTCTGGCAATTCTCAAGCATCTTACAGTCTGGCTGATCCCACAATAGCTCAATGGGGTTAAGATCCATAACACTCTTTTCCAATTATCTGTTGTGCAATGTTTGTATTTCTTTGCCCACTCTAAACTTTTCTTTTTGATTTTCTGTTTCAAACATGTCTTTGCAATTCTTCCCATTAGGCCTTTACCCTTGAGTCTTCTCTTTACTGTTGTACACGAAACTGGTGTTGAGCGGGTAGAATTCAATGAAGCTGTCAGCTGAGGACACGTGAGGCGTCTATTGAGACACTAGACACTCAGATGTACTTATCCTCTTGTTTAGTTACATCTGACCTGCCACATTATTAATATTCCACATATTAATAAGTGTTTATTATGAGAGGAAAAAAAAATTAGTCATATAGAAATCATCTTTTTCTATGAATGAATAAACAAATGGAATTAAGTGATATACAGTACAGACAATGAAAATTCTGTTCGGTCATTTAAGAGTTTCACACCATATAACTGGGGGTGTTGAATATGATGATTTATATGATTATAATTTATAGATGCTAAATATTATAGTTAGCTGGCTCTTTCATTTTTTTCCATGACATACAATAGATTAGTTAAAAAGGTTAATATCATTTATTACGTTTAGATAATGGTGTCCATCTTAGAGACAATCAGCATATTTACCATGATATTTACCATATTTAAGCCATGGAAGTTTTTTTTGTCAAAGTATCATATTTATTGTTAATATTAATGTAAAATCATATTCATTTATAATTGTATCTACTAAAAGCAGTGCAAGAAGCTTTCATAATCTTTGAAAGTTTGTGTAATACACGTCGTTTCAAGGCAGCTTTACAGAAGTCATAATGTGATGATGTCTAAATGTCATACTGTCTTTTAATTTACACTCTGTGTGTGTGTGTGTGTGTGTGTGTGTGTGTGTGTGTGTCTGTGTGTCTGTGTGTGTGTGTGTGAGAGAGCATGTATTTATCACTTTGGTCCCCACAAGGATTGTAAAAGCTGAAATTTTGGACCTTGTGGGGACAATTTGTCGGTCCCCATGAGGAAAACAGCTTATAAATCATACTAAATGTTGTTTTTTGAAAATGTACAAATGCAGAAAGTTTTCTGTGATGGTTAGGTTTAGGGGTAGGGTTAGGGAATATAATATGTAGTTTGTATAGTATAAAAATAATTATGCCTATGGAAAGTCCCCATAAAACATGGAAACACAACGTGTGTGTGTGTGTGTGTGTGTGTGTGTGTGTGTGTGTGTGTGTGTGTGTGTGTGTGTGTGTGTGTGTGTGTGTGTGTGTGTGTGTGATATGTAAAAAATTATTTGAAAAGTTGCTGATTATATTGTCAACCCCCCTGCCGAGGGTCAGTGAATATTTTTGCTTTATTGATTTTGTTTAAAAATGAAATTAATTCATTGAAACATGAAAAACTTAAATTCTAAATTCAAATTGCACTTTAAACTAATCGAAAAAGTAATTAAATTAACGAAGTGACCAAATCAATTACTAATAGGCTACAAATGAACTAAAGACAATTATAAATGTAAAGATACTACTAATAAAAATGCTGCCAAATGTGGGTTCTTATTGAATGTGATTGTATTGCGGTTTGGTTATACAGTTAATGCTGCCTTAAGAAAATAATCAAGGTGTCTTTAATCACTACCATCTTTGTTTCTTTAATATATATATATATATATACTAACAGAGTTGTATTCACAATGCTCAAAAGCAAATTGCTTCGTGGAAATAAAGCAAAACTCACAGCACTTTCTGATATAATCGGAGATTATTTGCAGCATTCTCATAGAGGACATTATTTTTAAAAAAATTCAGACGTTAAAAAAAAAAAAAACAGAAAAAGTAGTGATAACTCTTTTGTGTTCCATGAGACAAGGTCACACTGCACTCTTCAGAATCAGACACCAGCAATGGCTTTTCTTTTGTCTGTTTTTATATAATAAAAATAAAATAGTTTCTTCAAGCACGTGTCTTTGTGACTAACACCATTCCTTGTCATGTGTCACTCCCAAGACGTCTTGCAGGTCACCCACCTGTTGCGGGAGGATGAGCAAAATTACTTGCACATGAAATATCTGCATTTGGACAAGGAGCTCGGGAACTGGATTTAGTCTTGTTGCAGGTGGCAGGTTCTATTTCACACCCTGGGCGCACATAAAAAATAAAGAACATTCGTAAAATCGCTTGTAGAAAATGCTCTTAAACCTCTAAGATCAATAGTTATTGGCAAACAAGGCCCAGAACCCGGAGCTCACTGTGCACATATATCAAATCAGATGAGCATTGGTGGATTTTCTTTCGTCTGTTCTTCAAAATATAGTTTCGTCAAACGTGTGTCTTTGTGTCTAATTGTTCTTTGTCATACATTATATAACTTGGAGAAGTCTTACAGGTGGCCCTCCTTAGTGGCTGGTACATCAGCAAAATTACCCACCACTGTGCATGTAAAATCTGCATTTTTGGCAGATAGGAAATCAAAACAGTGTCTACGACTTCAAGCTTTGCAATCACACCCACACTTTCTTCAGGAAAATTATATCTAGAAAGTTTTAAATGATCATGTGTTGGTGAATGGTGAGACACCTGGCAAGCTACTTGATTTTTAACAAAGAGCCACTTGTGGCTCCTAAGCCATAGGACTTCCATGAACCAATCAGAATCAAGCATTCAACAGACCCATGGTATAAATGATGATAATTGTTGTGACAATTATGTAATCAGTCAGCCAATTGAGATGTGCTAAGAATATGTGAGTATATGTAGATATATCTGTGTGGCTTAATCTGCGGACAGTGGTCCTTTTGCCCCATGCTGGTGGGCCTTTTACACCAAGTGTGGGGTAAAAGGGCCCCTATAGTTGCCTTTATTTTTATATGGTTTTTAATCAAAACAAACCACTTTTTTAATTTTCCCCTCAAATTGCTTCATCAATGCTCAATAAAAATAAATATTTTTTTCCTGTAATCATACACTGTGAGGATAATAAACAACACTGTAATCCGTTTCTTCTTTCAGGGAATGAGGAAGCAGGAGACACCACACCCCCGCCT
Organism: Moxostoma hubbsi; assembly: GCA_032164185.1. Lineage (NCBI taxonomy): Eukaryota > Metazoa > Chordata > Actinopteri > Cypriniformes > Catostomidae > Moxostoma > Moxostoma hubbsi. The sequence continues at coordinate 33,725,939 of JAVLUX010000031.1, read as the reverse complement.
CCACAAACACATTTTCCTTATTTCCCTGGAATTTTGTTGTTTTGCGATGCGGATGTACTCAAGGTTCTTGTGGTCGGTCCAAACCATGAATGGAAGGGATAAGGTGATGAAAAAAGAACGTGCAGGGGTGCTTTCCTCCCATTGACGGAGACCCTTGGGACAAAATATGTTTTGTAGATATGATATGAGATATGATATGAGTTTGCGGAAGGTATGTTCATCAGAGGGGTGGCAGTCTGAATTAAGTATGTCATACCGGGGACTCCCCGGCCTGAGAGAACGAGAGAGGAATGTGGCAGGGCGGAGGGCGGGGCTGGGTCGTGATAGTGCTCACCTGGTCCCTAATCGGGCTAATCAAGCCTCCAAGAGGGATAAAGGTTGACCGGTTTATTTATAGCCGGTTCTCGCCTCCTCCTTTTCATTAATCCCTTTACAACTTATTATCAATTTGTTTCTCCATAAAGTACAGATAGTGTTACTATAGTAAATTCAAGGGTGGTGATGTACAATTCTGTGCTGAATTCAAGTGGTTTCCTCTTTTCGTGACTTGCTTCTCACTGATTCTCGCAGAGCTCTGCGTTTAAGAGCTTGAGACCGGTCTGCGAGTAAAAATGCACCTTCTTTGCCTCGCACTGCTTTGTCCATTGAGCATATCCATCTACAGAGCTATACAGTGTATTTAACACTGCTAAACCAGAAACTTCAGATGCGTCACTAGACTTCAAAATCAGATGAACCGTGGTACAAATGCGTACCAACCCATATAATTGAGAACCAACTAATATACTCCAAGTCTAGATAAACGTTTTAATGCAAAGAGGAACTTGATGATAGATTTGATTATTATGAGTGATAAATTCCCCCCATTTGTAACCTACTAATTTGCTCTCAGCGTCCCCTGGCATCCTTTGAATGCCACTGTTGAAAACCCCTGCTAGACAGGGACGTGTACAGTGGTTACTGCTAAATAAAGGGTCACCGGTTCCATTTGCATGAGCAGCGACATAAAATATGCTAGTCTGACCACGCAGACTACAGTAAATTATCTTTTGTCTCTCCTTACTGTCTACAGAGCTTTGTTGACCCTCTCATTATGTGGTCTGGGTGCTGCGCCTTCAGCTGATCTAGAGTCAGTTGAACTAGCAGGTGTTACCGGGACTAAGTATAGAAATGTCATTCAAATGGTCCAGGAGCAGGGCACAAGTATTTGCATTCTGAAATATACAGCGGGGCATGGCCGAGCCTAAGTGGGGAGGGGCATTCCCCTCCTATAGATTTATCTGCACACAATGACACTTACCTTTATTTGTCCATAAGTGAAGATCACCATCTGGACATGATGCTAGAGATTATTGGCACTATGTGTGTTCCAACAGCAGCAAGCAGAGATTACAACCTCTGTGTGTCACATGAGTCCACTGTTTCCTCACATTTCATTGTTTGTCCCTCCCTGCTGGTAGTCTTTGATAATTCACATTCCAGCCAGATCAGTTTCCTGCTTGTCTAAGCATTTTGTTTGAGGTGTTTGCTGGCCAAAAATCTGTTTCTTGAGGTCAGCTAACTGACCGATATCCTGTTGACAACAGCTACCCTTCTGCATGAAGCATTTACATGTTTCCATTGATCATGGGGGGTGGGGTTGTACTTGCTTGTTGTGATTATTGGGGGAGGGGGGCAGTTGCTCAGTGGGGGGTTAACACCCTCACTGTAGTTTTGCTACAGATTTACAATCATTCTCTAAAGACCTGAATATGTAAGATTATTTAGTGAAATTCAATTTAAGTGTTAAATATCTATGTAAATATGGTTTAATTTTTTTCTGTAAATCTCAAACCCTTACAAGCTTTGAAGCTTCAGTGTTGAAGGTCACATCACTATTTACTCCTCTTAAATTGTTTTCTAGCTATCTCTTTTTTCCTCCCTGTGGTATGGTTAAATTAAGTTTTTCTCTCTTGTGATTTCCTACCTCGTCTGTTGGTTTTTGGCCGTTTTCTTTATAAGTTTGGGGCTACATTATTTTATTTTTTTGGCTCTTCTCACTATTACATCTATTTTTATGATCTGTGAGCAGTATTAATAAAGCATCCATAGCATTGCGTTGTCCAGCTCATTGTGAATATTTTTGCTTTATTCATTTTGTTTAAAAATGAAATTAATTCATTGAAACATGAAAAACTTAAATTCTAAATTCAAATTGCACTTTAAACTAATCGAAAAAGTAATTAAATTAACGAAGTGACCAAATCAATTACTAATAGCCTACAAATGAACTAAAGACAATTATAAATGTAAAGATACTACTAATAAAAATGCTGCCAAATGTGGGTTCTTATTGAATGTGATTGTATTGCGGTTTGGTTATACAGTTAATGCTGCCTTAAGAAAATAATCAAGGTGTCTTTAATCACTACCATCTTTGTTTCTTTAATATATATATATATATATACTAACAGAGTTGTATTCACAATGCTCAAAAGCGAATTGCTTCGTGGAAATAAAGCAAAACTCACAGCACCTTCTGATATAATCGGAGATTATTTGCAGCATTCTCATAGAGGACATTATTTTAAAAAAAATTCAGACGTTAAAAAAAAAAAAAAACAGAAAAAGTAGTGATAACTCTTTTGTGTTCCATGAGACAAGGTCACACTGCACTCTTCAGAATCAGACACCAGCAATGGCTTTTCTTTTGTCTGTTTTCTTTTGTCTGACCCCCCAGTCAGTTTTTTCTCTCTTCTCACCAGAAGATGGCGGCATTGTTTACAACTACAGGTTTTTGGTCTCAGGTGAACTTGTTACTCTTGTTTTGATAATGGATTTATTTACCAAACTGTCATTTAGACCATCCTCCAAGAGAAGTCTAGTTCACATCTAGCACGTTTTTGTGTCCATCTGAACTGTTTTACAATTGTTTTCCTGTATAAATCCGCTAGACTGACGCCTTTGACCGTTGCGCCGCGTTTTTATAACGCGCCTGGAGACGCCTACGTTCGTAAGGCTGACTTTTGCTTCTTCTATCGCAAGACCAACCGAACACACACACACACACACAAAAAGATATACCTCCAAATTATTGATGTTACTATGATATCAACATGTTATTATTTATTCTGAAATGCAACAATGCAAGACATAAATACCTCAAATATACTACACTTAGAACGTATTCTATTGGTATATGACAGAAACCCCTCCTATGTGGGCGGTGCTTTGACAGCAAAAGAAAGTGTTTGTGCGGAACGAGTGAGTTTGGAGAGATATTTCTTTGAACTCAGTGGATCTGTGAGTGTACTGGACTTACGTTTGGACAGTACCGCTGATATGGAGCCCAGACAACAGGGTGAGCTTCCTCTCACATCACTTTCATTTCTTGTTTTCTGAGGGGGAAAACGTATGCATAGAAATATCTTTAAATGTCTATGTAAATATAATTGTATTCCGTAACCATCAAACACATTGAACATATTTCAGTTAAATGGGGGAAGTATGTTGGATGCTTCTGATGTTATTTTTTATTTGGTATATTAATAGGTTTGAACATATCATAAGAAAAACTTTATTCTAGCCCATTTGGACTTAATTGTAACGTGATGCATCAACTTTAGTCAGGGACATGTGATCAAGTTTTCCAGGGATCTGTTGCCAAAACATGTAAACAAACGTGGGACTAAATTAGGGACTCAAGCTCTTGAAGGTGCGTTTATCTGGAGAACCATGTGACCTTTTCATACCCCACGTGACAGTCTTGAGCTAAATAATTGAAATCTTGTGACCAGATATTTTCTGGTGTTAGTGTCAGTACAGTGACTGGTGTTACTAGACAAATTTAAATAAATAAATTGGTGTATAGTATAGTATTAATTGAAAGTAATAAGTGAATTGTAAATAAAATATCAATGTAGCTCTGCACAGATTGTATTTAATATAATATAGGAATACAGAACAGTAAAGTGTTGTACAGTAACATGTGTTGTTTGCAACTTTATATAATTGTAAATTAAACTTCTAAGTAATAAATACCATTTATTATTTGTATTGCACAAACCAAAGGACGCTTCATACAGTTGTATGACTAGATAAAAAAGTGTAGTATAGTGTAGTATAATATAGCACAGTATTGGATAGTATAGTATTTTAAATCAATACTATATGTGAACATTACAAGTGATGCAGCTTTGCACGCATTGTGTGACTGTGAAATTAACCTTCTTTAATATCTTTTGTTTGTTATGCAAATCATACTTCACAGAGCTGTACTCTAGCGTACTGAATTCTGAAGCAGTAGACTGGGGTAAGAGCTCGCTGTGTGATGTATTGAGAGTGAATGTGACAAGTCTAGATCTTTCATCCCCACCTCTGCTCTGATGAGTTGTGAGTTTGTTTAGCCATTCAGAAGTATATTACATAGGTGATTTCTAGATGGAAATAGACAGCCATGTCCTCGCATGGATTGACCTGCTTTCCTCAGCTTTAAAGCCTTTAGCGCATTTAAAATGTTTAGATATTTAACAATGGTTACTGGTTATTTGATGTGCAGACCCAGGGCCGGCCCATCCTACAGGCGGAACGGGCTGCCGCCTAAGGCACAGACGTGCTGGGGGGGGGCCCACGAATGCGCGAACACGTGCAAAGAAAATGAAATTAAGTCATAAGATTAAGAAACATTGATGAGTTTTATTTTTGAAATTCTCCACAGTACAATGGATTCCTTTGCGCATACACTCTAGAGAACTGCAAGGCGCGTAGACCTGATCATTTAACATACAATTCACAATGATCGTGAAAAATAAAAACAATATATTAAGTATAAAATGAGTTCTGAATAATAACAAAAAGACAAATAACAAAGTTACAACAAATAAAATAACACCTGCATATCTAAAATCGGCAAGAAATAAAGTTAAGTTGTACACACGCATAAATTATTCATTACGCAAAGCATTGCTGGGAACTGGAGCGCGGCTTCTTTTCAAAGTACTGTTAGACACAGATTTCACACCTTGCTGAATAATGCACACGCCTGACAGAAATACAGGAAATGAGTTATGTGTTATTTTGTGTAAAGGTGAGCAGAAACGGGGCTTGACATCATTAGGGCTTTTCACGATTTCTTAAGAATTATCTGGGGAAGAAATGCAGACACTGTCGATATACAGATGCAAAAAACTCACACAGAGAGAACATATAAGCAATTAATCAGAAAAATAACCAAACCATCCTATCTGCAAAGATCTCTGCTCTCTAAGAGGTATGTGTTTATTCTTTACTTTTGTTTACAAATATATGCTTAGTTAATACAATATGAACTAACATGAACAAACAATAAACTATTGTATTTTTATAAATTGACATTAGCCAAGATTAATACATGCTGTAAAATTGCATTATAAATTGTTATTGATACCTAATGCAAACCTTGTTGTAAAATGTTACCCAGTAATTATCAGACCTGCAGTTTCCATGACCTCATATTAATTGAGGCAAAGTTTGAAAGGCGATCAAAATAAGGCGATAAAATGGTGACTTGTCACATCACCTAAAATACACATATTCATTTATGCATGTACATTTTAATGAAAAAAGATATTGGATATGTTATTTGTCATCTACAGAGATGTACAGTGTAGTGCTTCTTTCTCAGTGCTTTCTATTTAAAAAATCTGCTTATCATGTTCGCAGTGGTTAAAGTTCTGAAACTTTTCCAACCCAATCTCAAGAAAATTCGTACCTATTTTACGAGCTGGCTATTTCGTATGATTTTGCATGAGTTTGTTCGTGTAAATTTGTACGATTTCATCACGTGCAAATGCCCAGATGTCTAATGCGGAAGCGTGAGTTTCGCGCACGAGGCGATAAGGACATGCTTATTAATATTATGCCCTTACCCAAACCCCTTATCTAAACCTAACCGATCAGTAGAGTGTGTAAAAATGATAGGAAGCTGTTTCGTGTGACGAAACAAATAATTGCCGCGTATTAGATGGAAACGATGTCCAGTGACGTCATTGGTTGTAGGAGTGCAGTCGTACGATATCATATGAATAAGACAAATTAAGAAAACTCTATGAATCCTTACGATTTCGCCGTGAGAGTGCATAGCAATTTTCACAACGGGGGTCCCATTTTCATGATTTTGCCTAGGCCAGCTTGACTGAGACAATAGAAAATAGGTGTGATTTTCTGTCTTTGTGAATGATCTTTGGTCCTGTATATTATGAGGATTTCACTTCATTTTTCAATGTTGCATGCAGACTGGTTATTACATAGATGATGGCATGTGTCTCTGAGATGTGATTGCACTTTTGTCTGATGTGTCTTACATGGTGTGTCTTACTTGGTGTGAACCAATCAGCTCATGTAATGTTCTCATTCTTTTTTTGCTAAACGACAGAAGAGGGAGGAACCCTGCATGCAGGTAGGTCTTGGAAACATCTAATTCCATATGACTGATCATTGCTGCTGAGGTTTAAAAACAACCCTGTCTCCTGGCAATCCTCTCTGCGCATTCAAAAACACAGAACTGCAAAACAAAAGTCTTGTTCGAGATGAGCAAAATATGTGCAACACCAACAACAGATGATAGAGGTGCATGCCAGTTAGAAATGTGTCTGAGTGAGGTCCGACTTGCTCTGTTGTCATGCTGGCATATGCTGAATGACTAAAGGCATGATGGGAAATGACTTGCTGATGACACAGCTTAATGATCATTGTCTTAAACAACCATGATGTTTCATTTATAAATTATATTTGAATAACACTCATTATCATATTACTGAAATATCTAAAATCTGTGTCTTTATTGAACTAAAAATGTAGGGAAAGATATGCCTTATGGGGGAAATTAAATAACAGGTACATTGAGTGTCTTTTTCATCATATTTATTTTCATTTTAAAGCAACAGAATTTAAATTATATCCACTTTATCAGCAAAAGTGCATGGACGTGAATCCTGTGATATCTGCCTTTTGATCTCGAAGGTGTGTGATACACTGAGAAGTGAGAACTGTCTGACTTCACAGCACGTATTTCACTCTTCACCTGACTGCAGCTGCCTACTCTCGTCTACTTTCAAGGCGAGGCATTTGGCATCTCGAACAAGCCTGTTGATGCAATCAAATGATGCATGTAGACATCTAGTTAACAAAATCTTTTAACTTTTTTAGCAGTTTAACCTTTCTAACTACAACTATTTATTAAAGCAGTGTCAGACAGAATCAGCAAAAGACTTTAATCTCTCCAAAGCAACACAAAAATATATGAACATTACTCGCAGCAGAGGATTTCATGTCCGACAGTGATCATCTTGTAATGTGTTTTTGACCAGCTCAACCAGGTCCCGAATAGCTTAGCCAAGGTGGTCTACCAGCTCCAACTAGGTTAACCAGGATGGTCTGAGCACCATGTTGTCAAGCTCGTCAACCAGTTCAAGCTGTCTTGAAATATGGTTAACCAGCTCAACCAGGTCCCCAGTAGCTTTTCCTAGGTGTCTACCAACTCCAACTAGGTCAACCAGGATGGTCTGAGCTTCATGTGGTAGTTCAAGCTCTCTTTGAAACATGGTTAACCAGCTCAACCAGGTCCCCAGATGCGTTTCCAAGGCTGTATGCCAGTTCCAACTAGGTTAACCAGGATGATACGAGCTTCATGTGGTAAAGCTGGTGAGCCAGTTCAAGCTGCCTTTGAAACATGGTTAACAAGCTCAACAAGGTCCCCAATAGCGTAGCTAAGATCTACCATCTCCAACTAGGTTAACAAAGATTGTCTACCTGGTCGACCTCAGCTTCATCAGCTATTAGTCCTGCTGATTAACCACTTAAACTAGCTTGTACCAGCTAATGACCAGCGCAAGACCAAGGGGGTTTTAGTTTGATATTTCAGCAGATGCACCATAGCATTATCATTTCATATGGCTTAATTTACATTTTAGATGTTCTAACATTTCATCATGTGGTGTTAAATGAACTCTTTTCCCAGTAATAAACCTTCAACAATGTAAGATTAAGCACAGAGTCTGTAGACAGTACAAAGTCAATGGAGAGCAAAGGGTATTATTTTACATATTTAAGATGAAGATGATCCTCCATACTTCCTCTTATTCGAGCCACAGACCCTTAAATAGATTTGGGAATCAGATTCATGGGATAATTTGGAGGTTGATGCAATGCATCAGGAAAGTTGCTTAGCAACCTTAACAAAGGGGCTGTGGAACTGTGAGATAACCTTTTCTTTAGTGCTAAAAAGATCCAACCCTCAGTTTTAACTATACACCTATACATATGCATTGAACATTTGTTCATGATATTAGATTGATGTAATCCACTAAAACCATGTTCTTGTTGTATCGGAATAAATATTTGTATAGCTCTTCACATCGTTTACATTCCTGTACATCATGAATAAGTCTGATGTCATTTGGGTCAATGTTTTAACTTATTGACCATCTTGCTTTAGATTAAAGCAGGTATCTTCTGTACAAGCCATTGCATGTGGTATAACCACTGATTATATATATGTATATGGTTGTAACTATTGAATCCAGATCTTATTCCTGAGCACTGGCGTGTGCACAGACAGCTCTGCTCGGCTTTTCTGCCCACTGATTTCATTAGTTACTGAAAGTATATCACAGGTTTCTAATCAGGTTATGATATAATGACTGACCAGCCCTCCAAGATGAGTTTCCCTTTGGACAAAAACAACCTCTAACATTTACTTAGACTACTGAAGCCATGTTAAGGGATTAGTGTTTGAAAATAGCACTATTTCTATAGCATTGGAGTTTCATTTTCTAGTTATTGCAATATTTAGTGTTCATTTCGCTTTCATTTTAATCATGAGTGTTGTTGACTTAAACTTTCCAGTTTTATGCTTTTGAAGCACATTTTAAGACAAAAAGTTGACAATATTAACTTTTAGCTGATTTACATTTACAACTAAAATGTACAGTTACTCATCAAAATCAAAATGGTTGAGAATGTCCCTCCCCTCAATACTACCTGTCTTCAAAGAGCAAAAGCAAGTAGCAAATCATGGTTAACAGCTGTGATGTGAACTAAAAGCTATTATCTATATTTTAAAAAAACAGAGGCTATTTGCACTAACTATATGCTATTACTCTAGTGCAAATGGTGGCAGATACTCTTGCACCCGTTTAAATACTAACATACAGTATAGTGGTATCACTGCATCATTTTTATTGTTTATTTGGAGTCCCACAGACACCCTACCCAACAAAAAATTAACAATGGTTTTACTATAGTAACCATAGTATCATCGTTGTATTTTTCTAGTAAAATCATAGTAACCACAAAATTTAACATGATTACTATTAACTACTATTAACAATATGATACTGTAGTAACACCATTAGTACATCAGAACTATGTAGTTTCCACCAAAACATATGGTTACTACAATATTACTATAGTAAAACCATGGTTAATTGTATCCAGATCAAAACCTCTCAGTTCTCCAACCTTAACTTTGACCAAATCACTGAGAGGAATCTCTTTAATTTATTACTATAAGTTGTATTATAGGAAGTATTAAGAGTAGAGACATGGGAAATAGTATGTCAAGGGGTGGGATTCACACACAGATCTCTAGCATGACAACACATACACACACACACACACACACCATCATTACACCTAGAGCTACTACAGCAGCACATGGGGGTGTAGTTTGTCATAAAATATGTTTCCACCAGACTATTGGAGTGCAAATAGTTACTTAGTTATCCAATCTCTTAATCCACTAAATGTCTAACCTATTAACCAGTTTAATGTCTCTGCCCCTTCATGAAAAATGCTAATATATTCCCGCCTTCATTTGATCAGCAATTGACCCCAAATAAGTGTGTCGTGGCTGTCAGAGTTTGCGCTGAGCAGTGGTGGGCGGAGTTAGTGTAAACAGCCTGTGCCAACAAGATGGACTATTTGCACTTAGTGTAAATAGACACTCTGGAAAAAAATACGGGACAAGCACTTCACTTTAACCTCTTAAATGGTGTCTTTAAAATGCTAAAATGATACTGAAACACATGGTGGTGTACTGGATGAGTAATTTTGCACACTGAAAAATAAATTGTGATGAAGTTAATATAGCAGAATATATTAAGTACTACTACTTCTTCACTGAATAAGTTGAAGTAAATTCTACACTTGTACTTTTAGAAGCTGGTGTTCCCAGCATGCATTAGGCTTGAATAATAATGAGCTTGCATGGTTTCACTGTTTGCATGGATATTTATACCATTTGTAGAGTTGATTTTGCTTTTACGTTTTGAAACTTCTTGTTTTGTGAAGTCTGTTTCATCTTCTACTCAAAATCATTTGTTCATGATACATTTTTTTTTTAAATCTCTTTGTTACCGTCATAGTGTCTTGCACACCTAGTGTTAAGTCCTATATCTTATTTCTATACCCTGTAATGCAAGGTGATGTCAAATGTACTACCTAGCGTTGTCTTAAAAGTTTACTGAATGTGCATCAGATTTGTGAGTAAAAGTTTCTGTATTTATTGAAATATGCAAGTTAAATTTACTCACTTTAATACATTTTATGTCATGAAGTTAAATAGATTTTCCTTAATGTTATACCATTAAAATGTACTTAGAATAACTGTGCAAAAACCTGAAGAAATTAAGTAAATCTTACCAGTAATTTTTTATCAGAGAAACTGGGATTTTGGGGAACTGGGTTGAGGTTTCAGTCACAGGCGTGGTAATCAAACCATAATGCTAATTTCACTTCCTCTTGCTTTACTAGTGTTCAAATGTTCTCATGTATAATGGAACACTGCAGTTTAGGTCAACATTGCCCTATGTACATTGCTTTTCATCGAAATCAGCCTAATGTTGCCTTAAAACATGCAGTAACAAAGTTAGTTACTGGTTGAAAAAGAGATTCCATGTCAATGCTTCAAGATTACCAAGAATGTTTGTAGATCAGTTGTCCAGTTCGTTTCATTTTTAGGCACTATACTTGTTGCATTTGTTTGATCAAGCTGCCTATAGTTTGGAAGGGTTTGTTTCATATTTCACAGGCCTTGTAGTCTCTTTGCCTTCTTTGGGTACAACCGATCATTAAATGTGCACACATACACCTTTTCCAAGGGTGAGGCAACATAATTACATAGAGAAGGTGATGGTTAAACCTATTTCGATTATCAAGGCTTCACTGCTCTTGTCACACTGACTGCCTGTCTTCTTACAAAAATACAAATACATGAAAACATAAATGTGTGTGGTTTATGCCCTCTAAAATGTTTTAATCAAACATATTTGAGTTTTAAATACACAGAAGTAGTGTTACATTACTGCAATGAGAAATTAAGAAATGGGTTTGTAATGGTTCTTAACCACATCTTAGTGGATTGATAAAGAATTGATGCTCATAAACCATTTTAAAGGGATAGTTTACCCAATAATGAAAGTAATGTCATCATTTACTCACCCTCATGTTGTTCCAAACTCGTATGACATTCCATTAAACACACAAGGAGATATTCAGCAGTATGTTAATCTCAGTCACCATTCACTTTCATGACATCTTTTTTTTTCTCCATAAAATGAAAGTGAATGGAGGCTGTGTTTGGAACACCATGAGGTTGAAATAATAACTTTTATTGGTCATCTAGTTTTGTTACCGTTTCTACCCAGGTTTATTGGACAAAGAACCTCTAAAGGAAGTGGACGAGGATATGGTGTCAGAGGTGGATCTCAACAACACTATCACAGAAGAGGAGCGAGAGGAAATGCAGAATGAGCTGGCTAAGGTATTAATGTAATATGGTGATAGTCTTTAATCTATAGACCAGGACAATGGGTTGCAGGAACAGCAAGGACTGGCTGATCTTTAGAAACAATGGATGCCATTCACTAATAACTGCATACTAGCTTAGTTTCACTTAGATTTCACAAGTTAAATTTATGACAATAGATAAATTCTACATCCATTCAACATCCTAATGTTGATGAATCTGAATTATTCTAAATGAGTCAGTGCAAGCCTGTAGTTAGTAATTAGCATAATACGTGCATAGTAATACTTTTTGTGTTGGGTCAAAAATGTGTCATAAACTGTGCAAACTTATTAATGAATCATGTTTTTTATGTAAACATTTGTACACAGGTTTTATGCACAAATACGTACAGACACATAGTATTAAATGAGATCCAGTGCACTGCAGTTAGTGAGCTCAAAGGCCACAAGGCTCAAGCAAGAACAGTCTTGCATGCTATGTAAATCCTTGCAGACATTTATTTGCATGTTATGACTCATCACTGTGCAAAGTGAAAATGCATATATATATATATATATAATTTATTTATTTATTTTTTTTTTTTTACTGGATCTGACCCTTAAAAATGACATTTGTTTAACCTTATGTCATCAAGTTGATTCAGTCGCATTGAATTATATTTTTTACTCTAATTAATGTTCAATGTTCAATGTTCAATTTATTTATAAAGCACATATTAATACAACAAAAGTTGACCACAGTGCTGTACACAAGATAAAATAGTAATCATAAAATCACAATTAAATTCTAAACATTGCTACGGACACCTCACAATCTAAGCGGCGTCAATAATAACCTATTACACCACACAGCACTTATGAATGATCAAATGCTAGAGTGAAAAAGTACGTTTTTAAGTGTCGTTTAAACTCCGTAAGAGAGGAACATTCTCTAATATAATGGGGTAGACTATTCCACAGCCTGGGGGCAGCCGCTGCAAAGGAGCGGTCTCCTCTCATTTTCCTGTGCGTGTGCGGGACTACCAAGAGATTTAATGATTCGGAACGCAATACTCTTTTTGGTTTATTCACATGGATTAGATCAGCTATATATGTCGGAGCAGTGCCATGTAGTGCTTTAAAAACAAAAGTATTTTAAAATTAATCCTGTAGAAAACCGGCAACCAGTGTAATTCTCTTAATACAGGAGTAATATGCTCATTTTTCCGAGTGCCTGTCAGGAGTCTAGTGGCCGCATTTTGGATTAGTTGTAGTCTGTTTAAACTTTTTTGTTGAACACCAAAGTACAATGCATTACCATAGTCCAATCTTGAGAAGATAAACGCATGAATGATCTTTTCCAGGTCCTTCCGTGTTACAAAGGGCTTTATTTTCGCTACTAATCTTAACTGGAAGAAACTCATTTTAACTACTTGATTTATTTGTTTATCGAATTTCAATGCACTATCACAAATTATACCCAAGTTTTTTACTTGATGCATCATATAAGGGGATAGTGTACCCAGTTCTATTTTAGATGTATCTGCAGACTCAGAGGGGCCAAATAAAATCAGTTCCGTTTTTGATTCATTTAGACACAAAACATTTGCAGACGTCCACCTTTTAATCTCCCCAAGACACTCTACCAACCTATCAACAGCAGCAGGGACAGTTGGTTTTAAGGGTAGATACAACTGGGTGTCATCTGCATAGCAGTGAAAAGAAACCTCATATTTGCTCATAATCTGACCTAACGGAAGCATATAAAGTGAGAAAAAGACTGGTGCTAAAATAGATCCTTGTGGAATACCACATGATAAAGATGCTGAACTCGACGTACATTCTCCCATTTGTACTGCAAAACTTCTGTTTTGGAAATAAGACTTAATCCAATTTAAGACATTACCTCGAATACCTACATAATTTTCTAAACGTGAAATTAAAATATTATGATCAATTGTGTCGAACGCTGCTGTAAGATCTAATAGCAGAAGTAAAGTTAAGTCACCAATGTCTGTGGCCATAAAAACGTCATTAAATACTTTTAATAATGCAGATTCTGTACTGTGTTGTTTTTTGAACCCCGACTGGAAAACTTCACCAATAGTATTGTCAGTAAGGAAGGACTCAAGTTGAATAAAGACAGTTTTCTCCAGAATCTTTGAAAAATAAGGAAGCTTTGAAATTGGTCTATAATTGCACAGCACACTCTTATCTAAATTTGATTTTTTCAGCAATGGATGCACTATAGCATGTTTACAATAATTTGGAACAATTCCAGACAGTAAACTCTTATTAATTATTGATAATACAAATGGACCGATCAACTCAAAAACTTTCTTCAATAGCACTGTAGGAACAATATCTTGTGGAGAGACTGTCGGTTTTAGCTTACACACAATGTCTAAAAGTGTAGATAGAGAGAGAGGCTCAAAATCGGACAACACAGCATGGGTTACAGGTATATCCATAGGCTCATTTGAGCACTGTTGTATATTCCTTCGAATGTCCGATATACGTCCGACAAAAAATTCCAAAAGATTTTCACATAGATCCATAGGTATAACTCCAGGCACCTCTAATCTGGGGTTTAAAAATAAATCAATTGTTGAAAAAAGAACTCTTGGATTTTGCTGATTCTTCTTAATAATGTCTGAAAAAAATCTGAACCTGACAGTTTTTATAGCCTGTTGGAATTTACCTAGGGCATCTCTTAACATTTCATACGAGATTTGTAATTTATCTTTCTTCAATTTACATTCAAATCTTCTGCACTCTCTTCGCAATGATTTAACATGTTCATTGTACCAAGGAGGAGGCTTATTTTTCCTGCTCACCTGTCTCAAAGGTGCAATACAGACTAGTGTTTCTGTGAATATAAAATTAAAACTATTAATAGATTCTTCTACACCAAGATGTGGAGATAAAAAGTCCACTTTCATACACTGCAACTTCTCCATAAAAGATACATTAAAATCTACATGTGAATTAGGTACTAGAGGACGATACAATCTTTTTGCTGGACACAGTTTTCTCGGCTGACAGGGAAGAGAAACAGTACATAAAATCGGATTATGGTCAGACAACACAAAATCCTCAATGATGATGTCCTTGATAACTAAGCCAAGTGATAGAATCAAGTCCAACGTGTGGCCACGATTGTGTGTGGGGCCATTCACCATTTGTTGAAATCCAAATGAGTCAATAAGATTTAAAAAGTCTTTTGCTAATGGGTTTGTTGGACAACATACATGGATATTCAAATCCCCCATTAATAAGATATTATCATATTTCAGAACAATGTCAGCTAGGAAGGCAGACAGTTCTGAAATACAGTCCTTATTAGCTCTCGGTGGTCGGTAAATAACAACACAAAGGACAGGTGTTGTTGTTTGCAATTCAAAAGCTTGAAGTTCAAAGCTTGAAAACTGCTCAAACTTAAGCAAAGTGCAAATAAAATTGTTCTTAAAGATAGAAGCCAATCCTCTTCCCCTTCCTATTTGTCGAGGAGAATTAAAAACTGAATAGTTATTTGGTACAGCTTCTCCCAAGACGTATTGTCAGTATTCATCCAAGTTTCTGTAATAAAAACAAAATCCAGATCCCGAGCGCTAACAAACTCGACAATTCCATTCCAGTGGAAATACCGCGCACGCCGAAAATTATTTGCCACAGGCCCCTCCGGCACAATAGGTCGAATCCATCGAGACACCGCGTTCTCCGCATGCCAACACAGCACCCGACCGCCGCTCCAGCCCCACAACTGCACGTCCGCAAGCCGCGGCACTCCCGGAAGGGAAACCAGGTATGCCTTTAGTTTGACCAGCCTTCCACCTCGCTTTCCACGGCGACGCCGTCTTTTCGGCAAAGGGGGCCAGGGATCATGTTGCAGCCACGTAGGAGTCCTTAGCGGCGGTTTCATAGTATAAGACTTAAGTTCCGCCTGCGGTTCGTTGACATGTTTCTCAAATATATTTTGGATATTTAAAAGTGTAGAGCGATCATACACCAGTGTAGTGCTAGAGTCATGTATAAACAGAGTCATAAGTAAAAACAAAACAGTGATAAGATTAAACCAGTTCATTTTATATGTCACCACATGAAGCTAATTTTTAGGTTATTTGACCATTTTTGTACAGTTAGAATGGATATGCGCTGTAGTCCGATCTATTCGCATTTTACTGCAATTGACTGCTTTGTTGCTGCAGAAATGGTTTGCATTATCTCATCCAGTACGTCCACTCATGATTGAAAAGCATGTGACCAGAGCTTGTTCTATTTGCCATTTATCCTTGGGCTACTTTATCCTAACAAAACTTTACGGTCTATTGGGCCATGTAAGGCCAACATTAACTGTGACACAGTTTGCGTTAGTATGAAAGGGAAAAACAGTGGACAATTCATACTAGAACTGCATTATTGTTGTTCAATAGTAATTCATTGTGAGTTTTATGATAAAAGGTAGCTGTAAACAAATCTGAAGAATATTACATGATGTTCTCAGCTTCCAACCTTATTTACTCCTATTTCTTATGTCAGTTAGAGGAGGAAATCATTACTTTAAAGCAAGTCCTGGCCTCCAAAGAGAAGCGCCACTTGGAGTTGAAACAGAACCTGGGGATCACACCATTGAGTGAACTACGACAGAACTTCAGCAGGAGCTGGTACGATATGCAGACTACCACAGCGTAAGTAGTCACCTGTGACTGATGTCATATTTCATTCAGTATTTTTGTATCTTTCAACAGTGACACTAAAGGTTTGACAGACATCAGGCCTGTTTTCAAAGTCTTATATGGCTCATGTCCATGCTTTAATGTAAGTCTATGGGATATTTCCATCCCTTTTATTGACCATAGGGTGAAAATCTGAAGGTTTGATTGCTTAGAAAAGGACAGGCACACAAATTTCATGGTTTTATGATTTTTGTTTACATTCTCCATTCTAGAAAATGGATTTACATCCATTTGAAATCTTAGAACAACTCCACTGATCTGGAGGTGCTTTCTTTCTGTCAATGTACTTTTAGGTTACGCCCATCACAGTGTAATCTGCTGCTTCAGTTCATATTCACCCAGGCAAACAATGACGTTCTGAGACACACAACTCATTTGCATGAGAATGACATCGTTGTGGCCATGCATTAATTGTGACATCTCTGCACTGATCCAAGCTGTACATCTCTTTTTGTCTCATATAACAGCACACGCTTGCTTTTTAGGCCACATGATCAACTATTATGTATTTTTGTATAAGCAATCTATTGTGTTTGACCCTATGACTCCTCAGGTCAGGCTGTCTTACTCTTTTTTTTTTTTCTTTTTTTTTTTTTTTTTTTTTTTTTTTTCATTTTAATATGCAGAATGTAAATATAGTCATGGGTGAAGGGTGTTTTTTTATGCAAAGCCTAAAATACCACAATCAAGTGTCCCTTACTTATACCATCAGAAGATCTACCAAACATTAAAGTTATTAGAATCACAACAATACGAGGGTATGCTTATATGATGATGACCTTAGTCTCTCTGTCCTTTCCTTGTGTTTATATTTCCATGTTCCTCTGGTTATTTAATTACTATTCAGTGATATGGTAACTAGCATCCCAAATGAATAGCCCTTCTCATGTCGCATTTGCCATGACGAGGAGCTTGCTGGCTAAGAGGGCCAAACCGATTAGGTGGCATTACTAACTGATACAGATGATTCCCGTATCAGCCTCAGTTTCTCCACAAAAACATGCACATACTCTTTATCAATTGACCAGATTTAGACCACCTGGACTGATCTTTGACCAATTGTAGACTTGGATGGTCCCGTCCCATTTTATTGTGCATTTAGTGAACTTGGACATCTTGAATGCAAGTTTCTGAATTTCACTGTTAACCGTGATTTGGATGATATTACATTTGCAAGATTTGCTGGGACAGAGTATGAGATCTCGGGTTAAACAGCTGATTTTGAAGCTGATTGGTTTAGATTTATGTTAATTCAGCATGTGTCTTTAAAGGTATGAAGGGGCTCCTTTTCCATCTAACCTAGATGGAAAAGGAGTCGAAAATCAGAGCTTTCTTGCCATCCTTTTTGTAATGTATTTTCAGATAGTATCAGTCAGAGAATTAAACAAATTATTTAAGCATTTTTTAATTATTATTATTATTATTATTATTTTTACACAAATTATTCAACTCTCTGATCACCATTCACTTTCATTGTTTGGAAAGAGCAGACAGGATATTTTACCTGTGCTGGGAAGTAACTAAAGAAGTGCATGACAGCATGACCGTAGCTCTGCTATTTTCACAATAGTGTAGCTTTCTATGTAACACGCTACAGTTTCCAATGAGTATCACTGTATCATCACAAAATGCTATGTTGTAACATTGTATTGTGCATGCAATTCTAAACCTTCCTCTCTCTATCTTGTATGTAGTGCTGGGAAATCCAAGTTATTTAAGTTAATCCTTCTTTCAGTTTATAAATTGACTAGTTAAAATGAATGGCTCACTTTTGTTTGGCATTGGAAATTCCAATTCATTTTAGTGAGACTGTTTGGACGGCTCACGTAAATAAACTAGTTCACATAAATGATTCACTAATTCACTTCAGCTTACGCAGCCTTAAAGGGACTTTGCCAGAACAATTTTCTTTTTTGAACCAAATCAGTCATTTTGTGTTTCACTGAGAGTAAAAACTCAATTAATGGGTGAATGGGTTATGTCACAGTTTTGTAGACAAACACAATACTTGTGCGAAAAAAGTTGCACTCAAAATTCATATGGTTAAAAAAACTAATGGGGCATTTGACCCCCCAGTTTGAAAGGTCATGATACTTCTGGTATTTGTAGGCTTGTCAAAATGATTACATAATTGCCTTTTCATGATTATTTGCTCAAATGGCATGTATTTGTGTTAGAATTAATCTTCTCCCAAAATTTGTATAATCATCCCAAGGTGTAAGTCAAGTCTTCTTTTGTTTGCTATAACTGATCTCTGGTTTGAATCAATAGCATTATGACCCTAGTGTTCCCTTTTGAATGTTTTCTCATTGTATTTTCTGAAATAAAGCTTACATATTTTCCTATTTTCTATGAAATCACAGAAAAAGTGAAGTGAAGTACTTCCTGCTACATACAAAAAAGGCACTGTATTGTTTCAGAAAATGTGCCTTGTTTGGTTCACAAAACGTCCATGTTCGCTATCGCCTGTTTGTGAACTGTCACGTCTAGTATTTAAATGTGGTGTTCATTGCATTCTTTTTGCCCCTACAGATTTAGACAAATCATCAATATGGCTGTTTAAATGCATGGGACTTGTGATGAGACTATATCGTCATCTTTTATTTTTTTTGCTGTTCTGACAGATACAAAAAGACCTCTGAGACTCTGAACACGGCAGGGCAGAAAACATCTGCAGCCTTCAGCAACCTGGGCACTGTCATTAGCAGGAGGTTTGGAGACATGAGGTATGATGTCACTCCCCCCTGCTGTCCAATGTTTTTCACCTCTACACTTTTAGAAACACCATAATACACACTCAGTGAATGCTGGATTTGAAGTGGTCCTGAGTGTTGGAAAGCTTTACATCGGATAGGCTGTTTGAGAGGGCATGTTTGTATTACGCAAGCGTCAGTTTAAGCAGCTTTCAGTGAGCCAGATTGGGAGCAAGTCCAGCTGGCATTGAAATAAGTACATGTGGTAGCATGAAGAATTCACCTGCTCATCTTGACTGGCCCCTTGATGTTTGAGACGATAGATGCTTTCAGATTAGAAGGGCAAAAAATCCATTTGTTTGTCATTCAGTGGGCATTTTCCTGACCAAATGGGTAATGCTTTACAGATGTCAAGCATGTACACAGCAAAAATATTTTTTAATCAGTAATTTTGTCTTGTTTTCCATTCAAATGATCTAAGCATTATCATTATTATTTATCTAATTCATTGCATGATGTTCTGTTTTTCATCTTCTGCTTTTGCTTTAGCAAAGTACTGTTGTTTTTACTGTTATATTGGACAATTATTTTGATCCTTATTTTGCTTCAGCATGTTTGGCCTTCAGATACTGTATCCCAGGAGGTATGTGTGTGTGGTTGCCAGTGTATGAGACTGTCTCTCTGCATGTGTGTGTACTGGGTTTCTCTTCTTAACATTTGCAGTGGACATCCAATAAGCAAGTGTAGTGTTGCATGCTCATTTGATCTTTCGTAAAGCATCAGAAAACATGATTATAGTTCAATCAAATGATGAAGATGATCACAATGGTAAGATATGGTACAAATTTGACTAGCAATTCTTTCTGCTTCCAAGGAGTCTGGTGTCAATGGATACTGCAAAAAGCATGGCAAAATGGCCAATAATAAATGTATCTGTACTGTTTAGGTTTCATATAATTCTGACGTTATTACTCTGGTTTTAAAAGTACTGGGAAAATAGTCTTTCTTAAAGGGATAGTAAACTCATAAATCTCATAAATGACTCCCCCTCACACCATCTCAAACTCGTATGACTTTCTTTCTTCTGTGGAACACAAACTAATATTTTCTGAATTCTGAAGTCAATTGGGTCCAAAACTTTCAATCAAAAAGGGCATAAAGGCGGCATAAAAGTAATCCATATAGCCTTGTTTATAGCGAAAAAGGACTTTTAAAATAAATTCTCACTCAAATCGATCATATCTCTTCAGAAGACATGGATAAAACCACTCGAATCGTATGAAATTATTTTATGCTGCCTTTATATCATTTTTGAAGCTTGAAAGCTTTGGACCCCATTGAGATACATTGTATGGACAAAAACAGTTCATATATCCATCAAAATATCTTAATTTGAGTTCTGCAGAAGAAAGAAAGTCATACGAGTTTGAAATGGCATTAGGGTGAGTAAATGAGAAATGATCTTTTTGTGTGAACTATCCCTTTAACTTGAGAACTGCATGCATTTTCTTTGCCCTCAAAATATGTTTTCTGTCTCGTATAACCAACATATTATGTCATATAGCCTATATTCTGTCAGCAAGAAATATTCACCATGCTCTTTCCTTATCTCCTTATGCACACCCAAGGTCACATTCTGTTGGGTAAAATATTATATACATTTATACAGGAAAAAGTTTAGACATAGTTGCTTTGTTTTTAGCATCTGCATGATATTGCATCTGCATGAGAACAGCAACTGTGCTGTAACTAAATCTGACTTAAAGACGGGACTCAGAACATAGTGTTTCCAAAAACAAAATCCATCAATATGGGCATGAAGGGGAACTTCTTTATCTGAGTAGGCAGCTAGTATGAATATTTCAGTAAAACTTCAGTCTACGTCAGTCTACAGTAATTAGACTATTTTACTATAACATTTATTGAGTTCATCTGTATTACCCAAAGGCTGTAGATGTCAAATCCAGAGCATGGAGTAATAAAAACTTTTGATGGGATTAAAAAGACTCGCACGTTATTTTAGTAAGTAACACAAGAATAAGTTTACAGGTAAAACTTAAAATATAATGCTGTTCTACTAAATGTGTACCTACTTTTCATTCAAATTAGATTTGAAATGGTTATATGTATAAAACTGCAGTAAAATCAGGTTTTATTTGTGTTATTAGCAGTGTTGCACATTAGCCAATTACAAGTATTTAAAAGCCTACGTCACAATTACAGCATTTACCTGACTCTAACATTAATAAAACATAATTACACTAATTTTTACTAGATTGCAGTTTCAGCATGTGTTGCTCTTCATTAACTGTTTATGTTGTGGCCAATAAGGCTTGTAATGCTTTGTTTTGATCTAAAACAGTAGAACCTACTTCCCCCACATTGGAAAAACTTCTGTTTTCAGGAAATTGCTTTAGTGCTTACCAATCTGGTTGTACTACATTGCAAACAAGTGCCAATGGGCAAACGCCATCAAATCTTTCTCTACAGTTGCCCTATTTGTGTGCGGTTTTGTGCAGCTAGTGTATGTGCAGGAGTGGATGTGCATGCTTATTTTATCAGTAGGATAGACAGAATCATTTCGCAACCTGGTAATAATTAGTACTATTCATTTACATGTTTTCGTTTGCAATTTGTTTGTTTGTCCATGATAATGATTCAGCCTCTCTGTTGCTTGGCCATGCTTTCATCGGACAGCTATTCTATGCACCATTCAATGAGTATGCCTGCAATGAGGTAAATGTGTATGTGAGAGTATTAAATTGCTTGCTTTGCATTTATGTTTTTATTGAATTAAATGATTTTGCACAGAACTTGTCCTAAATTGTCCATAGTGGATTTTTAAGATACAAACAACACAAATAAAATGAAAGTGACATTCTCACATTCCTAATAGTACGCAGTAGTTTGAGTCTTTGTTTTCATATTTCTAAATAGCCATGGTTGTGTTGCGTAAGAAAACTATAAATAATGTTAGACCTGGCATGCGCCATCTTACATGCATCTTCATTACATTATAACAAAGCCCAGCAAAGACATTAGGACCTTTATTGAATGGAGCAAATCTGTAATTGCCTAATTAGTTACAGTGTGCCATATAATACATATACTTTCTTTATTTTATCAGGAACTCACCTAGTTTTAAGTCCTTTGAGGAGAAAGTTGAAAACACAGTTTCTAACATCAAGGTAAGCCTGATTTGTAATGACCTTATTGGCAAAGTTTTCAGCCAAACAGTAGCTTAGTTCCCCCTCTTATACACTTTTTGTAAATCATTGATCATTTGGGAATTATTGGGAGCTTTCTAACTTCAGTGTGCTTAATGTCAACACTAGCCAGTGGCATGAATGTTTTCAACACTGCACTGTTTGTGTTCTGAGCAGTCAAAGGTTGGAAGTACGGGAGGTGCGGGCAGTTTTGAGGAGGTCTTGTCATCAGCTGCCAACGCCAGTGCCCTGGACACCCCTACAAACAACATAACTGAGAACAGCGAGCGCACATGCTAAGAGTATTGACACAGTATACCAGATTACACATGGAACACTGATGCCCCCTAGAGGTCTGGAGACCACAGTGCGAGGTGAAAGTGCTAAAATGGCACTGGGGTCCAAAATAGGGTAATGCATGCCTTTCAGATGTTACATTTGAGTGCTGAAATATTTATCCAAAATATTTCCTAACTTTTGAATGGAAAGAAAACAATCAAGTGGAGCACATTTATCTATAACTCTTGGTCAAAACATGTATATTTTTTTCAAGAAAGCTGCATTTAACAAAGCAAATATTAATGTCCTGCTATACTTTTGTCATTAATTTATACTAACTCAACATTGTGTGACTGTAATGAAGCTTAAGACATTTCCAGGACAAAAAATAATGACTGTTTATCCAAAAGATCCTAAGAGAGGCACTTGAGAATGTTTAACAAAAACTGATGTCAGACCTACTATTTAAATATTTTTTTATTTCATTTATTTGTTAATTGTCTTATTCTTACTGTTTACCCCACAACTAGAGCATACATATGCTGATTATTTAGGTTTTATGTTTCTGAGTGATGGCTTTAAATTTATATTGTTATGATGTATTGGCAATAATAATTGTCATTGGCCAAAAATGTATAGCATTACTTTTATTCTGTTTTGTCTTTTCTTTATAAATATTATAAACCTTTGCATCCGCTTAATGGATTTAGCTTTGACATTGAGGTCAGTTGTTGTTTTAAATAACATGTTTTTATAACTTATAAGATCTAACTACAAGTACTCAGTGTTGAACTTGACCTGTTGTTGGCATAACTTTTGCCATTAAACGATTTTTGCAAAGTCACCAAGTCCTGGACCATTAGTTCTGAAATGAAGGTGAACTGGCCCATAATCAGAAACCATAACATTAGTTTTACTGTGCCTTTGTCCTTATTGGGAGTAGTCTTTAAAAATGTTCATAAAATAGATGTCGCTAAAAGCTTATGGGTTTCTTTAAGAGATTTGAACATTTTTGTAGTTCCTGCTTAGAATAGTTAACCCCAAAATAAAAATGATCTCATCGTTCAATCACCCTCATGCCATCCCAGATGTGTAAGGTTTTTAGAAGAATATTTCAACTCTGTAGGTCCTTTTATTGCAAGTGAATGGTGGCCAGAACTTTGAAGGTCCAAAAAGCACATAAAGGCAGCATAAAGGTAATCCATATGATTCCATTTGTTAAATCCATGTCTTCAGAAGCAATATTATAACTATTATGGATTATATTGATTCTGTCTTTGTGTGATTTTTGGAGTTTCAAAGCTCTGGCCACCATTCACATGAAATGAATGGACCTACAGAGCTGAGATATTCTTTAAAAAAAAAAAAAGAAGTTATTTGTGTTCAGCAGAAGAAATAAAGTAATGCACATCTGGGATGGCATGAAAGTTTGTAAATGATGAGAGAATTTTCAATCTAATCCCTGGGAACTGCTTGGTGATGATCAGGTAGTTTATTAAATTTCTGTTTGAGTACTTCAACTGAAAATCTGTGTGCCCCTATTCTTTCATAGCCTGCTACTCCACAAAGTCTATTAAAAGCAACAAATTATTGGCAAACAGATACAGTTAATGACTTCAATATGAGTGCATGCAATTGTGCTCATCTCCAAAATGCAGAGAGAGCATTTAGTGGGCATAGTTAAGTATGTACTTCTTGAAGGCAGTGCAATGATGATCAACATACTGTGAGCAAAAGACAACACACTGTTTTATATTCCAATTTAGTTTTAATAAAAAGATGGCATTTTATCAATAAAATGACAACCGTGAGGACTCGATATATGGTCAAAAACAAATCATGTCAAGTAGAACACTCAAACAAACAAGACCGCACATCCACCAACCATGCTTCTATACACTGAAATTAGATAATTATTAAAGATATTAAAAAAACAAAGCATATCTTGAAAAATTAAACACTCTTGTGTGCAGATGTGTAGAGGTAGCTTCATTACTTAACAGGAAATGAGGTCACGAGGGAGTTGTTGAGGTTTTTTCTGCATCATTTTTTCCTTTGGTAGCTAAGTGGCGAGCCCTCTCCTCATTCAAACTCTTGACCAGACCCAAAACTTCCGGGTGATGGAACCTGCCTGTGATCAAAGGGAAAAATACACTGGTGTTTTATGGCAGTCAAAAGTGGATGTTGTGAAAGTGTTTTTTTTTTTTTACTGGTTTCAGCTAGCAAAGCTCTACTCTTATCTATCTAGATGTATGTACTAAACTTAAATTGGTTTAATATATTACATAAATACTTGTGTTTTTAAAAGTATAGTTCTCCCAAAAATTAAAATGTTGTCATTTACTTACCCTCATGGCATCCCAGATGTGTATGACTCCAGTGGTTAAATACATACCTTTAGAAGTGATATAATGGATGTGGGTGAGAAACAGATCAATATTTAAGTCCTTTTACTCTAAATTTGACTCCCTGAAAAGTTGGTGACAATATCCACGAAAAATGTGAATCGTCAAAAACAAAAGAAAAAGTGAAAATGGAGATTTATACTAAAAATGACTGAATTTTTATCTGTTTCTCACTCACACATATCATATCGCTTCTGAAGATATGGATTTAACCACAGGAGTGTTATGGATTACTTTTATGCTGATTTATGTGATTTTTTTTTGGAGCTTAAAAAATTTGGCACCCATTCAATTGCATTTAATTCTCAGCTGAGAATTTATTTAAAAAATCGTAATTTGTAATCTGCTGAAGAAAGAAAGTCATACACATGTGGGAATGCATGAGGGTGAGTAAATGACTAGATAATTTTCATTATTGAGTGAACTATCCTGTGTAAAAGTCCCATAAATCTGGATTTGAATATTTGATTTGGCAATAACGTGTCTTCTGACAACACAATTTGTAACACAGTTAGATAGTGAGCTTGTATAAATCCATGTATTGGTGATCAAACCTTCAGTGGAGGTGAAGAACTCCTGCAGTCTTCCAGGCATTCCCTCTAACTCCTCATACTCGTGAGCTTGTATTATCATTTCCAGCTGGTCTAATTCCTTCACTAGTTTGGCCTCAGGACTGGACTGTGTCTCATACTCCTGCGAGTGATGCAAACCAGTTTACTGTGCTCAGTTTTCATGCCAAAAACCACAAATATTAAATAAACTTGGTACAGTTGTTTTGTTTTGGATCATTAACTCACCTCCCATAAATTATAAATCTCTTTACACAAGCCATCTTCTAACAGTCCAGTGATGTGCACCATTGCTTCCTGAGAGAAGAATGCTTAATGTTAATGTTTTAAAACAAACACAGAATTATTTAAAATGTAAAATGAAACCGTTACAACCACCACACCTTTTCTCTTCTGTGTTTCTCTGCTTTACTAACGTTGTCTGCTGGGGCGATGTCTCCCACAATACACTCAGCCAAATCATGAACTAAAGCCAGCTTCATACATCTGGGACAAAAACAGCTAGTCAGTTCTGTGACTATATCAAAATTAAATTCACTGTAGGACTGCATCTCAATGAACTTGCATTTTGTTTGCAAAATGCAACGACCTCGTAATATATGCAAAAAAAAAAAAAATAC
The DNA here is from genome assembly GCA_032164185.1 of Moxostoma hubbsi. Taxonomy (NCBI): domain Eukaryota; kingdom Metazoa; phylum Chordata; class Actinopteri; order Cypriniformes; family Catostomidae; genus Moxostoma; species Moxostoma hubbsi. The sequence continues at coordinate 33,699,686 of JAVLUX010000031.1, read as the reverse complement.
AAAATAATAAGCCACTTGTACCTTTCTTTGTTGACACTGTGGTCCTGTATGGTTAAGGCCATCATTGACATTCTGTACATATGATCAGACACACTCTCAGGCTTTTTTACATTTCTGTACACCCATCCTGTTCGCGGTACGCGCTGTAACGAATGCAAAAGTTATTATTAGGTAAAGGCAAACATTAATAATTATTATAACAATAATAATAATAAGGGTTTCATTCACTTTTAGCTGCCCGACAAGTTTCATGAATTGTAACATGTTGTCCATTCCGCTAATCCAGCCAAAAAGACGCCGACGTCGGCGACCCGGTAGTAAAAACATGTATTGCCTGCTGTAATGACAGGAAGAATCCTCCAGATGGCGACAGAATACCAGGAAGGTCAAGCAACTGTCTGCGAGTACTTCCAAAATTGTTCTAAACACGAATGATAAAGTAGGAGAACATCCCTAAACGTATAAACAGAAAAACATATGCTTATTTTTTAAACATGAATATACTTTATTTTATTTTTTTTGTTTATATGCAAAATACAGTAGTCGATGCAAAAAGTGGTTCTTTATGAAGGTGTTCAAAATGCTTCTCAATGGTGTGCCGTAGTTTAGTTGTGAGGTTTTCGAGTAGTACGTATGTTATATGTAATACGTTATAATAATGGCCACTCTTTTGAGTCGGTTCTTTTAGACAAACGAGTTCGTAAACTATCTGAGTCGGTTCGCGGTTCACTCTGAATCATTCGGACAACTCACTCTCATACTGATTTGTATGGAGTTGTTTCTTTTCACCCACACCGTCAAACAGTGAAGTAATACTTTAGAGAATTCTAAGAAAAATGAGCAATGGATGTATGAACTGGAAACAAGGAAGCCACACCGTCCTGCACCCTACTGACCTTTGGCCAGTGACAAAGAAGGTCTGTATGACTTCAATGCAGGTAAATACATTTTTCAACCAAAAGTATATCAAAACATGAAATCACTAAGTACCAAAAGTACCATGCCATTACCATGGCTTGACATTAAATGTACTGTAGTACTATGATATTCCTTAAAGTGCTTTGGGGTACAATTTAAATGGTATACCATGGTATAAATCAAAGCACCATCCATCTGATACTACCACAGCATCACGGGACATGAGAAAGATTTATATTGACGGGATGTTCAAACTGGCCAACAGAATGCTTGTTAATTCAAACTCACACTGTCAAAAATTCAAATGTAAACAAACCCACAAAGGCCTTTGATCTGCTTTAAGTCTAGCTTTAAGCTGCTTGTCTTAAAATATCTGTATAACCATCAAACTTAAAACCATTTAAACAGTTTAAAATGTCAGACAGGCCTTTTCAAGCCAACATGAACATTGGTCTTGACAAACTTTATCTCATGACAGTTAAAATGTTACACATGAGCTCTCCAGATGTTTCATGTGTGAATCATAACCTATTTTATCTTCATAATCAAAATCAACAAAAGCCTTCTTTTTTTCTTTTTTTTTTTAAATGGCACAAAAAAAAGGTAATTTCCTCAGACCTCACATAGTATCATGTCTGTGGGAGACCAGTATCAATGTAGAACCGAAAACATTTCCATACAAGATTTGTTACAAACTTTATGATTAAAACTTGTGTCTTTTTAACCATCTTGTGACTGGTGATTAATGGAATACAATCATTCCTCTTTCAGACTACCATGTTGTCTACAATGTTTCCTTAAAGGAATGGGATTGAGAACAGCACAATTCAGCACGTGCTTCCATCCTAGTGTTCACTTTCCTTGAAAACTAAAAACAAAAGTAATTCAAAGTTAATTTTTTTTTTCTGGTAACACATTATTTAGGCTTTATATTGCAGTGTATGCTTATTTGCTCTAATATTTTACTATTATGGACTATTCTCCATATTCAAATACCATCATTAAAATGACATAAGACACTGATAAAATGGAAATGAAGGTCTTCTGACAGAGTTGCACGTGAGACCGCTGACTCATTATTTATGGGATATGAGTCTCTTCCTCATGCAAAACCTTTTTTTTTTAGCTTTGATACTGTGATGGCCATCTTCCTCTACCTATGTCGCAACGTTTTCTCAGGACACTGTTTCCTGAAGTACACTCTATTTGTAGAGGGTTTAGACAATACATCCTGCTTGTGGGAGTTCTGGTTATCACTTCTTGAACAACCATCAGGAAGGACGTACTGTGGATATTTTACACATTGTGGGATACCGGCTATCAGCCTTAATGGAAAAAGGGAAAATAGGATAAAAAAAAATTTAATAGCTGTGGAAAACAAACATATAAGATGCCTTTTGTAAGAGAGCTTCTGCTCAGAATGTCAATGTAAGTGTAAATAAATGGTTCAGTATTTGAAATGACATATTTTGTCCATTTATACATTTTGTAGGGTTGTTCATCCAAAAATGAAAGTTCTGTCATAATTTACTCACCCTCTCGCCTTTATGCTGCTCCAAACCCATATGCCTTTCTTTCTTGCAGAACACAAAAGGAGGTGTTTTAATGAATATACCGGGTGCATCTTTTCAATACAATGTTAGCTGAACATTAAAAAGGACCCAAAAGTATCATAAAAGTAGTTCTTGCAACTCATGCATCATATTCCAAGTCTTCTGAAGGCATACAAAAGGTCTTGGTGAAACAACATGGAATTTAAGCCATTTTTTCAGAGGAAATATTGATGTCTGTTGCACATTCATGAGCGCTATGAGAGAAGCTTGTTCAGTTGTTTAGTACTAAAAATTCTCTCCTGAAGTTATATTTGACTCAAGATGGGACTTGTTTTCAAATTAGGCCTCATGGAAGTAATTTGAACTGCTTCATACCTTTGAGGCAAGAATCTTTGCTGTTGCTTCCAACATCACCTGACATAGAGATCGTCATTAAGACTTGTGAATACATCTAATTGACCACTGGGCTTGTAGAGGATGCGTCTTTTCACACGTAGATGTGACGGGTGTCAGAAAAAGAACTACATTTACGTAGTTTCCGTTGTCAAAACAATGATAGCTGCACTCCTCTCTTTATTTACAGGAAACATAATCTTCCTTCCTCTCTTCTTTTGGCAGAAGAAAATAGACACACAGCTGACTGCACAAAGAAACTGGGCTGCTGACTGCTCATTTTCCTCTTCCTCTATATTTAACCATTTGGTTGTATTGCATTGAAAACGTCCAGCTGACATTTGATCTTGGTTGCGGAGAAGGTCTAATTTTAGAATCAGAAGCTAAAAATGATCTGGGAACTCTTTTGGGGGATTTCGCAAAACCTCTGGAAGTTGTGTGAACCATCTCAGTATGAGTCGGATGTGGCTAGTGGGATACAATGACAGTTTCTCGTGAGAATGAGATGCTGCCCCATCACTGGTGCAGACGTTTATAGAAGGCACGTGGGGTCTTCAGAGCATCACTCACAGGGACGTGTGTTGGGGGACAACAGCAGGGCTGCTTTTGGCACCCTGCTGGTATTTGACAAGGTGGCCTTGTTTACGATTAGATTCTGACCCACCCTGTTTACAAATGAATAAATACTGCTTCAAAATGAAATGAGAGTGACATCTTAGTTCATACAGTTACAAGACAGTAGACAAATATTTCATATTTGATTTAAAAATCATCCATTGAAAAAACTTTGGTCCACTACTATTTTAGATATTGGGGTGAGGAAAGAAAAAAAAAAATCACAAATTAACTAAAATATTTCTAATCAAATTCTTCAGACCAAATTATCTGAGGCAGGCAATGCAAGTTAATTGTATTGCTCTCTATACACTTGCTCTATGTCAACCCCTATTTTATTTATTTCTATTTTTATTTCTCTATATTTGGAGGCGCATCCAAGTTGATACATCAAATATAACTGAAAACTTATTAAGTCTCCTGAGCTCTGAAAGAGCCAACTTTCTACGGTGGTTATGGCCCTTGGGGAATTTGCACCAGCCATGTGTACAACTAGTTACAACTTGGACTAGTTATTGCGTAAATGGGCTGTAAGTTACAATTTAAGCACTACCAAATATTTGAGCTTTGCATCATTAAACTTAGGTGAAACATAACCTTACGTTTAAACAAAATTATTTCCAGGATTAACTGTTGGAATAATAAAGCAAACTGATTGAATGACATTAATATGGACATGTTTTGCATGACAGACTCCATCCCTTTAGACACATATTATTTTGTTGAGATTTACACTCATTTACATTTACAAGAGAGAATATTATGTTAGAAAACAACTTCTTAGCATTTTTTCAGCATGATTGTTCATATAATAATTGTTAATTTTTCCAGTCTGTTGTATTAGTATTTATTTATTGCCCTTTTATTAATTTTATATACAGTTCATAAATGTTATTATTTACATATTTAAATATACTAAAGCAGTATCACATGTACGCTGTACTGTATGTCCAGCACGCCTATGATTCGGCGGAGTGCCGCAGGTATTCACAGCTGTGCTGATAGATGGACAATACAGCATATACGATTGCATGTGTTATATTGCTTTAATGCAACAGTTCAACAAACAAGTAAATAAATAAGTTGGGGGAAATGTAGGACTGTTCCAAAAAATGCTGTTTTGAACTACTTTCTTACGCCACAGGATTTGTCATTCCTAGTTTAAAAGAGGCGCCCAAGTCTTCATTACTAATTCGATACATTTACATTTAGTCATTTAGCAGACGCTTTTATCCAAGTGACTTACAAATGAGACGCATAGCAAGCAATTTGTCATACAAAGTTTAACAACATCTGCCGTATAAGACTGCCAAGTTCTCACAGTGGCTGGAGTAAAGATGCTAGCACAGAAGAATTAGACAGACGTTTTTTTTCTGTACATTAAGTGCTGTGGCTAGTGTAATTAGTGTGGGTTGGTTAAGTGCTCGTGGAACAGATGTGTTTTCAGCTGGTTCTTGAATGTTGAGAAGGTAACAGCAGATTGTGTGGAGGTTGGAAGTTCATTCCACCACAGAGCAGCAGAGCGATAACCACTCTTTAGATCTAGCAACGACAGCTTGGGATTTTTCTAACAAGTTATTGAAGAAACAAGGACGTGTGTGCGTATGCGTGAGACAGGGAGAAAGAGACCGAGCGTGTGATTATCAGTGGTGAACATTAATGCTGCAGCTGTTAGTTTAACTCTCTTCCTCAGCTGTAATATGATAGTAATACGCTCCGATCATGGAGTGATGCCACCATACATGCTATCTGAATTATTTTATGAGTATTTCACTCGCATTCAAGTGTTTTGTTATCAGAGAAAAAAACAAGGAGGCCAGTTTCATTCTTGTAAATTTCTTGAGGAACTCTAGTTATAATACAGACACCGAAAGCATTCTATTCTCAGCCATGTCACTGGATGACTTAAATAAAAAATTGAAGACCCAATTCTTTGGCTTTAATTTAAGGTTATATCCCAAAATGTCCTCCAGTAAATAAGAGCTTTACATTTACATGTATTTATTTGGCAGACGCTATTATCCAAATTGACACAGCTTCTACAAAGTAAATAAAGCATTCATCGTTCTGTTTCGTAGATTACCATGGCAATGTGCAATGGATCTGTAATCCCCCCCAACTGCCTTTGCTGGGCGTCGAGGGGGGGCTTTTCACCACAGTCATGCTTTGTGTGAGTGGTCAGTGCTGGGGCGATGGTGGCTAACAAACAGAACTGGCAGTGATGGCTTGTGGGTGCTTTGTGTGGCAGGGCAGTCACACAGAGAAGGGCCTTGTCCCGGAGGGCTGTGTGAATGAGGAGAGGTTAGAGCGGGGGCAGGTGTAACACGAGCCCGGCAACGCCACTGTACAAAAGACCACTACCTTGAAGTGAGCAACCTCAGACAGACCATTAACTGAGTTCAGTGGTGGAGAGGGAATGAGGAGCATATTGGGGGCTTGCGGGCCTTTCTTTCTAAGAGGGAAGAGCCTGAAGAAAGGGACATTGTCATTCATGGCTCCTGAGCTTTGATTTAGAGCCTGTGAGCAGCTTGGGATGTGACACACAGTGAGAGGTCTGTGCCTCCGCTCTACTCAGTTCTTGTTAAAGTGGAGGTGAAGCCTTTGGCGGCCATGGAATTGATTATTTGCGCACTTTAAACGCAGTAGCGGCACGTCCTCTTTGACTAAAGACTTGGAAACATGTTGAAATCCTATCAATTTTCCTCTGAAATGTAATTCCGGTGATGACGTCTAAAAGTGTAGAGCTGCATTAATAACACTAAAACATGTTGAGTTGTTATTTAGGTAAACTCTGATGAAGGAAATACTGATCAGAGAAGTATACATGCAAAATAAGATTGAATAGAATAATAGAATAAATGTCTATTATTTGAGCCATGACAAGATATTTAACCCACGATTTAGTAGAATTAGGAAGCCCATTGAGTTGAAATGATCTCAACATTTTCAACATTTTCAGGTCGTGTGTATCTTCATGACATTATTACTGCATTAGAAGCTATCATTTGATGGCTTCTTATGATGGCTTTACATTTACATGGAACAACTATCAACTTTGCAGACAACTTCTGTTGTGTTCGGGTAATTTTTCCCTACAACAATGAATAGGTACACACATACACACACACACACACACACACACACACACACACACACAGACAGACAGACACACACACACACACACAAATACAAGTAAGATTTACTTAATTTTTATTTTGCACATTTTTGCTATAGTATGGTATAAAATATTTATTGAAGTGAGAGAGTGAATTTAACTTAAACATTTCAGTTACTTTTAATTACAAATCTGATGTACATAGTATTTAAATAAGCTTAATAAAATTGTAATGAACATTTAACTAGAACATTCTACATTTTGAATTATTATTATAACTTGAGAAATAATTAACTACTGATATTTGGAAGCTTTCCACTTCATACATGCTATAAAGTCTACTAAACCACATCATCTTGCATTACTGGCAATGTGACCGCAACATGGAGCAGCTATGCATGCAGACCTCAAGACTTGGTGATGGTAACATTTACCAGAATTATTTAAATATATATATATATTCGAAAATAAAGTCAAAAATGAACTTCAGACTTCAAAAAACAAGAAGTTAACAAATGTATCCACAAATTCAACAATTCAATTTTGCAAACAGTGAAAACATGCAAGCTCATTTATTATTCCAACCTAGTGCATGCTGGGAACAACAGATTTGAAAAGTTGTGTAAAATGTACACTTTTATTTACCACTGAAATTTACTAGGTAAGACCAAACTTATTGTAAAAATAACATAATTATAAATGATATTTACTTATATGCTAAAGCATTATTTTTGACATGTTTGAATTAAAAACAAATGTAATATTTATTAAATATTTATGCTAAATGTGCTTAATCTTCTCTATTATATTTACTTAAAGAGATAGTTCATCCAAAAACTGAAAGTTATCTCATAATTTACTCACCCTTATGCCATCCCAGATTTGTTTGACTTTATTTCTTGTTTCTTATGCAAGTGAATAGGTGCCAACATTTTGACACTCCAAATAGAATGTGAAAGCAGCATAAAAGTAATCCACTAGATTCCAGTGGTTAAATCCATATCTTCAGAAGTGATATACTAATGCAGTTAACTAATGTAAACAAACTGAACCTTACTGTAAAGTATTACCAGAATATTCAGAATGAGCTCCTGGCTAAGATTTGCCTTCTGTTATTTATTTAATCTTCTGTAACACTTCTGATAAACTGCATTTTGAAACGTTGGCCTGTAATCATGAGAGTTGAGCTTATTCAGTCGAGGCTCTCAAATGTAACTGTACCTCTGTACCCAAAACTGACCCACTTCTCCCGAGTAAGAGATAAAGTGCAGCCAGGAGACTGCCCTCACTGCCATCACTCCCACGCCTCACCAAGATCACCCTGCATGTTCCCAACGCAGCTCCAGCACTATGCCGGCCCACCGTGCACCATGCTCTCTCACAGTGTCCGTGTATGCCGCCCATCGCTGGCCCCATCCATTGGGTAATACAACATCTGTTCGCCTCCACTATGAGATTTTGTCTCTTTTTTTCTTTCTTTCCCTAGCTTTTTTCTAGAACAGCATCAGTTACGTATTGTCTAGAATGATGTTAGTTAGGAAATGTAAAAAAAATTTAATAAAAAGCTGATGAGGTCAAGGATAGGAATGGGCAATATATCGAATAGTCACAATATATTTGCAACGATAACAATATAAAATTAAACATATTAAATATTAAACATATTCATGTTCATATTAAATTTAATATGAATATCACAATGCTTATAATGTGCTTTTTATCTGTCATGAGACTAGTTTTGCAATCCTTCCTTTCCTGTAATTAGTAAGTATCAGAACGGTAACACAGAGATGTTTCAATTTAAACATAAGTAGTAAAAACGTACAAAATTCATTTTTCAATTCATTTTTCAATTCATTTCAATGAATTCAAAATAAATTTGCATCTTCACTTAAGAATGTTCTATTACTATTATTGTGCAAAAATATCTTATTATGAGTTCCTATTACTAGAAAATTCTTAAATATCGACATACATATTGAATATCCTCAAAAGGATGATAAATCAAAATAATTTTTTTAACTGTATCACCCAGCCCTACTCAAAGGGTGTATTTTGTCTGGTGGTTTGGCTGTCATCTGAGATTGCACAAAGAGAAAAGCCTGGGAAGAGTTTGGCCCAGTGTTTGAAATCTCAGGTCTTGATGATTTAGCTGAGGAGCATGTGATGAGTAGGCACCATTGAACACCAGCCCATAGCCATACCTTGAATCAGTCTTCTGAAGTGCTGGCCTGCTGTCATGTTTGAACTATGGAACTTGTAAAAAGGAGTGTGGATAAGAGTCCAAACCCCCCACGCTGGGCGTCTGAAGGGTATTTAAGGGGGTTTTAGGGGTCTGAGGGCCAACTTTTATCCTTAAGCTGGTCGAGCGATTCATCTGTCAGTGTTATGCCTGCACTGTGGACAAAAATATGTGGAACTTCTATAGGGCCAAAAACCACAGAAGTAATATTAGCATTTAAGGATCACTGATCAGGAATTATGGCAGGGGGAGTCAAAACATGTCCACGATAAGAAGGATTACTGATCACAAGTCATAGGGTTGTTTTTTCAAATGGGGTAACACAGATGACCTCTGTTCATATCTGTTGATGTGATCAGAAAAGCTTAAATTGTGAGAAACCTCAAGGTTTGGATGTTTAAGGGAACACAAAGATATAGGTCATAAGCTCTCCAAGTACTACTTCACATTTACATTTATTCATTCATTTGGAGGTTTTATCTTGGTTTTATCAGCCATTCTAAGAGCAATTAAAAAATAGTGAAAAATATAAACCTACTTATACACTGATAAGCCAAAACATTATGACCATGCACAGGTGAAGCGAATAATGTTGATAATCTCCACATCACATTTCAAGGTCTGGGTAGATTAGATGGTAAGTGAACAATCAGTTCTCGTAGTCAACATGTTCAATGCAGGAGAAATGAGCAGTAGTACAGAACTGAGCGACTTTGACAAGGGCCAAATTGTTTTGGCCAGACGAATGGGTCAGAGCATCTCTGAAACGGCAAAGCTTGAGGGGTGCTCCCAGTCAGCATTGGTGAGTAAATACCGACAGTGGTCATAGGAGAGACAAACCAAAATCCAGCGATAGAGTGTTGGGCACCCAAGGTTCCTCAATGCACAAGGGCAATGAAGGATATCCCGTTTGGTCTGAAGCAACAGAAGGTTTACTATGGCACAAGTCACAGAAAATTGTAATGATGGTTATGGGAGGAACCTGTCAAAACACACAGTGCCTCGCATCCTGCGATGAGGCTGCATAGCAACAGACCAGTCAGAGTGCCTATGATGACCCCTGTTCACTGTTGAAAGCACCTGCAATAGGCAAACGAATGTCAGAACTGGACTTGGAGCAGTGGAAGAAGGTCGCCTGGTCTGATGAGTCCGGTATTCTATTACATCACATGAACGGCCGTGAATGTGTGCGCCATTTACCTGGGGAAGTGATGCCACCAGGATGCACTGTGGAAAGCCAACAAGCCAGTGGAGGGAGTGTGATGCTCTGGTCAATGTTCTGCTGGGAAACCCTGGGTCCAGCCATTCATGTGGAGGTCAATTTGACACGTGTCACTTACCTAAACATAGTTGCACCAGGTACACCCCTTCGTGGCCTCTTTCATAGGATAATGCACACTGCACACATTGTTTGGGAATGATTTGAGGAACATGATGAAGAGTTCAAGATGTTGTCAAGGGTTCCAAATTCCCCACATCTCAATCCAATGAAGCATCTGTGGGATGTGCTGGACCAGCAAGTCCGATCCACGGTAGATCTACCTCACAACATACAGAACTTGAAGGATCTGCTGCTAATGTCTTGGTGCCAGATACAACAGGACACCTTCAGGGGTCTTGTAGAGTCCATGCCTCAACTGGTCGGCGCTGTTTTGGTGGCACGCAGAGGACCAACAGCTTATTAGGCATAATGTAGGTCATAGTGTTTTGGCTCATCAGTGTATATCCTGAATTACATTACATTACATTTATTTTAAAATAGCCAATAACCTGCCATGGTGCGTCTTGACATGCCATATTTGAGAGCTAAGGCTGACAGCAGGATATTCTACTAATAACCATATGAATGTTCATGATAAATCACACAAAAATATCATATGTCTTGTTGTATGGACTACTTTTATGTTGCTTATTTGTCATTTTATGGGCTCAACAACTCCTTATCCTGGTGTGGTGGTGGCGTAGTGGGCTAAAGCACATAACTGTTAATCAGAAGGTCACTGGTTCGATCCCCCAGCCACCACCATTGTGTCCTTAAGCAAGGCACTTAACTCCAGGTTGCTCCGGGGGGATTATCCCTGTAATAAATGCACTATAAGTCTTTTTGGATAAAAGCGTCTGCCAAATCCATAAATGAAAATGTATCCCCATTCTCTTTGAATTGTATGGAAAAAAGTGACCAGAACTTTCTACTAAACAACTTCTTTTGTGTTCCATGGAGGAAAGTTATAAGTTAAATGACAGAATTGTCTCTTTTTTTTTTCTTTAAATGAACCTTTCTTTGAATTCTTTTTTTTTTTGTCCCCCAACTAATCTTGAAAAGCTATTTGCTTTTAACAAATCCAGATTCTAAACTTTAAAAAGAATGGATGTGAGCAATTGAAAAGAAAGAAAGAAATCCTTTACTTATCTTAATAGTTCAAAAGTTCAGGAAGTTAGTTCTTTAAGACCTATTAATCCATAGACACCCTCCCTTTCTTTCCCACATTCTCTCTCTCTCTCTCCAACACACACAAGGGAATGTTTGTACCACATCCTGTTTGCATCGCATTCGATGGGCCACAGCCAGAGAAGGTTAAAGCAATGGGAAACACCCGCATCTATCTCTTCTCCTTACTGATGGAGCTGGGTTGACTGTCCATCACAATGTGGGTGACTGAGACGAGAGAGAGAGAGATTATATTTAGACCATGTACTGATGGCAAAGGGATAAAAACTGGGCAGTTGCTTGATAAATAAGAGGCCAAGAGCCTGAGAACGACGGCAGGGCCAACCAAGGAAAACAATTGGGAAGTTGACACAGAGAGGCCTGTAAAAACAAACAGCTGATGAGAACGACGCTGCTTGTGAGTGGCTCATTAGCGACCCGATGCTGCCTTTCCACTGCCACTCTGAGCGCCGCTTCCTCCCTGCGCTGCACACCAGCAACCCTGCGGCACTGCTAGCTCGCTGTTTCCGACAGCTTTCCATTTTTCATGAACGAGGTGCCATTTTTTTTTCCTCCTCAGGCCAGACTTCTCCACCCTGATTTGATGGCACTAAATCTTTGGCCTGAGTAATTAGAATCACTTTTTGCATTAAGTTAATAAGGAAGTTAATAAGGATGTTTCACTTGCTTTGACCACTCTCTCCTGTCCCCCTTAGTGGCCCTCCTTATTGTTAGATCTTTATTTATAATGATGGCTTGGAATGTTTTGGGCTTTGAAAGCTATTTTTCCACGTCGGAGTGTTTAGAGATTTGATTGAAAATAATTTAGTTTCGTCATTCTAACAGTCATTTTAGTCTTTGGTTTTTGTTGTAAAAAAAAAAGTTGTAAAATTGTCTGTAACCTTACACAGAAAAGTAAAGCAATTTTATCAACTTTTTTAAAGAAAAGGAGGGGCAAGACAATTATTATTATTTTTTTTTTGTGGTAGTCAGTATAATGCCACATGCTGTTGATTAAGTTTAAATGGTATTGAACACAGAATATTCCTTTAATACATTTTTAGAAATTAGATCACGTCAGTTGTTTCTCCTAGGTAGCAATGAGATAAAATGGAGAGGAAATTGAGATATTTGCTTATGTCTCCTGCTTCTCAGATGTTTCTCCTGACAAATAGACTTCAGTCATCTCAAATGTGTCCCTTTTTTACAAGAGTTTTACAAGAGATCTCAATATTGCCTTAATCTGTCTTCCAAGGCCAAATGATTTTATCTTTGCTCCACATACATTTTATTGTTCTATACATTGACTTTTCATACATTTTGTCTTGTTTGTTTTTAGTTCTTCCAACATCTAAAATAAAGTTTATACTTGTAGGGAAAGATTACCCAAAAATGTTTACTCATCCGCATGCTTTCCAAACCCATTTAACATTCCTTTTTCTGTGGAAAATAAAACTAGATGTTGTCAAAGTGTTAGCCTCAGTCACCATTACTTGCATTTTATGGAAAAGTGATACGATGAAATTTAATGGTGACTGAGATTAACATTCTGCCTAACATTGTGTGTGTGTGTGTGTGTGTGTGTGTGTGCATTCGATGGAAGAAAGAAAGTCATACAGGTTTGGAACATTATGAGGGTGACATATTTTTTATTTTTGGATGATTTTTTATTAAGTATAAACTTCAACTTTCTCTAAGATGTTTCAGTAACACTTTACTATAAGGTTCTATTCAAAAATAAATAAATTAGGTATCATGAACTAAAAATGAACACCATTTTTTAAATAACTATTCTTTTAAACTCTTCTGTCTTCTGAGCTATGAAAGCCTTAATACAATTTTTCTTGATGTTTGTTTAACCACCTCTCCGATATCTCTGGACTGTATATCATCCATCCACAGTCTAGGTAAAAGCAAAATCATCTTACATCCCAAGGGGTTTACCTTTCCACTTTAAAATGACCTGCAGTGTTCATTAAATAAAAAATTGTGGCATGTATTGTGAGCTGAAATCTCCAGAATAATTTGAGGACACAATCAATGCCACTAACCTTACAAACCAACAGCAAAGACGTTTTACTAAACATCAGCACAAAGTGGCTTTATTTTACTTTAGTTTACTGCTCTAACCATGTTGCCTAGTCACTTGCACTTCCCTTGGATATCCTAAGGGAATCCTGGAAGAGGAGTGTTTTTTTGTGAGCGTGTTGCATGCATATGCATCAAGCCAATGTGGGAACAGTACTAAAGTGGCGGCATTTCCAGATCTTGATAGAGACGTGTAAGGGTGGAGAGGGCACTGCTTATCGATGAGGGGATCGCCCAGCACAACAGTGGGAAGTGCTGTGAGCACACTGCAGCGCAGACTCATTGTGCTAGATGCTTGGCTCTACAACACCAGCCTGCCTTCAGCAAGACCTTTTCAAAAACATACTCAATGAATCTGAACCCGATGACTTGGCATACTCTTTACTTGTGGGTTTTGTAGAGCAATGGTCTCTGTAATAATTATGTTTTTTTATGTCATCATGGAAGTGAGCTAAATCAGATTAAATGTAACTTTGGTGAGATTCGGAGTCATCCTCAATTGGAAAATGTATTAGAAAATCCTGTCTTCAAAATTCTCAAGATGCAAAAAGTTTTCTTTTAGAGGTAGAGTTAGGGTGTGTTCACACTTGTAGTTCGGTTCTCTTGGTTCTGTTAGTCCTCTTGGTCCTGACCAAAAAAGAAAATGATACATTTAGTCCTGTTCGCTTAGCGTTTATAACACTGACCCTAAAGATACAAAACAAAAGGCATAAGGATAAGGTCGCAACCTGATTGGACAGCTATTATGATGTATATTTTGTGACGGAACTTGCCTAACATCCAAAACAATGCTGGCTGCTGGGATAAATGTGCTCACTTTGGACCCACTTTACCTTAACCTATCACTGAACATTTTGAACACTTGAGCATTTTTGTGCATTTTTTCCAGTATACTGGAAATATGCTTGTCAGACCAAATGTTAATAAGGAGCTTTACCTCCTCATTGCTCCATGTTTGACCTCTGCTCATTTTATTATGCGTACACCACTCTTTCTATGTTATCAAATCAAGTGACTTTTAGGGTCGCATCTTGTGACATCACATCCTGTTATTGGTCTGTTTAGACATCTTTGGTCCATGCTGCATTCATATATCAGTCAAACCGCACCAGAGTTCGTTTGGAAGCGGACCGAGACCCACTATTCAGGGGGTCTCGTTCCATTTGTTTGGTGCACACCAATGTTCGGATGGCATCGTTCGCACTAACAGAGCAATCACACCACAGTTTGTTTAATCAAACCAAACCTGCCAAGTGTGAACACACCCTTAGTCTATAGTAATTATAATAAGCTCTATGTTAAAAATAAAAACAATAGTTTTTGAAAAGTCTATGATTGGTCCTCCTTTAGATAGCCAAGTAAACATGTGTATGTGTTAATGAGTGTGCCTTAATGTCTGTGAAAGTAGCTGAAATCCACAAAGGGAAAACGTGTGTGTGTGTGTGTGTGTGTGTGTGTGTGTGTGTGTGTGTGTGTGTTAAAACATGTGTGTGTGCCTGTTTCTAGAGACATGCTGTTGTTCCTGCTGTTGAAGGATTTGTGAAAGCGGTGGGAAGGTCACCGGATCAGCACCTTGGGGGCGACCCCGGTAGGCCGCCACTTCAGCTTGTCCGGGAGGACTGAATGCAAGTGACAGGCGTAGGCTCCCATCACAAAAAGCTCTCTGTGGTTGTAGTGCAAGGGGCCGAGGAAGTCAGCGATGCTCCTCTCCCTCCCTGGCCAAAGAGCCATGAGAACAACCCTGAGAGAGATTGGAGGAGAGAGATCTGGAGGAGAGCCATTATCTCCCCCCACCCCATTACCAGACAAACTTAACCCTGAAGATGCCCTACCTCTTTTCTCCCTGTCTCTCTCAATCTCTCTCTCTATCTTTTTTATGAACAATTTTCACGTAAAATACAGCAAGCTGAAAAACAGGACTAAAGACTCATATAAAAACAAAACTCAATAAATAAAGTAGATAATAACAGTTGTTGTGATTATTAGCATTGCATTTGCTATCAGAAAGCTACTGTAGATTTTTATCTAGTTTGAAAATAATACTAAATTTGGACTATATTTCAATGAAATTCTTCGTTCCATGTTTTGACATGTCGTGGGCGGCTGTAGCTCAGTTGGTAGAGTGGGTCGGCCACTAATCGCAGGGTTGGTGGTTTGAATCCCGGCCCACACGACTTCAAATTCCAAAGTGTCCTTGGGCAAAACACTGAACCCCAAGTTGCTCCCAATGGCAGGCTAGTTCCAAGCATAGCATCTCTACTGTCATTGGTGTGTGTGTGTGTGTGTGTGTGTGTGTGTGTGTGTGTGTGTGTGTGTGTCTGTCTGTCTCTCAGTGTAAAGTGCTATGAATGCTATTGAAGGTTAAAAATGTGCTATATAAGTGCAGACCATTGATACTGCTGTTATTTTTTTCCATTGATATGTATTTTATTAGTATAGTTGACCAATGGTTAATACTTCTTCCACATAAGAAAAAAACTCATACAGTACGATTTGGAACAACACGAGGGAAAATAAATGATGGCAGAATGAATTAACCATTTTAAACGCTCTTAACTCAAGTCCCACTCGTCTCAGGTCCTTCCATCCTCTGTTCACCTTTGCCATCTCTCCCACTCTCTTTCTTTCACTCTTATTTTCAAGCAGACCAGAGATGAGACGAGTAAAAGCATTGACGGAGGTCTGCGGAGTGAGTTAATGCCTGTGAGAGCTGAGGAGTGTGTTGGGAAAGATTAAAGAAAGAGGGAGCTGTTTGTGAGGGACAGAAAGAGGGAGGTTTTGTCCATGTGGAAGGAAAGCACACAGATAGCTGTGTGTGAAACAGGAGTAGTTTTGTGTGTGACAGCAGGACTTCACAGAGAGATAGCAAGTGTGTGGGGAGGACATCACAGAGATTTGGACAGTAGGTTGTTGAGGGGACTATCAAAGCAAAATCAAGAGAACACTTTATATCCCTTCCTCTTAGACACAGGCATATTAGTTCAGTTCCTAAACTCTGTGAGCTGCCTTGCTGTCCCTGCTGAAAAAAACAGCTTGAACCAACCTACTCTGGTTTGCTGGTTTTAGAGGGCACCTTTCAGCTGTTCAGGCTGTGAGACCAGTTAGACCGTCTTAAATAGCGACCAGCAAACCCAAACTTTCTAATTTCCTAGCATCATATGTAGTCAACTATAAGTAAAACCATTTCTAGGTTGATTTTACCTAAAAGTGTCTCTGTGGCACTCTCAAATCCGACCAGGTGTGCATTTCCCATTCAATGAACTCATTGGTTAACAACCATACGATGCATTGTTGGAGAAATTAACCAGCAAGTCATGACTGTTTCCCAAAACCGTGGTAACTATGTCACACATCCATTGTTTAAACCACTTTGATTCAACAACATAGAGCTGTCATTAATGACATTACGCAGGAGGTGGAGTAATAACTTCTGTGGATATTAAATTATAAAAGCTCATTTATACGTACACCAGAAAGCCGTTTAATGTGAGAACGCTGCAGTACATGCACATGCTGCAATAGATGGTTTTCCCTTTACATTGACTTTCGGGGTTCCACAATGCACTTGAGCACATATGCATATGCGTACTCTTCGTAAACATATAAACGGCATATATGTGTGTGCACGGTGGAGGGCGGGGCCGGGTCATGACTCAACACGCCTGGTCCCGTATTAGGCTAATCAAGCCACCGAGAGGGATAAAGAACGATCGTGGAGGGCGTAAGGATCTCTCTCTCTCGCACCGCCCTCCACCGTGCCACAATGTGTTAACATAAACACAATGAAGCTGTGTTCTCCGGCAGAAAATGTGTGTGATAAAGCACTTTCTCATAACAGCCTTAAATCCCTTGAACGGCTGCATTTTTTTTTTGCATGATGTTTTAGAACAGCACTTTCTGCAAATCCCTGGAAAAAGCTGTGGTCAGATGTTGACAGAGTAAAAGATGTATATGGTTTAAAAGATATAGAAGCCTCAGCGTAGTGAAATAATGTCCACACAGAAAAAATAGCAAGGAACTCTGCCTCTAACCACAGGTGAAGAACTGTAGTTCTAATGATGGAACTTGCGACCATAGTTGGATAACATTGCTTTTGGGAAACGAACCCCAGCCTGACACAGCAACATTGGCTCAACCAATGTTATGAGCTTGGGGTGGGAATATTTGTTTGTGCAACCAAAGACAGGGGAGTTTTCTATTGGTTTGAAAACTGTGTTCATTTTTGTAGTTCTATTTGGCGATGCAAATGGTGCAGAAATTACACCCAACTGCATGACAATCAATTAGTTAGCTGCTAACTTGCAAGTTTAGTCTGTTGTGCGTGCAGTAGTCTGTTACACTTTTTGGTGCCGTTCACACCGAATATATTTTTGCATCACTCAATGCTGGTTTTAATTGTTTTTCTATGTAAACTTTCACTAGATAGACATCTTTGACCATTGTGTTTCATCTCGCTGTTATCCAGTCTCGTTCAGTAGCGACACATTTTTTAGACCAGTGTTTTCCAGCCTTTTTTGTAGAGATGCACCGATTGCAATTTTCTTGGCCTATTCCGATTTCCAAAGACACGAGAAGTTCTATGGAGAACGGCTGGTCATCCAGGACCATGAATTTCATAATTTTCCTCGTAATTCCTTTGATCTTTTCGCTTCTCATACTAAGGAAAGATAGGAGAGGATGCTGACTTCTGGCTGGCTCTGAGCTCTAGCTAGCTTTAGCCGCTTAACTTTTTTAGCTTCTTTTTTAAAAGCAGTATTTTCAGCTGGGTGAGGGTGTTGTAAGTGTCTAATTAGGTTTGTTGTTCTGAACGTTATCGTGGTGGTTCCCCCATGGTATACTTTAGCCTTTCAAATATTACAAATTGCGAACTTTATGTATTTTTCACTCACAGTGAAGATCTTCCACGCCAATGTCATGTTTCCATGCGGCTGTGACGTTATTGCCTGCGCTGCTGGCAACAAAACGGACCGGCTCGGAATCGGAAAGACGTGAGACTGACCGGCCGGTTACCGGTCCGGGCCGAGCATGCGGAAAACCGTCTGATTCCGGTCGATCGGTGCATCTCTACTTTTTTGTTGCAAGTACCACCACAGCACCATCATCATTAAGTACCCTTTCAACACAAACCAAAGATGTGTAACAAAGTCTAAATATAATTTAATTTGATCATATATATTGTAATATCTCTGATTTACAAAATTAAAAGATGAATTTGCCAAATGAGCCAAAGGACGAAAGCAAAGTGTGTTGTAGACAAAGCCTAAAGAAACAAATATAAAAGTATCAGTTAGGGTTAAAGTTAGGGGTTAGGGTTAATCCATTTACTTAATCTTAGTCTGACTGTCTATTTAGTATATTACCTTGTGGCAGCCAAAATGCAGCATGTCTTGAGACAACAAAATATGCACTGTGATATTTCTGGTCTATATGTTATCTTCCATTTGTGTTTTCAAACCCCCATTTCTGTGTTGATTTTCATTAGGTGAAAAAAAAGAGTCTGACAAACCTCCCACCACTTTTCCTCGTGGTTTGTAAAATGAATAACTCTTTCATGCAGCCACATACAATTATCCCCCACTCACCACAAAAGTTGACATAGTAAGCCACAATGATTTCTCAATGTTTGCATTGTGTGTAAATAAGTCATTCTTTGAAATTAGCTGGAAAATAATAAGTGGAGAGTGGCTGTACGTCGTCTTTGAAATGTGTTCAAAGCCAGTTTATTAGACATGGGCTAAATATGTAGCTAAATTAAAAGGAAAACATTTTGGCAAAATTATATTACATGGCAGTTAAATCGTATTGCGGCAGTTCTGTGGTGAATTGTCCATTGAGTTAAATGTTCACCCAAACAGAAGAGGTTTCTAAGTTTTAAATGAACAAAGCTTTCCTCTCTACCCTCAAGCTTAAACCTAAACCTAACCAATAGTGTTATAAAAAGCAAATGTGACATGAAAAATGCAGTTGCTGAAGCTGCAACTAGATGGGTCTTTAAAAAGCTGTTCAATGCATCACTATAGATTTGGGCATCACTATAGATTTGAACTACTTAACTACTTAAATGCACTGTATGATTACAATACATGAATACCTTTTTAAGCTACTAAAGTTATCCAGCCAAGAGCAGTGAGGATTCTCTTATTATTTTTTTTTCGATTAATATTGTTGACATAGACTCGTCACAATCGGCTGGCAATATGTGTGGCGTGGCGGGGTCGCGTTCATGGGGTCCTGGCTGCGAGTGCTCGGTGGCCGTGAACCCCGATTATGTGACTCAAGGAGTGAGGAAACCGGTCTTTTTTTGACAATGTGTGTATGCAAACACAACACAAAAGGAAACCGTGCACATTGAACTCCACTGGAAGAAGGAAAGCCGTGACCGCAAAGTTGC
Organism: Moxostoma hubbsi; assembly: GCA_032164185.1. Taxonomy (NCBI): domain Eukaryota; kingdom Metazoa; phylum Chordata; class Actinopteri; order Cypriniformes; family Catostomidae; genus Moxostoma; species Moxostoma hubbsi. Next base: position 33,679,943 of record JAVLUX010000031.1, on the reverse strand, counting down.
AATGGTCATATTCTCGCAATGAGAACATGAACCATCCACAAACACTGCCTCAGTATGATTGCTGCCCAGACACGTGAGGCAGTGTCCGTGGCTGTCGGAGGCGGAGAGATATGAACGCATCCAGGAATCACACAAAGATGGAAAGGCATCTTTATAAAGACGCGTCTTTAAAAAGATGTTCACATCAATGTGTTTGCTCTTAAAGAGGAAATATACTCTTTTAGCAGAAATATACTCTCTTAGTAGTGCTTTCGAAGCATCCAGGGGTGTAATCTGTACTAGGCGTGCAGAAAGAGAGAAAGCCACTGGAATGCACCGTATATCCAACAGCATACGCTTCTTGAGGTGACTGGAACAGCAGTAGTATTTAGCTCGCTGATACACAACCGCTCGGCTCTGAAAGAAAAAATCTGAATGAGAGTGGACATTCCTTCTCCTTTTATACCTGTATGTCCAGGGGAGTGGTATGCAAATTCCACTCGCCAATTTTCATTGGCCTTTTCTCAAAGATCTGAGGTGTTTTGGGGCTCCCAAGAGTGACCCCTAGTGTCACTACATTGACACAACATCGAGTGAGTGTCAGAAGGTGAACTGCCGGAACAGTGGCGACACATAGAAAATACCATGTCAGAATCTTTTTGCACAAATGTAGGTATAAAAACATGAGACCAGGTTTTGTAAATAATAACAGAATTTACATTTTTTGAGCTAACTAACTTCTTAATCTAAGAGTTAAGTTATCATAGCCATTTGACAGCTCACAATCATACACACATTTTTTGCTTCTTAATATTGGCCACAACAGTGTAAGACTGCTTGTAGGAATGCATTTTGTAAAGTTCAAGCATCTGAACACTCAGAATGCATTGAATAACTAAGATATATCATATCTGCATCAGATGTGCGTGAGATTGCAGAGTGTAAGTGCTGTAAATGTTCTCCAGAATCCCAGCCTTTTTTTTTTTCATAGTCTCCCACCGCACCCAAAACTCTGAACAGCACTCTATCATTATTTCATCTGCTCAACCTGAGGGGGAAAAGCCCAGCCCTTGTCCGATATGAGATAAGAGACAAGTAGAAATGTGTCGACGGTAGATTAATCTGGGTATTTTTTGAAACTCATTGAATGCCCACTAACCAGACACTTTGGCCTGCAGCACCAGAGCTTTCAATTCCAATCAGGAAATTACTGCTGTGGTTGTTATGTTTTCTACTCGTCAAGGGCCTATTATTCCAGCACGAACATTTGGACTTATTCAGTCGATGTGCAATGTGTGGAACCAAGGGGTTACTCCCTTTGGGATGGCTGATAAAAAAATAAAACATTTTAAATAACTTCAAGCACACACTCAATCATACAACACAGACTTGACCAAAGATTTTGAATTACTAAGGGGTAAAACATTAAGGACCTGTGCCAGTTCACTTGTATGGAGACATGGGAAAATAGTTCACGAAATTGCCCACTGTCTGGATCATCATACTATGGCACAGTCAGTATCCCTCAGAGTCAGACCAATGGCAAGATGGTAATTCAATTAAGGCATGAAGGCTGTCTCCCTTACAGAGATTCAGAATTGTTTAAAAAGATGAAAGTCACCAATCTGTGCCACTTCTCATGCTTCTTATTTTAGAAGTGATGGGAATCAGAGAGATGTGGCATTTATGAAGGTCTCCTTTCATATGAGATACTTTCCCAGACCCTGGAACTGTGACTGGCAGATATTCTGCATGTCAATCCATTAACCTTTTTCTTGTCTAGACCATAAAGTCAAAGCTTCACAATACTCAGTTATTTTGATCCTATGGTTGTTCTTTGAGCAAAGGAATTGTTCAACCAGAAATGAAAATACTGTTTTTATTTACTTGTTCCAAACCCATGAATGTCTTTCTTCTGTGGAACACAAAAGGAATTGTAAAGGATGTCCCTTTTGCTGATTACAATACAATAACAGTGGGTTGTGCCTCACTTAAAGCTTAAAAATGATCCAAAAGTATCACAAATCATGTGACTAGTGCATCATATTCCAAATCTTAAGGCATATCATTGGTTTTGGTAAGATTAAAAACAAAATGAAACACTATGAAAATCATGTGAAATGTGAGCCAATGTGACAGCCAAATGAAACATAGGGTTTGAAATATATAGGGTTAGGCATCACTACAGATTTGCTGTTTCGATTTGATTCTGATTCACAAGCTTTAATTCTGTTTTTAATCAAATTTAATATTAATCGAACTACTTAACTACTTAAATACACTGTATGATTACAATACATTAACACCTTTCTAAGATACTATAGTTATCCAGCAAAGAGCAATGAGGGTTCTCTTGTTATTTTTTTTTAATTAATATTATTGACATAGACGGCAAAAGGTCGATTAGGCTGCATTTAGACCTTCAAGTCTGATATTTGTATGTTTTATGTGACATTTTAAATGACATTTTACATTAATCCCTCACTATGTTGGGCATTTTCACTTTGAAGTATATTTTACAGTTTAACCGCAACTCCTCCAGCTCTCTCAGAGGACGTATGTGAAGCATGGACACATAAGCCGCCTGTCAGCTCAAATGAAGATTTTGTTAATGTCTTGGAGCACACTAGCATATAGATGGTTTCAAAATATATATAAATAGACTACAAGCCACAACACTCCATTTTTTTATTTCATTAGGGTTTTTAAGCTCGAATTACCTTTTCGTTTCTTTGAGCATCTTGTGATCTGAATCTGTCCAGGCAGCAAAAACCTCATTATGGTATTAAACGAAAACACTTTCCCGTTACATCAAACTGCAATATCTGCAGCCAACTCTTTGGAAAATGTGACAGTTGACTGGTTTGACAGCACTGCACACGGGTGAGGAGTAGGCTAGCTGCAGTTTGCACTCCACAGTGCCAGAATTAATATCACTGTCAGTGCTGAGCAGTGTAAGGATGCCAAATTGGCCTTGCTTAAGCTTTCTGTGCGGAAGCTCTGGTGTTGGCAGGGCCCCAGTTCAAAGCAGAGGTGCCCCGAAGGCGGAGGACCTTCTTCCTGTTCCAGCTAGCGGGAGTTTGTATCCACAGGTTTTCATTTATAGCCATCTGCAGAGCGCCTTCCCAGCTGAAAAGACCAGCCTTATGTTTTGCTGGTGAACAGCATACCTATGTTGTTCCACCAGCTAGACTAGCACCAAATTACCATGAACCAGCTTAAACCAGTATCGAAATTCATACTGATCTTTACTGCAGTCTTCCAACCTGACAAAAGCTGAAAGCTCCTCTAAGTGATCTTTTGCTTTTGGTCAGGCTCTTGGCTCACCTTTACAAGGAAAGCACGTCATGAAAGTACGTCACACTCACCACTCCCGAAAATGTTAAAGTGAGGAGTAGGCAGAACCAAACCCTGCATTGAAGTTGTGCACCTATTTCATCTGTGGTTTGGAAAAATAAACACTCAACAAACACTCAGAGAGTTGCTCGGTAAAGGCAGCTATATACGATGCTTGTTTTGCTTGAGCATAGTACAGAGAATCTGGGATGTCTGGGAACCTGGAAATTTGTTTACGGTACTTCTGCATTCCACTGATAATTACAGATGTAAAGCAAAGAACAGCTAGAATTTTTCTTGGATGGGAATTGGTTTGCTTCCATTGGATTGATGGTTGTGTAAGTGCTATTTTGGTAACACGTTACAGTAAGGTTCTATTTGTTAATATTAGCAAAGGCAGCAGGTAACATGAATGAACAATGTATTTTTACAACATTCATTAATCTTAGTTAATGTACATTTATGAAAATACAATTGTTCATTATTACCTCATGTTAGTTCATAATGCATAAAATAGTGCTGTAAAAGCTGTTCATCATTAATTCATGTTAACTAATTTAGTTTTCTAATGTTTACAAATACAACCTTATTTTTAAAGTGTATCATTATATTAGAAGCTAAAAAACAGAAAACACAGTGAGTAAAATTCCTATTTTCCCTTTTCCATTGAGGAATTGATTATCAAAGATAACTTAGAAACCTTTAAAGATTATATACAATTATACTGCTGAATATTTTTACTAATACAATATTTTTCACTATGCTTTAAATATATTAATTAAATAATTCAAATAAATAGTTAAATTTTTTTCTAGTGGTTTTAATGTCATTCTGTCATTCACAATGCCTCGTGGGATTGTCTTTTTGTCCAATTTTCAATTAAATTTGAAAAAAGATTAAATACTTTTTTTTTTTTTAAACAATTAAGGGAATAATACTTCCGGAACAAAGAAGGCTAAACAAAACGTGTGTTGGCACTGTTTTGCTCTATTCTGCCATCAGATAGTTAAACTATAAAACATGCCATATATTAATCTTGATTTATTTAAGACTAAAGACTAAATGAAGGTTGTGAGACAAGATCAGAAGCCAAGGATCTAGTGAAGCACATGCATGAACCGCAAGGCCACAGCTCTGACATGAGAAGATTTACTTGAATATGATTTGTGAAGCTTGATAAACAATTTAAATGATGAAATAGCTTTTTTAATGGAAATTATTTTTGAGTTTTTTTAAAGCTGTGTTTTAAAGTGTATAGTCTGTGCACCACTAGCATATCTGAATGCAAAGTTAATCATCACAAAAATAATGTTTTCAAACAAGTTTTCAAAATTCTTCCAAACAGATATTCACACCCCTCTCGTCATTGTTGCATATTAAGATGGTATAGAAGTATTTTACCATCAAAAAAAAAACCCACTTCAGTTTTAACATGCATAGAAAATCCATGAAACCAAATAAGGACAATAATCAAGGACTTGCCAAAAATAGATGCATAAATTATATCATTGGTCCTCTGATGACTGTCATTGCACTAAAGTAAACTTCCAGTGCAACATCATCACTGTGGTCTCATTCTGGAACTCTGTGAAAACAATGCTAATGGATATCTGTTTTTAAATGAACCTGTTGATGGAGGAGGAGACGATGAGATCAACACATAATTGCAATCAGCATTAGCTCGCTCCTCTGCTGCCAGCCAGACTAATTGTGTTGTGTTGGACGTGCCGCCTTACACCATCCAACAAGCACCAACAATCATGTTACCACAGAAACACAGACCCCATAGATACCATGGGGCTTCCTCAAAGTCCTCTTTCCCACTATTAAATATTCAGGCAGGTGGTGGGAGCATATGCTCACCTGCGCCCCCGCAATGGGATAATTAGTTATGTGAGCTAACCACAAGAGTAACAGGGGGGACTTTGTGGTTAGCTCAGATTACCTTAATTAAGTTTTGTAGATAATAACTGTTTATTTAGCATGAGTTGACATGCAGGTGGATTAAATATCCTAACTATGGAATTTACATGATCTTAGTATTAATCCCACATTTATTACTAGTTTAAGTCACAATTCTGTATATACTGTACACTGTGTATATATATATATATATATATATATATATATATATATATATATATATATATATATATATACATACACTCACTGATCACTTTATTAGGAACACTAATAATAATCAGTGCTCTAATAAAGTGCCCTACATGGTCTTCTGCTGTTGTGGCCCATCTGCCTCAAGGTTTGACGTGTTGTGCATTCTGAGATGCTATTCTGCTCACTAAAAGCATTTTAGCATATTATTTGGCTCTTTTGTCTTCCCCATATATGGGGGATAAAAACAAATTTTTTAATGCTTGAAAAGTAATAGACCGGTAAAGCCCTGTAATTGACTCAGTGATTAATTCTGTCCCAGTGATTCATTCTGATTAGTGCAGCGGTGGTCTCGGAATATCTTTGGTTTGTCTTTGAAACCCAGTTCAACATACAAAGACCATTTTATTTAGGATACATATATTTTCAAGAGAACAATCAAAGCAATTTAGCAGTTATTGCAGCCGCAGTCTATGTTCTGATCACCCTGTGTAATAAAATCAAACCCCATAAACAAATGGAAACTGTCACAAAAAATTAAACATAAGACATGAATCAGCTGATCCAGAGAGGGTGTTCAACCTCAAGGTCTTTCCCACACCCCCTGCGTTCATCGCAGGAATGTGCCAGAGCAAAAACTCTGCATCCTGCACCCCACTGCTTGCATCTCAGGAACGTGTGGGGTTGCTCAGGCACAATGTGTGCTCTGACACACTAAGGTCACGCAAATAAAGGGCTGAGTCGTGTAAGTAGCTGGTTTATTTTGCATATTTGTTAGCTGCGTTGATGGTTTCGCCCATTGTATCTGAAAACGAACCACATTTTCTCATTCTACAAGTGGGCCAGGGTTTTGTACGTGCCTGAAAGCCAGCAATGTAGTCCAGGAACGCAGATAATTAAGCTTTTCTTCATCAAACGTGACTGAATTACACATTCTGTCATGCACTGTCACTAAGATATGTTAGATAAGATATGATGAGCAGCTAGCCAAAGGCTAGCTGAATAATTCTAAAAGTTAATTATAATAACAAATCACTGGCTTGTGAAATGAGTCCTACAGCGGGTCTGGTTTTGGATCGCTTTTATGTCATACTGTATAACCCAGTCTGATAGTTCATATTTAACATATTCAACTCTTTTATTTTAATGCCAGTCGATACTGATTCCCATAATAATCTGTTCAGTATGATCTGTCTGCACATGCTAAAAATAAAATTTAAAGGGATAGCTCTCCCAAAAAAAATTAAATTCTCTCATCATTTACTCGCTTTCATGCCATTCCAGATGTGTATGACTTTATTTTTTCAGCTGAACACAAGGATTTTATGACTAATATTTCAGCTCTGTAGGTCCTTTCAATGCAAGTGGATGGTGACAAGCATTCTTTTGAAGCTCCAAAAATCACAAAGGCAGCATAAAATTAATCCATATGACGCCAGTGGATTAATATGTCTTCTGAAGCAATGCAATATTTTTGAGTGAGAAACAGATCAATATTTTCATTCTTTTTTACTATAACTCTATGTAAATGTATATGTAAAAGGACTTAAATATTGATGTGTTTCTCACCCACACCTATTATATAGCTTCTCAGGATATTTAACAAATCTATAATCTTCATTTGTGTTCTGCAGAAGAAAGTCATACACGTCTGTGATGGAATAAGGATGAGTAAATGATGAGAGATTGAGCTTAACTTGTACTGAACCCAAAATATTCCTTTATAGCTAACATAAAATGCCATTTATTTTTGAACCATCTCTTTAAAATCATGTTATACTCAGCAACAAGGAATTCAAGGAATGTTCCTGGTTCCATGCAATATCACATTAGATATTTGTTCGGGGTTAACTCGTAATGAATAGTCAAAACAAATATAATATTCCATTATTCCCAATAGCCATAGCCTAATTAGAGGTTTAAGCCACACGTTGGAAACACTCGTTACAGCAATACGTATGGGACCTGAGAGCTTGTTTGTCTCTCACCACTCTTTCGCTTTATAAATAGATCCCAACAATGGCTCAAAAAACCATTGTCTACTCAGACCACAAAAGTGTCACAAGCCAGAGAGCGAAAATGACAATGGAGAGTGCCAGAGGAAGAAAATGTCTGGCTGTGAAAAGCTTGTATTCAGCATAAAATAGACATTGTGTTGACAGACATTGATACTGACATTGATACACTGATCAATTTGGAAAGCTGACCACAATTAATGAGCAAAGTATGGCACTTATTAAAACACAATTATGTCTTGGCCTTTTTCCCATCAGTAATTGTTGACCAGACAAACACTAAAAGAAAAAAGAAACTCGAAAACATTAAGAAGCACATCATGGCGACATTATATGTTGCATTGCATGCAGGAAAAACTAAAAAAGTATGCATTCTGTTCACTTGCTTTTTTATAATTTCAACTTAATTACTCCAGATAAATTAAGATACATATTGGATTACAAAAGCAGAATGAATGGAGAGTCAATAGACTGAACTAAAAGCCTGCATAATCATCATAATTTGATAATTATACTGTATATGCTGGGAACTAAAGTATACCTACAGCATATGTTACAATGAACAGTGTAAGGTCATTAAACTTAATGAATTTACTTATGATTATAATAATGAAAAAAATCCCATCAAAATTCTAAACTCTAAATTATTGTCGCTATCCAAACGGATGGAAACAAACATGTTGTTATCAGTGTTGGGTAAGTTACTCAAAATGTAATTCATTACTAACTACTAATTACATCATATACAATGTAATTAGATTACTGTACTAATTACTCTGTCTGAAAAGTACTTGCTTTCTAAAAATCTTATCAACCTCGACCAGATGAAAAATACAAGGATAGACATGAAACTGTTCTTTTAATTCTTTCAAATAAATCATATAAAATAAAATAAATTATTCATAAACTGGCCAAAGAATTTAAGATGGCTGCATTAAATTAGACTTTAAATCTAACATTTAAATTTTAATGTTAAATTTTGATTTTAAATTCACTATTGTTTTATATAGAATTGTTCTATAATCTATACAGTATTTAATGCAATTACATCAGATGTAACTGTAATTAAATTACTTGTAAATTAAGAGTAATCCCCTAATTTACTTTTTTCAAATGAAAAAGTCATTTAATTACAGTAATTAATTACTTAATAATGCATTACATCCAAAACTGGTTACAATCAAGTTTAAATCAATGTGTAAAAAACCTCTAAAATAAACTTGAAAGGTATTTGAAACAGAAGTAAACTGAGCAAACAACCGGTTCTTAAATGCTTTTAAAAATGCCTGTTTCAAAAGCCAGTGGTCTTGCTGACCATTGAAGACTGGCAAATCTCCATTTGCAAGAGTGCAACATTTGTCGTGCATGCAGCAGGCCTACTCATTTGGATATTTCCATATGATCACAGTGCTTTGCCACCACTAGACCAGTCACATGTTCTCTCTCAAACATACTCTCTTTTTCAAATGTTAAGTGCAGATTTAAGGCCATATACACTCTGCCCTCTGTTGATGCTTAAGAGTCAACGGGGGCCCATGAGAAAGAGTGTCTCCCATATTTTATTTAGACCCTTGAAGAATGTCCACCTCCCGCCCAGTTATTGCCACAAGACTTTCTCAGTATTCAGCATTCCCAGTGTGAATGTAATGTTTATGGGGTGTTTGAAAAGACAAGAGGGATGCTTTCCAACACTGCTGCCTTATGGGAAAGTCTTTAATATGATTGATTTTAAAAGGTCATTAAAGAAACCATCTGATCAAAAAATGCATGTGAAAATATAAATAAAAAAGCAGATCAAAAGATTTATTTATCTGACGCACAACAATACAGCATGTTGCTGTAATTACTGGCAATAAATGTAATTTCATGCAATATATATATATATATATATATATATATATATATATATATATAGGCTATGAAAATTATATAATTTGCAGAAACAAATTTCTGCTTCAGTGTATCACTGACTCATTCTACAAATGCAAGGCGCAACATTTCAAAATAATTTCAGGAGCCATCAATAATGCCTCATCTAAGATGTCTCTCGTCCATTAAGGCAGGGACGACGGTCTACACACGCGCTTCCCGCGGGGCTGTCGGCGGCAGCTGACTTTCCCACAGGCTTCATGTCATTACGGAGTTATGCGTAACACAAACAAGTCCTCGCTCCCAGAGTGTTTATCTCGTGGCACAGAGCGTTGTGTGCCCACACATCAAAGTCTGAGGGAACAGACGACGCTCAGCGCGGTAGCAGCTGCGCTCGGATCCTGTCCACACCCTTCCTGTTTGCCGCGGTCTACCTTGGGGCTGTTATTTTCCCAATAGAGCGACGGTAACCCCCTCTTCCTCACAACTTCCACCGGTTTCACTACCGCCTCGGCCACCGCAGCAGCGGCTGCTTGCTGCTCACTCCCTGAGTCCACCTTTAGAACGCTACGAGCAGACCATTGTTGTTACCTAAAGGAGGGAATAAACAGTCCAGCTAGACTAAATATAAAGTCTATGGCTAAAGGAATATTACAGGTTCAAGGCAAGTTAAGCTCAGTAGACAGCAGTTGTGGCATAATATTGATTACTTTTCCCTAATTTTCTTTAAAAAAAAAAAAAGAAGAAGAAGCAAAAATCTGGGTAACAGTGACACACTTACAATGGAAGTGAATGGTCAATCTGTACATGTTAAAATACTTACAGTTTCAAAAGTATAGCCACACAAGACATAAACAATAGCCTATGTGTGTTAACATGATTTTATGTGATAACATTGCTTACTAACCTTTCCTGTGTAAAGCTATAACCAATTTTACAACTTTGTTGCCATGACAGTGTAATGTCTGTAATATGCAGTTTTTACTACAACTTTACAGCTCTCAAATAATACATTAGTTTTAACAGAGGAATTAATGCAAGAGCTTTTTATAAAACAAAGCTTAAAATTTCTGCCTTAAACCCTCCAAAAATTGGCCCCATTCACTTCCATTTTAAGTGCCTCACTATAAATTAGATTGCCTTTTTTAAAGAAAAGGACGCACAAGTCAAAATTATCTTTTGTGGTCATCAGCATTATGCCACAAATGCTGTCGATTGAGCTTAACTTGTATTGAACCAAAAATATTCCTTTATAGCTAACATAAAATGCCATTTAAAAGGTAAATTACATGAAATATAAATGTAAATGTGGGCTTATTTTGGTTTATTTGAAATTTCGTAATGGGGAAAATAAAATTTGTGATAATGGTCAAGCTAAATTACTTAACGACAGGGTTGGACTGGGACATAATTTCAAGACAGGAGTCTCACACTTATCCAGGCCACCCAATAAACCCACAATGCTGCTGATGTTTGGGATAATGTTTTAAGAATTCACTTTAATCTAAGTATGTATACATTAACACATGAACATGTAACATTCCAAATTAGGTTTAAAGACATAACAATTCATATTTTTTAATGCATTTGTTCTTCTTAATTAATGTTAACTTATACATATTGTTCATCGTTAGTTCTACAGGGGGCCTGGGAAGCTCAGCAAGATGCTGACTACCATACCTGGAGTCGCAAGTTCGATTCCAGGGCGTGCTGAGTGACTCCTGTAGCGTATTTAGGGGTTTCAATGAAAGTTCGATAACTGGTTAGTTTGGCGGTGTTGTGTTGTTTTATGCTATTAGCTTAGCTGTACTGTCTTTACAATATGGCGTCGACAGGTTCCGCATGTGCTGTAGATTGCCCCGGAAGAGTCTCTTTAGGACTTCCCCTGAACTTCCATTGCCATAGCAACCAACACCAGCGATTGGTGATCTGTGTCCACACTACTGAAAACAGTTTCATCGATGCCTATGCACGCCAGCGTGTTCCACAATGCACAAACAAACAGCAATCAGTTAAAGTGCCCATATTCTCACACCAATATACAGTATGTAGCAAATTTGGTATGATAAATGTTCACTCCACGGGTTAAAGTGTCATTTGCATTACCATTATTTGTAAGGGAAACGGTATGTGTGAGCTAGGAATTAAATTATATGGTACTATTTCTGAAAAAAATGTATTATAGAATCAGTCAAATTTGACAACCGTTATAATTTAGATAAATGACAAATAACTAGATTATTTGTCTGACTAAAATTCTCCATCATTAAAATCATAATACAACATCTCGTTGCATCAACGAGAGATAATAAGAGAATAAGATGATAATAAGAGAATTATGATTAATTCTCTTATTGTAGTAATATTATTCTCATGGCTCATTGATAGTAATATTACACATATAGTTATAGCTTTGAAGGGAAATCTTTTAGAAACAGGGATGAGATTATTTATCAAAATATACCACAGTCAAAATGTAATTAAAAAGGAAGCTTTTAACTTTAAACTCGTTATAATTAATTATGAACATTTGGATCGGTTAATAGAATTATCTTGAGGTAGGTGGATTAACATTACAATCAATTTATCTGTTCGTCCAGCAAACTCTCAGTATTGATTGTCTATCAATTCTCTGAAAGGATATTTTAAATGGCCACTCAAAGCCAGCAGACCAGAATCAACTCGCAAGAATGTACACAAAAGTTTATTTAACTAAAATACGCGCACATAACTAATCTAAACAAAAACATACACACGAAATCACTCATACATGGGAAAGGTGAAAATAAAATTAAACCTTAACAGAATAGGGGGAATGCAGTTATGAAAAGAGTCATTTTGACCATCTGAGAGAACCATCGAGCTCTTAATTTGCATCATAAAGCACCTTTTGTTACATAGGGGTTTTCATCTTATATTAAAACTATGTTCAGCTAGTTACTGGTACGATACTTGCAATTGCCTTGGCTGTTGAGAGAGCACTCGGATGGAGTTGCAGGAGAAAGGCTTAATGGTTCCTTGGGTCGATGGTTTGGAAGTTGCAATCAGTTTCTTCCACGTTGAATGAAGAAATTATGATGAACTATGGTGTTCATTGACTCAATGGTCGAGGTAGTTGCACATGGCTTGAGGTGTTGAGGCCTACCAGCCTGCCACCTCGTGGCTAGTACAACCAGCAGCAGAGGGAAGAGTCAGGGGAAAAGAGCCAGGGGAATGAGAGCAAGTAGGAGGCGGGACGTGTCTTTTAACTTCTGCTGGAGGTCCCTCCTCTCGAGTCTGGTTTGACCAATGAGAAATTTTCAATTTCCAAGAGGGAAATGTTCCTTTGTATGGAAGCTGACTCATTTGCACAATGCATGCTGTCGGAAATATATATATATATATACTGTATATATATATATATATATATATATATATATATATATACAGGTATATGTATATACCATTGTGCAGGGTGTCGCTCAAGGATTCATTTGGAAGGAAACATGATACTAAATAATTTTACATTAGCTGTTAGTCCTGTCATAATTCATGCATAAAACAGTGTACAGTACAAAAAGCACTTTACAAGACAGTAATGATCCTATACACAATGTCCTGGGGATATACAGGTGAATTTATAGATAGTTTGTCTATAATTTAGTGAAGAACAGTCTGTTGTTCTGGGCTTTGAGTCAATTTCTTATGGGGAAAGATTGCTCTGGCATGCAGCTAACCAACCCCCACTTGGAATGTCACTGGGGTTCCACTATTTGCTGGTCCAGTGTCAGCAAAGACAGTGTAAAGGCTTAATAATGATCAGTGGGGGAGCAGACATAACGGAGTCTGCTTGGGCCTACTTGGACCTTTGCTTGTTACAGTCTTGAGACATCTGTAGGCTTATTCATTGCCTCGGAGAATAGCGTGAGCCTCCACATGTGCTAGGCCTCCGTGATAACACGCTCAACAAGCTAAATGATAAAATGCTTGAATTGACTGTCTCAGACGTGGAGGCGACAATGTGGCAGGGGAGGGCAGAACGTTGTTATGACCTATGCGCAACACGGACGGGTTAAGGCAAAAGTATACTTGCCGCGTCCACGTTGCTGATCGCTCTGCGTACAGTATGCGTGACGTAAATTTCATCTTAATCCAGTCCAGATTCCAGTCATCAACTGTGTGCATCGTTTCTGCAGGAGCCGGCCATTGACTCTACTAAAAGACTATCACAAAGAAGTTGTATTTGGCATGCGTCAAACGCATTCGTATTCCCTCGCGGTCAGAAGAGTATACTCAAAGGCAAATCAATCGACCAGTCTCGAGCTGATCTGGAACAGTATAGTATACCTGGAACTTCTTCACCATCTGCAGGACACGAGCGAGGTCCGAGTTGGGTTGGCAAGTGAGGTGGCAAAGCTATTTTTTTAGGGTAGCAGCTGCCACACCGTGCCACCCTTCTGGCCCCACCCCTGTTTCTAAACCCCCATTCTGAGGGATAATTCAGCCTCCCACGCCCTCCCACCAGCCTCTTCTGTGATACCCGAGGGATCGCAGGAGGATCACAGGGAAGAAAACTGTTATGCCCAACTACCCCTCCTGAAAGAGGCAGTGGTAGCGACACATCTCTGTCCAGCAAGTAGCATGGCTTGGAACTCACGCCTTGTTCATCTTTCTAAGCTGTGACAACTAACGTCTGCACTAGCTGGAAGAGCATACTCAGCCAAACTGGTTCAGCACTCCACGCGATGACAGTGCTCCAAGTTTTCCAAGCTAAGCTACTCAAACAAATGGACAAGCATGACATTTAATCGTAGAAACATTCCCTGTCAGTTATGATCACTATTTTAAGAATGTAGCTCATGCAACCCCAGACCATGACACTCCCGCCACCATGCTTGACTGTAGGCAAGACAAACTTGTCTTTGTACTTCTCGCCTGGTTTCTGCCACACACACTTGACACCATCTGAAACAAATAAGTTTATCTTGGTCTCATCAGACCACAGGACATGGTTCCAGTAATCCATGTCCTTAGTCTGCTTGTCTTCATCAAACTGTTTGTGGACTTTCTTGTGCATCATCTTTAGAAGAAGCTTCCTTCTGGGACGACAGCCGTGCAGACCAAATTGATGCAGTTTGCGGCGTATGGTCTGAGTACTGACAGGCTGACTCCCCCCCCCCAACCTCTGCAGCTATGCTGGCAGCACTCATACATCTATTTACCAAAGACAACCTCTGGATATGATGCTGAGCACGTGCACTCAACTTCATTGGTCGACCATGGCAAGGCCTGTTCTGAGTGGAACCTATCCTGTTAAACCGCTGTATGGTCTTGGCCACCGTGCAGCAGCTTAGTGTCAGGGTCTTGGCAATCTTCTTATAGCCTAGGCCATCTTTATGTAGAGCAATAATTCTTTTTTTCAGATCCTCAGAGAGTTCTTTGCCATGAGGTGCCATGTTGAACTTCCAGTGACTAGTTTGAGGGAGTGTGAGAGCGATGACACCAAATTTAATTCACACCTGAGACCTTGTAACACTAATGAGTCACATGACACCAGGGAGTTTGGACATTTTCACTCAGGGGTGTACTCACTTTTGTTGCCAGCGGTTTAGACATTAATGGCTGTGTGTTGAGTTATTTTGAGGTGACAACAAATTTACACTGTTATTACATTTACATTTATGCATTTGGCAGACGCTTTTATCCAAAGCGACTTACAGAGCCCTTATTTCAGGGACAATCCCCCCGGAGCAACCTGGAGTTAAGTGCCTTGCTCAAGGGCACAATGGTGGTGGCCGTGGGGTTCGAATCTGTAATCTTCTGATTAGCAGCCCTGTGCTCTAGCCACTACGCCACCACTGTTATACAAACTGTACACTCACTACTTTACATTGTAGCAAAATGTCATTTCTTCAGTGTTGTCACATGAAAAGATAGAATCAAATATTTACAAAAAATGTGAGGGGTGTACTCACTTGTGTGTGATACTGTACATCACAGAGCTAATCAGACACCCCCTAGACTTAAAAGTCAGAGCCACAGACCTTTCTTGCGACCTCCCATGTAGACCACCACACAAAGTCGGAGAGCACTGTTACATTGTTCCTATGGACTTTCCCTGTGCAGAGCCTGTATGCAGAGTCTGGCCAGAAGGGTGGCACATTGGCTTTGCCACCCCACTTCAGACCTCTTTGGATCCACTTCACGTCCTGGAGACGGTGCACAATGGCTTAACCCGTCCCTGTTCGCACATGGTCTGTAACAATGTTTTGCCCATGTCTGGGAGGACACAGCATTCCCAGTTCTCTGTAGACAAATCCCCCCATATCTTGACATCCATTGCATGTTCACGAGTGCAACGAGTCATAACAGGCATGTGACATCACACAAACTCTCTCATCTCCTGTTTTACACTCTATAATTCATACACTTGAAAGTCCTGACCAGCACCTGCCTTGCAAATCATCACACACTTTAATTATCACATTATTTCCTTAAGGTTTCTGTTCTGTGTTTTGCAACCTTGATATTTAGCTAGTTCAACTTATCAGGGCCTTTCAGGAGTTCTAGAGAGAATCTTGTTGAGAATGTTTGATTTCGACAGGACGTATCAGTTTGTCAGTCAGGATGTTACTTCTCAGAAGTGTGAAAGCATCTACTATAATCTAATGTAAACAAGCATGTTCCATGAGAGATTGCATTACAATATAAGAAGCTCAGACATTAAGAGGGTGTCAAGAGATGTTTCCCCTTCTTGTCCTGGCCATTTATCTTGGAATTCATAAAGACATGTCAAGGGTTGTAGGGATTCCCCAAACTTCACTCAAACTGATTTTATTTTATTTCTATCCCTGAGGTCTACTTATACTGTTAGTCAAGGTTTTTGTACCATAAACAGTCATAATTTAGTTTACATGTTAGACCATTTTCTACCCTCTATCTGACCCTTTGATATTAAATAAACCGATTATTTTGGCTTCTAAAGTCTGCATTAAATTGTGACACATTTACAAATCAGTCCATGCTGAAATGTGCCGCATAAACGGTAAAGGTCGAAATGACGTAATCAGGAACCTTATTAAAAGGACTTACGGACTTACTTTTATTGTTAGTCATACCAAATGGAGTTACAGTTTCTTCCTCTACTGTTTAGAAATAATATCTACTTCACTGCAATTGGCCAGGCCATGTTGCTGAACACTGAATAGAGATCATTCACATGTAAATGTGGGCAGTCTTATTAATGTTTCAGGTTTCTGATGTCAGAAACTATGTAGACGAATGGGACATTTTTGTAGCCTGGTTTCAATGAATGTTCTCTCAAGTCTCATTGTTCTCAGTGCATCCTTTGACAAAACGTCATGTCACATTTGATATAGAGTCATGATAAGAAGTAACAACATTTTATGTTTATGCAATATGAATAATATGTTTAATTTCATGATGGTCACACAAAGTGATCATATGACTTCAGTAGACTTGGAATATAGTGAATGACCCCATTTCCACCTGGTATTACAATGCATATCGTGTGATCCGATCACATGTGGTCAGGTGAGGCACATCGCTGCTATTTACACCTGGTCATTTAAATTAGTTTCCTGTGATCACTTGTGTTCGGATTTGGAGGGGAGGGTCTCTGTTTCATTGTGACATACATCAATCACTGTGCCATTGTGTTACTGCATGATAATAAATTGCAACAAAGTCAGAAAAAATGGCACGCTGTTTTCCAAGATGCAGTTGAAATTCAATCTTAGCACAAATGCAACATGTCAAGCAGAATTATCTATTATTTTAGTGTATTACCTGTATAAAAGGAGCTTATGGTGTTCGTGCTTGTCATCTATGCTGATATCAGACACACTAAAGAAGATCTGTGAAGCTATTGTGATTGTGTATTGATCTGCTTTTTAACATTTATGCATTTATTTAAGGCACTTAATTTAAAGCTGCTCGTAAACAGCAAACATCTAAACTCTTGTTTAAGAGCAGCAGTTGATTGACAGGTGAGGGGTGGTGCTTCACTGTTGCCAGGATGCATACAGGATGGTTTATTATAGTGTGTGGATGCATGTGTGATAGCACCAGGGTGGCAAAGAGTTTGGCCAATCAGAAGATATCTAGGGTACGTGAAGGAGGCAAAAGGTACACATACACACTCAACTAACTTTATTGAAATAACTGATTTATATTTAATAAACTTCACAGATAAAAAAATAAACAATACAACAAATTAATCTTAAATGAAATAACACAATTTGATATTTAAATTCAATATTCTTTCTCTTTAAATTCTGTTAATATAATCTCATTATGCCTCTTTAGTTTATTTGAAGCTAATAAAATGTTTAGCGATTTTAATTCTTAATCTATTATCAAATTTAACCCTTTGTAATCTTTTTCTCCAATTAAACTCAATGAACTTTAAATACAACCAAACAAATTAAATTAGAATCACCTGTACAATTCAAATAAACAATTATAAAATTAAACAAACAATAATCAATCAACTGGATTAACACATGTACTAAATTCAGAGTTCTTCAAGACTAAACGTTCAAAAAATGTCCAGATTCACAAAAACCTCGACCTTTTAGTTGTTGAATGAATTCAAAGTAGAGACGAATTGAAGTTTATTCAGAAATCCACGAACAGAAGATATTCACACTTCAGATAAAACTCTTGGGTTTTTGGCTTTCCATCAGACTCACCAGAAAGTTTGAGCAGAAACATCCACGATGAAAAAGTCCACTATCCTTGTTGAAAATGTGGTCCAAATCAAACAAAACGCATATATACAAAAACTGGCCTGCACAAAGCAGGAAAACATTCTCAGAAATGTTCCTAACATTTCAGAGAATTATTTTAACTTTCTTAACTCTTAATACATTCATTAGCTTTAGCTCTAAATGCTATACCTCGTGGTAGCATTTACACAACATATTTTCTCAAACAAGTTCACTCAATAAACAAGCTTACGTTTCTGATTCTCATTTATATTTATAAAAAAAGATTAAACTTACCAAGTTCTTTTCATAGGGTTTTCTTCGGATGAACGGTGAACTAAATGATTTTACTTCATCACCCGGCTTTATCTCGATTGGACATCAAGATTTACTTCTCAGGTATTTTCTCTTTTTCTAGTGCATTAGTTTAAGATGAAACTAATCTTTTCTATTTTTCAGACTTTTGCTGCTATAAATTCATAACCGTGCAGTTTATCGGCATCTTGTTGCTCTTCGTTTCTTTGTCTGATCTGTGTCTGTCTGTGTTAACTCTTAGGGTTGAGTCAGCGGCTACAGCAAGATTGGCTGATTGGATAAATCACGTTTGCAGCGCTGATCCAGACTCTTATTGGTCAAGTTTATCTGAAATACATTTTTACATATATTTGCAAATATTAATAATAAATATACAATTTAGCATATTTTTCTTACTCTTTAATCTTCAATCTGTTTCTAGTTATTTGTCTTTAGTTTTTTCACATATTTTAGTTAAATATGCACTTTTTAGTTTGTTTTAAGCTTATAAATTAGAATGCAATTTAATCAGATTTTACATATGGTTTACATTAGCGTTTACCATATACACACACACACACAGTATGTATGGAGGTCTTAAATAATGACAGAATTAAAACATTTTCCTGAACTACAACCTACAAATAAATTTAACTTGCCTACAAACTATTTTGTGGTTAACAGTTGGATACTGTATATCTTCAACCTCATGTAAGTGAAGATAACATGACTCTGTTCTAACAGACCATTGATAATTTCTTTAGCATGGCGATATCCCATTGTTGTCTTTGCCAGTTGCCTGTCAGCGCCTGTTAGTTATTCTTACTGGCCCTCTTTGGAAGTCAACTCTCTGTTCTCAGACCAGAAGCCATACCTCTGCTACAGTAAAGAGCACTCTAACTCTTACCACTACATTACAGTAAGAAAGAGAGTATGGCTACAAACAATGGAAGCCACAGCTGGTGCCTCCCATATAGTAGTGCACCATGCTGCATCCAGTCAGCGCTAAGACTGCCTAAACATATGACACTTGAAGAATGAGTGTAATGACTTTATTACACATAGATTATTGAATAATCCTGAAGCCTAGTCAAACAATGACCTGCCACTTCAGTCATTACCTCAGTTAAATGAAAATAGCTTGGTTGGTATATTCCATATTCCTTTTATTGAGGTAAACACATGAGGTACAGCGGTACAGAGTTCTTTTCATCAGCAAAAAGCAAAAGCTAAACATAGCAATATTTAAGAACTCAAATGCCTATTTTTAAACTGCGTGTATTATTTACAGCACACGCCAACCATCACAACCCACTCAGTATTTACATCACAACCCAGTGGCTTGTGGCAGACTACTGAAATGAGAACACAAACGTCCACTCTGAGTTTGGGGACATTTTTGTACTCTAGGAATAATGAATTTGATTATATTTGGTCAAAGCATTCTGTAGTCAGATGTTTTTGTTAAATGGTTTAATTGAACGTTGTTCCAGCTAACCATTTTTCTATATAAAAAAAAACCAGACAGACATTTAGATATATTTATCATCAGGCACTTTTATCCAAAGTGACATACAAATTAGGAATACAACAGAAGCGATTCATCCTAAGGAGACAGCAATACAAGATGTGCTGTGATATAAAGTTTCAAATTGCTCAGAGAAGCACAAGTAGAAAGGAAGGTAAAAGACAGTGGTAAAAGAATGGATATGCATGAAGAATGTGAATCCCTAAAAACAATGTGAAAGTGGAGATTTGGAGTTTGGAGTAAATAATGACTAAATATTGATCTGTTTCTCACCCTTACCTATCATATCACTTCAGAAGATATGGATGTAACTAATGCAGTCATATAGATTACTTTTATGCTGCTTTTATCTGCTTTTTGGACCAAAACAAATGTTTTCAAAGTTCCGGCCTCCATGTACCTATGGGCCTACGGAGCTGAAATATTCTTCTAAAAATCTTTGTTTGTGTTCAGCAGAAAAAAGAAAGTCATACAAATCTGGGATGGCATGAGGGAGAGTAAATGATGAGAGAATTTTCATTTTTGGGTGAACTATTCCTTTATGGCCACATATTCAGTAAAGTTGTTTTGGAACGCTATAGGCGCTATACAAATACATTTGAATATAATTGAAAATGTTTCTGTTCAGGTTTACACACAAACATTTATAGTGAAAATAAAATGATAAATCAAAAGGTTTTAAATACGAAATAAATATTTTTGTAGATAATTTTTTAACTCCCTAAAGCAATATAAAAAAGTATTTTAGTTAGCATAGTTTACTCAAAAATGAAAATTCATCATTTACTCATCCTCATGTTGTTCCAAAGCCTGAAACACAAAAGGTGATTTTTGTAGAATGACAATTAAAGTGAATGGTGACTGAGTGTCACAGTCCTGCCAATTTGGTCTTTGTTTTTCATGTCATGGCGGGATCATGGTCATATCCTCAGCCTGATTGTTCAGTGATGTCTGTTTGTCTTGCCTTGTTCTATGTTGTATCAGGGTTCAGCTGCTTCTGTTGGTATTGTTTATTATCGGGTGGTCGAGCTCTGACACGTTTCATGTCTTTTTGTGGCTGGGTCTGCATGGCATTGTCATGTATTCTCTTGTCCTGTCATTTTCTGTTGACGTGAGTGCATGTTGCTTGTGTTTTCCTGGCGGCATGTGCTTGTGTCAATTGTCTGTGTTTGTCGTGTGTATGTGGCTTTGATTGGTTCCCCATTGCCACATGCTTTTTTTGTGGAGAGATACCTTGCCCTCATTTGCCTTATTACCTTGTTATCTGTTTCACCTGTTCGCCCCCGTAAATTTGCTTATTTACACTCCTCGTGGTCAGTCTGGCGTCAGATTGTCAGATGTATTCCTGACGGTCTGTTCCCTGTTTCCTTGGTTGGTTTTTACTTTGTTTATTTGAGTTTTCAGTTGTTTCTTGTTGTTGTTGTTGTTTATCTCCCTTGTGAGAGTTTTTGTTTGTATCTTCTTTTTTTTGTTCGTTTTTTTAAATAAAACTTTGCGTAACTGCCCTATCTCTTTCTGTGTTCCATGGAAGAAAGTAATACAGGTTTGGATTGACATGAGGTTGAGTAAATGATAACAGAATTTTCATTTTTGGATGCACTATCCCTTTAAAATGTGATATCAATTTCTTTAAAATTAGTTTTTTTACTCATTCATAAATCCTCTGCCCCATCCAACAGATTTAATAAGGAGTCATTGGGCTGTGTGTTTTCTGCCGCGTCTGTCACGGCTCTTCTGATGACTGGGATTTTCAAGGACTGGACCACCACATCCACTGGCTTAGACCCTCTGGCCAGGTTTTCCCCTGCAGGGTGTGTGAAGAACTGACAGATGTGTTGCTGATCTGGGGTTGATGTATGTTCAGCTAGTGGCCCTCACTCAGACGGTTGTCACATTCTCCCCCAGAATCAACCGTGCTCTCTTGGGTGATAGCTCAAGACCAGAGGGTCTGGAGGTCAAGCATGTGCACTAGTGCTTTTCAACTGCGCTCACTGATAAGACAAAGTGTCTGGACTCTCAAACAGTGACGGAAGTTGAGCCAGTTGGCCTAAAATAAATCACAGACAGATTTAGGCGAGTTAAAAATTTGTCGGAAAATCTTAACATGTACTTGAAACTCGTTCCCACTGAAATTTTCTAGAAAGTCAGGACAGGTTTGCGTAAGCTCTACACAATCTACACAATCCTGTCATTATTTACTCATTTGATGCAGTGCAATTGGTTAAGAGACATGATGTAAGACATCCTAGAAGCGAAACAGAAGATTATCAGTTCATAGACACTTTCCGCACTGTTCCACTCACAATATTTCTTATGAAATATAAACACTTCTACAATCACGCATGACTTGTAAGGCAATACATTCTAACCTTTGCATTATATAACCAACTTTTTATTTATTTGCTTGTTCGAGTTTGATTAAATTGCACAGTAGCTCAATTGATAGAGCGTTGATTTTGCGATGTAAAAGACAGGGTATGAGTCCTAAAGAACACACAAAACGATACATGAGCAAAAAGTGTCATTAAAGTGTCACAAAATTACGTGGTTGCTTCATCAGTTGTATTTTTTTGCTTTTATGACACTTATCGGTTAGGTTTACATTTTAGGGTAGGGAGGTAAGTTTTGTTGATTTAAAACTCAATAGAGCATTAACCTTAACTCATCTGTTTTTCATCTTTTTTAATGACATTATTATTAGATGGTAGGTTTAAGGTAAAGGATAGACTTTATGATTTGAAACTTGATAGAGCCGCATCTTTTTGGGAATAAATGTAACTTGCTTTTTGCACTACACGGGGGACAATTCAACTTGTAACTGCTCTGATGTAAATTTTGCCTCAATTTAGTCATTTTCTTGATCTTAAATGCATCACCCATGATTCTCCCTTGCATTAGTCCATCACTCTGTAGTTATAGCACATTGGGCCTCGTTCATGAAAATTTCGTAAATATACAAAAGAATTGGGGGTAATTTCCATGTAAACTGGAGCTTCCCGAAAACTATCCGGCAGATTCGGAAACGCTTCATATTTCCCAAATTTTTTTTGTTCGACTTATGTATGTTATTTAATTCCAAACATTCAGAAATAGAGCATGTTCATTCACAATTATCATAATCCATGCCCATGAATTTTTTAATTTTTTTTTTTTATGGAGTGCATTCACATTGTAAAATTTTGATTTAAGCAAACACTCGCATCTAAAAAGTGAAGAACTTGTAGTCATCTTTGCTATCATCAGAGGTTATTTGTGAAATAAACAGTACAAGAGGTCAATAAAAATGGTTTGACATGAAGCTTTAGAGTAAAAAAATAAATCAGTTTATGCTGCAGGAAATAAGCAAAAAAACTAAGCTATAGCCTACTTTGAAATAAATAAATAAATGCAAGCAGCAAAGAAGCATTTCTAAACAAAAGCTCTTCACTTTTATATTTTTTTAAGGTTAAATTAATTAATTCACTTATTTAAATTAATTATCTGTTCATTACTTATTTAATTTGACTTCTATCAAAATGTAGTCTTGGCAGTGTGTGAATGTAATGAAATGCTTGCATGTCTTACGCACAATTTACACATGGTCGTGAGTAGGTGTAAATTTTGTTCATTCCGACTAACATTTTGAAAATACAAAAACATTCACGAATGTGAATTTTTGAACTTTACGAACAATTTACACAAAAAAATCGTTCTGCTCGTGTTTCATGAACGATTGCGCGTTCAGGAGAGAGCCGAGTTCCGGCATATGATGTAGGCGTAGTGTAAGCTCCGGTGAGAAGTGACGAACACGGAAGCACAGAGGATAGATGAAGCCAGTGAAAGCATGGACAGATGTTACCAGAAGCCAGTGATTATAATTTATAAAGTTAGAAATATGGATATTTTTCTTACAGAAACACATCGCTTCAGAAGGCCTTTATGAACCCTTTATGGATTACTTTTTTGATGGGTGGATGTGCATTTTTGGGATCGAAGATGGAATGCCTAATGGAGTCCTTACCATTGGCAGAGGTCCTCAAGTCCCTTGCCAGCCTACACCACTCCCACCAACAGGCCCTGCTTAAGCTCCGACAGGACCAAGATCGTCGATGAGATCTCATTCCATGAGATCCGCAGCCTCTTAAGATAGGATAAAGCCCCATCTGCAACCCGGCCCAACAGTAGCCCCATGCCCCCACCCTTGCTCATGAAGATGGGGGAAGAAGATGACCCAGAAGCCTTCCTTGACCTCTTTGAGCGGACTGCTGGTGGCATGGCTGCTAATATGCCTCTCTCCCCATGCTCACTGGAATTAGAGACAGGTGTTAGACATAATCTAGCTCAGGTGCAAGCGCCCTTACCGCTTATCTCTCTCCGGGCGGATGCTTGACCACGCCCCCGCTGCCACAGTTATGTACAGTAATGCACAAAAGTTAAAATGTATCACCTTACAATTCATGCACTATAATAAGTGTTTTGATGTCATTTGATAGCATTTTTTGAGGAATTGTCTTTATGAACTGATTATCTGGCGTTGTACTTGTGATTTTGTGTGAAAGGGAATAAAATGAATTGTTGTTTTTGCGCCTTTAGTGTTCATTTCATCAACAAACTGTTGCAATATGTAGAACGAGCCACGTAAAAATAATTTTGCAAAAATGTAGGTATATTGTGTGATTGTGTGAGACTAGGTTGTAATGAGCACAGGTGCCACAAAACCCTCTTTTTTTCTGTTTGCATTTCTACACTTTGTAGAAGAGGAGTTAATCTAATCTATCTTGTTGGCCTTCACTGACTGGTGCCACGTGTTAAAGCATATCTCTCTCTTACTGTGGTTGTATCCTGCCGGCTCAAGTAGTGATTTCACAGTGGCCGGGTCACTAAATGTGTAGCTGATGACTTCCTTTCTCTTGTCTGTTAATTACTTTAACACATTTTCTTCTGGATTCTGCTAAGACTGGGGGCGTCCAGTGCAGCTGCTTCCCTTCAAGCAGAGTGAGCCAGAGGCCACTGATCTGGGATCAGAGCCAGATTGCTACAGAAACATTAATGCACTTGTAACCTGCTGAGTCATTTAGTGACCCATACACACTTTTTTCCTTTTACTTTCAGTGCATAAAACTCCAAATGTGTTTCTGAGTCAAAGTGATGGTGGAGCAGGTCACGTTTGAAATTAGAAATTTCTTTTAACACATTTTGGAGAAGTTAGTAAGGCAAGACAGCAGGAACAAAAGAGAGGAAAATAGTAGATAATCAGATAAGAGAACTATATTTGGATGAATATGAATATTTGAATGAATCAGAAGATGCTGAATCTTATTGTCATAATGGCTTTTGTGACAAAAGTATATCACAAAATGTTTTAGATATGCTGTGGAATGGGATAGAAATTGATTTCCAATGGTGTAACTGGACACAAACATGAGCTTAAATTAACGCTGATGAAATTAATGTACTACAATGGACTTTTTAATGAATCACATTCAAGCACCTATTTCACATTTTATTTAAGTGTTCTGATGCAACCCTGCAAAATATAATGGTCACATTCAGTGTTATTGTCTTGTTTACCAGTAAAAACACATTTACTTGACGAGCAAAATTAAAAAATAAAGACCGTCTTGAATATGTCATGAACAGGGGATGTCTCTATGATTTTAAAACATCAGGTGCTGAGACCAAAACACTGAGGGCTGTGAGTATCCAACCATAAGCTATGAATGCATAGAAATAAATCTGCACAATGTATTTTGTTTTCCACATAGGAGGGTCATTTCTAGCCTTTAATGATTCACCAATCAAGTCAAATAGTGTTCTCTTATTTTGTAGGGGGGTCGGGGGGCATGCTCCCCTGTGAGACAAATTTTTTAAAAGAACAGCACCAAAACATGTGATTTGAATGTGTTAGGAGCAGCATTTCTATCGGGACGACACGCAGGCTTGAGTGAGGTTTAAGATGCCATTTATTTGATGAATGTAGAACAGAAAAGTAATGTCTCTCTTTGGCGTAGGCCCCGTCTGGCGGTCCGAGAGAGTTGTACTCAGAACCATCATATCCTGCCGGAGATAGGAGGCAGGGGCGAGGAGCCTACCCCCGTGCGGGACGGGGCCCAACTGGTGGTGGTGGGGTGGTGGAGGTTGCCGTGTTAGCGCACTGAAACAGCAATGTGATAGATTGTGAGCAGACTTATTAAGCAATGGCTTACCTGCGATTGGCTAGTAATTACCCAGCTAATGGTGTGATGATGTACATCTGCTAGTCTTCCCGCTAGAACTACGCTGCGCTCACATTTCTTCATTTTCTTGTGTAGCTTGTATGAAAATATGGGATACAATGCATCTCTAGACTTCACACTAGTGGAGATTTCTCAATTTAATAAACACCTTATTTCTACGAGATTAGTTATGAGACTAGAATCATTTTCTGACTGTACCCATGAGTAGACCACTTTGCTAAATTGGGACTGTGCTAGTGAAAATTTGTTTTTCTACTCCATAACAGAATTTTTTTTCCTTTCATTATAGAATTTCAATGATTTAAGTAATCTTTAGTCATATTTGAAGTCAAACAAGGCCAGTTTATTTGTTAAACACCATTCATACAAACATTACACAGGAGGAAAACTTTGTCCATAATTTTCCCATACATTTTGGAGGTCCAGACTTCATAGCACATTACTTAATCTCCCTTATATTTACAGTGCAATACCATAAGCAGGTAAGACCATGGATGGCTCCTTATTACTGTGGTTAGATCAATGTAGCTAGCTTGTCTTTCGTTTTTACCTCGTCAGTGCTATTTAGCCATTTGAGATGTTTGATTTCCTCCATTGCATTTTAAACTAGACAAGTCTGAGTAGAATTCAAATGGTTCGCAATGGTTTTGTACTAAGCATCGAGATATTGAGGGAATCCCAGACTACGTGTGCGCTCCAGAGATACAGTAGGATAGAGCAGAGCTCATCACGCACATGGTCTTGTGAGGGCTCATGCAACACAAAACAAAAAAACAGGCTTGAATCTCTTCAGATGGGGAAGCATACAGTATTTAGTGCATATAAAGCTCTGAACAGAGCAGGATTGAGCAGGAAAACCGCTTCAATAACTTCTACTTCAGTTCCACTCAAACACCTGCTATTCTGATCAAAAACATTCAGGATTAGACTAAGATCATTCTGGGCATTCTTACCGCAATGGCAAGCTGTTTCTTTCTAATTTTAGTCATAAATCTAACAAAAATGTAGTTAGGTCTATGCCTAAGACAAGAAAACATATGAACAATTTGCCAATGGTATAACAAAATTCATGAGATTTTACTTATTCTCTCAAAACTGTTTTTTATTTTTTTTATCATACATAACTTTGCTTCTCAAGTATATTTATCTTGTTTTAAGAATGTTTAAATATTTTACTGGAAGACGAAATAACTGAATACGAAAAGGACGTTTTGCAGTGTAAGAAAGCTAACATATTTTTTTGTTTTTTTGTTTTCTTTTTTGTATTCAGCCCTCAAACTTTGTCTTAAGAAGTGACAATGCATCAACACCCTTGGGTTCTAAGTTCCGACAGTGGAAACAAAGTGATTGTGTATATAATATAGGTGCCATAGTGAATAAAAGGTACGCATTAGAATTGAGTAACAATGAGAGCTGAATGCAGAGGGGGAAACCCATGGCTTCCTTAAGCTCATGTATCCTGACAGGAAGCTCAGGTCATTAGACAGGAAGTAGAAAAGGGGCACCTGTCTGTGTGTGTTCTCTTAAAGAGATTGAAGTGGGCCGAGTGGGCCCATAAATGGCAATACTTATGCAAGCTATTCATGTTTTATACAGTGAACTCACACCTCACACATTGTAACAGTTTAGAAAACTTATTTCAAAGAATAATCAGCATGTTGAGTATAGACTTCCTTGATGGCCATGCAGAGTGACCAAAATGACTTTGTACTGATGCTCTGACATAATTCTGACAGACAATTTGTGTCAAGCCACACAGACACTATTCACTTTCATTGCATCTTTTTTTTCATACAGAGAATGTGCATGGTGGCTGACACTAATGTTATGCCTAAAAGAACCTTCTGCATTCCAAGGAAGAAAGAAAGACATACAGGTTTGGAACAATATGAGGGTGAGTAAATGATGACAGAATTGACATTTTTGGGTGAACTAACCATGCAGGCCACAGTGCGATGGAAAGCCGTGACAGAAATACTGCCCTGAGTCTGAGAATGGCAGGAAGGGCCCTATTATTCTGACCCATTCTCTTCAACGTTGGCTGATACGCCGCCTGGAGCCTGTCTGCCATGAACTCGCTTCCCAGGATTTCCGACTCGCGGCCAGCGCTCCGACTAAAAGCCAAATATTTCACTCCAGAGACTCACAACACTTCCTGATATAGGATGCACTTGGTTGTCTCTCTTTGACCTTAAACAGTAATAAAGCACCTATAATATGACTTTAGAGTCAAAAGTCCACAATCCTAAGATATTGTCAGTTTGTGGCTGTTCGCCCTTCCATTGACAGAAACAATAAACAGATGCCTGTATGTCTCAGATTGGATAACAATAAGAAAGAAAAAAGATTATTTGCTCAGGGGTTCATTGTTTTAGTTTGGCATTGAAATGAAATCTGTTCTTGTTCTCAGATTCAGAAAGTCATCATGGGAAATAATTAAGTTGGTGATGATAATCTTTGTTGATCTCATACTTTGAAGTCATACAAGTTTCCAACAACCAAGGAAACTGGATTTTCCTGTTTGCCAATTAACAGATGCTTTTCACCCCAAAATTAACTCCCTGCTGAAAAAAAATAGAAGAAGCTTTTAGATGTCCAAAATGGTTAGACTGGTGTTTTGCTGTTTTAGAAGGGTTTGGGGCACTTGTCAGCTAATCAGGCTGGCTGACAAACCATCTGGCTGACAAACTAAACCAGCTGAATACCACCTTGACC
This sequence comes from Moxostoma hubbsi, assembly GCA_032164185.1. Taxonomy (NCBI): domain Eukaryota; kingdom Metazoa; phylum Chordata; class Actinopteri; order Cypriniformes; family Catostomidae; genus Moxostoma; species Moxostoma hubbsi. The sequence continues at coordinate 33,651,172 of JAVLUX010000031.1, read as the reverse complement.
TGGGTGGAAAACCAGCTAAAAACAGCTTAGGATAGGTTTCTGATCTCATTACCTTCTGATTATATCCTGATAGAGTGCAACAGTGCTGAAAACACTTTTCAGCCATTTTGGTTCCAGAAGTATTTTTTTCCAAATGGATTTCATAAAATTATTAATGAAAGAGTTCTAATTCATGAATCAAATCAACCTGCTCCTTGGTGAATCACAACCTATCAAACTTCGATTTGAAGCAAAAGTGTTTTTGAAACTCGGATAAAAAGAAAAAGGTACAAGTCTGTGTACTTGATGTCTTTCAGGAGGGAATGCATTGTAAATGACATTATCAAATTGAAAATGTTGGAAAAACAGTAAATTGGTAATAAAATACAATTATTGATTGATCGTTGTTAATTATATGTCAACAGAAGCAAGTGCCATAATCTTTAAAGGTTTTTTTAAGTTATCGTTATATATATATATATATATATATATATTCCCCTATGGAGAAAATAAATGGGATTTTAACTTCTGGAACCAGAATGTTGCACTCTCTTGACATTGAACATCTTTGTGTTGTCAGCCCAGATCTTTCCTCCATTTGCTGTCATCACCCCAGCTATAATCAGTGTTGACCAGTAAATCCTGGTTCATAGAAGAATTTACTGATGAGTGCTAAATGCCCGTGTTGTTTTAAATAATTTTACTTGCACTATATTTAAATTTAACTAGACAAATATTTGTTTGCCCTGAATCACAAACAGGCCGGCGTACTCTCATGGAAGAGTCCAAGCAGAGGAACTGGTGTCCGGGCAACAGTGTCCGTTGCCATGAAGCAATTAACTTTGTTTTAAAAAGGCAGTTTGCGAGTGACTAAGTGCAGCCTTGTGTTCAGAGAAGGGCTTGAGATTGTGGCTGTAGCTGTTGTTTTCATTGTGTGCTTGGGACTCTGGGAGGATAAGAACAATAATGCATGTAATGCTGATTTTGGAATGGGTCCACCCAGCTTTTCCCAGGCTGGCTAGCCTTGGGAACCACTGATAGCATGGCACAACAGGGCTGGGCCCCTCTCACCGGGCCCAGGGGCAGGGCAGACCGCCTTTTCCAAGCAAGTATGTTTGGGATGAAAGGAATCCTTCCTCATGCCTGAGCATAAAAGAAGCACACACAAACATCCACACCAAGTTGCGTCCCCAAGGTAGGACTTACCTCGCCACATTCTCAAGCCGCAAAATTCTCAGAGGTGACGTTGATTAGCTCTTAGCTCCACGCTGGCCCTTGGCAGACTTGATGACAGCTCTAATCTGGTTCTTGTTTTGTAGTCCTGGACCACCAAATTGATATCAGTATCCATTGTATTCTATCAGCCAAGAATAAATACCAAAAAAACTGAACAGAATCTGAGTCGTCAGTGAAACTTTCTTTTGCTTGATCCTGGAGAACTGGTTATTTATAGACTGATTTCAAATCTCCTGTTTATGTTGAAAACACTAGAAAAGGTAGTATCCTCCCAAATATGTTAATTTCTACAGAGAAATAGTATACTGTATATGAACAATTTCAGTCAGGATTTAGGCCTCAACACAGTACAGAGACTGCACTTATCAGAGTTACAAATGACTTGCTCTTATCACCTAATCGCGGCTGCATTTCACTTCTAGTGCTTTTAGATCTTATTGCTGCATTCGACATGATAGATCTTGACATCCTCTTAAATAAGCTAGAGAATTATGTTGGCATTTGTGGAGTTGCATTAGCATGGTTTAGGTCCTATTTAGCAGACCGTTACCACTACATAATTTGGCCCTTAAGTATCTGTCAAACTTGCTTTAGCCATATATTCCTTCTAGAACTCTGAGATCTTCAGATTTTGGTTTACTCTCTTTGCCTAGATCTAGACTAAAAAAACGTGGTGATCGAGCATTTGTAGTCGCTGGACCGAAACTATGGAATAGTCTACCTCTGTATATTAGATTATCTCCCTCAATTTCAACTTTTAAGTCTTCTCTAAGGATGTGACCTGTTTTATCTTCTTTTTATTTTTTATCTACTTTGCATATTTGTATATTCTTTTAATAACCATTTTACCTTGTACAGCACTTTGGTCAACCATGGTTGTTTTTAAATGTGCTTTATTAATAAATATTGATTGATATTGATTGACTTTGTCTATGTGAATGAGGAATTGTCAAACCAAACAAAAGTAAACTATGGAGTGCCACAGGGATCAGTTTTAGGGCCTCTGCTTTTCTCCTTGTATATGCTTCCCCTGGGAGATATTATCAGGAATCGTGGAATAAGTTTTTACTGTTATGGCAACAATACCCAACTTTATATTTCTTCAAACCCTGATGAGATTTCACAATTCTCCAAATTAGCAGAGTGTATCAATGAAATAAAAGATTGGATGGCCAGAAATGTCCTTCTACTCAATTCTGACAAAACCGACATACTAATTAATGGACCAAAAACCTCTAACAATACATCTTGATGGATGTACTGTTACATCATCTTCATCAGCGAAGAATTTAGGTGTTACAGTATATTTGATACCAATCTGTCCTTTGAAAATCAATAGCATTCTTCCATCTATGAAATATCGGTAAATTACGACACATGCTCTCTGTTGCTGATGCAGAAAAACGAATTAATGCATTCATTACCTCAAGACTAGATTATTTTAATGCAATACTGGGAGGATGTCCAACAAGATCAATAAATACATTTCAATTGGTTCAAAATGCAGCAGCTAGAGTGCTGATGAGAACCAAGAAATATTATCATATTAGCCCCATTTTAGCATCGTTACATTGGCTACCTGTTAAATTTCGTATAAAAATTATTTTAACTACGTACAAAGCTTTGAATGGTCTAGCTACGCATTACTTAAGAGACCATCTACCATGCTATATTCCATCACGTTCATTACGATTGCAAAATTCTGGCCTGTTAATGGTTCCTAGAATATAAAAAACCATAAAAGGAGGTAGATCTTTTTCATATTTGGCTCCTTAACTATGGAATAGTCTCCCTAACACTGTTCAAGATGCAGACATACTCACTCAGTGTCTAGTCTAGACTAAAAACTCATCTATTTAGCCAGGCATACACCTCATTTATCCTTCAACTCACAATTAGGCTGCTTTAGTTAGGTCTGCCAGAACCAGAAACAGTAATCATGATCTATAACTCTGCAATAAATTGAATGGCATATATGCTAATATTATTTTATTTGTTTCTATGTCTCAACCTCGGGACTCCTATACTGAGGTCACCAGAACCGGCTGGATCCAGCTCCATTCCTGCTTTGTGTTGGACTCCACTGCTATGTGTCACTGTGTGATGATGACTAATAGCAGCCGGTGCCAGCCAAACATCACTTCAGTCAATTACGATGGACTTCAGAGGATGAACTGATGCCAACTCTAACTATAAGACATGGGATACTTCATATGCCATTGCCTGAACCTTTGATTTAGGATAGACCTCACCAAAATTACCAGCCAGGTTGAACTGTGATGCACCTCACTGATCTCTGCCTGCATCACCTCGGTCTATTGATGGACTACAGTCTTGAAATGGAATACATAGACTATCAATTAATTGCCAATAAAACCCTTCATCAGCCAAATAACAAGGACAATGCATTTATGCAAGTGAATTTCTGCAGTTAATCCAGGATGGACTTCAAAGACATTAGGCATTAATCTTAAATTTCATACAAAATCTTTGTTTAAACACTTAACACTTACTTAGTTTAATCATTTTAAACCATGACTTGCACTATACATAAGTAATATTGTCTGTATATTCATGTTGTTTAGCCAGAGGGGAACTGGCCCCCACAGTGAGTCTGGTTTCTCCTAAGGTTATTTTTCTCCATTAATCAACATCTTATGGAGTTTTGTTTTCCTTGCCACAGTCGCCTTCGGCTTGCTCACTGGGGTTATTAATAAAATTATTATTTAATTATTTATTTTTAAACACAATTCACAATCATATTTTATCAAACTACATAATGATGACTCATAGACATTATAGACATTACAGTTTTATCTTCTGTTAATGCCTGATCTTCTGTAAAGCTGCTTTGAAACAATGTGTGTTGTGAAAGGCGCTATACAAATAAAAATGACTTGACTTCAAATTTTTGAGTAAAAACACAAATCTTTTAAAGGGAGTTTAGTTTAGAAAAAATGCTGAAAATTCTGTGGTTAATATTTTATTTATCCTAATGTTCTTCCTAACCTATATACATTTAAAAAAATGTTGATGCTGCACTATCCCATATAATAAAAGAACATTGTTTCCAAGGTCAGAAATTATCTTTTTTTTATTATTTGCTCACTGGATCTGATTTTAGGGGTATTTTTTACCTTTATGAGGGCAAAAAAATACAAATCTGCATCCTTTTATGTACAATACTTGAATTTAATAAATTTATTAAAGAGTCAAGACATGCCTTTTTTTTCATTATTCCCATGTTACTTGAGGTTCACTTATAATTAGTAAAACTTTTTTATTGCACAAAAAACAGTCATATATTTGTAAAACGTGACCAATTTCCACCATCATTCTGACCCTCTGTCAGAAACACTTGATTTTGGTGCTGCATTTCCTTGAAGACTTTAAAGTAAACACCCACTGGCTCTCTGCTCTTGACTGATCTGGGCTGCGTTTTCCAAAAATCATTGTAAGCCTAAGTAGATCATAGAAACCCTTGGTGCCAATGGTCTCTACGATCAACTTAAGCTTTCAATGGTTTTGAGAAACACAGCTCTGCTCTCTTCTTGCCATCTCACTGCTCACCACTACTGGGCGGGCTACGGAAGTGAATAAAGGTTAAGTAGGTGTTGATGCATTGTTGTGGAGAAGGTCAGATGCAAATGTCTACCACAATGTGTAGGAAGTAGAGAACGAGTCATTTTGACAGCTTGGTTTCATCAAATGCTCTTTTTTTCAGTGAGGAGGAAGTTTTATGTTCTGAAACTTACAGTAAACTTTTTAAGTTTATTGACCCCTTATCTGTACAAAAAATTAAAAATATATATTTAATAAATTATTTTATACAAATTCCAAATAAACTCTTAATTTTTATAATGCTGTAAATCCCCACCAGCTCATATTTTTCTATAATATGTATTTGGCTAAGAATAAATTACTAGAAAATATAGCATTTATAAGGCTGTTAAGATTTGCATTCCCTAAAATTCGGCCTGACGTTTCCCTTTGTGTTTCACAAAAGAAAGAATGTCATATGGGATTGTAACAACATAAATTAACATTTTTAGGTGAATAATTCCTTTAAGAATGTACGTTTTAGAGCTAGTAAAAGAATCAGGATCTTCACATCTTGCCGTTCAAAACAGCAAAGTTATATTTATTTTTTTAATTTGAATGTATTCTGCATATGCAATGTACAGTTGAAGTCAGAAGTTTACATACACCTTTAAACTCAGTTTTTCACAATTCCTGAAATTTAATCATAGAAAACATTCCCTGTCTTAGGTCAGTTAGGATCACTACTTTATTTTAAGAATGTTAAATGTAATTATTTATTATTTCTATCAGGAAGACTTGCAGACTTGAGTGAGATTTAAGATGACATTTATTTGATGAATGTAAAACAGAAAAGTAATGTCTCTCTTTGGCATAGGCCCCATCTGGCGGTCCGAAGATGTTGTACTCAGAACCGTCATATCCTGCCGGAGATAGGAGTCAGGGGCAAGGAGCCTACCCCTGTGCAGGACAGGACTCAACCAGTGGTGGTGGGGTGGTGGAGGTTGCCGTGTTAGCACACTGAAACAGCAATGTGATAGATTGTGAGCAGATTTATAAAGCAACGGCTTACATGTGATTGGCTGGGAATTACCCAGCTAATGGTGTGATGGTGTACAGCTGCTAGTCTTCCTGCTATTTCTACGCTGTGCTTACATTTCTTTCATCACATTCCCCGTGGGTCAGAAGTTTACATACACTTAGTGTTAGTATTTGGCAGCATTGCCTTTAAATTCTTTAACTTGAATCAAACATTTTGGGTAGCCTTCCACAAGCTTCAAACAATAAGTTGCTGGAATTTTGGCTCATTCCTTCAGCCAGATCTGTGTTACTGAGTCAGGTTTGTAGGCCTCCTTGCTCGAACACACTTTTTCAGTTCTGCCCACAAATTCTCTTTGTGATGGTCACTACAATACCTTGACTTTGTTGCCACAAATTTGGAGGTATGTTTGGGGTCATTGTCCATTTGGAAGACCCATTTGCGACCAAGCTTCCGGTCTGATGTCTTGAGATGTTGCTTCAATACATACACATCATTTTCCTTCATCATGATGCCATCTATTTTGTGAAGTGCACCAGTCCCTCCTGCAGCAAAGCACCCCCACAACATGGTGTTGCTACCCCCATTCTTCACAGTTGGGATGGTGTTCTTCGGCTTGCAAACCTCACTCTTTTTTCTCCAAACATTACGATGGTCATTATGGCCAAACAGTTACATTTTTGTTTCATTAGACCAGAGGACATTTCTCCAAAAAGTAAGATCTTTGTCCCCATGTGCACTTGCAAACTGTAGTCTGGCTTTTTTATGGTGGTTTCAGAGCATTGGATTTTTCCTTGCTGAGCAGCATTTCAGGATATGTCGATATAGGACTCGTTTTACTGTGGATATACATACTTGTCTACATGTTTCCTCCAGCATCTTCACAAGGTCCTTTGCTGTTGTTCTGGGATTGATTTGCACTTTTCACACCAAAATAAGTTCATCCCTAGGAGACAGAATGCGTCTCCTTCCTGAGTGGTATGATGGATGCGTGGTCCCATGGTGTTTATACTTGCATACTATTGTTTGTACAGATGAATGTGGTACTTTCAGGCATTTGGAAATTGCTCCCAAGCATGAACCAGACTTGTGGAGGTCCACAATTGTTTTGCTGATTTCTTTTGATTTTCCCATGATGTCAAGCAAAGAGGCACTTGAAGAGTTTGAAGGTAGGCCTTAAAATACATCCACATGTACACTTCAAATTCAGTACACCTCCTAACAGAAGCTAGTTGGCTAATTGTCTAAAAGCTTGACATAATGTTCTGGAATTTTCCAGGCTGCTTAAAGGCACAGTTAATTTAGTGTATGTAAACTTCTGAACCACTGGAATTGTGAAATGGTCAATTAAAAGGTTGAAACAATCTGTTTGTAAACAATTGTTGGAGAAAATGTACTTTGTGTCATGTACAAAGTAGATGTCCTAAACGACTTGCCAAAACTATAATTTGTTAATATTAAATCTGTGTAGTGGTTAAAAAAGAAGTTTTAATGACTTCAAACTAAGTGTATGGTAACTTCAAAATTCAACTGTATATACAGTTAAAAAAAAAATAAAAAAAAATTGTTTTTACAGATTAATGTATTACGCTGGTATATTATCATAATAATGTCTTTATTTATCCTGAAAAATTAATTAGAAAATTCTTGAGCATATCTATCAACAGGGGAAAACGAAGGAAAGTCTGCGTCTGTGAAAGTGGACAGACTGCTTTAATTAGGCCTTATATATTTTAGGTCACACCTGGGAAAGCTGGAGCTTGCCCTGGGCTATGAGAGGCTGTTGACAGGCTGATTGGAGCTATCTGTGGTGAGGACTGGATCTGGTGAAGAGTGTTATGGCAGTGGATGATGCATAAGTACTGACGTTCCAGCCTTTAAAGCAGAACTTTATATTAGAACTCAAGAACATAAATGGACAGTTGATATATTATATGTCCCTGAGCTTTCTTCAGTGTACACTGGTGGCCAAAAGTTTGGAATAATGTACAAAACGGAAGGAAATCGGTACTTTAATTCACCAAAGTGGCATTCAACTGGTCACAAAGTATAGTCAGGACATTATTGATGTAAAAAAACAGCACCATCACTATTTGTAAAAATACATTTTTATCAAATCTTGACAGGCCCCATTTCCAGCTGTCTTCACTCCAACACCTCATCCTTCAGTAATCATGCTAAACTGCTAATTTGGAACTAGAAAAATACTTGCCATTATATAAAACACAGTTGAAAGCTATTTGGTTCATTAAATGAAGCTTAACATTTGTCTTTGTATTTGTTTTTGAGTTGCCACAGTATTCAATAGACTGGCATGTCTTAAGGTCAATATTAAGCTAAAACTGGCAAAAAAAGAAACAGCTTACTCTAGAAACTCATCAGTCAATCATTGTTTGAGGAATGAAGGCTTTATAATGCTTGAAATTGCCAAAAACAAACAAACAGATGATTTCATACAAAGTTGTACACTACAGTCTTCAAAGACAAAGGAAAACTGGCTCTAACAATGACAGAAAGAGATGTGGAAGGTCAGATGTACAACTAAACAAGAGGATAAGTACATCAGAGTCTCTCGTTTGAGAAATAGACACCTCACATGTCCTCAGCTGACAGCGTCATTGAATTCTACCCGCTCAACACCAGTTTCATGTACAACAGTAAAGAGTAGACTCATGGGTGCAGGCTTTATGGGAAGAATAGCCAAGAAAAAGCCACTTTTGTAACAGAAAAACAAAAAAGGATAGAGTGGGCAAAGAAACACAGATATTGGACAACAGATAATTGGAAAAGAGTTTTATGGATCTTAACCCCATTGAGCTTTTGTGGGATCAGCTAGACTGTAAGATGCTTGAGAAGTGCCCGACAAGACAGCCACATCTATGGCAAGTGCTACAGGAAGTGTGGGGTGAAATTTCACCTGAGTAAATGGACAAACTGACAGCTAGAATGCCAAGTATCTGCAAAGCTGTCATTGCTGTATATGTAGGATTTTTTTAATGAGAACTCTTTGTAGTTTTAGTAATAGTAATATAATTTTTTTCAAATTGTAATAGTAATTGTTCTTGTTATTACTGTATTAGTTCATTTGAAATGGTCCTGCGACATGACAAATTATTTTAAAAAGGACACATTTTCCAAATTTTATCTGCAAGTTATGGTATTTATTATGAACTTTACATAAAATGTTCTGCAGAATAAACAACACAACAGAAAAAAAATAGTTAAGTTCAAAGATTTCAATTCCAAGTTGCAGAAATTAACGTGTGAAAGGTCATTTGCTGCCCTCCTCTACAACAGCAGCTTGGCATTTCTAAGGTTTTATATCATGTTAGTTAAATTGGGCATACAGCAAACAAACAATGTGAAGAATAGTGTTACGAGCTGTGGCCGCAGTGGTGGGGGTGCCACTTGGCTAGCGGTAACCTCCCAGTGGCAGCGGCCCTGCCGGCCCTCCCTGTGTTCCTGGCTGTCTCTCACATAGCGATTGGGTTTCAACTCAGGGCTCCTAGCTGTGGGAACGAGTCATCACACTGGCAGTCTGCCTGGGAGACTGTGCTACGCTCCACCAGGGGAAAGGCACATGACGGGGGGGGGGTTTGAGAACAATGCGCCGTCTTCACTGTTTTAACCCAGGAAATTCACTATAGCTGGGGCCTCCAAGTGGGACCCCATGTGTGAAAGTGTATGTCTCAGTCTTGTCTGACAGTGTGTGTGTCTCGGTCTTGTCTGACAGTTTGTGTGTGTGTATATGTGTGTTGATATAAGTGTGTTCACTTTGGTAGCCTGTTGTTTTGGCCAATCATTACATATAGTATAAAATACCTGAATACAACAATATGTCTATGTGCAATGTTTATTGAAGCACTTTAACTGACTTTTAGTGTGCATTTGTGTGTAAGCTTGCTGATGAAGAAATTTAAAAATAAATATTTAAGCAAGCAAACTTAAAATATGTAAATAAATAAATGAAATAAGGATTTTTATAAATAAACTATGTATTAAGTAAAATAAAGACATTTCAATAACCTGTCAAACACACAAACAAATAAATACATTTAAATATAACAAATAATTTATTTAAACATTTAAATAAACACACCTGTATCTTATTCCAAATAGATTTTTTTTTTTTTATCAGTTTGAAACAATTGCATTTTATTAATTATTTACACACTTGCTTATTAAGAAATGTGCAAATAAATATTTTGAAATTCTGGAAAAATAAAATAAGACATTTATACAAACGTTCAGAGTTGTATCTTATTTTAAACTTGTTCTTTGTTTTTATTATTTGCCATTTTTTAAATATTTCCATACTTGTTCATTTAAACTGTACCAAGAAATATTATTAAACTCTGGACAAATAAATAAATAAACAATACATTTAAATAAACTGTCACATTTGTATCTTATCCTTAACTGATTCTCTGTATTTGATTAAAGGAATATTCTGGGTTCAATTCAAGTTATGCTCAATCAACAGCATGTGTGGCATAATGTTGATTACCACAAAAATGATTTTCGTCGACTCCCTCCTTTTCTTAATAAATGAAAACAAAAAGCACAAATCCATGTTACAGTGAGGCACTTACAATGGAAGTGAATGGGGCCAATTTTAGGAGTGTTTAAATGCAGAAATTTGAAGCTTATCATTTTATAAAAACACTTCTGTGTTCAGTTGTTTTCTGTTAAAACGTATTACTATTTATTATTTGCTAGCTGTAAAGTTGTTTAAATCATCATACAAGTCGTTGTAGGGTTTGTTGACATTATATCAAATCATGGCAATGACGTTGTAAATTGGCTATAACTTTACACATAAAAGGTTAGTAAGCAATTTTATCATCTTTTTATTTAAAATCATGTAAATATATGCATATTGTTTTTGTCTTGAGGCTATACTTTTAAAATAGTGAGTATTTTAATGTTTATGGATTGGCCCCATTCACTTCGATTGTAAGTAGTACTCGCTGTAATCCAGATATTTGCATTTTTTAAAGAAAAAGTAAAAAACTTTATTCTATGTATTTGATTTTTTTGCAAATAATAAACTTTCAAAAAAGGCACAATTTGCGTTGTATTGCAGAACATTGCATTCGTGTTAAACCTATTTAGGAGAGTCATTCTGCATCCTCATTTCACCCTTGCCAGAAACCCTTAACCTAGATTTCTACTCTACAGTGTCTGCAGACTGCAGTCAAGCTCTGTCAGGCGATGAAACCTCGTCGTCTTTCTCGTGTAAAGTGTTTCTCACGCTTCTGGGGCCCTCGGGTGCAGCGCGCGAGTGTTGAAGCAGGGCAGAGTCAATTATCAGGGGAATGAAGTTTGAGACCTCCTTTTTGTGGCTCGGGGCGTGTTTTCTGGTTTTTTTTTCTTTTCGGTGGGTGTTCCCAAAGCAGGACGTGGGCGTGAATGTGAGACCGAGGCTCCAGCGGTTCGTGGGAAAGCCGCTCAGAGGGGTTTGGTGAGTGTACCTGAGCGCACCATGAAGCGGCCTTGTGAAGACACCACGTCCGACAGCGATATGGATGAAACTATTGATGTGGGCAGCGAGAATAACTACTCTGGGTAAGCACGGATGGGAAAACACAGCTTGTTCGTTGTTGACATCACACAAGAGCATTCACTTTTAGCTTGGATCTTCAGAAATTAATTGCTAATGCATTTTAGATTATCGGTAGTTTTTCTAAAAGTATCTTTACAAGTATTTTAAGAACTTTTTTTTATTCTATTTTAAGAAACATTTACATTATACTCCTTAAAAAACGAGTAGTACAATTCAAATAGTTAAATGTCATTGATCTTTGATTAAAGTATTATTCTGCTCATGTTGAATGCATGCCATAACTACTGTTATGTTTTATATAAAGTTGCTTATGACGTAGTATGCAGTTGAATTAATGTTATCATGAAGTGTTAGGCCTACTGACATTTCTACATGTCAGTAGGTTAATATGTTTTCAAAAGTTCACACTGTAAATATTACATGTAAAAAAAATCTTCTTTTGGTAACATCTAAATATGGTGTCATTATATATATTATTAGTTATTCTTAGTTTCTTACGGTTTTGCTCTTTGAAACAAATCTAATGTGGCATTGCCTTTTTTTTCTTGACTATATATATATATATATATATAAAATATTATTATATTATATATAAAAGCTCCTTAATTGCTCATGTTCACTGATACATAATTGATACATTTTAATGTATTTTTTCTTCCCCAAAGTCAAAGCAGCGGTTCATTTATAAGATGTGGCTCACCTACCACAACATCCCAAGTTATGGCCAGAAAGAAGCGGAGAGGGGTAATTAATCCTTTTTCTTATGTTCTTGATTCCATTTCTAATCTATATAATATGCTGTATGTTGATTGTTATGTAATCATTATTGCAGATCATTGAGAAGAGACGAAGAGATCGAATAAATAATAGTTTATCGGAGCTGCGTCGCCTGGTCCCAACAGCATTTGAGAAACAGGTAAGTTTATAAAATCACATTTCTGCCTCTGTCCATGAGTATGCAATATCAAAGTATTTTGTAATAATAATAGTACTAAATACGTAAATAGGAAATAGGTAAATAGTACGACAGTATGTAAATAGAAAAGGGTGTTGTCATACAAATTTATCAAAGATATCACATTAAATATCATATCTCTTCTCCCAAGGGATCTGCCAAATTAGAGAAAGCGGAAATATTGCAGATGACAGTAGATCACTTGAAGATGCTCCAGGCCACAGGAGGGAAAGGTACGAGTTGTTTGCTCCATGTTTTGTGCTTCGCCTAACGCTGTAGTGAAATTTGAGCTTGGAGTTCCCTTTTGACAAGATTCAAATGGAAATCAATTTTAATGGTAGGATTGAACTCGTGGGAAAGCGCTGGCAGAACAAAAGAAGTACTTGACACTGGGATTGTGTTTGCGTTCATAAATCCATGGGAGGGGAGTGAGGCCACATTCACAGGCTGCACTGCCGGGGGTTTGTTAGGCCTTTCCAATGAGTGTTAAAAGCAAAGCACTGGGGAGACAAAACAAACATCAGTTCAGGTCATAATCCCAGTCAGACTCTTGAGCACATTGGGGTTCTGTTGGTCAGTGCAATTGGCGGTGTATCTCTGTTTTGTTTTATCATAGCTTCATTAAAGTGTCTGATAGAAGAGCTGTATTTATAGGCACATGGCATTCAAGTTTTAATTATTCACTCTCTGTCTCTCTCTCTCAGGATATTTTGATGCCCATTCCATAGCAATGGACTTCATGAGCATTGGCTTCAGGGAGTGTCTAACTGAAGTGGCCAGGTATTTGAGCTCAGTGGAAGGTCTGGACTCCAGCGACCCACTCCGCGTCCGTCTGGTTTCTCACCTCAGCAGCTGTGCCTCGCAGAGGGAAGCAGCCACCATGACCACATCCATGGCCCATCAACAGCAGGCCCTGCACCCACACCACTGGGCCACCACGTTACAGCCCATTCCCACTGCATTCCTGCATCATAGCGGACTTCAATCCTCAGAGAGCTGCTCAAGCAGGCTGTCTGAGGTCCAACAGAGGGGTGCAGCCCTCCTGACCTCCTCCTACACCCACAATGACTCCGTACTAAGAGCGCCCTCTACAGGCAGCGTCGCTCCCTGTGTACCTTCGCTGTCCAGCTCGCTTCTTTCGTTATCAGCTACCGTTCAGGCAGCAGCCGCCGCAGCTGCAGCACAAACCTTCCCTCTATCATTTTCCGGAGGATTCCCACTCTTCAGCCCCAGCGTAACGGCATCAATGGTGGCTTCTTCGGCCATAAACACTTCTGTTTCCACATCCACCACATCCCAACAGAGCAGTGGTAGCAGTGGAAGCAGCAGTAAACCATACCGGCCATGGGGAACTGAAGTGGGAGCGTTTTAAATGTTGGATTTGCTCAAAGCTCTTGTTGCAGCTGGACGTCTTCCACACTTTGTACATAAAAGAAAGTTTTGGTCACCACCATGGGACTTTCTGTGACCAGTTTTACACACTCGTGCATGTATGCAACTCACTGGGAGGGAAAAAAATATTTTTACTCATTACACTAAGTGGAAACCTTAAAGCAAATGTGTCATTTTTTCGATGTTAAATAACATTTTCTTAACCCAGTTTAGTATGCAGAGACATCTATAAGAAAGCCATTCGTAGATTGAGTCCCCTGAAAAGTGTAACTGGCTCTGTGGAGCTTTCAACTTTGATCAGTTTGTTTGAACATCCCAACTAGCCAGACATAGCAACATTGGATCAGTCAATGGCGTGATTTTGGGGCAGGACTATCTGTTTGATCTACCAATGGAAGTCTGCAGGAGTGTTTGGGAAAGCTGTTTGAAAACATGAATTTTTTTTGCAGTTCAGTTTAGTGACAGTAGTGGCGCAGAATTTACACACTTTATCTTTTTAAGAGTGATAAGAGCGATTGCCATTTTTTAAAAAAAATCCCCATCAATCTCTTTATTTATGTCAGCTTCTCTCACTCATCTACTTTGTTCTCATTGAGAAATTTGGCTTTCTTGTTTAAAGGAATATTCTGGGGTCTATAAAAATTAAGCTCGGTTGACAGCATTTTTTGGCATAATGTTAATTATCTAAAAAGTGATTTTGGCTTTGTTTCTTTAAATAAAAAAGCTAAAATCTGGATTACAGTGAGGCACAGACAATGGGACCAATCTGTAAATGTTAAAAAACTCACTGTTTCAAAAGTATAGACAAAGTATTGCAAAATATGAAGTATTAACATGATAACCTTTTCTGTGTAGTTATATCCAACTTTGTTGCCATGACGGCATAGCGCTATAAACCCTAAAACCCTAAAATGACCATATCAATTCAGATTTAAACCATCATCAGAAACCACTTTACACATTTAAACAAGTTTTAAGTGAAGAATAAATGTAAGTCCTTTTATAAAATTTTAAGTTTCACATTTCTTCCTTAAACCCTTCAAAAAATTTACCCATTCACTTCCATTGTAAGTGCCTCAACTGTAACTTTTTTCTTTAAGAAAAGGAGGGAGTCTAAATACTTTTTTCTGGTAATCATCATTATACCACAAATGCTGTCAATTGTACTTAACTTAAATTGAACCTGGAATATTCCTTTAACTTGTTTCAAGTGAAAAAGACAGTACTGTGTGACAGTGCCTACTTAAACACTCCTAAAACTTAGGCTCTAGGGCACAGTGAGTTTGCACACAGTCGCTTTGACTTTCTGACCTCAAAGCTGCTAGGTCAAATATGTGGCATATCTAATACACTCTGTGTAAACACTCCTAAAACTTATATGCTGCATTTGAGATATAATGCTTTAAAATTTTTCAGTTGAATAAGTGAATAAGTTTGTCTGACTGTCACAAACGCTTACACACAAAGTAGTTTTAAACTTTTTTAAAGACAAACCAAAGGTTTTGCAGATAATCATTTTTGTAATCTTTGATTTAACAATCCAGTTTGTAAATCTGTATATGTGTAAGATTATAACTAGAGTTTATATTGAAATTAGATTAGTAAATTGGTATGATGCACTTCAATCACTACTGTTTTGGTGAGACAGGATCTTCTCCACGTTACACATGAGACCTACTGAAAATGTACAAAATAACATTCACTAAAACTCATATGTGAGATTCTCTTTTTAATAATACTTCTGTAACTTTGTTACCTTTTTAATAACCCTATCACGTTCTGTAAGATGTAACCATTTTCTATGCAAAAAAGAAAAAATAGATACCCTGAAGAAATTTAAGAAGTTTTGTTTTTCTTTCTAAGACATAAGCCATAAAACCATCATTCCATTTGCCTTCACCACAACAGATTCTGGAATGTTATGATAGAAATTAATTGCTTTTCCCAAGCATAATTTGAGTTCTTGGAATTGTATGGGGGGAAAAAAGACTATTAATGCAATAGAAACCAATGAATGAAACAAATAAATTCAATTATACGTGCCACTTCAACTAATAAATCTGTCAGCAAACTTTAAAGTTTGTGTAAGCAGCAAACTAATTTATCAAAGTAAACACATTCACAAACCATAAATAAAGAGAAGTTAATTTCAACATTGTTACATTATCACCCACAATTTTAATAATAATACTCACCCTTATGTTGTTCCAAACTCATATGCATTTTTTTTTTTTTTTTATGGAACACAAACGAATATGTTAGGCAGAATGTAATTCTCAGTTCAATTCACTTTCAATGTATGGAAAAAAAGATGCAATAAAAATCAATAGTGACTGAGGCTAACAGTCTTCCAAACATCATCTTTTGTGTTGCATGGAAGAATGGAGGTCACACAGGATTGGAACGACAATGGATTTTTATGTTTGTTAACTTAAAAAAATATATATTGTTGATGCTGCAACAATTTCTATATAACATTTAAGCTATTTTCATGTGAATGGTTATTGTTTTTTAAGACAAGGCCCCTCAAGGCTCCCACTGGTCCCTCAGGAACAGCTCAAGTAAAAACCACTGGTTTGAGTGCAGTAGTGTGCGCTACATGAAAGCAAAACAACGCCTGTCACAACTCCCCAAGATGGGTCTTTATGCTGGCCTAATCTACCCCCTTTATGCCAGGGTCTGTTAGACAGATTTACATTAGTAAATCGCTGTCACACCATTAAATACCTTAAGAGAAAAAGTATCAGCATTTCCAAGTGAATGGGGATTGAGGCAAACAGCGCCTGCTGCCCACCGACATTCATGGGAAAAGTGCGGGGTCATAAATCCGCTGGTTATCTGCTTTAGAGCGGCTGGTTCTCACGCCGGGCCCTTGCCTTTGAAGTGGCCATCATATATCAAGGGCGCACATGATCTCCTCAATACATCACACAGCCAGAGAGTCAGCGGTGTGAAAGAGGCCAGGAAGCCTGTCAGCTTCATCATTTTCCACACATGAAAATGGTTTAGCTACTACAAGATGTGGTTTATATGGTCAGCCCACAAGATAAAAGGAGTATATAGATGTGATCATTGCTCAGATAGATCATATTCTAGGCTCTAGGGCATAGTGATTTTGTACACATTTGCTTTGACTTACTGATCTTAAAACTGGTAGTTCAAATATGTGGCATATCTAACACACACACAAGGCCACATGAATTTGACTTTTTAAGGTGCACTCAGTAACTTTTGTCTTTGTGTCATCTTGGACTTACACTGACACCTAGCGGCTTGTATGCAGCATAATTTTAAATCAAAAGTTTTCAGTATCAGATACCATTGTAGAGATGTAGTATTCACAGTAAGCCATGATTACTTTAATCAATATTTGAAAGTGTCAAATAACAGGACGTTTGCTGAGATTAAGCGAGTAGTATTCGGCTGGTCATGTGATTCTAACCTGGCAGCCCCCATGTGCGGACCCTCTCCATGCAGAACAAAACAGATTTTATAAGGTCAATGATATGACTTGAGTCTTCCGTTTAATATGAGTGGTCATAACTTCCTATAGGAACATATGTATACATATATTGCATAATTACAATTCATGTCTTTAGGAGTTTAGAAAACTACTAATTGCACATTTAAAATGCAATATTTGCTACACTTTTGTGTGATTTGTCTAAGTGAAGACCAAAATATTATCATTTACTGTATCTAGCTTTAATGAATTGTCCCCCCATGCACATACCTAAAATGATGTAACAGATAATTCAGTTAAAGCTGAAGTATGTTACTTTTTCAGTTAAAATACTTACTCCTTTACCAACTTAATATGCAGAGATAACTATTAATAAGTCTGTCTTGAATACTCTTAACACTGTTTTTCTGGTGTCTGCTATGGAAATTGCTGTTTGTTTTGAGCGACCCGCTTAGACCCGCCCCAACAACGTTACTCGACCAATGGTGTGAGTTGGGGGGCGGGACTCTCTCTTTGTTTGGCCAGCAGTCAGGGGCATATTCAGAAAGCTGTTTTTAAAACAAATCTTATTTTTGCAATTCCGTTTGGTGGCGCAACAATTAAATTCTTAAGCTTCAACAAATAAGGAAATAGCATAATTTTAAAAAAAAATACTTAATATTATATTTGTATTCTAGTCTTTCAAACAATAGCAATACCATGTTTTTCTTTTCTTTCCTTTTTCATGATAACAGGAATATATTAATCATTCTGTACCCAACATTAAATAATTATTTTAAGAGAACAAATTATCCAGTATGTTTTAGATGGATGATATTAAAGGATATTTGGGGAAGATTTATGAGGTCTGACGAGCAGTCTCTCTTTACGATAGAAATGTTGCCATCTAGTGGTTATAACAAGACACGCGCCTTCATTAGGGACTGCAAAACGATCATAACTCATAAGCCAATCAGAGAGCTGTACGTCACTCTCTACGCAGCCATGTTTTTCCACATCTGTCAAAACGCGGAAGTAAACAGCTACGCAAGAGTACAAACTCCAGTAACTAATATACATGTGTTTTTATGTCAAATATTTTAATCTTTAAGTATTTTTTCGAATTTTGTAATTGGAAATTTATGCAGCGCTCACAGTTGCGGATTTATATTTTACATTTAGTCATTTAGCAGACACTTTTATCCAAAGCGACTTACAAACGAGAAACATAGCAAGCTATCTGTCACATAGATTATAATGATTAATTATTGTGATAAAATAGCTTTACCTAGCCGTTAGTGTCTACAGCAAGTCATAAGGGAGTATGAAGTCATTCAGGTCTCCAGGGCGTCATGGTTATGCGGTGGAAGTATCTCCTTTTCTACCTTCTACACTTGCCTGTGCTTCATCTCAGTACTACGGAATAGCAGGTAGTACTAGTATTGTGTATAAACATTACATTTGCATAAACACATTATGTAACGATAAGTTGATCAAATAAATTGATTTAAATGAAAATGAAAACCATTTTTGTGTATTTAGGGTGTGGGACACTTCTTGTGCTGGAGCAGAGAGAGGCAGATGTTGCACTTGTGAGGAGGTAAATTGTTTCTATGTCAGTACATTATATAGAGCATCTGTGTACAGTATTGTGAAATCTCACCAAGGAATGTCCATGTATAAGTCACCCAGACAAAAAAAAGTTACATTTTGCTTAAAGTTATCAAAGGCCGGTTTTAGGAGAATTTAGATGCTTTTTCTTGTTATTTTTTTCATGGCAATTTCCCCCAAAATTCTCATAACTCTAATCCGAGGGGTAAACAATTCTCATTCTGATTACTGTAATACAGTATTTAAATTCATCCTACAAAACAAAACCTACCATGATGAAAATAATGTCACAATGCAGAAATGGTCCTAAAAAGTTGTTTTTATTTTTTACGTAAAATTCTCAGATTTTATGGTGAAATATCACCGGGGTATATATATACACACACACACACACACACGCACACTTACATATATATTTAATTTTTTTTATAAATACTTACACATTCAGTGTCTTGTAAATTACACCAGTGGCTACTCTGCTAGGACATTGGGATCAGTTGGTTAAAATTAATTGCAAAATTGGACAAAAAGAAATGGGGTTGTTAGCTCTGAGAAAAGGTCTAGCATTATTTGTTTGCCGAGACCGCTTGTTTGAAATTTTGTTTCTGATAGGCCTACAATTAAATTCACAAAATATTTATTTGTGACTTACATGTTCATTATCTCATCTTGCAAGGACATGGTGCAGTGAGTCAAAGGATGAGTATCTTTTTGTCTTATGGGCAGTTTTGACTGGAACGATGGGCTCTTTGATGTGACATGGAGCGAGAACAATGAACATGTGCTGGTGACGGGAGGAGGTGATGGATCTTTGCAGATCTGGGATATGGCCAACCCTCAAGGTCTTCTTCAGGTGTTGAAAGGGCACACTCAAGAGGTGAATTCACACTCTCAACTCCAAATACAGTACATGTGAATGCCCTTTTCTGTCAGTCAACTTTTTGACTGTAAAACATATGATCTTTTAGGTCTATGCAGTAGACTGGAGTCAGACACGGGGAGAGAACATGGTGGTATCAGGATCATGGGACCACACGGCCAAAGTTGTAAGTGAAGTGTGTTTTGGGGAGTTAAAAATGCAAATGTTTTTTTTAAAAAAAAAGTTCTTTAACTTTCTTGATGTTGAATAAGTTTTAGAATCCCTAATAGAAATTGGGTTGCCATTTAATGAAGACTTATAATGGACATGATTGCATTATAAGGCATGATACCCTAAAATAATGGTGGATCTAACATTAGTTATCTATCATTATTTTTTGTCATGTACGGTACATATGTTTAATGGTTGTTCTGTATCCCTACAGTGGGATCCAGAGAGATGTCAGCTGGTGGGTTCTCTGCAGGGTCATGAGGGAGTGATCTACAGCACCATCTGGTCTCCTCACATACCTGCCTGCTTTGCTTCAGCCTCAGGTAAAAGATTGAGTTGTACCTGTCCTCCCATGAAGCTCTGAAATATTGCTGTTTTACTTACTCTGCAAATGTACTGTGTTGGAGTACGGGCCCATGAGAAAAAAAATAATTGTCAAAATATTAATAACTACAGTCTTGACTAACACAAAATGATGAAATCTGATCAAATAGCCATGTGTCATATGAAGCTCTCAAAGAGTAGAATACAACCAGCCCATTTTACTCACAGACAAAAATATAGCGAGTAATGGCAACAATTATGTTGGTGTTGCTTATATGGTGCTTATAACTTCACAGAACATAAACGGAACATAAAATTAGATGTCATTACTTAGAGGAGGTGATTGTCTTTCAAACAATCCCACACACCATGTAATCGGATGCACAGATCATTAGATAATCCACACAAAGCACAATGTTACATATGGCCACCAGGAGATGATGCCATGCAAATGACACAGACAAAATAATACAGACTCATTGAGACAAAATTTAATCATTCTGTGAAATCATCATTAATCATCATTTCATTACTGAAATCATGTCTTCATGCTATGCATACGTTTAGGCATTGTTGTGTTTACATGTGTTATTAGATCTTATATACAATTTTTGTTGTATTTGTTTGGAGAGGCTTTTAAAGTACATGAAGACATTTTTGGACATGATAAGTTATATTTGTAATGCTATAACTTTTGATTTGTGACATTGGCATGCGTGAAAATTATGACAAAACAAAGGCAGTTTTTGAGCCACCTTATTTACACCCAGAGATATATAATGTCAAATAAGGAAAAAAATTATAATTTTGGCTCAATTCTTTTTTTTCTTTTTTTTCAGCAGTTTCAGCTGAGAGTGTCAGAATTTATCATAAGCTATATCGTAATAAAAATAAAAAGCAGAAAAGTTTTCTTTACAATGATACCAAACACTTTTTTTGTTTGTTTGTTTGTTTGTTTGTTTTTCCTTGTCAAGTTATAATACTTTAATTTTGGGTTTGCCACTGAAACAGGAAATCTTTCTAAACACTTTCAGAGCTTAAATGAAAAGATATTTTAGAATCTAAGTGTGATCAAACATGAAGGGATCGTTCACCCAAAAATGGAAATACTGTCATTGTTTACTGTGTTCCAAACCCATATGCCTTTCATTCATGGTGCACAAAAGGAGCTGATAAGGTGCTTGTCAGCCTCAGTCACCATTTACTTTCATTGCATCTGTTTTCTATACAATGGAAGTGAACGGTGACTGAAGCTACTATACTGCCTAGCATCTACTTTTGTGTTCCATGGAAGAAGGAAAGTCATATGGTTTGGAACAACTTTAATGACTAAAGAATATTCATATTTTGGTGAACTATACCTTTAAAGGGATAGTTCACCCAAAAATAAAAATTATGTCATCATTTACTCACACTTGTATCGCTCCAAACCTGTATACCTTTTTTCTTTGGAACAAAAAAGAAGATATTTTGAAAAATTCCTGTTTTTTTTTTAAAAGCCACATTTACTGTCATTGTATGGACAAAAACAGTTGAAACACTCTTCAAAATATCTTCTTTTATGTTCCACATAAAAAAAATTCAAACAGGTTTGGAGCGACATGACGGTGAGTTAATAATGACAGAATTTTCATTTTTGGGTGAACTAACCCTTTATTTGGAAATGACAAGGTCACTGGTTCCAGTGTCTGGGAACCCACGTATGGATGTATATCTTGAATGTAAGTTGTTTTTGGGAAAAAGCATCTGCCACATGCAAACATGTATACATATGTAGTGGTTAGTAAAGTCAAATGTTTGTTCGTACATATGCAATGTTTGGATTTTTGCTCTAATACTTAAATTACTGGTCAATTTTATGAGCAACTTTTATGAGAAATTACAATTTGTGTCGGAGTCATGGCCTAACGGTTTTCACAAATGCTCTAATGCATTAAGTCGTGTTGCCTCGTTTCTCAATCCTGTTTCCACCTCTATTAAAAAATAAAAACTGCACAAATATGTTCCTGAAAGCCAGCGCTATCGCTATATGAACCACTGGACAAGTAGTACCATCATTCACCACATGAGGTCAGAAGCTTACTTTTGAGTTTCCTTTTTGTTTAGTTTAGATTCATAGGGTACTGGTAGTGTGTGTGTGTGTGTGTGCGTGTGTGTGCGTGCGTGTGAGAGCTGAGCTCACAAAGGCCTCACCATCACACAATTATGTAAAAACAGAAGAGACTGGTCACCACATTACAGCTGCAGATGTACTTCCAGGCTTTGCCGTCAGAGCCTAGAGTTTGTCAGCTTCAAACAGCTCTATTCTGATCTTATCTTATCAACAGAGCTGCACCATATTACTGTTGCTGTTAACATTTCTACTGTTAAATATTCTGGAGCTCTCCAAATGAAGCCAGACATATTAAAGTTGTGGCCTTATTAGCAGTACATGTCCACCGGTTGACAATTCACTTTGAAAATCACTTTTGTCAATGTCTAGAAATGTATTTTGTGTTCTACAGAAGAAAGAAAGTAAAGTGTTTGGAACAAAATGAGAGTGGCTGATTGATGACATAATTTTAGTTTTAAGTGCACTATCCCTTTAACGTTGGCTCAATTTAGGAGCGCTTGACTCCCTGTCAGAGTTCTTGGATGCAGTATGAGGGGGGGACATTTAGCAATAACCATCACAACATATCCATCTCTGGTTCGTTGAGAGATCACGTACATAAAACCTAATTCATGTTCTGTTAGAAGAGCTCAGCTTAGTTAGAATAACACCCCCTTGTGCTGATGTAGGACCTTTTTCTTTTGCTATTAAGTGTTGACACCACATATGTAATGAGATGTGTCTGGAAATCAATACCAAACCCCAGGACCATGGTAACGCTGAATGTAGTCATGGGAGAAATGTTTCTGTGAAATGCCGCATCAGCAGAGACACAAAGTTTATATATACTGTATGCTGGGTTTTCTCATCACAAAAACAACTGATATAAGCAAAGAGCATGAAGCCAACATCAGATTTTGCTTTCCTTATATGAAGCAACTTGCTTCTGAGGAAGGATATATTTTGAACAATCTTTACACATCTCTTTTCCAAAGAAGGACATAGGATGTCAAGCTCCAAAAAGGACAAACTAACACTGTTAAAGCATCATGATAGTAATCCATACGACTAGTGCCCTATCTTCAGCAGTCATGCGATAGCTTTGCGTGAGGCTCGGAAAAGCTTTGCTTGAGCAACAACAAAATTTCTTGATTTAAAAGTAATTATTCACTGAAAATATTCCCCTTCTGATTCTTCAGATTAAAACATGGCACCTCATTGATATTAAAACGCCACTGGTTTTTACATATGTTTTAATGGAATATTCTGGGTTCAATGCAAACTAAGCTCAATCGACAGCTTTTGTGGCATAATGTTGATTACCACAAAAATAAATATAGACTTTCCTTGTCCCTCCATTTCCTAAAAAGAAATGGAAGAAGAATGAAAGTAAAAGGTAGAATAATCTGTAAATGTTAAAATGCTCACTGTTTTAAAAGTATACCCATAAGACTTAAGCAATGTGCATGCTTACATAATTTTTGTGTGATAAAATCACTTACTAACCTTTTCTGTGTAAAGTTATGTACAATTTTACAACTTTGTTGCATTGACGATAGTCCACTGCAAAACAATGGTGATTTAAACTAATTTACAGCTTTACAGTAATACACAATTTTTAACGGAGGAATTAATGTAAGTAAACGTTTTAAGTAAACGCCACACGCCAGTTAAAATATGTGAAAAGATATTTGAGAGTAGAGCAGAGGGGTTATATTTTTATTTACTAAGAACTGTCACAAATTCTCCTTTTGTGTTCCATAGAAAAAAGTAACAACATAAGGGTTTACAATGAGAGAAAAAATAACAAAAGGCAAAACAGAAGTTATTGTTATTGATGTCAGACCTGAAGTAATGCGAATTTAGTGGTTGTATGGCCACTTTTATTGCGTGTGTGTGTGTGTGTGTGTGTTTTCATTTTCATTTTTAACAAAATGAGGCTGAGTAGATGAAGAAAGAATTTTCATTGTTGAGTGAACTATCCCTTTAAAGATCTATACTGCATTTCCCTAAACCATCGTAAGCTTAAGTTGATCATAGAGACCACTGGCGCCAGTGGTCTCTACGATCAACTTAAGCATGCAATGCTTTTGGGAACCACAGCCCTGAGTTATTTACTGAAACGTTTTAAACTCCACGGGCACTTTTTCCCGCAATGTTAGCAGATCATGAAAATGGAACCATATCTAAACCAATCAGTTAAAATCTTCCTAGAGTAATTTAAACAGTCCTCTACTCTGCGTTTATGTGCTAAGCCTGATTTATTGTGTCTGCGCAGCACAGGAAGAAATTCCCTGTGGGTCACGCTGCAGTGTGTCTGTCATGTATTTCATCATTTTCACATCACATAATCAATAAAGGTTACAATAGTCTTCGGCAAAAGCCTCCTGAGCAGTAATTAACTAAAGTAGGGGCTGTTTATTTGAATGGTTCTCTATTGAATCATCAGTAAGTAGTACCTACTTTGATTGTGCCATTTTTGGCTTTGTGAAACTTAGATTCATGCTGTATTGATACTGTATTGATCTGGACATTTTTACCACATCAAACAAGCCTAAGCTGGTTTGACAGCTGATAAGTACACCAAACCTCTCTAAAGCCAGCAAAAAGACCAGCTAAGACCAGCCAAGCATCATAGCCTGTTTTAAGATGTTTTTGTATGCACAAGCACAATCAATTATTTATATACAGTATATATCCCTATAAAAAACCTTCATCTGGTAAATTTGGAAAATAGCCTACTTAACTAAAGAGCATTGTAACGGTGCCAAGTCTCTGTCATTACAAAATAAGAGTCCTCCGTGTGTTTCGGGGCAGGAAATCTTATTTCTTGTTATTTTTTTGGATTTTGGTAGAACAAAAAAGTGGATCTTGAATTTTATTAATTTTATTATCTTTTAGCATCAATGTCGGTGCTTATCAAAGTAAGGAAAGAAAAATTTGTAACATTCATTGGTCATCTGCCTTTTCCACCACCGTAGTTATTGGTATTGGCAAAATCCACTATCAATCAACCTCTACTTTCAATGAATGTGATGTCAATAAAAGATGCATATATTATTGTGGCAGGGCGGAGGCGTGCTTATACTCACCCGGTCCCGTATCAGACTAATCAAGCCTCCGAGAAGGATAAAGGCCAACTGCGGAAGATGGTGCGGGAGAGAGAGATTGTTTACGGACATGTCCGTCATGTGTGTGTTTTGTCTTTTGTTTAAGTTTATCATTAAACTATTATTTATATTGTCAAGCCGGTTCTCGACTCTTCCTTGCCCATCCTAAATCCCTTTACAATTATATTATAAAAAATATTAAACATTTGTTTTTGAAGTTTAAAATAGTATAGCGTACAGGACGTCAACATCTCAAAAAGTATTTCTTGTCAACAACTTATATACATTTATTTAAGACTGAGCAAATTGTACCAGCTCTGAAATCCTATGCTTTGCTCTAAACCATACAGAGTTTTCCATCAGTGACTTATTCTTTTGCTGTAGTTTGGTGAATGTGCTACATATGCAGTTCTCTTGTGACTTTTAAAAGGTGAACGGCTTGGACATTTACTGCTTACTACTGAACGGAAATGCTGTGCTTTAAGAAGAAGGTTAGAGAGAGAAAGTAAAGACAAGCATAAAAGAGAGATACAATAAGAAAGATTCCCTTTAGATATCTGTGGCCCATGCAGTGTGGGGGTCTGACGCAGTTTCTTGGCAAGACATAGGTCCCTACTGCCTCAGGTCAATTCATGCTAAGGGTGTGTGGCCCTTGAAATGAGCTTAATGGTACACCGGGTTCTGCAGACAGTGCAGAATGGGGGATTTATTTGAGAGTTTCTTGGCTTTTATTAGATGATTTAAAAATCTGACATTTATGATTTGAATCTCATCTCTGTTGGCAGGAGATGGGACACTGCGAGTATGGGATGTGAAGACGGGATCTTGCAGGCTGGCCATTCCTGCACACAAGGCTGAAATCCTCAGCTTTGATTGGTGCAAATACGACCAGGTAATTATTTCCTCTATTCAAGTAGCTGTCTTGAACACCATTTATTGCCAGTTGGACCATGCAGATTAGATTTAAATTTCATTATAATTTCAAAACTGAAGCTAACTCATAAAATAGTTTTTCATACAATGGGCATTTACTGTAAGTGTCAGAAAGCATCAATGGATTTTAAATTCTAGTGGTATTGTACTGCAGTTTCTCTGAGGACTTTTAGACTATGCATTTGATCGTACTGCCAAAAGTTAAGACATTTGTACACTATTGAAGTAAAAAGCACCATGTTTAATTCTAAATCAATACTATACCGCCACTCACTGATTTAAGCTTACCAAGACAGTTATACATTTTGAAATGTGGCTTAAAGAGTATTCCAAACCTGTATGACTATCTTTCTTTTGCAGAACACAAACAAAGATTTCTTTTATCAATGTATGATGTTTTTGTTCATACAATGTAAGTCAATGGGGTCCATCATATTCAAGCTAAAAAAGGACATAAAAGCAGTTTAAACCATTCATATAGGTATTGGATATATAATCCAATAAAAAGCTATCATCTGAATCTAAAATATGATAGCTTTGGGTGAAAAGAAAAGAAAAAATGTCCTTATTCACAAAATGCTTCACTTCCACCCAGCTCTTCAATGTACGTCCATGAGAGAATCTTGTTCATGCATCTGTTTGATGAATATGTTTTGCAGGTTCTCGTGAGAACTTATGGTTGTATCGCGCACACGTCGGTTTTCGAGAGAACATAAGCATGCACGTGTGTTTATGCTGGCTTTGTGTCCTTTGTGGAGCTTGAAAGTGATGGACCCCAGACTATGTACTGAAGAGTATGCAGTATACTAGTATTACATTCCAAGCATTTTGCCGTTGTGTAGCAGGCTCAGAGATGGCAGAATAGATGTTGGACAAAACATTTAACGCTGGTGTTTCTCTCCGTTTCAGAATGTTCTGGTCACAGGATCCGTGGACTGCAGTCTACGTGTGTGGGACCTGCGAAATGTCCGGCATCCTATAGCTCAGATGATGGGCCATTCCTACGCTATCCGCAGAGTAAAGGTATGTATCTTCACTTTAAAAGTCATCTCTGCTAATTTAGAAAAAAGTTCTCCAGTAAGATGTGAAATTACTGGAGAAAAAGAAAAGAAAAGAGTTTGCTGGCCGGCTGGATATATGGAGAGGCCTCTTTTTACTGCATTACTTCAGCTTTTCAATATTGCATTAATTGAATCATTGCTTTGGCTTAAATTAATGTAACAAGTGCGTTGTACAGTACATTAATGAGGCAAGAGACAGCTTCTGCCTGTGTAAAACACCTAATATTTTTCTGTGCCATGTGACAGCTATGGTTTTCCTTAAGTAAACTGATTTTCTTTAGGGATGTGCTTAATTGAGTTTGAGAAAATATGTGGAGAAAAGTGCTTGTGTTATGTGTCAAAACAGTCCCAAATTAAATTATTACCCAGAGTTAAGTTCACTTTGACACTGACCAGTCTGCTGCAAATCATGTGACCCCAACATAAACAATCTCCATTCCTATCTTAAAGGAATAGTTCACCCAAAAATGAAAATTATCTCATCATTTACTCACCCTCATGTCATCCCAGATGTGTATGACTTTCAGAACACAAATGAAATTTTTTAGAAGAATATCTCCACTCTGTAGGTCCATACAATGCAAGTGAATGGTTGCCAACATTTTGACGCTCCAAAAAGCACAAAGGCAGCATAAAAGTAAAGTCTTCAGTGATTTAATCCATATGCTCAGAAGTGATTTGATAAGTGTGGGTGAGAAACAGATCGATATTTAAGGCAATTTTTTTGCAAGAAATTCTTTCTTTTGTAAAATATTATTAATATCATAAACATTTTTGTCAAATCAAAGTCAGAGTGGTATAACAACAGGAGGAAGACATTTTGTTGACATGTGACTTTTATCAAATAATTCTCCCCAAAAAAGGCATGATATTTGAAAAAGATTTAAATAAATAAAAACTTTGTAAAAACTTTTTACCTGAAAAATATTAATAATTATGAAAAATATTGGTAACACTTTCTATAAAGCCCATATTTATAATGCATTAGTAATGTATCATAATACACCTTATAATATGTTATAACTTATTATTGTAACCACAATTAGAATTCATTATAATATTTGCCTTTTCATAGTTATACCTCAGAATATATTGCGTTCTAACTCAAGCAACATCCAATTTATCTGCAGAAGTTATAATCTATTATATATATATATTTGTAATATATAATTGGTATGCTATAAGTAAAGTGACAAAAGTAATGTCTACTTATGAACATCCATAAGATATTTTTAAGTGGTAATAAAATATATATAATTACAAGTCAAACTGGAAGTTATAAACATTACTCATGCACAAAAAAAATACAAAATAACACACATTCAATGTAAATTGAGATATTACGAAAAACACTTGTAAAGCTACAATGTTCAAATATATCAGAAACTCTCTCAAGAAAAAAAAAATATGTTGATCACATGCAGCCAATCTTCTTGGGTGTAGTTTCACTTGTGGTGAATTGTAGGTTACAAGTTTATGTTATGGCTGTTTATAAGAAGATATTGCTTTTGTAACTTTACTTAAAGCAGGCAACGACCACTTATAATACGATCACCTCATAAAGCCTTTTGACTGTTTACACTATACAGCACTTATACGAACTTTATTAGCTTCTGCTGCGTTAAAATTAGATGTTGCTTGTGTTATAATGCATTCCTGGAGTCACTACACATTTTGGATATCTACCTAATCAAACACACCTGATTCAACTCATCAGCTTGTTAGTGGAGACTCCAAGACTTGAATTGTGTGTGTCAGAAAAGGAAGATATACAAAATGTGCAGTGTTGGAGGGCCTCCAGGAACATGGTTGGAAACCACTGCTCTAAAGTAAATCAATGAATAAGGGAAGTCTCATAATGTATTATTACTGTAGTTATAATTATTTATGAGAAGTTATAACTTATTATAATGTGTAGTACGAGACATTATGAATTCAGTATAATGCATTTATAATGCCTTTACAATTCATTATAAATATGGGCTTCATAGAAAGCATTACCAAAATGTTTGATTGCTTTTTACTTGATGATGACACCCCTTGATATTCAAAGATTACATCAGTTATTACATCAAAAAAATTATTGAAAATTATATAAATGTTTTTTTTTTTTCAAACGTGTGAAATCATCATGAATAAAAAAGATTTGATTTGTAAGAACTTCGCACATGCGTTTCAAACTAGATTTCTCATTTCCCTCATTTTAGACATCCGTATTTGTTATTGACCCTTATGCTATAAAAGAAACCTGTTATCTTTAAATAACCACTCATGAGCTGTTGGAATACAAAGTACTCTCACTGGGTCAGGGTGAAATCACAACGGTTGTGATTTTGCTCTCAGCTTTCAGATATTGTAAAAAAACAATAACAACAACAACAACAAAATTAAAGTGTGAAATAAGCAGCTACGAGCACAGATACTGCAGAGTATTACTACACTGAGAATACAGGAGGGCTGTGAACCATGAAAGTGTGTATTGTTAAGTGTAATCATATGAAATAGCTTTCAAATGATCTCTGTTTATTTTTATTGTATGGTTATTATATTATCTTAAATTGCACTATAACAGCTATATCAGTGATGAAAAGTCCAATTGTTGTCTTTCTCATTTACCATTCTGCAGATTTTGGAAAACTCTCTCTATCCCTGGTCACGAGGCAGATAAAATATTTGTTATGAACCTCTCCATGTGTTAATTCAACTGAGATGATAGAGTCAGGCAGAGGGAGTGAGTTAATCAATAGACACGTGTAGATATCTGAGATCTCATATTGATCACATATTATTTTAGCCTGCTAACAAGTATAGGTTTCTTCATCAGGCCTTAGGTCATTCCCCAAGATATCAGGCTATCTCAGCGTTTCTAGGAAATCACCCTGACACTGTTTGACATAAATGCAGCGCCTCGCAAAAGAGCCTGCTTTTAAATCAAAGATATTAAAACAGTGGGCTAGATAGTCTACGACCACGTACACATCACAGAGAAGTTGCTCACACAACATTTTAAATGGTGAGAAATGCTCCAACACTAGCCCTTAAGTGTAAAATCACATTAATATTGTATTCTATTTTAATAATAAAATATGACAAATGCCAAGACTGATGTAAAAATTGCATGAAATTATACCTGACTTTTTACACTGAAGTCACATTGCAAAAAATCTGATACATAAATGTGTTATTTCCACATATGAAAGTGGCCCACATCAGAATTGTAAATGTTGTGTTCAAATGATTGACTTAATCAATTGCGGTTTTTGGTTTTGGCAGCTTCCGTATATGAATGCCTCTGTGATTTTGTTTGTCTTTTCCAGTTCTGCCCTTTTTACAAGACTGTCCTAGCATCCTCCTCGTATGATTTCACAGTTAGGTAAGTGAAATATTTGACCACAGATGGATCTTAAACACTTTTTTGATTTCTTGATTAGACCATTTCATTGGGCAATATTTGCCTATTCTAAGATAATCGCCATAGACCTTGCCCTCTTGCCCCTTAATATCGGAAAAATAAATAAATTTTATATATATATATATATATATATATATATATATATATGTACATCCCATTTGCTATCATTAAATTGTATTTTATGTATTGGAATTAGAATGGCCATCAGGCACTCTGCTCTCTAGATATTGGTATTGGTATCAGCCATTAAAATACCACATCATCAACCAAAAACTTTACAAATCACATTTCTAATCTGATTTATTCTCAGATTGTTCCCTCTCTTCAGAAAGATGATGGCATCATATTAAAACTTGTAATTTTCTCTCTGAAATGATACATCATGCATGAACATCACATACTGTACATTGTGATTTCTTATTTCTAAAGACCTTTTACACAAACATGTCATGCACTATCTAAATCTACTAAATCATGATGTGGACAAATTATGTTTCCTAGTGACATTTGGATTACAATATCCATATTTAAGAGTCTTATTGTTTTTTTTCTTGAGAAATTGTAAATTCTTAATTTCTTTACAATTAGCAGAAAAACTGGTGCTCTGGCCTATCAAATGAGGTTGTAAACTCAACTGATCTCATTTCAGGGTACAGTGGTTTATTCCTTTTGCCAAGGGTTCATTCGGTTAGTGAGTGCTTGTGTTTTTATCGAGCATGCAGCTCATTTTTGCATAGGGTGGATGATATTTAAGAGGACTGTCAAGGACAAATCAGCAGAAGACACGGTTATAAAGCAAACATCACTCACTTCAGCAAAAGAGATCTCATCTTTGAAACATATTTGGATTAATTCTTTCCTAGCTTCCTGGCTTAGATAGTGTAATTGGATTTTTTTCCCTCCAGACCTTTTGCAAATATTCTCTCTGAATCGTATGATAAAATGTGATTTTAAATTATATGATTAAAAAAAACAGATTTTACTTCCTTTAACAGAATTTTCAAATTTAATTTCAAAATTAGCACGCATTCATGCCAGTGCCAGATATAGACAAGTTACTTTGTGCATAAGGAATGTTCCGACTTCAATACTGCATGTTGTTGATTACTACAAAAAATCTCAGTCCTCAATTTGTAACAATATTCAAAATAGTGTGTTAACTGTAATGCACTTGCTATGGAAATTTTGGGGACTTTTTTTTTTTAAGACATTAAGCATGTTATGCCATGTATACTCAAAAGAACAGTTTACATAGAGAAATCCACACACATAAAGCCTAGTGCTCACTACATGACTCAAGCTCGTCTCATTGCTTTTTTGAGTCAGTGACTGTCTGCGACGAGAAGTCTTGGATCTCATGAGGAACGGTCGTTCATTATGTGCACTCCTGTGACATGCCGAGACTAGTCCCAGACTTTACAACGGTTTTTAAACCAGCTTGATAGCTTGACGTCTTGTCGTCATGTGTGCACACTGTCCCAACGGGCTGAAGACTAACAATAAGCCACAGCCAATGATATATAGAGAGAGCATTAGAGAAAATAAAATGAAACTTCACCCACATCTTCCTAGCTGCTGTCTTATTTATTTTAATCAGTTTTTCTTATATGTTTTCTTTTGCAAACAGCAAAATAGGTGTGAGCCATTCTTTCATATTTGTTGAAAGAGGAAAGCAAGGTTTGGGTAGTAGTTGTAGATAAAAGTAATAATAAAATAAAACCTCACCCACATCTCCGTACTCACTGTTTTTATTATTATCAGCTGTTTTTATAATTTTTTTCCTTTGCAAATGGTGCCAATAAGCACGTAAATAGGCGAGAGACTTTTTTTTATGTTTGTTGATATGTTATCAAGAATAAAATGCGTGAGTTTGTAAATTAATTCCGTTATCTTAATTTTAAGGTGCATTTTTGACGATCCTTTTGAAATGGGACAATGCTAAAGGCAGCTGTAACGGACAGGTTTTCACAGGTTACATGGTTGCAAATTTTAAGCAAAATAAGCAATCGGAAAATTTTTAAATGTGAATGCAGGAACATGTACAGTAGGGACACATATATGGGCAGCATGCACATTAGAAGCTCAGTTCTATCAGAAAGACTCGCAGACTTGAGTGAAATTTAAGATGACATTTATTTGATGAATATAAAACAGATTTGTTATGTCTCTCTTTGGAGTAAGCCCCGTCTGGCAGTCCGAAAAAGTTGTACTCGGAACCGTCATATCTTGCTGGAGATAGGAGGCTGGGGTGAGGAGCCTACCCCCGTGCAGAAAGGGACTCAACCTGTGGTGGTGGAGGTTGCCGTGTTAGCACACTGAAAAAGCAATGTGATATTGTGAGCAGACTTCTAAAGCAATGGCTTACATGTGATTGGCTAGGAGTTACCTAGCTAATGGTATGATGATGTATAGCTGCTAGTCTTCCCACTAGAACTACGCTACACTTACATTTACAGGAACTGCACTAAAATAACTCATTCTGCTCTGAACGTCATGTTAGCAAATAATTAAGCTCAATTGATCGCTTTCTTTCAAATCTTTTACTTTTTTGCACTTAATTATCATTCAGTAAAACACAAGAGGTAATGATTGATGAATGTCCTCATGAAATCAGAGACTCACACAAAATCCGAACACAAGTGGTCAAAAGAAATGAGCAGGTGTAACAGTGATGCTTTTTGCTTATAAGTTTGTGATCGTATCACCCAAAATGCATCTTAATACCAGTGTACACATGGCCTCGGTCGGGACAAACGATCGTGTAGTTGATACACTACAGTCCTGAAGTTTTCGCACCAGCACGACGGAAAACAAGACTGTGAGTCGCAGGGTGCTGACTACAAGTCGTGTTCTATACACTTGGCTTAATTACAGTACATTGGCAACACATAACCAAAAGTTAACCTGCCAATAGGATAGTATTCCCACCTCTAAAAGGACGATTTAGGCAATCTTACAGGACAAATAACTTACTTTTTTTGTAACGAATAATTATTATAAGCACTTTTTACAAAATTAAGCATCCGTCTGGTACTCTTGTGTGTGTTTGTTTACAAACAGGGACAAGTCAAAATATTTTTTTATAATAATTGTCAGCATATTGCAGATGCTGACAAAAGAGCTTAAAAAATTGCTTTGAACCTGGAGCAGTCTCTTAAATCTTAAGTTCATTTAGTCTACTTAACTATCCCAAAAAGATGGATGGGAGCCACCATCATATTTCAAAGAGGGATGATTTGCTGTAGTCCTTAAAGGCAGAATGTCTTTTCAGGTGTCAGGTCAATTGATCAAACTTTGCCTTGGCTGTTGGAGAAAGATAACTGAGAGTGCTTTATCTGAATTGACATGCTTTAAAATGAGAATTGACTTGGACATTGTGCAGTGGTGCCCACAAGTGGTCTTATTAGAGGTGAGTTTATCTAAGTCTACCTTTAACCTTCTATCCAGTCAGTACTTGTCTTGGATATCGGCTTAGATTAACACTGCCATTTTGTCTAGTATGATAACTTTTTAGACATCTTATTCTTTATCATTTAAATTTTTCGGGTTTTAGAATAATAGAAAATCCATCAAAATGGAAGTATGGGAACGTAGACCAAATAATGCTAAACACATTTGAACTTAACTTAAATTTTTTAGCATATTTTAGATTCTTTCATTCAACATCATGATGTATTGATATGATACTTGCAAAAACATTATTGTAGGAGTTCCCATTTAAAATGGGCATAAATATGAAGCAAATTCATAATAAAGCAAAGATCTGTAAAAAATTTGAATGCCTGTCCTTCACAAATTGAATGACAGTTGTTGGCTGCTTTTCCTTTGCAAAGTAGAACTTATCCAAAAAAAATTGTATTTTTTCATTGTATTTTTTTATTTTTTCGAATATGTCGAGTTTTTTTGTATAAAACTCATTTCAAGCATTTAAGCAAAACCCTTAAATCAAAAGTTTTTTAAGATCACAAGAAACATAAAGTCAGGTGTGTCCAATCTTCTGACTGCATCAGTATATTGTTGCAATTGAGCAAGTTTCTTAAGCAAGAACTTTGAGTTTGTTATCATTCTTTGATAATTTAATATGAATGATAGCCAGTTAACTGTAGAAATAGTATTTGTGGTTTTGCTCTCATAATAGTAAATTCTATTTAAAACAGGAAATTTGCTGTTTGAACAGGATGGCGCTCATTCTTCACTGAGGTGCCATCTAATTCATTTTACCTACACGTTTAAGCTGTGTAGATCAGATAATGCAGACTGACAGATAATTACCGGAAATTATTTGGCTTAGTGAAAAGGGAGTTTATTTGAATAAATATATATTTATTTTGAATAAAGGGTTTACATTCTAAAGAACATGAGAGCCAACTGTTGCCACACACACTTTGCTATTTACTTAACCCAGTCTACTCAATCACTCTTTCGGTTCTGTCAGCTCTCATTTACAGGAGATAAGGTGTCCTCTTTCATGCACAACAGCTGGCTTTTTTTTTCTTTTTAGTTGCTATGGTGGCACACAATACTAACATGCTAGTTCAAATCATGTTGAGTACAGAAGGAAAATGATCTCTCTCCCTGAGTTATTTGACAACTAATTGGGCAGGGATGTTGATTTTTTTATATTGTTCACTCCATTGTGTTTGGTAAGGAAGGGCTTTGTCTTGTCAGCTCATGACAACAGTTTGCTCAGTGTAATGTAATACCTTACTGAACTAGAGTATGACAGGTATCAATGATATTATTAGTTAAGCCTATCAGTGAAAATATCTATTACACAAACCTGCTGCCTTCAAAAAAGATTACCTGCTCCTGGTTTTGATAAAGCATCCTCGGAGAAGCATGCCGTATGTTGTAGTATGGTACCAATATTGGTTTGAATTTAGTTGGAAGTCATTTGTAGTCCCAGATAGAATTGCTAATTATTTTTACATTTTCTACACTGATTGTGGGGGGAAATCTGTACAATTCTGCAAGATTGTATTTTAAATAGGGCTGAGAGTGCTATTATCGGTAGCTAAAAGTATTATCAAATAAGCCAAATTATTTAAAGCAGATTTGTGCAATTTATGTGCCACTTTTGGCATCAAAGGGAAAATAGAGCAACAATCTGCTTCTGGAAGTAAAAATCCTATACATTTTTTTATGATAACTTTATACCTTTAAAGACAGACCTACTGTGAGCTCAGAGGTTGTT
The DNA here is from genome assembly GCA_032164185.1 of Moxostoma hubbsi. NCBI lineage: Eukaryota > Metazoa > Chordata > Actinopteri > Cypriniformes > Catostomidae > Moxostoma > Moxostoma hubbsi. Next base: position 33,615,196 of record JAVLUX010000031.1, on the reverse strand, counting down.
AATTGATGGAATAAGTATGCTTCTGTTGAAAGAGCACCAGCACCATATTGTTAACACTCTACAAACCTCAAATTAAATATTTATAGTTGTCTCTGCAAATTAAACAGAGATAGGAGGTATTTTAACATAGAAAAATGTACACACCTAACCTTTTATTTCTGAAAATGCAAGAGGAAAAAAGAGGAAGTGTGGAAATTTGTGAATGACAGGCATTCAAATTCCGTGACTCTTAATGCAGAATTCTGTTCACAAATTCTGTACAGATCTAGTCATTCGGCACAAGTTTTGCTTATTGAATTGTGGCTTTGCAGCATAATTATTGGATGACTCCAATCAATAGATTACTCCAATTAATGTTTTTTCTTTTAGTACCATCTCTTTTAGTGCCCTTTGGCCTTAACAGTCTATGAGCCTTTTAGTCTCTGACCACACACACCAATTTTATTGATGCCACACTGCTAATTTAAATCCGCAACTATTTACAAAAACATCCATAGCCTGAGCACCTGTTGCACCTGTTGCACCATTGCGCTTATATATAATATCCTTTATGTTTGCTCTATGGCAATGTTAGTATTAATGCCTGCCTAATGTTTTCCTATAGACAGGGATTTTTTCCAGAGAGGTGATTTAATTACATTTGCTGAATGAATCAGTTGGGGCCTGGTGAGCCAGGGCTGCGTCAGGACTTTGCACCACTGCCCCGTCAGAGAAGACAAACGGCCATTCAATTAGTATGATTGCCTTCTGCTGTTCTGTGTCTAGATTCTGGGACTACTCCAAGAACCAACCGCTGATGGAGACACTGGAGCACCACTCAGAATTTGTTTGTGGCCTGGATTTCAACCTGCACATCCCTAACCAGGTAAACCTGCAAACACACACACACACTCACAATGCTGTTTTGCTGTGGGCAACAACTGCAACAAGAATTTTGGATAATTGTGAGCTAAAGCTGAAGGGAAAATTCTTAACATATTATGTTTTTTGTTGGAGACAAGGCCTAGTGCTCCTACACATTGTGTTATGGTGTTTGTGGGAAACGGGAGTTTGAATCAAGCTTGCAAAATTCCTGATCTTGTTCCCCCAAATCTTTTCCTGTCTATTCTCTTTCCGTCCTATCAATAAAAGTGGCAAAAGTAAAAAATAAATGTAAAAAATGTAGTAGATTTCAATAATGCAGCAGCTTATGTTGTCAACTCCTGAAGCAAAGATGCAACCTCTGGCACTGTGTTAGTTACAGACACATTTTAAAGTGTAAGCAATGTCAGCCACTTAGCCAATTTCTTCCAGATTGGCCATTGAATCAGACCACCCCCTCTTTCCAAATTCCCTCCCTTCAAAGACATTGCCGCAAACCTACATGCTCGAAATGACGGACAAGCAGAGAGCGCCTCAAATTGTTCTTATTGGCTAAACCAGTTTTTATTTTATTTTTTTATTTTTTTACATTTACAGACCTAAGGACTGCAGTACCCTCACAGCCCTCAATGTAAAAAAAAAAAAGAATTGTTGAGCAAACTTAAAAATTCAATGCAACATAATGCAGTAAGATTTTAGAGTTCTCTCAACGACTCTTGTTAATGCCCAGAGTAACATTGTTTTTTTTTTTTTTTTGTGAATTTGTTTGTTCACTAAATGCAAAAATTCATGAAGAAAGGAATGTCTTGAATGTCCAATAGATCTCAATCTATAACACACAAACCATAATAATGGTGGCAATTAACAAACCTCTTTAAGTAAAATGATGAGCTCCTAATATCATTACATAACAGTTGACCAACAGTGGCAAAAAAACCCTCACATAAACAGCATAAAGTCAGCAAACAGCAAAAAAATAACCCCAAATCACAAAACACATAATTATTTCATGTTGCAATGCATGCTGGGAACTCGCAAATCAGCAACTTTGTTCAATATGAAATTGTTAATTCAGACAACTCCGTTTGACTAGTTGGGACAACATTTGGGCTAATATTGTTATTCTAACATATGTTTTCATATAGATTAAAAGTAATTGCAATTTTGAGTTTCTGTGATTTAGACATGGGTGATTTCTAAGCTGGATAAAATGCAATTTCATTTTTTTATAGTTGTGCTTGGAAACCGGGGCAAAACAATTGTGTTCGACAATCCAGTTCTTTTAAAAGAGTCTAGTGCTGACACAGAGTTGGTGTGATGACTCAGGATGCCTATTTCAGTGAAATCTGTCAAGGTGTAAGGACATTTGAAGTGTGATATTTGCTAAAGATCGCTTGCAGCATATTAAAGGAAATCTGTCCATCTTAGAACAGCAGCTCTTAACTGAGAGTCTTGAATCAATATTTCCACCAACACCAATAGATAGCTCCTATCAATTCTTATTAACCCTCAACCTAAGGCCTGGTCCGTTAGATAGAGACATCACCCAGAATGTCTGTCTTTCTAGGACAACAGTCATTGCTGTAGAGGTTTGTAAAGCTCATACATGAAAGCAGTCACGTACCAATATCAGAGCAGTGATATCCTGGTTGCAAAGCACTCAGCTCATTGAGATGAGGGCTGCAGTCAAGGGGAGCAGTTTATGTCTGACGTCAGCACTCACAGTGATGAATAAGAGTCAAAGCAGTCAGTGAGCTTGATGAGGAAATCTGCGGCAAACCCCCTGTCAGCCACACTGTACCAATATGTAATGCTTATGGGTTTGAACTTTGAATTGAGTGTAAACTATAGGTTACCTACAAGCCTAGTCTCGCATAGCTAGACATATCTAGTCCTCATTGCAGCTTATTATGAGCAAGAATCAGTTAGACAGGAATATACGGCCTGACTGTCATGTAAAATGACCAATCCCATTTAATTTCGTTTAATAATTACATTTAATGCGTATGGTCTTTGTTTAGTGATTCTGGAAAAACCCCAATAAGCCTAAAGTGTAAAACAGTGAAAAAGCCAACATAGGCAGCGGCCTCCTCTTTGGCGCCCTCACAGAAGGTGGTGCCCTTGGTGACCGCCTAGTTCACCTATGCTTAGAAACGGTTCTGCTATCCATCTCTCAATAAACTCTTTAGATTCTTGCACTATCAAAGCAACCTAATCCGTTTAGCTGAATTATTTTTCATAGTTTGTATAAGGGAAGTATGACTCCATTTAACTTTTTAATGATTTGCTTTTACCCATTTTAGTAATGAAGAATTTTGTGCCAATCTTACTACAAATTAGGGAAGCTTTTAAGCTCACTTAGACTGCTTGCCAATTTTTAAGTATTTTGTCTCCTAGAAGTTATGATATGTCTCATACTAATAGTGCACAAGTGGTGGAATCACAAAAATGAGTGCATTATGACAGAGCCAAATTGCAGGACTGAAAAATTATGCATGAATGGTTGCTCTTATATTGTTAGTTCTTCATGGGGCTTGTGTATAGCTGTTGGCAGGTTGCAGGTGGTGGTGGGTTGTTCCCACAAGGTGAGGGCAAGAACTGTGAAATCCTTTTTCTACCGCAGTCCCCTCTTCCCTGCCAACCATACACATTCACACACCAGCTCGTGCTTCTCTCCTATTCACTCTCAAAGCCAACGTGCAAGCCCATGACTCAACCTGAGCTATTGTTAAATACTCACACATACAATCATACACAGACTCCAGCATGTTGTATGGAAGTTGAAGCGATCAGACACTATATGGGACACTATATGCTCCCAGCATGAGGCACAATACATTTTACGCCCACCTTTTTCAATTGAGAGATCATTTTTACCCTCTTTTAGCGCCACTCAGTGGACATTTCACCTCGGAACTGCCGCAATATGTGTAAGGAGCCACGTAATATAATTTAGCTAAAATGTCGGCATAGTCACAATTTTCATGAGATCTGGCACAGGTTTTTGCATCTGTCGGTCACAGTTTGTGATTGTTTTTCTTTGTACACATGTATTAGACAAACATATTTTTGAAAGTACTGAGTTAAGTTAAAATACATAAACTTTTAAAAATACACCCCAAGACACCTGCGTTCTGTACCCTTTGTTGCACTGCGTCTATCTTTTTTAACACAAGAATGTGTTCTGTCTGAACAGCTTCAAAGAATACTTCTTTTCTGGATTAAAATCGCTGTAACACGAGTGGCTTATTGCTTTAATGATGACCCCTAAACTTTATAATAGACTTTTTTTCCCATCCTAAGGATTTCCTGCATACTTTCTTAGTGGAAGCTGAAAGCTAATCTATGAGTTCACTACTGGTCAGTGCTGCTCATCTCAAAAAGGCCCCAGCCGATATATCAGTTTGTGCCTTCTTTATTCACATACATCGCATAAAACATGAATGTGCATCCTCAACCAAAATTCCTCATCATGCCCCTCTTCACCCTTACTTCATTCACATTCTAAGTTTGATGGATCACCTCCGCTCAGGTTTGCACACTGCACTGAACATCTATACAGTCATTATGCCTTTGAACAAAGTGAAGCCTTCAAATGCAGTTATTTTACTGTAACAGTTCTTAAGAAAGAGTCAGGCTCCGACATCATCTACACCCACAGCAGGCAATACATCATACCTTCACACCTTTTGACAAGCAGCCCCAAAAGAGGACATACATTGTCTTCACATAACAGATATTGTTCCTTAAATGAGCAGAGTGGAATCATTGGCTACAGTTAAATTGAACTTTGTGTGACCAGTTTACCACCTATTTACTCTCTTGCCATCCCTGCATCTATTTGTTCTGCACTGCTGCTCTCTGCCTGGCACTATGTCTCTTTTGTGCATTTTGTTGTCAAGCAATTAATGCAGGACTTTTCCTCCTCAATGGGTGACTCAGGCTGGATGCTAGAGTACTCTGGAATAATATGATACAGAGGAAAGGACTGCAATAAAGCAGATCAGAGCTCAAACGTTTCTGCAATGCTTTGTCAACACTAAATATATCACTTTCATATTTTGTTGAATTTAGCCTCAAGCGGTGATATTAGGTGGAACTGTGCTTTTTAAATAATATTAATAGGAATATGGACATAAGAGAAAGAGCGTTATCCATAGACATAGTATTTTAATTCAACCAAATGTATCAAGAATCAAACTAATTTTAGATTCATTTTAAATGTGCTTTACGTACAATATTACATACTATCTCTTAATGGTCTGTCGTGAAATTTTAATCCTTGGATAATTATTATGCCTGCTCTTTTTATGACTGTATTTATTGAGAAACAACATGGAATAATGTAGGCCTAATTCATTTGTAACATTGCAGGACAGTTTAAGTAAACAGCTAAAAAGTGATGATAAAATAGTAATCGTCTGTATAGTCATATACATTAAAGTCTTAGATACAACAAAACTATTAAACATTTCTACTGTTATTGCCCAGGGGGGAAAAAGAGGCAGCTTATTGAACACATGTTCAATTAACAGCTTTTGTGACAACATGCCCCAATAGGTAGATTTTCCTTTTAAAATCTATCTTCATCATATAGTTGGTAAAAACGTGCCTAATTTAAGAGGGTTTTGAACAACGTAGGTGTTTGAAATCATCATATAAAGCCTCTGTTAGAGAAAACACATTTGTGTGATTAGACTTTTGACTCAAAAACTTAGTTTCTCAGATTTAGTTAGTGTGACAACTTTCCCCAGTTTCTCCTTTATCTATTTTTTTCTCATATATATATATATATATATATATATATATATATATATATATATATATATATGTGATATTATATTAAGCATATATCAATTTTGTCAAATTTTTACTTTTACATTTATGCATTTGGCAGATGCTTTCATCCAAAGTGACTTACAGAGCACTTATTACTGGGACAATCCCCCCTGGATCAACCGGGAGTTAAGTGCCTTGCTCAAGGACACAGTGGTGTTGACTGTGGGAATCGGACCGGCAACCTTCTGCTTACCATTTCTGTGCTTTAGCCCACAACACCACCACTCCATATTTAATGTTTACATGCATAATTTGTTTTCACATTGACTTGTAGAACACATGCTAAAACAGAACAGTCTCTTTAAGTATAGCAACTGTTAAGCGAGCCTCTCACACAACTGTTTTGGTTGAGCGCACTTTACAATACCTATCTACATGCTGGCAGCACATAGCGACATGCTAAAACATGCTTGCAACATTAGCAACAGGCCTAGCTACATGATAAACCATGTTAGCAATGCCAAGCTACATGATGGCCGGCAGCCATATCACCCTGTAGCCCAAGACTGGTTGCCCACTGAAGCTAAGCAGGGCTGAGCTTGGTTAGTACCTGGATGGGAGACCTCACGATAAAATCAGGTTGCTGCTGGAAGAGGTGTTGTGAGTCCTGCAGGGGGTGCTCTCCCTGTGGTCTGTGTGGGTCGTAACGCCCCAGTATAGTGACAGGGACACTATACTGTAAAAGAGCACCGTCTTTCGGATGAGACGTTAAACCGAGGCCCTGACTCTCTGTGGTCATTAAAAATCCCAGGATGTCCTTCGAAAAAGAGTAGGGGTCTAACCCCGGTGTCCTGGACAAATTTGCCCCTTGGCCTCTGTCCATCATGGCCTCCTAATCATCCCTGTATACTGATTGGCTTCATCACTCTGTCTCCTCTCCACCAGTAAGCTGGTGTGTGGTGGGCGTACTGGCGCAATATGGCTGCCGTCGCATCATCCAAGTGGATGCTGCACATTGGTGGTGGTTGAGGAGATTCCCCCCTTCCTTGTAAAGCGCTTTGAGGTTACTGATAAAGCGCTATATAAATGTAACTAATTATTAATTATTATTAATTATGATAAAATATGCTAACAATGTCTAGCTACATGCTTATACATGCTAGCATCAACTAGCAACATGCTAGACTAGAGTAGAGTCGCTTGGCTTCTTTACTGCATCTGTGCTATGTACAGGGGTGTAAAGTAATGAATTACAAATACTCACGTTACTGTAATTAACTTTTTCCCAAGAATTTTTTAGGCAGTTTAAAAATTGTATAATTTTACTTTTACCCAAGTGTATTTTAAGTGCTGTAACTGTACTTTTACTGTGCTATTTTTTACTTTTACTGTCTGTATTCGCTACTTCCCTGTCCTGATTTTATTTTTATCTATCAACATGAATTTAGACCCTACACAAACTGATTTTAATGTAATTGTTTAATACATTATGATTTAAAACAGTGATCAGTGTATAGAAAATATTTTTTCATTTCTGTTATCATGTCCACGTTTTTTTTTTTTTTTTTTAATCAGATTAATGTAGTGTTGGCATACAGTGTTCATTATAATGGGGCATAGGTTTTGCAACTCAGTACTCAATACACACTACTCATCAGTACTTTTAAATGAGCTACTCTTTTACTCTTACCTGAGTAGTTTTTAGAATAGCTACTTTTACTCTACTCACACTACATTTTTTGGGAAGTAACAGTACTTCTACTTGAGTGTGATTTTTCAATACTCTTTCCACCCCTGGCTATGTGTGATTAGAATTAAATGGGGTTTTTTTAACAACAACTGTGACTGTAAAGAACAGAAAGGGTGTTAAAAGAGACATTATTCAATGACAAATGGATTGCGTGGATTTCATCTTTAGACACATTTCTACACAGAACAAGTCAAACCAAACATGTACTCTCAACACAAAGTGAAAGATGTCACTGCTTAAACAAAATTTGCCACTATAATACTTAATCATTGGTGGGAGAAATCTGAACATTTACCAGTCAGTGGCTAATCACAGACATTTATAATATGGTTGCAAATACAAGTGATTTGAGAATCGATATTGAGAACTTTCAGTTGCTGATCAGTGTTGGCTGTAATCCAATTACAAAGTAATTTGTTATTGTAATCAAATTTCTTTTATCAAAAAAGCAGTGTAATGCATTACATTTTAAATTCTTGTAATCAGATTACAGTTACTGACATTCAATTAATTTAATTCATTTTAAGTACATTATAGGGTTATGCTTATTTATAATATTATAACAACGAACAAGAAAGAAAGACATTATTTTAAATTTGTTGAGCAGAAAAGTGTTTTAAAGGAGTAATATTTAATAAGATTGATTTTTCATTTAAGTCATTAGTAAAGTTATCTGATTACAATTTTATAGAAATAATTATTCATTTGAAGTGGATTACTATTTTTAAGTAATTTACCCAACAATGATCGCAATGCATCGGGAAATCAATATTCTTACCCAGCCTTAATCATTATTATTTTTGTCTTGGTATAATATTATTATTTACAATGAGGAAAACATAACAAAGGTTCTCTGTTGAGTGTACTCATTTTTGTGGCAATTCATATAACTCCTTGCATGAGCAATATTAAATGTTTTTAAAACTCTTTGAAGCTGCATCAAACAAAATAAACAATTCGCTGGTTCACTGATCTTACCTGCAACATCGTGAGTTAAACATCATTATTGTGCATTTCAGAAAAGCAGCATATGTGAGTCAGTCTTTGTTTTCCAATATCGAGGGTGCGCTCTCAGCACTGTCAGAGCTACTGAGTGAAGCCAGCAGGGTTTCTTTTCTTTTTTTTTAACCCTTGTGACTTTGTGCTTGTGCTGAGGCTATATGCTCTGTGATTTACATTAACCACCATTAATTTGGTGGATGTGTTTTTAAATTGGTAGTTCCTTTTTCAAGCTCTTCGTCTTTCAACACAAAAACAGAGCATAGCTCAATCAATCGATCTTAATTGTTGCTTATGTATCATTCAGTGGTCAGTTTTATTAATCATTCCAATCAGGAAAAGACAAAAATGTCTCTTTTAAATTGATGATCATTTAACCAATTATGCTCCCCAATAACCAGCATCAAGCAAAGGACTCCAGTACTTAAGCTTTTAATTAACACTTCAATTACATGGATGCATTTTTAATTGTGTGACTTCTGTCCTTTTTCACAGATTGTGGACTGCTCTTGGGATGAGACCATAAAAGTGTTTACCCCATCATGTCTGGCTGCTCTATAGAGCTCGCTCCGCCGTAGAAAGGACATACCGCAAGGCACGGGGGAGTCGCTCTTCTGTTTCAATAACAGGTGCTGAGTTTGCCAAGATTTCACTGCAGTTTTCCAAATTACGCTATTAAAGGAGAACAAAAGGGATGCATCAGGATCAGTGCATCGGGAGCGCGCTACAGAGGAGGAGGGAAGCCCTGTTACTAGGATGTTTCATAAGTGTAAAATAAAACTAAAAAAAGTGAATCTACCTTAAAATGTGAATGCATGATTGTTGCCTAATGTTCATTGTCCTGCTGGAAACCAGCCTAAACTGGTTAACTGGTATTAGCTTGTATAAGCTGGTGACCCAGCCTAGCTATGCTTGTCTAGCTGGTCTCCCAGCCTGGCCAGCTAAAAAGGCCCCCAAACCCCTCTATAACCAGCCGACTGACCAGCAAACCAGGCTGGTTTTAGCTGTTTTTTAGGGGGTTTTTTCAGCAAGGTTGTATCTTATTTAGTGCGTAATATGCATTTATATTTTCTTCCCCTTTTTAAGCTGATGTGAATAAATCAATGCAATCTGTCTCAATTGAGGTAAAATCTTGTTATTTTGTAGCTCTAAAAATAGATGTGTTACAAATTCAAATCAGGACCCTGATATGAAGCATAAACAGTGTTGAACATTCATTTATGTAGCATTTATTGATTGCTGAGTTTGACTGACAGTGTCGCTAGAGAGAAGGAAAAAAGCATTTTATAATACTGCAATGCCGAACAATTGCAAACTCTGTTGTCCTACTATTGATGAATGAGGATCTACTGCTTATACAATATTTATTAGCCCATATGACAATGTTTACTTTATAGCATTTATATTTGAATGCATTGTAGATGTTTGCAAGTGTGCATGTTGTGTTTGGAAGCACAGATATTTCAAAATAAGAGTCCCCAGTGTATGTTGGACTTTTTTATATTTAAAACTGCTGCGTTATGCACCAAATCTGCATTTTTGTCTGGCTATGACTGGAATTTTGGTTGCACAATAAACCTGCATCTGGAATTTTACTCATTTTTGACTCTTGTAGCCTTTATGTCAAATCAAATCAGTTAGTTAGTGCCCATCACAGTAAGAAAAGACTAAAAAAGTTTTAACATTCAAAAAAAATGATTTTGAAAATGATGGGCCGATTAATCGGTTATTCACATTAGATTGGGGGACAAATTTTGTTCTTCGTGATTTCGTTTGTGGCATGATTGTTGGTGCCAGACAGACTGGTTTGAGTATTTCTGTAACTGCTGATCTCCTGGTTTTTCATACACAATAGTTTCTAGAGTTTACTCAGAATGGTACAAAAAACATCCAGTGAGCTGCAGTTCTGTGGTCGGAAATGCCTTGTTGAAGAGAGAGGTCAACGGAAAATGGCCAGACTGGTTCAGACTGACAGAAAGGCTATGGTAACTCAGATAACCACTCTGTACAATTGTAGTGTGCAGAATAGCATCTCAGAATGCACAACGCGTCGAATCTTGAGGCGGATGAGCTACAACAGCTGAAGACAGTGTTTTTAATAATGTACTCAGGTGAGTATAGTATAACATGATACTTTTTAAGTGTATTAATATATTATTCACTATTTCCAAAAGGTTACATTACAATACTGTACAGAAAATAGTAGGCCTTGTGCATGTCAGTTTTAAGGATTTTCCAAAGGCTGTCGTTAACCAAATGACCTTGAATCGGCAAAACTGATATGAAGCCTTTGCAAATAAACACAAAGTTTTGAAGCTCAAACTACAACTAGAGAAAATCCAGTCATGTATTTGGACATGGGCTTTTTTCACACTGCAGAAAAACAAATAAGATACTGTATTTTCGGACACAGTCACTCAAATCTGTTTAGGTTTTTGTAGTCTGAACAAGACAAAAACATATTAAATACGATTAAAACATATTTTTCTTAAAACGGACAGATCTGATTTTTTTTGTTTTTTCGTTATTTGCTGTGCGCCATGGATGTTAAACGTCAGATTTTGCGACAAGAAATATATTGCTCTGAACATCATAATTCACTTTGAGCACTTCGAATTTAATACAATAATGATAGCCACACAGTATGATCATTGCAAACAGAATTTTCAATAAAAAATGACTTCAAACGTTAGTTCAGCGTGTTTTATTACACATTTCAGCCTTACAAAACTGTCACAGTGGAAGGTAAACAGGGCATCGAGATCATCACTTTTGAATGAAACACACCCATGTGTCATGTATATGTTACAGGGCACGCAAAGCATAATAATACAGACATTGTCTTTACTTACCCAAAGAGATGCGCTAAGGTGCAGTAACCCATACCTGTTGCGAGAATCCACAACGCGATAAAGTGTTGAATGTCACACGAATACGGGACACTTGCGCAGTTTGAGAGTTTCATCACTGGACACCGGTCCAGTCTCACCGTCCAACCTTTTATGATTTAATTCGGGGCACAAAGCCTTCGATATGTGATGTTTCGCTCTCTGCTAAAACACAAGACCCCAAGATAAAAGGCGTTCCGTATGAGACGTCGTAATTTCGGTCAAAAAACAGGACGGGCAGCGACAACACCAGCTACAGCAAACACTGCATTTGCCACCTCTCCCATTTTTAAGCCATTGTATGTGTAGAATGTTCAGATTTGGATACAGCCCTCATGAAAACCATAATCAATGGTAAAACATCCAGTGATAAAATCAAATGTATGGTGAATATAGGCAAGTTGCTGCTTTACCATGACAGCTAATGTGGACATGATAGCAAAAGCGACTGTAGTCTGAACAGACTGCGGTGTGGACAAAGTCATGCGCTTAAGGAAAGAACTATAACAGTTTACAGGTCTAATTTACCCACATTTTGCATTGTTGTTTTAGTACTACCTCAGAGTATAGAAGTGTAAAGTACATCAAGTAAATGGATTGGCTGCTGTGGACTCCAATTCAGTCATTCCACATAAAAGGAAAGAGTCGGAGCTACTGCTGTAGTGTCGCATTAATTCAGCAGCCCACAGCGCCAGAGCTTTGCGTTTTGTGAATTACGCACGGGAGGACCTGGAGAGCGGAGGTGAATATTCAGCAGAGCATTCAGATCTCGTTGAGTGCGTAATACGGAGACGTCGGGAACCCCCAGTCAATGTGGACACGCTTGGTTTTTCCTAATGAACATATATTCTTTAGTTTGATACGTTTGAGCTTATAGTTTATTTTGCGCCCACTTCTTATTCATGGGAACTCCTACTTTTACGACAGATTGTATGTTAATGGTTAATTTTTTGCCTTAGTGCATAAAATAGCCTACTCAGTATTTGTATTGGATCTGACCGGATCATCTGCATTTTCTTCCATTCGTATAGCGCGTTAAAGGAAGACATGGAAGTTTGCAAGGGACGTTTGCTGGGCGTCTCGGTGGCCGTCGCGCATGGATTTTTTTCGGGATCGCTCAATATTTTGTTAAAATTCCTCATCACGACGTATAGCTTCACCTATCTAACTTTAATTCAGTGTCTGACCAGTGGCACTGCGGCGCTCACATTAGAGGTTTTGAGGAGACTGGGTAAAATAGACATACCACCTTTCAGCTTTCAGTTAGTGAAAGTTTTCGCGAGTGTCTGTATTTTGGCAACTTTGCAGTCCACGTTAACTCTTTGGTCTCTCAAAGGACTGAGTTTACCCATGTATGTTGTGTTTAAGCGATGCTTGCCCTTGGTTACGTTGGGAATTGGAGTGTGTGTTCTGAAGAATGGAATCCCATCACCTGGGGTTATAGCAGCAGTTCTCATCACCACTGGTGGAGCAGCACTGGCTGGTAAGAATAGGTTGGATATGTATAGAAATAAACAGTTTTAACATATATTTAGTCCCAGCTGTGCCTAATATATATATATATATATATATATATATATATATATATATATATATGAATATTCCAAATAAGATATATAGTCATATTCGTGGTTCAGTACAAGTTAAGCTCAATCGACAGCATTTGTGACACAATATTGATTAACATTAAATTAATTTCGACAGCAAAAAAATAAAAAATAAGTTACAGTGATGCACTTAAAATGAATGGGGCCAATTTTTGGAGGTATTAAAATGCAGAAGTGTGAAGCTTAGATTTTATATATATAAAAAAACACTTACATTGAATTTTCTATTAGAACGTTGTTTAAAAAATAATTTTTTACAGGGTTTTAGGGTTTATGGCACTACGTAGTCATGGAAACCAAGTTTTAAAATTGTATATAATTTTACACAGAAAAGAGTTAGTTAGGGATTTTATAGCACTAAAATCATGTTAACACGCATATTGTTTACGTCTTGTAGCTACTTTTGAAACAGTGATTATTTTAACGTGTATAGATTGGCCCCATGGTAAGTGCCTCACCGTAAAATTATGGTTTATATTTATATATTTATTTATTTATTCATTTTTTGGGGAGTAATCAACATTATTCAAATTACATTATTCCACAAATGCTGTCAACTCAGTTTAGATTTTATTGAACACGGAATATCAATTTAAAGGGATATTTCACCCAAAAATGAAAATTCAGTCATTGTTTACTCACCCTTGTGTTGTTATGACCCTATATGACTTTCTTTTTCTTAACACAAAAGGAGAACATAGGAAACATTTTGCACTCAGTGATGTCATACAGAGGCAGTTTATGGTGACTACTTCTTCAAGCTTCAAAAGAATACAAAATTATTATTTATAATTAATAAATGATCCCAAGAGTCTCATTATTGTTATGAAAGCATACAATAAGGTTTGGTGACAAACAAACCAAAATCTAATGTATTATTTAGTGAAACTTTTCACTGACCATTGATCTTCTGTGGGTGTTCATTATACAGCACTAGAGCAACATTTCACACGGCCCCCTCACGACTTTGGGGCATTCATGCAAAAATACATTTTGTTTATTTAAAAACAGGTCCTCCACAGCGATATCGACAACAGAGCACAACACAGCTGCACACAGAATAGAGAACATAACTTACTAAACATGTCTGAAGAGTTTGTAGTTGAAGAATTTATGATTTTTTTGCCCAGCCTTATTTTTTGAACAGAGTACACGGAAATAAGCCACACTGTGTCCTATAACCTGATGGCAAACGACATGCAATATAAGGTTTCTTTAATATATTAATCAGCGTTTTGTCTTAACCAGCAGTGACAAGTGACGGTACATTCTATCGATCACATGTTTTCTATTTTTGGCATTGCGCAGGTAACACCGTCCACTGTGATTTGGCACTGGTCCAAAAACTCGAAAAAAATTTTAAAAAAAAATAAGGCTGGGCATAGAAATGCATAAATTCTTCGACTTTCATTTTTGAGTGAACTAATCCTTTAAATAAATTCGATTTTTCAAAGGATTTATTGTCCTTTTAAAAAAATAAGTGAATTTAATAATTGTTCTAACTGTAATAAATTGTTATGCAACACAATACATTTTACTGTAATAAATGATTATAGAAATAATATTAATGAGTGAACAATGTGTTACAAGTAGGTTCAAAGTAATTAAGTTCTTCATAATAGCCTAATACTAAAAAAATGCCTACTTTTATGATTTACATATTTCATTTTCATAGCAAATTTCGATAGAACTGAATTTTGTAATCTTTAACAATGAAATTAATAAAGCGTAATTTTATTTTTTTAAAGATAATTCAATTTAGAAATATAGTGCTGGTACAATATAGAGTAACATAAACACTGTAATAAAAAGTGTGAAATTAGCAAATTAAAACTTGCAAGCTTATTATCTCTTTTCTGTTTTTAGAATATCTCCTTATAATCCAATTTTTTACCATAATATTACAGTATGTTTAACTACTTAGGAGTTAACCATTAACTAGTGTAATTTCATTAATTAGTAGTTGATGACATGACATACTACATTCCATCTAAAAATATTTTAAACAGCATTATGCCATGTTTTTTATGACTGCAATTTTCTTACTTAATATTTATAGGTAGTCTACAGTACAAGCAATAGTTGTACTTTCTGCGACAAATGAATTTCGTAATTCCTCACAGCAAGTTCATATTTTACATGTAGTCTCTAAACCATTTAAAATTAAATAGATATGGCAAAAACATTTTGACTTGGTATAAAGCTTAAAAGGAATGGTAACTAGTCACATGACAATTTACAGTTTCCCTTGTACATTCATATATATTTAAATGTAAAATCTTGATGTTGATGTAAAAAAGCACATGGACTACCCATATTCTGAGGTTTAATATGGGCTTATGCATGTGATGTCTGTATTACACATCTCATGGAGACTTCGGAAACTGGTTTATGATCATATGTACAGCACACAGGGCACAGTCTATTTAACTTTGCACCATGTCACTTTGTGTCTTTGCAGGTGCAGGGGATTTAACAGGTGACCCTTTTGGCTACATGACTGGCGTTTTAGCTGTCATCGTCCATGCCTCCTACCTGGTACTTATCCAGAAAGCAAGTGCAGACAGCGATTATGGCCCACTCACAGCCCAGTACACCATTGCCGTAGTCGCATCTCCAGTTCTATTCATCTGTTCCATCATAAGCATGGATGCCATTGATATGTGGACCTATGAAGGTTGGAAGAACCCTATTATCACAGGTATCTTTTGTGCTTGTGTCCTCATCGGCTGTGCGATGAACTTCACCACACTGCATTGCACCTATATCAACTCTGCCGTGACCACAAGCTTTGTAGGTGTGGTAAAGAGTATAGCCACCATCACGGTGGGCATGCTGGCCTTCAGTGATGTCTCGCCAACCAAACTGTTTGTGGCAGGCATAGTGGTTAACACAATTGGCTCTATCACGTACTGTATAGTGAAGTACCATGAAACACAAAAGAAGTTGACCTACCAGGATATGGACGAGGCCACCAAGGATGAAGAACTTCCAGGAGAACCTTGTGTGGAACCAGCCAAGCCTGATGGGGATATGGAAACTCTTCCAAACAATCTTGACAGTATTCCGAATGGCAGCCTGACTGCATCAGATGATGGCAATGACCAGGGTCCCATTCGTGAGAATAAAGTTGCAGAATCCATAGAATTAGAAACACCAGCAGTCCAATCAGACAGCAACCCTGCAAAAAATTCTCTAAGCGACAGTTATGCAGGAGTCTGGAGATCCATCCGCACCTTAAAGTTCCTCAAGAAAGATACTTTACTTGACAATATGGAGGTTCAAAGTCCTTGATGATTGGATGTCTGCAAGAAATGCATGTTAAGTGTTAAAAAACTGATGGTGTGCACAATGTTTATCTTTTACTCTCCTGAATATGGTTTTATGGATAATATTTATATTTTTAAAGAGGTATAGTCTGTTTGTACATTAGAGGGAATATAACATAGCATTTTGGAGATTATGAAACTTAAGAATACGATATTGAGGAATCTAACATATGTACCAATTTATTGACTTAAAAATAAAATAAAGGATCCTCTGATTTACATAATCTTTCTCATCA
The DNA here is from genome assembly GCA_032164185.1 of Moxostoma hubbsi. Taxonomy (NCBI): domain Eukaryota; kingdom Metazoa; phylum Chordata; class Actinopteri; order Cypriniformes; family Catostomidae; genus Moxostoma; species Moxostoma hubbsi. Next base: position 33,598,747 of record JAVLUX010000031.1, on the reverse strand, counting down.
AATGAAAATCAGTTTAAAAATTACTTTCAAAAATCAAAATACAGTACAAAGACAAATATCTCAATTTAATTGGATTGCTTTTGATTTTGAACGTTTATTTATGTTTCTGTGCACGCAATGCCTGTGCCTGTGTTTTGTCTACGAATGCAATTCTTGAATGTGAGGCAGTGAATTTTTCCATTTGCATGTAGTATGGAAAATTATTGAAAATATTGAAAATAATTTTATATATACACTGACGGCCAAAAGATTGGAATAATGAACAGATTTTGTACCTATGGAAAGTAATTGGTACTTGTATTCACCAAAGTGGCATTCAACTGATCACAATGTATAGACAGGACATTAATGATGTGAAAATGACTATTACAATTTGAAAAAAATTAAGCTAAACTACTTCAGAGTTCTCATTAAAAAATCCTACATGTACAGCAATGACAGCTTTGCAGATTCTTGGCATTCTAGCTGTCAGTTTGTCCAGATACTCAGGTGACATTTCTCCTCACACTTCCTGTAGCACTTGCCATAGATGTGGCTGTCTTGTCTGGCATTTGTCACGGACCTTACAGTCTGGCTGATCCCACAAAAGCTCAATGGGGTTAAGATCCATAACACTCTTTTCAAAATATCTGTTGTCCAATATCTGTTTCTTTGCCCACTCAAACCTTTTCTTTTTGATTTTCTGTTTCAAACATGTCTTTGCTATTCTTCCCATTAGGCCTTTACCCTTGAGTCTTCTCTTTACTGTTGTAATGAAACTGGTGTTGAGCAAGTAGAATTCAATGAAGCTGTCAGCGGAGGACATGTGACGCGTCTATTTCTCAAAATAGAGACTCTGATGTACTTATCCTCTTGTTTAGTTGTACATCTGACCTTCCACATCTCTTTCTGTCCATGATAGAGCCAGTTTTCCTTTGTCTTTGAAGACTGTATTGTACAGCCCTTGCATGAAATCTTGTTTTTTGGCAAATTCAAGCATTGTAAAGCTTTCATTCCTCAAAACAATGATTGACTGACAAGTTTCTAGTTAAAGCTGTATCTTTTTTTTTTGCCATTTTTGACATATTAGCAACCTTAAGACATGCCAGTTTATTGCATACTGTGGTACCTCAAATACGAAGACAATGTTAGGCTTCATTTAATGGGCCAAATAGCTTTCAACTGTGTTTGATATAATGCCAAGTGATTTTCTAGAACCAAGTTAGCAGTTTATCATAAGTTCTCAAGGATAAGGTGTTGGAGTGATGGCTGCTGGAAATGGGGCCTGTGCACATTTGATCATAAATTACTTTTTTTCAAATAGTGATAGTGCTGATTTTTACATCAGTAATGTTCTGACTATACTTTTTGATCATTTGAATGGCACTTTGGTGAATTGTAATACCAATTTCCTTTCAAAACAGCAAAATCTGTACATTCTTCCAAACTTTTGGCTGCCATGTAAATTATGATCTTTACGTATCTTTAATAATGTGCATAATACATACCCATAATACATACCCACCAAAAGTTTTAGTTTGATGAAACTGCAATCATTTAAAAAACATCTTTGAATACCAGATGTCCATGATACAGTTTGTTTTTCAAAACAATATACTGTAGATCTGGAAGCTACATTTTGAGCAAAATAACAGTAGGTTATTGTGAATTAAATTTCTTTAGAGCATGTATTGGCTTACTTTGCCATAGTGAATGTTTACTCATTCCATTATAATGCATTTCATTGTTTTGTTTTTTTTGTTTTTTTAGCAGAAGTACCATTACCAACGGTAGGGATTGCTAGACTACTAAAAATGGCAAAACTGTATAAACAAATAGATTTCTAAATATAGAAGCCCTGCAGCATTTCCTTATCCAAACACACACAATGAACTTGTTTTTTTAGCATCCCTGCCAAAATGAGGACATAAGCAATGTGTTCAATTAAGATTTACTTGCATAGTCAGCACTTTAACTGCAGGATGATATGTCCAAGGGTGCCTTTTAAATAAAGTGGGGTTCAAAGTCTGAGACCACATTGAAAATCTGGGATTCATTATCTAATTTTAAACAAGAAAATGTCAGGATATTGAAAAAATGAAAACAAAGAAATCTAACTAGTAAAATTAATGCAAAATATTTAAGATTCTGCAATGTTGTAACTAACATATAATTACATCTGTGACTTTAACCATGTTAACGCCTGTACAAAAGATGAGATTTCCTTGCTTCTTGAGGCACACAAGATTACAACTCATGCACAAATTGCTGGATAACATGTACTGTCTCATTAAATTTTTGTAATTGTGGAGTCAATGCAAGCTCAAGAGCATGTTTTGCCAGACATCATTACATACCTTAGGCCTTTGGTGACCCGGCACATCTATCTATCTATCTATCTATCTATCTATCTATCTATCTATCTATCTGACTGTCTGTCTGTCTGTCTGTCTATCTATCGGTCTATCTGTCCACCCATCATCCATCCATCTATCTATTTGTCTATTGTTTATCTATCAATCTGTCTGTCTGTCTGTCTGTCTGTCTGTTTACCAGTACGCCCATATCTATCTATCTATCTATCTATCTATCTATCTATCTATCTATCATCCATACATCTATCTATTTGTCTATTGTTTATCTATCAGTCTGTCTGTCTGTCTGTCTGTCTGTCTGTCTGTCTGTCTATCTATCTATCTATCTATCTGTCTGTCTATCTGTCCACCCATCATCCATGCATCTATCTATTTGTCTATTGTTTATCTATCAATTTGTCTGTCTGTCTGTCTGTCTGTCTGTCTGTCTATCTGTATATCTATCTATCTATCTGTCTATCTGTCTGTCTATCTATCTATCTATCTATCTATCTATCTATCTGTCTATCTGTCTGTCTGTCCACCCATCATCCATCTATCTATCTATTTGTCTATTGTTTATCTATAAATCTGTCTGTCTGTTTACCAGTACACCCATATCTATCTATCTGTCTATCTATCTGTCTATCTATCTATCCATCACAAATGGATTTACAAAATGTGTAATATATATATATATATATATATATATATATATATATATATATATATACAAATTTCAAAGCATTTTTAAGACAATTTGAAAATAACAGAAAAAATATATATTTTGTACATTTTGGTGTTTTTATTTTACAAATGTCAAAGATATGATGCAACAAAAGATAGAATGGTATCCATTACTTCTATGCTGAAATTTATAAGACTCGACTGGCTGTCAATTGCATATTGAGCTATACTTAACACATAAGCTACACATAAGTTACACATATATATATTTTCTCAGGCACTTATTGTGTCTAAATAGATGCACAACAGAATTTCAGTAGTACACTCAAACAACAGTAACCATATACTGTTCATTTGTTGTCTTGCCATAGTTTACATCATCAAATAAAAATGTCAGATCAAGTCAATCACTGAAACATCAGTGCCACATTGAGGAACAAATATTATGTATAACATGTATATGCATATGGGATAATGATAGTTTGCCTCCATTGCACAACAAAAAAATTGACATCATGTAGTAGTAATTTGTATGAATATGGCACTCATTTGTCTTGTAATGAACAAGTAAATGGATGTCCTGTGATAGTAAATTAAATAGATCATAAAAGTATTATTTATAGAAGTGAAAATATATATTGCAACACTAGTGCATATCTTGGGTCACTAAAGACCCTATACATTTTTAGGAATCAAAATATTTTTTGGGGGGGGGGGGGTTAGCAATTTTTCCATTGATAAACTAGTCATAAGAGAAAGGTTGAGGAATACTAAAGAGGTGGGGGCATAATTTAAAACAATGGATGAGGTGAAGGAGGTGGAATAAGGTCCTGGGTCACTAAAGACCTGAGGTGTGCATTTAAGGGTTAAAGCAAAAGGGGACATACCAAATACTAATCTTTAAACTCTTCCAGTTCCAGTTCCAGTTCCAGTTATACCATCACTTGGTAAAAGCATCTGCTGAATAAATCATGTTAACCAGCCTTGAATGAACTAGACTTCATAACCATTGCAGTATTATCTGTTATGACATCAAAATAGAGCAATGTAAACAGCTTAATAAGCAACTTTTATTTTAAACTCCCCATGGATTAAAATCCTCCTTGCCTGACAATGAACAAAATAAAAACAAATAAACTTCTCATGAGTACCAGGTGCTTTTGATATAATTTTTTAATTGATAATAGATCCACAGCCAGGGCACAGAATGGAGCATTATCTTCTTTTTTTTGCTCAAGGCATAGTACAAAAAGACAATTTGCCAGACAATATAGCACAAACCCTTAGAGCCAAACATATAAAAAGTTAATGTCATGCTTCAGGTCATGGCGGTAAAGATGTTCTGCTTTGTGATGTTGTACGTATCACATGTTCTTTTGATGAAGCATTTGTTTGCTTTTGGTTTAGACTTGTTTTGCTGTTCATAAAGTGATTTATGGCCAGTGGAAGTTTAATTTAATGTTCAATGGCTGCATGAGACTGTTAAATAGATATTTCCAGAACAGATTGTTCTTTAGATTAACAACAGCATCTAATTACACTCCAAACATTAAATATTACAAAAATAAAAAAATACATGGCACCTACATTTTATATTTATAAGTATACATTTTGTCATTTATAAGCAGAGCATTTTCTTCATTAATTGATGCATTTGGGTCATTGCTGTCTTTCTTCTATCAGCACATTCAAATCTTGGTTAGAAGTGATTTGCAAAGTATTGATTAATCAGATTGGAGTCCACTTCTTTGCTTTTAAATTAGTTCTCTCTCTCTCTCTCTCTCTCTCTCTCTCTCTCTCTCTCTCTCTCTCTCTCTCTCTCTCTTTCTCTCTCTCTCTCTCTCTCATTCACATTCTCCACAGCAAAGTAGCTTGAATACAGAAGCTTGGAAAATTACACTCTACATTGAAGTGCTTGGACATGGGCCATTAAATTTGCTACACTCGCCTCGGGCATAGCAGAATATATTGTTGGCGCACATGCATGATAAAAAAAACAATGATAATGTGACGCCATCTAGTGGGAAAAAGTCTCATGGTACAGTCTAGCAGTTTAAACTGAGGGCACTTACAGTATATTGATGTGTATTTCTAGACTTTAGTGTAGCCTACAATGCATTGATTTTGTGTGATTATACAGTTTTTTAAAGATAAATTTAGAGACCCTTTTAACATGAATTTATAAACGTTCAGTACCAAACATTATTTCATAGATCAGCAATTTTTGTACATTCAAGACCACTAGATCAACCAAAAAGCTAAATGCACCCATTGAATATTTGAAGCTCTTTCTCTAAATACTATACTTTTATTTAATTCCCTTAACAATTACATATTAATTCTATTTATTTATTTTGGTGTTATTGTATTGAATTTCTGTCTTTGTCAACTGTATAATTCCAGATTACACATTGTCTTTGTATTTATATATTTAAATATGTCACGTTAGTAAAGACTGCTGTTGTATCAGTTGTTTTGAAAGACAAATAATATCCAGCTAAACAGAAATGTGTAATTATATCTCTTGATAATTATATCTCTTTATTTTAATTATATTTAATCTGTTATCTCTTCAATAAATTGAGCGATATATAATTTCATAGTAATATAATATAATATAAATCACCATTGCTGATGTCAGAATTGCATACTACGTATACTACTCGTACTACTTCTGCAATATGTGTCTGACAGTATTAGTAAGAGTAGTATGGTAGTATGCTATTTAGTACTCAGCGCATGTTGTAGTAAGGAACAAAAAAATAAATAAACGAAAACGCAAGCAATGTCCCTCTACGGACACTGTAGCACTACACTCGCATGACGTCAATCAAACGGGTAGATTTGAAAGACGGGCGCGTTTTTCAGCAGTTGTGAAGTTCATCTCGAGTGTAATTTAAATATATTGCTTATATTACGCATTATTTGCCCACATTTTTTGTTCATTTCTATCAATTTGTGTATTGCGTGATTATTTAAGCTTGTGTATCAAGAGTGTCTTTGTTTTTTCGGATTTTGGCAATGTAAAATTATTTCTTCATTTTAGACAAATGGAGGCCAGCAAAGAGTCACCTTGTAGCTTTAAAACACCTTGCAAGCCTGCAAAAGTCAAAAGTCCAGGTAGAGTTGTGTTTTATATATGGTGATGTTTTAATAAAATGCATTTATTGTCATTTAATTTGGGCTTTGCCTTTATTTAAACGGGGGTTTCTCCAGTCTTGATGTTGTGATCTGTTTCTTCTGGGTTGCATGAAAGTATTTAATAAAAATTGAATGTTTTTGAGGTCAGTCAGTGCATGTGGGACCCCAGTCAACATTCCTGCCTCTCCCTTCATGAAGAAGCTTGGCTGTGGGACTGGAGTTAATGTCTATCTCATGAACAGGTAGGTACATATTTCAACTTCACTTGCACTATCTGTTTCAAATGAATCAAATAGAAAAGTTTAATCCTCTATTCATCATAAACAATGTATAACCTATATATACATTAGGATGGGAAAGCAGACGCATTCACCATGGGCCATCAAGAAGATCAACAGCAAGTGTGCAAAGAGTCAGATGAATGTCTATCAAAGGCGTCTGTGTGAGGAAGCAAAGATTTTAAAAGACCTGAAGCACCCCAATATTGTTGGTACTGTAAATATTCCTTTGTATTACCAGTGGCTGAAAGTCGGCATAAAATGCCATTTGTCCCTCAATTTACTTCCAAAATCTGTTTAATGAGGAAAAAAGTAATGTGACAAATGATTAATCATGTAAAGTGAAAAGATAGTTGGAGGGGAGGGTTTAAAAAAATTAGATGAATTTGTGAACAATAATAATAATATTTGTTCCTTCACAATATGAGATCTGAAATGTTGGTGGCACTCCAACGCATTTCAGCCCTCACAGATGTGCTCGTCCATACAGTCTAATTTTCAGTTCTTGCACCACCCCCATTGTCTCACAGAATATCTGGGCCTCTGAGTGGACTAGATGCTCAATCTTGGTGCCATTAGAATGCTGAGATTTGTGATGATATATAACATTTTATCAGCAATATTCGTTAAAATATTTGTATGTTTTAGCATGCTTTTTGTTCTGGACATCTAAGATATAACATTGGATTATTCAGCCAGGCAAGCTCACAGACAATAAAAAGTTGCTCATTTTGTAAATAACGGCCTACAGTTAGCACAGATATGAAGTTGTTTGCTACTTTGGGCTTACAGCAGCAGTGATCGGCGCATAAGAGAAACATTTGTATTTTATGTCTTGGAGAAAACATATTTCACTTTGTGGTTCTTTGGAAAATCTTTCAAACTGTGGTATTAGGGCAACAACATAAAGCGTATAGTCCCCTGTGAATGAGAGCTTTCATTTAATACGTGACATGTCCATTTAAGTGAAATGCAAAGACTTTAAAATCCATTAATATTTCTACCACATTACCTCTAGGTGTTTTTCAGCCCTTATTTTTATATTTTAAAAGTGATGGTGTTCTGTGAAAAGTTCAGATCCTAAACTTTCAACTGATACCACGTATGCCCGACTTATGTAACCGGGGACTTCTAACATTTTCGGCATAATCTTATTTCACAATATAGCACCCCGCTGGTTTAATGGGTTAATAAAAGATTACAAAAACACCCATTTCCTTTACTTGGTATAATGTACACCAATAAATTGTTCACAATAAGATGGATGTATTTTTGCATAGTAAATGGGGTTGGTTTTAATTTCCTGTTGACTGTAAGATCTGTGTGAATTTATCTATTTAATGATTATATCATTCAGACATGACTTATCTTTCTATGGTTTTCTAAACTCAGGCTTCAGAGCATTTACCACAGCAAAGGATGGCTCTAAGTGTTTAGCGATGGAGTATGGTGGTGAGCAGTCTCTGAATGATCTCATTGAGAAGAGAAAAGAGGAGGGCCTAGAGGCATTTTCTGTGGCCACTATTGAAAAAGTGGCCCTTCATGTTGCACGTGGTTTACAGGTATGTACATCAATAACAGCCGATTATCAATTCAATGATACTAACAAAAAATCACTGCTTTTTATTTGTTTAACACTTGCCATCTTGAGCTTGTATTAATGTGTTCCATAATTGCTTTTCAATAGTACCTGCACAATGAGAAAAAGCTTTTGCATGGTGATATTAAATCATGCAATGTTGTCATCAAGGGTGACTTTAAAAGCATCAAAATCTGTGATGTTGGTGTGTCTCTCTCACTGGATGAGAACATGAAGGGTATGTGAATTTTCTATATTATATTTTCCCCTTATGAACATTTTAGAGATATGATCTTAAGTCTTGTTTCGTATTTCTCAGTGAGTGATCCAAAGGCTTGCTACATTGGAACAGAGCCATGGAAGCCAAAAGAGGCTTTGGAGGATGGAATCATTACAGATAAAGCTGATATCTTTGCGTTTGGGCTCACAGTGTGGGAGATGATGACTCTTTCTGTTCCTCACCTGGAGATGCTGGACACTGAGGGTGATGATGGTAAAGCAATATCAGACACACCAGTTTTACGGTTGTAGTAGAGCATTTTATCATTTCTAAAGTCAAAACTGCAATTTAACAAATGTATTACTGTGCAAAGAATAATATTATTAGTACATTGAATGCCCTTTTTTCTACATAAGTTCTATTTACAGTTATTTGTGTGTGCAGTCATTGTTTTCAGTTGTCATTCAAATGTTAAGATAATGGATTTTTGGACATTTTCACCCGAGTATAAGAGTTTGAGTTCAAATTGGCAAACAAATTTTCAAGATGATTTTGTGGCAAGGACTAATTTTTCCTTTAAAATGCCTTTTATACTTTTCTTAGATGATTCCTTTGAGGAAGACTTTGATGAAGATGCATATTATGAAAGACTGGGGACTCGACCGGCTCTGGATTCAGCCACTCTTGGGGGAGCTTACCAGAGGATGGTGGAGCTCTTCTGTCTCTGTACAGAAGAAGACCCTCATAAAAGGCCCTCTGCAGCTCACATTGTCCAAGTGCTGGAATCCAACAGCCAGCTTTGTGAGAAAGACAGTGAGGTCATTGTAATTGATTAATCGTTAACTATTCAATACCTGTCAAACTGAAATATTTGTATGCTTGCCTGTTTTGTCTAGTAATGATATTACTTTGTGGGTTATTTGTTTGTCAAGTTGTAAATACTTCTCTCTTCAGAAATGAGTCATTATGTACTCTCAACCTTTACCTTTGGCTGAATTGTAAAACCTGGAGTGGCTACAGTGCAATTGGAATAAAATACTGTCTGTATTTTGAAATGTTGTCATCATATATAAATATCAAACTGAAAATGAATTTGACAGTCTAAATAAGTTACAGGAAATACTTGACTACAACCATAAGTAATTTTTCAACATTGTTTTTATGCTTGACTGTTTTTAGACAATTCATGAAGAAAATGGTTTATTCATAGTTCATCACAATATGAGAGTGATCTACAAATATAAAACATTTAAGAATATTTATTTAAAATATGTACAAACTCAATAACAGAACTAAGTTTTGGTTCACCTTACAACACTTGAACAGAGGAAAATGATGACAGAACTCTGAATCATTCATTAAAGACAATATTTATCTAAGTTTCTTTTATCCATTCAAAATATCCTTAACATCATTAACAAATGTGGTCGAACTAAGACCTAGAAGCAATCTTTCTTTTAGCTGATAAAGTTGTAAACCAGAAATGTTGGTGTGCCGCAGTATTTTGTGCCAAATAGCATGCCTTCTGGTGTAGGGTCAGAAAATGTGATTTCCTCTTTGGTCAGGTAGCTACCATACATGAAAGAAGTCCTAAGTCGATCAGAAACAATTGTTATACACACAAAAATAATTTCCATAGGTAATTAATGCTAGTGGTTGACCGATGGTGGATTTTGCTGCTACTGCTAACTCAAGTCATAATTATTTGTATAGTACTTTCCCCAACACTCATCGTTTCAAAGCAGCTTTACAGAAAATAATGCTGTAATGTCTTCATTTTGCAGTCAGAAGAAAATTGTGATTGTAGAATAAGCCTTTACATCTTTACAGCCCCAGTGAGCAAGCCAAAGGTGACTAAGGTGGTGGAAAAGGCTGATGAGTAATTGGTTGATAGTTTTAGAAGTGATTTATAGACAATTTACATTTATGCATTTGGAAGACGCTTCTATCCAAAGCGACTTACAGTGCAGTTAATACAGGGACAAATTAAAAACTGATGAAGCAACCCTTTTTTCAATGTACACATACTGCTGCAGAACAACGCAAGACGGCTCAGTCAAGGCAGGGTGTTGGAATGCTTTTGGTTAATTCGAAATGAAATAACAGCTTTCCTAGTACAGCTCAAGAGTCAAAAGGCAACAGAGTTTTCACTTTGTTTGCAAGAGTTTGTGATTTGATGACAGCTGTCCGCTCCTTCCAGAGGAAACTTGAAGTGTTCAAGGAGACTCTGCACACTTCCAAAAAGTGCAGGAACAGATTCAGGGTGAGAGATGTTTCTTCTCATGTTGACATTATAGATAAGCTGATTGGAAACTTCAGAAATCACTTAGACAGCTTCAGCCTTGGACAGCAGCTCCTTCTCATTGAGAATCCATTCCTCATAACAGATGACAGGGATGACGTGTTCAAAGGAGACACAGACCTTCAAGTGGGCACATGCTGGATCTCTACAGATGGAACTGATTGATCTGCAAGTAAATGCTGCACCAAGAGAGCACTTTCAACTAACTGATATGAAACTTTCTGGCTGCAGGCGGTGTCTGAGACTGTTTTTCTTGGTCTAATCAAAGTAGCTCTACACACCTTGACCATGTTTGGGTCCACATATAGTTGCGAGTCTTCTTTCTCCAGTATGAACATCATTAAAAAGAAGTACTGTTCTAGACTCACCAATGTGCACCTACATATGTGCATGAGAATGGCACTGACTCCATTCTAGCCAAGGTTCAAATTACAGGGAGGGCAAGCTCATCTATCTCACTATAGATGAGAGATGGAGAAGAAGTGAAGTGGGAGAGAGTAGGAAATATAAATATTAAACTGGTTTTCTTACATGCAGTCTTGTTTGCTTGAAATGAAAACATCTGTGAGAGGCCTACTTTTATTTATGATTAGGCTGCATATTTCTTACCTCATGTTTAATGTGTCTGCATAGAAAATGTGCAATAAATATTGTTGAAAATGTAATGCTTTATTAGCTATACATACACAAGAATGACATATGCCCCCAAATTATAGCGCACGTTAGACATTTTAATGGTTTGGACTTTTTTTTGGGGGGGGGGAAATATTAGTCACTGGATATCTTTGAATTTTAATTGTGCACCCCTGACATAGTATTACCAAGGCATGTCTTGACCAGCCGCTTGATTGAATCGGGCCTTTCCAATCTCCCGTCTAAGTGAAGGAGCCAAAACACAGAGTGGTGGAAGCCGCAGAAAACTACAATTCTCAAGAGCTAGGTTTTCTTCCTTGATAATTTTTTTTTTTTCTCCACACTATTCTGAAAATTCTGATGGAGTTGACATCTTAACCATCTGTTGTACACTGGAGCCATTTTGTTTTTTCCCCTCAGTTGAAGCTGCCTCTATAACCTACACTAAAATGCCAAAATTATTCCACAAACCTTAACAGAAATGATCACAATGGGATGAAGGTTAATTACATGTGCTTTCTAATATATAGTATGCATATTTAAAAATATAAGTAATAAAGTAGTATACACATTTCCTTTAAGCTGCGTTCACACTGCCAGCGACTTTGTCGCTGAAGGTCGCCATTGGCTGGCGGTTAGGTCGCTAGTGGGCGTTCCCACTACTGGTTGCCTAGTAACGTTTATAAATGACATTCACGGATGCCATTCCATTGCTGTTGACAGCGAATCAGTTTTCTTGCCGCTAAAAACAAACATTTTGGAGGGAAAAGACTAAATATAAATGGAATCAGAACATAAAATGCTTTATATCAAAGATGAATAAGAAACAAGGTGTAATCTTTGCCATAGCGACTGTTTATCGCCGGTCAGTCTGGGTCCACAAAACCATTCAATCTCGGAGTCAGCACTGTGAGTACCACCGGCTGGTGCAGGAGCTGGATGAAGAACGGTTCCAGCAGTACTTCAGGCTTGACAGGACCCAGTTTGATGAGCTGCTTCAGAGGGTGGGTCCGCTGATTTTCCATTACTGCAGGAGCTGAGAGAGAGAGAGAAGGATCACATGAGCTCTACCATCTTCTCTCGTATTGGCTGTCACTCCCGTAAAATCGCTCTTCATTTGAATAAAGTTAAACTTGTCTCAACTTTGTCGCGTCGCTGGACACGCCCACACCTGGTCGCCAACGGTCGCGTCGCCGGAAGTTGCTATGCTCTCATTGAAAATTCCGGCATCATTCCATCATTCTCATTCCAAATTTCTCTCCACTTCCCTGTTACCAGGAAATGGGTGAAATAACAACAGGAGTACCGTGTGAACAAACAATCGTATCAGACTGAAGGAGGATGCGATTCATAAAGTAACTTTGCCCTGTGATTGTGTATTTATCCCCTCTGGGCTTGCCGTAGAAAGTGTTACGGAGCTACAGTGAGAAAATGAGTTGCATTCAATAAACACTGAATCTGTTCCGTCGGTGATTGCTCCGATTGCTACATTTTATTTTGAATAATCCTCATTTTAGTGTATGAATATTGCAGTGTCATGTCACGTCTGGTGTGGACGATGTGTTAGTGCCTTCCTGAGCATATATCCAACAAAAACTTTCTCAGAATTTTGGTGCCACTATAAGTAAGCATGATCATAAGCATAATTTCATAAGTATTTCTTTTATTTACCTTCAAGAGAGTTGTTTTGATCTGGTGGAGGTTATGTCACTCACATCAAACACCGAATCAGCTTTTGTGGGTGAGTCCTGGAAAAAATATAGGGTAAAATACAGAAGACTAAAGCTTCACTTTGAAATCCATATAATTCAATTATTTAAACTTACCTGACTAGCAACCTCAGAGCAACATGACTTGTTGGGGCTAACAGATCTTCTCAAAACCACCTTTAGTTCTTTAGTAATGCCATGCAAACCAGCCAGTTCACGAGGGGACAACTGCGAAGGACTTAACAGCATCGTTGTTGATTCACAATTGACTCCACAACTTCATTGCGGCCATCTTTACTTGGTGTTTTTGGTCCTTCCATGTGCTTTTATAAGAATACGGCACAACAGACTGGCGGACTTTTTCTTTAAGGGTTTCTTAGTATTGAAATCACATAGCTTGAAGTTTGCTTGGGTTTGTTTTGAGCAGAATTTTTGAACATTGAAGTGGGCTTCCAAGCTGCTCCCACAACAAGTTTGTGTTTGCCTTTGGATTTCATACTGTTAAATGTAAAAGGGGCTTGAGATTTCTCCTGTATGACTCTGATGGACTCTTTGTCTTGGGTTTAGCAGTAAAGTAACCTTTCGGGTTAGACTGGGGACCGGTGACTCTGCCTTTCTTTGGAACCTTACACACTGCTTTTTTTAGTAGGGTTCCCAGCAGTTGAAGAGAGGTGTGATGGACCATTGGCTGAGATTGACGGTGGAGATTTGGCTTCTTTTAACTGTTTACTTTCAAGAGGTGTGAGATATTGAGGTTTCTGCTTGCTGTAGAAGGACTCCGCTCCCGAAGTTGTTTTGCATGGCGAGGCTCTTTTCGTGGGAGATTCTAATGAAAAGTACCTCTGCATTTTGGGGGGGGTGTACTGAGAGAATGTGATGAGGCTTGAGTCTTTTAGGGTGATGCCATTAAAAAGACAGGAATGTTCTCTTTTTGTCGAGTGGACCTTCTCCGTGGATAATTGTTTGGGCTTATTATGTGGTTCTTAGATGGGTTACTGGAGGAGGGTTCAAATAAATGAATGATCTCACAGCCTATGTCAAAAAGTATAACACATTTCAAACATCAGATAAAAATGTATTACATACCTCTCAGAATCAGGAGAGCCATGCTTTCTTTTTCGGGATAACATCCTCATATCACCGGAAATATTAAAAAATATGATCATGTTAAAAGATATTTCACTCCACAGACTTTAGCTGCATACTACATATCATTACATTTAGATACTATTAATGTTTATTATACTACCCCAGTAAAAGTTCTGAGGAAGGATTTAAAATATTTACTCAAAATGAGACGATGGACAGTATTACACCTCAGAATTACACTCCGTAAAAAGAAACATTTTTATAATAAATACAATTATAATGTACCAGATATTATGTAATATATACTTGACCTTTTAATAAATACTTGAGGGATTCAAGATGTAAACCTCTTCTCACACAACATAAATAACAAATCACGAAATATGTCAAATAAATTTTGATCTTGCAAACGCTTAAAACTATATTTGATCGAGCTCACAACATTTGCTTTACAAGATGGCAACAAGCAACCCCTCTCAAAAAATATTGAGTCAGTAACAATGAAGATTGATTATAACACACTTACCAAGCGGTACGGATTTTAATCTGGTGTAACACCTGTCCTTTAGTCAAATAACAGCGGCAAATATCTCCGTTTCTCCCGCGATATGTTTTGAACAGCGCGCCAAACTTGTCTAGTTCGTGACAACTTCCGGAGACAACTTCCGCGAGTTCCTGTTGTGGTCGGAATGGATGTTACACATGACATGTGCCTCTAAAACATATCATTATATATTTCAGTTACTTCTAATGTGATCAGTGTTTTGTTGAATTTAAGGTTGTGCCTGAGGAAAGATGGTGTTTTACTTTACAAGCGACGGTGAGTAGAGAACAACTGTTTGCTCTGTTGATGTTGACAACAATGACAGTATAAACAAATTTACTTGACTGTGAATTTCTCAGCTCTGTATAGTGCAGATGGTGTTATGACATTCTAATGTAATTCTCTAATTAAGGCGGCCCAACAATGATTATTAATCATAGCTGTAACTGCTGTTTTAACCCTTACAAAAAAAGTAAACTATGTCACGGTGACAAAACCATGACAATTATTTATATATATATATATATACACCATGGTACTGAATGATTAACCTATAATACTTAAATCTATTTAAAAAATGTTTTTATATATATATATATATATATATATAAACATTTTTTATAAATGAATAAAAAATAAATATTTATAAATTATTTTATAAATTATTATATTTATAAATTATTTTATGAACAGCATGTATATGTGTGTGTGTATATATATATATATATATACACACACACACACACACACACACACACACACACACACACACACACATATACATGCTGTTCAGCCACAACATAAAAACCACTGACAGGTTAAGTGAGAAACATTGATTATATCGTTACAATGGCACCTGTCATGGGATGCGATATTTTAGGCAGCAAGTGAACAGTCAGTTCTTGAATTTCAAGTGTTGGAAGCAAGAAAAATAGGCAAGTGTATGGATCTGAGTGACTTTGACAAAGGCCAAATTGTGGTGGCTAGACGACTGGGTCAGAGCATCTGCAAAACGGCAGGTCTTGTGTAGTGTTCCCAGTATGCAGTGGTTCGTACCTACCAAAAGTGGTCCATGGAAGGAAACCAGTGAACCGGCGACAGAATCATGGGCACCCAAGGCTCATTGATGCGCGTGTGGAGCAAAGGCTAGCCCATCTGGTCTGATCCCCCAAGAGATACTGAAGCACAAATTACTGAAAAACGTAGTGCTGGCCATGATAGAAAGGTGTCAGAACACACAGTGTATCGCAGCTTGCTGCGTATGGGGCTGAGTAGCCGCAGACTGGTCAGAGAACCCATGCTGACCCCTGTCCACCACCAAAAGCACCTACAGTGGGCACGTGAGCATCATAACTGGACCATGGAGCAATGGAAGAAGGTGACCTGGTCTGATGAATAATGTTTTCTTTTAGATCATGTAGACTGCTGTGTGTGTGTGTGTCATTTACCTGGGGAAGAGATGGCAGCAGGATGCACTATGGGAAGAAGGCAGGCTGGCAGAGGCAGTGTGATGCTCTGGGCAAAGTTCTGCTGGGAAACCATGGGTCCTGGCATTCATGTGGATGTTACTTTGACACATACCACCTACCTTAAGATTGTTGCAGACCATGTACACCCTTTCATGACAACGGTATTCCGTGATTGCAAGGCAGTTGCAGTGTGTGCCCTCCCACACTGCAAAAATTGTTCAGGAATGGTTTGAGGGACACGACAAAGAGTTCAAGGTGTTGACATGGCCTCCAAATTCCCCAGATCTCAATTTTATTGAGCATCTATGAGATGTGCTGGACCAACAAGTCTTATTCATGGAGGCCCCACCTTGCAACATGCAGGACTTAAAGGATATGCTGCTAACATCTTGGTGCCAGATTCCACAGGACACCTTCAGAGGGCTTGTTGAGTCCATGCCTCGACAGGTCAGAGCTATTTTGGCGGCACGAGGGGGGACCTACACGATATTAGGCACGTGGTTTTAATGTTGTGATTGATGTGCGTGCGTGTGTGTATATATATATATATATATATATATATATATATATATATATTAATTCTCCAGTGTTAAATGCTTAAACATGTTCCTGTACAGAAGATTCTTAAAAATAATTCCACATTACAAATAAAACCTTACAAATTGGCATATCTGCCAAAAAATGTGGCATGGTGCAACGGAACCATTTTGGAGGTTTCATTGTGTCTAAAGTTACTAGAACAAGACTGTGTACAATTTGAAAACAGTGCTTTTAGAGAAATGTAATAAATGCTTCTCTTCCTTTTACAGTTGTCTCACCACCCTATACCATTTACATGGGTAAAGACAAATATGAAAGTATGTACTGATTCTCTCATCAATATTGTATTTAATCATCCTCTGCTTGTCAGGCCAATGACCACTGGGTTTTTTTCCCCAACAGATGAAGATCTTATAAAATATGGATGGCCAGAAGATATTTGGTGAGAACATACTGTTCAGTATTTGTTCAAGGGATAGTTCACCCAAAAAAAATTAAAATTCTCTCTTCATTTACTCACCCTTATGCTATCCCCGATGTGTTTGACTTTCTTTGTTCTGCAGAAAACAAAGTTTTAGAAAAACATCTCCGCTCTATAGGTACATACAATGCAAGTGTTGAATTTTGAAGGTCCAAAAAGCATATGAAGGCACCATAAAAGTAGTCTTTAATACCCCAGTGGTTAAATCCATGTCTCTATGAGTGATATGATAGGTGTGGTTGAGAAATAGATCAATATTTAAGTTCTTTTTTTATAAAGTATATCTTCACTTTCAGATGTGACAGTGAAACTAAACCGGTTCCAAGTATGACTTTCAGATGTGAAAGTAAAAGTAAAGATTTATAGTAAATAAGGACTTGAAATTTGATCTGTTGGCCACCAACACTTGTATCACTTTAGAAGACATATATTAAACCACAGGAGTTTAATGTATTACTTTTATGCTGCTTTTATCTGCTTTTTGGACCTTCAGATTTATCGCCACCATTCACTTGCATTGAAAGGACCAACATAGCTGAGCTATTCTTCTTAAATCTTTGTTTGTGTTATGCAGAAGAAAGTCATACACATCTGGGATGGCATGAGGGGGATTAAATCATGAGATCATGAGAGTATTTTCATTTTTGGGTGAACTATCCCTACAGCTACTAAACTCGGATGCTGGGGTATTCATGTTGTGTATCACAATGAATGTTTCTTTGTGGTTCCAGGTTCCATGTGGACAAGCTCTCATCTGCCCATGTATATCTCAGAATGCCCAAGGTATTTGTGGAACATAAATTTTTTTGTTAATTTAATGTTTTTCTTTGTTGTCAACTTCTATTGATTTGTATTTTTCTTGATTAAAGGGTACAATGGTAGAAGACATACCAAAAGAAGTCCTAATTGACTGTGCACAGCTGGTGAAAAACAACAGCATTCAAGGTACAAGTTTTGAGGGAAAAACATCAGACTTGTTGAAACACTTATGTTGTTAAACGTGCTTTCAGATATCTGTTTTATTTTCAGGTTGTAAAATGAACAATATTAATATTGTCTACACACCGTGGAGCAATCTAAAAAAAACTGCAGACATGGATGTCGGTCAGATTGGATTTCATAGACAGAAGGAGGTATGATGAAAGATTCTTTAACAGTCTGCTAGTACTCTTAGATGTCTTGTTTCTGTACTAATACTAGCACCGTGAGACTTTCAAATCTTCTAAATAACTGCAAGTCCTTTATAAAATACTCAATTGCTTATGACACATCATAATATCTACAGGTGAAAATTGTGGCAGTAGAGAAGAAAATTAACGAAATCGTAAACAGACTGGAGAAAACAAAAGAGGAACGCTATCCTGATCTTGCAGCTGAGAAGGAGTCTAGGGACAGAGAGGAGAGAAATGAGAAGAAAGCTCAGATACAAGAGCTGAAAAAGAGAGAGAAGGATGAAATAAAGAAGAAAAAAGATATGGAGGAATTAAGGTGCTGAGTGTATATCTGATCACAGTTCTGTGTTTGTGTTTATATAATTCCTCTGAAACCTTTGTTATTGATAGTTGCATTCACAAACTAAAAATGTGTTGCAATCTCTATTTACCTTGTACTTACAAAATCTGCTTCTCTTTTAGGAATTATTCATCACTCATGAAGAGTGACAACATGACCACAAATGAGGTAATATGTCATTGGAGCTTACAGATGAAGTAATTTCAGTAAATAATTTCTCCAACAATATTAATTTGCTTAATATGCGTAGTAGTTGAACAAAAATGATACATTTCAGCTATACTATTCTGCTTATTATTGAAATTGCGGAACATAATGATTTGAAATTATATTTTTATGCAGGATTGCTATGATTCAGATGACTTCATGTAAAGGAATAGATCTGCGATAAAGAAGAACCAACATCTTTCCCTACAGTATCTTCAATTAACGATCTTTGGAATTATCGGAAACAGTACTTGTGCCAATAAAGCACAATGCCATGACTTTCTATAGCAGGTGGCTCCACCATTCCTTTGAAAATACTAATAAAATAAGTCATGTAAAGAATGCTCTGTAAATGACAAGATTAAGTAGATGGCTTAGGTCAACAAGAATTTGGAGAATTCTGTATGTTAAGTTTTGTTACTGGGCTCAATGAATTAAAGCATGTTAGTGTGCAGATGTTTTACTTATGGATGTGTACTGTACACTAAGAACAACAGAATTTGGGATTATGCAATGACTCCTGCAAGGTATATCACTTATTAAATTATTCCCTCATGACATTCTACAATAAATAAATATTTCTCAGTTCATTTTCTTATCTCTGATATATCAATATAATTTTATGGCATTTAAATACTATTCTCTGCAATTGAAATGGACAAAATGATTTACAATATGCAGGGAAATTGCAGCTGGGTGAACTGTACTATGAGAAACAAACAAAAAAAATCTAGAGTTTTACTATAATATTTGATATGCTGACAAATTGGAAACCAGTTGTTTTACAAAGAAACGTGTTTTGTGAAAAGCGCTTAACAAATAAAAATGACTTGACTTGCCCACTAGATGGCAGCGATTCTCTGCACTAGATTTTAGTTCGAGGTTTGAACTAATTTAAACATAATAGTATTCTTCTGAAACTGAATTTCTAACACTAACTCCTGAGAGTCATGCATCAGAACATCATAGAGACTTCTGGTTTCGTTAATTTGACTCAGGGTAGCAAGGAGCCTTTTTTTTAGTATCACCCTGGTAACTGCCTAGCAACCAGATGGGGCTACCCTAGCAACCAAGTAATAAAACATATCTCTGCACCAGAACATAGTAGATCTATCATAAACTATCAGACCAGGCTTTTTCAAGCCACAAACTTTTTTATTGAGTTAAAGGGTTAGTTCACCTAAAATTGAAAGTCTCTCAACATTTATTCACCCTCTTGACATCACAGATGTATTTGACTTTCTTCTGCTGAACAAAAATGAAGATTTTTAAAGAAATATATCAACATTACATCTTGCCATTACTGCAATGCTCTGGGAACAATCATGATTTTAAGCTTGATTACAATTCCTAGTGCTAGATGCATGCACAGAACGCTAGATGACGCTATAGAAAATGTATTCAAGCTTGAAATCATGATTGCCAAGGAGACTGCTGTCCAGATGTACAGTGAAAAGCAGTTATATGTTTGTCTGTTCTCACCCAAAACCATTTGGATCACTTCAGAAGACACTGATTAAACCACAGGAGTCTGATTAGTTAGACTTTATTTCCTTTTTGGAGTTCTGGTCACCATTCACTCGCATTGTATGGACCTATAGAGATATTAGAGCTATTCTTCTAAAAACATTTTTGTGAAATGATGAAAGAATTTTAATTTATGGGTAATCTAACCCTTTAATTACACTTCTAAACCTTTATATTCCCACTGGTGATTTTTGTGTGTTTGATTATTTATTTTCATAGTATCTGGATCTTGCCTTTTTAATAGTAGTGGATTTAGATTCATCCCAATTACTTGAGTCTTTTGAATCCATTTACCAAAAAGATTTGCTCAGTCACCATTTCTCCAGATTGCAAGATGTACAATAGCTGATCTGCAGAAATGGTGTGTGTCTTATGAATCTTTTTCGTGACAGTGAAATTGTGACTGGACGAATCTTTTTGGTAAATGGATTCAAATGCCTCCAGACACTGTGATGAATAAGGTTATAATAATAGGGGGTCATAGAATTATTGATTTAACAATAATTACATATTCATATAACTACCACACACATGTTCTTTAAATGCCTTATAAGACAAGCTAAATGTTTAACAATGCTTTATTAAAATTCTCTTATTTGTTGACCATTCAATTGTGAGTTAAAGTTATAGACTACAAGCAAAATTTTCATTCTGTTCTTTATGAGGCAACTTTATAAATACATTTTCTAAGGGACAATTAATGAAGACTTTTAAGGGCCTAAGGTTACTGAATGATTATTATTGTTATTAACTTAAATGCATGGGAATTTCACCAAACACTCGGGTCTATAGAGACCCGGCACTTATATCCATCACAAATGGATCTATAAAATGCCCGGATAGTGCCAAATTCTCCAAATATTTTCAAGACAATTTAACAACATTTTTGTGATGTTGGTGATGTCTGAGTTTACAATACAGTTTACAATACAGCTGTTGACAAAAATATTTGCACCCTTGGTAAATATGAGAAAAGAAGGCTGTGAAAAATATATGCATGTTGTTTATCCTTTTGGTCTTTCATTTAAAATATTAACAAAAATCTTTCCTCAAATATATGTGTGACACAATTATAGGCACCCTTGTGTTCAATACTTTGTGCAACCGCCCTTTGCCAAGATAACAGCCCTGAGACTTCTCCTATAATGGCTGTTGAGGGTGGAGAACAAATGGCAAGTGATCTGAGGCCATTCCTCCATACAGAATCTCTCCAGATTCTTCAAATTCAGAGGCCCACACTGGTGGTCTCTCCTCTTCAGTTCACTTTACAGGTTTTCTATGGGATTCAGGCCAAGGTACTGGGATGGCCATGGCAGAACCTTGATTTTTTTGGTCAGTGAACTATTGTTGAGTTGATTTTTACATGTTTTGGATCATTGTCCTGCTGGAAGATCCAACCAAAGCCCATTTTAAGCTTTCTGGCAGAGGTAATCAGGTTCTGATTTTTTTTACCAGTTGGTATTTGTTAGAGTCCATGATGCCATGTATCCGAACAAGATATTCAGGACCTCTGGCATAAAAACATTAAAGATCCACCACCATACTTAACAGTGGTCAGGAGGTACCTCTCTGTGTGCACCAAACTCATCTCTGGTGTTTACTGCCAAATAGCTCTGTTTTTGTTTTATTTGACTATATAACCTCGTCCCATTTGAAGTTCCAGTAGTGTCCAGTAAACTGAAGATGCTTGAGTTTGATGTTAAATGAGAGCAGAGGCTTTTTTCTTGAAACCCTCCCAAAGCACTTGTTGTGATGTTGGTGATGTCTGATTGTAGTGTGAGACTTTCTGAGCCCAAGACCCAACTCATTTCTGAAATTCTCCAGCTGTCATCCTTGGAGAATTTTTGGCCACTTCAACCATCCTTCTCACTGTGCATGGAGACAATATAGGCACGTCCTCTTTCAGGCCGATTCGTAACATATCCAGTTGATTGGCACTTCTTAATTATTGCCATTGTGATGAAGAGAATTTGGCCTGTGTGTTACCTCATATTTATACCCATGTGAAACAGGAAGTCATGACTGAGCAATTTCTTGTCACCCTCATGTTCATCATGTTCTTCTTCATTTAAAAAAATATAAGAATGGGAATATACTTCAGATGTATTTTACTCAAGAATTCTAGGGGTGCCAATAATTTTGGCAAATGTGTTTTGGAGGGGAAAAAAAATGTACTTATGTACTTTCAATTACTTAACTTCAATTAAAGGTTTGATTTTTTGTGAATATTTTGAATGAAAGATGAAAAGGATAAACAACAAAGACATATTGATCACAGCCTTCTTGGCTCATATTTACCAAGGGTGCCAATATTTTTGGCCACCACTGTAAGATGCTTTATAGCAAATTATCCAACAGTCAAGGTTTATTCTCAGTTCACATTAAATATTCTATTTTGACTCAAGGTCTAAAGTTCCTCGGTCCAAACAAGTCTAAATCGATTTAGTGCTACAACAATAACAAGAGTATTTTGTTAAAGATTGGCTAAAAGCTGCTGACAGCCTACATCCGCCTAAAGAGCTTTGCCTTGTTGCAGAACAGACAGACACAAAAGGAGTTATTCTGCAAAGAGGCGTCTCTGGTCCAAGGCCAGGCTGGAAAATATGACCTTGGTTTGCCACCTCAGATGTCCTCGCTGGGTGGATGTTTCTGCTTCGTGTTTATAGGAAAGAATCAGTCACATTCTTTTTTTAAGCCAATGGCATGGCCCTATTACAGCACAGATCTTTCCAGGGAAGCACTTATAAAAGACTTGTTTGTATTAACGCAAATTAGATTTAAACTGGAAGTAACATCCTCACAGTGAGACATAATGTTACTGAGACTAAATAATACTGTCACGATTGAAACACATGTTGTTTGGTGTATATTGTTTGAAAATCTAGGATTCAAAATCTATTTTAAACTTGGCAATAAACTTTTTTTTATTATTTATTTAGAAAAATAAAACATTTTATGATTTCAATAAATAAGAAATATGTAAGAATCTGCACTATTTCTATCTCACTTATTAAATAAGTAATACACAGAATCATTTGACATCATGTTAACTAGTTTGTACAAAAGGCCAGATTTTCAGATTTTCAAGATACTCTTTGGAACGTTGTCATGCTATCATTAAATAAAAAAATAATAATAATTTGTTGCAAAACAATATGCATTAAATTCCAAAATAGCAACAATGATAGTGGTCTCAGAATCTTGGACACTACTGTATAGTGTGCACTCAATGGCCACTTTATTAGGAACACCTGTACATCTACTTATTCATGCAATTATCTAATCAGCCAATCGTGTGGCAGCAGTGTAATGTATAAAATCATGCAGATATGGGTCAGGAGCTTCATTTAATGTTCACATCAGCCATCAGAATAGGGAAAAAAATGTGATCTCAATGATTTCGGTTGTGGCATGATTGATGCCAGGCAGGCTGGTTTGAGTATTTATGTAACTGCTCATATCCTGTGATTGGTGTGAACATTAACTGAAGCTCCTGACCCATATCTGTTTAATTTTATACATTACACTGCAACACGATTGGCTGATAAGATAATCGCATGAATAAATAGATGTAAAGGTGTAACTAATAAAGTGGCCAGTGAGAGTATATAGTGGATGCCAGGGCTAGTCACAGGGGGAAGTTATCACAAAGGTGATTTCTCTGTAATGATATGATTTGGAGCCAGAAGTCCCAATGTGCCAATGTGTTTTCTCTAGCAGAGGTTTTGTATGTTGGTTTCAAACACCTTCAAATCTCTCTTAAATTAGAATAATTTTTGTGATTTCTACCTTCCAAAGTAAATTTTAAGTATCATCAAATTTTTGTTGTAGCTCTTGGAGAATATCATCTAACCACACATTTAGGCAATATTGTAAAGGCATATTTTTACTGAAAGGTTAAATTGTGTTCTTAGGACAAAGCTATTTTTCTTGACAGTCAGGTCAGGGGATGTTGTCATATTTTTATCAGGGCAGGTTGTCACATGTGTTTTGAATGTCAGAAATGTATAGGGGAGACCGAAGCACAAACTACTAACACACATGTTTTTACATTCCCATACACATTGGTAAGAAGAAACTTAATTTGTTAAAAAAAAAAAAAAATTAATTTTCATCTTTGTTTTTAACATTTATTTAAAATGAGGCAAACGTAATATCATTTTAATCTCCAATCTGTTAGCTAGCATCTTGCATACTCTTTTTTTAAAATTCTCAGCTAGCCAGCAAAGATGATTATGCTGCGTTCCATTCAACTTGGAGAGTAGGATTTTCCAACTTCCTAATGGGAAAACACACTTGAAGTCGTAATTCCAACATGGAAAGCTGTGCAGACATGCTGAATGCTGAATGCTGGTTGTGTTTGTGAGTTAAAAAAAAATATATATATAATTTGCAAATCACATTTTATATATTTGTGAATTCACTTTATTTTTGTGGCTCTCATTCAATTTATTTGTGAACCAAGTTTCTATTTGTGAATCTCTTTCCATTTGCATGTTAATATACAACAATTCCATCTTCATATCATCTACGGAGATAATTCATACTATATGACTAGTTCATATATTCGTTATGAGAGCTCTCCTCCTTGCCATCAAGAGGATCACTCACTGTGGCATGCTCATGACGGTCGCCGTCTCATAAGACTGCGCCACCATGTTTCCTCTCTGGGAAGTTATGTCATGTAGTGTGGCGTGATGGGATTCTGTTCCCCATATATGTTAATAACCGCAATGTCAAGTCTACACACATGTAACCTCCTTTCCCTTCGTCTCAGGAAACCGAGGTTACATACATAACCGAGATGTTTTCTTTTAATAATAGTAAATTGCTGAATAAATGTACTGGAAAGAAAATAATTAGTTATATGTGATATCACTTTGTCCTGAACAATAATGAGTGATATGTATCCGATTGTTTTATGACAAACCGATTTTGCCTGACTACCACATATATGGTTTCACTGTATGGCAATAAGAATATAAAAAATATTAAAGTAACGAAAGAATATATATATATATATATTATAATTGTTTGACATTTTCATCAGACTTTTCTGAGAATGCTGTGGAATAGAAATTGATCAGATATGCACATAACAATTGATGGTAAACACTTACTAGAGCTGAAAATATTGTAAGGTAATTTTCAATTTAAAGCAGAACTTGAATTGTGTATTGGAGTCTGATGCATTATTATAATTATAAGACAGCAAGGTTGGAAGAAATAAACATTTTTAATTCACAGTTGACAGTGTATTTATCACTTTTCTGTAAGACAAGATATATAAAATAGTCTATTATTTCTTACCATTCCAAAAGGACTTGAATATTT
The DNA here is from genome assembly GCA_032164185.1 of Moxostoma hubbsi. Taxonomy (NCBI): domain Eukaryota; kingdom Metazoa; phylum Chordata; class Actinopteri; order Cypriniformes; family Catostomidae; genus Moxostoma; species Moxostoma hubbsi. The sequence goes on along the minus strand of JAVLUX010000031.1, from coordinate 33,573,162 downwards.
ATCTGTTTCTCACACACATCTATCATATTGCTTCATTAAACCACTTGTATTCTGAAGTTACAGAAACTGAACGCACTGAACTTTGAACTTAGTGGCTGCTTGTTTTTCAGCAACATATACAATATGATGTCCCTCTGTTTATGGTTACTATATGATGCATTGTGTCATCAATCCAAGCATTATTTTTGGCCAATGCTGTGGCTTGGTTGTGTATTCATGGTCATGTGTCCAAATTATTGCTATATTAAATATGACAAAATGGCATTTATTGACATAATATTTTAGTTTATCTTTAGTTTCACTTTCCTTCTTGGCAGGTAGATGGTGTCAAATGTGTACACTGTATTTATGAAATAAGACCACAACTTTGTAGCAGACATGTGTAAAATGAATGTGTAAAAAGAAAAATACATTGAACCCCATGTGCATAATTTACAGAAACTTAAGGAACCAAATTAGTTAGTGCCCTCATTCCCCTACAATGTATTTACTACAACATTTATTTGCCAAAACAATGTTTTGATATTTTTGTACATTACATTTCCATTTGAGTAAAAACTGTGATAACTAGCCCCATCTTTATTTAGACGGACGGACAGATGGATAGGTGGATAGGTGGATAGATAGTTTTCTTCGGTTGTATCTAATAAAAGCCAAAAATTCAAAAAAGAAAACAAAGAAAAGAAAAAAAGATTTCAGATACCTTTGAGGGATTTCTTCTGGACTATCAGACCATGTGTACACATACCTGATGCATGGCTGAAATTAGCATCAACAAAGAACACTTCCTCAGACCCTAACAAACACTCAGTTGGTCCATTTGTCTGCCGTCACAGTTACCTTAGACCTCCACTGAGTGGCTGGGGGTCTGCAACACATAACCTGTCTGCTCCATTAACCTCATGTTTAGAATGTAGAATAAGACCATGTCAGCTATACTTCATATCTTTGCTGGCCATTAGTATGCACTGGGGCCAAAAGTGTTGGCAAGGACCACACACACTCACTCACAGTAAAGGGGTAGTTAGAAAGAGGCAGGCAGGCAGTTAGAAGCGTGGACCACCGCACAAATGAAAAGGGATGTGTCGCTCTACCGTGGTCTTTAAAACTATACAGGCCAGCTGGAGCCTTCAACAAAAGCAAACAAGGTAATGCAACTGGAGCAGGGAAGAACGGCCTGGATTTGGGCCACTCTGATGCGAGGAAATGTGGTGTACACATGGGGTTGATTGAAAAGTTCCTGCACCGTTGGGGAGAGAGAATACCCCAAACAATGAGATTAACTGCTACGCTTTCTGAATGCTGAGCAAAACACCAGAAATGGTCCAAGGTTCATGATTATGAATTGTTATATTTCAATTTTAGCTACTTATAAGTATTGTCAACATAACTGTGTAGGTGCATTTTGAAATGCTTTTCACCATTGCATCATAATGTTACTAATTTAATGTGATTGGGTTGCAGACAGCAGTAAAAAACATTGCTGAATGCTAATAATAAAAATCAACCAATCGTATTGCCATTTATAGTCATGATAGCAACAACAAAAACAAAAAAAATAGACTCATTAAATTTTAAAAGAGATATCCAACATGAACAGGTTGTGTGACATGCCCTCATCCTTGAAAAACGTGAACAAAACTGCACATGGTAAACGAAAATACAAGCCATACTACATTAAATATGGATTCTCTAACAACAAGGATGTTTCGACCACGAGTTTTGTGCACTGAATTATTGTCTGCTGAGAGCATGAAAAAAATGAAATATTAAATGATGTATGATAATCAATTATGTTTGACTTTTTTAGGCAAAAAACATTGATTTCATTCAGACATCTATAGCATTATTTAGATGCAAAGTATTGCTACAATACAAAACTAATCTTTATTAATACTAAAGGGCAATATACTGTAGTTGCAATTGCAATATAGTTGTTGCTGTGCTAATTGGTTTACTCTTGAGGTCATTGAGAATGTTTACATGTAGAATCTTATACCAATTATGCTAAATACGCCGATAACATGTTAGATCATGCAAAAGCTGTCAACAATTTTCTTTTATCGGGTTAAGGTCATTAGCGTTTTAGTATAAACCAGTCGGCAGAGATAGATTTTTGGGTCACACTTTATATTAGGTGTCTTTAACTACTATGTTCTAACATTAAAATCCATACAATACAATGCATTTACAGTGTAACTACATGTTGTTCTGCAAAATTCTCACAAGATTCGCATTTGCTGCTAGTGAGGTTGAGGTACTGGTAGGTTTTGGAGTAAGGTTACGGTTGTGGTTAGAGTTTGGTTTTAAGGTAAGGGTTGGGTTAAGGGTAAGGTTTACAGTGTAACTACAACTGTAATTAAGGGCAGGTATTTTAAATATAAGTACAGTGCAACAACACGTATGCACATAATAAGTACATTGTACCAAATGCTTAATGATATCTGATTTGTGATACCCCAATATCACGTTTTAAGGAATATAAACACCTTTACCGGCAACCTTACCAGCTTATGCAATGTGCTCAAGTGTTATATGCACATGCCTATTTACGTTTTGATGTCAAAAGTCAAAAATAATCCAATGATTTCAAATATAATGTAAACATGTTTTTCTTGTGTTTTCAGATTTTTTTGAAAAAGTGTATTTTTGAAAGTTAACAGCATATTGGTGTGCATGTTAATGCACCATGATATTACAGTAATTGCTAGCAGATTTCACTAAAGATGTTGTGTAGTGGTGCTTATGCGGGCTACCCAAGTTTAAAAAATTTTTTTTCACATTTGCATAAAAGAAAAATCTTTGCATAAAAGAAAGACCTTTTGTATTATAAATGAGTTGGGGCCATGCTACTGTATATCTCCTTTTCACTTTGCAAACATAGAAACTCCATCCTTAACTTCTATAACTGTCTAAATATTTTTGGCCTCAAATATCTCTTTTCAGTAGTACTGTAAAGCAGTTCAATGGAAAGGAGGAGGTGAGAACCGGCTTGACAATATAAATAATATTTTTAATAAAGAACTGAAACCAAAAGACACAAACACACACATATGATGGACAGCTGCCCATAAACATTCTCCCTCTGTCGCACCACCAGCACATCTGCTAAGCTTACACCAGCATACGATTTCCAGTCAAACCTACTTGCTTTTCTTGTTTTTTTATATATATACTGCTGGGAAATCTAATCAGTTTAATAAATTGGTTAATGTGTTTTGAAACATGGTAGCTGGTTCCTAACTGGTCATTCCTTTGACATCTATGTGGTGATGTGGGTGTGGCCAAGCAATGTCAGTGGAGAGCGAGGTCAGGAGATGAAGTGTGGTAAGGATCAACACCTGTGGGAAATCACCTCTAACAGCTGTTTTGTGTTGCAGTGAGAGCTGAAGAGGGATAAAAGGCCAGTCCAAATTGCTGGAGGAGAGAGGGCGAGAGACACACACATGAAGCTGACTGTGTGTGCATTTATGTTGAGCTGAAAAGCAACGTTAATAAAATGACTCATGTTGGATTGTTTACATGGCTCCTGCTTCCTCCTTCAAGGACAGTTAGTGATCTGTCACAGTGGTGCCGAAACCCGGGAATTAGGAGGAAGAAAATGCCGTCATAGAGCCAAAATGTTCAAGACCCTCACCATCATCCACTAAGCCCAATATCTGTCTTTGCTGCATATGGAACAGGAGCAGCGGTTCCAGGCACTCTTCCACGCTCAAGCGGAGGACTTGCAGGTGCTATGTTGCTTGGTATACTGAGTGATTTGCTGGCTCGGAGGTGGTGATAGGGCCATCTACATCAGCTCCACGACAGGAGGACGTAATGCAGGGGGAAGTCTCAATTTCCCCAGCCCTTAGAGGATTCCCTGCAGGGGATTTCCATCTGGAGCAAATATGAGACGAGACCCTTAGGCACGCCTTTGACAAGAGTGAAAGTGATTGATTGTCAATGCCCCCAGCCAGACATTGCACTCGCATATCTGCATTTTTCAGTGAACAAGGATCAGTTGTAACGAGTGACACAGGATACTCATACAAAGGAGGATACAACCCAATTGTTAATACCACGGAGCTGTCGGGAAATGTTATTCCACATGTTTTATTATAATCTGATGGTGGGTCACTTAGAACAGGAAAAAACTGTGAACCATCTAATGGCCCATTTCTATTGGCCAGGCATTCACAGGAATGTTCACAGGTGGTGTGCGACATGCCGTGAATGTCAGCTAGTAAATCCGCCAGACTCCCCAAGAGCATCATTGTGCCCCTTCTGTTGATTGTTGTCCCCTTAAGAAAGAATTGTTATGGACCTCATCGGGCCATTAGAATGGTCGGCACACAGGCATCACTTTGTGTTGGTTCAGGTGGACTACGCAACGCAATATCCGGAAGCAGTGCCTCTGTGGTACATTTCAGTGCTAAGTGTTGTAGAGGCACTCTTCAGAATTATCTCCCTAGAGGAGATTTCGAAAGAAATCCTCACCAATCAGGGTACTACGTTTATGTCACGTACACTATGCAAACTGTATGAAATATTAGGGATTAAATAGATTCAGACCAATGTTTACCACCCCCCAAATGGATGGTTTGGTCCAGTTGTATAATAGGGGTAATCAGCTACGAGAATTTACACTGGAAGATAAAGTCCTTGTATTGCTCCCCACATTGAGCTCTAAATTACTCGCCAAGTGGCTAGGCCCATTTGAGGTCACATGGCGAGTTGGGGAAATCGTTTATGAAACGTGAAATGCACGGATCAAGGTGGTGCACATCAAATTTACCACATCAACCTCCTAAAAACTTTGGAGAGAGGCGGTCCACGTGACTTGAGGTGTTTCTGGAGAGGGAGGATCTCAGACCGGAGGTGAACTTAAAAGCCACCGATTGAGTCACCTCGAGCCCACACTTGTGGAGACCACCTCTCACCATCCCGAGTCACAGATGTTGCCAGGATGCAATAAGAATTCTCCAACGTGTTCTCCTTACCTCTTCACTTTACTATAATGTATAACGTTAAAAAACATTTCAAAAGAAATACACAGCTACTTTGGATTTGCTGCCAATAGAGAGAGATACTTTATGCAGCTAGATGGTGTAGTTACAACATCTATAAACAGATGAGGCTCCTAAATCAGGCTTGGACCAGCAAATGGCCAGCTAGAAACCAGCTGCATGTTCAAAAGCAACTACCAACAAGATGATTTGGATTGGTTCACCCCAAAATGAAAATCCACTCATCATTTACTCACCCTCATGCCATTTCAGATGTGTAGGATATTCTTCAACAGATCACAATGATTTTTTATTCCTAATTTCTTTAGAATAATTTTTTAAAGAATATCTCACCTCTTTAGGTCTATACAATGCAAGTGAACGGTGACCAACATTTTAAAGCTTCAAAAAGCACATAAAGGCCACATAAAAGTAATCCATAATAAGCAATTCAATCAGTTTTGGTTGAAAAGAGGTCTCCTTTTTCACTATAGATCTTGACATCAGCAGTCTCCTTGGCAATCCTGATTTCAAGCTCCATTACACTTCCTAGCACCATCTAGTGCTCTGTGCATGCATCAAGCACTAGGAAGTGCCTAGAGACTGCAATGGCAAGATGTACAGTGAAAAGAAGTTACATTTTGGTCTGTTTTCACCCAAAATTGATTTCCACTTCAGAAGACATGATTTAAACCACTCAAGTCATATGGATTACTTTTATGCTACCTTTATGTGTTTTTGGAGCTTGAAAATTTTGGTCAACATTCACTTGCATTGCATGTACCTACAGAGCTGAAACATTCTTCTAAAAATCTTAATTTGTGTTTTGCAGAGTCATACACATCTGGGATGGCATGAGTAAATGATGAGAGAATATTCATTTTTGGGTGAACTATCCTTTTAAGATGACTTTTACTCCCACAGAGAAATATAAACGAACCAACAAACACAGTGAACCTAACTGAAACCCTGAACCTAACCGTGATTTTAATAGGAAAATTTTGTTTTCCACAGAACATAGAAAACATAGAGAATTATACGTATTGGATAAATAAATAGTCAGTGTGAATTCTGAGGGCCAGCAAAGCCTTCTCTGCTGGCCTAACATGCCAAATAAATTAATATTTTTCAACCTTTCAATCTCAATCACCCTTTTGCCTATGTATTTTTAATCACTTTCCACTCTTAATTAATCTACAAATAGAGAAATATTAAATGTTTATCCAGCCAGAATTTATTCTATTTCGAAGCAGCACATGAGCCTGGGGCATCTGATGAGGCATCAGGGCTTCAGAATTTCTTCAAAATGCATCAACAATGCAAATGAATGGGCAACTAAAATCGGATTGTCAGATTCACCAGCCAATCAGATTGATTTTTTTGTTCTTGGTGGGTGTGATCTTTAGTATATTTCCCGGTAGAGGCCTTCTAACTGGCCTTGAGTGACGAAATCACACTTTAAGTGATGTACGTAATTTGAAAGCGAAGAGCGCGAGATGCTGACGAGTCGGCTGTCATCACTGCTGGTATTACCGTTGAGAAAGAGATCCTTATGGATTTAAAATCCTGAGAGGCTTGATCGTATGATTGATCAATTAAACAGGAAAGAGTGCTGATTTTCATTTCAAGCAAATTGTTAAGTGCTTTTTGCATTGTTACAGCAACATGAAGAGTTTTCTAAGTGTAAATTAGGCTGCTTGAGCATTTAGTGTCGGATCAAGTTTTGAAAAGAAGTGCTGCATTCCATTCAACTCGGAAAGTCGGATTTCACAACTTCCTACTAGGAAAAGTACAATGGAATGCATCTTGAAGTCAGAATTACAATTTATAAGCTCGTGCAGAAATTCTCAACTTCGCCGAGATGCTGATACATGATGTCACACAAACATGTGGACTCTCAGGGAGATATACAAAGTAAGTGATAAACATTCACTTTATGTAATGTCGATAAATGAGTTTGTTTCCACATTGCATGATATTAAACCTTGTTTAACAAAGGCCTGCAGAAACAGGTTTATATTATAATCTCTTTTGATAATCGTACACATGAAGCACAAATGCTAGCGCTGCAGCCTTGTTTATCAGTTGGGTTGCTACTTGCTAGGAGACATCTTTAACCGTGCGTTCAGACCACTGATATAACTGGATTGCTCAGAATTCTGAACTGCCAGCAGTATGTGAAGCTACCGGAAGTGCTCTAGCGGCCATTTTACTATTCCTTACCGATAGAGGGCATCGCGGCATGTGTGGCGTTTAACCGCGAAACAACACTCACTAAAGGATGAGGCAAAAGTGCACACAGGTTGTAATTTATACAAACAATGTACTTATTAAGCACAAATTAGTCGTTAACCTCACGTAGAGTGGCCATAACGATCATAATCTTTAATAATAAACAGTAAAAATACAACACCAAAGTGTATTAATACCCCTTTTTAAAGTAAAAGTATCCAATAGCGACATCTGCAGATTGTTACAGGATGCAATGTTTCTCTGTCTTCATAGTTTAAATCTGTTGATGCGCATTGTTCATAATGTTGACAAATTATACATCTGCATAATTTGCCAACATTATTTACTTTTTTTTTTTTACTAGATTATATAGTTCAATGTGAACTAATTTAAGCAAAGTTCATATGCTGTGTGTGTGTGTGTGTGTGTGTGTGTGTGTGTGTATATATATATATATATATATATATATATATATATATATATATATATATATAATATAAATATATATATAAATATAAATTACACACACACACACACACACACACACACACACATTGATAAATTAATTTACCTTTACTTGATGGAATTATCCATTTGCATTCATTTCTGGAATATGTACATACCATCTTGTGAGCATTTAATTATTTCAACAATCCCCTGATCTTTTAAATCATAATCAGAAATAAGTTTATTGACATATGCACACTCAAGGAATTCATACATATTTGTTCAATAACAAAAGCTTCCCAAGTACACTGTTCTTAAACTGAACAGTACAATACAAATTTGCAGATATGTGGGGACAAATCTGCTAATGGATTTAACAACAATCCCACATATAACAGCTTTCAAAAGAATGGTTGCAAGACATGCCATCAGAGCTAGTGGCAACTGTTCTCCACTGGATAGCACAGTGGCACTGGACACCTTCTCATATGCTGGCATTTCAGGCAGTGATGTTCAGCCTGAAACAGAAGAGACAGAGAAAAACATCACTGGAAGTCTTCCCAGCTTGTCCATGTTCAAAGAGGCTGTGGTGGGTTACATAGCAGGCTTTGCAGTTAAAACAACTATGAAGAAGATTCAGTGCACTGCCTGTTTATCAGCACTCAGTGTTGAGAGCTCTTCCCAAGATGAACACACTGATCAACATGAAGTCCTGAGGTGGATTTATAAGACTGTCAGACAGCGTCCTGAAAGTCTGCGAGACATCCAGGTTGGTTCTGCATTCAAGGAACTTGAGGCACACATGTTCAACCTAGAACCATACAACAATCGCATCTTCATACTCAAAGTGCATTGCAGAAAGCTGCACAAACATCAGCCTCCACTTCATTGCCAAGGAAATGTGCTGCATCATACTCTAAACGGCTTAAGAAAATTCTGGGCAAGCTTGTACTAGGAAAAATAAAAGTTTGATATAAAGATCAGGGGCCGGTTGCACCAGCTATTATATGCAAGATCAAACTTTGCCTAGTTGTGGCGTCAATGGGCACTAAGTCACAATTTACACACTACTAAATATTTGAGCATTGCACCATTAAACTTCGGTAGAACGTAACCCTACATAAACTAAATAATTATGGAAGACTCCGACCAGGTGTAACTGATGGAATAAAAAAGCTGACTGATATTTTATCATTTCGATATACATTATAATGTTGACATTTACAACCTTGCTTTTAAGCATCTCTTCAGCATGAAACCATTCAAACAGTGCAGTTTTCAGGATGCGTCGCTGGTGTCAAGTTTCAACACACAGGCATGTGATCAGCAAAAGGACAAAAAAGTAGGCTGCAACCCCAGCAAATCCACATGTAATAATAGTATTTAAAATGCAGCATTTTGCAGTTTTAGTACATTTAAGTAGACCCTTTCAACCCTCTACGATCATGTTGGAGAATGAAGTGTCATTGGCTAATACATTTTTGTTTTTACTTGCCAGTTTTGATGACATGTAAGCATAATACAACTAACAAAATATATATTAAGCAAACTTCATATATTCAGTGGGATGCTGCATTTTTAATAATGATGATACAAGCTGTTGTCAATGTTTGAAATTTCATACACGTTTTTAACAAAATTCACAAGGTAGGAACCTAATAATGAAAATTAAGGGTCACGATTGTGAAAAAATTATTGTGATTTATGACAATTAATTGCCTGTTTTAGGTGTTTCATGAATATGACGATTAATTACCATAAAAACCCAAATTAATTTATACAAATTTAGCTTGGGTCATATAATAAAATAAGGGTATGATTTCCTTTTCAGGCTTCAAATACATATGAATGACAGTCAAATATAAAAGTATAAAATTTTAAATAATTAACAAACAAGGTTTGAACATCAACTGTAACAAAATCAAATTTCATGGCTTTTTAATACTTCTGTGTACAAATATGAAGGCTGCTTATTGGATCAATGCAGGTAAACTTCATATTATGTGACTACGCATCACTTTATGGAGAGTTTACGACTTACTAGTTAAGACTTGCCTTAAGAACAGGTGGAGCAACCAAATTAAGCACTGTCTTAGTTACAAACTAACTAGTAGTTACGAAGTCCTTAGTGTGAACTTTATACCCCAATTTACGTAAGACTTTACACACAGCTATTTACTCAACCTCATGTCCTTCCAAACCTGTATGACTTATTGTAACAAAAGATGACATTTTAAAGAATGTTTTTGTCCATAATGAAAGTCGATAGTGACCAAAACAAGCTATTTTGCTCACCATTTACTTTCCTTATATGGAATACAAAATACCTTTTTGGGGGTTCTGCAAAAGAAAGTCACATGGATTTGGAAGGACGTGAGGTTGAGTATATGATGACAGAATTTACATTTTTGGGTCAACTTTTCTATTAATATTAAAAGTTATAACTGTCTGAAACGCAGGGATTTTATAAGACTTATAAAAAGTTACACTGCATGTTGCAAAAGTATCTTCATTGCAAATAGAAACAGACAGTATAATATTTTTTACTCAGCTAATGTTGTCTATCCTCTTACCTGTTAAAACAGCTCTTCAGTGAAGCCAGGCTGACAACTGTCTCCTCATACAGCTCTTTCCTCCTGTTGAAAACCAATTCCAGTTTTACCTAACATTCAGTGGGATGTTTATTGAAATCCAAACTGTAAACCTACCTTGTTTAACTTCTACAATATCCATGTGCTCCTTGTCAGGGCAGGACTGGGAAGAGAAATTGGCCGGGGATTTTACATAGCAACAGGCCCAAAAGTTGCTGAAGGGGGTGTTCGCTGTCTTTTTCTGCATATCGCGGCGCCGTTTTGTGGTCTATTCTGCATAATGCGGCAGCTCATTTTAGCTTATCATGGCCAAAACAGCGGCCCACTCGGTTCTCTCGATGGCCAGTCCACTCTGATCGGCCCCAAAGTGCGTCGGTCCATCGGAAAGATGCCTGGTGTGCCAGATTACCAGTCCAGCCCTGGTCCTCGTCAATTCCAAATGATCACTTTAGAAATGATGCCTGTGAGCTGGGCTGTATTCAGGCATGCACTGCAAAAAGAACAAATTACACACGGAGAATGAATGCAAGCCCACATTATATTAATCATATGTTACTGGTGTTGATCTGCAAGTAGATATTCACCTTGACCAAAAAAAGCTAATTTGGTGAGTTGTACTGTTTTTCATTGTGGTTATTTTCCTAAATTAACGTTAGCTGCATAGCTAATATGTGTTTAGCCTAAGAAAATAACCACAATGCATGTTCAACATAAACAAAAGCTACAAAGCATAATTATGTATTCAGAATAAAAACTTTAAAGCCTGCAAAACATATGTTTGAAAATGTCTACTGATATCTTACCTCAGTTTCTTTAACTTGTTTCTATTGAAGTAACAACGTGCGCCGCTGAACGTAATGCTGCTGCAATAAAGTGTAACATAACACACACAAACTTAAAATAAGCAGGGGAAAAAAAATGAGAGTCCAAATAAATAATTAATTACATATTTAGGAAGATTGCATTGTGATGCAGTATGTGCAGACTTAAAAAATGTTTTTTAATGTGACTGGATAGGTAAAAATTACTCACTAAAACAGACGATTTCCCATTGAGACCCATAGGAATACAGAATGTTAGGGAATACCAAGATGGCGGCACAGTAGCTTTGTGACAACATGAGCAATCCAGATAGATAGATAGATCGATCGATCGATCGATCGATCAGTGGTTCAGACCAGAGGAGCAAAAGTGTCAAAATTTGCTCTGGCTGCCCTGCCAACAATGCTATCGAAGATTTGTGGACGCTCTGACATAGTTGAAATAAGCGGCAACGTTCTTTCAGAATACTTGGTTTTGTGAACTATGCTTAAAGGGCCGCAAAACATCCAGACATGTCGACCGGTATCTTGTTGCCGACATATCACAAGTAGTGTATATCCTCATGAAATCTTTTAATATATTATTATATAATATTTTATAAACCATAATATCCACTTCATCAACTCACCTGGCAATTTCATACACCTTTGTCCACGCATCGTTTTTAATTTTTAAAAACTTTATTAATCAGTTTCTTCGGAACTAACCTCCTTGGTATATTTATATGAAAAAATATGATTTTTGAATGTCTGTTTGGGAGACGTTCATTTCACAAAACAATCATGCTGCAGTTAAAATTAGGCTTGCTTGAGCATTAATTGTCATTTCAAGTTTTTCAAATGTCAATTGGTACTAGTTAGCTGTGACATAATGTATGATGCCCAAAGGCATAGGGTGTCTTATTCATTGTGAAACCATGTTTTCATAATGGCATGAATCACACTGAAGGCCTAGACTTAAAATGCATGGCCAGCAATGTAAATAGGGAATGAGTACCTAAGAGTTGTCATGACACTATGTTAAGATTTTTGACCAGGAAAAGCAAATGTACTGTAGCTAGTGAGACACACATCAAGTTATTCCTAATTCAACCATATTACCACAAGCTTTTGACTGTTAGAATGGCATTTCCACAGCTGAGTTAAGGTCAAACGTTCACTTATCCTAAGCAAAACAAACATTCCTTCTAAAAAGACATTTTTTTAGATTAATGCATGAAGCAAGTCGATATGTGTGGAAAGCTGGAGAATGTGTCTGGATTGCACCAGAGGGAGCCATTAAATCAAGCTCATGTGATCTCACCATAAGTCCAAAAACTCTTGGCATCATCACAATACTTTGCTCTGATATTCACAAGGGAGCCCAATCAAATGAGTTTAAATCTTTGAATACAAGCCCAGACCTATGGAGCACAAAAGCAAAGGATTGCATCTAGCACAAAATGAAAAGATCACTTACAAACATGGCATATATGTAAAGTCTCCTCATGAGGTTGTCCCGCAAAGCAGATCATGAATTTAGGTTCTACATAGTGTGAACCAAGATCTGCTTCTGGAGTCAATGAGATCATTGCCAAATGCAAATCAAGCTCTTTACGTACAATCATCCCCACTCCAGCTGATCCATTGACACTTAAGGTCTGGATGAGGAGGTGCGGTTTCAGTCCCAGAATGAGACTGTGGTTGAAGGGTTGTCAGAGGGAGGCGTCAGTGTAAGCTTTGTGATCTGGAAGTCATTCTTTGCATGTCCAAATGAGTTTATTTTTATCTATTGTGAAATAAAGCTGCTTTATTGTGGTGCAGCTGAGTTGCCGTTTCGACATTTTCACAATAACAACTGGCTCAATGTCTCATTGTGAACTGTGGCAACTAGGACAGGGACACGGCTACAATGGCATGTTTTGTCTTGTAAAAACTATAACTAAAATGACTCAATACTGATACATTTAATGTAGTGAAGTGTTTTGTATTTTTATTGTGTGGCCTTTTAACCGCATTTGTTATAAAGCTATTTCATTTCAGGGTGTCCATATAAAGCATATTAAATTGTACCTTGTAATTTAAAAAACAATAGTCAGATGTCTGAAGATTAGAAATCCTGCCTATTTCCATGTGTTTTATAAACCCATTGCATTGCTCAGTCACCCTTGGTTACTGTTTCTCACTCATTTAATAAAATAATAATAATAATATAATAATTTAAAAATCATACACAAACAAAGTAATATAGTGTCAACACTGCAAAAAAACAAAAAACAAATCATAATCCTAACAAGTACCTTTGTCTTGTTTTTCAGTAAAAGCAAGTATACACTCACCTAAAGGATTATTAGGAACACCTGTTCAATTTCTCATTAATGCAATTATCTAATCAACCAATCACATGGCAGTTGCTTCAATGCATTTAGGGGTGTGGTCCTGGTCAAGACAATCTCCTGAACTCCAAACTGAATGTCAGAATGGGAAAGAAAGGTGATTTTAAGCAATTTTGAGCGTGGCATGGTTGTTGGTGCCAGACGGGCCGGTCTGAGTATTTCACAATCTGCTCAGTTACTGGGATTTTCACGCACAACCATTTCTAGGGTTTACAAAGAATGGTGTGAAAAGGGAAAAACATCCAGTATGCAGCAGTCCTGTGGGCGAAAATGCCTTGTTGATGCTAGAGGTCAGAGGAGAATGGGCCGACTGATTCAAGCTGATAGAAGAGCAACTTTGACTGAAATAACCACTCGTTACAACTGAGGTATGCAGCAAAGCATTTGTGAAGCCACAACACGCACAACCTTGAGGCAGATGGGCTACAACAGCAGAAGACCCCACTGGGTACCACTCATCTCCACTACAAATAGGAAAAAGAGGCTACAATTTGCAAGAGCTCACCAAAATTGGACAGTTGAAGACTGGAAAAATGTTGCCTGGTCTGATGAGTCTCGATTTCTGTTGAGACATTCAGATGGTAGAGTCAGAATTTGGCGTAAACAGAATGAGAACATGGATCCATCATGCCTTGTTACCACTGTGCAGGCTGGTGGTGGTGGTGTAATGGTGTGGGGGATGTTTTCTTGGCACACTTTAGGCCCCTTAGTGCCAATTGGGCATCGTTTAAATGCCATGTCCATCCCTTTATGGCCACCATGTACCCATCCTCTGATGGCTACTTCCAGCAGGATAATGCACCATGTCACAAAGCTCGAATCATTTCAAATTGGTTTCTTGAACATGACAATGAGTTCACTGTACTAAAATGGCCCCCACAGTCACCAGATCTCAACCCAATAGAGCATCTTTGGGATGTGGTGGAACGGGAGCTTCGTGCCCTGGATGTGCATTCCACAAATCTCCATCAACTGCAAGATGCTATCCTATCAATATGGGCCAACATTTCTAAAGAATGCTTTCAGCACCTTGTTGAATCAATGCCACGTAGAATTAAGGCAGTTCTGAAGGCGAAAGGGGTCAAACACAGTATTAGTATGGTGTTCCTAATAATCCTTTAGGTGAGTGTATATAATATATATTATACATGTGATTATCTAATCAGCTAACCATGTGGTAGCAGTGCAATGCATAAAATCAAGCAGATATAGGTCAGGAGTTAATGTTCACATCAATCATAAGAATAGGAAAAAATGTGATCTCAGTGATTTCGACTGTGGCATGATCATTGATGCCAGACAGACTGGTTTGAGTATTTCTGCAACTGCTGATCTTCTGGGATTTTCATGCACCGTCTCTAGAGTTTGCTCAGAATGGTGCCAAAAACAAAAAACATCCAGTGAGTGGCAATTCTGCGGAATGAAACGCCTTGTTGATGAGAGAGGTCAACAGAGAATTGGCAGACTGGTTTGAGCTGACAGAAAGTAACTCAGACTGTACAATTGTAGTGAGCAGAATAGCATATCAGAATGCACAACACGTCGAACCTTGAGGCGGTTGGGCTAAAAAAGCAAAAGTCCATGTCGGGCACTTTATTAGCACCATAGAGTGTTTGAGTGTATATTGAAATAGTTGCAGTTTGTGAATAAGACACAATCTACAATGAGCCTAATTTACATAAAAAGGGAGTGTGTTTGCATGGAAAAGAATGACAGTTACTGAATTTAATACCAATGACACAGCATTTCAACACATTTAGCTCCTGGTTAAATGGTGAGTGCTTGGTGAAGTTTTTGCACTGAAATTCCTTATGCATAAGTAGTGCAACTGTGAATTTGCCCCTAGTAGATTTTGTTCTGAAATGGCATAACAGCATAAAATGACTGTCCTCTGTCGGGCTATATACTCCAGCTGTTTCCCTTTTACATGCTCAGTTAACATGCCATGACAACTATGCAAGTGTTGAACATGAAATTAAGGCAACTTAAGCACTGCCTTTTTTTTTTTTGGCTGTATGGCACTTTGCAAGAGTATAAATCCCCCAACACTGCACACTGGCCCTTTCCTGCCCCTCCTATACCTCTCCATCTGGTCTTCGGGTACAACTAAAACGTTCAGCTTATACAATGATTATAATATGATTTTCCACTGCCCTGCCTTGGTGCAGCGGAACCTGCAGCTGTAGTAACAGCCCCTGACCCCCTTCCTAAACACAGAGGCGCCATCTGGACCCTGTTAGCTGTACTTGCCAGTCAAGCCCTGTCCCTCCCTGAGGGCTCCTCACAGGCAACCGCAGATGAACAACTCAGCAGAAAAGCCAAGACCCTCCTTCTTCATCCCACACTTCCATTTTTCTCTAATTGTGCTTGGAGGACTTCTCAAGGAGGCTAAACGCCTCCACTGTCTCCATAGAGTCTCAAGGGTGGCATTCTTTGTATTTTAGTAATTGTATGAAAGAAATTGTATTAAGAAATTGTTTAACTATGTGATTGCTAACCTCCAGGTTGTCTTAAATGGACTGCAATTGCAAGGTTATGCTTGTGAAGTCAATGAGATTTAATTTAAATTTTCTAAAAGTTCTGAACAATTCTGTTATTTCTAAAAAATAGAAACTGGTGAGCATTAATCACTGTGCTGCAATAGCTCTAGAAGGAAAAAACGGACGCATATGCTGTTGACTGTGTTGGGTAGATTACATCCTTAATGTAATCTAATACTGAACACAAATGACACAAATAAAATAACAATTAGTAACATTTTTTTTTTATCTTTGCATTGCATGTTTTGATGAAAATAACATTTTAAGTATTAAGTACCAATTTTCACTCTTTTCATGAAACATTAATAATCATGAAATCAGAGAATTTTTTTTTATCAGTCCCTGAGTGTAATACATTTTAAATTCTTGTAATCAGATAACAGTTACTGACTTTCAATGAAAGTAATTACTTTTTAGTACATTACTTGAACTAAAGTAATATGTACTGTATAATACATTTAAAATCTGAAATCACATGTACGTCTGTTAGCGTTTCTGTGACAGCTCAAACAATGAAAGATGAGGTATAGACATTTTGAAATAGCAAAAAAACAAAAACGTCTAGGAAAAGTGATTTAGAAATTATTGTAACTCTAACTCTAGTCCTGATGCTAAAAGGACAATTTAGACAACTTTACAGCTCAAATATAACATTTTCATATGGAAGAACTAATACAAGCACTTTAACAAAAATATAAGATGCACATTTCTGCTTTTAAACCCTCTGGTATACTTTCCCTATAGACTTCTATTGTAAGTGCATACTGTAAATGGGATTTTGCTTGTTTTTAAAAAATGGACAAGTCCATATTATTGTTCATGTGGTCATATTTAGACAATCAGCCTTTTGAATTGAATGGCTGGAAGATGTACTCACTTGGATTTGTTTGTAAATGCCATTCACGCGATTTTGAACTAAACAACTCTGACTTTCCAAAGCTCCAGCCATTGGTTGATGAATACAACACATGGATGTTATCTCCAGTGGAAAATGTTTTAAAGGCAATGAGCTTTCAGAGAGCTTGTTTGAAAATGTAGCCTGTCTTAATCCAACAAATTAATAATTTGATTGGGAAGTTTCATTCTTGAGTATCTGAAAAGGAGATTTTTCATTCTTCATTCAGTAGGGTACTGTAAAGACGATCACTTTCATGGGCAAGGAAGAGGCGAGAAACCGGCTTGTCAACATAAATAATAATTTAATGAAGAACTTAAAACAAACATATAGGACAGCAGACATGTCTGCTGATTAAGCTCTCTCTCCCGATCGCCGTCTGCGAGTGGCCCTTATCCCTCTTGACGGCTCAATTTAGCCTGATACGGGACCGGGCGTGCGCAATCACGCGCCGGTCCCGCCCTCCACCGTGCCACAGGTACATTTTGCTTGGATTATAGATTGAAAGAAATTGTTGTGATAAAATTCATACTGGATATTGAAAAAGTACAAAATAAAGACATTTGAAAGCAAAGAGGGGTTCAGAGGTGAGTGCTATAGGGAACAATGTCTGACGAGATTATGTTTCCGAGTAAAACCTGTCCCTGCAAACTGTACTTGCAAAACAGGGCATCATGTGACCCCAAACCTGGTCAGAAAATTATAGACCCTCTAAGACCTCCTGTGAGGATGAAAACATTTCACAAAAAAACTCAACCCAAGTAATATGAGTAGCCATATATACAGTGAATGTGTGTCTTCTATTTTTACGTCTACTTTAGGGAGCACACACAGGGTTGGGAATGTTACTTTTATAAAGTAGTCCGCAACAGATTACAGAATACATGCTGTAAAATGTCATTTGTAACGTATTCCATTAGATTACTCAAGGTCTGTAAGTAATCTAAATACTTTGGATTACTTCTTCAGCACTGGCAGATTTTCTCATTTGTTGTGGCTATGTACAAGTAAATAAAGTAAGAAAATACTTCACTGAAAAAATACATTCTCTGAAAAAATAAATATATATTTAAGATATTATTTACAGGAAAACGAAATGTTCACATTACAATTTACACAAGGTTGCTCCAAACTTCAAAACCCCATAGTGTCCACAACAGCATCCTTTTCTGATCCTTTGTGAATTCTGCTCATAGAACGAGACAGCAAAATATATTATCTGTAGCTTTCTATACATTGTTAAAGGCTACATTGATTAGCATTTATTTCAAGGCATGCATTTTTATTTATTGGATTTATGTTTAATATGTCATTTCTAACTGTTTTTTGTTTAGTTGTAAAAAAAGAATGTAGCTATACTCTATTAAGCTTGCAAGGGAAAGATCCTCACTGATGTCATATCCACCTTATCACTCACAACTATGGAGCCAGAAAAATGACAAAACAATTTGAATTGTGTAAATCTGAATTAATGACTTTTGAATTTGAATTATAAGTGTGATTTTGCCAAACATTGTATTTTAAATAGGTTTGAATTTGAATTTTTTAAACTCCAATCCTAGACATTTCATATTTAACCAAATTTAATAGTTTTTATTTTGGTACAATTTTATAAATATGTATTTTCAAACAGCAAATTTTTGGTTCGAATTCTTACACCGTAAATATCCAGTTTAAAAAAAAAAAAAAAGCTTCAAGTTGAAGAAGAAATTCAACGTAAAATACTATTATAACGTAAAAACTACTTATAATTCAAATTCAAATGTCTATAATTCAAATTTACACAATTAAAATTGTTTTGTCATTTCTCTGGCTCCATATGCAACAGTGTGAAAGTGCTGGTATGAATGAAACAAATCATAAGAGTTTAACCACTGTTCAAAAGCTCCTTGAATCGCATTCATATGTATACACTTTTTCCACCTGAATAGATTAATATTAAATTAAACAAATAACAATAAAAGGCAAAGTAATCTCTTCATTAATCAAAATGCTTTTTGAATATAACTGTATTCTGATTACAAGGATTTAAATTTTAACTGTTGTGGAATAAAGTTACTAATATTTATTTAATATTTTAAATGCGTAATCCCATTACATGTACAGTATTCTATTTCTCCTTAACCATGGGCACACATGACAATCATATCATGTATGTATACATCACAAAACTCTTCAGAGAATGGAATAACATGAAATACAGTGTGACGTTTGATGTCAAGCTTTTTATGTATACTTTATTTCAATAGGCATCACCAGCTGATTTTTTTTAATGTTTGATGTAAACCTTAATTCTCCATTTTACGGGGGCTTGGGTAGCTCAGCAAGTGAAGACGGTGACTAGCACACCTGGAGTTGTAAGTTCGAATCCAGAGCATGATGAGTGACTCCAGTCAGGCTTCCTAAGAAACCAATTGGCCCGGTTGCTAGGGTGGGTAGAGTCACGTTGTGTTAATCTTCTTGTGGTCGCTATAATGTCAAACTCTCGTTGGGAATCGTGGTGAGTTGGGCATGGATGCCATGGAGAATAGCATGAGCCTCCACATGCACTTCGTCTCAGATGCAGAGGCAACTGAGATTCGTCCTCTGCCACCCGGATTGAGGCGAGTCACTACGCAACCAAGAGGACCTAGAACACATTGGGAATTTGGCATTCCAAATTGGGGAGAAAAGGGGGGAGAGAAAAAAAATCTCCATTTTAAACCAAATTAACACACCCTTGTTTACTGCAGTTGACATACAAAAACTGTTTCTGTTTTTTACAGTAAATCATCACACTGTTGCCTCTGCCAAAAATTCTGAACTGATGGCGCTTGTTTTGAGGGAAGCATTTCCTCCATCTGGCTTTAATAAGGAGTCTTTGACTGTGTCTGCATAATGAAGTCCAAATGAATGTGCTGAGCCCATGTTTTATTTGATTTGATTTTAAACTATTTCTGCAACATGGATTAAATTATTTGTATTATTTAATTTAATAGAAACGAACAAAGTAGTCATTTAGATACACTGAAAAACCAAAAATCAGCTTTAATTTATTTTATTTTTTTTAAAAAGGACAAAGAAAGAACATATTTACCTGAGATTTGAAATTATCAGATTGTCTGGTCTTGTTAAAAGTTAAACAGTCATGCGCTCTTTGTGTGCTGTTTATGACTATACCCCACTAAGTAAAACTGTTTAAGGCATTTACATGAACTTGTACATTTTCGGCTTATTAAGCATAATCAATGAAATATCATGCATATAAACACAACCTTTGCAGTAAATAATCCTAAAGTTATTTTTACCAAGATGCAAAAGAGGTCTGTCCAGAGGTTCTGGTTTTGTTCAATTGTCACTTTTCTTAACAGACCAATTAACTGTTAGATTGCTGTCCTGGTTTATAGACTGTAAAGTTTTATGTGCAAATTATAGTTCCCCGTCTGTCGCTCACTTTAACGTTGTGTTGAAGAAGCGACACTAGGGGTCTCTCTTGAGCGCCGAATATGCCTCTGATCTATGAAAAAAGGCCAACGAGAAGTTGGCAGACAGTATTTGCATACACCGCCCCCGGACATACGGGTATAAAAGCGGGGAAATACGTCGAGTTCATTCAGAAATTTTCTTCGGAGCCGATGGTTGTACTGCAGCGAGCTGCGAGTCATACACCCGTTCCTGTTCCTCTGACACTCTCTGCTGTTGGATCTATGGTGCACTACAGCGGCTTTCTCCTTCCTTGCACAGCAGTGCAGTTTGCCCCTGGGCGCTTCGACAGTGCTGAGCATATTAAAAGAGTGATATTTCTTTTAAAAGAGTGTTTTCCTCTATTAGAGCAATACACAGTGGCGTTGAATGTCCTTTTCAGGACGCGTCTTTATAAAGATGCCATTCCTGGAGGCGGTAGAGTGCTCTCCGCTTCAGACGGCCACAGCCGTTGTCTCGTGTGTCTGGGCAGCGATCGCACCGAGGCAGCATTTGTGGATGATTCATGCTGTCACTGTGAGGGCATGACCATGGTAACGTTGCGGTCGTGGCTCGCTTTCAATAGAAAGCACGCCACTCCAGCTGCCCCCGCTTTGCAACTTCTTCCCATGGGATTGAAGACGATGCGGCTGGCGATGGAGGCGATCTGGGGATGGCAGTGGGTGCAGTTCCGCCGGGTACACCCCCTCGGACCACCCGCCCCCCCAGCATGCTCGTTGACTCCCATCCGTGCTCGAGGCAACAGCGGCTCGCTTCACAGCCAGCCTGCTTATCCTCTGGAGCACAAAGTGGATGAGCTCACCGCTGCATTGGAGAGCGCGGCGTCTGATGTGGATGTCTCCCCTGGGCTGCCACCTTCGGGCCAGTATGCCCAGGCTGAGGCTGAGGCTAACGCTTAGATGACCGACATGCTTTCCCGGGCCACTGGAACTGGAACCCTCCGTCCTCCCCACAGCCATCGCGGTTGGATGACTGGTTCCTGGGGTCCCGTTTTTCCCGGAGGTGCATGATGAGCTGACGTCATCGTGGAGAGCACCCCTCTCCACTCATCACAAAGCCACTCGCTCATCCACTCTCGCTACCCTCGACGGAAGAGCGGCCCATGGGTACACGGCGAATTCCCCAGGTGGATAGGGCTGTTGCGCTCCACTTATGCCCCGGAAACCCTACCACCTGGCGGGGTCACCCTGTGCTCCCCTCCAAGGCCTGAAGGACAACATCCTTGCTGACTGCGAAAGCCTACAGCGCCGCCAGACATGCCGTTTCCGCCCTGCACGCCATGGCCCTCCTGCAAGTCCACCAGGCCATGGCATTCAAAGATCTGCATGATCCCGATATGCTGCATGAACTGCGCTCAGCGACCGACCTCGCCCATAGAGCCACAAAGGTCACAGCGCAGTCACTCGGGCAGGCGATGGCCACGCTCGTGGTCCAGGAACGTCATCTGTGGCTGAACTTGGTCGAGATGCGTGAGACCGGCAAGGTTCGGTTTCTCAACGCCCCTGTCTCCCAGTTTGCCTTTTCGGCGACACCGTCGAGGACTTCGCCCAGCAGTTCTCCGCGTTGAAGAAGCAGACAGTGGCC
The DNA here is from genome assembly GCA_032164185.1 of Moxostoma hubbsi. Taxonomy (NCBI): domain Eukaryota; kingdom Metazoa; phylum Chordata; class Actinopteri; order Cypriniformes; family Catostomidae; genus Moxostoma; species Moxostoma hubbsi. Next base: position 33,551,227 of record JAVLUX010000031.1, on the reverse strand, counting down.
ATATCTCACATCCTGCCCTGCCGCAGGCCTGCCGCCATGGGCCATGCCCCGTCTGCTCGCCGAGGGCGTCCCCCTGCGGCTAAGAAAAACCCTGCTCCGCCTCAACCCGGGCCCAGCTCTCAGCCGTCGAGCACCCCACAGGAAGCAGACACCCCCTGTCTCACGGACCCCCTCGAGGACCCGGAAGGCTCCCAGGCACTCCTGAGATGCTCAACCCAGAGCCCGAGATGTTAGCTCAGGCACCTCAGCCGCTTGGGGCTTCAGGTCAACCGGGAAAAGAGCAAGCTCGCCCCGGTTCAGAGCATCTCTTTTCTCGACATGGAATTAGACTCGGTCTCAATGTCAGCATGTCTCGCCAACGAGCGTGCGCAGTCAGTGCTGAGATGCCTCGCCACTCTCAGGCCAGGCACATCGGTCCCTTTAAAACTCTTCCAGAGGCTCCTGGGGCATATGGCATCCTCCGCGGCGGACGCGACACTGGGGTTGATGCATATGAGACCGCTTCAGCACTGGCTTCAGACCCGAGTCCCAAGACGAGTATGGCCTGTTCCCCTCATGGGATATCTCAGTGGTCCTCTCGGGCCTTCAGAGACCTCCCTTCGAGCCGCTAGAATCAGCTGGTCTCAGGGCCCTCTCTCTAAAGACGGCCCTGCTGATCGCGCTCGCCTCCATCAAGAGGGTCGGGGACCTGCAAGCATTCTCTGTTAGCGACACTTGCCTGGAGTTCGGTCCGACAGACACATATGTGATCCTAAGACCGTGACTGGGCTACGTGCCCAAGGTTCCTACTACGCCCTTTAAGAGACCAGGTAGTGAACCTGCAAGCGCTGCCCTGGGAGGAGGCAGACCCAGCCCTTTCGTTGCTGTGTCCGGTATGTGCTTTGCGTACTTACTTGGACAGCACGCAGAGCTTAATATGTTCTGAGCAGCTCTTCGTCTGCTTTGGCGGCCACGCTGTCTCCAAACAGAGGCTTTCCTACTGGGTAGTGGACGCCATTCCATTGGCCTATCACACCCAGGCCCCCCCTTATGGGTCCGAGCACACTCGACAAGGAGTGTTGCGTCCTCGTGGGCACTGACCAGGGGCACCTCCCTAGCAGACATATGTAGAGCAGCGGGTTGGGCAACACCTAATACCTTCGTGAGATTTTACAATCTCCGGGTTGAGTCAGTATCGTCCCGTGTTTTCTCAGGTCTGAGTCAGTAGAACTCTGTAACACGCTGACGGTCTGGCCGGGTGGATCGTTTGCGCCTACCGCCTTTTCCCTCGGCGGAGGTAAAACTGTGCTTTCTCTCCCAGGAGATCCCACTCATTCGGATCCCTGGATGATTCCTCCCTAGCCCTTTGGGTCCGTAGTTCAGCTGAGGAGCTCGCCGACCCAATCCACTGTGGGTACTCAGTCTACCCTGTACTGGAATAGGTGCTCCGCAGGGCAGGACTCCTACGCGGACTCCCAATGTGTGTATTTTCTGCAGTACGGTCCCCTTACAAAGTGGACCCGCGTCTCCCTTAGGCAGTTCCAGCTGCCCTCCGGTCACCATCTTGTAGCAACTCCCCCCTCCTAGCGAGGCTGGATCTACCACTGCGCCATCTCCACATCCCGCCTAAAAACCCATGTGATGCATTCACCACTCTTACCTCCCCTTCAGGGCAGGGGTGGTCTCCGCAGGGGTTTTTTCCCCCTGAAAAAATGGGAAACTGGGTAAGAGCCCCTTCCCGTGATGCATGTAAGGGCCCCGGCCATTCTTGCTCTATGCAGAGAAACATAGAGAGAAAAGAGGCCCAGCCAGGCTTGGCCCATTCCCAGGTTGGCAAGCGTTGCCTTATTCCCCTGCCTAGGGTAACCAGAAGTATCCTGATGACTTTTTTGGGGCATTGGGGAAGAGAATGTGCAGTCTGACTCAGCTGGTCGCCTTTGCATGTAGAATACCTGCCCGCTCCTGTGTCAGCAGAATACATACATGGCTCAGTGCATAGCATGATTTAAATTGGACCCCTAGTGTCGCTTCTTCAACGTATTTCCCCGCATTTATACCCTTATGTCCGGGGGCGGGGTATGCAAATACTGTCTGCCAACTTCTCATTGGCATTTTTTCATAGATCAGAGGCATATACAGCGCTCGAGAAACCCCTAGTGCCGCTTCTTCGACACAAAGTCTCGTTCCCTCCATCAGGGAACGGAGGTGACATCCATAGCCTAGACGTTCCCTGAGCACTAGCTAAAAATCAGTGTTATGCACAAAATTCACTTTTCATCAGTGCACACAGCTCAACAAAGTCTCTGGGTGTATGTGGTAGCTCTATCTCCCTCTCTGGCATCTAGCTCACTCTTAAATCTGTCTCCAACTCTCACTGCAATGGCAAACAGCCATTAGAGACAATCATTGCCAGGTGACGATCCTCACTGTTCTCATCTCCTGATCTCGCTCTCCATTCACAAGCCGGAGCTCAACCACGCCCCCACCACCACATACCCCCACCACCGACTCAGGGCAGGGAGCCATCCGGCCTGCCTAGTACTCCCCCCAACCATTTCTGGAGAGGAAGTCTGCAAGAGCCATCTGTGCCCCGAGCCTGTGGGCCACCTCAAATTTAAAAGGCTGAAAAGCCAGATACCAACAGGTGATCTGCACATTGGTATCCTTCATGTGATGAGCCACTGAAGCGAGCGTGGTCTGAACAGAGGGTGAAAGCCCATCCCGGTCTGTCGGTCTGTACAACAAAAGGGAGAGAAAAATCAGGAGCATGTAACAATGGCCCACCACAAAGCACAGCTTTCACCTGCATAAAAGCCTGTTGGCACGGCTCCGACCACTGGACTGGGTCTGGGGCCCCCTTTTTGTGAGATTGGTCAGCGGGCTGGTGACGTCTGAATAATTAGGCACAAACCTTCTATACTTGCCAGTCATCCCCAGGAACTGTCTCCTCCTTTTTGGTCTTGGGTCTCAGGCAGACCGCAACCACTGTGATCTTATCAATTAGGGGACACACCTGCCCATGACCAAAGTGGAACCCCAGATACAGTACCTCCACCTGTTTAGATGCACTCTTCTTGGGGTTTCCATGACCTGCCCTCAGATGCTGCATGTGCCGCTGCCAATCATTACTGTATATAATGTTGTCATCCAGATAGGCAGTGGCATATGCAGTGTGCAGTCTGAGGTCCATAAGGTGCTGAAATGTAGCCAGGGCCCCAAACAAATCAAACAGAAGGGTCACGAATCGGTGTCAGCCAAACGGTGTGTAGAAGGCTGTTTTCTCAAGGGGATCTGCCAATAGCCCTTCATTAAATCCAGTGTCGAATAAAAGTGAACCATGCCCAACCGATTGAGCAGTTTGTCAATATGAGGCATTGGATATGCATCAAATTTAGACACTGTATTGACCTTTCTATAATCCACACAGAACCGGGCCATTCGGTCACTCTTCAGAACCAGCTGTGGGATTCCCATATCTAGCATGGCCTTTAATTCTCCTTGAACCACCTTTTTTTTGTGCTCGGGTAATCGGTGGGGACGACTGTGAACCACTACCCCTGGGGTTGTTTCGATATGGTGTTTTATGAGGTTTGTATGACCGGGAAGGGGCGTGAACACATCCGAGAATTCTTTTTGCAACCATGCCTGCAATTTGATTTGAAAGTTCAAATTTGTCCAGAGCTCCTCCCTCTCCTGTACCACCATCGTACAAGCCACAGGGACCACCTCCTTCCATGGTTTTAAGAGGTTGAAGTGGTAAATTTGCCATGCTCCGCTCCATCCATTTTTTTAACCTCATAATCGACTTCCCAGATACGGCGTGTGACCTCAAAGGGCCCTTGCCACTTTGCAAGTAATTTAGAGCTTGATGTGGGTAGTATAAAAGGTTGTAAGGGGAGTTATGGAAAGGAGCCGAGAACCGGCTTGACAATATGCTTGGCTGCAACCCGAATCCACCAAGGCCTGGTTTGTACCCCCCTCAATACTTATGGGTATGCGGTACATCCCAGCTTGATCGGGGGCAGCCTGCAGCTCGTCAGGGACCCGAACCAATGTCCCCACCTTCATCACCGGGCATTGGTCCCGAAAATGCCCGGGCTCCCCACAGCTCCAACAGACCGGCCCAGGCTCTACATCCACGCCCCTGGCAGCAGCTCCACCAACCTGTCTGTGAGAATGAAGAGGGGAAAGGGAAACCTAATGTCTGTAATGTTTCAAAAACACTCCTGAAAACATGATAACAGACTTTCTATAGCTTGGTATTATTTAAAATGTTATAGTCCTGCTGTCTACATACTGTATGCTGCCATCAATTTTTAGGAAAAAATTTGCTCTAGATTTTTTTTATTTTTTGCATGTTTATTAGGTGCTACTAGTTACAAATCAAAAACGGATATGGAAAATACACACAGCAGTCATGCTTGAGTCTCAGGAGGTTTAACTTAAGATGAGTTGTTTGTCTCCCAGCCTGGCCAAACTGACAAGAGCCCAGAACCCCTTTAAAATCAGCAAACTATGTTGGGAGTCTAAGCAAATGCTAGTTTTTTTTTTATTGGGTACAAAAAAGTGAGAAAATGCTTGCATGAAATGAATTCCGCATGGAAGAGAAAGAAATTGGCCTCACTGCCTGGTGTAACATCTGCCGCAGTTTACTCTGGCAAGTCATATGTTATTGAGTCAAGGGAAAACATGACAACCTCTAGTTTTTTATTTTTATAATTTCAAACTGAAAACATTAGAAATAAATATATGCTATACATTGTTTTAATCTATCATGGGGGAGCAGCCCTCTTTTTGGCAGAATATTGATTGATTTTTCTCATGGCCCATGTCCCACCAACACTGTCAGTTTTGTCCTAGTGTTGATTCAGTATGCGTTTGCTGTAGAGCCACTGTTAAACAATGGGGTGCAAGGCTCAGCACTTTAGAGAGGCTCCAACTGAGATTTTCAAACAGTTAATGTGAGCTTTAAAAGAGTTTTAAGGATACACTGGTCTACATTTCAGTTGGTTTGTGGTTTGTTTTTTTAAAAGTATATTCTGATGACAGAATTTTAACCAATGTCTGTTTAAAGCTGAAGTTTGAAATGTCCTCAATGTCCACAGACCTGCCCCAAAATCACTTGATGCTAATGTTGCTGCATGTGCTGGTAAGAATGGACAAATAATGTTTTGATAGTGCCACAGTTTTTATGCTTTTTAGAAAAATCAGCCAACAAATTGCTTATTATTATCTCTACATATCAAGCTGGGATAGGAGAAAATATTTTAGCAATTGTCAAAAAATTCAGACCCAAACACTTTTCCTTTTAAGGCAAGATACGTCACTCAACGGTCATCTTGTTAATGCTCTCAATCAGCTATTTTCTATAAAGGCAGATGGCAATTTTCAGGCAGGTCCATTTAAAGTGGTAAGGCTTGTTACCTGGGTTGTAATTACTCTAACACCTGTCTCTCATTATAGTGATGGTGGAGGGAGACCGGAAAAGGCACGCCAGAGCATCAGAGTGGTAGAGAGAGTGGCAGAGTGCAATATCTAAAGAGTGTGCAACGCGCCTGAAAGTCTGCAGAGATCAATATAAAAAGAGTGTGAACCTGAGAAAAATAAACGCTGACCTTGAACCTGTTTCATTGTCTCCTGACTCCTCCATTGCCCACTAACTCAACGTTATCACATTGAGGTCATCATGTTTTTTTTTTGGCAAGAAGAAACTTCCCTGAAGAGTCATGCACAATTCTAGAGGAAGGCGGCTGATTTGAGTGCAGAGTTTGATTTGTTCAACTTAGGCTTGTTCTTTCAGCTGCAGAGACATAGAGACTTTTCTGAGTGCAGAGACACAGGACAAGAGAGAGCAACCAGGCAAGAGCTCATAAATGGGCATAACAATCTGCAAACTGTTTTCCACTAGCCCTGATTTACTAAAGGTTTGCGTGTATAAAAACACATGCAAACACGATAGCATGAGCAAAAAAAAAAAAAACTATTAACTAACTAAAAACTGATCTACTAACGTAGTTTACTCAATGCAAATGTCTTAAATTGCAAACGCAAATTGATTTATCATTTCTGAAAGTAATTTAATTAGCCAGTTATAAATGAGTTTTATAATAAATGCCCTATCCTACATTGTAGCAAAAAAAAAAAACAACTGTTTTTAGAAAGAGATGTAAGTCAGTGGCATGGTAACATTTGGTATAGTTAATCTAAGTGAATCACCAGCTATCAGTGTTGGAGAGTAACAGAAAACATGTAACGGGATTACGTATTTAAAATACAAAATATAAGTAACTGTATTCCACTATAATTACAATTTAAATCATTGGTAATTAGAATACAGTTGCATAAAAAAATATTTTGATTACTGAAGAGATTACTTTGCATTTTATTGTAATTTGTTTAATTTAATATTTAGTCCTTTCAGATGGAAAACATTTATACATATACATGATGCGATCCAAATTGCATTTGAACAGCAGTGAAACACTTTCTTATGATGTGTTCCATTCATACGAGCAGACAGAGAAGTAAGTTTGGAGCAGAAGAAATAGAAATGTAACTTGTGTAAATTGTCAGCTTTACGCTAAGCTAAAATTCTATTTCTAGCCATTTTACATGCACATGTTACCAGGCATGATCATATTTTTTTAATCAAGAAAATTCATGTTGGATAATAATAATTTTTTTTCTAGTAAGACTTTGGTATTAGGGCAAAATCATCCATCCATCCATCTTCAACCGCTTATCCGAAGTCGGGTCGCGGGGGGCAGCAGCTCCAGCAGGGGGCCCCAAACTTCCCTATCCCGAGCCAAATTAACCAGCTCTGACTGGGGGACCCCAAGGCGTTCCCAGGCCAGTGTGGAAATGTAATCTCTCCACCTAGTCCTGGGTCTTTCCCGAGGCCTCCTCCCAGCTGGACGTGCCTGAAACACCTCCCTAGGGAGGCGCCCAGGGGGCATCCTTACCAGATGCCCAAACCACCTCAACTGACTCCTTTCCACGCAAAGGAGCAGCGGCTCTACACCGAGCTCCTCACGGATGACTGAGCTCCTCACCCTATCTCTAAGGGAGAAACCCGCCACCCTTCTGAGGAAGCCCATTTTGGCCGCTTGTACTCGCGACCTAGTTCTTTCGGTCATGACCCAGCCTTCATGACCATAGGTGAGGGTAGCAACAAAAATTGACCGGTAGATCGAGAGCGTTGCCTTCTGACTCAGCTCTCTTTTCGTGACAACGGTGCGATTAGAGCGAGTGCAATACCGCCCCAGCTGCCCCGATTCTCCGGGCAACCTCCCGCTCCATTGTCCCCTCACTCGTGAACAAGACCCCGAGGTACTTGAACTCCTTCACTTGGGGCAATAAATCCTTCCCTACCCGGAGTACACACTCCATCACTTTCCTTCTTCATATTCTTGATAATATTTTTTACAGTTTTCCTGTATCAAAAATATCAATTAGATTATTTTGTTTTAGAAACTACACTGCATTTATTTATATTTAGTTTTTAAAGAGAATGTATTTTTAACGTGTATTTTGTCTTAATGTACTGGCTGAGATTTTATAGTCAAAGCAAGTGGAAAAATCTACCAGTGGTGAAGAAGTAATCCAAATTATTTATAATACGTTACTGACCTTGAGTAATCTAACAGGATATGTTACAAATTACATTTTAAAGCATGTATTCTGTAATCTGTAGTGGAATACATTTCAAAAGTAACACTCTCAACCCTGCCAGCAATACACCCAGTAGGTGTGCACGCAATCTGATAGATTACAGAACAAGTGAATTAGTGCCCTTTATTTTAGCTCTTAGTAAATCAGGGCCTTCCATTCACTTGTATTTACATGTATGCAAACGAGAGAGAGAGAGAGAGAGTGGAAATGGAAAAATTTAGAAGATTCAGACAGAAGTTTGGTGAAATATAAACTGCAAATTGAAATAGCAAAAATAAATTTTCCATGCTTCTCTCTCCCCGTAACACTTGCCAACACTAGTCACATAACTACACCCAGGCAACTACAATCAAGTTCCACTGGATCTCATTAGAAAGCTAGAAATTTTAAACTGGTATAATGATTTAGGTGTTTCCCACACGATTACTATTATGTAATTTCCACAAGGAAACGATTTCCTTTGGAAATTGTATGAGACTTGTGTTTTCTGGATGAAAATTGTTCATACCATATCATGAACAGAAAGGAGGAGATGAAGTCATTTTGCACAGTAATGAACCTGAGAAGTAAATAATGGGATTAAGGAACAAAAAAAGATTATGGGAAAGAAATAGACGGACTGAGGTATTACATCACAGGCTGAGCAAACTCACACCACATTTAAATGTCAATCATAATCCTAATGGTTTGATTACACAACATTCAATAATTTTGTGCTGAATTTGGTTAACTAGAAGCATTCCCGGTTCCAGATCAAAATCTCTGAGGGTGCTTCTGAATTTAGTGGGGATGCTAGTAATTAAAGTGAAGACATAATAAAACACAAACGTTTTACAATTGAGGATGCTTTGATGTCCGTTCGAGGGTTTAAAGCACCACTGTAGAACCGGGCCTGACCAGAAGGCAGCCATAGTTTTATAAGCTCAAATATAGAAATAACTAATTGTCTTTAGTACGTTGAGAGAAGAAACGTAAAGCCAATTTAGTGGCATGCTAATAAACATGCTAATGTTAATCAGACTAGGCATGCTAGCATTAGCTCAAAGAGGTCTACAGTACCTGGAGAAAGCTATCCATAAGCAGTCACATTCATCTCACTTTTTTATTTCTAGATGCACTTTTAATCATGTTGATCTTATTTCAAATTTGTACTTTCTTTTGTTAGCACTTTTTGTGATGAAATGAGCCATATAATGTTCCATCCCATGTTGACCTGTGTGCACTGTAGCATGACGGTGATTTATTGTCACAGGTGGAAATTGTTTAAAGAACTCACTAGTGGTCAGATTTCAGACTTCTCACGACCATGTTCTGCACTTTGATGAAGAAATGTCCACAAATGGTTCTTGGGTTTGTTATGTTAGAAATGTATTTTTCCTGTTTGGGTCACAACTTTACTAAGAAAGAACAAAAGCAGTAATTAAAATTGTAAATCTGTGCTAAGAGAACGTGAATTGCCAAACAAAATATTAAACATATTGTTCCCCTTCTGTTCAAATTCTTATAATAACTCTTTATTGTTGTGCAAAGAGATTGTATATCACGTAATCAGGGCCTTTGCATGAACACTAAGAAAGAGCCTCAAAATGGAGGCAATTAACCAATGCATAAAATTACAAATACTTGATCTATATTTACACATTGAGAAATCAGACAAACCAATAGGTGTATTAAAATGTTGCACTGTCCATTTTTCATGAATTAATACATTTGTCTGTACATCTGACTACACATTGCCTTCCCTGCTGACAAAAACCCCATCTTAAACCAGACTAAGATGGTTTGCTAGTCTTAGCTAGTCTTCCAACCTAACCAAGCTGGTGTTCAGCTGGTATGGCTGTTTGGCCAGCTAGTCTTAGCCTGACCATCTGGCTATTGCAGAAAATCCCTCTAAAACCAGTTAACTAGACAAGCTTGACCAGGCTGGAAGTATTTAGTACAATCTAAATACTCCTGGAAATATTTAGTATAAACAATTTTCACAATACAAATCATGTTTCACCAGAGTACCTGCTCTGTATGTTCTATGATTATGAAACAATTACAAAGCTGAGGTCGCTGCACTACTATTACACTTCATTAAAAGCAATTAAACAGTCTGAATTGTTCTAATGTTTGTCTGTTTTTACTCGCTAATGCTTTAAAAGTGCTCTAGGATCACAAAAACATTTGTCTGTTATTGGTATCTTGGTATGGATGCCTTATCATACCAAAGTGCACTGAATATTTAACATTTTAATCAATCAATTAGACCGTGATATGTAGGGCTGGGTATAGATGCAGATTTCCCGACTCAATTCCGATTTATAAGCTCTCGATTCAACTCCGATTTCGATTTTAGTTATGTCCCTTTTGCTTACATATGAAATCAATTCTCTCCCAGCTAATTCTGTGAATTATACAGGGGACCTTCTAACTATCAAATAACAAATCAATGCATTTAATAAATGAATATAATTTTATATTGTATCTATTATATTTTGTAAAATCTTTGTTTTAATTGTATAATTTTCACTATTTAGTGGCATTTACATTGATTTGTTGAACACATGCTAAAAACCGGTACTGTCAGCACCTTTAAATAAGCGTATATTAACAAGAGAGCCTTGGATGGCTTTATCTCATCCATGCTAGGCCTGATTAGAATTAAATGATTCTTTTTTTATTGTTTATGACATTCATTATTATTCTCAACCCACAGTGAATGGAACTTACTCCATGACTATACTTCACAATTAATTAACTGGTGTGTGAAATTTTAATATTTACTAGCCTGTTGCCAAATATATACATTTTAGTCGCATGGCCCAGAATTTGGTTGCAAATGTGAATGATTACCTCTCAATGTAGCGGAGGGTTGCGCATAGAATAAAAGATCGATCTTGGAATTTAGTAATCAATATCAAAATCAAAATAGTTTAAATGAAGACTGTGATGCATTGGAAAATCTATATTTTTACCCACCCCTAGTGATATGCCTAATATAGTCCATCATTTTTACACAATGAAATATTTACTGTCAAATGTATTATCTTTTTCAGGCAAATAGATGGTACCTTGTACCATTAATGATTTCAAAGCAGCCTGTCTCTGTAACCATTCATTAAGCAACATTACTGTGAAGAGGCTCATACTGGTTTGTGCTTTACATTTATGCAAAGTGTGTAAGTGTTTTAGAGCAAACTCCTTGTTTTGGGAATGCATATGTAGACCTCTAAGATACCAAGAGTCCCCACCATCATCTTGCTTTGAAAGCGCTCCAAGTGGATCTCCACTATCCACTAAAAGAGACCAGAGGCGTTATCTGGGAGACAACCAGGAATATTGCCTCGGGCCCAGATATGAGGGGGCCCTAGTCATTGGGCCAAGAGAAGAGGGGGCCCAGCAATAATAATTTGTCCTGCGCCCCATGAATATTAGCGGCAGCCCTGCAAGTGACATTAACAGTCTGTCCAGAAAGGCAGTCAATGTATCACCATTTGGGATAGGAATTTGCAATGTTTTAAGAACAAAAAGATAACGTCTGTATGCTCATCACTTCTGTGCAGGCTCCCCTCGTGGCCCAGGTATTCCAGGTTGTCCTGGAGGTCCCATAGGGCCCTGTTTTCCCAATGGTCCAGGGGGGCCATGTACCCCTGGGAGGCCAGCTTGTCCACGGCTTCCTGCTGGTCCTTTGAGGCCGGGAACTCCATCTCTCCCAGGAACACCCATATCACCCTTCTGTCCCTTTTCACCACGAGGCCCTGGTTGCCCTAAGGAACCCTTTTCTCCTTTAAGTCCTGACGTCCCTTTCATTCCAGAAGATCCTTGTACTCCAGGATCACCCTTAATCCCCATAAGACCCTTTGGTCCTTGAGACCCACGATTTCCTGTAAGCCCCCTGTCTCCTTTTGTTCCCGTAAGACCTATAGGTCCTTTACCTCCTTGTTCCCCTTTATTTCCTTTTGGACCTGGGGGACCAGGAAGACCTATAAAGAATGAAGAAACAAGACATTAGCCACTACAAGAAAGTGGAAGTGGACCAATTTTATGGACACTACAAGTTGGGTACAACCTTTCAAAATAGTAAAGTTCTGGATCAGCTGTGCATGACTTGTGTCTACCAGCTTCATCTCCTCCATTACAATGGAAAGGTTCCTCACATCAGAATCAAGACGTATGCTCAGCATCATGTACTGCATTCTTAGAGTGTCAGCCAGGTGAAGTAGTAGTAAGACCGTGTTGTTGAGGTTCTGCAAATCTTCTGTGTGAATATCCAGTCTGGACTGGCAAGAGGAACTCTCGATGTTAATGTATTTGTACATGCTCTGAACATGGCTGACAGTTGCATTAATGCTAGATGAGATTGTGTCGATCTCCATTTCAATGGAGTTCATTCTTGCATCCAAGGTCACAAATCGTTCCCCAGTACGGTTCTCATAGTACTTGGCATGGTACTGGTGGTCATGCATGTTCTCCTCATGTTCGTCAATGTAAGAAGAAACATTGTCGAGTTGCATCTGAAGGTTCATGACTTGTAAAGTAAGGTCATGTACCATCTCTGAGCTCATGCTGATTCGCTGGTGAGTGGCAGAGATGCCACTTTGTATAGCCCTTACAGTCTGTGTGGTTATACTTGCATTGGACTTTAGTGCACTTAAAACTCGGCTGTAGTTCTGCCAGTCTGCTATTATTTTTTGAAGCACTAAGGTCTCCTCTTCGGCTTTCCTCTGAAGAGCACCTATCCACAACGCACTAAGTGCAACAGTAATGTTGACTTGTTGCATTGTGGCCTTCAAATCATACTGATCTTCAACAAGGGTTTTCATTCCTTGATCAGTTTCATTAATGACGACCTGCCAGCCATTCACCTGATACAAGTACTGGCCCAGAGACTGGTTTATATGCTTGATGGTGAATCCAAAGGCCTGGAGGTCTCTCGTCATCCTGTTGCTGGATTGTGTTAGACTCTGTTGAGATTGAGTGGTCTGGTCCAACTGCTGCTCTTGACTCAGAACCATCTTTTGGAGTTCTTCAAACTCCTTCTGGAGTCTGGCAATCTCATCTTGGAATTGCATAACATCTAAGCAGTTGGAATAGTTGTTTGCCTTACTAAAATCTGTAAAAGAATTACCAAATTGTTAACTATTTGAAACGCATGTCACTGAAACAAATATTCAGTATATTGCAGGAAAATACAGTTGTGTTTAAAGAGATTGAGTAGTCTATGTGTGTACAGCTGCTTCTTAGATCATTGTTTAGGTAATAAATGATTCCTCATGAAGCCTTGCTCTTTTGGGAGTTCACCAACCACAGGAAGTGAACCATGAGATGTGATAAACAAATTAGATAAATCAAGTAGACCTATTTTAAACAGAAGCAACCATTAGAGAACATGTTTTTCATTGTAGATTGTCTGTCTTGTTGTGCAGTTTACAATGTAGAGGAACCTTTTCTTACCTTTTATACTGTTCTGGACTTTCGAAATCTTTTTGTGGTAAAATGATTCCTCTTCAGATAAGTTATTAACTCTCCTAAAAACTGTAAAAGTAAAATGTATTCATATTAATGTAAATTAGATTTAGATGATCTGAAACAAACAAGCAAATAAAAAAAAATCTTTAAAAAGTTTCATACCATTTTGTAATTAATAAAATAATAAATGAAATAATAAAAAAACATTTGTGAGGAATTACATAATAGTTGCAACACAACACTCATAACCAAAATATATTGAAATGGAATGGTCAACCCAGCTGAATTGTTCTACTGTTTTCTTCGAGAAAATGTTTTTTTTTTTTTTTTTAACCTTCCTTGTCTTGGTCTATGGGGACTGGTAAAATGTGGAATGGACCATTGCTTGTGGTTGTACTTTATATTCCAGCTGTATGTGTGCACCTCACCTGCCAAATTTTAAAAGTAGCTGAAAAGGACATTTTCTGATATTTTCTGTCACATATATCTTAACATGTTGCTTGTGTCCTTGAGTATTCTGTGACTTACCTTTGTCTCAAGTACAAGTTTGTTTGACAATTTGTAACTTAAAATTGTATTTCAGAATAACTTCTGATTACTACCTAAATAAAGTTCCTACACATAATAGTAGGCATATTACACATAACTGCTTGCTATATAACAACATTTTTGAGGAATTACAGAAATATAAGTGGCATTAAACTGAAATGCCACGCACATTAAGACCATTTTGTTTATTTAAATTAAACCATATATTTTTCATCAAACCATAGTTTTTTCAATCCGTTCTTTCCAATTTGCTTTGGCACAATTTCACATTGTTATTGTATTCCACCCTGTCAGGATGACAATTTTCATGAAATTATTGTTGGAGCCCAAATAAATTTCATACACTGGTTTGTTGTTGCATTAATTCATTATGAGAAAAGAGAATTTTACTCCACATGTAAAAGCTAAAATGACTCATAGTTTACAGGTGACTTACAGTTCTCTCCAGTGGATATTAATACCTGTCCATCTCTTGTACTTTCTGGTGCATTCCATTTTCATAAGTGGGGAAAGGATTTAGATTCAGATTTGGCTTTGGTATAGTACATGATTTTAGATTTGGGAGTGTGGCTCCACGCAAAGGTCTTGGCCCACATCTAACTATTAAATCTGGAATTTGTTGACTTTATGAGCATTATGCTGAATCAAAACCACACTACATGTTGTATCCATATGTCTAAATGCTGGATATCAGGGTGTCCTACATTCCTTTCTCTGGCCCATATCTGTCTCTCCCCTAACAGCTTGTCTTCTCCTGTGAAAACCTTTAGGTTAATGTTATCTATTGGTGATTTGAGGGCTAATATTTATGCTTATATCTACCTTTCAACTTCGATTGCTCTCCTTTTTGAAGAAAATACATCACTTCTTAAAAAGGAACAAAAAAAACCTAATCATGTGCTAAACAGGGCTTATTAGTGATTTTGTGTTTTAGTGCTGTGTAAACTCACCAAGGGATGCCAAGACGGCCACAGCAATAATGAGCAAAGCAAAAAAGCCATACAGCATTTTGACAGCAAGCTGGAGAGAATGTGTCTGCTGACATTTCATACATCCTCCTCTTGTCCTTCCTGTGGAAACAAAAAGACACTAAACTCTTGTAGAAGTACCTGGAATTCCTTCAGAAAATTAGGAAACAGTTCCTAACTGTTACGTAAAATAATATCTGAACCCAAAATTGACAATAAAGGAAAGGGGAATACAAAAATTAAAATTATGTATTTTTTACTTAGTATTCATAATTTACTTTCTCATGTTGTTCAAACCCATATGACTTTCTTTCTTTCGTAAAACACTAAAGTTTTTTCTGATGAATATCACGGTCACTTGCTGTAAAATTAAAGTGAATGAGGACTGAGTCTGTCAAGCTTACAAAAGACAAAAACATCATAAAAAGTATCATAAAGGTGTTTCATACAATTTGTGTGTAAATACGGTATGGCAAATCTAAAGAAATGTGGTAGTTGATATTCACTGAATATTCTTTCCCTCCTGTGGGTTGTGAACTGCTGCGACCGGATCGTTTAATCAGTGAGTTGAACCCCAAAACAGGATCAGTCTAATTCATGAATGAATCATTCAGCCCAGAGTGAACTGCATCAATTAATTCATTGAAAAGATAATTTTAAAAATGATTTGTTTTTCGAATCGGATATCACTATATTTACGCAACAAGGAGAGCTAGGACAGAGTCAAATTCTGAAACGACAGGAGGGTGCATAAATGATGACAGAAGTTTCATTTTTGGCAAAAATATTACTTTGGTTACCACCATCAACATCAACATCATTGTATGACATCTGATAAGTTGTGCAGCAACAACACACTGCCTCATTTCTAATTAGACCTAACTACAAATTGAACTGTGCTCATAAACTTAGTAAATGGAGCTTCTCAGAGCATAAACCCACATCAAACACAACTGGACATTTAAAACAGATGTACAATAACTACTCATAAATAACAAAGCAATGGTGTATATATGTATGTTGCCTCATGTACGTACAATATAAACACCCCAACAAACACTTTTTTAAAAAAGTATTAAAGTCAGACTATTCCACTGCTGAAAAAAACAGCCTAAGCTTTGATGCTGGTCTTAGCTGGTAAACTGGCTGGCTTCAGAGGTTTTTGTGGCACTTTTTAGTTGGTCAGACTGGGAGGCTAGTCGACCAAGCAGCTAAACCAGCTGAGCACTAGCTTGACCAGCATGGGAGACCAGCTAGACCATCTTAAGCCAGCTAAGACCAACAATCCAGCGTAGGTAGGGTTAAGATGTTTTTGTTTTTTCATTAGGTTAAATGCAAAACAAATCTAGAGATGCTATAATGTAAGTCAAATTTGCATCCCATGCACAAGTTCCAAAAATTGTGATGTCATGATAACAAAAAGCAATTTGAAAATAGTTCTTTATATATTCATCTAGACTTTCTGATTACTGTGTATGTAACTTCTCTCTTTTCAGAACTCCATAATTTGCACTTGTAAATAGGAAGAGCAATAAACTTTAAGAAAGTTAATTTTTTTCCAACCTCTCAAGGGAGGAATTTCCTCTTCTTCTCCAGTTAATTCCTCTTCTACAAAGAGAGATTGTACAAAACATGAATAAGTCACGGCTTTTGTAAGATTTATAACATCATAGTTAAATGTAATCATCATCCAATTAAATCATTGTTCATTGTATTGGCTAATAAAACACAGTTCCCCCTTGAGATGCATCATCTCCTTCCTGCACAGAATAAAATCTTTGTACCATCATATTTTCAACATGTCAGACCTCAGACTTCAATTGCAAGAGATTATAGGGGATCCATTGCAGGGATTAATTTGCATATTTGGTGTTGTAATCCTGTTGAAAGAGTACCATTACAAAATATAAAATAAATAAGAGAAAGTCTTAACATACCATTAAAAAGCTGGTTCTCGTAGCCACAATAGATATCTGCAAGAGAAGAAACAAAGGAAGGTTGATGTATGTGTTCACAAATTAAGTTCAATTGATTGAAACATAAACTTATCTTGGGAAATGACACACACACTTTATCACCAGAATACATCATGAAATACAAGCTGAAATATTATACAGTAGGACCTGCTCACCAGCACTCCCTTCAAGAAACAAACCAGTCAACTTGGACCGATTCATACTAGTTGAGGTAATTACTGGAAAGGACCTCATTTTAGCACAATTACATGAAATTGGTGAGGGAAGTGTTTTTTAACAACACTTGATTAGGTCTTTTGGATGATTTATTACCTCAGCATAAAATTGCATGGGGATATTTTATTAATCAGATATGCACTTATATTTGCCAAAGGGGGGCCCTACCAGGGCCTGTTTGAGTTTAGCACCCCATGTTGAGATTGGCTTCAATAGCATTCAATGGCAGCAAGTAAATTCATGTAAATGTTCTAGCTAGATTATCAGTTCAAGTTGGTTTATTTATTTTTAAGTATTTTTTGTGATTAAATAATGCATTAGTAATCCTTTCCAAAAGCAATTGTGAAGACCACACCTAGCTGTTTATACAATATCAGGAAATTACATTTAAACAAATAATAATTGAACTTGTCAGAATTCAGTGGACCAAGCCATTGGTTGGCTGCAATATCAAGAGATAGTTGGCTAGATCCATTCAGGACCTGCAGGCATTGGGTGGGAAAAACCACAGCTGTTCTGGTCAGGTGCCAGAAAAAAAATATTGTGTGTTAAAGAAGACAGCTATGAATAGCATGGAGGAAAAACATTAAGTAAAACATTAGGACAGCTGTACAGTTGCAGCAGGGAAGTTGGGTTAGAAGGAAAAGCAGTCTCAACACAGGCCTAGCCAGGCTAAGCATTCTTACTATGGCAACCTATAGCTGTTTCGGACTGGTCTTAATGTGAATTTGGTGACAGTAGGTCAAAAGTTCTTCAGTTTCAATCTGTCTTTGTGTAACCGGTCCTGCTCAACCTTCTCTAAGCGAGATTCAAAGCGCCGTCAGCCGCCATGGGAGGCAGGTGCACTAGAGAGGAGGCTAAAGGTTGCAGCTTCTAGCGTCAGTCGATAGTGCGCTTCTTAAGGCTAGGGGAATTTACACACTGCACAGCTACCTACTAGCTGGCTACTGTTACATTTGATTACCAAAACTCAAACCAATGCCCCCAGTGACCGAAGTGGGAATGTATGGGTATGTGTGAGCTCCCTTTTAATGGTGACATTTCCACAGAATGGTGCCAAAATCAAGTTAAAAAGTTGTTTTTAGTTGTAAATGATGTACAGTCAACAAGAATGCATATTTTATTAACCATATGCCCCAACCCTTAAACTTAACCATCAATGTAGTAAAAATGCAATCTTAGAGGGAAAATGCAACATCCAAATTGTGCTCATCATTGACTGTAAACACACTGTGATTACTTACTGTTTTCCGTGAGACCAGAATTCATGCCTCTGAGGCTGCTTGCACAACATGCTATTGGTAGAGCCATAGGAAATTGTAAAAACATTTAAATTGAGACAAAGATGTCAGATGGGAGATGGCACTTGTCATTAACTCGGCAGAATGGGTCGAAGTCAGGATACCTGAACATTTGGTAGCATCTGATCGAGTTTGATTGTGATCATGTTGTGCATTGAGCATACTATCACAGCTTCATTGGACACAAGCCAGATCTGCTTAGCAAAATTGGGATGACTGGGCAACAACTCAACAAGGCAATGAAAGAACTTTCAGCCATTTCTGAGAAAACAACATCAAGATGAGTTGACTCAATGGCTCTACATCCTGCAGCTGGTCAGAGGGTACTGAGTTGGCACTGAGGGTATTGAGTACCGAGTTGTTACTGGATGTATGCCAGTCATCAACGCCAGTGCTGCAAACCATCAGTTTGTATTCTTCAGCAAGAGCTTTAAAGGTGCTGTGTTAAAATAACATCCCTCAACTTCATGGCCTCTCTCAGGGAATGCAGACATCTGAACATGCTTCATTTTCCTCTTGTTTTCAATGTAGCTCTTAGGGCAGTATTTTTTTAAACTTGGTCACATCTTGGTGCAGTGCTTTGCATGCCAGACCTGCTTAGCTCATATTCTGAGGTGAGACTGTTTACACCCACTTCTCAAGCAGCTGAATTCAGGTCTACTGGAGCCAGAGTGCTAAAAGGGGAAAAAACTTGCTGAGGAAGAGCCGGGGTGGGAGCTTGCTGAAATGTGTGCAGCTGTAGCAGGTCTCAGACCTCAGAGTACATTTCTCCACCAGTCTTAGCTATACAGGTGGCTCTGAACAGGCTCAACCTTGGTCCTGATTTGTGGTAGTGTAAGTGTGCCAACAGTACAGAGGAAAAGGAGGAGACCCTCTAGTCTGGTCTGGATGTCTGCATTCCCCTTGCATGGAAGCCTTACATGGAAAAAAACACTATTGCTGGGCCAACAGGTTTATACTTGAGAAGTATCAAAGTTAATGAAAGGGGCTGGTTATTTAATTTGTTTGGCAGGTAATTCAAGGAACTAAAGGAAATTAAAAGTTTCTAGACTTTGTTTGAAGACGAGAACATAAGATCAATATGCCAGTGTTTATAGAGGGAGGGCAGTCAAAATCTGCATGCTTTTTAAAATTTGGTTGTGTCATGTCAAATTTAAACAGGTTTAGAGACAAGTGTCTTGTTATGCAGCAGTTAAGTACAATAAATGGTACTCAATGGCTGTAAGGTCATAATCTGAATCAGACTGATCTCACTGTGACAGCAACAGTAGGTGGAATATTTTGCTGCTGAAACCGGTCTGTGCTCACTGGAAATTGAAGCACTGCCTCCACTGGCCGAAGCTGTAAGTGTTGTTGAATGCACAACGTGCATGCGAAAGCCCCAGTTTCCGGGTGAAATGTCCACAGAGTGGCACCAAACGAGAGATGTATTTCTAGCTATGTTTTTGTTTTGTTTTTTATGATGTAATATATACCTAACCTTATTTCTATTCTTAACCCCCAACTCTAACCCTTACCTTAACAGGAATGCATATTTTATTTACTCTACCCCCTAACCCAAAAACAAACCCCAACCCTAAACCTAACCATCAGTTGAGTAAACATTTAATTTTAGAGCAGAAATGCAACCTCTGAAACAAGCTCACCATTGTTCGTGTGAACACAATTACTTCCTGGTTACCATGGGACCAGAACTTGTGTCTCAGATGTTGCTTGCGCAATGCGCTATAAGTAGCGCTTTAAGGAAAGGTGTTCACGCTTGATGAAAAAAGAATATCTGATGGGGAATGCCGCTTGAATGGAGTTGATTTCCGAGTTCATGAACCGAGTGAAGCAACATGCCAACTTTCTGTCTGATCATGCTGTTTGGTCATGTCTGCTGTTAACATCAATATTTGTTGACCAAAGAATGTTGAAGAGATCACTTTTAATTATTATTAGCATTGAAAATATAAACATAATTTCCTTTAAAGCAAGATATTACTTATTGCTACTTGATGCAGTATGTTGTTAAAAATATGATATCAAATCGAATTCCAAGACACAGTGACCATATTCAAGCACGTATGCACTTTGGTGGTGTGTAACTGATACAGTCTTAAAACCTCCATTATTTAGGTATACATAAGGGAGGAAGCAGCTCAAGTAAGTCTCCTTCAGCAGATGTTTTACAGTATGTTAGCAACCACCTATGAAAACACATCCACACCCTGCCCAAATATTAGAGGCTAAAATTTCATTGAAGGTCAAAACGCTGTGAACATAACTACATCCATATGACATATTATACTAGCATGCAAATAATAATCTGAGAATATAATATCTTGTCAGTGGCCAGTCTAAAGATTTGGTCTAAGGACAGTCTAACAGTCTAAGGACTTGACTGTTATTGGTCACTAACACAACAGGTCCACCAAGATACTTAATCTTAAACGTCAGTAGTTATCGACAACAACTGCTTCAGTTCTTGTTGCACATTCCACTTTTCCATGAATACAGCAAGTTTAACACATAAATGTTATTGTTTTGAACTTTTAGTCAGAACCCAAAACACACAATCCTCACAATGTGTCAAAAGTTTGTTGTTGACCTCTCCAATACCTTCTAACTAGACTTTAAATATGGACTAAAATGTCAAGGGGATTATCCTAATCCCTTTATATCTTGCAATGCAAAGATATTGTGATGTTTTCTCAGGGGGTAAGTTTACAATTATTGCATTGAATTGGCTTTGATGTAAGGAAATAATAATGGCATAGTGTGCTGATTCATAATCTCTAAACTGTGGGTTCAAGAGTTTGACCAGTGTTCCCATTCCTTCAAATGGAGCTAATATGCACCAACAGACACGAATCATACAGTAATACTGGTATTATATGTGACCAGATGAATGCAGTGGTCATAAAACTTCTAAGACAAATGCCTGAAACTTGAGATGGGAAGCAGAAACACAGGGCAGGGTCTTTCCAAACCACAGAAAGCCAACCACAACTTATAAAGACAAGTGTCTCCACAGTTGATGTTGATGTACAACAGCCTTACGTGCATTTTAAAGAGAAAAGTATTCGTGGTTTCACTTGAAGCAATTCACAGAATGTATTGATGTTGACCGCAACTCTAGAATCCAATCGAAAGCAGTCTTAGGGGCCGTTCACACCAAACATGTTTTTGTGTCCATCTGCACTATACTGTAGGGTTGCCAACTCTTAAATATTAGATGGGGCGTCTCGTAATTTGCCCGAAATTAAGACATCCCATACTATTATGCCATATTTTAGCAGTGAGGCCCCTGCCCTGGGCCGATGGTTAGGTATTCCATATTGAAGACATTGTGACCTGTACTTAAGTGGCAAAATGCTCAAGCATCTCGTATTACTGTAGTTTGACTAAAAGCTGGCAACTCGAAGTTTTTTAATTGTTTATTTATGGACTGGCCACCTGTCCAGTGTGTTTCCCTGCCTTCGGACAGCTGGGAGAGGCTCCAGCATTAGCCACGACCCTATATAAGATAAGCAACTTTAGAACATGGATGGATGGATGTAAACATGCGTTTCACAGACAACATTGACTGCTGCACCTCGCTGTTTTTGAGTGACACGTTTTTTAAATGCAGTGTCAGTTTAAAAGAGTTCAGAGTTTCTGCAGCTCAACTGGCAGGGCATTGCCCTAGCAATGCCAAGATCATGGGTTCAATTCCCAGGGAACACACAAATTGATATAATGTATACCATGAATGCACTGTAAGTCGCTTTGGATTAAAGTGTCTGCCAAATGCATAAATGTAAAATAAAAACTTAAACTTTTATAAACGGGTCTTGAGACACCTAGGTTCTGTTTGTTGAGCTACATCTAACTTTTTTAGAGCAAAAATGTAGTACTAACTTTACAATCTACAACTTTCCTCAGATATCTGAATGGATGTTTACAGTCACACATGGGTTGCCTTAACTGCATGAAAGTCAACATGCTGATATGCTTTACGATGTATTTTTAAGCCAAAATGTTCAAAGACAATCCCATTAGGGATAATAATAAAACAATATGGTAATTTGCTTTGACCATTAAACAATGTTATCTTCTGTGTTCAATTACACATTTCTAAACAAAAGTGAATAGCAAGTACATTTTATTAGATCTGATACACTTGAAAAATAATTGACCAAAAAAAGACTTTTAGTATAAAAGCATGCCTATGTGGAAAATAAGAAAAGCCTGTTTGGCTCTACAAGTGGATGTATTGGTCCTGGGAAAAAAGCTGAAGGAATTGAATGTGTGTGTGGTTAGCACTGGCTCCACACCTGCTTCCCACCCTAGATAGCTCTGACCACATGAGGAATGCATTAGGAAGCCTGGTCTTTAAGGACTTTCTAGATTATGCATTATAAGAGAGATAAATTGACCTTCATTTTGGACATGTTTCTTATAAATACCGAGATCCTCACGATATCGGTCCACATGTTCCACTAGCCTTCAAAAGAACACACTTGGCTTTTATGAAAACCAGCAGACAAGCCTAGCAAATGGGTGTCAAAGTATTTTGCAAAGTGACAAAACAGTCTTGCATCCAACATCTAACAGTTGTACAACAGCCATACGTGCATTTTAACGAGAAAATGCTTTCTCAAGACATTCAGAGTTGTGGTCTTATATTTATGGCTGTATTTTCAAGTCTCCAGAATAGATGTGCTTCCCATGTGGCAAAACATGACACATTAGTCAGGTAGGAATCAAAGAAAATAAATGTAGCTTACCTTTCATGTTGACTATGTAAAGCTGCCCCTAAGAAAAGTTGATAAGGATCAGGTGGACACTTTTTGTGAAATTGCTTTTCACAGAATATCTTGCACCTGTTTGAGAGTACAATCTTGGGATGAATCTCAAAGACCAATCAGCATCCAGCGCTACAATCAGCACGAATACCAAGAAGCATTCTGGATTGTTTAGTCTAAATCTCGTATATCAAATCTGCAGATCTGAAAACAGACTAATCCAGTGCTGAGGATCCTTGTTAAATAATGAGTGCACAGCCTGCAACAGCTGGTTTATGTGGAGGACCCCTCTACAACATGCTGCCTCTTTGCTTTAGAAGCAGAGGAAAGTGATACCTTGGACAGTAACCACGTGGTGGTGGGGGGATGAAGGGTGAGGAGGAGAAAGGAGGAGGTGGGAGTGTGCATGTGTTTCGATGAGTCAGTCTTGAGCACTGGCCTAATTGTTAACAAATGTCTGGTATTGGAGCAACAGGCATCTTCTGTGGCCCGTGTCGCTGGAGATTTACATGTTCTCATTGCTTTAGGCTTGCCATGTGAAACCAAAAGGGACAGCCTGTTCCCCAACATTCCACTTGTCAGTTTTGTTTGTTGTTGAGATGAGAGATATATAGCTATTTGAGCAGCTTCACACTTTTTGCACATTGTCTCAATTAAAACAATGCATGCATGCTTCAAGTGACATTTTTGGTTTTATTTAACAATAGCAGCATTTGGTTTGAAATGTCAAGTCATTCCAGTCAAGCACACATATTAATTGGAATAGAATATAATTTTATATATAAGGGATGTTTTGGATCCAAAAATCTTAAAGGCATCCAAAATCCTAAAGGCACAATAATGGGGTAGTTCACACAAAAATATTTTTGTCTAATAATTTACTCAACCTCATGTTGCACTGTACCAAACTCGTATCACTTTCTTTCTTTTGTGGAACACAAAAAGGAGATGTTTTGCCATAGTAATAAATGATGGTAACATTAGAGTAGTCCATAGGCATATTCACACTTGGCATGTGCAGACTAAATCTAACGCTCCATTGGTTCTGATGTGTTTTGTAACCAATCATGATGTGGCAAGTTTTAATATGAAGAAGCTAGAATTTTGTGTTTCTTACACAAAGCTATATTATAACTTCAAAGGATTATATATAGAGAGCATGAGTCATATGGACTACATCCATGATACTTTTACAGTGGGTTTTTTTATTTTATTTTTTACAGCTGTGGCTTTCATTGTATGGCAAAGAGCAGCATTAACATTCTCCAAAACATCATCTTTTTTTTAATTCGGCGAATTACAATTTCAGCCTGATCTCATAAAAATGCTATGTATATGGTGCCATTTTTGCAGAATAATATAGGTGGTTTATTACATGTATCACAGCATTTCAGAATTGTTCTGAGCAGTTCTGTGTGGCTCTAAAAGAGAGATGAATTTTCTACCAAACAAATGAGGTTAAGGTTAATGCTCCATCCAGTTTTAAAACAACAAAACTGACCTCCCTACTCTTAACCTTAAACTTAATCCTAACCCATAGTGTCATAAAAGCATGTGAGATGAAAGATGCAATGGTAACACTTTATTATAAGGTTCCATTCATTAACATTTAGGTATCATGAAATAACAAATAACAATATTTGAATGTAAACAACATTTTAAAAGTGTATTAGTAATGTTGAAATTAACATTAACCAAGATTATCAAATGCTGTAAAATTGTTAATACAGTAGTTAGTTCATGTTAACAAATGTGCAGAGTGTTAACTAATGTTAATAAATGGAACCTTATTGTAAAGTGTTACCGATGCAATTGCTAATGCAACTGTATTATTACACTTTCGGCTCAAATGTCGACTTTTGTGCTCTTCAGGACTCGTATCTAACTCTTAATGCTCTATCAGTTGAGCTACCATGAAATTTGAGATTATAAAATGAAGTTAGCTATGCATTACAGATTTTAAAATGTAATGCCTTAAAAGTCATGCACTTTAGTGAAAGTTTTTAGATGTCATGTGTAACATTGTGTGAGAAACAGGGTGAAAATTAAGTGATTATAACCTGAAAATCTGCCATGTTACACGTGATTTATGTGAAAGGGAATAAAAGTCATTGACCGCGTTTACATGCACTTAAGAAAACGGTTTATTCCAAGGTTTTTGCGGAAAGTGTCATTCTGAAACGTAATGTAAATCAAAACAGTTTTCCTTATGTCGCTTAAGGGACTAAGAAAAATTGGTTTAACATGCCCATGTTTCTCCTGGAGAACGTGGTTTATGTGGCAATGTAAATGTATAAGCGCCATTCTTACAGGTTTTTGATGAGTGTGCATGTGCGTAAAAAGACTGGATAATAAACGTCATTGGCTGGAGCCCAAGAACAAGTTAATAATTCAAGATTTCTAGGAGTGCAGGGGGAAAAGAACATACACTATAAACTATACCCATTTATACACACAAATGTAGAATATCTACTGTTCCTTATATGTTTGCATATATATTCTATACATTGGGGGAATCCCAGAGTTTTACGTAAGAGGGAAAGCCCACTATCGCAGCGCAATTCTGCTGCAGTTTGCGATAGACAGTTAAGGAAAAAAACACGGCAACAACTCTGGAATATCTGGAAATAAAGTGAAGCAACTGAGAATTAAATAGCAAAGTCTTCCTCAGATGCCTTGATTGTTATTTACACAAGCATGACAGGTAAATTATGTTGCTATGAAATAAGATGCTTTCTGACCTAGCCACATGATTAAAGAGTACGGCGCTTATTCAGTAAACAGGAACGCTGCATTCTCGCAATAAGCCTCTTTCTGGTGTCCATGGAAAACTATTGACTGTTGTTGTAGCACGTCTAGTGTTCATTTCACCAGGAAACTGCCACGAATGAGCCACACAAAAGTAACTTAGCAAAAATATAGGAATAGAAAGTGATTCTGAGACCAGGTTGGATTCAGTGAGATTCTGGGAACTGGGTGTCCCATATGGATGTTTTGCAATCAGGGACCTCGAGGTTCCATTCGCTGAGATTTGGGAAAAAGAAGAGATAAGGTTTCTGTTTGTCCTCATGTCATAATAATAAAAAACAAGTTCACTTCTGCTTCCTCAAGATCAACTCGGCCATATGTCGGTTATTGTTCATCTGTGAAGATAAAACAGGTCAGAAGAAAAGAAAACATGAGAAACAAAGTAAGAAGAGAGAACATGAGTGGCATTGCTGTCTGACAGGAAAAGTAAACTGCACTAAATGCATCAAAATCAGTGAATATACCACAATGCTATTAGAATCCCTTGGACACGTTTCTGAAATAGGACTTTTACATAGTTTTCATCTTGATTTAATCCAATTAAAAATGTAAGGAGTAAAGACATAAAAACAAAGCTTTTTGGGCAGTATGGTACTTTTAATCTTTAAAGGGATAGTTCGCCCAACAATGAAATTCTGTCATCATTCACTCACCCTTATGTCATACAAAACAATTTTTATGAACTATTAGATCCTTGCAAACACCATATAACATTAATATGGGAATCATTCAGTGCCATGGCATTACCAAACTGTGGCGCTTTTGTTACTTTAGGTCTTTAAACATGATTGGCCTTATTAGTCTTATGATGCGTGTTAAACCCTTGGACTCTTACAAAAAGAGCTCTACTGTATAAATAAAGTCAAAACTGAACTGAATTGAATGAATCAGAAGGATATGGTGTTTTTGATTGTTACTTGAATGTGCTGGCTCTCTCTTTTGCTGGCATTCATGTTTCACTATTTTGCTTCATTGATAATATGCATGCAGATGTAGAGGCAAATGTGTTTTTAATAAACTGACTGAGCACTGACTGATTATGTGTTAACTGGGGAAAGACAGTGTTGACGTGCAGATAACTAAAATGGAACAGCTTTTCGTAAAGTTGTGCAATTCAAGAAAGATAAAGTTTATCAAAGCTCACTTATATATAAATAATATGTTGGAAATGTTACACTAAAAATGCAAGCTTATCTGAATGCCTAATCTGAAGGTGAACTAGAGATATTTAGCAGAAAATCTACAAAGGCAATATGACCAGCACACCTCCATATGTGGTTAAAGTGGAGTTTTAGCATGCATCAAATTACTGCAAAACCACCAGCTTTGATCTTGCCAAAACTGCAAATATTGCCAACAGAGTACTGTTTAATAGACTAGAACAAAGAGCCATCTGGAAATGTGATGTGTTTACAAACAGATTCAGATGACTTTACTTTAGCAAATAGGTTAAAGAAAGGACTACAGAAGTGGAGTACTATCTATTAAGCTTTATTTTGGATAGAAGAAGAAGATAAGAAGACTGGCTATTATTATCTTACAAATTTTCAGAATTTTCTGCACAGCTGTTCTTGGGGAAAAAAATAATACAATCCAACTATTGAATGTCTCTTTAACAGGCTGATATGCATATTAATGATGATATTTTGACTCATGCTTGTGTTACCCAGCAGCTATGTGTGGTGCACATGAGTCACTGCCACCCAAAGGACAATCAATGCACTTTGGATAGAGAACAAAGGGTACTTAAAGGGGGAATGCACTCAAAAATAATACATACATACTGTCATCATTTTCTCACCCGCTTGCCATTCCAAACACGTATGACTTTATTTTGTAGACCACAAAAGGAGATGTTAGGCAGATGTGAAAGTGAATGGTGATTAGGGGCTGACAGACTCTCAGATGAGCATAAAAGCACAACTAAAGAAGTGAATTTGGCTTATGTACCGTATTCCAAGTTTTCCAAATTTGTTCGATAGCTTTGTGTAAAGAACAAACAGAAACTTAAGTTCTTGTTCACTAAAAAGTTGGTGCATGATTGGTTACAAGCAGTGGTGTAGTAGTGTCTGAAGAGGTGGGCATGCTGTAAATTTATGGAAGACTCCCCATACAAAAAGCACATGCACCCAATCTCTAAAATTAATTTACATTTATATAGAGTACATATGTGAAATGTGTAAGAAATTTATTTTTTCCATAAAAAACAAGAAATAAAAGGGGGGGGAAAAAAAAGAAAAAAAAAGACTTTTGTAATTATAGTCCCTCATAAACTTACAAAATGTATATCAGGGTAAGTTTAATGCTGGCATAGTGTAGAGTACACTGCTAAGAATAATGGTATGGTAACGATGTTAAATATGTATTTAAATGAATAGGTGTCATTATTGTTTCTTTTATTAGGCTACTATGAAAATGTTTAATACTTCATTATTACTCTAACTTATAAACTAATTCATAGTACGTAATAATCTGTTAAGCATTGTTGCTAATATGAGTGTAGTAGTGTTCATGTAAACACATTATCTTACCATATACTATACTGTATAGCCTACAAAAACATTTGTTATTTGTTTTATTTGTGTACAATTATGCATTTTTCTGTGTATAGTGAAATTGTTTTCCCACTTAGAAATATAAATTGAAACGATTTGATATCACAGGAAAAATGCATTAGTAAAAGTAAAAAAAAAAGAGCATCAAAAACTAGCAGGGGTGCAATAACATGCAGTTACATAACCAAAATTGAAACGTATATACATATATTTTCGTTTAGCAGGGAAATAAATTTACAGCGCAAATTATGGTTACTCCAGCCATAAACTAAAATGGGCCATCGCGTTATGCAGAACGGGCCACAAAACAGCGCAGCGGTATGCCGAAGGGGGCAGCGAATATATATATATATATATATATATATATATTATATTATATATATATATATTACCATTCAAAAGTTTGAGGTCACTTGCCTGAAAAGTTACTCATGATCTTAAAAACCTTTTGAACTGAAGGCGTATGCTTAAATGTTTGAAATTAGTTTTGTAGACAAAAATTTAATTGTGCCAACATGTTAAATTATTTAAATACAAAACTACAATTTTATTTTTATAAATAAGTTTTGAAAAATTGTGATTCTTGCCCTAGCGAGCACCACCAATTAGCTCAAAATGGAGTTTAAGAGTGAAACAGACCTCATACTGTGTTGCCTGTTATGAGTGACAACCTTTTACAGACAGATGACATCATAAAGAGGGTGTGGCTTAAAGGTGTAGCTGTTTGTGTGGACATGTTGGTTGTTTGCCCACATGTCCAATATGGGGGAAAATGAGGGCGCAACATTTAACACAGCTTAAAAACGGGCTTTGCGTCACATTTTCCAACATCAGTGAGTTATTATAAACACCAGCTGTGCTTTCCTGACATTTAAAGGGATAGTTCACCTAAAAATGATAATTATTTCATGATATACACATACTCAGGTTGTTCCAAACCTGTATGACTTTTTTCCCTCTGTGGAACACAAGATGAGATTGTATAAAAGTGAATAGTGGCTGAGGCGAAGATTTTGCAAAACATTTCCTTCTGTGTTCTGCAGCGTAAAAACAGTCAGACTGGTTTGGAACAACATAAAGGTGAGTATATGATGATATAGTTTTATTTTTTAGGTGAACTATTTCTTTAAAAGTTGCTCCGGCTTTGGAACATCTCACAAAAGCAAAAACAACTTCAGGTTTAGAGGGCGAATGCTACCTGTGACAAGAAATGACGTGTTGAGGGAACTCAGAAGCCACTTTCTATCCACTGCAGCTGTGGCTCACATGAGAACGTCACCTTAATATTTATTATGCAACATGTGATGAAGGGTTTGTTCAAAACACATAATAACACATTACAAAATGACATGTAAGCAGTTTAAGTCTCAGTGTCTCATCCATATTTCCAAGTCTCTCATTTCTCATTTTCATTCATATTTTCTATTCCTGTTCAGTTTAAAGGGATGGTTTACCCATAAAAGAAAACTCTGTCATTATTTACTCGCCCTCATGTAGTTCCAAACATGTGTCAAACTCCAACATGACCAAAAAAAAAACAAAAGCTGTAAAAGTGGTCCATACAACTCATGTGCTAGATTCAGTGAAAGTCTTCTGAGGCCATACGATAGTGACTGTGTGAGGAACAGACTGAAATTTAAGACATTATTTATTGAAAAGTTTGATTTCCGCTAAAAGTTTGAGAGAAGTTGTGGTGAGCGATTTTATTCTGTCCCTCACACAATCACCATCGTAAGGCTTCAGAAAACTCTGAATATCACGGGCAAACTTTTTGATCATTTTATGGTGCATTTTACATTTTGGAGCTTTTAAGCCCCAGTTCTCATTCACTTTTTTTATATGGAAAAGTGTGGCCAGGATGTTCTTTAAAAAATATTTGTGCTTTGAATGACATGATGTTAAGTAAATTAATCCTTTATGGTCACTAAATAATGTTACATAATCAGTATGCGTCACAGAAAAAATAAAGACCACATAACTATAGCCATCTTTTATTGGTCTAGTCCAGGTTGCCTATTAAAGTCTGCCTTGTTAATCCTGCAAAAGGTGGCTCACTTGTTTACTTCACTTCAGCACCAGTGTTAGTCTGTAAGCAACACCAGCATGATGTTATCTGTTCAAGCAGGTCCCTTTATTGCCTAAGGTGATTCACCACTGTTAAATGTTGGAAAGCTCTGACAATAATGAACTATCCAAATACTGTCTTTGCTGGTAAACTGTAAAAAACCTTTTCCCGTAAAGCCCATGTTCAGGCTGTGCACATTCATATAAGCAAGATGGAGCAATATTGCCCACTTCTGGCCAGAGGGAGCTTCTGCTTTTACGCATTACACAATTTCTGGAAAAGTCCAAAGTCATGGGCATTCTCATCCCCTGAATCACGTTGTGAACATCACCCAGCCTCCCAGTATATAAACCTATCAGAGAAGTCACAGTCCATCTGCAAGGAAGAAACAGGATCAATGCAAGGTAAGTACAAGAGGAAAATTGAAAGAATGTTTTGCCATTTGAAATGTATGTGTTCAAAAATGCTTTTATAGAGAAACATTTGTTTGATTTTAAATGATCATATAATGTATATCTTATTCTGTCAACTCATTATTTATTCTCTTGGCAGACCGATTTGAATAATGTAATATTTATACTTTTGTACTATAACAGCTTTGTAGAGTACAGTTTGTTGCATTTATGAAATTATGTTTGTCAAATGCCAATAACCGAGCCAATAACCCACTGCTGCAAGAATGTAAACAAGATTTTGTTTTGTACTGTTTTTCTCGGAATTAGATGGCATGAAATGTTAACCCAATATTTTCTAAATAGTCCATATTAAAACTCCTCTATAATGTTTATAAATCACAGTCCACCCACACTTGCTTAATGTCATCCAAAAAGTATGACTGTTAGGCTGGGCTGAGTTTGAATGTGCTTTGCCTTCTAGAATTTGTATTGATTTTTTTCATTACAGAGAGGAATTTGAGGGGAGCTATGCCAGGTCAACTTCATTCAGGACGCATACTGTGCTCTAGCAAGATATTATTAAACAAAGCAAATCCCTTACTCAGGACATGCCATCTGCTATACACTTTGTTCCTTGCAAACACCACATACTAGAGGTTTATAATCTCATTATAGGCAGAGTAACATCTAGAACTGCAGAGAAAAACAAGTATCACCAAAAAAGGACACGATTAATTCCAATGATGATAACAAGAAGATAAATATGCTTGCAAAATTCTCAAAAACTCTTTGAATTCTCTGAAAATTCTGTCATCGTGTACTCACACTAATGCCATTCCAAACCCATCTGACTTTCTTTTGTATAATACAAAGGGAGAGGATTAGCAGAATATCTGAGCTGCTCTCTTCCGCATAATGAAAGTGGATGGTGACTAGAGGCTGCCAAGCTCCTAAAAGGACAAAAATGCACCATTAAAGCATCGTAACAGAAGTCATTCCACTCATGCATTATATTAAATGCGTATGACAAGTTTAATCGGAATACAAAGTAAATCGTTAAATTACTTTTAGGCACGGAAAATTAAGTTATTGTAATCTGATTACAGTTACTGCCATTCAATGAAACTAATTACTTTTAAGTAACATTACTTGGGTTACAAATATTTAAAAAACTAAATATTTATGAGTATTGCCGTTAAAATGTGAATTCATATGTACGTCTGTTTGCAGTGACATCTGAAGGGAATGTGACAAGTGTTTTAGAAAGTAACTAAAAAGTAAAGTAATTAGAAATGTGATTCCTTTTTAATGAAATGATCAGTAAAGTAATCTGATCATAATTTTAGAGAAATAGTTAGTAATTTGTAGTGGATTACTTTGAGTAATTTACCCAAACTGCATATGACATTGACATGACATTTGTGTAAGGAACAGGCACAAATTTAAAGATGCTGTTAGCTATTTTTTTTATTGAAAGGTATATAAAAATGTTCCTACTCCCTAAAAGATATTAATGAAATAAGCATCCAGAGATGGACAGTTGTCTGTTGAAGGAGATATTTTGTAGCTTTTTTTTTTTTTACAACTGTTTCTGCTCTCAATAAAGCTTTGGTGTCTTCGGAGTGGTCAGCCGTGGTCACCATTCACATTCATTGTATGAAAAAGAACAGCTTGGGTATTCAGCTATAAATAATTCCTTCTCTGTTCCATTGAAGCAAGAAATCTATACAGGTTTAGAAAGACATGAGGCTGAGTAAATGATGACAGAGTTTTCATTTTGGGGCATTTGTAAATGAGAAAGCAACAAACTGCAGGTCTCGCACCATATTTAACGTTACAAAACAGAAACTGTTTAGCAAAGCATGCTGGATTTGTCTCAGTTCAATGGCTCTTCATGTTAACATTTGTGTGGTAAAAACAGTGAGCGGCATGTTTCTTATGTAACTAGGCTCCCAGCTTTAATCTGGCTGAGTTTGGGTCTTTATTTACACTTACCCTGAGTAAAAGGTCTGAAAGGACTTTTTTCAAAAACCACATGCCTAGGACTGAGTCAATTCGTTTATGATGTTTACCTTGAGCTCTGGTGTGAATTATGAACTCAACAACAGCTGCTGCGAAGCAGTGACGACTCTTAAAGGGATAGTTCACCCAAAAAAGATAGTTCTCTCATCATTTACTCAGCCTCATGCCATCCCAGATGTGTATGACTTTCTTCAGCAGAACAAATTTGAATAAAAACAGAAATATATCTTAGCTCAGTAGGTCCATATAATGCAAATGGATGACAACACAATATTTGATGCTCCAAAAAGCACATACATTCAGGAGTAACGTCATCCATAAGATTCCAGTGTTTAAATGAATGTCTTATAAAGCGATATGGTTGCTTTTGGTGTGAAAAATATCAATATTTAAGTACTTTTTAACTATATATCATTGCATCCTGTAAGCAGCATTATGCGCGTTCACAAGAGGGCTGAGGTCACGCGGTCTTTCCAGTGATGATGATGAGCTCTCTGTCTCTCCGAGGCTTGCTGTTATGCTGCTGTTGGTCCAGCCTCCTCCATCTCCCTGTGCTTCTGGTCAGAGTACTCAGGTACCTCTCGTGAACGCGCAGACCGCTGCTTAATGGAAGAACTTATTTATAGTTAAAAAGCACTTAAATATTTATATTTTCGCAC
This sequence comes from Moxostoma hubbsi, assembly GCA_032164185.1. Lineage (NCBI taxonomy): Eukaryota > Metazoa > Chordata > Actinopteri > Cypriniformes > Catostomidae > Moxostoma > Moxostoma hubbsi. The sequence continues at coordinate 33,517,840 of JAVLUX010000031.1, read as the reverse complement.
GAAAAGCGATCGTATCGCTTTATAATGCATTAATTTAACCACTGGAGTCGTATGGATGATGTTAATGCTGATTGTTTGTGCTTTTTGGAGCATCAAAAATCGTGTTACCATCCACTTGCATTATAAGGACCTTCTGAGCTGAGATATTTTTCTTCAAATGTGTTCTGCTGAAGAAAGGAAGCCATATACATCAGGGATGGCACAAGGGTGAGTAAATGATGAGAGGGTTTTCATTCTAGGGTGAACTATTCCTTTAATGTTTGGAAATATCCAACATGATTAAAAGTACTGCTTTATTGGAGCAATGGATAAAGGTTGACCTACTTACAGTCACCCACACTCATGCATACTCAGAAAACTAGGATTAAGCGTTGTCAGAACAACCATTCCAAAAGCTTTTGGTAAGGGGGATTTGCTTTCTAATCCATGTAATCAGCCAGAGAAAATCATGTAATCAGCCAGAGAAAACATGTAAATATTCAGAGGTTGCAAGTTTTCAACACTTTCACTGATTGTGTTATTGAAATCTTTTTGGTCTTATACCATGTGATGACATGTTACAGTTGAACTTGTATCTTAAGAGACAAAAATATCGGGCTATAGTTTAACAACCAATTCAGAATATGAAAACCAGCCTAGGGGTTTGCTGGTCATAGCTGGTTTAAGCTGTCTAGCTGGTCAATCAGCCAGGCCAAGCTGGTGTTCAACTGGTTTAGCTGGTCAGCCAGCTTTTCTCCCTGCCTAACCATCTGATAAGTGCTTAAAACATCTCTAAAACCAGCAAACAAGACCAGTGTGAGACCAGCTAAGTCTAGCAATCCAGCTCAGGTATTTTTCGGCAGGGAAATGGTACAAAAACTCTGAAACACAACTGTTTGGTTGGTCTTTGTTGTAAGCAACATTACCTCCTGCTGGGTCTTATCAACATTACAAAAACATCAAGGTCGCAGCAGACAAAAACAGTGCTTCTGTTCCTACCAGAGCTATAAATAGATGTATTGATCTAAAGGAATCAATGCCCACACAGTCTGTAGGAGAATGACTCGCACAAACCACATCATTTAAAGTCGCAGTTGTTTGCGGTTCTAAACTTGCCGAGTCACTTTCACCACAACCTAATAAAAACAAGTCAAATTCAAAACAAGTCAAAATAACCATTAAAATGACACAATAAATTCACTATTGAGCCACTCACCACTTCCTGGCTTCTGTTTCACTGTGTTAGACAGCATCTAAAATTTGGACACAAGCAGCCACCAAAGATGAAGATCTCATGGTCTCTACTGGGGCTTTCCCTGCTCTACCTCTCTGTAGAGTGTCTGCTACTCCCAACTAAAGAGGAGCTCAATCGTAAGTTAAAAGACAGTTTATACTTAACTTTTTAGATGTGCTGTGATTGACTGAGATACAAACATTTTTGTCTGTTTCTTCAATTTTGGACAAATTCATCTCCCAGGGGTTGATATATATATATATATATATATATATTTATTTTTTTACACTGGCAGCCAAATGTTTTTGCTCTTATGGAATGAAATTGGTACTATTATTCACCAAAGTGCCATTAAACTGATCACATTGTATAGACAGGACTTTAATGTCAAAAATTGCTGTCAGTTTGTCCAGATACTCAGGTGACATTTCACCCCACACTTCCTGTTGCACTTGCCATAGATGTGGCTGTCTTGTATGGCACTTCTCACCCACCTTACAGTCTAGCTGATCCCACAAAAGTTCAATGGGGTTAAAATCCATAACACTCTTTTCCAACTATCTGTTGTCCAATACCTGTGTTTCTTTGCCCACTCTAAACTTCTCTTTTTGATTTTCTGTTTCAAACATGTCTTTTTCTTTGCATTTCTTCTCATAAGGCCTGCACCCCTGAGTCTAGAAGACACAGAAGATCAGTATTAAACTATGAAAATCCATTCTAAAAAATTGATTATTGAATTTTTAAAACTATGATAATATAAATAATTATAAACTATTTCAATATTTGTTGTGTGAAATGTATTTCTATAATTTGTTTTTATTATTATTACGACTGTCCCACAGTTGTGGCGTCATTTCCATCACACCAAACAATTTTGACCCTAATAATGTTTTATAACCAAGTCGAAAAAAGTGTCAATAAAGAGCATGCTGTAGGTGATGTTTGAAGAAAACAAAGAAAAATCAAAGTAAATATAATTTGTGAGCAGAATATTTTTATTTGGGGTCATTTCATATCAAGCTGCAATTTTGTCAAATTATGCAAAAACATTTAAAAATATTATTAAATTGTGTTAAATAATATATATTTTTATTTAAGCTACACTTACTGAGAACTTTATTAGGAACACCTGTACACCTACATATTCCGCATTGCTAAAAGTGTCCGAAGTTGAATACCATACTGTCTCTTATCTGATGTACTGAAAGTTAATAGTGGCTGTCTTGGCTTGTTGGCAGAGATCTCAGTGCTTAGTGAAAAGTACTTGGATAAACAGATCGAAAATGCCATCTCTGGGGTGAAAGAAATGAAGACTGTGATGGAGAGATCAGAGGAGGACCACAAGAGGTTCCTGTCTGAGCTGGAGAAAACCAAGCAACAGAAAGAGGTGAGACAGGCTGAAGACTTCTCTTCTCCAAACCAACATTACCTGCAGTCCAGCATAGACTATTATGAATTTCCATGCTGACTTATGCTGGTTTGGTGCTGGTCTAGCTGGTGGATTATAATAGCATAACTTGATGAAGCTAGCCTGAAGAAAACATTCCATCTGCTCATCTAAGATTAAAACTGATTTTGCAGGTAGATATGTTAAGTGGACTTTTTCCTGTTGGGATCACAATTTATTTGCTCCTTTGCCCATTAGAATGCCCTGAAGACTGCTCAGGAGATGGAGGAGAAGCTGAGTGAGGAACAGAGTGTGTGTAATGAAACCATGCAGGCTCTGTGGGAGGAGTGTAAGCCCTGTTTGAGGAGCACATGTGTAAAGTATTACTCACGCACATGCAGCAGTGGAGCTGGCCTTGTGGGACGACAGGTGAGTCTGAGATACAGTGACTCCAAAAAGTATTTGAACACTTAAGCCACGGTTGTACATTGTACATGGTTGAACCATGTACATTTTCAGGCCAAACATTCCATGAAAATGTAAGTTTGAAATGTTAAAACCAGTGTTGAGTAAGTTAAGAAATAAGTAATTCACTATAAATGACTAATTACTACTCTAATTACTAATTGTAATCAGATTACTGAATATACAGATTACTTTGCCGGAAAAGTAGTCACATTTTTTCTTATTTTAATTATTTAATTATTTTAATTATTTTCACAAGTAGTCAAATTTTTTCTTATTTTAATTATTTTAAAATTACTTTCTAAATAATTTTTCACAGAAAACCTTTTATTTTTCTCTTAAACAATTTCAAAATAATGTCAATATTTCCTCCTAGTTCATATACTCATTAACGGGTGCATGCCCTTCAGCTGTCACAACAGCTCAAACAGAAATAAATATGAATGTAATTTAAGTTTTAAACGTATAATATGTGTAACCCAATTAATGTAATTAAAAGTAATTCACTTAATTGAAAGTCAGTAATTGTAATCTGATTACAATAATTAAAACATTTTATGCACTACGCTACTTTTTGTACTAAAAATAATTTTGATTAAAACAACCAAAACTGGTTAAAACTATAGGTATAGTGTTAAAATTTAAGGCAAAAGTATTTTGACACTTTTAGATTGTTAAATGTTAGTGGAACATGTCCATAGTTATTATGTTGGAACTACAGATAGAAAAAGGAACTTGAGGGGAATGGGCTTCATGCATCCAATACAAATGTTGTTGACACCAGTTGGTTAAAAGTCATTCAAAAAACTTCTTAGTTTCTAGAAAAGACCTTGCATGTTTTGTTTGCATATATGGTTTGATATTTGATCTAATGCAATGAGATTCAGACATTTAAAGTGTGACTTAAGAGAAAGAAAACTTTATTGGGACCACTGTACCTGCACATGCATTACTTATTCCATTATGAAGTTGGAAACCATTCTTCTCTTTGTTTGTCCTTTAGCTGGAAGAGGTTTTGAACCGAACTTCTCCCATCTCAATCTGGATAAACGGAGAGAACATTGAGACTCTGGTGGACCAGGATCAGAAGCAGACCAGACACTTCCAAGACCTGGAGGAACGCTATACAGAGGTGGCCGATGGAGTGGACAACATTTTCATGGACAGCATGAGGGTTTTTGACCACATGCGTGCCTTCCACCAGCCCAGCTTCTTGCCTAGTCCCTTCCGTATGCCCAGCATCTTCGGCAGGCCGGACACAGCAGACAGCAGGGCTTCTCGTGTCTACAGGTCGCCCCTGCATGACCCTGAATTCCATGGCTTCCATAACATGTTCCGGCCCATGATGGAGATGGCGAGAAACATGATGGAATCATTTGGACCCCAGATGGGAAATGAAATGGATTTCCCATCAGAGGGTAAATGTCAGGGTTTACCAAGCTTGGATGCAGTAACATGTGAACAATGTTAAAAGTGCTGTGAGCAAATTAAGAAAATGATGCTATAAATATTAATACTTCCTGATAGATATTATTGAAATAGGTCTCCTGAGAAAACACTCAAAAACAATCATATTCTTATGTATTTTTTTTCTTGATTTCCAGTAAAAATATCAAATGTACATATGTTTTCAGAGAATATTTCTTGAATGTTTTTGAAGGGTTGGGTGCACTTTTTAATCATAGTCAGTTTTTCCACTGTAGGCAGTTTTTAAACAAGTGAAAATTAGGATGCATTAAAGGGTATTTTTTATGTCTCCATATGAAGACCTAGCCTATATGCAATACTTTTTTTTTGGCCAATCATAGAATGCTCTACATGTGTTCAGAGAGGGACAGGTGTTTGAAGGGTTGGGGGAAGCCTAATTCAAAGTATTAGTCATCTGTAATTTGGCAAAGACGGCTGAAATTTCATACATCACCTCTAACATATCATTCTGCTGTAATTTTGTCAACTCTAAATGCCAAAAAGTATTATGCAGCATCTTTGTTTACATTAATGGCAATCTGATACATACAACAATAAACTATTATACCATAATATAGTAGGTATAATACTATTTGTTACGAATAATATTAATACTTTATTAATATTAAGAACATTTCTTGTCCTCCATTTGCAGCTGGAAGAGTGAATGAGGACGTCATCATAACCAAACCATTTGGAAATGATAAGATGACTTGCAGGGAGATCCGTCGTAATTCTGCTGGTTGCATTCAATTAAAAGAAGAGTGTGAGAAATGTAAAGAAATCCAACACATTGGTAAGAGCAATATTTGCTAAAAAAAAAATAAAAAAAATAGCTTTATCACAATACCAAACTTGCTCTTCAACTTAGCTTTTGATATTCATTGATGATTTTCTAGTCACTCAGTGTGAGCCTCCTCTTCCCCAGATTGTTCTGGAAAGCGGCCCCTGGAAGGCCCCTTGAAGGAGGAGCTGGAAAGGGCTCTAGCAAGGGCTGAGAGATTCACCCAGGTGTACAACAACCTTCTGAGGCGATTTGAAGAGATGATGTTCAACACCTCTAGTGTGCTGGACCTGTTCAACAAGCAGTTTGGTTGGGTGTCCTCTTTAGCTAACCACACCCAAAATGAGGACGGCTTCTTTAAAATACAGGCGGTAAGCATTAATTAAATAATCATCAGATGCCTAAAACAACTCTTATGCAAGCATGATAAAGCTATTTCCCATAATCAAAAGGGAAACATCTGCTAACATTAAGGGGATGTTCTGTGTGTCGTTTATCACACTGATATATATATATATATATATATATATATATACATATATACACACACACACCACAGTTAGTTCCGGTCCTCGAATCTGATTGGACGATAGACGTTCCATGAGCACTGATGGTCTGACAGCATCAGACCACACTGCTGTGTTTATCACTCCGCTTATGTTCGTGCTGTTCTAAACTAAAGTGTAAGCATATTTTTTAAATGACATATGTTAGCCAGCAGGTGGTGGCAAAAGATATTTTTTGTGTGTAATATGAGCCAGTTTGTGACGTAAAGTGAATCCGATAGACATTGTTTACATAGAAGTTTCCACATGGGATACATACTGTTTAAAATGGCGGAGGACATCGCTGTTTCTATAGTGAATGACATTTGCACACTGGCTACCCCGAAATAGAGGAATACCCCGCTTGGACATCTATATTCCACTGAGAAAGCTGACCTTCAGAAAGCTGTAAGCATCTCTGATTGGGTGTGGCAACTCTCACACACACTTCCTTGTTTATCCAATTACTTGTTAGAAACAGCACAAGCCGTGATACTATTTCTGAAGTGAACATTTTGAATTACTAACGGAGGCTTGAAAGCATCGTTTTGAACCAGCAAAGGCAGATTCTGATCAGTCGGGTAATAAAGTAGTTCAATGCACAAATGTATTTTTATGACCGTACTCAGTTTTTCCTAATTTTGTAAAATGTACTTGTTCATTGAACTGTTGTATATAAGAAATATCACACTTGCAATCGTGCTATATGGCCCTACATCAGCACTGCTGTAATTACCAAATCACAGCAGTGCTGATGTAGGGCCATATAGCACGATTGCTCGTGTGATATTGCTTAAATATATATATGTATATGTGTATGTGTATGTATGTATGTATATATATATACACTACCGTTCAAAAGTTTGGGGTCACATTGAAATGTCCTTATTTTTGAAGGAAAAGCACTGTACTTTTCAATGAAGACAACTTTAAACTAGTCTTAACTTTGAAGAAATACACTCTATACATTGCTAATGTGGTAAATGACTATTCTAGCTGCAAATGTCTGGTTTTTGGTGCAATATGTACATAGGTGTATAGAGGCCCATTTCCAGCAACTATCACTCCAGTGTTCTAATGGTACAATGTGTTTGCTCATTGGCTCAGAAGGCTAATTGATGATTAGAAAACCCTTGTGCAATCATGTTCACACATCTGAAAACAGTTTAGGTCGTTACAGAAGCTACAAAACTGACCTTCCTTTAAGCAGATTGAGTTTCTGGAGCATCACATTTGTGGGGTCAATTAAACGCTCAAAATGGCCAGAAAAAGAGAACTTTCATCTGAAACTCGACAGTCTATTCTTGTCCTTAGAAATGAAGGCTATTCCATGCGAGACATTGCTAAGAAATTGAAGATTTCCTACAACGGTGTGTACTACTCCCTTCAGAGGACAGCACAAACAGGCTCTAACCAGAGTAGAAAAAGAAGTGGGAGGCCGCGTTGCACAACTGAGCAAGAAGATAAGTACATTAGAGTCTCTAGTTTGAGAAACAGACGCCTCACAGGTCCCCAACTGGCATCTTCATTAAATAGTACCCGCAAAACACCAGTGTCAACATGTACAGTGAAGAGGCGGCTGCGGGATTCTGGGCTTCAGGGCAGAGTGGCAAAGAAAAAGCCATATCTGAGACTGGCCAATAAAAGAAAAAGATTAAGATGGGCAAAAGAACACAGACATTGGACAGAGGAAGACTGGAAAAAAGTGTTGTGGACAGATGAATCCAAGTTTGAGGTGTTTGGATCACAAAGAAGAACGTTTGCGAGACGCAGAACAAATGAAAAGATGCTGGAAGAATGCCTGACGCCATCTGTTAAGCATGGTGGAGGTAATATAATGGTCTGGGGTATAATGGCTGGTAAGGTGGGAGATTTGTACAGGGTAAAAGGGATTCTGAATAAGGAAGGCTATCACTCCATTTTGCAACGCCATGCCATACCCAGTGGACAGCACTTGATTGGAGCCAATTTCATCCTACAACAGGACAATGACCCTAAACACCCCTCCAAATTGTGCAAGAACTATTTAGAGCAGAAGCAGGCAGCTGGTATTCTATCGGTAATGGAGTGGCCAGCGCAGTCACCAGATCTGAACCCCATTGAGCTGTTGTGGGAGCAGCTTGACCGTATGGTACGCAAGAAGTGCCCATCCAACCAATCCAACTTGTGGGAGCTGCTTCTGGAAGCGTGGGGTGCAATTTCTCCAGATTACCTCAACAAATTAACAGCTAGAATGCCAAAGGTCTGCAATGCTGTAATTGCTGCAAATGGAGGATTCTTTGACGAAAGCAAAGTTTGATGTAAAAAAAATCTTATTTCAAATACAAATCATTATTTCTAACCTTGTCAATGTCTTGACTCTATTTTCTATTCATTTCACAACGTATGGTGGTGAATAAGTGTGACTTTTCAGGAAAACACAAAATTGTTTGGGTGACCCCAAACTTTTGAACGGTAGTGTATATATCGTTTATCACCAGCTGAAAAGTGGTACAACAGGCATCTTGTTGCAATTAAATTTCACATCACAATTTCAGATCTGTCAATCGTCAATATAACTTTGTGTGCAGGTGGTGTCAAAAGCCATGGATAATGCTGAGAATCCAGCTGACACAAAAGTGTCAGTCAAACTGTTTGATGGGCCAGATATGAGCTTCACAGTGCCAGGAGACATTCCCTGGAGCGACCCCAAATTCTCTGAGGTGGTGGCACAGGAGGCTTTGGATCGTTACAAACAAAACACTGTGTAAGTCTTTTTAAACAATCTTATAAATCTTGTCATTATGATGTACCTTTAAAATCTCTTGGAAATCAAACTCTAAGTACAGCATTTAAAGTTAGATGAATGATTATGAAATATATTCATCTTTTCTTCTTCAGAGTCACAAACTAAACGATTAGAGGGCGGGTACTTCCAGTGAAGGAGGGATTGTCAAGTACCTTAGAGGATCCTTCTGAATTATAATTATACCATTGAATACTGCGAGATGTTGTACTCCTGTAGCTTGATTTCTGTTGTCTAACATTATTCCTTTGTCTCATTCTGCTTAAAATTCAGAGAACCTACAGCTTGTGAACTTATAACCAATGGTGCATTGTGAAATGTCAATAATAAAACAAACAAAATTCAAAATATTCTTCATCCTTTTGTGCTTTTGCTTGAGATTAAGGAAGGGTATGCAATATAAACTTGCCAGCATTGCAATGAAATTTCACAATATAGCTCTCCATACAAGGGTGAAAAACACAAAACCTGTCAAGAATGTAACCCCAAAAATCACACACAAAAAAAGACAATGAAAATAAATGCTATTATTTGATTTGTTTTCCATTGTGACTATTTTGATGACAACTAAGCAGCACCCCCCCCCCCCCCCCCCCCCCCCCCCCGCACCTGTAGTTGTTCAGTTGTGGCCAAAACTATTGGCACCCTTCCAAAATATGAGCAAAGGTTGCTGTAAAAAAAAAAATCTGAATCGTTTATCCTTTTGAACTTTCATAAAAATAATCACAAAAATCTAACCTTTAATTTAAGTAAAACAATTGAAACAAGGGAAATATCTAATTATTAAATAAACATTTTCTCAAATGCATTGGCCATAATTATTGGCACCCTTTTATTCAATACTATTTGCAACCTCTTAATGCCTAATGAGGTTGGATAAGGAATCTGAAACCATTCGTCCATACAGAATCTCTCCAGATCCTTCAAATTCAGAGGCCCATGTTGGTGGTCTCTCCTCTTCAAATTTTCAATGGGATTCAGGTCAGGGGACTGGGATGGCAATGGCAGAACCTTTATTTTGTTTTCAGTGAACCATTTTTGTGTTGATTTTTATGTTTGTTTTGGATCATTGTCCTGCTTGAAGATCCAATCAGGGCCCATTGTAAGCTTTATGGCAGAGACAGCCAGGTTTTAATTTTATATCTGTTGATATTTGATAGTCCATGATGCCATGTATCCGAACAAGATGTTCAGGATCTCTGGCAGAAAACAGCCCTAAAAAATGTAAAATATGAATGGGAACATACTTCAGATATATTTTACTCATTAGAATTTCAAGGGGTGCCAATAATTGCAGCCATCACGTTTTGGAGAAAAGATTTATTTAATGAGATAGTTCCCTTCCTTCAATTGTTTTTCTTCAAATAAAAGGTTAGATTTTTGTGATTTTTTTTTTAAAGATCAAAATGATAAACAATGCAGATTTTTTTCGCAGCCTTCTTTGCACTTATTTAACATGGGTGCCATTATTTTTGGCCACCACTGTACACTGTAAACTTCACCCCAACCCTACTCCTACACCTACCCGTACAGTACCTTAACCGCAGCAAATGTGAATCTTGTGAGAATTTTGCACAATAAATACATTGTTTTGTTTGTATTTTAATGTTAGTACGTAGTAGTTAAAGACATTTAACAAAGTCTGACCACCTTTTTTTTTTTTTTTTTTTGTATTTAGAAATCATGGTAGCATTTGTTGCACTTAAATTAATTTAAACTAATATAAAAAACTCAGACAGCATAATTGAATGAGATGTGATGAGTTGTTATGAATGACATTTGTTCACTTTACTATAATTAGGAGTGAATGGGAAATGTGCTTAATTGTCATGAAATGAATGTGATGCTGGAAAAAAAAAAAAAAAACACAAAAAACAAATCTTTACCATTATAAACTTTCTTGGGGTGAAATACAATCCAGTAATTTCTTTGTAGGATTCAAACACGTGTACATTCTCATCCAAACTCATGTAACAAGATAAATAGGGTATACAATTTTAGTAAATTATTATTAAAGTATCAAAAACATTACATAAAATGGGACTGAAAATAGTTGGGGTGCGCGACAAAAAAGGAAATTATTAAAATATTGTGCCGTTTTTATTTTGTGTAAAAATCACACAGCTGCTAGTTCATTCTGCAGAGACACCCATGCAGTTAAACATTTATGATCCCACAGCCATTATATAAGCAATTAAATAGAATATTTGCTGTTAGTCAGCAATCAATGCAAATGTACATATGAGATCAAAAGGTGTGTATCATACAATATACAACATACCCCTGATACAGTAAATCAGCTTGAACAGCAGGGAGAGAAGGCTCACCTTGATTTAACACAGGGGGACGCATTACTGTGAAAACCTGCCCACCAGGAAGTAAGGCTTTAAGGATAAGTAAAAGAAAACATATAGTCAAAACAAACGGATGAATGAAACATGGTGTAAATCTATGTAACAACACCAATGTCACACTAGTTCAGACGTTACAGTTACAAATCAAGTGGTTCGATGTTAAGAGCCGTTTTATACAAAATAAGATTGTGAAACGACATGCAAAAATTGTGACGAGAAAAGACAAATAAAAGTGAAGGGGGCAAAGTGCATTGATTTTTTTCAGGTCTCACATTTTTTTACTGATGACAATGTTTTTGATACAGGATGGAATCTGATGTTGTACCGTGCGAGGTACAAGCTAAATTTAATACGGAGAGTGGGAGAACAGAAGAGTATTTGTCATCCTGTGGTAAACTGTACAAGGCTGAATGAATTGTTATACCACAGTGTGTTATGAGACAAAAATAAAGCAATCTTTGATGCCATACATTTGTAACTGTTATCCTTAAACTTTCTCTCACACACATGAAACATCAAACACAGACGTGTTGTCCAGGATTTTTTATGAAAGAGATTTAGACTGATTTGTCAGTCTTAAAGGAATAGATAACTCCCAAATGAAAATTATGTCATTATTTATTCACACTCATATCATTCCAAACCCATTTAACTTTTTTCCATATTATCAAAATTAATGAGTGGGGCTGTTAAGCTCCAAAATGACAAAAACGCACCATAAACAGAAAAGTGGCCCATATGAGTTGTGTGATATATCAAAGTTTATGAAGCCACACGATAGCTTTGTGTAAGTCATTATGTTACACTTTTTGGAGTGTAACATAACTTTTTAATTAATTTATTCAGTTCAAAATCAAGAATCAGACTGATCCGGTTCACAAATTCAGCTCAATGACTCATTGATCTGGTTGCAGTGGTTAACAGCTCGCTGTAGGGGAAGATTATCAGTGAATAATGACTTACATTTCCATCTGCTACTCACACAAAGCTATTGTATGACTTCAGAAGACTTAGAATATAGCGCAAATGTCCTACGGACCAATTTTATTATACTTCTGAAGCTTGAAATTCTCAATCCCCATTCATTGTAACTGCATGGAAAAAAGTACAAAAAACATTTGTATTCATACAGGCTTGGAACAACACGTGGGTGAGTAAATAATGACAACATTTTCATTTTTGGTTGTAATATCCCTTTAAACGTACTTTTGAAAGATCTCCCAAATATCAGTTCTCCCCTCTTCTTGGCAAGTGCACAGCCTCGCATGATTGTCTGAGCACAAATGGTTGCCTCTAACATGGAAGAACTTGACAAGCTGCCTCGATTTCTCTGGATATTCACCACTGGGAACAGGAGGGAAAGGGTACAGACTCATTTACCCTGAAACCAGGCCCTTGAATCAGAGTTTATTCTAATATTACATGTCCAGTTTGGAGGGGGGTGGGGGGGACTATATATACACAATCACTCAGACTCTGTTGCATCAAAGAGCCATAACGGATAATGTTCGGGGCCCACATCCCTCTGAACGTCCCCATTCTTCGGGCCTCTGGCTATGTGAGACCGAGCGCTCTGGAGGAAGCAGCAAATTTTTCTCTTTTCACATGGTCAGAGGAGTAGTGACGGGGTGAAATTGATATCCTACCAGAGGATCCAACTGATCATTCAAACAAAACAAAAAACAGGGGTTATTCACTCTTTACTCCACACATTCAATTTGAAGTGCGCACACACACACACACACACACACACACACACACACACACACACACACACACACACACACACACACACACACACACACACACACACACACACACACACACACTACGGTTACAAATGCGAAAAAGGCCTAAGCTGTTCCAGTTGCACTTCAAGCGATATTCTTTCTTCTAGCAGGTCCTAAGAAGACAAAATTTGAGGAAAAATCAATGTTTAGAGGTTTGTACATATTGTCTTGTAAAAATGGTGATGAAAGTCAGAGAAGTTTCATCATACCTTCAATTGCTGCTGTAATTCACTGTTGAGTCTGGCTAAAACCGTATTAGTTTCTTTGTTTCTTCTAATGGAAGCCTGGATGGCCTTCTTATCCTTACCAAAAGACCTGTTTAAACAGAAAATTTAGAGGAAACACATATATAACAGCACAGCAATAGTGTGAACATCACTGGGTAAATTTCAAAACATATGATTCTAAACTTTAGGGGAAAAAAAAAATGCATTGTGACATTTTTTGGAAAACAATTATGCACATTCCCCCCAATTATCTTTACTGTTATGTGAAAAATCTAAACCTTATGAAATGAAAAAAAAAAAAAAAAAAGAAGTAACCTTATTCATGACACATAGGCAGAACAAATTTCTGTGTAAATTGTTCTCATGTAAATTCTGTCCAAAGCTAGAATTTATGGACAAATGGTTCTACAAACAATATTACACAGGAATTTGTTCTACGTTTATTTCATCACTCAAATATAATTTCTCAACTTTTTCTTGAGATTCACCCCAGTGTAAGCATTCTGAGCGATTGCAAGCGTACCGTGGAATTGAGGGCTGTGTTGCTAGAACAGTGGCTATGACATTAGACTTTTGCGGGAGGTCCTCTATATCTGGTCTGAGCTCGTCTTCTGATTTCAGTCTTCGACGGATGGGTTTGGGAGGCGGGGCCAATGGAGTGGATACTTTGGCCTGTTGAGAATGTGTAATTATTAACAACATTGCAAAAGCAATATGGAATATCAAAGACTGGCTGGTACAGAATGACTTACAGAGCTGACCGTGGCTGGATTTTTTTCTTCTGCCTGAACGTCATTCTTCACTGTTCTAATCGTCCCGGTAGCTTCTGCACATCTTTCTGCCTGTACAAAATAAAGCAAAATATTTTAAAATAATCAAAAAGCACAGCAAACAGAGCAACTGCTCAGTACAGAATTTAGACCAAGACAATTTTATAACCCTATATACATTGTGAATACACTTGGGCTTATTGTGCAAGATTAATTGATACATGTTATGCCCATGATTTTTCTTTTTAGTCAAAAATTAATCACTTGTTCTGCCTCTAAAATTACTTTTTATTTTGTCTTAAGCCACCAAGCTCTCTAATTTTTCAGTCCCTCTCCTTCAACTAACTGTTATATAGAGAGCACTTTCATGTTTCAAAACAAGTCCTGATATATAAAATCAAGCACCAGCCAACATTTTTCCCCCATTGAATATCCGTCTTAATTTTGGAAACATATCACATTACAGACAGAGGTCAAATGTGTTGAAGATGCGGTTTTATGTTGACTGGATGTATGTTTATTTACCTGTCCACTGTCTGATAGTTTCTCTGCATCATCTGCCGGCTGATCCACAGCAAAAGCCTGGAACTGGCTGAAGTCAGCAAAGTTGGGCTGTTCTGGTATTTGATGAGGTGATGTGCTGGTATGTACTGGAAGAACGTCTCCCTCTACAGAACGGTGACCTTGTGGCACTGATGTCTGCAAATTTTAACATTACATATTGCATAATTTCTCCAAGCAAAAAATAAATAGTTTTCCATAGTCCAACTTAGCCAAAAAAACATAATAATTAAATCAGTGGTTCTCATTTGATTTTGCATCAGGTTCCAGATTTTACTTTGGACATTAAGAGTCACCAAACACAATACCAAAACTGTTTATTCTACCAAAATAACAAAAATGTTCTTAAAATCAAACATTGAAATATGTTAACATTACCATGACTGACAATTACAAAAACTGACAATTTTGTAAATGCATACAGTCTAACAGATGGAACAAACACTAGGCCAAACATTATATTTATACAGTATTAGCCATTTTACAAAGTGACCAATGAATGTGCATCAAAATTAGGGATGGGCATTTAGAGTAATGTTTTACTCGAGTACTCTAACACATAAATAATCGATTACTTGAAATGTAAATTTTAAGTTCAACCTTCAACTTTTTAACCTGTTTTTCTTTTTCGTTATCCAGAATGCCCCTATCAGAACAGACCTGTGACCCATTAGTTAGTTGTGAACTCCATGCTGTACCTGTGTGGGCAGTGGTCTAGGAGGCACTGCTGGAGGAAAGGCCACTACACCTGCCTGCTGAGAACCTGCTGGAGAAGTAGTTACAAAATAGACTTTCAGTTTTTCCAACCACACACAAACCTAACATTAAGCAAAGGGCTAACTGATAGCAGCATTTTTAGATGTGCACATTTACCTGCAGGAATGGCAGCAAAGGTTCTGTTCATGTCTAGAGAGGAGGACCGTGAGTGGGAGGCGTTGGGGCGGGGTGGTGGTGGTGGTGGAGCCACAACTTTCAGTCCCTCCGGAGACGTCCCAGAATGAGACCTGCAAAAGCAATTAAAAATGAATGTGTTTTTGGTGGGGCAACTTCAAAACACAACCCTGAATTCTCAAATTTTTTATGACACATGTATGCTTCAGCTTACAAAGATGAACCCTCCAAATAACAATAATAATAATAAAAAATGTTTTTTAACTAAATGAAGAAAAAAAAAAGTGCCATCTCAATGTGCCATCCACAAAAAACAGCAGACTTACCTTTGCCTGTTCACAGCACTGGAAATGGGTTCTTGATCCGATGTAAATGAATCTGAGCTGCTATAGCCATCTCCTGTAGGAGGGAAGTCTAATGGGTCTGAAAGCATTAAATGAGAATATTTCCGTTCAGACAATTGAATGCTTTCAACTCAAAATGAGCTTGGAACAACGCAGATGAACTTACCGACAGTGGTACCAGGAAACTTAATTGCTGTTGCTAGCTTAGCCTCATCCGTGAGCTCTGGTGCATTAGCCATTAGTGGACTAGTTGGATGTATGTGCTCTGTAAAAGCAACAGTGGATAAACCAAACCACTTAAAACCCAGATTTTACATATTTACACTCTGCAACTGTGCTAATTATGAATTTCTGTCAAGAAACACTCCCTTTAAATTATTAATTCACCCAAAAATCTCTCATCATTTACTCAACCTCATCCCATCCCAGATGTGTATGACTTTCTTTCTTCTGCTGAACACAAAGATTTTTAGAAGAATCTCTCATCTCTGTAGGTCCATACAATGCAAGAGAATTGTGACCAGAACTCCAAAAAAGAAGATAAACTCAGCATAAATTTAATCCATAAGACCCAAATGGTTTAATCAATGTCTTCTTAAGAGATCTAGTTGGTTTTGTAACGGACCAAAATGTAACACCTTTTTCACTGTACATCTTGACAGTCTTCTAGGCGATAATGATTTCAAGCTATAAAAATGAAAAGTGAAAAAGGAGTTTCATTTTTGGCCTGTTCTAACCAAAAACCCACTGGATTGCTTCAGAAAACATTGATCAAACCACTGGAGTCGTATGGATTACTTTTATGCTGACTTGATCTCATTTTTGGAGCTTTAAAAAGGCATGATCACCATTCTCTTGCATTTTATGGACCTACAGAGATTAGATATTCTTTTAAAATGTAGAAAGTTTTACACATCTGAAATGGGATTAGGGTGAGTAAATAAGAGAATTTTCCTTTTTGGGTGAACTATACCTTTAAGAGATGTTCAGACTGCAAATTGCTCACATAAAACAATTAAAGGGATAGTTCACCTAAAAATGAAAATTTCAGTCAGTTCCTCACACATAGCATCATATGGCTTCTGAAGATGCAGAATGAAGCACACAAGTTGTATGGACTACATTTATGTTGCTCCTTTTTATAACTATATACTTTCCCTGTATGAAATGAGCAGCTTGGAGATTCTTCAAAATATCTTATTAGGGTGAGTAAATTATGACAGCATTTTCATTTTTGATTGAACTATTCCTTTAAATAAAAAAGAGGAATCAATACAAATGTTACAATGGAACGGTGTTTCTTATAATTCAGTCGTAAACCTCACAAATTGATTTTTTTAAAGATCATTTTGTAAAAGAACGTACCACTTCCAGTTCTCTTGAGCTCCATTTCTTGCATGTGGATCTTGCTGGGCGTCATGCGAATTGGCACAGGGTGGACTATTGCTGTATCCTACAATGAAACAAGCATGTCAACAGCTGCAGGCGTAAAGCTCTAATTGCTTTTATACTGAACGTAATGAAGATCAAACATGTCATTCATAGAGCAATAAGCATGGGCTATACTTAAAGAGAAAGTTCACACAAAAAGGAAAATTCTGTCATCATTTACACACCTTCAAGTTATTATTATAGTTTTGGATTTTTAATTTAGTTTTTATTTCTATTTTATGCCAATCTGTCATTCCAAATTAGCTTTAGTTTTCACAGTTTGTCTGTTAGTTTTAGTTATTTTTAGCATTTATTTATTGGTATCATTTAAAAATGTCTCAAATCATTACATTTCTTAATACATTTCATTTGTATTAACATGTTTAATTTGGCTTGTAAATGTTGCAAAACGTATAACATAGGGTTAATATGTGTAAAGTGACAATGGACATTTAAACTGGATCCCCATTGGATCCATATTAATTTCCTTAAATGATTATAAACCATTTCTTAAGTTATCTTTGGGAAGTAAACCATTTAAGGGTTAGTTCACCCAAAAATGAAAATTCTCTTATAATTTACAAACCCTCATGCCATCCCAGATGTGTATGACTTTCTTTTGCTGAACACAAAGATTTTTAGAAACACTTTTCAGCTCTGTAGTTCCATACAATGCAAGTCATAATGGTACAAAACCTTGAAGCTCCAAAAAACACAAAGGTAGCATCCTTTTTTTACCATAAATCTTGACATCAGCAGTCTAATTGGTGATCTTTCCTGTAGACTGCAACTGCAAGATTTATAGTGAAAAAGGAGTTACATTTTGGTCTGATCTTACTCAAAACAGATTAGATTCCTTCAGAAGACATGAATTAAACCACTTAAGGATTACTTTATTACCTTTATGTGATTTTTAGAGCTTCGAAGCTTTGGACCCACAGAGCTGAGATATTTCTATATTATCTTTGATTGTGTACAGCAGAAGGAAGTAAACACATCTGGGATGGCATGAAGGGAATGTAAATAATAAGGGGGGGGGGGGGGGGGGGGGGAACATCTCTCTCTCTCTCTCTCTCTCTCTCTCTCTCTCCCTCTTCTTTTTTTGTGTTTTAAATTTGATGATTTTTATAATGGGATGTGTGGCAGAGCTCATTTAATGACCATCGGCAGGAAAAGCAATGGGAAAGAAAAAACAGAAATTTGAGGTGTAAAGTTTGTAAATGTTACATCATGAATTATTATGGAAAAGTGTTACAAATATACAAAATGTATTTTAAATAATTTGTAGATATTTTCTAGAGAATTGTTTTTCCTCAGGGGTTTTGTCAAAAGAGGGTCTTCAAAAGGTTCTACTTTTCAGTATTAAAAATGTCTTTATTTTTGCTTTTGTTTAAGGTAGAAGACATCCTAAGCTTTCTTCAAAGGCATAATGTCAGGTTATGTGTGTTTGGATCATAATTATAAGTGCCGAGAAATGTAAAAATTCCAAAAGTGTCCTACTTTTCCCAAAACTAAAACGAATCGGAAATTAAGTAGTTAGTTTTTTGGAGTTAGGAAAAGTATTTTAGTTTAGTTTTTCCAAATAATTTAAGTTTTTATTTTTATTTTAGTTAACGAAAATGGTTTTAGTTAGTTTTTATTTTAGTTTTCATTAACTATACATTCGTTAACATGTTTCAAACCCGTATGACTTTCTTCCGTTGAACATAAAAGGAGATCTTAGGCAGAATAACAGCCTCAGTTATCATTTACTTTGCTTGCACTAACATTCTGCTTAAAATTTTGTACCGTGTTCCATGGAAAAAGTTAAATCATACCGGTTTGTAACAACACAAGAATGCGTAAATGAAAACAGATGTTTCTTTTTTTGTGAATTATTCCTTTAAGAACCTGGGATTGGGTTATAAAAACTAAAGACACACTGTATCAAATGATATACATATGCCATGAAAAGATTTAAAAAACAGCACTGTCAAAGGACAGACAGCAGAGTCATCATTTGGATTGCATGATATGAAAGAAAGAGCATGACAGAATTATCAATAAGCTCAGCAAGCAAAAAAAATAAAATAAAAAATATGATGATGCACTGTAGCTGTGAATTTATCACGAACACATGCGCTCTCAGAGGAAATATCAAGTACAGGGTTAATGAATATCATTAATCATGAAAGAGCACTGAGTGATTGACTTACAGGGTCAGCTGGTGCAATGTTAGAATCAAATTGGGTCAGAGTTTGTGAGCTTGAGGAGCGTTCGCTAAAAGTCTCCCACTGCTGGAGAGACAGAGCAGAGACATGTCAGCATGGTGGAGCCACTCTACTCCTCACACACGCAAACAGAGGCCATAATACAACAAAAGACTATCACGGACAGGAGTAGAAAGAGAATTCTAGGAAGTACAATTGAACTATTATGGATTGTTGACTAACTGCATTGTGCTGGTGCACATGATCTAGTTTCCATTAAGTAACTATTGTTTTCCTAATTCTTAATGGCAGACAGGGAGAATGTAACACTTTTTCATACTTGGAGGAAGAAGGTTAATGGTAATTAAAATGAGGTTTATCAAAAAGAGAAATCATTTAATTAGCTCCAGTTGAATGCAACAATATAACATTTGTTTTAAAAGAACTCAAAAGGTGACGCGTGTAATTTTTTTTAAAGGAATATTTCACCCACAAATAAAAAAATAAAATAAAAAAATCTCTCATCATTTACTCACTCTCATGCCATCCCAGATGTGTATGACTTTCTTCTGCACAACACAAAGATATTTAAAAGAATTTCTCAGCTCTGTAGGTACATGCAATGCAAGTGAATGGGATTCAAAACTTTGAAGCTCCAAAAAGCACATGAAGGCAGCATAAAAGTAATCCATAAAATTCTTCTGAATCGCTCCAATCGGTTTTGGGTGAGATCAGACCAAAATGTAACTAAATTTTCACTATAATCTTGCCATCTACAGTTTCCTTGGCGATCATGATTTCAAGCTCAATTACACTTCCTTGCAACATCTGTGTAATCGAGCTTGAAATCATGATTGTACCACGGGACTGCAATGGTAAATAATAGACAGTAAAAAAATAAGTTACATTTTGGCCTGTTCTCACCCAAAATCGATTGGATCGCTTCAGAAAACATGGATTAAACCTATGGAGTCATATGGATTAATTTTATGCTGATTTAATGTGCATTTTGGAGCTTACATTTTTTTAACCCATTCATTGACATTGACACATTTTCATAAAAATCTTCATTTTTGTTCTGCAGAATGAAGAAACTCATAGATATCTGGGATGGTATGAGGGTTAATATATGATGATGAAAGAAACATAATTTATGGGTGACATATTCATTTAATAAATGTCCTTAGTTTGACTATGCATGATTCATTAGTACGATTCATGTTACTCTAAAGGAATTTTTTTATTTTTTTTCATAATCTTTCATAAATCACAATGTAAAACGTTCTCAGCTTTTGAAACGACTTCGGGCTGACATAATTGGGCATGTAAGGGCTGGGAAATATAATATTAACCATTAATATTAAAGCCCATTATGTTGGTATAGAACACCCATGATCCAATCAAATCCTGACATTATTTCACACTAAATATTCTACAGGAAATACATCATATTAACAAAGTTAATTGCGAATGCCATTTCATGATTTGTTTAATGGCATTCCTGGAGGTAAATTTTAGACTTAAATAAATTATTTACAAAACAGTGACTCCAAGGTTGTTTTGACTACAAGGTCCCTGCGTTCCCTGACAATGCAGCGAAGCACTGCGTGTCAAAACAATTCTCTTGAGGGTGTAACATGTGGGAATATGAAAGAATGCTTTGCCAGCACCTTTTCCCTTCCGCCCAGAAGTGGAAGAATAGTATCAGTGATAGATAATTTTTTTTTCACACTGAAAGAGAGTATATGGAATATTGCAAACCTCATTGCTCTGGTTGAGCTCAGGCCAGTTCTGGTTCAGGGAAGGCATGGACGGAGACTTGTTTGGAGTGACCTCCACAGGGGAAGCAGAGAAGCCCACCTCAGGGGCAGGTTCTGGGACTCCTGAAACATACAGACAGATAAGAAGGATTGTCCAGACTTTTGACTTTATACAAAACGCCTGAAAGTGAATAGAGAAATCCTGTGAATCCGTTATCAACACAATCCATCTAAAATATTTGATTTTGATGCTGCTCATGGAAAAGACCTGGAAAATGGCTAAACAGAGTAGGGGCACCTTATAGAACTAGGAATAATTATAATTAGCACACCAGCAGCATGCACATTAGGGCTGGGTGATATGGCCAAAAGTATTATCACAATAAGTGTCATTATTATCACAATATTACAATAGAGCAACCGTTTTAAAGTTTTTGAGTCCATTTAATCACTAGTTGTAACATTTGACCAGTAGGTGGCGCTACTGGTCGAACATCATGAAACTTTGCAAGGACTCTGATGTTATGGTCTCAAATTAAGATTAAATTTAATAAGCAAAAGCATTCCAATAATAGTGTCACTTCCTGTTTTCCTTATTTTCAGAATATCAAAAACATAAGGCTACTTGCATTTAACCTAACCATGTGCATCGCAACTATAAGCAATGCATTTTCTTGCCTACAATGAAACCAAAAAGCTAGGAAGCGATCAAATCACAACAAATCAGAACATACTTTATGTTTAATATAGAACTATGAGGATAAGATTTTGGACAAATGAGTTGCGACAAATAGAAATTGAGCAATCAACAAAATGATTTGTCATGGGCTGGGCTGGCTAATACGAAGCTAAAAAGCACATCGACTAAGTGGCTACATGATATTTTTATTACGGCCCATAAAAACCTTATTTATGTCCATGCATTTGGAAATTATACTTTGTACTTAGAATGCACAGGCCTCTATATATCATGTTCAGAAAAGAGTTTATCCAGCAACCTGTATATAGAACTGTGAAACGTTGTGAAATAAGCCGCAGTCAGTGTGAGGCTTTTCTGCTTACCTGCTGAGTCATCCAAGTCAATAAGCTTTGGCATTAGGCTCTCTGGGAGCTTTTCAGGAAGGTCATAACCGTTTTTTCTTGCAACCACAAGATGAAATGCAGCACAGAATTCATCCAGGGTCAGTGCACCATCTTTATCAAAATCTGATAGTTCCCTGGAAGGAAAAGCAGGCTTGTCAATATTGATAAGATGGATATTTTAAGGTACAAGGAAGCACTCAGAGGCAGATATCAGGGAGAACATCCTTTTACAAATACAGGACACAAACAAAAGCAGATGGCTAATTTTATCAACTGATGTTGTTATGGAGTGGGCTAATGTGATGCGGCTATATGTTCATTACAACTTAGATCATGGTCATCTAGACTTAACAATCTGTGTAAAACTACTTACCAAATGTGAGACAGTTCTAGAATAGGCAGTTTCGACTTTGTAAAGAATTCCTTCGCGGCAGAGCCTGAACAAAAGAGGACTGATCAATTTTTAGTCCGCTAAGTTATAAACTGAAAGCAGTATTTTACATAAAATATGCAGTGACTGTAAAAACAAGAACTCACTGACCAGGAATTAAACCAGTGAGATCAGTCTGAATGGTCTTAAACTGGTTTATGTAATACTGTCTTTGCTCATCTGTGATTTTCCAGGGGTCATCGTAACTGCTGGTCTGTCTTTGGATTTCATTTGTATTCAATGCAGACAGCACAGTTCGTCCTGTAATGCTCTCCGGCTGGTATCCATGGTAGAAGAATAGAAGTGGGGAAAAAATAAATGATCTCAAGCACAGTTTAAGGAATATTCCATGTTCAATACAAGTTAAGCTCAATCGACAGCATTTGTGACATAATATTGCTAACCGCAAAAATGATTTTGACTTGCCCCAAGTGTTCTTTGAAAAAAAGCAAAAATCTGAGTAACAGTGAAGCAGTTACAATGGAAGTGAATGGGGCCAAATCGTTAAAATACTCACTGTTTCAAAGGTTAAGCCACAAGATGTAAACAATACACGTTAACATGATTTTAGTATAATAAAATCATTACTAATCTTTTCTATGTAAAATTATAGCCAATTTTACAACTTCGTTGCATGACGATGTTATGGCAACAAACCCTAACATTACTGTAAAAATGACTTTTTAAACTAATTTACAGCTAAAATAATACACTACGTGCATTTAAAAAACTAAAAATTTCTGCCTTAAACCCTCCAAAAATTGGCCCCATTAATTTCCATTGCACAAAGACGCTGACTACCACCCTTGTAGTTGCAAGGGAGGGTAGAGTCACATGGGGAAACCGGTCGCAATAATAGAAGGAATAATGTGGTTCTCACTCTCGGTGGGGCATGTGGGGAGTTGTGCGTGGATGCTGCGGAGAATAGCGTGAGCCTCCACATGCACTATGTCTACGCAGTATCACGCACAACGAGCCACAAGATGTGCGGATTGATGGTCTCAGACGTGGAGGCAACTGAAATTCATCCTCCGCCACCCGGATTGAGGCGAGTCACTATGCCACCACGAGGACTTGGAGTGCATTGGGAATTAGCAATTCCAAATCGGGGAGAACATTTTTATAAAAAAATAAAAAAGGAGCGATGAGTCAAAAAAAAAAAAAAAAAATTTGGTAATCAACATTCCACAAATCAAATGCCATCAATCAAATGATGTTGATTGAGCTTAACTTTTATTGAACCCAAATATTGCTTTAAGCTATTTTGTTTGATTTTTTCCAGATTGCGTTTTGAAGCTTTAAGTACCTACTTCTCTGAGGTTAAAGTTGTCATGGTACCAAAAGTCAATATCAGAAGTCAATATCAATGCCTGCAAAATTTCTTGATACCAATTTCGATACAATGGCAAAAACTAATTTGTTCATGAACACTTCTTAAAATACAAAAATGTTAATGCTAATATAAATATGCTAAAATTAAACAAAGTATTTGTCAATTAAGTAAATTTTTAGGAAAATAATCATGCAATAATAATTTATTACACAGAAACATTAGAACAAATAATAATGGAATCAGTACTACAGACACTAAAAATACTGTTTTCATTACATTTTCAGTTGCATTATAGAGTAAGAACCAAAGAATCAGTATATTTATGCATAACTGACATAAGAATAATGGCAAAATCCTATGTTTATAAAGCACAGTCAAAGGTAATTTAAAAATATAACATTATGCCTGTAGAAATGGTGACAAGCACGCATTTAAAATGGCAAAAATTCAACTATAAAACTATTATAAAAAAAAAATGTCTTCACATTTTAGAATAATGGTGAAGTCATCAAAACTATGGAATAACATAAATGGAACAATGGGAATTATGTTGTGACTAAACAAAATCCAAAATAAATCAAAATTGTGTTATATTTTAGCATCTTCAAAATAGTCACCCTTTGCCTAGAACTTGCAGACATGTACTCTTGACATTTTCTCAACCAACTTCTTGTGACATCACCCTGGGATGCTTTTTAAACAGAATTGAAGGAGTTCCCATCTATGTTGGGCACTTATTGGCTGCTTTTCTTTATTATTTGGTCCAAGTCATCAATTTAAAAAAACTTTTAATTAAATTTAAGTTTTGAAATTATATAAATTAATATGGTGGCACAATTATATATGTCTACAAAACTAATTTCAAACACTTAAGCATACGCCTTCAGATCAAAAGGTTTTTATGATCATGAGCAACATTTCAGTCAAGTGTTTCAAAGTTTTTGACCGGTAGTGTATATTTACAGACAATTACAAGTTTACAAGGGTCATTTACACATTTAAATTAAACGGCATCAACTACCTCTGATTCAAATTCCTTGTAACATTGGTTATTCTAAGAAGATATCTTGTATCCGTATATTGGGCTTTGGAAAATATTGGATAAAGTCTGCTTTTGTGCTGCTGTGTACACAAAAGCAAACATCTGTTCTACCACAGAAGCCTAGGTAACAGCTAGCTAGTGGTGACAGACTAAGTATGGATACATGTAGGCCTTTGCTGCTGTACCTGAGCTGAGGACGGATGCATTGGAAGTGTGCTGGAAGGGGGCGTGTCTGTAAAGCTGACCCAGCTTTCCTGGACAGGAGGGGGCGAGTGGGCGGACCACATCCCATCACCTGTTACTGGTCCTGAGGTTAGACAGAGTGAAAAAGGGACGAAGGACAAAGAGATAAAAGGGTATTAAATGGAAAAGGACAAACTAAAACAAGTAAGGTATAAAGTACAGTCAGCCGGTCACTATAGCAAAATCAAGCCCGACAGGACAGGTCTGTATGGTGCGAGGGTGGGAATTTTATTTCTGAAATAGTTTTGCATTCCCTAGCAATACGTTTTGTGTGCCTTGGCAATACATTTACAATGAATTACTACAGTAACCATTTTTAAACCATGATATTCTTAGTGAAACCATTATGATAATACAGGAAACTATGGTATAAAAAAAACAATTTTTTGTATGTAATACAAATATTCACATAACTTTTGGAAGTTTTACACCAGATGCCCTTCTTGACACAACCCCCAGTGGCTGGGGGACTCTCACTCACACATATACAGGGCAATTTAGAGTCTCCAATTCACTTAACCTGCACGTATTTGGACTTGTGAGGGAAACCGGAGCACCCGGAGGAAACACAGGGAGAACATGCAAACTCCACACAGAAAGGCACTAGTTGAGCCAGGACTCAAACCCAGGACCTTCTTGCTATGAGGCGACAGTGCTAACCACTTACCACTTAGTTAACATATGCTTTTTAAAATCAAAAGTTGTATAGAAATAAAATAAGAGTGTTAGATATTAAATACCTGGCTGTGCTTCTCTAAAAGTTGGCCAAACAACTCCCGGCACAGAGGGCTGTCTGTCCACATTTCCACCACTGGTCTGCCGTTTGTGCTTCCTCCAGACATGGGGCGAAGTGGGAGGGGACTGGTGTGGAGACACTACAGGAGATGTGGTGTCCGGCTGGAGCCAGAATTAAACACAATTAATTATTATTTAACTCTTTGGACTTCCAGCCAAGCAGATGGGATCATAACAACTCAGATACACAGTTAGCTGGAAAGTAATTTACTAGATCCAAAAAAGCCAGTGGAGGAACCTGGGGTTAAGTGTATTGCTACATGGCACATAGTTCATGAATCTCCCCTTGCGGTGTTCAAACCTACAACCCTTAGTTTTCAGCTCAGAACTTTTACCATTACACCACATCAAGCCCAGAGAGGTGATGGGATCATAACAGTTGAAAGGGCACAAATTACTCAAATAAAAATTACAAAAAATTGCAATTGCACTGTTTTATGCAATAATAGTATAAGTATATAATTTTTTAGGACCAATAACTGTCAAAGCATTTCTTTAAAGGTGCACTCAGAAACCTTTCATGTTTCACTGACCAAATCGACCGTTGTCAACTAATAATACTGACAGGCACCCAGCGGCATCACACTAAAGCAAAAGTTACTAGTCACCAAATCCATCACAGAAATGTGCATTTTGATGTCAGCCATGATTAATTTATTCCATCAGGAGTAATCGAAATAAAATGAGTAGAATTCGGCTTGTCATGTGGTCTCAAATTGGTGGCCACCATGAGGCAACTAGACACTGAGGATCAGAGAAGTACACTTTGAGTTATCTAGTGAGCAAATGCAGCTGCTGCGAACATATATAATATACATTTACTATCAGGTTGTTGAGACCATTCCAATGACAGTAAGTGAGATATATGCTGACAGAGTACCTGGGGATCGACGGTGGGCACAGAGGGCTGAATCATCTCATGGGTTGAAACTTTTTTGGTTTGCACTCTGCCTGGAGGTCTGGGGATGATGCCAGAGAAGGGCCCCTGGTTCTCTGCATCTGCAAACATGGCCGCATGCCTCGTCTCCAGCTCGTTTTTGCCCATCACAAAGCGAGGAAGGGGCAGACCCCTGACTGTAAACACAGCTCCATGTTAGACTTCTAGAACATGACCAAAAGTGGATTTTGCAGATACCAATAACTGATGTGGGAAAACAGGCCGATATCTGATTAATCGGCCAATAGTTTTCAAAATCCACAGAATGAATGAAAAATTTCCACACAATGTAAAATAGTGCTGAAATTTAGAACAAAATTAAAATGCTTGTACCTTCTTCAAAGCCTTTGCCATCTGAAATTAATGAAAATATTAATTAAATATTACATCAAATGTGTTTGTTGTTCAGCAATAACATAAAACACTGCCTTACAAAGCCAAATAGGTATTGTATTTTTCCGATCTGTATATTTTTCCATGCACTTATGTTCCTTTTGCACATTACTATGTCATAATGTAGGAAGCTTGACATAAGTTTATTTTGTCAGAATGGAGAAAAATTTGTAAACCTTTATAGTCAAACAAATATCAAATGAAAAAAGGGATGTTCCTGTACGCCTGCTTTCACGCAATGTACTGTGCTCGAGCACAAAATAAATACTCATATCAAGACTTTATCAGAAATAATTTTAATTAAGACGAAGGCAAGCAGATTCCATCATTCACTTTGTAACACTGTTCTAGCCATTTGAACAGATAATTAAGCAATTATTCTAAACAAATGAATGATCAAACCTGCTAGTACAAAATTTTCTTGCATTGTCTTACATGATTTATTCATTATACTATGACTATCTGTCACAACCACAGTACTATCTACATACCTTGGATTTTCAGAAGTGTCTGTCTCTTTGCATAGTCACGTGACACTAGGGGCGTATTTTCCAGGAGGGATGGGGGAGGAGTCAGTTAATGTTTTTTTTTTTTTTTTTTTTTTTAAATCTGAAACTTGAGTTGTCTTGAGATGTTGCTTAAAAAACATCCACATAATTTTCTTTCCTCGCGATGCCATCTATTTTGTAAAGTTCACCAGTCCCTCCTGCAGTGAAGTACACCCCCCCCCCAACATGCTGGCTTTTTTATGGCAGTTTCATAGCATTGGATTCTTCTTGCTGTGCAGCCTTTCAGGTTATGTCGATATAGGACTTGTTTTACTGTGGATATAGATACTTGTCTACCTGTTCCTCCAGTTTCTTCACAAGGTCCTTTGCTACTGTTCTAGGATTGATTTGCACTTTTCACACCACACTACATTCATTTCTAGGAGTCTACATCCTGAGCGGTATGATGGCTGCGTGGTCCCATGGTGTTTATAATTGCGTACAATTGTTTATACATATGAATTTGGTACCTTCAGGCATTTTGAAATTGCTCCCAAGGATGAACCAGACTTGTTGAGGTACACTTTCTTTTCTGAGGTCTTGGCTGATTTATTTTGATTTTCCGATTATGTCAAGCAAAGAGGCACTGAGTTTGAAGGTAGGCCTTAATTTGGTTAAGTTAACTTTGTGTATGTAAACTTCTGACCCACTGTAATTGTGATATAATCAATTAAAAGTGAAACAATCTGTGTGTAAACAATTGTTGGAAAAATGACTCATGTCATGCACAAAGTAGATGTCCTAAACACCTTGCCAAAACTATAGTTTGCTAATATTATATATATATATATATATATATATTTATTTATTAGGGCTGTAACGATACACCAAACCCACGATTCGGTTCGTATCACGATTTTTGAGCCACGATTCGGTTCGTATCGCGATTCGATCACGGGGGCGGGGCTTGGGGGTGAAAAAAAAAAAGAGAGATTTTGAGAGAAAAAAATATACCGGTATTTTTATTAAATAACATTTGAAAAACCTGTATAAACTGAACACCAAAGAACAATATTAACTATGCAAATTATTAAACTAAACTAGGCAGTGTAGGCTGCTGCTTTTGGGTTGTTTTCTGTGCTCCAACTAAATTGATTTCGGGATGGTGCCGTAGGATATGTATCTGCATGTTGGACGTGTTACCGGTTCACATTTGAGGAAGCTTCTTAAAACACTTAACCTACGGCAAATTGTGTGGGTCTTGTAGACTACACGATTGCCATCCTTATTCTCCACCGCTAGCCGAAATGTTGCCATACTGCTGACTTAAATGTATTGGGAGGGTCCGCAATCTCTGGGTTGTTTTCCATGTTTCCTCACATTATTTAACTAGCTCGCGTCACATGGAAAGGTATTGTCACATGATACGTAGGCTACTAGGCTAACATGTAAAAAGACGCTTACAAGTAAACTTTTTTAATAGTTGGTTGGATAAGTCACTGAGTATTTAATTATAGAATATCAAATAGGTTGTGCGATTATTGTCTAAAAAAAATCTCCATGTTTTCGGTGATAATGCGGTGATGATAAGGGGCGCTGCCAATAAAGCACCAAAAAGCTGTCACAAAGAACCGGCAAAAGTAATGATTATGAATATGTCAAATATAGCAAGGAGACATTTTAATTGTTTATTAATAAACAAGTCTTTTCTGTCAGTGTCTATTGCAAGATGAAGTTGACGATGCTGTCTCGCGATCTTCAGTGAACGCGCCAGAGAGAAATGCTCTTTTCATACAGATTACATAAACAGAAAGCAGTCTGTATCTTTCGTTTTGAATTGTTCGTTTTAAAAGTAAACATTTCGATATAAATATATTTCTCTGGTCTGTGAGGCAAGTAGCCTACCTTATACGATGAGTTTCGGTTCTCCAGTTCAGGCGCCGGCGACTCCATGATTATCTATCGATATTTACTTCTTATTTATTAAATCCAGGCAATTGGTTGATGAAACATTGATTAAAATTGAGATACAATTAATGCAAAATGAAATTCACTTTAAAGAAAGGCTTTGTGCTTTCTGTTTGAGGTCTCTGTGAAAGTTTTAGTGCTGCTTCCGGAGAACTGTCACGTCCTTACATTGTTTTTTCCTCATAAATGCGAACACGAAAAATAAAATAAAATAAATATTCTATGTTCTGGGGAGAGCCAACCCTTCTTCATCTGGTGGGTAGTATTAGGCCTACTTTTGGTTTGTACAGTGTAATTCACAGAATTATAAAAATATATATTTTGCCACCTAAAAGCTAAAAAGCTTTTGTGTCACGTCCGTAACGCATGTGTATTTCCCTCATATTAAATATAAAATGCATGTGTAGACTTATATTTTTCTAATGTCTGGACATTTACTGGACTTTATTAAGGGAGTAGGCTATGGATATATAAACAGAAGTTTCAATATATTGGTATTAAATGCATTTTCTGAGAATTTATATTTCAAGTTTTGACTGCAAATGTCACGTCCATAACGCTAAAATTGCCCAATTTAAAATAATTTATCCTCAACTAGTTTTGTGGTGTAGGTCTACGTATTTTATAATGTTAACTTCAAATAATACTAATAGTAATTTAAAGATGCGGTAGCATTGGATCTGGACGGAAAGGATAACTCTGGGAGTTGGAAGGGGTGTGTGTGTCGCGATTCTCCCTTCTCACATCGCGATAACGGTTCGTGGACCTGAGTATCGCGATTTCGATTTTATATTGCGTATCGTTACAGCCCTAATATATATATATATTTTATATACACACACACACACACACACACACACACACACACACACAGTATCAAACAAAAGTGAGTACACCCCTCACATTTTTGTAAATATTTGATTACATCTTTTCATGTGACAACACTGAAGAAATGACACTTTTCTACAATTTAAAGTAGTGAGTGTACAGCTTGTATAACAGTGTAAATTTGCTTTCCCCTCAAAATAACTCAACACACAGCCACTAATGTCTAAACCTCTGGCAACAAAAGTGAGTACACCCCTAAGTGAAAATGTCCAAATTGGGCCCAAAGTGTCAATATTTTATGTGGCCACCATTATTTTCCAGGACTGCTTTAACCTTCTTGGGCATGGAGTTCACCAGAGCTTCACAGGTTGCCACTGGAGTCCTCTTCCAAAAATGTATTTGTGAGATACTGTGTGTGTGTGTGTATGTATGTATGTATGTATGTATGTATGTATGTATGTATGTATATATATATATATATATATATATATATATATATATATATATATATATATATACACACACACACATACACACACACACACACACACACACAGTACTGTGCAAAAGTCTTGTTCATGGCACATAAGATGTTTAACAAAAACATTTGCCTTAAGATGGTTTTTAAATCTTTAGCTGTAGTGTGTTAATAGATAATATACATTTTAGACTCCCAAAAATTCCTTCTGCGAATAGAATAGGGGTCAGTAACCTTTTTGACATGGAGTGCCATTTTATATTTTCCTGGTTAATGGCTGTGCCAATGTCCTCCCCAAAATGATTCTATTTTTTAGAAATAAGATGCATTTTTCTAATTTAATTGTTTATTTTTCATTACAAATTATATTATCAATATAACAGTTTGAGTGAAAATGTTGTGCAAAACCTGATGATTATGATATAATCAAGATACTGCATGTGAATTTTCACAAAGCATCTTGTAAAAGTGCTTTAATGATAGAAAGCCTGTCCTTTTGTACAAAATACCACAATATTAAAGCCAACTGCCTAATATTGTGTGTGTAGGTCCCCCTCGTGCTGCCAAAACAGCACCAACAGGCTATTCTTCTCACCACAACAAGGCTAGAAACTATTGTGTGTGAAAATCCAAGGAGATCAACAGTTACAGCCAATCGTGTGGGAGCAGTGCAGTACATAAAATCATGCAGATGCAGGTCAGGAGCTTCAGTTAATGTTCACATCAATCATCACAATGGAGAAAAAAAATTATCTCAGTGATTTGGTGCAAGCATTACTTTTGAATTTTACCATCATGGCTTTAAATGATGTCTAAAGATAAAAGATTTTTGCATATATTTTGTTTTTAATACAATGTCCCACAGGGGCCTGGGTAGCTCAGCGAGTATAGACGCTGACTATCACCCCTGGAGTTTGTATCCAGGATGTGCTGAGTGACCCCAGCCTGGTCTCCTAAGCAACCAAATTGGCACAGTTGCTAGGGAATGGAGAGTCACATGGGGTAACCTCCTAGTGGTCACTATAATGTGGTTCACTCTCGATGGGGCATGTAGTGAGATGTGTATGGATGCCACGCAGAATAGCGTAAAGCTTCCACACGTGCTATGTCTCCGCGGTAATGCTTGTTGAGCACAAGCCACGTGATAAGATGCACGGATTGATGGTCTCAGACACTGAGGCAACTGAGATTCATCCTCCGCCACACAGATTGAGGTGAATCACTACGCCACCATGAGGACTTAGAGTGCACTGGGAATTGGGCATTCCAAATTGGGGAGAAAAAGTGGAGGCGTATACTAATTAGCTTACATTGAACCACAAAGTGTTTTTTTTAAATACAATGTCCCCTAAAATGTAATCACATTTATAATTTGCAAGTTATGATTTATGCCTTATGTAATCCCATATATGCGCTTTACAGATATAAATTCATAAATACATCATATTAACCTCAGCCGTCCTGCCATTTACACACGTACTTTTAAGCCAAGAGTTCTATGGAGGAGATGTGGGTTTTTGGTCACCCGTTTTGTCATGCTGTCATGCAACTTTTGCCCATGTGTAGTGTTTTCACGAGAAGTATCAAAGATTTAGTAACTGAGTTAAAGATTTGATTGTAGGCCGAGAGAACAGACTTGCTACTAAATCGGTTGTGATGTATAATATACAGTAGATATTAGGCCTAATCTGTGAATTAACAATGTGTTTATAACATGAAATTCGACAAACCAAACAAAAACAACACTGACTGATATACAAAGTACAAAAACAAAAATACCTGTATGGTCCAGAAATGAGACATGTAACAGGTGTTTTATGAGGATGATATGAAGTAGACTGTTTTAAATATTCATCTTCAACCTGCAGCTGAACAGCTCTGATAATAATAGCCTAAAAGCCACAGTGATCTTGCTTCTTTTAATTTCAAACGCCATTATCATGTCAAATTAATGTTTACGTTTTGAAACATTAACTAATTAAATGTATATTAATATTATGGATATTGAGAAGCCCGTGATTTCCAGACGTGTGTATAACTAGGTTTTAACAAAGCTTATTAAGTATCATTCGACGCTTCATCTCTAAAGCCAAATTAATGAGAGAAAATGTGTTTGTTTTTTACACTGGGAATAAAACTAGTGCTCTGTCCCTTTACGAGAGTGCATGCATGCCAAACAGACTACTCTGCACGGAGAGAGATGATGATGATAAAATGCACAGAGAGACATGGATTTTCAGTCCTATAGAAAGAAACTGTTGATTTCTTGTTTTCCAATGTGTGGATTACTAATTTTCACCAACATGTAAAACAGAAGTAGGCCAATAACTGGGATGGAATCAATCAAATGGAAATAAAACAAACAATATTTTGACTTTTAAGCTACTTTTTGTTTTGTACAAATGCTTAAATTGTCTGCTTCCACAATACAAAAATATAATGTGTGAATACATTAATTTTTCTGATTTTTTATATTTAGTAGAGAGAGAAACATGACATGTGATAAACAAACATGCATTCACCAATACATTTGCATATGGCTTATAAGTGCAAATTGGTTACAAGAATACACAAATACAATGAGGAAGTGATACATTTTAATCATTTAAAGGGGTCATATAACACATACTATTATTTTATTTTTTAATTTGGAATTATTTTACTATTATAATCATTTTTATTTTCCCATTTTTCAACATAAAATGTTAAAGATTTTTTTTAGTGCCAAAAACAGATAAACAGCCATTTTCTCTCTGACCATTACAATCAATCAGGCTTTGTTTTTGTTTTTTTGCTACAGTGCCTTTGAGATTCGTAAGTTCATGCCCTCTTCCCATGTGAAATGAGAAACTGAAAATGAGCACTTAGCTGCACTTTTACTTGTGACCTATTATTTTGCTGTTGACCACTATGGTTTTAAATGCCCCATCATTCAAGAAAAGCCTCTTTGCCAAGCATGTATTATTGTGACAGATTCACAAAACAATCCATGCTGAAAAGTGCCACTTACATTGTTAAGATCAGACTGAAATAAGGGATCTTGATAAAAATAAACCTTTAAAGTCACTCATTTCTAATACTGGGATCCTTTGGAAGGATATGCAAAGGAGCAGGAGCTACGTTTTGATAAACTTTTCCTCATTACACTCATAAACCGTTATTTCTCCAGGTGTTTTGAAATAATAGCCTCCATTTCCTGCTTTCTCCTTTTCACTTTACCAGGAGTGGGCAAAACAAGTTTCTGAAACCAAAGTAGGCATGTTGACATGAACATGAGAACGGTAATTCTCGTTATTCTGTATCTGTTTGACATCAGAGTGTGAAGTGTTTGCATCTTACTTTCAACAAATAGTCTTTTTGGACCTGGGAAAGTAGCTTTAAATTCTGAACGTAACATTATGTTTTCAAAATACAATCATCTAAAAAGATTAAGAAAAAATATCTAAAAGACACATCCTAGCAATGCAGGACTTGCGTTACACCCAAACACAAATACCAGTATTAAACAGGCCCTTGTGTTTGGAATATACACATCCAGTCCTTTTCAGTGAAGAGCCACTAAGATTATCCTCTAATTCTTGTTATGTAATAGCTGCAACAATGGATTCATTTGCAAAATGTGTGTCTGCAGAATTGCATGGATGTGATAGCTTCACATTAAAGTGAGGAACAGAACATCATGATATGATGCATAAAGCGTACACATGCAGAACAGCTTGGATCAATAACAGGGTTTAAAAAGGTTTGTTTCTACTCACCACTATTCAGACTCTCCATGCGCAGAGGCAGTCCAGACTGGGCCAGTGCTATGAGCTTCAGTGCAATGTAGAATTGACTTCGACCAAAATGGCCAAGACGTGTGGCACCGCAGAGTTCAGTGATCTAAAACAATGAAAAACGATCTCTTATTTAAAAATAAAAAAAACATAACATCTATACACAAAACTAGGGTAAAACATACAATACCATGACCAGAGATGAACATAAATCAATCCTTGTAAAGTTCTGTAACCAATATAAATCACTTAAATTAATTGACAACTGACAAATTGACAATAAATGCACAGCAAGACAAAAGTGGCATAGTTGTTCAACTGTCATAGAATTATCTTAATAAATTCCAATTACCTTAATAAAAGTTTGATTCTACATGGAGAGGGTCCGCACATGGGGGCTGCCATGTTAGAATCACATGACCAGCTGAATACTACTCGCTTAATCTCAGCAACCGTCCTGTTATTTGACACTTTCACTCACTGATTAAAGTAATCATGGCTGACTGTGTATACTACATCTCTACAATGGCATCTGAAAATGAAAACTACAGATGCTACATACAAGCCGCTAGGTGTCAGTGTAAATCCAATGTCCAAGATGACACAAAGACAAAAGTTACAGTTACAGTGCACATTTAAAAGGATCATTCACCCAAAATGTTAATTCTTTAATTATTTACTCAACCTCATGACATCCCAGATGTGCATGCCTTTCTTTCTTCTTGTGAACACATACAAAGTTTTTTAGAAGAATATTATACTCTAAATCCCGACTTGCAATTTCACTTTTACATTTGAAAGCCACATGTGGTGCTTGTTTAGTTTCACATCTGAAAGTGAACGTGGAGAATTAAGCGTGAAAAAAAAAAAGGACTTAAATTCTAAATTGTTTATAACTCACACCAATCATATCGCTTCAGAAGATATAGATTTAACCACTTGATTCTTGTGGATTATTTTGTTTACTTTGTGATTTTTGGTACTACAAAGTTCTGATCACCATTCACTTGCATTGGAAAGACCTAAAGAGTTGAAATATTCTTCTCAAAATCTTAATGTTCTGCTGAAGAAAGAACATCATACACAACTGGGATGGCATGAGAGTGAGAAAATAATGAGAACATTTAAATTTGTGGGTGAACAATCCCTTTAGTACCGCATTAGAGGTAGGGGCGACGATATAAAGTATCAATTGATAGAGATTTTGCTATATCGTGTCTATTGTGATATGTAAATATCCATGTGCGCAGCTTGGATATATCTATAAGTGGGCTGGGCTTCACATGAGAATGAGAGAATTGAAGAAACATGGGCAGGGTTTATTCTGAGATTTAACATTTTTCTGTTGCCACCCAAGCTAATTTAATGACCTTAATCTTGCATTTGGTGCTTTAAAAGAGCAAACATATTTGAACCCAGAAAAATTCTAAATGGAGAAAGACATCTCCATGGATCAGGACGACTCCACACCAATAAAGAAAAACAGGTGCAACATCTGTTGTGTGGGCACAGAGCAGAAAAATGTAATCTGCAAAATGTGTCCCATGACGATAATCACTCGTAATACAAGCAATCTATTTTACCACCTCAAAACAAAACAAGGTGCACAAAAGAATATTATGAAAGCCAAAAGATCAACCCTGCATTAATTTAATCATTTATTTATTTTGCTAGAATTGTTATTTATTTTCTTCAAGAAGTGTTTATTTTCGTTGGATTTTTTTTAACTTATGCTTTATATTCTTTGTCACATTACTTTGAGAAGTTTTTTTTGTTTATAATAATAATAATAATAATAATATTGGTCAACAACATTTAAAACTGAAATGTGGCATACTGTGAAATTTTGCATTTTTATTACAAAGTACAAATTTTGAAAACAAATTTATTTTTATTTATTTATTTACTTATTTTGACATTGTCTTGTTCCAAATAAAGAGGAAGTAGTTTTCATTTAGAAATTATTTAATTCACTGGAATAAACAGTTAAATGGCCCAGTTTGACCAATAAAGCGCAAATGCTGTGATTTAATTATATAAAAATACCGCTTCAGAGTGGATTAGTGCTCTGCTCTGTCATCTCTCATACAACGCTAATGAATCTCATAATCTGTGGAGTTTCCGGTGTAGGAGCGGTCTGCTTCACATATTCATTTAAAGCTAATGAAGCTCATACAGACTAAGATTGCAGCATTTCACTGTTTAATAATCACACAAGGACATATTAGGATTTTAATTTGATTAGTTGTGAATATCAGTATAAAAACAAAATAAAAGCACAGATAAAAAATAACAAGCATGAATCAAACATACATACATACATACATGCATACATACACTAATATATATATATATACACACACATACACACACACACACACACACACACATTTAAAATATGCTGCAAAAAAAAATATATATATTATTTAAGCAAAGTTATCAGAATTGCAAACAAAATCATGTTTTCCTTGATTATATTACTGTTTTTTGTGCTCTCTGACATTTCTGTCATCTCCATTGGCCCACTAGTTCTTGATCGACAGCTCCTCCTCTAGACAATCATTCGAAGAGGGGAGGTGACATCTGAGCCACTTCAAAAAACAAACCACAGATCTCTAGCTAGAAGATGCTTGAGCGCTTGCAAAACTGTCAGAGCAAAAATAGTTTTTATATGCATTGTCTATAGATCATGTAAAGGCATTGTAGCTGTATTATAATTATATGCAAGTGATCAACGGATTGTTTTGTCAATTCAAATCATCAAAACAAATCATCAAGTATGGTTTTATAATCTACCTTACTAAAAGGATCACATCACAAAATCTGAATAACTATAAGATAATACCTCCTGGGATCAATTCATCCAATGCTTTACATCAAAATGTATGAAGATTGCTGAATACATTCTTACAAGGCTAGAAGTGCATACCTAAATACTTCAAGTGTCCAACTTTCAGTATCACCAACTTTATGAGATTTCATGAGCCATCAACCATGTATAAAACCTCTTCCAAAAGAAGAAAATTACTCAATATGCTCACATTTAAGAGGATGTAAGCACAAACAATAAATGTACAGGCTTGCAAAACAGGAAACAAACTTTAACCCAACAAATGCATCAACCTCCATCTGTGCAACTCGGCAACAATTATATGTATTCATCAGCCTGACCTTAAAAGCTCTTTTAGCATGGTCCAAATTATCCATAAGAGCTTATGACTTATCTGAAATGATTGACTATTGCCATCAGTCACACTTCTCATTTAGTCTCAACCACAACAACACCGATCTGCTGACTAATAGACACATACCTGATGGACCAACTCACTTGAGAGCTGGGCCGCCCGGAACAGGTCCAGAACCTTGCCATTAGAAGCCACTTTCTTGGTATTGTCCACATCACAGGAGAGGAAGAGTTCCGAGTAATATTTCTGCTCAACATCGCTAAGTGTTAAACTCTCCATCGTGGCATTAAACCCGCAGCTGGTGGCTTCACTTATCGGGCCAGTGACGTGCCTTTCAGTGTATGTGCAAAACAGGAAACTACAAAAACACCTTAAATGAAAAGGACGAACCCAAAAAGGACAGTTTGATGCGATTGTTGTTGTTGTTGTTTTTGTGTACCGTTACTCGCTGTCTTTGCTCTTGTCTTTCGGCCCTCGCAAAGTCAAGCAAATTAATAAGAGTCCGGGACGTCGGAATTCAATTGTAACAGCGTCGAGACTGAGTTCCGCCGTTGCTCTGGCTCTTTAAGCGGCAGATTTAGCCAGATTTGGAGCGGTGGAGTTAGCGTAGCCGCTGAGAGATGTTACGAATAAAGTTTCGGGCTCTTCGGGCTGCTTCCCTCTGCAGACAGCGCCGCCATTCCTGGACCCCGTGACGTCATGGCCCAGGCGCGCAGGACCCGGATGGTGTGTGGCGTCATATATATGTCGTCATCACGTCAGAGTTGTTTAAAAAAAAAAAGCCTGATGCAAGATTGGTTTGGAAGGGATTTGAAAACTTATATTGAGAGGAAATTTGGTTGTGTGACAGAATATGTGTATTTAATGTGATATTAAAAATAAATAAATAAATAAATAAATCTGCATTGGTTCATTTTCTCAATAGCAATTCAATGTATTATTTATTGAGGGAAAATTTGATATGTTGTCTTTTTATGAGAACTTGACTAGCTTTATAGCCTATTACATATTAATTCAACAATATTTTTTATATTGGGGGGGGGGGGGGGGGGGGGGGGATTGCCCCCCTAGATTTGCCTCAAGTTCACCAGAGACAGCGAAACAGTCATGGGACACTTTGCGGCCAACAAACTGATGGCGAAAAGATCAACTTTGCCCCCCATTAAGTGTCCCACCAAAGATCCCACCCTAGTACCAGCCCTGTATAATGTATAATTAGATGTAAAGCAAGCAAATATATTTTTTAGATTAAACTCTTAATTAATTGATAATTTTATTGATTAAACATTTTAAGTGTCATATGAGAAATGTAAAGTTGAGAAAACATGTAAGCATACATCCAAATGTATTCTATATTAAGTTTCAGAAGGCAGAGTCTGCATTACTCAGTAATGTTCTTGCCCAATTTCTTTTTAAAATCAAATGCTAAGTGAGACTGCTCCAACTTTAATGTAATTAGCCACCAGGTCTGTGTGTGCAATATTGTGGAATTAATCCCACAACCCTCCATCTCTCTTCAAAAAACACGTGAAGATTCACTGTACGTATTTACAGAACATATTACAATGAAAAAATTAAAAGATGAAAAAGTATTAGTGGGATAAATAAATATGATACATTAACTGCTGTTGCCTGATTACAATGTAATCGTGTTATCCATAAAAGTAACTGCAATCTGATTATGAGTATTTAAAATTGTATTTAATCCAATTACAATACCTTGATTTTTGTTATCTGATTACAGTCCATAGGCTATTACATGCAATACGTTACTACCCATCACTGTTTCCCTATCTGTAGTTTTCCTGAGCAACCAGTGGGCGGCGCCATGATGATTGTAATTGCCTGTTTTGAAACGAGTGATGCAGTCAGAGAACAGCCATGTAAGTGTTATTTTGAGTCAAAATGAATTTCCCGCTCAACTTGTGCAGTTGTTGGCTGTCATAAAAACTCAGTTAGTTTATTATATCAATGTAACTATCCTCGGACCATCGCTTCATGTCATCTACTCAAGTGAGGCACTGTAATAATAATAATAATAATAATAATAATAATAATAATAATAAAAACGGTCATCTCGACACAGTGAAGTATCGGCGCTATAGAGACATATGTCATATGACAACTTCCACAAATGCAATACATTAACTGCTACGACTAAATGCCGATACGATTGAAAACACTGGAGACCGGAAATTGAAAACAGGCAAACCGTGGAAAACTACCACGTTCAGGAAAAAGTACACATTTGCAATACGTTGTATTTTGCTGAGCTCCACAGTTAAAGTCTTGTAAGATTAGAAGCCAGATCACTCCACAAGTAGCGCTTACACAAGTTGTCAGGTGGGAGGGGCTAGCGTTACTTTGGGAGGGATTATGTTATTCGCGGGAGGGGCTTGTGATAAGATAAGAGAAAATCGTGTTGTTGTGGAGTAAGAAATATCATCCCAATGTTCCTCCATGCATAGGATGGATGGTTTGGTGCAGCCTTTAATTTTGGCAGAGCTCCTTTGCATTTCATCCAGCAAGCCAGAGGTTTTCCCACTACAAATTACATTTATACAAATATATAGTATATATAGAATAATGAAATGTAAAATGTTTTCAAAATTTTCCCCACAACATTAACATTATAATTAACAGGAGATTTTACTTAACAGGTTGCAAAGTCAGTGTCTGCTCTTAATCATGCATCTTATTAACACAAATTATACAGTCTGTGGAATAGTGGTGTCAATTATCTATACATCCACATGTATTACTGAATCACGTTGGGCTGATCTGCCAATTGTTTGAAGTTCAGAGTCCAGCTTCTCCCCTGCCAGTTCTGCACTCACCATCTATAAGTGATAATTACATTTTCAGATTAGTGATTACAACATGTGTTGTTCTTTTTCAATATATTGTTATGGTTGATAAAATGTTGGCAGCTCACGTGTATATACAGTATATATATATATATATATATATATAGAGAGAGAGAGAGAGAGAGAGAGAGAGAGAGAGAGAATTCTTCAACAGGTGAATATATATGGTAGGCATTG
This sequence comes from Moxostoma hubbsi, assembly GCA_032164185.1. Classification (NCBI taxonomy): domain Eukaryota; kingdom Metazoa; phylum Chordata; class Actinopteri; order Cypriniformes; family Catostomidae; genus Moxostoma; species Moxostoma hubbsi. Next base: position 33,476,854 of record JAVLUX010000031.1, on the reverse strand, counting down.
TAACAAAGTCAAGTCTCCATTTTAAAATAAGAGTCTTAATAAGAGCTTGTTTATTGTTTAAAGTCCCACTTTAAAAAAATTAAATAAAATAAAGACTTTTTTTTTTTTTTACATTCTATATATCAATTGTATTGTCCTTTTAATCGGTTATCAGCATGTTACACTCCCTCAGTTATTGATCTCTACTCCAAGGTACTTCAAACAATATATATATTTTTTTATATATATACTTTTTTGTTGATGCTATTATAAATTCCCCTTTTCCACTTTATGGTACTTTAGTGCATTTTTGTTATTCATTGCATTTGTACCTTAATTTGAGATTTAATTGTTTTTATCAAGTATTTATAATAAAACATTATTGTTAAATCTAAATAACTGTTTTTTAATTTAAAAAACACAAGAGCCTGTTTACAACACAGTATAATAAATCTGATGAATGTTTAGTGATATAAATGTGTGTTATCATATTTGCATTCTTCTTGCAAGTTATCAACTATTGAAAAGTACTAAAAAGATCTTAAATATTAACTTAGAACAGACTCAATATACAGTGTGATTTATAATGGTTCTTGAATAGCTTTCTTCCAACACTTTTGATGATTGAACATCATCAATATCGCAGTATGAAATAAAGTGATCGCTTGTTTGGGTTCTTGTTCAGCTTCTATCAGCAAAGAGAGTTTCTATAAATGTATAAGTCTGTATAGCCATAATCAAGAACAGACTGACTCCAGGCAACACAACAATACTTTACAGCCATCTTTGTAAAGAATTTAATGGCCATTTGGAGAGCCTTGGAAACAATGGATCTGGACAGCTAAATGAGCTAATCAAGTATAGTCTTCTCTCACATCAATTATATATGTGTGCTAACATTCACCTAGGAAAACAGTAAACGAGCCCTCTATGCCTTGTGGACCAACTGGTTAAATGTAAACTGTGTATGTATCACCGGCGTCATCACCAAACAGAATTGCAAAAATAATGACTGCCTAAAAAAAGGTTTCCAGAGCACTCCCTCTGGCTGCCATTGTTCACAAAATTAAACTTTAACGTAGAAATTTGAAATTGTGTGCCTTTAATCTTGCAAATAAACAATTTATAATATGTATGCATTGTTATCATACCTAATCTGAATCTGTGACCTAGACCAGGGCTGATTCACCAGATTGACACATGAATATTGAATGCTTTCCTTATTATTACATGTTTTTTGTTTGCATCCTGAGACCACAGAATTGTAAAAGACTATACTCATGCCTCTGCATATTTAAAGAATATTGTGAGATTATATGCTCATATACAGAATAGAATATATTATACTTTTCATTTACATTAATGGATGGACAAGTGTCCATAAAATCTTGTTATCTAATATCATAAATTGGAAAATCATAAAAAGTTTTGTTATGATGAAAAACATACTAAATATTTGGAGGAATGTTATGTATCCAGCAGTGATGTGCAACTTACTAGGCAGGTGTAACTCCCCCAGCAGTGCATTTACCAAGCAGGAGTTCCTAGAGAAATTCACAAAATATGATGATGGATTGGAGGATGATTCTAGCTCCCAGACTTGTTCTTGAAGTGCGTGAGAGCCGTTGCCCCAATGACCTGAAAACTGCAATTATTAGACATTTTCTAGTTGCCTAGATCAGGGGTTTTCATCCAAATGTATTGGTTAGATTTTTTCAGTCTCCATTTCTACAGATTACACTTTCGGCCAGTAGGTGGTGGCAAATTGAAGTTTTTAATGGTAATGAGTAAGCCATTGAATCATTTATTCAACTGAAATAATAAAAAAACGATTTGTCCATGACCATAATGAACAAGAACAATTAGTTCATTTACAAGTTTAATTCAAAAACACTGATTTGTTAGCAAATGAAACACTAGTAAACAAAAAATGTGAATCGCTAGTGAAGCGCTACATGAATCAAAGGTTGGACAAAAGTATAAACCTGCTGAAAGTATGAGAATCCCTGGCTTAGATCATGCCACAAGTTAGTTACAAAGAAAATGGGCTATAGCCTCAATGTTAATGTGCATTCATCTAATTCCTCTGTTTTAAACAGGGAATGGGCAAAAAGCAATGGCTAATTTCTTTGCTGAGAAATATGATTATCAAGGCAGAGGAGACACTCTATAGTGAATATGGGGGATAGGTAAACTCAGGGATGTTGTTAGGCCTATTTTAGGGGGGCTGAAGCTACCCCAAAATGTTCCTAAGCCTCCCTAAATGATAATAAGAAACTGTAGGTAAACTATACGAAATGGCTTGTGGAATAATAATAGTTATTACAATAAAACTATAGAGTAAAATATTAAATTCTTGTTTACATTTGAACAAAAGTAGCAGTAAAAAAAAAAAGAATACATCAAGTGCTGGAGTGTTTGTGACTGTTAACTACATCACTCTCCAAAAAGTGTTGAATTTGAAGCAGATTAAATGGCCAATTATTTTTATGCTACTGTTGATTGTGTCAATGTTTTAACATGTTTTAACCAACAGAGGGAGTTGAATATGTTTCCCACAGGCTACCAAGTATTTTCTAGGACTACATTGAAACTTAGTTCTGATTGCTGTCATAAATGTATCATATATGCCAGAATCAGCATACAATTAGTTTCATAAGGCCATTATTTAATAATTTCATAAAAACTAAAAGGATAATATTTCTTTGTTTCTCCTTAGACTTTACTACAACAACGTTCCACATCAATAACAGACAAATATCCGCCCAATTATGGTGTTCTTATGTTTTGGGCTTCCCTAGCAAATGCAAGTGAAAATATAATTAATTATGTTAATCCAGAATGCAGCTATTCTAGCTTTATGGAATGTTGCTTACTCTCACCAAACTTCTCACTTTATTGTAGATAAAATTTTGGGCCATTGCTTTTATTTTGTCCAATTCTGTAGCATTTAAAATTGATATGGATCAGATCAGCAAAGTAAAACTCATTTAGCATAGTAAACATTCTTGTGTTTTCATTGGCTGTTTAATAAAGTGATTTTAGTGTCTTTTTTCTCTCCACCTGCTTGATATGAGTTCTGAACTGCTGTTTGCTTATCATAACTCATTAGTCACATCAAATATTAGTTATGCTTGAATTTCCTTTCAAATCCACAAGAGGACAGCAAACTCTCATGCATAATGTTTGGCAAGCCTCAAACTTCAACAGTGTTCAGTTATTTTTTTTTTATTAATCTGTTTAAGTGATTGACCCACTAATGAAAATGTTGTCTTCGTTTACTTACCTAGGACTTTTTTTCTTCCCTGGTACACAAAGAAAGATGGAAGGCAGACTTAGCCTCAGTCACCATTCACCAACAGTCTCTTTTGCACTTAAGACAAGGAGAAGACAAAGGTGACCCTAGATGACTTACAGCAGATCCCATATGTAAAGTGGTGTATCATGGAAGCCATTTGACTGAGGGCCCCCAGAGCAATTACTCGTAAAGTAGTGCGACCCCTCAAATTACAGGTTAGCTGTGACACATTATTAAGTGTGTAATGCTATTCATTTCAGTTTTTCTCTAAGATATATGCTGACAAAATACTATGGCCTGTTGCACATAGATAAACAATATCTTTGCTCAGTTTAAAAAAATCATACGTATGTACATTTGAGAGAGAAAAGCTGAGATTTCACTGCACTATATACACAAGATAAAGCCTCCATTATTGTATACGTAAGCTAGAACACATTTTTCTTCAGTGATTTAGATTCACCATTTGAGTCACATATGCTACAATGAACAAAGAAAACATTATACTCTCTTATGGCTAAAAAAAAAAGTTTATATATGTATGTATGTGTGACTAAACATACATGCATGTTTATCTTTCTATCTAAATAAGGGCTTCTACGTTTATTATATAAAGCTAATCATAAATACTACTGACTAACCCTCCTCTTAAAAAAGAGCAACAGTATATTATTATTAAAGTATTATATATTACATATTATAATAATATAGTAATAATATATCTTATTTATTCTAATATATAATGCTATTAATTATATATATATATATATATATATATATATATATATATATATATATATATATATATATATACACACACAACAGTTATTCCGGTCATCGAATCTGATTGGACGAGAGACGTTCCATGAGCACTGATGGTCTGACAGCATCAGCACTCTGACACTTCACTGTTTGTGTATCACTCTGCTTGTGTTCATGCCATTCTAAACAAAAGTGTAAGAGCAGTGCAGATGTGTTAAGAGCTACTGTTACATTGTTTACATTACATATGTTAGCCAGCAGGTGGTGGCAAAAGATAATTTTTGTGTGTAATATGAGCCAGTTAGATGACCAAGCCGTTTACATACAACAGCTCTTCATGAGCTCTTGTATTACTACTACAATACTAAAGCTAGGAAATAGCTTTAAATGGCTTTAAACTAACAACTTCAGCATTATGGCTCATCAGAGCTGAGAGACAAAACAGATTGATTAATTACACAATGGGTGCTGTTTAAAATTGTGGAGGACATTGCGGTTTCTATAGTGATAGACTCTTGTGTGCTGACTACCGCATAATAGGGAGAAATACCCCCGTTTGGACGGTATTTTTCAACTGAGCAAGCTGATCTTCAGAAAGTTGACAGCATCTCTGCTCGGGGGCGGCAACAGTTTATCACACACGCTCCATCTCTCTCTCTCTCCCTCTCTCTCTCTCTCTCTCACTCACACACACACACACATCCATCCTTGTTCGAAACAGCACACACCGTGATACTCTTTCTGAAGTGACATTTTTTAATTACTAACGGAGGCTTGGACGCATCATTTGGTTTGAATCAGCAACGGCAGATTCTGATCTGTCGTGTAAGAAAGTAGTTCTTTATGACCTCACTCATTAGTTTTTTATGACCGTACTCAGTTTTTCCCAATTTGTAAAAATTTACTTGTTCATTGAACTGTTGTATATAAGCAAAAAATATAAGCCTAAATCAGCACTGAGTGCCATAGGTAATCACAGCAGTGCAGATTTTGGGCCATATAGCATGATTGCAAGTGTGATATTTCTTAATATATATATATATATATATATATATATATATATATATATATATATATATATATATATATATATATATGGATTAATCTATAATAATCTACATTGTGAGGAAAAAGGCTTAATAAATATACTAAATTAATGAAAAATGCAAAAAGGTTAGTGTGTGGCTTAGGTATAAAATAATTGACGTCATTGGAATAGACGTCCCCACACTGATAGAAAACAAATATGTGTGTGTGTGTGTGTGTGTGTGTGTGTGTGTGTGTGTGCGTGTGTGTGTGGGGAGGTTTAAGTGGTTTACGAGGACTTTTTTAGGTTATAAACTGATAATTACAAGGGTATTACGCTATAAATGTGGTTTATGAGGACATTTCTAGTGTCCCCATAATTCAAATAGTTTAAAAAACATACTAAACAATGTTTTATTTAAAATGTAAAAATGCAGAAAGTTTTTTGTGAAGGTTAGGTTTAGGGCTTGTGTTAGGTTTAGAGGATAAAGTCTATAGTTCATACAGTATAAAAATCATTATGTCTATGGAGAGTCCTCATAATGATGCACCAACATGTGTGTGTGTGTGTGTGTGTGTGTTTTACTTATAGAATTAAATTATTCCATCAGGAGACATGTTAATGTTGTATCCTTATTGGGCTCCCCGAAACCCTAAGCTTTTCCCAGACCCAGCAGATTTCAAACCTGTGAGTAACACTGACCTGAAATTCTAACATGTTTTGAATGACCTCAGCAACAGGAAAAGGGTTAACACAAATTCCACTATAAACCAAATTACAATAAACCCAAGACACATGCTCATAATATTGTTTTCCTAAAAGGTGAAGTGCTTTACAATAAAATGTTCCTGTACTGTGTTTGAGGATCTTTTTGTTTTGTTTTGCTCTATAAGTTATCAAAGATGGAATTGGTATATGTTTTATTTGTATTTTCCTTTAATAAAGTTCCTGCAATTTTGTCTGGCAAGCCATAGAATGTGTTTGGAAAGTCCAGCTGTGCTCCATTATAACAAGAATAATAGGTCTGTATGTGTTTTAGGAAAGCACGACAGTTATCTTCGCAATAACCTTTCGGAAAAGGCTTATAGAGATTCCATTACACTTCTGCCTACTAATGCAGCAGACTAATGTCTTAAAGGTAATAGCTCAACTCACAGACACTGGGTCAGCCCAACATCTGTATGATTTACATGCTTTCTGTTTTAGCAAGAATTATGCTTATTTTCAGAGACACCCTGCTGCAAAACACTTTTTTCCTAAGAGTGGACTCACTGGTCACTTTCTCCTTTTTCCTAAATGGAATCTAAATATTTTACAAATTCAATCGCTCCGGTTGCTGTCTAGATGGACATTCCATGGTCTCATGCATTGGAAAATAATACAAATTTTTTAACTTGACTTTGACCGGATCAAAAGTTGAAACTTTTGAATTGTTGAGTTGAACCACGGAGCAAACCTTAATATATATATATATATATATATATATATATATATATATATATATATATATATACAGTATATATGCCTATAATAACGCTGCATTTGTGAACAGATGGACATTGCATAAGGAGTTATCCAGAGATTACAGTAAATATGTATTGTTATTAAATTAAACCTTGGAGTGGTCTACTTTGGACAGAGTGAATTATTTTTTAAGTTAAACTTTTCTTCCCACAGGAACGATGGGAAAAGGCAGATTTAGAAAAGAATGTCTTCTTGGAAGGTTTTGTGGCATTTGGAGGGGGAAAAAATCAGTGCCCAGGAAGGTTAGAAAAACTCTTGTGTTTGTTCAAACTATTCTCCATGTATCATTTCATGAGCCTATGGTCGTGTTCATTTTGACTTGAACCACTGAACTTTCCACTGGTAGCTCAATTCGCATCATTTATGCATTCAGTTCAGTATATTACAGCTAAAAACATACTTTCTTCGGCATACAGTAGCAACATTGGCTCAACCAGTGGCTTAGATTTGGGGCAGGGCTTTCATTGGCCGACCAATGGAAGATGGGGGGACTTTTCAGGAAACCTGTTTAAAAACAATAAAAAAAATTGCAATTCTGTTAGGTGGCATTTGACATTTTAGTAATGTATTTTACATTGTATTTTTATATATTTGTTTTAGAGATGTCAGAATTAACATTTAATTCATGCGATTAATTAGAAAAGTTAATTTAAGCTCAATCAAGAGCATTTGTGGTGTTATTACCACAATGATTTATTTTACTTGGTGTGGTTACAGTAAATGACTAAGTGGTTACAGTAAATTACTTACAATGGAAGAAAATAGGGTCAATCCATAAATGCTAAAATACGTAAGTCCCTTACTGTTACTGTGATTGTAAAGCGGGTTAAAGAAAAGAGGAGGCGAGAACCGGCTTGACAATATAAATAATAGTTTTAATAATAAACTGAACGGAATACACACAAACATAAACACAAAGGCCGCCTTTATTCCTCGCGCGCCCCCATTAGGCTGATTGGGGACCGGGCATGCATTGTTCCAGCCCGGCACTCCTCTGCTCCACAGTGATTTTATTTTATTTTCTGAACTTACCCGAAACTTTCCTTTAACAGAATTGGTAGGTTGGAGTGTGCGTTGGAGTATGTAATACTTATTTTAGAGGGTAACTTTTCTTCTAGCAGGACGGTTAGGGTGGTTGTTTTTGACCTCTAGCGAGAAAGCTGTGACTTGCCATTGACCTATATAATAAATGCCACAAGCTTCAACATTTTATCTTTTCCCCTTTGGCTCTTTTGCTTAGAATGTCAATTCCTTTAGGTAATTTACAACAAGACTGGCACAAAAAGTTCAAAATTGGTTCAAAAATATATAATTTGTAGAGGCGTTACTATTGATTAACGATACTCACTGCAAAATGGAGTTGCAATAGACTGATAGTATAGATATACAGTGGATCCATGGTGCTGGATCTAGTATGTTGTGCTGAGCATACTTGACCTTAAATGTTTTAGCCCTTTGGGGCCTTGCTGATGACATCTTGGGGACCCTGGGGAGAGTGCAGTGTGTGTTAACATACAAAGTCTGGGAGAACAATCACAGCTGCACGAGTAGATCAAAAGCATAGGCACAGTCCTGTGACCTTTTCTAGAGCCTCTACACAGCCCCTCCACATGTGCGGCTAGGTCCTATGTACATCAGTCTGGGAAATATCTGTAAGGAAAAAGGAGACAATCGAGTAAGAAATATGCAGACAAACACACACACACAGAGAGAGAGAGGGCGAGAGAGAGAGAGAGAGAGAGAGAGCGAGGGAGAGAGAGAGAGAGAGAGAGAGAGAGAGAGAGAGAGAGAGAGAGAGAGAGAGAGAGAGAGAGATTTGGGCTTTACTCAACCATGGTTTTTCATCATCTACTTTATAAGCTTATTTTTTTATTATTTATAATAGCATCATTTATAAAGGAATATAAGTCAACTTCAGCTGTATTACACTCTCTGGGATAATTTCATATGCCTTTGGAGAAATATATTCCCTTTTGCATGCCTAGCAACTTCCTGCATCCAATTGTTGCATTGTCGTAGGGATTGAAGGATGATTGGAAACCGCTGTAATGATCTCTCAGGCTTGTATATATCTCTTAGATGGACGTCACCATAAATTACTACACTGAGTATGGCACACCCACGTCTTCCATTTTCTTCCCCAATCTGATTTGATTTTGATCATTTTAGGAAACTGGCTGCTTGCTTCACTGACACAGTGCCCCTCAATGCTTCACAGCCCTCAAGGTTTTTAGACTGAATATTTCAAGAAATCTGACTACCCTTTTCGCCCTCCCACTGACCCCAATATTGTTTTAATACCTCCCATTATTTCTTTCTATGTCTCTCTCTCATTTTGAAACCTTTTTTTTTTTTTTTATCCCTTAAAGGGATAGTTCATCCAAAAGTTCTGTCATAATTTACTCACCCTCATGTTCACCCTCATGTTGTTCCAAACCTATATAACATTATTTCTTGTGTGAAGCAAAAAAGGAGACGGTTGAAGTATGTTTATGCTGCTCTCTTCTATACAATGAAAGTGGATGGGGACAAAAGTACAAAAAACACCATGAAAGCACCATAAAAGTGGTCCAATTGACTTGTGCACTACTGTTTTTAGAAGTCATATGATAGCTTTGTGTGATGAACAGACAGAAATTTAAGCTGTTATTCACTGAAAATCTTCCACTTTGTAGCGCTAAAATAAAAAATAGCACCTGTGGCGCAGACTGGATGTCAATGACATCAAATGCAGTGTTGGGTGTAATCTAATTACAAAGTAATTAGTTAATGTAATCTAATTACTTTTCCAGTCAATCGTAGTGCAATATGTACACTTTAAATTCTTGTTATCGGATTACAGTTACTGACTTTCAGTTAATTTAATTACTTTTAAGTGCATTACTGGGTTACATATATGAAGTATCTAATAATCATTCAGTGAAGACTTGAAAACAACTGAGAAATTCATCCTTTACCTTTTTTTTCCCCACCTATTTGTCCATGTGGTCATTGTTGTTGAGGAAATAAGCTCATCAACCCATGAGAGCCCAAACACTGTACACACGCTGCAATAGTAGGTAGGCGATTGGTCGGTGTTCTGATTGACCGCTGCAACTGCTGTCACGGGATTGGTTGCTGCTGTAATCAGTCACGCTATGGGTCTGTAGTCATTTGTGCGTTCGGTGAGAGTTTAGGCAGTTTGACATAAATAAACCCCTACACAATGTCAACATTAACTATAATATATTTACATTTATATTTAATACATTTGGATACATATGTTGGGGTGGCAATGCTTCTTCTTGGGTGGCATTTGCAACCTTATACCACGTTAGATCTGCTCCTGGTCAGAATACCAATACACACAGTGCTATTGAAGTCGACTTGTGTAATGATAAGCACTTCAGAGCGAAGAGGTTCCTTCTAGAAATTCTCTTAATGCAAAAGAACAAATAAAAAAGAAGTATCAAGAAGAACCACTTGTTTGTTTATTGTGTCAACCAGTGGTATGCCATAACAGAATTGCATATGTTTGTGGCCCTGATTCTATACAAGTTTGAATTTACCTTGTTGGATGCAGTACCTAAACCTGAGTTGCCTGAGAAAGTGTAATGTTCAATGCAGAATGGTAAATAAGCCTTGAAAGAGATGGCCTTAATGTAGGCATTAGGTTAATAATTTCCAGATGTGTTCCTATGGCAGTATTTACCCAACAACCACCCAATCTAATGCTTAAGCACCGTCCTGCTTGTTACCCTTGCAATTCTCAGGCAGACCAAAAATAGCTTGGTAGGTTTTTCCCACCAACAAGCATTGGAACTAGATCTGAATCATACATTGATCTACTTTGTGGTCATATATGTATACTTTGGGAAAAGAACAATGGCTGCATCCATAAGCTAAGGCAGCTGACTTGGTGTCTTGCTGCCTAATCAGTTAACCAACAGTGTTATTGTATGAATGGACCTCTTATAGAACCTGGTCTCAGAATAGTTTATATGGTACCTTGTTTTCATCCTACCTCCTTATACGGCCTCCAAAGGCAGTATTTTCCAGTTTTCGGATGCAGCCCAAATTCCTGTTTCACTAAAACTTGGTAAATACAGTGGCAACACTTAAAAATGTTAATGTATTTGTATTAAATAGCAACATATTTAATCATGTGTTTAATAACATTTATAAATGTTTTCCATCTGAAAGGACTAAATATTAAATGAAACAAATGACAGTAAAATGCAAAGTAATCTCTTCAGTAATCAAAATTATTTTTGAATGTAACTGTACTCTAAATAGCAATGATTTCAATTGTAACAGTAGTGGAATACAGTTACTTATATTTTGTATTTTAAATAAGTATTTCCGTTACAAGTATTTCGTTACTTCCCAACCCTGTTTATACTTCTTAGGGGTACTGAATACATTTTGTTGCTTATTAAATGTGATTTTTAATTTTTTTTTTGTAGCATAATCAATTTCCTTTTATTTTATAATTAAATGTTCAGAAACACTACTTTATCCAAAGTCTTTTATTGCATTTAGGAAAGACTCAAATCAATCTGTTTGTCTTTTTCGCCTTATTTTCAACTTGTAACCTTCATATTATTTCAAATGGAAAGAAATTATAGTAATTTATAGTTTCCAGGGTGAACTAAATACATTCAGCTAATAAATCAGAATTTTTGTATTTATTTTTCTTAGTGATATTTTACCCAAAAATGAAAATTCTCTCATTATGTACTCATCCTCATGCCATCCCAGGTATCTATGACTTTCTTACTTCTGCTGAACACAAACGAAGATTAGAAGAATATTTCAGCTCTGTAGGTCCATACAATACAAATGAATGGTGGCCAGATCTTTGTAGCTCCAAAAATGACATAAAGGAATCGTCAAAGTTATCCAAATGTCTTCTGTGGTTAAATCCATATTTTCAGAAGCGATATAATAGTCATGGATCAGACACAGATACAAATTTTGGTAATTTTTTTTACTCTAAATCTCCACTTTAACATTCACGTTCACAACCGAAAGTCTGATGCGGTGCCTCTTTTATTTCACTTTGATACTGAAAGTGCAGATTTAGAGTAAAAATGAATTAATTGCAGCATGGGTAGCTCAGTGAGTAAAGACGCTGACTACCACTGCTGGAGTCGTGAGTTTGAATCCAGGGTGAGCTGAGTGACTCCAGCCAGGTATCCTAAGTAACCATATTGGCCCTGTTGCTAGGGAGGGTAGAGTCACATGGGGAAACCGTCTCGCAGTTGCAATTAGTGGTTCTCGCTCTCAATGGGGCGTGTGGTAAATTGTGCGTGGATCGAGGAGAGTAGCATGAGGCTCCACATGCTGGGAGTCTCCACAGTGTCATGCACAACAAGCCATGTGATAAGAAGCGTGAATTGACTGTCTCAGAAGTGGAGGCAACTGAGACTTGTCCTCTGCCACCCGGACTTACTAAGTAGTGGATTTTGGGCATTCCAAATTGGGAGAAAAGAGGATAAAAAGAAAAAGGACTTACAAATTGTTCTGTTTCTCACCCACACCTATCATATCGCTTCTGAAGATATGGATTTAACCACTGAAGATATGGATTACTTTTATGATTCCTTTATGTAATTTTGGAGTTACAAAGTTCTAGGCACCATTCATTTGCATCGTAAGGACCTACAGAGCTGAGATATTCTTTAAAAAAATTTGTTTTTCCTGAGAGAAAAAGTCGAACACATCTATCTTTGATGCCTTGATGGTGAGTAAATGTTAATTTTGGGGTGAATTGTCCCTTTAAGAGTTACATCATTTTTTTAATTTAGTGTATCATACCTATACGCAATACTTCATCTAAAGTCTTTCGATGCATTTCTAAATATCTCAAACCAACCCATTCTCATCTTTCACTCACGGGTTTTGTGTCTCATAATCATTATTTCTCAAAATATTTGCTTTGACATGCACCACATTCACCAAAACAACCTGCTGAATGTGTCACAGTCACTGCGCCTCATCATCCAACCGCTGGCGAAACCTCTGACGTACCTTCGATCATTTGCATATTCATTGCTATTGGTCACTGAATCCCGCTCGCCGCGCTGCATTTCATTAGTGGCTCGAGCAAACATAATTTGAATGCCGGGAGGCGGTCATTGGTGAATCGAGCTGTCTGCAGTAACGTCAGGAGATCAGTGAATCGCAGCTGGAATGCGAGGTTGATTCACAAAGGCGAGAGAAAGAGAGACAAAGCCAGCGCGCAGAAGATAAGCACCGGACTGCCACATCGCGTACAGGTACCGAAAAGCCATGTTGACTTTCTACATTAGATCGTCATGCATCTGTACAGGAGTGCTTTGACAGGTGCTGCTGGGTTTATAGTAGCATATAGAGAAATTGAGAGTCGAATTAATGCAGAATAGACATATTATGCAGTGTTTATGTACTATATGTGTACTTTATATATTATACTATAGTATAATATATAATGCATTGCGTTAATGCTGTATGTATATTACTTTTAAATAGATAACTTTTACATAAGAGTTTAGGTGGACTGAGAACTTGCGAACTCTTTAACAAGAAGCTGTATAGCCCCAGAACGCGCAGATAAACCAGTCGATGACACTGTTGAATTTGTAACAGTAGCCTACTTTCTGAAGTGCACTCTTTGACCTTGACAGACGCTGCCAATAGCGCGCTTTATTGACAAATACACGAACAGGTTGATGCATCTTCTTCGCTATACGCTTTTGTTATTTTCGTCATCGAGAAGAGAGGTAATGATGAATATAAACCTTTATAGCAAGGATTAGAAAAGTGAATATGAGGTTGATGACGACAGTGACCGCTCCTCCAGTGATGACTCGACGAGGGATGCAGCAAACAGGTTGCAGTTGAATGTGATTGACATTTACCTTACATTTAACCCTTTAAGAAACTGAACCAGCAAACCATATACGGTATATTATGTAATGCAGTATAATGTATTTTCATATAGTTTTTTTTTTTTACCAACCAGGCATTTAAATTATTTTTTTAATATCAAGTAAGATCACATGTTTGATATTTAGCACTTACAGTATAGATAAAATGGTAAATAGGCAGATTTAAAGAATGTGTCACAAATGTGTTTTACTTCATAACATAATATGGGATAGTTGTCACACTTTTTACGCCAGTGAATATTTCTTAGGGTAGGTTTATTTTTGTAAGTAAAGTTTTGTTTACATACATTCAAGATTTCCACTGTTTTTGTTCAGGAACAAACGATAGTCAATGGAACACATGTTGAACACAATAGAGGGGCATGTTGTCACACTATATGGGGTAAGTTGTGGCAATGTAATTTTAACAGTTAAACAACTAGCCATAACGCAAAAAAATCAAATAGCAAATTTATAAAAAAAGGTAACTTACAAAAATATCAAAACATTGTTTTGGCAGAAAATATTGTAATTAATACATTTCTAGCATTTCAAAATTATTGTGAGAAATTGCCACAATCTGAAATTCATGTAGACTGCCTTTGTTCTGAGAACAGTTTAACTGGTGCATCCCAAACCCCATACTTCTGCACTATTCTATGTCATTTTGTAGTGTAAGTAGTGCGAGTAGTATGTTAACACTAAAAATGCAACAAAAAGAAGTGCACTATGAGTACCCGGATGATGCAATTCTTCAACCGTCAAAACAAAGTGTGGAATGTTGGACACTTTACGCAATTCAGCGCTGGCGGCTTGCTGTATGTTGTGTAATGGGCGGAGTTATCTGGCTACGATGCTGGTCTGACAAAATAATTGTAAATAATGGAAAGGTTGTAACAAGTTAAACTTAAGTGAAGACAGCACCTTACAAATATGAGTTGAATGCTTCACCATCACCCCACGCTGTGTGAATGTCAATATTTGAGATACAAGTGTTGAATGGAGGTTGGCTAATGCACACACACATTTTATTTGTGTGAGTGCGTTACACTGTTGTTTTGTTTCCATTTACCCTTTAGTTTGTATAGGTATAGTGAAGATCTGTTAATTATATACAGTATGTTAGAATTCAGTTTCTACATATTTCACATACTTATTGACCTTGACTTTGCCATTGAGAGAAACTGATGGCCTCTAAATCTCAGGTTAAACAATATGCTTTTGTCTATGCTTTAGAGACCATTTCCAAAATTAAAAACACGGATGTCTAGAGACTGCAGTAAGCTGTGTAAATAAAGCTGGGAGCCTCTATCATGTCTATTCTTATGTGTAGTTTATACACACCCTTATCTCAGAACATGTTCATTCTGATATTGTAAATGAAATGGAGCCCTGTCTGGAAACCTTCATTTTAATCAAGTGTCTCACAATCTCTGCATTTCATTAGTCCTCTTCCTATTTTTAGCCACGTTTACACAGGGCAAGACTGAACCAGTCAGCTCCAGCCTCTATCTATAGCCTTGAGTGAAAGTGAGAGCGTGCATCTGTGTGTGTGTGTGTGTGTGTGTGTGTGTGTGTGTGTTAGAGAGCGAGTATGTGTTGCTGGTGATGGGCTATTGATCCGAAAAAAGCTGTGGGAGATTAAACAGTGCGTGTGACAACGGCGACAGTGCTGGCTTTGCCCGCAGACCAGGCTTGTCAGGGTGGATCATGGGGAGAATAGGCATGTGGAGCAGCTCTATGGAAATAGGCGCAAGCTGTTACCCACTTGCTGTTGTTGTTTGTGTGGGCTGACAAGAGACCGGCTCTGCTTTAAGCCCATCACCTAATCTTGTGGTGGAGCATTAGTTACCGGGGCCAGAGGTTAACATCTGCTTGGTGGGGTTCTAGGAGGTAGCTGTTCTAGTTCCCTTTGTCACCTGTCATAAGGATAAACTGTGATTTTCTATCCTTGCTGTTTATATGCTATGCTATCTGGGAGTAAAGGGAAAATACTCTACTAATACTAATCCAGCTCTTGCTCACAAATCTAACAATAATAAAAGAGGCATGAAGAGCCTAAATGTAAACAGCTGAAATAGAACGGTGTTAAAGTTTAGAATTTTACTTTCTCTGCTAATATTGGCAAACAATGATACATTTTTAAATGTGTAAAAGAGAAAAATATTGACATTTTGTTTTACAAAATGTTGGAAGTTTTTTACAAAATGAGTTTTTATTTTATTTATATACACTCACTAATGACTTTATTGAGAACACTATGCTCCTAATAAAGTGCCCAATGTGGTCTTCTGCTGTTGTAGCACATCCGCCTCAATGTTCGACGTGTTGTGCATTCGGAGAAGTTATTCTGCACACTACAATTGTACAGAGTGGTTATCTGAGACTTTCTGTCAGCTCGAACCAGTCTGGCCGTTCTCCATTGATCTCTCTCATCAACAAGGCGTTTTGGTCTGCAGAATTACCACTCACTGGATGTTTTTTGCTTTTGGCTCCTTTCAGAGTAAATTCTAGTGATTGTTGAGCATGAACATCCCAGGAGGAGATCAGCAGTTAAAGAAATTTTTAAAATAGCCCGTCTAGCAACAATCATGCAACAGTTAAATCATTTATTTATTTATTATATTCAACACATTCTAACGGTTGCTTCCAAGACTATCACAAATAACTCTTGCAATTTTAAGTGTGACCAATGTTTGAAGTTCAGGCCGTAAAAATAACTAAGAATTAAAAAATCTAGATAAAAAACATTTTTACTCGGTTCACTTGTGAGCCAATCAAAAAAGAGATCATTTACATACAGTTTAAGAATCTTATGAAACTTTTCCACTGCACGTTACGGTTCGACTCGCCTCAACTCTCCTCGCTTTACTTTTCAGAGCTTGCATTTCCATTGCAGTTTAGTGCCACCTCAACATGGGTTGGATTATAGGCTGATCGTCATAGTTGCGCCGCCTCTACAGCCGTGACATCATTTAAAAACTACGCAAACTGACCAAAACAATAACACAACCGCTAGCTGTTAGCTACTAGCTCATTGCGCTGCATGGTGATTTTACACAAGTGTAAAAGTTAAATTGGCCTGGTTGTTTTAGAAGCAAGCTCTTCCAGTAAGACTAAAATGCACTACTGTTGCACTTGTGTATATGGTAGTGTGACAAAGTGATTTGATTTTTAAAATGCTACTAAGGTGAAGAAATTGGTCCATTTAAAAACCAGCTCCACAGCCTCAAAGCAATTGGTAATGGTAGAAAACATTCCCTGATTTTATTTTATTTACCCCTTACAGCCATGAAGGGAGAGCATTTATTTGCAAACATGAGAAGCACTCCATTCCTCCAGCGGGTCTATCTCCTAGGAGGGGAGGAGCTGGTAGTCCTGCAGTCCACCATTGTAGAGTCCTCACTGGGAGACAGTTTCCAACAAATAACTGACTTCAATGATCTCCCCACATCCCTCTTTGCCTGCAATGTGGACCAGTCAGTATTTGAGGACCAGGAGGGCAAGGTAAGGTTAATTGACTCATCCATTTCTTGCTCCATTCCACGTGCATGACTAGAACTGTCATTATTAGAACTGACATTTTGTTGTACTTGAGTTAAAACTCACTCCTGTAATGTGAAGTGTGTAATTTTTGTGCCACTATAGTGTCACTAAATAGAATTGCAAAAATAGACTGTTTCCAAGCAAGTTTCTAAAAACATTCCAACTGCCCCCACAATCTTCCATTGTTAAAAAAATAGTCAGTTTCCTGCAAAACAACTTATTACAGGTAGTCCTGCTAAAAACTCATGCTATTGGTTGAGCCAGAAGTCAGTGTGTTGAACCACTCAAATAAACAGAGCAATGTTTTTGAAAACATCACAGAGCTGCAATGTTATTTGAAATGCTAAATTATAGTCTCTGCTTAGAAAACTGGAATAGGAGAAGGTATTTTTACATCTAAAAAATTACACTTCACCTTTAAGAATAGAAATCTTTATTGTCGTTGTACATATACAACAGAATTGGATTCAATCCGATCAGTGCAACATGTATATAAATATAAAAAAGCCTTTAAAAGTAGCCCTACAAAATTCATAAAAAAAAAAATTCTAAAGGAAATGAAAACACATCATACCACACATATAAAACAGTTCACTGCACGATACATCTCCTTAATAATGCATTCAAGTAGTGTTTAGTGCTGCTATTGCTTTTGGATCAAAACATTTTTTTAAACTATTTGTTCGTGTTGTCCTGAAACGTCTGGGGCAGCAGTTCAAACATGGAGTGTCCATGGTGAGATGGATCTTTAAGTATGTTCTGAGCTGTTTTGAGGCAGCGGGAACTGTAAAGATCTTCCAGGGAGGGGAGAGGGCAGCCAATAATCTTCTGGGCAGTGGTGACGTCCCTCTGGAGCACTTTCCTCTGTTTCTGTCCATCTGGCAAAGCACACACAGATAGTATACTCTCTATGGAGCAGCGGTAGAAGGACAGAAGCACTTTTTGGGTGAGGTGGTTCTTCCTAAGGATCCTTAGGAAGTAAAGTCTCTGCACCAGTACTGTGGTGTTAGTGCTCCAGGTTAGGTCCTCCTCTATGTGCACGCCCAGGAACCTGAAATCCGGGACCCCCTCCACACATTCCCTGCTGATCAAAAGGGGCTGAATATCCATTTCATTTTTCCTGTAGTCTATTATCAGCTCCTTGGTTTTGGTGGTATTGAGGACCAGATTGTTATCAGTGCACCACACAGACAGCGGCTCCACCTTGTCCTGATAAAGGACAAGCCCCACTACGGTGGTGTCATCTGCGAATTTAATGATGCTATTGCTGGAGTGGGCGGAGGTGCAGTCATGGTGTACAGGGTACAGCTATTCATTGGTTGATTTCCCCAAAAATGGATGGGGAGTTTATAGGTGGGGTTTTAAAGGAATAGTTACCCCAAAAGGCAACTTGTGCATTATATTCCATGTCTTCTTAAGCCATACTGTCAGGAGGTTTCTGTAAGAAACTGAAATTTAAATCATTATTCATTGAAAATGTTGCCCCCCTCCATAACTTTCAAATCTCATTTACACTTCTGCATATACAAACTTGGTGCGTTGTGATTGGTTAGGAGAAATGGAAGATCCTATTTGAATGTATGCAAAAAGAAAACTGAGATTTGAGAGTTTCAACAGTGGGCAAGATGTTCAGTTTCAGTCTGTTCCTTACACTAAGCTATCGAATGGCTTCAGAAGATTGGAATATAGCACATGAGTCATAGGGACTACTTCAATGGTCATATTTACTCATTTTGGAGTTGAAGAGCACCCATTCCCCAGTCACTTTCATCGCATGGAAAAATGCATCTAACATATTCAGTCTAACATCTCCTTTTGTGTTTCACGGAAAAAAGAAAATCATAAGGGTTTGGAATGGCATAACTGTGAGTAAATTATGACAGAATTTTTTTTATAGAATGAGCCAGTCCTTTAAATATTTCTCTGTCAAGCATTTAGTTATAATCTTTAAACCGTACTTCTTCTGAATGTTACATCACTTGGAACACGAAATGCAGTGGTTACTAAATATTTGAACTCAGCTAAATATTTAGCCCAGACATTCTTTGATCAGTTTTAATAACACTGATCATGTGATATGCTAAGCTGTGCCAGCAGGGCCATTTCTGACCATTTTGGTGCCCTAGGCAAGATCCCTATTGCTCCACCACCCCCCTAAACACTAAATGCATTTAAGTCAGATTTTTAACAGATTTTTTCTACCACTCTGAATATAGCCTACAATAACGATAATAGGTAGCTAGCCACAGATTTGTGAGGGCTGGAGTTATACACTCGCAAATGTAAGCTAGCTAAAGTCTTAACAGCTTGCTGAAAAACAGGGCCAATGACTAGTTGAATACCTCTTTTCCAGTCCCCCATTCATCTCTCTCTTCCCAGCAGCAGCACACAGCCGCCCACTAACACCAAGGAGACCGGAATTAATCACGGTCTCAGATACTGCAAATAAAAAAGCATCATCTGATTGAATATTAAAATAAAACTAAAGAACTAAATAATAATACATCTTAAAATGTTGCACTCTACATGACCAGGTAGTTTGCCTAGTTTGCCTATGCCTAGAAATGGCCCTGTCTGCCAGGTATGTCTGACCCTCTGACCTGCACTGGACACACAAACATAGACACAAAATTCTTACACTGATAAATCCTGACAGTTACTCTCAGACAGACTAGATCTTCTGATAGAGGTCAATTTAAAAGGTGGTCCATGACTTGCACCATTGAATCACAGATAAAAATAAAACTAGCTCTCCATCTTTTACTCTGAATGGTTCCACTAATGCAAACACGCACACAGTAACTCTTGAAAAGTATCCCTTTGCTGCGCACCTTACTTTGCATGACTCATGTGGTTAATTTCCTTACATAACAAGTAACAGTGTTGGAAGTTATTGTTTTTAAGGTGAATTCAGTGATCCGTAATGAGAGACTTTGTTGTACCACACTGTTAGTTTGGTTTGGGGCAAGGTTGTGAGGCTTCAGTGCTCTTGTAAAGAGTAAGCTTACATTGTATCCTGAATAGTGCTTCAGCAATATACTATGGCCTGGTTGTATCTTTTTTTTTTTTTTTAACTTGGTTAACTAAGTACTCATGAACACCAGAAAAGATCATGCTTATTCCAGTAGCTTCTGTGTGCTTTTAAAGGGATAGTTCACCAAAAAATGTAAATGATTTTTTATGAAAAGTAATTTTTTCCTTGGAACACAATAGGAGAAAATTATGAATATAATGACAGTATTTTATATTAAATGTGCACTATATTCCAAGTCTTCTTAATCTGACGATAGCTTTGTCTGAGGAACAGACCAAAATGTAAGTCATTATTCACTGATAATTTTAAAGATGCACAACAATTCTTTTAAAAAAAATATTCTTTTGTGTTCCATTTGAGAAAAATATACAGTAATACAGGTTTGGGTTGACACGAGGTTGAGTAAATAAGGATACAATTTTCATTTTTGTGCAAACTATTTATTTCAACTAAAGGAGATTATAATTGCCTTGCTACCTCCTGTTGTCTGGCTCAATATTAAAGGATTGGAAATATGTCAATTTTCTAATTAAATCCAAATGTTGTCATAAGGATGCTCACATTAATATGCATCATGTCAGCAGCTTTTATCCAGTAGATTTGATTTTGATTCATATATTATATTGATTAATATTATATATATTAATATGTATTTCGCCATAGATTACAGATTTATTTGATTTTATTTAGTTTTTATTTTATGACCTACTTGTATAGGCAATAGTGAAATTGCAAAATCTAAAACTACCATGCATGTTCAGAACAGTGGAACAAATAAATGTAGCTTAAAATTTTGTGTTTGAGCTAAATAATTAAGCACAAGAAATGCGGCAATCCCTGTGTCTATTACAGTACAAAACCCCTATCATAAATGAGGGAACATATGCTTAATTAGGCAGCTAATTGTGCTGATTATACTGCTCTGAATGTCTGACCGTTTCCCTTACAAATGCCATGAAATATTAACCGATTAACAGAGCATGATTGCATTTTCTTTGACTGGCCAACTTGTAGTAATGGCTTTTTGCTAAACTGGTTCCACAGATTAAAATCTTCCCCCCTCACATGATTACAGAGCACATGGTTGTGAGATGCAGAAGCTGTCTGATAGTTACATACATAACTGGCTGCTGCCTAATGAATCTGTCTCAGATTGGAATGGGACATTTTTATATAATGGGTGTAATGGGACCCAGTGGTCCATTTATGTAGAAGTTATGTTAATGAAGCCACTAAGCCTGGGAGGTAACTTCCTGAATGATATTGCAGTCTGTTGCCAAAACCTTAACTGCACTTTAGCTATTTTTTGGTTAAGAGGACATTAGGGATGAGAATCAAAAGGAATTTAAAGATTTTGAATCTTAGATGACTCTAAAAGTGATTGTTTGAGTATTTTTGAGGAAGAAATAGTTGGAAATAATAAATTCATAACAAAACTCATTGTGTATCTTTAATAACACAATCATATTAACAACCATCCAGTAATTACTCGGATTTAAGTCTCACTAGCTTTAAGAACACCTAACACATTAACAACTTTTTGTTCATTTCGACCATTCAGACATGACAAAATGTATGATTTAAGATATTCACTGAAAAGACCCAACTCATAAGAGTCATTTGTTCATGAATCAGACTACACTTGAAATTAGTCAGTTCTTTTGAATCTACAGTGCAAAACATTAGCTGCACTTTAGCTATTTTTCTAAATGTGTTATTTGTTCAGAAATCAGACTACTCTGGTCGTGCTGTATGTTTCGCACTGTAGATGAAAAAATAAAAGTCTCATAAGAGTAATTTGTTCGAGAATTTAATTACCGTGGTCTCGCTGTATGTTTCACACTCCTGATTTAGTAGCGGTGTTGCGATTCTCAAAAATTACACTCTTCGACAGTAATGTAACCATAAGGGCCCGAGGGCCTGAATGCCATTATAGTCTGTTGCCATAGTGTAATCTGCATCTTGGTAGGAATTATTATTTTTAACCTTATATGTCACTTGTGTGTTTGAGATGATTCTACTCCAATAGCCAATGATTGCTTGGCCATATCCCCCGGTGACCCTGCAATCCCTTCACTGCAGGGTATTCAGCATCTGTGATTGGATTTGGCAAACATCCGGAGAGTAAAGGAACGCTCCAGATTCATGAAGCTTAATGACAGATGACAGCTAGACAGAATAGACTGTTGCTAATCTCGTATCTCCCTCTCTGCTCTCGCCTGGACCTCTGTCGAGGGCCCCCACTTTGCTGATTGATCAAGGGAGGTCAAATTGTTCTAAAGGAGCATCAGCACAATGCCGTTGCCTTCAGGGATGATTCTCAGTGCTGTCAAATTGTTTGATTGTGTTTGCCACCTCTGGTGGAGGCGTTGCTTGCGTGTCTGATTCACTGAATCAGTTTAGTTGGCTGTGATTATTTTAACCCCATGAAAAGCCAAGGTGATGCATATAACTATTTAAAGACATATTGTGTTATTAGCTGCCTAAGAATAGGAAAGCAATCTCCAAATCAGGCAGTCTGGAGCACACGCAGGAGAGCGTTTTGACTCCTATTATAAGACTACAATCCACTTTCCTGCTTTCTAATTAAAGGGATAGTTCACCCGACAATGTAAATTCAGTCATCATTTATTCACCCTCATGTTGTTCCAGACCCGGATGAATTTCTTTATTTCTTCCATGAAACACCAAAGGAGAAGTTTAGCAGGATGTCCAAGCAGCTCTCTTCTATAAAATGAAAGTAGATGGGGACTAGGAGCTGTCAAGCTCCAAAAAGCTATATTCCAAGTCTTGTAAAACCATACGAGAGCTTTGTGTGAGGAACAGGTTGAAATTTAAGCTGTTATTCACTAATAATCTTGCTTTGAAGATCTTGCTTGTCAACAGTGGTCATCATTAACTTTTAAAGTTTGGAAAAGAGCAGCTTGGACTGTAAAATAAATCTGGATATAAATAACTCCAACTTTGTGTTCCACAGAAGATAGAAAGTGGGTTTCTAAAGAGATGAGGATGAGTAAATGATTTACAAAGACTTGCTACTGCTAGAACACACACAGACATACTGAGTTAAGAGAGAGTATGCAAGTTGATTGGCTACCTGAATACACATCTGTGGCATGGGAGGGCGTGGTCATGTGTCTGTCTGAGGGAGAGGGAAAGTGGTAAGGCTTGTCACCTGGGCTGTAATTACTCTTACACCTGTCTCTCATTATAGTGATGGTGGAGGGAGACCTGATAAGGCTTGCCAGAGTGTCAGAGGAGGGAGAGAGTGGCTCAGAGCAGTAGTGGATAAAAGACCAGCAGCTAAAGCCAGAGACTGTACATTTAAAGCCCTATTTGAGTTGGTCACTAAGAGCGGTTTCTTTGTATAAATTAACCTGAAATGTGTGTGTGTGAGATTAAACACTCAACTGTTCGCTGTCTCCTGACTCCTCCATTGCCCAATAACTTGGATCTGTCACATCATCAAAGAACCCATTCGCTTACACCATGTGAGCCGATTGGCTTGACATATCACGTGAGTGAGCTGATTGACTAACAGAAAACAAGTTCAAAGAAACTAATAGCTTGAGCAAGAGAGTTTCATGCCTGTACTCAGTTATTTTACTGAGTGCTGTTTTATGTTTTTCATTCATAATGTGTTTGCGGTGGCATTTACTGACAGAATAACCCACGTCATCCAGTTGTATGGCGTGACTATGTCATAGACATTTTCTGCGTCCCTCCCTTGAGCTCACCATGCATCAATACAATTGATCTCCAGTTTGGAAATGTCACACACACAAACCTCGACATGATTAACATAGTGTCTCAGTTATAACCTGCCACTTGAGTTGCTGGCAAAGCAAACATTGAGAATTGTATTTTTTTTTTTCGTGACAGGGGAGTAATTACCCAGCCTGTAGAGAGACTGACTGAGATTTATTCCGGAGTTGTTCTGTTTGCGCTGCATATAATGCTGTCTAACCTTTCGGCAACCTTACACACCAGATAACCATGCTGTGGTTCTCACTATGACCCACTGTGATAGATCTAGTTGCCTCCAGATGCCCTACCCCCTGTTACCCCTGCTGTAAAGAGTAGCTTAGATCACCATGAATTTTCATACTTGTTCTTGCTGGTAAGTGTTTGTTTGATGCTAGTCCAGCTGGTAGCGTTTATAACCTATAATATTCTTTTCAGCAACAAAAGAATAGTTAACCCAAAAATTTTGTCTTAATTTATTAAATTTTTTTTATTTTTCTTTGGAACCTAAAAGGGGTTGTTTATATTACAATTGTCCAAGCTGCTCTTTTCCATACAATTAAAGAGAATGGTTACCACGGCTGTAAAGCAAGATTTACATTTTTTATTTTCATGAATAACAACTTACATTTCAGTATGAACATTCTTCAAAAAGTCTACCTTTGTGTTCCACGAACAGCTAAACTATCACTTGTGGAATATGCAAAGTTTTTGGATCACTTTAAGAAGAAACATTTTTTAAAACCAAACCTCAGTGGTATAGCTTCCTTTATGATGTCACTAAGGACCCTTGACAAAAGACAGAGGAGAGTTCTGGTTTCATTGGAGTTATGTAATGGAGCTCGTCGGTCATGAGTTCTGCTTTATATGGGCATATCAGTTTTAAGTGGAGTTACAAGTATGGCCTTTTGTTCTGCATGAATTCCTTTCCTGAGGCTCAAGTACTTTTGCTCTTCCAATGTGTGTGTGTGTGTGTGTGTGTGTGTGTGTGCAATGTATGCTTGAGTTCTCACCCCAACCTCCTGCTTGCAAGGTTGGCTAAAGTTCACGAAACGGCTGAAAACATAGCCCTGTAATATGACACACTAGAAATATCAGTCGTCTGTTCTCTTGAATGACATTTATAGGGTGCAAGGACACAGAATAAGTGAGCTAATGCTATTCTCAAGTGAGCCATTAACATTCCAGTGTCACTCTTTTATTGTGCTGGCTAGCACTGATACGTGATGCTGTGGCTTATGCAGTCCACACTGTCAAGGTTAAATACTTGAATTGGGATCTATTAACATGAATGACTCTCACCCATGCGGAGCTGTGCATGACGTGTGCATGACCTCTCTGCTGTACCTGTTCTTAATGCTGCGCTTATTGTTTTTGCCAGAGGGTTTAATACCTCCCACACACACACTACACATTCGTATGTCATCATTGTGTTCTCTCTACCCCGCATTCTCCCCGCTGCCTGATCAGCCCCATTACATAACACTCATACCTCTCATCTTTCTTTTTTTCAGCATTTATAACTGTCAATTGCACTCCATAACAATTCTGTGTCGTTAGAATACACAGTGGCTGTGTTTAAAATGGATTACTACCGCACCGCATGGAGGATGTTCACATCATTGCATTAAAAAATGTTAGACAGAGCAACAAATTAAACAGAATGCAGGTGTTTTGAAACACTCAAAATGTTTTAAAAGTTGAAGTTCTTTTAACTTGACACAATGTATTAAAAACACTTTAAAGTTGAGTTTATGTCATTAAAGTTTACATTGACTGTTCTACCTGTTCCCGCCTCCTCCTTGCCCATCCTTTACCCGTTACACAGTGCAATAAAATAATGAGTCAGGAAGGATGTGTTAAAAATATTACTTTCGCAGCTGCTATTATTTCCAGTTCATTTGTCGAACTGAAAATGTCAAGTCTAAAGCCTGGCATTGGGGGATAATCCCCACAGTGTGCTATGTTTCATATAGCATACACATACTGCAGAAATAGTATGAGTAATAAGGTAGTATGCTATTCCAAACATAGCTAATGTCATAGCTATTAATTGTGACCTATCTTATTAACCTGTGAATATTTTCTGTATTGCATTCCTATAATATGCATTGCATGCCACAGCTGTCAACCACTGAACCCTTGTATTCTGGGCTAATGACGTTGCTCTCTGTTCAATACTGCTAATCAAAAACTTTTGGAAAGACAGCCAAAAAGCTCTGGGCTCTGATTTATTGTAATCAAAGGCTGGAGAGTGTCTATTTGGATGCAGCTGCTACATGGATTACCGCCACATTTAAAATAAAACTGCTCTATTTGACTAGGGCAGGGGTCGGGATATTTTTTTCACTAAGTAGACAATTTTTTAATTTTTGGTTGATGCATTTTTTTCGAAAGAGCACAAACTAATAATTTACCATTTTCAAAAAACAAATGTTTTAAATTAAAATAAAATGTTTATTATACCCATAGACTACAAATGGCGTACACGTGCTTGTGTGGGACTCCATAAAATTACTTAATTTAACAATTGTTCATTAAAAAGTTCACTTCCCTTTTGAGCTGGGCAACATGTAAAAATTTATTTTTATCCACACCGCCGAGGGTCAGTGAATATTTTTGCTTTATTGATTTTGCTTTCAATATTAAATTAATTTATTGAAACACGAAAAACAAAATACATTTCTAAATTCATATTGAACTATAAATGAAGATGAGATGTTTTCAAGATGTGAACTGTTGCTTGGATGCTTCCTCAATATTACCCAGTGTTAAAGCATGCTACTTTAAAACTGCCATAGAGAGAGGATCCGGTGACATATTTTTTGAGCTATCCACCTTATTTTTAAGCGAAACTAGGGCACCACCATTATCAATCTTGAATGTGGACCACTTCCGGTATAAGCCACATCCAACTATTTTACAAAAATACTACATTATGCTGTTTATATTACAGGCTGGCAATAAATGTCAATGTGGCACGGTGGAGGGCGGGACCGGCGCGTGATTGCGCACGCCCGGTCCCGTATCGGGCTGATTAAGCTCTCTCTCCCGATCGCCGTCTGCGAGTGGCCTTTTAACCCTCTTGCCGGCTCAATCAGCCCGATACGGGACCGGGCGTGCACAATCACGCGCCGGTCCCGCCCTCCACCGTGCCACACTCCTCCCCCGTTCTCTCAGGCTGGGGACCCCCGGCCTGACGTACATCCCCTGGGGGGGGGGGGCGCCTCCCGCGCGGTCTGCCGGCGGGTCATCCCCATCAACCTGGACGAGGGAGGGGCAAGGGGAGGGAAACAACCATTAAAAATAAGGGGGGGGGGGGGGGGGGAGAGGGTTCCTGCACTGGGCAGTACCTCCCCTCCCATAAACACCATAATTTAAAAAAAAGAGGGAAAAGGCCACCGCAGAGCGGCATCGAGAGAGAGAGGAGAGAGAGATTAAAGAAACGAAAGAAAAAAAAAAAACGTACTCGCCGGTTCTCTGATACGCCGTAGCTCGTTCCTCAGCCACTTCTCCACCCTCTTCAGGACAGCAGCCGCGCCTCTCCGGGCAGATCGGAGGCAGTCCTCAGCCCCTGGCGGACGGAACGCCCCGCCGCGTTCCCGGGGTATCGAAGGGGCCTCCCCCCTCCCCTGGCAGCGGTTCTCCCGCTCCAGGCGGTCGGCGGCGAGCCCCTCCCCGCACGCGGTCGGCAGTCTCCAACCCCGCCGCGTTCCAGCGGCCAGTAGGGAACTCCCCCGCCCCTGGCAGCGGCCCTAACCGCTCCAGGCAGTCGGCCAGGAGCCCCTCCTCCCCTCGCGGTCGGCGGCCGTTCCTCCGCGTCCAGGCGGCTGGGCTCCTCCGTCCCCCGGCAGATGGCCGCGGCTGCTCCATTGAGAAGTGGCGAGAACTCCGCTACGGCGTATCCCTCTTCCTTCCCGGGTTTCAGCACCAATGTAAAACGATCAGGTTACGGGCAAGGAAGAGGCGAGAAACCGGCTTGTCAACATAAATAATAATTTAATTAAGAACTTAAACATTTAGGACAGCAGACGTCTGCTGATTAAGCTCTCTCTCCCGATCGCCGTCTGCGAGTGGCCTTTTAACCCTCTTGCCGGCTCAATCAGCCCGATACGGGACCGGGCGTGCGCAATCACGCGCCGGTCCCGCCCTCCACCGTGCCACACTCCTCCCCCGTTCTCTCAGGCTGGGGACCCCCGGCCTGACGTACATCCCCTGGGGGGGGGCGCCTCCCGCGCGGTCTGCCGGCGGGTCATCCCCATCAACCTGGACGAGGGAGGGGCAAGGGGAGGGAAACAAAAAACAACAATTAAAAATGGGGGGGAGGGTTCCTGCACTGGGCGGTACCTCCCCTCCCACAAACACCACAATTTAAAAAAAAGAGGGGCAACAATTAAAAATGGGGGGGAGGGTTCCTGCACTGGGCGGTACCTCCCCTCCCACGAACACCATAATTTAAAAAAGAGGGGCAACAATTAAAAATGGGGGGGAGGGTTCCTGCACTGGGCGGTACCTCCCCACCCACGAACACCATAATTTAAAAAAAAAAAAAAAGAGGGAAAAAGGCCAACGCAGAGCGGTAGCGAGAGAGAGAGGAGAGAGAGATTAATAAAAATAATAAAAAAAACACCTAACTTACCGGTTCTCTGATACGCCGTAGCTCGTTCCTCAGCCACTCCTCCACCCTCTACCGAACGGCAGCCGCGCCTCTCCAGGCGGATTCGAGGCAGTCCTCAGCCCCTGGCGGACGGAACGCCCCGCCGCGTTCTCGGGGAGCCGAAGGGGACTCCCCCGCCCCTGGCAGCGGTTCTCCCGCTCCAGGCGGTCAGTCGCGATCCCCTCCCCGCTCGCGGACGGCGGTCTTCCCTCGACCCCTCCGCGTTTCAGCGGCTGGTAGGGGCATCCTCCGCCCCTGGCAGCGGCCCTGACCGCTCCAGGCGGTCGGCTATAGGAGCCCCTTCTCCCCTCGCGATCGGCGGCCATTCCTCCGCGTCCAGGCGGCTGGGCTCCTCGTCCCCCGGCAGATGGCCGTGGCTGCTTCTTTGGGGTAGTGGCGAGAACTCCGCTACGGCGCATCCCTCTTCCTTCCCGGGCTTTCGGCACCAATGTAAAACAGATCATTTCATGGGCAAGGAAGAGGCGAGAAACCGGCTTGTCAACATAAATAATAATTTAATGAAGAACTTAAAACAAACATTTAGGACAGCAGACGTCTGCTGATTAAGCTCTCTCTCCCGATCGCCGTCTGCGAGTGGACTTTTAACCCTCTTGCCGGCTCAATCAGCCCGATACGGGACCGGGCGTGCGCAATCATGCGCCGGTCCCGCCCTCCACCGTGCCACAGTCAACATTTTATTATCATTAATTACAATTATCATAAACTCATTGGTTTTAAGTGCATATAGTTTTAATGGTTATCGCATTTTAGCATTGTTTAAATCACACACTGTTGCACTGGCAGAATGAATGAACTCAGGTGCTGACACGGACAGTCCTGGGCACCGTCTTGACACGCCTCCACAAAGTTTACACAAACAGAAGAGAGAAGAAAGATGCCGAAAAAATGTTGCTTCAACTTTCTTTGCACCAAAACGGCATCTTGTTTCATCTTGACAAAATAATAAACACATTTTACTCTCCGTTCTTGTCAGCGAGCATTCTCTCTTTCTTAGCGGTGTATAGTAAACAGACACGCAGATCAGGCATTCAGCATGGCTTTTGAAACATCGCCTTTGGAAATAAATAAATAAAGACATCATTGGAGGTCATACAGGTACATATGAATGGAAGTTTACATTGAGACAAGAAAGACTGCATCGTAACGATCTCGGTAAAGAAAGAAGCATATTTTATTACAGTCTCTTCAATACAACAACACACAGTTATAAGTGAATGATTTACTTACTCTTTTACTATAAATGCTGACATTAGAAAATGATCTGATATTGACACATAATTCTGCTGTACATTATGTGGTAGTGTGATAGTTTATAAGACCACTAAATATCACAAAATTCTGCTATTATATCCTACTAGTTATTTACCCTGCGGTCAATGCCAGCGTGAACTTTTTCACATTCGCCAGAAATGCAGCAGCTGCTTACTTCCGCAATGCAAAATATGCTGGATAAGGCTGTGTTAAAATATTAATGTCCTCCCAAAATATGTGCGATGAGTCAGGGTGAGGAGGAGAGCAGTTTTACTGCACCATGTGCTAGAAATAGCTCACTCAATCCACATTACTCACAGCGAGTCTCTTTTTAAGAATTCTGAGCAGAGATTAGTGCCATTGTGACTTCCAACTCTGACAATTTCCACACATTATCAAAGTGTGTGCTATGAGTAATGACTAAAACTGGGACAGGACTCATTCGTTCCAAAAAGTCTCTTAAGATATAGACTAAATTAATGTGCAGTTAATGTTAACAGAAGTATTTATAGAAAATTAATGGCACTTATACTTACCAGCGCTGGACCAATGGACTGGGGCATTGCTAGGTTTGGAAGAGATAAGGGGCTTACCCCCAGAGCACCCCCACCCGTAATTAATTTGAAATACATTAAAATGTGTAATGAATTACAGTGTATCCTACATCAATACATTCAACATTCTGCAATTACTGCATTTTGAACAAACAAATATGATTTCCTGTTATTACCCTCTTTCTTGATTTAAAAGCAATCTCACAAGTAAAGAAAGGGTGTGGTGCTAAACTGTTTTTCTTTGCTAAGCCTGGAATAATAGTTTTAACCGGAATAATTGCATAACAACATAAAATGAGTCTAAGATTTTGGTAAATTACATTATTTAGTTTACTGAATTAGTGCTGGAGAGCAACAGTACCAGTGAGCTACCTTCTGGTTGCTGACCACATAATTGACGCTTAATCTGACTAAAATAAAACGAAAATGGAAAGAAAGAAATGACTGATATTGAAATGTTTTCATGGCATGGAGGTAAATGACCAACTCTAATGTATTTACATCGTATGAATGACTATTTACTTGTTAACTTTAAAAAAACTTACAAAATATAAGAAGTCTGGCCCTTTAAAAAACTGTCTTCATAAATCAATCTGCTTTGAATTTACTGGTCTGTCATGGGTCATGTCATACCTCTTGATCTCCTGACTGGCAATGACTGGCAGTCTGTTTCCTGAAAAATTTACTTATTTTCATACATGTCTTTTTCACATCTGAAAATATGATTTATAATATGTTTAAGATGTCAGTCTACATGTAGCGTACTCTCAGCAATGTACTACAAGGCCACAAGCATATTCATTGTGGCAAGCTAGCCAACTAATCTCCGATTTATCTATGGCACCATGAATGTGTTAGCTAGCTATAGCTAGCTTGAGCCTGATCTTAATTGGGAACAATGGATTTGCCCAACATTAGGTAACGTTACAGTAACTGATGTTATGAAACCGCTACCTAGCTGGCTATTTCAAACCTAGTTAAAATATTATATAATACATCAAGCTTTTTATAATGTACAAGAACAGTTTTCGTTACAATGTACGTGCATATTTATATCCTCCGGAGACCAGAGCATGACTGCTTTGTGCATTTTACATTTCCCTTTTTGATTTATAACTAGAAGCACCTAATAAACAAAAAATATTTTTTTTTTAGAGCAAATAGCTCTCCTAAAAATGTATTTTCACATATGTGGACAGCGGGACTAAGTTATGGATTTTTAAATAATACCAAGCTATAGAAATTAAAAATTAACAAAAAAATAAATAATTCTCCCCTTTTCTCCCCAATTTGGAACGCCCAATTCCCACTACTTAAGAGGTCCTCGTGGTGGCGCGGTTACTCACCTCAATCCGGGTGGCGGAGAACAAGTCTCAGTTGCCTCTGCTTCTGAGACAGTCAATCCGTGCATCTTATCACGTGGCTTGTGCATGACACCGCGGAGACTCCGCAAGTGGAGGCACATGCTGCTCTCCGCGATCCACGCACAACTTTCTACATGCCCCATTGAGAGCGAAAACCACTAATCGTGACCTTGAGGAGGTTATCCCATGTGGCTCTACCCTCCCTAGCAACCGGGCCAATTTGGTTGCTTAGGAGACCAAGCTGGAGTCACTCAGCACACACTTGATTCGAACTCGCGACTCCAGCGGTGGTAGTCGGCGTCAATACTCGCTGAGCTACCCAGCTACCTATCACTTATAGGAAGATCGGATCATTTTACTGACTTGGATCTTTGTCTCGTTCAGCAAAATGAGCAAACCTTTATTCAAGTCATTTTGTTCATTTGAGCAGAATTAAATAATTTGTTTTAATTCTGAATAAGTAAATCCCCCCCAACATGTGTACTTATGCAAACTTTGATTATAATCCAAATAAGGAAAAAATTTTAATGCAGCCAAGGACAAATGATGAGAAACAGAATGATTAGTTCAGCTCTGGAATCTTCTTTTCTGAGTCGTTCGTTCTTTTGTCACGTGACAGCCGTATACACTATGCAGTGCTTGCATAGTATATATGGCTGTCACGTGACAAAAGAATGAACGACTTGGACAAGCAGACTTGAGGTGAACTAATCATTTCTGTTTCCTGTGTGAGCAGTGCATAGCGTATATGGCTTTCACATGACAAAAAAATGAACGACTTGGACCAAAAGAGGTTATTCATGTTTTTGAGATGTTACAGACATTACAGCTGATTCTCTGTCAAACAAACAAGTGATAGCCAGTGCTGAAGCATCTTACCATTCAGAAATTAGCATAAATAATCTGATTCAAAGTTATGGCCAGCATCATCCGATCACTGCCAACCATGTTAAAATAAAATTATACATTATAAATTCTGAATCTACTGTATGTACTGATTATCATTGTCCCACGTCTGCCAAACATGTTGAGTGGTCCAAACAAACAGTTCGAAATGCACCTTTTTTTCATTCTTGCTCCATATATAGCCTCTGAAAGCAAAAATGTTTTCTCATTATGAAAATGCACAATAAATATAGGATTTCTAATGAAAAACTAGCACTATTGTCCACTATAGTGGTCTTTGTGTTTAATAGCATGCTGTTTCGTGATAAATAGCTACATTTTAAAATGGCTATCAAATAAATCTAGAGACTTCTGACATAAATAGGTTGTCAAATGTGATGGCACCATGTTGTTTTGTCACATGGCTCCATACATTAAATGTTTAAGCCTTCACTAACAGCCCAGAGTCTTCTGAACTGAGATCAATCTGTTCAAGTTAATTTAAATTATGCGCAGCATATAGCAAAACTAAAAAACAATGTCCACACAGAGGGACACAGAGTTGCAAGAAGATATAAACATTTATAACATACTTAATTGAATACCGTTAATTTATTTCCCCCAAATTATGTCAAAGATCAGACTATAGTAAAATATTACAAGGTCACTTTGTAAACTGTGAACAAATATAAAGCCTAGAAGTTAGACATAAGATCTCGGAAGGCATAAAAAAGCATTGCTTGCAAGTTTTTTGATTTGCATATCCTGTGGAAGATGAGATCCGCTATTTCCATGTGATTTTGTTGTTTTAGCCTTGGTATCTAAGCTGCAGCAATATAAGATGTTGACTATTTATCATATTACAGTTCAAACCCTCTTGACATCATCTTGTGATTACCGAACATACTCTGTAATCAGGTTGGGGTGTTCTGATCAGTCGTAACAGCCTCTACAAGCAGTCCACCCCCATCACTGTCACATGACTGCTTACTAGGGGTGTGCAAAAAATCCATTATCTGTATTTGTATCTGTATCTGTTACTATGACAAAATTAGCTGTAACTGTATCTGTATTCGGATTGAATAGGTTGTGGGCGTGGTTTAAAGTGCATCAAAACTCATTTTAAAATGTAACTCATACATTTAGGCTATATAAAGTATGCCTTGGATAGGCCTATTTAAATATTATTATTATTATTATTATTATTATTATTATATTTTTATTTGATTTGATTATATTATTGATATAGTCTTTATTTTTTCTCACCAGATGAAGATGAATATATAGACTACATAAACTGTGGAATATGATGTTAACTGTGGTATTTCGGACATTAATATCTGCTGAAAAAACATTTACGTTTATGTCTGTGTTAAAGTAATTCTTTTAACTTTACATTTTGCCATTGCAGTCACTAAGCATGATCAGGATTTGAAGTTCGGTTACACTTCCTAGTGCTTGACACATGTGTTGGAAATGTAATCGAGCTTGAAATCATGATTGCCAAGGAGACTATTGATGTCAAGATTTACTGTATAGTGAAAAAGGGAGGAAATTAATCACCTAAAACAGATTAGATCGCTTCAGAAGACATTGATTAAAATACTGGAGTCATATGGATTACTTTTATGCTGTCTTTGTGCTTTTTGGAGCTTCAAAATTTAGGTCACCATTCACTTGCATTGTATAGACCTACAGAGGTGAAATAATCTTCTAAAAATCTACATTTGTATTCTGCAGAAGAAAGAAAATCATACATATCTGGGATGGCATGAGGGTGAGTAAATTATGAGATAATTTTCATTTCTGGGTGAACTATCCCTTTAATAGCTGATCAGCCATCTTAATGATTCAGAGAACTGGTATTATCAAATTTAATTAATTCAGAGCTAAAGCGGTTCATTTGGGCACCCTGTATTTTTCAGACCTTCTTTCTACTGTTGTTTACACAAATGTCTCAGTGAGCTAGAGATAAAAATGAATGTATTTTTTGTGTGGGACCTCAGCCCTCTCCATTGTTCATGATCCTTTGTCATTTTTCAAAATAACATTTTGATTTCTCTAAAGAAAATTGTAATCTAAGCTCATTTTCAGAAAACAGAATAAACAAACATCATGAGCGTGATTTTTAATCAACTGTTTGTGACAGCATTGACATTCCTTATTAATTTAGCCTCACATTAAGTTCTCCAATTAATTTCCATTATGACGCTTAATTACACATCTCATAATGACATACTTGTGCTGTAATCACGTCATTCTATTGCTTTTCTCAACACTTAATGAGAAAGAGCATGTGTGAGTTCAATTTTCTGGGTATAAAGTCCAAGGAGGGCGCCAAAAGCGAGTGGTGAAGTGAGGTGTTTTAAGTTGTATAGGCTGTAATACAGTGAAGAAGAATGCATGCACCCCCTAACCCAAATCCCAAGCCTAAACCTAACCATCAGTGGAGAAAAATTTAAATGTAGAGGGAAAAATACAACCTCCAAATCGTGCTAGACACCGATTATGCGAATGCGATTACTTCCTGGTTTCAACGTGGAATGCGAACCCAAAATCTCCAATGCTGCAGACGCAATGAACATCCGGTCGCATCTCAAGGGAAGGTAATGTTGCTGATCCTAGAACACTGTAACTCTCAGAAAATACATGTCGACTTCAAGTGTGATCGTGTTGTCATTTATTATTTATCAGTTACTCCATAAATGGCTGTGCGTTCTTGGATTCAGTCAGCACTATTTCGTACAGTTCATGTTGGACTATACATGCAGACAGACTATACATGCAACTTTAGCTGTTGTGTCTAAAAATGACTAAATTTCATGTTGCTTCTCACCAAAAACCTATTATTCAGAAGACTTGGAATATGACACACAAGACTAAGACTATTTTTTATCATACTTTTGGGTCCTTTATTAAGCTTTAAAGTGAGTCTATATCCACTGCCATTGTATTGAAAAGACAGTCCGCAATATTAATTAAAACATCTACTTTTGTTTTCCGCATACAAGAATGAAAGTCATATGGGTTTGGAACTACTTTGGTGTTAGAGTTGTTAAATAATGACAACATTTTCATATTTGGGTGAACTATCCCTTGACCTTTGTCAATGTTACTAATTTGCCTATTTGAGAAGTGACTTAGAGCAGAACGTTTAGTTCTGTTAAAAATAGTTAAACATTTTCATAAAATTTTAATTCCAGATGTTAAATAGACAGTATTTGTACATTCCTAATATTATCTTGACTTGTTGAAGAGGCAGACAGCTTCTTTATTTGCCTGTCAGAGAGAATATAAATACCTGTGGCTGCTGTTGGCTGTTTTTCAACAAATGTTGCCTCTTTCCCCATCAGATAAACAGTAAAACAGTGCGGAAATGTCATAAAGTAAACCCTTTTAATGCTAACAGATTAGATGCATGTCTTTATTTAAGACATGATATTTAGCGCTCGTGGGAAAGAGATTATATGAGATGCAGCCGGTTTCTTTGCAGAGTGAAAAATTTATCAATCTAAGAAATAATACTTCAATTCCCCTGATGTATCCACGCATCAAGAGCTCACGATGGCGGCAATGAGATTTTTATTATCATAAAACAACTGTTTAAATTTGCTCTTTTTACTGCCAGACCAAGGGAGTTTATCTCTAGCAGCTGTTTTTGTTCTGAAGTTATCTACACCATGGCGTTGCTGTTGGCTAATATTGTCCAGTTTGTTTGTCAGATCTCTGTATCTCGCCTTTGCTCTTGTCAGTTGGTATAAGTTTTGAAATGGCCAGGGAGGAGCTGATATTGAACAATATGATGCATTATTTCCATCACGTCTCCAGGCAAATCAACAGTGAATTTCTGCTAAAGCTTCTATTTTATTCCACCTTATGAGAGTCAGTTTGATGCAAATAGCCAGCTTGAGCCTCATCTAGTTATTTTACCAATGCCAAGGGCAATTGTGAATCTCATTATTCAGCTCTCAGCTCCAGAGTCACATCCTTAAACGTGTTATTTTAGTGGTGTTTACCAAGGAAAGCAAGCTTCACTATTACTCATTCTTAAAGATAGTTTTTTAGCATTAAACCATGGCTCATATACGTAACTCATCCTGCACTGTTTATGCTACAGAAGTGAATTATACCTCAAATTGTGTGTCTTATAGAGGAAAGGTGTGGTTTTACTTGTTTAAGTAGTACTTTTCAATAGTAATAGATTTTTACCTGGCAGATGATAAAATGGCCTTATAAACCCTTATGGTGCCGGGCGGCACGAATGACTCGAACGTGACTCGAACACATGAAATTGCTTCATTCAGAAATTCGCTTGACGCATGGTTGCAAAAGCCTATCAGCATTGAGATTGTCCGGATGTCACTGACGTACTGATGTAGTAGCAGAAGAAATCTGGAAAAATGGATGGAAAAAATTGTTGTAGCGGTGTGTGGACACCCCAAATTGTATGACACAACATCATACATGTACAGACCGGATGAAAAAAGACATCGCTTGGAGGAAAGTGATTGAAGAAGTTGGACTACCTGGTAAGTTCTGAAAATATGCGCGTCTTCTTGATTCCAGCTATTGGTTGTACTTTACTATGAACCAAGTCGTAGAAGCCGCTGCTCCTATCCTTTTACAGAAGAGAAGGGAGAATACGTGGGGAATCGTGAGGTCGTGTTATTCACGCAAACGCAAGTTTAAACACAAATTTATAATCCAGTGGTGAGCAATGCAAAACCAAGTTTCTTGGTTTTGTTTGTGAACGCACCATTAGACATACATTGAAGGAATGGCCCGAGCCCTTTCTAGGGACTAGAATATTCAATGTGATCATATGGAAAATCGACATGCTACTTCTGAATGTTCATGTACCCTGAAATCGATCCCATTCTGCCACACTACTATCTCTGAGACACGGGTTCTGGTCCCGTGGGAATCAGGAAACATAACAACGGTGAGCACGTTGACATTCTTACTCCACTGGCATTTAGGTTTAGGGTTGGGGTTTGGGTTAGTTAGTTGGGTGAATCAAATTTGCATTCCTGTTGACTGTGTTATATAATTTACATCTTAATTATTAGGGAAAATGGGTTCAGGACACATCGCAGGCTAAACTTGAACTTGTATTACTCGCATGAGCATCAGGGCTCATTGTTAACCACTGCACCACGACTGACACAAAAATGACTTGTTCACCAAAAATTGAAGGGTGGTCACACATATCTGTTCATAATGTACATCCATGGTTAGTCTGCAGTACAGATTGCCATGTGGGAACAGCTGGGAGATTCCTGGATAAAATCTCTTCTTCCGGGGATCAGGGGAAGCTTAAGGCTTGAAATGTGAAACGGAATTCTCAAATGCCCTGGTTCAATATGAAACGAATTATATGAAATATTTTTTTATTTTTGGTGTATTTTTCCAAATCTGCATTTTATGTAAATTGAGTATACTTTAACTAATCTGACATTAAATTGTTATTTACATTGTTTACTGCCATTTTAACTGTGTCCACATGTACAATATGTGTGTGAGAGATAAGTAGACAGGTAAATCAGGGAGAGAAGTTATCTGGAAGAGAGATAGTGTGTTTGTGTGCGTGTGTGTGTGTGCGCGCGCGCACGCGTATTGGTAGGGGAAAATGTGGGCTATTTTTTTCCTGGCTTGTTGCCTTGGAGTGGAAAGTTGATGGAAATATCCAGAGTGTGTCCCAGTTGTCCAGGGCTGCTGTGTGAGCTAATCACCTCCACTCAGGAGGCGTGTGTGTGTGTTTGTTAGGGGGAGGCAATGGTCACACCTGCCACTGGGAGCTCTCCGAGGTCCTGAACGTCTGCTTGACACACACGCACACACAGCTATCAAAATGGAGATGTATTGTTTTACTTCTATTGTTTTATATAAAGCAAATTAATTAACCAACTCTACCCCTAAAATAAATATTTTTAAAATGGCAAAAAAAAAAACAGTATCCACATAATTTATGAATCGATTTTCCAATTGAACCTGAACTTTTCCAAAGATAGGTAATGCAGATTTATTTTTGTTTCGCACATACACACATTTACTTAAATTATTGTCTCTCACCTGACATTGGCTGGTACCGTATACAAATTCTATTAGCGATTTGTAATGTAATCTATTCCAAGGAAATGCAGTGTTTTGATTTTTTTTTTTTTTTTAACCCACTGGGCACAGCAGTTTAGTGTTATCTTAGCTTTAAATTTTGTTTAAATGCCATTATATTTCTACTATGAATGTAACTGACAGTTGCTTCAGTTTCCTGGCTTGTGTTTTTTTGTTTAAATGAAAAGCAGTTTTGAGTTCTGAATAGGGCACCATATGGGATATGACAGCTCTTTTTATGAAGTCCATAGATGTTGAGAAAAAATTATAAATGGTGATTTTATTCTTCTGTTGTCATCTCTCGTTTGTGAAAGTACTAGCTTTTTGTGTCTCAGATAAAAGCTATTCCTTCTTGTCTGTATTGCTTTGAAACACTGACAATATGTTGTTTAAACATTAATGTTTAGTCAAACTGATTACTCTTGACTTAAAGCCATTATATACAGTATAATCGGAGTTGTGAGGGTTACTTTTAAAATGTATTCCACTACAGATTGCAAAATATATGCTGTAAAATGTAATTTGTAATGTATTCCATTTGATTACTAAAGGTCAGTAACTCAATCTAAATACTTTGGATAACTTATTTAACACTGGTAGATGTTTTCACTTGTTTTCACTATGAACAATTTAATATCAAGTGAAAAAAAAAAAAAATCCTAAACATTGTATGCAAGGTAAAGTAAATGCATTTTGTTTCAAGGATTTTTTTGACAGTTATACAGAAAAACCATATTAAAAAAAGGTTTTTGCAGTACATTTCTAATTATAAATCAATAAAACAATGCTTTAATCAAAGTGTGTATACTTAATAATTTTTATTATGTAGTATCATAATGTAAAGTGTATTATATAATTAAAATAATAATAATAATAAAAAGAAAATATAATGTCTAATATATATCTCTCAACACAGATCAGCCACAAAATTAAAACCACCTGCCTAATATTGTGCAGGTTCCCCTCGTGCCGTCAAAACCGCACCAACCTGCATTTCAGCATAGCATTCTGAGATTATATTCTTCTCACCATAATTGTACAGAGCGGTTATCTGAGTTACCGTAGACTTCGACTTCGAACCAATCTGGCCATTCTCTGTTGACGAGAATATCTCATCATAACTGACAAATTCACTTGTTAAATGGATTGCTGTGAACTGACTTATGATATGGTAGTAATCAATACATTGTATTCTAAAGCCGCTTTTTGTATGGCCTTATCAATGATTAACTCTTCTGCTACAGGAATGTAAAGCATTTTAATTATCTGAATATTTTATATATATATATATATATATATATATATATATATATATATAATACACACACACCCACACACACACATAAACCCACATATATATATACATATACATATACATATATATATATATAATTTTTAAGTATTTAAAGATAACTATGTATAATTATATATTGATATAAATATGTATAATCATTATATATTGAGATATTGTTATATGAGGGGCTTTCTCATCAAATATTTGTACATGCGATTAATCGATATATACACACACACACACACACACACACACACACACACACACACACACACACACACACACACACACACACACACACTAGGGATGGGCATTCATCAATAATTTGGTATTCGTAAGCCCATAAAAAACAAATATTTGAATATTCTGTTATTTAAATGAAGGTAATTAATGAGAAAATGTTGTAAAATATTTTTTTAGTCATAAAGGTTGCGTCACCATAAAAAAAAAAAAACAAGCTTATATCATATCCTGTGTTGTTTTATATTTAAACAAGCAATGTGTGAAAACAAAAAAAGAATAGAATGAAAGCATTTAA
Organism: Moxostoma hubbsi; assembly: GCA_032164185.1. Classification (NCBI taxonomy): domain Eukaryota; kingdom Metazoa; phylum Chordata; class Actinopteri; order Cypriniformes; family Catostomidae; genus Moxostoma; species Moxostoma hubbsi. The sequence continues at coordinate 33,436,375 of JAVLUX010000031.1, read as the reverse complement.
GCTCACGCAAAGTGAAGAAAAAGAAACCGCTAATGAAGTAGACTGACACAGTAAACATACAGGACGAGTATAAACACTCGGCATATAATAGTTATCATGTTTATATTGTATTTCATGTCATGTTTTTGTTGAGAAAAACAAGTATATCCAAGTGCTCTGTAAACTACACTCCTTTATACACACCAGTTTGATGATGGAATGTCCCTTACCTCAGCTTGCATAGTCTTTCTCGGATGCCTTGTTTGTTGTTTACAGAAGCGTCACGGGGATTACGTTGCTACGGGGACGCTGCTTTCTGATGAGCTGCACATATATGAGTGTAAAGTGTACACTGCTTATCCAGTACATTTAAACAGGAACCCAGCTTTCTCACAGTAAGCCAGCTTTTCTGGTGTCTATTTGAACGTACTGAGTGACAGCTCAACAAATGTGATCAACTTGTGTCCACACTCAACAGTGCATTCTGTTATAACTGCCAATTTTAGTTTGTGTGATCAGGATTTAACATGCATCTCACTGTATACAGTATATGGACAGCAAAGCAAAACTTTAGAGAATTTCGAATAGTAAAAATATTATTCAAATTTCGAAAAGTTTTGCTTTGCTAGCATATATACAGTGGATAATTATTCCAGAACTTATATTAAAATATTCGATTACTCATGCACATCTCTAATATATACTAAACATCACCCTACTAAACATTCTTAGCCATACTTTACTGTCAGGTTTTTCATTCATGTAAAGAAAATATAATTTATCATATATGAGCTGAATGTTTCAAAACAAGTTCCTTCCTAATTGCACTTCCTCTGACCTCCACTCTGAAGCTCTCCAGAAACTTAAAGTACAAACTGATCTAAGATCTGCTTCAGGCATTGCTCTTTCAGCTCATCTTCAACAATGTCCACCAGCTTGCTGATCCCCCAACATTCACACTCACATTCAGAAGCTATGCAGAGAAATAGATGGACTTAGGGCACAGGAGACACTCAGGGGGCTACAGATGCTGCGCCATGCCCTGGAATAGACAAGAGCAGGGGCTGGTGGCATCGTGCTTGTGTGCGGTCAGCGGGTGAGCAGAGCACAGAGTTTCCAGACAGCTGGGAGCAGGCACGGGGTATCTGGAGGAGAGATCATATTATTTCACACATGGGGCTCTGTGTCTGCAGTAAATTGGATTCACAGTATTATTGTTATCTATATTTTTGGCCGCAAACTGCAGGCAAGGCTGCATTTATTGCATTGCCTTTGAGATCTTTGATATGGACATATAATCTGTGTGACATCTATATTTTTTTAATGCCTTTGAAAATTTAATGTATGAAAATTCTGACATTCTTTACTCAACCTCAAGTCATTCCAAACCCCTGTAACATAAAAAAAAAAAAACCTAATCACAGTATTTGTGTTTGGAACAATAAGAACAACATTAAATAATATCAGAATGTTCATTTTTGGGAGAACAATATCTTTAATTGAAATATTAACCACTGTGCAACTTCCTACTGAAAACATGTAAGGTACAGTAATTTTAAGACACTTTGAAAATGCCTTCACACGTCACAAACTTTCTTAGATGTAGCACTAGATGGCAGACTTGTTTGGAAATACATTTTTTTCAGTTAACTTGGTATTCCCTCTGTTGTTTCTAACTCCTTTCCTCATTCCTTAGGGAAGGATTTTTTCAATAATCTAATAATATAATATGCCTGCAAGCAAATAAGACATTAGGCAATGTTCCTCAGATAGCAGGACTAATCTAAAAGATTATGGGATGAAATATAATTAATATTTGGCGGATAAATAAGAGCTAGCCCACTTGAATCCTTTACTCTGTATGCAGTAATAACTCATACGTGAAGACATATCTTAATATCGCAGTAGATTTGCACATCTTTAGTATTTCTTTCTTTGCGACCATTGTAAAGAATAGGCTTTTCTGTTAGTACGACTGAATTTATAAAATAGTGATTTTAACATTAAAACAGAGACTTTTTCATCCTCTTAAAGAGGAGTTTTACAGTCTGAAAGTACATTTTTATCCTGTTTTTCCTCTTCACAGCAACAACGGCTTCTCAGTCTTGGCTGCATTTATTCCAAGCATGTCTTGTTTGTCTCACCTTCAATTACACTTTCCGAATATACCACGAAAACCCACGAAAGAGCACTTTAAAAAGGGTGGAGAGTTTGCAACGGAGAGGGCAGCAGTGCGTAACCCCTCCTCTCCCATAGTACGTCGCTCTTTTCTCTCTGTAATTGGCAAATTCATGGCAAACAGCCTCAGACAGCAGAGGTTAATTGTGTTTTAAGTATGGGTACGGTGGCAAATTATAAATCAGAGTCTTTGTGACCCTTGTGTATTGGAACCTGTCGCTCCTTCATAATCCCTTTTCACGCACACTCTCCCCTATCTGAAATCCCTCATCACGAGGATGCAGTCATATATGCAAACACACACAGGTATTGTATGTCACGCATATTTATTTGTACTTGAATTATAGGTGGTATAAATGTGTATTCCTCTTTAAAACAGCCCTGAAGCAAAATACATCAGTCTGTCTGCTTCAGATATAAAAGAAGTCAAATGGAATTGAAAACTTATCTTGAAAAATTAGTAACGGAGAAAACCATACTTTTGACCAAACAGCATTGTAGTCAAGATTCAAAATGTAAAAAAGTAAAACACAGTCAAAATCTATAGCCAAAATAAATAATCACTGTTTTTCACTAAATGAACGTAAACGAATGTAATTCACAGTAATAAACAGCATAAGTTTACTGACATTTCCTGTATAAAAATGCCAACACTTTGATTAATGACAAATCGTTGAATCAGAAGTTTGGAATCATTTTCTTAAAACAGACACCTGACCCATGAAAATGACTTTTTTTTTTTTTTGCGCCATTTTTGCTACTGAATTTGAAATGAGACAGTATTAAAACATCAGCCTTAACGGTCTCATAGATGCAAGTTGTGAAACTAGTCTAATGACGTGGTATTCGTGACACGTTATGGCCATATAAAACGCACATTCAAATCATCATGATATTCACAATGCTGTGTAATTTTACATCTGCTGCAAAATCACCACTAATATATTGTGAATACATCACAAACCAGATTTATTTACATACAGTTCCAAACTCTTGTTTAAGATCACTCCACCTACAGTACACAGACAACAATGTAATCGAAATGTAATCAATAAAAGCCAGACAAAAGTGACTGCATTATATTTCCAAGTATCCAGAGCGATTTTGTTAAATTGCCCAATAAAAACTGTCATCAGCAAGCTGGGCTCACAGTCCCCACAAGGCATTTTATATTGACAGCACTGTGGTGTACTGCTTTGTACTTCCTGACTTTTGCTCAGAATAAAAGCTGCATCTGGCTGAATTGTTGTCGAAAAACAAAACAAAACAAAAAACACATTTAACATGACTTCATAGGCAAATATCACAATAAGCCTTATAAATAACAGGAAATGCACAAATACACATTTTTAAAATTTCAGAATATTAAATATTCTAAATACTTAGCAATATGTCAACAGTTTGATTTTAAAGAGTAATAGTTTGATACAAGTTTTGCTTACAAGTTTTCTTTTTGGTACCATGCGCTCTTTTTCAGTTTTTTTACATGAGTCACTAGTGACATTTCTAACATACAGCATACAGTCATCAGAGCGGTTGTTTGAGATTCAGTTAGAATATTTCTCTTTATTTATTGGACTGTAACTGTTGAACTTTCTTGTCATTTTAAGGGAGGATTTTCATTAGCAGTCATTTAAACGCTCAATACGCATTCCTCATATACAAACACACTTAAAGATGTAACAGAACATCTCACCTTTCAGTGAAAATCTAAAAATGTTCCTCTAATTCACTAATAACATGATCAATCAGATTTGTGTTGTCAGTTCACTACCTCTATTACATGTATCTAAATATATTCAACTGAAATAATAGAACTTTTTTCCAACAATAACACAGCACAAAACCTGAGCTCAGAGGTGAAGGATTATCTTTTGATAATGATGTATGGGCTCTATTAATCTCTGTCTTTTATGTAATCTCTTATGTAGCATCAAGGTCATGACCAATAGTGGAAAACTGGCACTGAAGATTTTCTTTGTCTGGAAACGGCAGTTAAAATGAAAGATTATCAGTTCTTAAACACTGAATTTTCACTCTGTTCCTCACATAATGCTGTCTTCTGACATCACAATACTTTTACTATAGCTCAAGACATGTAAGGCGGCAAAAAACCTAAACTAGCTGCAAATTTGCCACTCATTATTTTCACATGCAAATGAGCTTGTTATTCCACTAGTGGTGAACCTCTGGCAAACTTTTAGCAACAATGGACAATTTGCTGCAAAGCTCATTTGAATGTGAAAATTATCAGTGGCAAGTTTGCAGCAAATATGCCATGAGCTCTCGAATTTTGTAAAGGTATACATTTTAACATTTGCATTACTTAACCAACTGCATTTACAAGCAATGAAGTTTCGCAGTGGCTTAACTGCAACACAAAGTCACACAAGTCAACATGTGAGTTGAAAATGTTGTAGAAGCACCACACATTGATATGGTTGCATCAGCATTTGCCTTTTTCATCTCACATTTGCTTTGTATGACACTTATCTGTTAGGGCTGTAAATCGGACAGTTCATCACGATACGATCTTGTATTGATTCTCTTGGCCTGTGATCCGAAATTTGCCCGATACTTAAAAGACTGCCGCAATCCGATTCGATTCAGGGGCCTGCAATCGATATTCCGATATTATGTACCTATTTTACACAATCAATAAACAAAATTTTGGCCCTTAAATGGAACCAAAATATAATTTGATTATTTTATTTAGCTCTCTGTATCCACAACAAAATAAGGTACTTCAGATGTTGAAAAAAATATATATACAGATAAATAATATAAAAATAAAGTCACAGTAAGTGATCATCATACATTTGATGACAGCTAATTCTTGTTTCCAGCTATCCGTGGTTTTCTTGGCTATAACTTCCACAGATGTAATGAAGATAAATGATAGTAAGGGTGTTGATATATAAAGTCTTATAACTGATGCTGGAGCTGAGTAGGTGTTTCCCTTACACCTCGTTAGTGCTGTTCAGAATGTCGGCATTGTCAAAATGTTTCACATGGTTGAACTTCTCCGTGGAACTTTAAAATAGCATATTCTCATGTAAAATTCAAATGCGTCACATGTATGCGCAACGATATCGATGGAAGCGCTAATATTAATCGCGCATGTGAGCTGTTCTGCGTTTCTCACGAGAGCTCACATTTTAATTTTGCGTTCATATACAACGCGAAGAAAATTTTCGCCTCGCACTGCTCACGCGAGTTTTACAGCTGGATTATAAATGTGTGTTTAAACTCGTGTTCGCGCGAGTAAAGCTGCGTACACACTGCCAGCGACATCGCGTGATACAGCGACACCATCCCATTAATTTTCAATGAGAGCACAGCGACTTCCGGCGACACGAGCTGTCGCGACCGTTGGCGACTAGATGTGGGCGTGTCCAGCGACGCGACATTGTTGAGACAAGTTTAACTTTATTCAAATGAAGAGCGACTTACGGGAGTGACAGCCAATAGGAGAGAAGACGGGAGAGCTCACGTGATCCTTCTCGCTCTCTCTGTCAGCTCCTGCAGTAATGGAAAGATGGATAAAAGGCTAATTCTTGCTGTTAGCAATTTTCCAGTGCTCTATGATATGTCTCTTCCCATGTACAAGGACATGTTTAAGAAAAATTCTGTGTGGAAAGGTGCCTGACTCCGAGATTGAATGGTTTTGTGGACCCAGACAGACCGGCGTTTGTGTTTTCGACGCAGATAAACAGCCGCTATGGCAAAGAGTACGCCTTGTTTCTCACTCATCTTTTATATAAAGCATTTTATGTACTGATTCCATTTATATTTAGTCTTTTCCTTCCATAATGTTTGTTTTTAACGGCAAGAAAAGCGATTCGTTGTCAATAGCAATGGAATGACATCCGTGAATGTCATTTCTAAACGTTACTAGGCAACCAGTAGTGGGAACGCCCACTAACGACTTCACCACCAGCCAATGGCAACCTGCAGCGTCAAAGTCACTGGCAGTGTGTACGCAGCTTAACGCGAATCCGCGAGTATTCTCCATGGCCCCTTCTCATCCGGAAAAGGATAGGAGGAGCGGCTTCTACGACTTGGTTCATAGTAAAGTACAACCAATAGCTGGAATCAAGTAGACACGCATATTTTCTGAACTTACCAGGTAGTCCAACTTCTTCACTCACAATGACTTTTTTCGTCTGGTCTCTGTACATGTTTGAAGTTGTGTAATACAATTCCGGGTACACACACCGCTACAACAATTTTTTTTAGAAATTTTCCAGATTTCTTCTGCTACTACATCAGTACATCAGTGACATCTGGACAATCTCAATGATGATAGGCTTTCGCAACAATGCGTCATGCGGATTTTTCGCTCGAGTTAAAAATGCATGAAGCGTTTTTTCGCATGTTCGAGTCACGTCATTCGCTTAATTCTCTTCTATTTGCATCGACTATGTATGCAATCGCACCCGGTCTCATATAATACCGTTACTCTACCTACATTTTTGCAACATCATTTTAATGTGGCTCATTGTAAATATCAATATTATGAGTAATTGAACTTCTATATTCACTTTGAATTGAATTAGAATATTTTTTTTAAACGAAGTTGAACTACGAAAGTCAAGTTTAATATAAAACAACTCAATGTTTTTTAAGTTAACACAAATTAAATGTAAGTCAGCACAAACAATTAAGTTGAAACAACAAGATTTTTATATTGATTTGCACATTGAAGATAGACTTATAAAAGATGTAGAATTCCTAAAAACACATTTAAAAATTTTTTTTAAAGAGCTGTCAGACAAGAAGTGGAGCTGAGGATGGTGGAGGATGTTAAGTGCAACTTGCATCCATGCAATGGAAAGGCTGCTGAATTGGAATTTAATTGGAATTATTACTGGTCAATTTTCATTTAAAGATATCGATAATGTATTTCTGGATATCTCAAATTGATTACAGACCAGATCTTTATTTTGAGATATCTGCGATTTTGAAAGAGATATCATAAATCAGCATTCTTACTAGTGAAAATTCCTTTACAGATATCTAAAATGCTTAAGCAATTTGCCTCTCTGCCATGCCCCGCCTTAAAAAACAAAACAAAAAAACAATCCTACCTCTGTACATTTTGTCATCTGCCATTTTGTCTGATAAATAATTTATCTTTTAATATTAGTCTTGCATGTTTGGTAAAATACATTATCAATTAAAAAATAAATACAAATCCAATAATAAGTAACAATGATGATAGAGCACTTGTAAAAATTGATTGTATCAGTTATCATTCCCAAGTAAACTCAAATAAAATCATAAGGGACCCGTACATTAGCTCAAAGTTCAATTGCACATTGTCTACAGTGTCCATGTAATTATTAGAAACAAACTTTATTGATCCATGTCTCATCACTCCATCACAGCAGTTCTTCTTTCAGTGTAGCTGTTACACACTGCCATCAAGTGGGCTACCCTCCTCCTCATCACACTGATTTTATCCCTATATAATCTCAGCCATAAATTGCTCTTTGGGTCAACTCAAATAAAATATGAAATGTACTTAATCCCCTCTAAATTGTTCCAAATCTCTTTGAAATTGGCCATAATCCCATGGAAAATGGTCTATCAGAGATGAAGTCCTACAGTACCTGCAGCTTTCTTCTCCTCTGCTGGTGCACTGATATCACCAAGGCAACAGGCTGGCTCTGCTCCCCTTGACAGGCCAAACAAGGTGGCGGTTTGACCTTGAACATGTTTTGAGCAAAGGATAAGGTCATGTGAATGAGAATATTACTAGCAGAGATGATCACTGAAGTTAAACAATGCATTGGTCATGGTGTATTAGGCAGAGTTCGCAGCTCTAGACTGCAAAGCTAAGGTCACGACTCTTACCACAATGTCCCTTTTTAGCTCTAAAGAATTTGCAGGTTAGTCTAAAGATAACACACACACAAAAAAACATGCACTGTATAGCCAATTTCTATTAGTTAAATTGTTAACATACAGGTTCTATTTGAGGCAAAAGAATACATTTTGCTGCTTTATTATCAACACTCATATTCTACCCAGTTAGCTATGACTAAGACCACATTCACACTAATTAATTTTTGTTTGAAACATCCAGACTGGAATGGCATTTTCCTTACCCGAAAACAATAATATGCTTTTGTAAAATGTCATGCAAGTGTTTTAGTTTGACTGAAATCTTAACAGTTAGATTTTGCGAAGTCGCACTAACAGACCTAGATAACGTGATTGTAATGCCGAGTTTACACGATTTTAAGCCCGATTTTCGCTCGCTGACAGTTTTGTGGAGATCGCCGACAAAAGTCTGAAATCATAGTCAAATCAGAGTTCGTTCCCTTGAGCGACGATCACAATGTATAAATATTATCAAAGACACAATTTGAGAGAAGCACTTACGTGTCGCTGATGTCAGCGAGATATCTAGAATGTTAAATATCTGGACCTGTCTGCGATTCCAAATCGCACAATGTGAAATACGTTTTGACTGAATACAACTTCAGCGTTGAACTACAGCCAATGAGAGAGCAAGAATCGGGGCATGGGAAGTTTCAGTTGGAGTCCTGATGTACTTGAAACGGAACGTCAACTAGCATGGCTGCGGTATTAAGAAAGTCTCATTGGACCGAAGAAATGGAGGAAAAATTAGTGGAACATCGGCAGGAGCACCAGTGCATATTTGACGTTTCATCTGAACCCTACCACGAAGTACAGAAGAGTTGGAGAGAAATGGCCAATACTCTTGTACAGTCAGGTAAGCAAATAGGTAGATTTTTCAGTATGGGGTACTTTTTCATATTGTAATGATTAAACGATTAAAAACATACACATCATATTCTGAAATGCATAACATTCGATCATGCATTTGTTTCCGTATCTCGTATCACTTCTCGCATGTACTCTGTTGTGAAATGTAATTTGGAGTCCAAGCAGAGTCATCGGGGATTCTTCAATAGTGAATGTTTTGTAATGTGTTCACCCTTGTCGCCGATTCGTTGTGTAATTTGAAAACGCTACAACTTCCATGACAAGACAGACAGTTGTGTAATATGAACGGTACCACGATCCGATGTCTTTGAAAATCCTGTAGTGTAATCGGACCATTACTGACCTTGGTGTTGTACTCATGCTCCGAAAGACAAGGAGTTGACTTGCAACGTGTATTACCGACACTTTCTCAGCCAATGAACTTCCTTCAAATATTCAAATACACATTTTGTCATGTATACTTAAGGAGAAAGATGATGACTGGCTCGACTACACAAAAACCTGATGAAGATAAATTATAACTGCAAATGTATCTGTTTAAGGAGGAGATGGATCACATGTAGATAAATATAATTGTTCGTCAAACGATTCTTATGTAAAAAATGTACACATTCAGTGCGACTATTTACATAAAAATGGTTCTACGAATGATTTACACAGAAATTTGTTCTGCTCATGATTCATGAATGAGGCCCATAGTGTCTACGAATCTTTTTTTGAAAATATATTAAATACCTGTGGCAGTGGGGGCGTGATCAAGCGCCCGTCCGGGAGAGAAAGCGGTAAGAGCGCTTGCACCTGAGCTAAATCAAACTCAAAAGACAAACACATAAGACGACGGACATGTCCGTAAGGATCTCTCTCTCCCGCACCACCCTCTGCGATCGGCCTTTATCCCTCTCGGTGGCTTGATTAGCCTAATACGGGACCGGGCGTGTCGAGTCAGACCCGGCCCCGCCCTCCACCGTGCCACAATACCTTTCTTTTCTTACATTTACATTTTGGCCACATCTTGTATTGACATTGGAGAGAGGACAAGAGATGGACAGGACTATAAAAATGATGCAAGCCAGACTCATTGTCCATATTATCACCACAGCTCAGTTTGTGGAAGCATGTGTCCTACTGCTAGGCCATGACTCCGATCAAAGTAACAGTTTATGCGGTCCTCTTACAAAGCAGTGCTCAATAGTGATTTAAGATGAAAAGGATCTTGTAGAGTGCTCAAAGATATATTTATTCCACTTTTAAACTGTACAGAATGTGAGAGAATGTAACATTGTCTACTTGAATTAAATTATGTGTCCATATATTCCATGAATATTGTGCACGAGTTGGAGTGAAAGGCTTTCTTCCTCCCCCTCTCTCTCTGTCACTTTCTATTGTGTGTCTGACGTCAATACTAGCCTTTCATCTGCAGTGCCATTAATCAGCTCGCTGCAGTCCTCTCTCTTCCTTTCTTCGCTCCCTCTCTTTCATTCTCATTGTGTTTGTCTCCATGTTTCACTGCTCACTTTCATTCTGCACATTCTTGACTCTTTCTTTTTTTCCCATTTATTACTCTTTCTCCTTTTATTAGCTATGTTTGGACAGGAATACTTGTGTACTGTTTACTACACTGTATATATATATATATATATATATACTGTACACTGCCTACTATTTTGTAGTGTGCAAAGATGAATGTTTCAAACAGTAGTAAGCTACACTGTTGCATTTGACCCCATTGCGTTGTTTTATTCCACAATTGGTGCCCAGTTATCGTCATAAATACGGTTATCTTACATTTTCTGTCTTTTAGCAGTCTGCGAAATAATGATAAGAACGAAAGCGATGTTAAAAATGATGGTTGATATTAATTCCAATTCATTCATAACAAATAGAAGGTCGAATGTATTGCACAGCATTATGTCAAATTCAGTATCATCCAGGGAATTCCATGCATACAAAAACTGCACACATTAAAGGATCCCCATGGTCATGGAAAACTAAAATATCAGACAATTTTAAAATTGTGATTTTCAGACATGGAAAAGTAATAGAAATTAAGAATATTTTTTTAAATGAAATAAAAATTTGAATTCTGTCTATATTTTCTCACCCTGATGATGAATCATTAAAAAAAGCATTTAAATTAATTATGGCGGCTACATCGATAACATATTATCTACCTCACTCGATCTCATTATGTCTCGGGATCAAAATAGCAGCCATATTTAATTTTAGCTCTTTATTTTTAATTTGATATAGGAGTAACAAATTAAACTTCATTTCTTTTATAACACAGATTGTACCAAATTGCATAAGTCGTATTGATGACTTTTATTGTGTTTTTTTCCAAGCTTTTCCAAAGTCACAATTCACTTACTTCACACTGTTTTCTACCTAAACAAGCAGCGTAGGCTACAAGTACAGCTCCTATCCACTTGAACAGGGAAAGACTGACATCTCCAAATGGTCTGCCAAGTTTACAATCCAACATCAATTTAAAAAACCAGAAGTAAAATCTGAAAATATTGGTATCATAAATTATGCTTCTTTAGCTCTGATCATACTAAATATAAACTGCTATTTTTCAGACCAGTTCAGCTTATGAGCATGTGCGTTCTCAAGTTAATTGACAGGCGATGTTTGTAAAAAGTTATTGGCTCTTTCACCGGTTAGGCGTGACTTCCTTTCTTCAAGAGTCCAATTTCTGGAGCACACACAGTTCCAATTTCTGCCATTGATTTTAATACAATTGGTCCGCCTCGACTAAACAGTCTCTGTCCTTATGCAGCTTTTTAAATCACACAGCACCTTTGCACCTAAATTGCAGCCAATGGAAAAATAATTAATGTGAACCATTCACAAAAATATTTCTTCCTGTATTTCTGCGTGCCTTCAGCTGTTGAAATATTCTAAAGCACTAAATTACTACTGAATTAGCAAAGTTGAGATCGGGCAAAGTTATTTACAAAATGAAGCCGGTCACAATTCTGTGCACCACACTGAGCTGATTGTTCTCTGTGACGAAGCAGGCAGAGAATGAGGATCTATATGCAGCTTTTATTAACAAAAACATGAAAACTCAGAATAAAGAAAAACCACAGGGAAACTAGAACATAACAACACATGCAATAACTGACAAATTGTCTGGGGGAAACAAGGGCTTAAATACACTAGGGAAAACACGGAACACCTGGGGAAACAATCAGGGAATGAGAAACAATCAGGGGAAAACCAATCAAAAAATGAAACTACAAAGGACTACAAAAACCAAACAGGAAACAGGAACTAAACAAGCACAAAACAAAAGTCAACAGGGAATACGTGACAGTTTCTTCCTCTTCACATGCATTATTTCTATAGAAGTTGAAAAAGTTGATTTGTGAAAATACTAAGAATTAATTGAATTAAATCTCATGTGCTTCAACGCATTCAGTAGGCTGAGCATACAACTGTATTATTATTTCACTTTACAGGACTGTTTGCCAGTTTCCTAGCTCTTAACTCTTACCTATCTGTTTGACTATTCCAATATGCTTTCATTGGACCATTATCTGTTATCATTACTCATGCATGTATAGGGGTTTCTGTGGGCATGTTTGCCTTTTAGCAACTGTCTACAAGAGTTTGATCCATTATATTTGTAGGATGCGTGCGCCAATTTCATAATAGCACCCTCTATAGGTCTACCACAAGGAGGCCTGCAGGTGTCTGGTTCCCCCCTTTTTAAATGTGTTTGCACATTGCACATGTATGCCTGTCCTTGCTCTGTATTAATTTCTCCCATCAGGCATCACAGGTCTTTCTACTGCCCTATAAAGCGTATGTACAGATATTCTCCACATTTTCTTGCAGAGATGCTTGTAGGCTTTCTTAGACCTCCATTTACCACTCCATTTGCAGATGTCCAAGGACGTACAGTTTCCTGTACAAGTGTGTTTTGTTGAGGTAACATTTTACCATCTCCATATTCCACACAGGAACTCGGGCCATGACAGCACAACAACTTTCCTTAAATGGATATTCAATAAACAAGCTTTTCGTCAGATGAGAGAACAGTTGACAGGCAGAGTCTGGTATGGGAACCGATGTGCAGCAATCCGGAAATAACCATGATTGAGGACAAATGCAGTTTCATGACTATAAACACTCTCCTGTTTGAATGCAGTGTGGACCCCCCACCTTATTCAAATACCAACATAAGCCCATGTGAACAAAGGCCATTTTGGCTATTTTCAATTTACCTACCTCAAATCAATTTACTTCTCGCCTTAAGAAGAACCCATATAAAATCTCTAAACGACCCTGACAACTTACGACAACCAGGCTGTTTTAGGTCACCTGATTGGATTTCCATAAAACCAGCATCATGGTTAACCTCTTAAGTAATTTTTTTATATACGGGTAGCAACTACAAATTGATCCTCTCGTTGAATGCTGGGCGGCCCATGTTTGAGGTTTCAACCCATTCATATCACATAGCAGGAACTCTCCCATTCAGATGCAGTGTGAGCGTCTGCACATTGGTCATGTGCTCTAAAATACGAATTGCAGTGTGAGCTATCCCGTTCAAATGCAATGCACATTCAAATCGCAGTATGGGTTCTCCAGTTCGGATGCAGTGAGAGCTTTGCACATGATGCGGGCTCTCCATCCAAATCGCAGTGTGAGCTCTCCCATTCGAAAGCAACACAGGCTCTCCTTTTCGGCTCGTAGTCTGGGCCCTCCCATCCGATTGCAGTGTGAGCCTCCGTTCGGATGGAGATCCAGGTTATCTTCATCTTGGGCTACCCCATTCAAATTGCAGTTTGGGCCCTCCCATTCAATTGCAGTGTGAGCTCCTTTCAGATACAGTGTGGGCTCTCCCGTTTGGATGCAGTGTGAGCCTCTATACATGGTAGCAGGTTCTGTCATATGAATCGCAGTGTGAGTTCTCCCATCTGAACACAACACAAGTTCTCTTGTTTGAAATGCAATTATAAATAATTATGGGCAGGTAAACTCATGAACTGCAGAAATAGTTAGGGTAGTATGCCATTACCAAAATAATTTTGTCTATACTTCTCCCTCTCTTTCAATCCCTCATATACTCACAAATTCTCTGTTACCCCTCTCTTGTTTTTCACACCCCTCTCCCACTTTCTTTCCCCTTAACGCCCTTTAAGGTCAATGTAAGTGGGATGATAATTCCAGACAGCCACTCACATGCGCTCCTCATCTCCCTTTATCGTCATATAATACTGTAGATAGTTGGTGTTTAATTTAACTTTCTTCACTTGTTTAAACATGCAGGAGTCTGCTGTGAAATATATTCGGGTGGTTTCAGTTGAGCTAATCATGTCCTCTCTGTATCTGTGCCTTGCAGTTTCACAAATGCTATCTACCTCATCAAATTAAACATATCCATATGACTCCATTGGTTCAATCTATATCTTCAGAAGCGATATGATAGGTGTGGGTGAGAAACAGTTCAGTAATTAAGTCCTTAAATCCTTTTTTTTTTTTTTTTTTCCTTCCTGCTCAGTTGGTGGTGATATGCACAAAGAATTTGAGAGTAAAGTTGGGGATTTGTTTCTCACCCACACATATAACCAACACAAAATGTTTGGAACAAAATGAGGGTGAGTAAATTATGAAATTATGAAAAATTCTGTTCCTTTAAATATCTGACGATTTTTACACTCTATATTTTTCTACGGCAAGTTTGTGCATCTATTACCACTTCATTGCATTTCTCTGCCAATCTGCCTGTTTGGAATTTAAATTTTTTTTTGCATAGTATGTGTGTGGATTTATTGTAGACGGTGCTGGAGGGAGCTGGGAATGACAGCATTTCCATAACAAAGACCAGAAAGATTGGTTTAGAGTCCAGAGAATCCTGCTATTACTATTCTACATCTATAGAGTGTGAACAACCCCTGAGACAGCACTCTGTCTGTGAAAAACACACACAGAGAGAGAGAGAGAGAGAGAGAGAGAGAGAGAGAATTGGGATGACTAAGGCATGTCACTGCACTGCTGGCAGTCAGACTGCATGTTTATTATGTCATTTTTAGTCTGTGTGCACCTACACAAATCCCCAAAAAAGTAATCAGATTAGATTGACCAAATTTAATCTACAAGATTACGTTACTGATTGCGTTTTATGTCATGGAATATGTAATCTGTATCGGATTACAATTCACAAGTAATCTGCCCAGCACTGGCTACACACGCACACACACACACACACACGCACTCTCTCTCTCTCTCTCTCTCTCTCTCTCTCTCTTCTCTCTCTCTCTCTCACACGCACACATAATCACACACATTTCTGATATGTTTTATAATAAGAGGGGAAGTATTGATGAAATATTGATGACTTTGACTATATATCTTAATAGGGTAGCACTAACTCATAACTTCCAAAATATATAAAAAGTGACATGAAATGTGTTTTTGCTAATAATTTTCCACTCTTGTCTGTTTTATGGTTAAATATTTAAAATCTAATATTAAACTAATAATAATAATAATAATAATAATAATCTAAAAAGAAAAAAACAATATTGTAAAGTTTCAATTTTTACAGTGTAGTTGAATGTAAACTGGTAAACATAAAATGTTTGTTGATTACTTATTTAAGTTATTTGGAGTGTTACCAGTTCTTCATGCACAGATTCTTAATGCACACCAAGATGTCAAAGTCAAAAATGATCCAGGTAAAATAACATCAGCACCTTATGTATTTGCTTAACACCTTCATAACTTACAGTAAGTATTCTGGCATCATTTATTTATTTATTTATTGCCCAGTAAGGGACATACGTCGTGTATATTCCATAAATATCTTTGTGATGTCTGCTAAATCTCTGGCCTGACCAATAAGTGCGACAGGATGTCCACCAAGAAGATGGGATCTTGTAGTGTTACGTACTGTGAGGAGGTACAGTTGATTGTTTTTTACAGAACTACCGCTGCTTTTTCATTGTTGTGATGTGTGTAAAAATGGACATGTAAATGGGAATTTTCTGTTTACATGTAACACATTGCTACAAAAATAAATGTACATATCCTTTTTCTGTGTACTAGAGTATTATACATTATTGACTTTTCCCAGTAAACGTTTACCTACTGTTGAAATCAGAGTCTTAAAAGCTCAGTGTGATACACAATAACATTCAGCTAGACAAAACTGTAAGGAGTCAGTGTCAACAAAAATGTAGAACAAAAATGAAATTTGTATATAACAAATATTTCCAGGGTTGACTACCATGGTGAAAAAAACTTCTTGACCAGTACGGCTCACACGATGACAAAAAAACCTTTCATTTTGGTGGCATTGACCAATTTACTGACACAACAATTAGGTTTTGAAGCATGAATGAAATGTTTTGGGTGAGTTGCTACAATTTGAAGACATGCAATAGAGTTGTCCCATAAAACAGATGTGACAGAATGTTAAGACTGTTTAAAAAAATTGCCAAAGCAATTGAGAAAAACTGAAAAAGTCTTTTGTAATGAAAACTGTTCATGGCATGTAGAATTTTGAATGATGCAATTGAATCAGAAACGACCTATCAATCTAAAACTATTGACTAGTCATTGATTACATTTGTGAAATTACATATATTGGAAGTTCATTGCAAAATATACAAAAATATACAAATATATATGCCGTTTCAGAGTGTAGGCAGACTGACTTGATTACATTGAGTGCAATGGTTTATGGGAGTGGGCGATCATTGTTGAGCTCTTCGGTTTTCGTGATTTCCATTTCCATGGTAATAGCGACTTCTCTGATTGTTGAATCTCGCCTCAGGGTTGTGGTTAGTGCAGTACTTGAACAGGAATTGTTATGTTAAAATACATTGCTTTATATGCAGAGACAACTTTAATGTAAGTCATTCTTAGAAAAAGTGTAACTACTGTGTCTTTGTGGCCCTTTCAAAACATGTCTGTTGAGCGGCCTGTGAAGCCTGACACAGCAACGTTGACGTGAGTTTGGGCCAAGATTATCTGTTTGTCTGACCAATGAATAAGTGCTTGGGAAACCTGTTTGAAAACAGGTTTGAAATTATTCACTTCAAAATGAATCACACTGACATATGGCTCCTACAGAAGCATACAGTATACCAACCTTAGAGCTCACGATAAGCCTGTCTCGAAAGCTTTATGCAATATCCATACAAATACATTTTTCTATGAATAAAATTATACTGTATGTTATAAAATTATTAAATACTTAAAGAAACCTTCTGTTGCACTAAATAGAAAACTAATGAAGGATATGAAGAACGTAGTATTTGCCAATCCATTTAATAATATGTGTTTGTGTGTGTTCCTAATGATGTGTTCCCATCGCTGTCTTTGCCTCCTAATTTAGAAAGTCCCATAGCATCTCAGGAAATAGTACTCTGTTCAAGCCCTGTCATCCTCAAGGACCCTCATGCCATTTGCACAGTCACTATCAGCTTGCCCAATTTGTGTATATATACCTGGAGCTTCATATCTATCCATTATAGTCAAGCCTTCTTAGATTAGCAGCTTCCATCTGGGCAGCTGTTTTGTTTTGCACCAGGTGTTGTGTAGTGTGGCCATTTCCCCTCTCAAGGTTGCCTTGGTGCCAGCGTCATTTAGGCTGCTTTTTTATTGACTCACTTTGATAAAACTTCAGTGCTTCCATCGAGACAGGACAATGTAACATACTCTAACAGTTCATTTCTATCAGTGCTCTCAGAGTGCTGGAAAGGTAAACACGATCTTCTGGGGATGCAGTGCAGACAATGTGATAGCATGGGCCATTTAGGATGGCCACTGACCTTTCTGTGTGTCTCTCTAGTACTGAGTGCTCACTGTGTCTTTTTTTTTTTTTTTGTCCACATTCTATGTTTTTCCATTCTGATGCTGTTTTATATTCCTTTATTAGAAAGTGGATAGTCCCAATCCTGGATACTGATTGATCAATACATCGTTCCAGCCCTGCTACTGTATAATCGACATAATTCTATTGTCAAATATTTTAGTTTAATGACTCTACTCAAGTGTTGTCCAAGGCTACCGATTTTCTTTGTAGCTATGCTATCTTGCATCACTCAGTGGTCTCTTTTTTATAAAAAAAAAAAAAAAAAAAAAAAGCAAATCAATATTTTATGTCCATATATTTATTTATTTGGTAAGTAGCCTTGCATTATGCAGAATAATATACAGTCAGCTGGTCATTATAGCAAGGATGCGATTATAGTAATAGAAATTTGCAAGAGTTTTGTACCCTAATGAACATTTTTATCATGCAGTTTGTCTTACAAACAGTATTAACATCAAACTGATGTGTGACATGCTTCAGAAACTGAAGTGTAACATGTATTAGAAACATAAATAGCCTCCTAAATTAGGATGTCTTTTTGTTACATGCTGAATGATGTGATGTAATTGTCTGAGATATTAATATGTCTGTCTTGCCTGGATACATAGACCCTTATTTCTCTCTCTTGCATGCCTTCTTTTTTAAGACCTCTCTTTCCCATTCCCTCATTAGTTATGTCTATGATGCTTATAAATCTGCAGTGCTGAGTCACTCTTCTGTCCTGCTTTGTAAACCACCCAACCCTACCACAAAAGCATTTTTTAGCCCAATCTGAGAGATTAAAGAATAGATTGAAAAAAATAAGAGTGAAAAAGACATAGAGAAACTGTAACAGCTGATAGATAGATAGATAGATAGATAGATAGATAGATAGATAGATAGATAGATAGATAGATAGATAGATAGATAGATAGATAGATAGATAGATAGACAGACAGATAGACAGGACACAGAAAGATGCATCAAATTAAATGTGTGGTTGAGAGATGCTACTGAAAAGCAGAGCGACTGTGTGGTCAGTGAGCAAAAAAGCCACTAGGGTGTGTGATGCTGAAAAGCAATGTGTGAATGGGAAGACACTGAAAATTGTAAAAAAAATAAATGTCGTCCATGATCTGTCCACCTGGCTCTCGCTTTGTCCGTGGTAGAGATCTGCCACACTGGTGCCACCATCGGAGGGAGTGGTAGATTCGGTGCCGTGGATCCAGTGCCATCGCCCAGCGTTGCTGAAGACCGCTGTACGGCTGGCTGAGGACCGCCTGAAGGGATGATCGGGGACCAGCTTGTTTTCTTTTTCTTTTCTCTCTCTCTCTCTCTCTCTCTCTCTCTCTCTCTCTCTCTCTCTCTCTCTCCTTATCAATCCCGCTCTCTCTCCCTTCTCCCTTCTCCCTCCCCTCAACCTGGTCATTTTACCTGGAGGCGGGGAAGAACATCTGGCAGCGGGATAGCCAGAAGGGCAACATCTCCCCTCCAGAAATGGATGACAATCTGACGATGGGGTATGTGACAAGGATGGATGCCTGGTGCTGAGTTACCCCAATCAGCCGGGAGATGGATAAAGATGAGCCGGAGAGAGCCGCGATGAGAGAGATACATGCAGCCATCTAGCGTGTGCATTCTGTGTTGGGCCGGGAAGGCCAACAGTGTGAGTGTCACACGGAGCTGTATCTGTGTCTGCTGGCGAGTGTGTGCTGGAAAGCACTTATATGTTGTGTCCTTGTGAATTATGTCAAATTAAATGTCTTCCATGAACTGTCCAACAGCCCACTTGGTAGGGAAGGCAGAGATCTGCCACATCTTGTTTCCAGTAAAAAATATCTCAAAATAATCTTAAAACAATAATCAAAATATAAAAATACTACAATAATCAAATTCTATAGCAAAAGAAAACTTTTTCACACTAACTTTTTCACACAACTATCATGACTTTGCTATTTATAAAATGGGTCAAATATGAAAATTCAATAAGGAAGAAGAAGAGGAAGAACAAGACAAAGAAGAGGTGCAAACTGAGGTTGAGTTGGTGAAGAGGAAATATGAGGAATAAATTACGAGAAAACGGTAAAGTAGGAAAGCAGAGAGAAGGAGGACAGCAGGGTGGAAGAGTAGAGTAAAGAAGACACAGAAGATGCTCAAATAATCTGAGAGTCCCTAATAGATCATATTATGAATCAAAGAGTTCGATCTTATGTGAGCAGATCTATAGTGATTTCAATCTCAACAAAAAAGAAGAGAGAGAAATAGCATTGGTTTGCATACCACAATCAAGGTCCACAATTACTGTACCATCTGTGCTTACTGTACTCTTACGTAGGTATATACAACATAGCAAGACTGTTTTGTTTTTTTATATACACACATGTATACTGTTCAATAGTGGCATATCTGTTACTTTGCACTTTTACATTTCTAGACAAAGTTGAAACTTGATTGCATAATAGGGCTATGAGAGAGCAAGACGACAGACTTGTGAGGGAGAGGGGAACCAGAGATAGTGTATAAATAAAATAAAAAAATGCATCTCTGGCGTGTGCAAGTGCAAGCAGGCGTTCATAAGAGAGGCAGTGATGTCATCACAGAGAGTAAGAGATTGGGGGAGGCTCATTCTTCGCTCACTGCCTGCCCTCCTGCTCTTTCAGAACTACTGAGAACACACACACGCTGACACACACACTGTATCAGAGTTACGGCAAGCTCTTAAGATCAGAACACCAGCTCATCCAAACACAGAGTGTGACATTCCGACGGACTCCACACACACTCAGGAGCCGGTTGTCTCTTAACACTGAGTGAAACCAGCATGCCCTCCAGGAGCGTGAACTGTAGTATTTCCACCCTCATCGCCTGTGCGGTGGATGTAGAGGTGTTCACCAATCAAAAGGTCAAGGTAGGGCAGGAATTTCAACCTAACTCACATGTTTGTTTGGAGTATGATTGGCTACAGTTTTGTATAGCTGATTTAGGGAGACTTTGAGACAGTGATACAGTGTTAATCATCATTCTAAAGTACAAATAAAGGTTTACAATGTTTTGACAATATTTGTGTGAGGAGAAACTATAACATGCTAGCACACTGGTAATATTAGTGATTTCCAACCAGGTGGTACTGACTTAATTGGAATTCATTTCACTGTTAGGTCTTTCTCGAAAACGTTACGACCATATATGATTTCCCCAGGACTGTTAAAACTAGTGAAAGACAAGATCAGATCAGGTGTCTCATAAGTGGTAGGAGCTACGTCTGTTTTTCACTCAAAATATTGTTTTTTGTTTACTTTCATAAAAGTAAATCATTGTAATAATGACCACCTTAATAAAATGTAAGATAACGCTGAATGGTAATCTGTGTTATTTAAAATGAAAACATTTCTGGTTTGGAGTTGATGGAGGGGTACTTGAGGCTTTCTGATGGGGCTATTGAGGTACATGAGATAACAAAGGGTAGGAAACACTTATATAACAGCCTAGCAAGCTTCAATATGGGTCATTCACAACAAAGAAGCACACAGCAGTATGTACTTCAGTATACTATAAGTACTTTTTTGTCTGGCATATGTACTCTCAACAGGATTTAACACAGATGTGAATTTTTAATTTTTACAGTACCATTTCTCCATTTACCTCAGAATTAGAATTTGAGTTGTAATATTTTATCTCTTATAATATCATTTCAAATTCATTGCATTTTCTGTCTAATAATCTTGTCGGTACCTTATTTTTGCACTCAGTGGTAGATTGTGCTTTTTTGGGAGGAGGTTTGCTTTGAGTCATATTATTATTGTTGTGACATCTCTTTTATTGATGCCACACACCATTAATTAAAAAAAACACTATCTTCAGTGCGTCACTCCCCTGCAGACTGACCACCTTTCCACATCACTCACCCTGTCAGACACCAGCAGTCTTTATTGATTCCCTATCGTTTATGTGGATGGGTTTTTAATTTAAGTCATAATTGCATCCTTTGCAACTGCTCTGGAATCAGAAAAATATTTTTCTCCTTGTTTTTTACTAGTGACATAAAAGGTATTTAGGGCTGTTAGAGGACTCCTCTATACTGTACTTTCTTGTTTAGTAAATATTTAATAGAGCTCTGTGCATGCTGACAAGAATCAGATATGGGAGAGTGGGGGTTAGAGGGAGCTTTGACGTTTCTTGTGTGTCCTGACAGCATAGTACTGTGATGAGAATATTAATGTAGTGTCTCCTTTCTGAGAATGGAAGAAATGTCAAGAAATTTTTAAAGATTTATTTTTTTAAAGATGATCAACTATCAGTGCTTCAATGCTCCATCTCTCCAGAAATAGATAGGATTTTTTTGGCTTACATAATGGAAGCATAATGTTGCTGTAGCTCAGCTGGAATGGTGCAAGCAACGCCAAGATCATGGGTTAATTCCTAGGGAACACACATACTAATATAAATGTACAATATACCTGGAATGCACTGTAGCATAAATTGCTTTGAATACAAGCATATATATATATATATATATATATACACACAACCCCAATTCCAAAAAAGTTGAGACAGTATGAAAAATGCTACTAAAAACAAAAAAGAGTAACTTATAAATTATATTCACACTTTGCTATATTGAAAGAAGTACAACTACACATTATATGATGTATTTCCTTGTGAATTTCACTGTTTTTTGAACATGTACAGTATATATATAGCTATAATATAGTATATGTATAAAAATGATCTTTGATCCCTCAGACAACACTGTCTTAAAAAAACATCATTCATCTGTAATGATATCATGAACATGGGCTTGGGATTACTTTAGTAAACCTATGGTAGTCAGCACCACTCACTGCTACATCCACAAATGCAAGTTAAGACTTTACTATGCAAAGCAGAAGCCCTACATCAACACTGTCCAGAAGTGCTGCCGACTTCTCTGGGCTTGGTCTCATCTTAGATGTAAAGTAGAACTGTGGAACTATGTTTTTGGACTGAAGAGTCCACATTTAAAAAAGTTTTTGAAAAACACAGCCATTGTATTCTCCGTGCCACAGAGGAAAAGGGTCATCCAAGCTGTTATTAACGCCAGGTCCAAAAGCCTGTGTCTGTATGGGCCAGGGGTGTGTCAGTGCCATGGCATGGGTAACTCGCACATCTCTGAGGACACCATGAATGCAGACTGATATGTACAAATTTCGGAGCAACATATACTGCCATCCAGCACCATCTTTTCCAGGGACATCCCTGCATTTTCAAGCAGGACAACTTCAAACCACATACTGCCCAGATTTCAAGTACATGGTTGTGTAAGCAGAGAGTTTGGGTGCTAGATTGGCCTGCCTACAGTTCTGCCCCTCTCCAATTGAGAATGTGTGACGCATTATGAAGCACACCAGATGCCCAAAAAGACCCCGTACAATTGTGCAGTTAAAGACCTACATAATGGATGATTGATGGAAGATTCCACTTTCTAAACTTAACAAACTTGTGTCTTCAGTGCCCAAATGTTTAATAAGTGTTATTAGAAGAAATGGTGATGGTAAACACTCGACTGTCCCAACTTTTTTGGAGCATGTTGCAATCATCTTACTGGATTTCAATTACTGGACATTTTCAAAAAACAATGAAATATAATGTGCAGTTGTAGTGCTTTAAATACAGGAAAGGGTGGATATAATTTATAAATCACATCATGTTTTTATTAGATTTTTTCATACTGTCCCAACTTTTTTTAAATTGGGGTGGTATATATATATATATATATATATATATATATATATATATACTCATTGATCTCAGTGATTTAGACCGTGGCATAATTGTTGGTGCCAGATGGCCGGTTTTTAGTATTTCTGTAACTACAGATCTCCTGAGATTTTCGTGCACAACAGTCTCTAGAGTGTAAAATATCCAGTGAGGGGCAGTTCTGTGGGCGAAAACAGCTTGTTAATGACAGAGGTCAGAGGAGAATAGCCAGACTGGTCCAAGCTGACAGGAAGGTGACAGTAACCCAAATAACCACACTTTACAGCAGTTCTATGCAGAAAAGTATTTCTGAACATACAACACGTCGAACATTGAAGTGGATGGACTATAGCAGCAGAAGACCCCTCCGGGTACCACTCGAACCAGTCTGGCCATTCTCCGTTGACCTCTCTCATCAAAAAGGCGTTTTTGTCCTCAGAACTGCCACACATTGGTCATTTTTTTGTTTTTCGCACATTTCTCTATACACTCTAGAGACTGTTGTGCATGAAAATCCCAGGAGATCAGCAGTTACAGAAAAAATCAAACTAGCCTGTCTGGAACCAACAATCATGCCATGTTCAAAATCACTGAGATCATATTTTTCCCCCATTCTGATTATTGATGTGAACAATAACTAAAGCTCCTGATCCATATCTGCATGATTTTATACATTACAAATTAGCTTATTAGATAATCGCACAAATAAATAGAAGTACAGGTGTTCCTAATAAAGTGGCCGGTGAGTGTATATATTTTTATATATTATTTATATATATTAAATATATATAAATAATAATTTATAAAAAAATATGTATTACTTAAAAAAACATATATATTATTTAAAAAAAAAAAAAAAAAATCATATATATATATATACATAAGAATATATATTTCTTATTGCCTGTGCTATGACTGGGCTGTGGTTATAATGCTGAGTAATAGCAGAAAAAAAAGCAGGTCTTCTGGGCTTTCCACATTTATTTGCTTTTCGCTGGGAACATTGCAAGTCAGGAGGTCACTTTAATTTTCTCTGGGTGTCACAGAGGTGACCTGCTTCCTGTCAGGTCATTTCAGGCATTGCAGCACAGAGACTATTTCCTATCATATCAGTTTACCAAATTTCAGGTCCAGAAAGAACTTTCCAGTTATTTGTGCACTATGCACAAGATGTTTAATGAACGGACTGTGGGCGGTCCGTTAGCGTGCTTTGTAAAGTTGAGTCTTTTAAACCCCTGGCTATTTACTTTACTGTGTTACACTAGATTACCTCTCTGCTCATTTCCATTACCGCTGTAATATTTATTTTCAGATGTTCTGCATGCCTGTGTCAAGAATGGTATGAAAGTTTGATATCTAACTCTGACTCATCTCTGCTGTTTTATATTTGTATTCCTAAGAGAAGCATAGTGCTGTTTTAATGTTCCATGCTTAAAGAGTTTTACTGTTGCTAAATCGTCATATTATGTCAAAGTAGAACACAAAAATTAAGAACTCAATAGGATCTGGCCTGGATCTGTTTGAGATGAATAGTGTCTCCATGCAAAACTCTCCTCTCCCATTCCCGGTCTGAGGCTAATTAATCTCCCAGCTAGCAGAGGATATGGTCTTGATTAAAAGCAGGGAACTGTTCAATTTGACATTCATTTCAGGATCAATGTTATAAGGTTAGGCTCAGTTTGTGTTTTCCCCTCTTCCGCCCCCCAGCCCCATGTTAAGAACATTTAATGCCACTAAGTGCACAGTAAACACAGCTTGGCTGCAGCTGTAATTGCTTAAATGTCCAAATGCATACCACACCACCCTCATAGAAGAGTGGAAAAAGCATAGCACCTCTCTTTTTCTAAATGTAAATGCCACTCATTCCATTCAAATTAAATGTTAACGTCTTAGTATTGTCATTTGACACAGTTGCTTAGGTTTGTCTTGGCACACAAGCAATAATCTATGTTAAATTAAGGGAATTGTCACTGGGCTATTGTGTGTTATTTTTACCGCCTCTTTTATCAATGATTGTCTTTTTAGCTGTCGAGCGAAAAGCTGGTAAGTGAACGTGTCAAAGTGCAGTAATTTAATGCTTTAGTCAGTTGAGATCATACAGCACTGACGTCACCACAGGCTAACATGGCTGCTTGTCTTTACCTTAGCTTCGAAAACTAATTATTTTCCCGCTCTTTCTTATATAACGTACCCTGTTTTATCCTATTTCACTCCACTCTCACCTAAAGTGGAAATGTTTTTCGAGACAACAGACCTTAGTCTGTAGTCTAGAAGATAAGCCATCTTTAACTTTACACAAATAAACACTAGGCTGTGATAGATAGAAGAATTGTCTGTTTGGTATGTTGTACTGTTGTGTACCTTGGTGTAGTTTGATTAGCCAAAGAAACATTGTAAATGTCTTTCCACAAATTTCCAGTGGACAACATACTTTGAAAAACATGGGTTGTGAAAATTGGATGTGTCCAAGGACCTTTTGAATAGACTGTACAACTTTCCCTCACACCCTTGTTTACATTTGTATCAAATTAAATATGGAGTCTACTTCGACAGAGGTCCAATTGGTTGCCTTAGTTTAGGTCTTGTGTTTCACAAGGTTTCACACAAAAATGTTGAGAACATTTTTTTAGACAACAAGTTGGTTAAATTACTGTATTTTGATTTCTTACTGTCATAAAATTTCACTGTACACTATATTTACCCTGTTTTTTTAGTATTTAGTCATTATCAGACCTCGCAAAGAGGCTGCAGTTGAGAACTCAAAGAAAGATTGTATGTAGCCAGCTCCATATCCAGCATGACCTCGTCTTGACAACGTTATGGCTGATTCTTATGACATTTATCCCAGCATGCACCAGGTTGAATCAGTGTGCATTTCCACCTCTTTAAATCAGAGCACTTGAAGCTAACTGCTTTAACCAGTTGCTGTTTTCACATAATGTATTTCAAAGTGGTGGCAAATGAGCAAGCCAGTTGATTGTTGAAGTCTGAAAAAAAGTAGAAGAATATAGCTGGCCTCAGTTGGGAAAGGAAAATAATCCAAACAGCATAAACGATGCCTTCATAGGACATTTCGAATGGAAAGCAATAATGATGACCATGCTGTAAGATCATTACAAGAGAATTTTCAATAAATATGACTTAAAAAGTGAGCCCTCCGACAGTGGAAGTTGTAGTATGAGAATCTCTTCTGATTGGAACGCACCCATATGTCATGTAGAGTATAATGTATGTTACAGGGCAGCAAAGCAGTGCAAACCTCTTTTAAAATAATACAGACATTGGCTTTACTCACCCAAAGAGATACGCTAAGATGCAAGCCACCACAGCACGATGAGGTTGAATGTCTCACACGAATAAGGAGCACTTGAGAATTATAAGCGTTTTAATACAGGAAGGGGGTCTTCTTCAAAATCCTTTTATGCTTCAATCTGGGACACAAAGCCTTTGTGGAGTGGAGGGGGTGGGGCCGGGCTGGAATGTCGCACGCCAGGTCCCCAATCGGCCTGATGGGGCGCGCGAGGGATAAAGGTGGCCGGTGACGACGGTTCGAGAGAGAGAGATCAATCCCGGACATGTCCATTGTGTGTTTGTTTGTGCTTTTGTTTAAGTTTTCATTAAAATATTATTTATATTGACAAGCCGGTTCTCGCCTCCTCCTTGCCCATCATAACCCCATGTTACAGCCTTCAATAAGAGATGTTTCGCTACCCACTAAAATAATAGGCTCATCCCGTGTGGGATAAAATGTAGGATGTCTGGCAAAAACTGGACAGTTGTAAACTCTTGCAGCAATAAACATTGCATATGCCACCTCTCCCATTTTTAAGCCATTTTCTGTGAAGAATGTTAATATTTGGATGCCCTCATGAAAAACATCCATTGATAAACACTCACGTATAGTGAACATTTATAAGTTTGCATCATTACTATGACAAATAATGTAGACGTTCTAGCAAATGTGACTGCAGTCTGAACAGCAAAAAATCAGATCGGTCCACATATAACCTTCAGTCAGTCTAAAGAATCGAATTTGAGAAAAAAATCTGATTTTTAATGCATTGTGAATAAAGCCTTAGATTTCTCCCAGTTCTTCTGAGGAGAACACAGTTCTCAATGAAGATAAAGTACCAGTGAGACTCTTTGTCTGTGCTTTTGTGAATAGCCAAATTTACCTCCATATAAACAAGTTCCCTTTTTTTTCTCTCCCCTTTTTCCCCCCAATTTGGAATGCCAAATTCCCAAAGTGATCAAAATCCTTGTGGTGGTGTAGTGACTCAATCAAGGTGGTGGGGGACAAATCTCAGTTACCTCCACGTCTGAGACTGTCAATCCGTGCACCTTATCACGTGGCTTGTTGAGCGTGTTACCACGGAGACATAGTATTGTGGAGGCTTCATGCCATCACCGCAGCATACACACACACACACACACACACACCTCACCAAGTGCCCCACAGAAAGCGAACTCTTATTTTCACATTAAAATAAGATTACATTTAAAATAATTCACATTATAGCGACCACAAGGAGGTTACCCCATGTGACTCTACCCTCCCTAGCAACTGGGCCAGTTTGGTTGCTTAGGATACCTATGGTTGCTGGAGTCACTCAGCACGCACTGGATTCGAACTGGTGAACTCCAGGGGTGGTAGTCGGCCTCTTTACTAGATGAGCTAACCAGGCCCCTCATACAAACAAGTTTCTAAATGCTGGATCTTGTTTTCCATAGATTTTGAAAGCTGTTAGTACATTGAACACAATGAGGTTAACACATGATGCAAACAATTACTTCTACTCAGTTAGTTGTCTCTTTAGTTACTCTAGACATTATATCGTGCTCAAAGCATTTCTATGTGTTTCAGGGCTGTGTTATAATAACGTGTTATTTTCTGCAATTAATAGTTGACTGTTTAATGAATTTTAAAAAATTAACGCAATTAATGCAGTATCGTTGTTGTTGTTGTTTTCTTTTCAATTCCTGAAACTAATGTTTTTCTCCACTTCCTGTGGCTAAAATTATATTAAAATTTGATTAAAAACTGATTGTGTGGAGCAGTGCATGCTTGTTCATTATGCTTGACACATGTCCCAGTTATAATAGACAAGCAGATTTACAGTACAGAAAATGGAGACTTAACCCATAAATGGTGAGCCAAGTATGGGAGAGATATGGGCAAGCTGCTGAATCTCTTCACACTGACCAAAAACCTCTCACTCACTGTCATCTGAACCAGGGTCAAGGGTGAAACCAAGCAAGAGAGACTGAAAGTGAAAATAATAGTAATAATAATTTTGAGATTTAAACTTCAGCAACTTAAACTCCAGCATTAAATTCGTTTTATATAAACGTAAGTTTCTTTTGCCAATAAAACTTGATATTAATCAAAACTTCCCATTTGATCTTACTATTTAAAAAATCCAATGGAAAATACCAGATGATTTTGCCCAACTTTTATTACACCATGTCCACTGAATTTATGGTGTTTATACATATACTTGTATTAAAGATTTATATCTGTAAAACTGTGACTAATTAACTCTATCTGCAAAAAAGGAATATGTACATATAAAATTTAAATAAATTATGATTAACCAATTCTTTCAAGTACTTTGAGACAAAGTATAAAGTAAATATAGGTATGATTATAATTTAATGTTTGTTTTAATGTTCTGTGAACCATAATTAATCAAGATTTCTCACAGAAAACTGCGATTATTTAGTTACAAATATTTTACCGTTCACAGCCCTAATATTAAATGTGTTTTATTTCACAAAATACTAGTGATTAATGTCTTGTTAACCCAATTTTTTTCAATTCGATCTTTGAATACTCTGAATTCTGCTAAAAAGGTCTAACAGAAGCATAATATTAATAATTATTCATATGGATGATCCATCGTCGTCAACCGCTTATCCTGCGTACAGGGTCGCGGGGGGCTGGAGCCTATCCCAGCTAACATTGGGCGAAAGGCGGGGTACACCCTGGACAGGTCGCCAGTCCATCGCAGGGCCACACATAGACAGACACACACTCACACTCACATCTAGGGCAATTTTTTGGAGACACCAATTAACCTAGCCTGCATGTCTTTGGATGGTGGGAGGAAGCCGGAGCACCCAGAGAGAACCCACGCAGACACAGGGAGAACATGCAAACTCCACACAGAAAGGCCAGGGCAACCGGGGTTTGAACCCATGACCTTCTTGCTGTGAGGCGACAGTGCTAACCGCTGCGCCACCGTGCCGCCCGTATGGATGATATGTGACTAAATTAAAGGTATAAACCATATCAAACTAACTTGTGGCAATTGTTCTTTCAGAAAACATCTGGTTCTACCACAATTCCCTCACTGTGCTTTACATAGCTGTATTAAAGCCCCAACATATTCTCTTGACATGCCCACCACTTCCACAGATCTTTTCTGATTAGATTTAGAGTATTTTTAGAAAGCCAAATATTCCACTCCTCATAACCCTGCATCCTCTTCCTGTCATCTTGGTGTCCATATTTGTAAAGTAATGTAAGTTTTTTCCACAACTTTCCTTTAGAAGTCTAAGAGAGGTGAGGAAAGTTATACAGCTATTAAGTTACTCATGGCAATAAAAGGACAATAATCCTTCTTCTATATTTACCTCCACCACCTTTCCTCTATTTAAAATGTGTTACTGTATTGATTTGTAAATTAGGCATCAATATGACATGCTAAATATAGAAAGTATAATGCTCATAAACTTTTTACACTTGGCTGTGACCCAGATGTTGTATATTTTTGGCATGTGCAGCTATAATTAGTGGTGCTTGTGAGCGTCACCATTGCTATTGCTCATACTTAGCATTATACCACTATCCCTAAGAATTAAACTTATGCACATAACACATCCCTCACCATTTGTGCTACGAATATAAATGGTTCCTAGAATTGTATGACTTGTTGAGATATGTGCTATTAATTTTCCACACAAGTGGATTTTTGCCTGGAGGATTAAAACTTCAAAGGATGACCCGAAACATACAGTGTAGGGACATGAATACTGTATCATAGATTTGGGGGTGGTTTCTTTTGATTTGGAACAGTGAGAAACCATCTATCAACTACCCAGATCACCCAAATAGCAACATGCTAAACAACAATTAGAACACCTTCGTAAATCCCTAGCATGATGGCAGCAAGTTCTCAGTAACAGAAAATGTCCAAATCTAGTTCAAAATTTCTTGTTGTACTTTTACTGAAGAATACCTGATCTGAATTGTGGACAAACGTAAACTTTAAATTGCAAGACTAAAAATGGTTCCTTCAATTAAGTCACTGAATTTTTTTCTAAACAATGTAAAAA
Source organism: Moxostoma hubbsi (assembly GCA_032164185.1). Taxonomy (NCBI): domain Eukaryota; kingdom Metazoa; phylum Chordata; class Actinopteri; order Cypriniformes; family Catostomidae; genus Moxostoma; species Moxostoma hubbsi. Next base: position 33,405,573 of record JAVLUX010000031.1, on the reverse strand, counting down.
AAAAAATAATAATTATATTAAGGCACAGTGCATTTCACACACAATCAATTATAGTTTTTTAATTAGCTCTGGACGCATTCGGCATCTTGAAAAACTTCAGGGAAGTGCTGAGTAAGACAGCGGATTATAGAAAATGTGAACATATGCACTTCAACACTCTCATGGACTCATCTGGTGTCACCTGCCATTGCTGAGTCATTCAGAGATGGCCCAGCTGTCACTGCTGATACACACCTCACATCCTGACATGCGGCGAACACGACACAACCACAGCTGTCATCTCCAAGGACACTTCCTCTTGGCGCAGCGATGAAGGAATATGCTGAAGTTTTGCACAGATTTTGACAGGTTACAAGATGTTTGGCGAATTGACTTTACGGAAGAGAGCTGGCTCAGCGATACATCTGTCTCGGCAAAAGAGTACCAGCAAGAGCCTCTAATTTTTCATCTGCCTCTGTCTCTTGACATTGTTATGATGCACATTCACCATTTCATGATACAAAAAGTGATGACTTTAGATTCTGTGTATTGTGAAGCAATGACCACAGTCTATCTATATTGATGGTAAATAGACATTTAACGGACACTTTTATCCCAAGCAACTTACAATATACTTATTACAAGAACCCTCCCCCTAGAGCAAGTTTATCTGTCTGCATCTGGCAAGATGGCAAGGAACACCCACTACATGACACACCCACTCTAAGTAACGCCTCCTTGAAATACAAAGCAGTATTTTTTATTTTTTTTAATGTATTATTCATGATGTGTACTCTATGTACTCTAACTATGACAAATAATTACTTTTAAATGATATGTCATATATCATTTTATTAAACCGAAGATATAAATGATGGAACATTTTTCTGTTCTGTTTGCTCCAGTTAGCTCACGTGCTAACCGGTTAGCCTTTTAGCTTAGCATATCCACATACTGTCGCCACATAGTGTTACAGTGCTATGATTGTTTTCAATAGAACTATAAAGATGCTGTATAGTTAATAATTTTAATTAATCTTTTGTGTTTAGAGGTAGGGATAGGTGTAGGGTTGCCGCAGTACTTTAAATAAACACAACAATCACAGTGTATGTGACATCCAACTGTCACAAGACTCTACCATTTTGCTGGTTATTTGGGGGGGGGGGTAACTTGTTGTGGGCGTGTAGTAGAATGTCTTGCAGGACACAGACAGACCCTTCTACAAACCCATATTACTTTCTTCCTTACGTGGAAACCAAAAGAAGGTGTTTGGAAGAATCACTGTCAGTCCCCTTTCACTTTCACTGCATCTTTTCTCCATATAATGAAAGTAAATGGTGGCTGAGGCTTGTCTATAACTTTCCTTTGGAGTTCCATAGAAGAAAGTAAGTCATTTACCCAACATGAGGGTGAAAAATTACTACAGAATCTTAATTTTTGATTGAACTAATCCTTTAAGACATGCCTTCTAGTTCTGGATATAACAGTTTAGTTTTGTGGAGTATTATTTTTTTCTCACATTGTGGAATTTAAAGTCATATTTGAGGGTTTCATGTTTGTGGTGCCCTCATATGCCTTTAAAAGGCAATGCAAACTAACACTGAAACATTAGCCGTTTTAACAGGTCTCTCAAAATAACACATTAAATACCTCACTATGTTGAACAATCAAATCAGGAATGTGATAGCCTACACACATTAGATGACGCTTTCTTTTTTGGAAACAGTAATCAGTTTAAGGTGTTTCTGTTCCAGAAATTCTATTTCAGATGCTTCTCAGATGGAGATTTTCATAACAGTGTGGTTTTATTTACCTAATAAGCAAACCATATGTAGTTTAAACACATGCTCTACACAAGTACAGTTTATGAAGGCTTCTAGCTACAAAAGCATGATATTTTGCATCACTGCTTTCTGGAATGTGTCAGACCGCAATTCATAATGCACATAAAGTACATGTTGCTCAGTGATGCTGCAAGTCTGCCAGTGTTAACTAGAAAATAATGTAAAATCTTCTTACATAGTAATTGTTTTTTTTTTTTAATTTCAATTCAGCTACTATCATGGCAGAGCAAATGTTTGAAGATAACCTTCCTGACATGTTTGTAGCTTGCTTTTTATAGTACAAACATTTGCAGGTAGCTTCATCGACCCCTTGATTACTGAGGTTTGTAACCACCACAGAACTATTTATGCATATCACCAGAATTTCCAATTTGGTATAGCTGCAGGCAAAAGAGGGTGGGGTTACTCAAAAAAGGGGTTGCACGAACTCCAAAACTCCACTTCCACTCACGGTTAGGGTTTGGGAAAGGGTTAGGTTACGGGCTCCCTGTATCTTTTCTGGCTGCTTGGAGATCTGCCTGCAGCTGTATCCTCCTCAGCAATGCTGGTCTTTTCATCAGGGCAGACCCAGCTGGACAGAGAGACAACCTGCAGAAAGAATTGCTTTTATCAGTTCCTCTCCTGCACAGCCTGCACAGGAAATTAATATGAAGTCATAACAGATTTAGCCAATCTGTCTCTCCAACAAGGTCCAGTTCTAGCAGAGCTCAATGGATATCCTCTCAGGCGTGCCTAGTCCAAAGAGCGCTCTTGTCTCATAAAACAATACAATGACATTCATTCACCCAGTGATGTGCTGACATTATTCATCATCAAATTCTCATGGCCCTGATAAGACTGATATTGCTGGAACAGGCTTCGCTCGTTTCTGGCTTAATAAATTTTTTTTTTATTGAACTACATCTGTGATGACACATGCATTATTCATACTTCGGCATTTGCTGGTGGACAGAACTTAAATATTTATGCCTTGTTAATTTTCCTTATTTGTTTTTGTCTTTTAGGAAATGTTCGAGGCGCTCTTCCTTGCATACGATGAAGGTGTGATGTTCCAGCAGTTTAAAAGCTTTCGACGTGTACGAATCAACTTCAGTAATCCCAAAGCAGCAGCCAGTGCCAGGATAGAGCTGCACGAGACGCCTTTCAGAGGGAAAAAACTGAAACTCTACTTTGCCCAGGTGAGAATTGGCTAAGGTGACTTAAGACACCAGTATACATGCATCACACAACAGTGAAGTGGCATAAAATTTAACTTGACAGCATTAAAATGTTGTTTTGAGCAGATGTTTTTTCTTAACAAGGGAACTTTTAATGCAAGCACATGTAGGTATACATATACCACAACAGATGGCTAAGAATACAAACTAAACACATGACAAATGGTATTATGGTATTCCTAGTCTGAATAGATTAAATAAACTTAATTTCAAAGTGAAGTGCACCACCAGCTATATCATACAGAAATGCAAAAATCCTGCCACCCTTTTTGTTTTTTTTGACACTTAAAACATACTGCTTACTGATTGCATGCACTATTTTAAGTAACCATTTAGAGACTATATTATGTTGCTCTTTAAAGTATAAACTATGCATTATTATTGGGTTCACTGTTGTCCTCATGTCATATTGAGACATTAGGAAGTCTGTCCTCTACATAGGGTCACAGTGCACAACAGTGCTGCTACCATTTGATCATACAACATACTCATCGTAATCCTTACGCAAAATGATGCCAGGGTCTCTAACCCCTTGTGTGTGCAGGAAATGAACTCATATTCAGGATTACACCACAACTGTACAGTAGGGGTGAATCAACTGGCTGGAAAGGAACAGTTCTCAAATAGATGCATTTTGATAGTTGGGATTAGCTGCGTTTCAATCTAGTTTACTTGGCTGTTGCAAAGTCTGCAGATTTCAAACTAAGGACATATTAAATATGTGAGCAGTGTAGAGAAGGTAGTTATTAACAGAAACGTGTTGATGTTCAAGAACAAAGCCCCAACAAGTTTTAAAGTTGTAGCATATATTTGCTATAAAGGTGATGTGTGTGATTGTTTTGATGTTGTTCCAAACATCATGAGGGTGATTTATTGATGCAAAATGATTTTTTGTTTTGTTTTTCATTTTTGGGTCAACTGTAGTTTTAAATGACTTACTACTATCCCAGCGTAATATGCAGACAATGATACTTAAGCCATTTTGTAGGCTGATGTCCCATGCTCTGTTTAAGCATCCAAAAGCCCAACATAGCAACATTAGCTCAACTAATGGTGTGAGTTTTGACCGAGACTATCTATTTGTCTGACCAATGACAGATGAGAAAGTGTCTGGGAATCCTGTTTAAAAAACAGTAATTGTTTTTGCCATTTCGTTTAGTCAATCTAGTGGTATAGAAAGTATCAATTTCATCTATAATTTAACTTGTTTTCAAAATACTTGAGAAAGCTCTAGTCAGACCACATTTGATCATAAAGTGTTCTAGTTTAAAAATGGAAGAGGAGAAGGCTGTCTTTTTGTTTAAATGAATCCTGATTGGACTAACACCTGCATCCTCTGGCTTTCAGGTGCAGAACCCAACATCCGATGGAGAAAATTTGCATCTGGCCCCTCCCCAGCCTTCGAAACAGTTCCTCATCTCCCCGCCTGGCTCACCTCCTGTTGGCTGGCAACAGATTGATGAAGCCAAACCAGTTATTAACTACGACTTGCTGTATGCAGTTGCCAAGCTTGGCCCAGGTCAGTTGCAACTCATTGGCACCATTTAATGGTCTCCATTCTAGTCCATTTGACGTATTGGCCTGATCCATTATGCGCTGGTCATAGAGTCAAGGTTGGGCTTGCTTGCAAGATCCAGATAGACCCTGTTGGTAGATGTTGCAACTACACAATTCTGAGGGTAAAAAACATATTTTTCCATTGAAACCAATTCAGAAGTAGTCCTGTATTTTGAGGAAATAAAGTGTTATAAAGGCAACATATTAATTGCACATATTTCATGAGAGCCTAGATGTTTTACCAGTACCACTTAAAATTGTGAAATAGACCAACACCACTCTTAAACCAGGAAAAGAAAAGCCTGACCAGGCTGGGACCAGAATAGGGTAGTTTGAGGTGTTTTGTCTACAGGGGAGATGGATGGGAATACAAGCGGTAAGTGTTCTCCAGGTATTATAAACCCTTATTGGCACTGGCAGGAAAAGTCTCTCCATCATAAACCAGGAGCTATCTTGTCCACACCTGAACTCTGAACTTCTATTGGTCTTGCATGCTGGGATGTCAAGTGACATGCTACACCTCCCTATCCTCTCAAATCAGCCACATCCATTACCCACTCTGTTAGCTATTGTCCTAAATTGTCTTTTTCACTGCAGTGCAGGTGATTACATTCACTACCCTGCTCCCAATCAAATCTTGCTCTTCTTCAGCTGACCTTCAACAGTGTGTATTTGTGTGTGTGCAACTCTCCCTGAACCCTGATGAGTGGTTACTGTAGTCTGTGCTTGTAAAGTTGTAGTGTGTTTTGAATAGAACTGGCATGTAGATGCTCCTGCTTATCTGGATGTTTGACAGTGCTGATGGGGGATATGTTTGGTATGGACCACACATACCTACAAGCGTACAGTAGGAGTGTGGGTGCCCTAACTCTCCTGGGAACAGCTTGGCCATCTCAGAGTAAATAAGCACAAATGTTCAAGTGTGTTTCCTGTGAGCGGTCACCCATTAATGGGCCACCATTAATTGTCGCTAGAGTTTTTTATAGCATCAAGTATTAAATTACAGATGATATGACTGGTATTCTTCCTCAGTGTTATGTAACTGAGCAGTTATGTTCGCCAAATCATTTATCTGATTTGTCTTCCTGTTGTCTACCACCAACCACTAATATTTCCTCAATAGATAATGAAGATTACCAAATGTGCCTTGCTCCTTATAGAAAAAAAAATTTAAGCAAATCAAAGTTATGGTGTAACATCAAGACAAGTCATTTAAGATGCTACACCAATTCTAGACCTCTGATCAAATGTTAGCACATTTCTGACATTGACCATGTTGGGTCAGATTTCCTTCATCAGGTTTTGCACAAACTTGTGAAACACTCAAAAAATGTTTTACTGCTTGTTCAATTAACCTAAGTAAAATGAACTAAAGAACATTTGGTCACAACTTGATTTCATTGCATTCTATCCATTTATATTTTAAAATAACATTTACTTAACCCATTTGAGTTAGGGCTACATGAATACTTTTTGTGGTGTTAATGTAGCATTGATGAAACTGGGCAGGTGATTTCCATTTCTAACATGCTTTGTATGGGACTTGATAGGGAGAGTAAATGTTAAAATTATGTGTAATATTATGGTTATTTTAGGTGTTTCTGTGCAAGTATATACTGTAGAGGGGGACAGTTGTTAGTGTTTCATATTTTATTATGTTGTGATTTAGAAGAGGTTCTATTATGTTGGAGTTTTGGGGGTTACCACTATGGTGAAGAGTGGAGCTTGAGCTATAAGGCCTGGCGGATGTCACACATGAAATTCATTGTTCGCTTCATTGAGCAAATGCTGTGCTAACCATAGTATACAGTAGTTACTAAACTACACAGTGTATTGTTTCCAATGAGTATGTGTTTGGCATGCTAACATTCACATCCACTAGTTTGTACATAAAGTAATTAAAGAGATTTAATTGAGTTAAATTGACACGTCTAATTTTGTTGAGTTTACCCAATTCAACTAGGTTCTTTCTACACAAGTGTTTGTGTTGAGATTAAACAGTAATTTTAAAGTAAGAAAACTCATTTAAAACATGTGGAACCACTGTCCACAACTGAATCAATTTCAGCCTTTTTTTTGTTTTGTTTTTGTGAGCCAATGCCAGCTACATTTTTCTAAATTTTTTATGTGGATAATATAATTTATAATAGGGAAAATATATTAAATGAGAAAATTGCAAAATAGGAGCATTTCAGTAGCATTAATTCTCATACTTTTGTGCCCCTCTGTACCATGGTATTTACATATTACTCCAAGGTACTTTAAATCCCATTGTACCATAAAAATAGAGTATATATATATATATATATATATATATATATATATATATATATATATATATATATATATATATGTGTGTGTGTGCCATTGCCTTGGTGTCATATCCAAAAAAGCCATGGTAATAATATTGTGCCTTTCTCAGTGGTAGAATAGTGATAGTTAATAGAGAACAACCTACATCCTTTGGGTTACTAGGACAGATAATTTTAGGCCGGGTATGTTGCATCAGTGCTTTACAATTCAGTGCGCATCCTAGAAAGAGCATGAGGTCTATAAAATAGCAGAGAGCAGAGAAACTCCTTTATAGTGACCTGCTTTTTCCATGTCAGTCATGTAAAATGCATTAGGACAGGCAGATCTGCCATCATTGATTCTTGCCTCATAAATATCATATTCACCATTACAGATATATAAACAGGTCAGTCTCTCAGTGACCTCATATAAACAAAGCAGACAGGATCTTCTGCTGTCTACTCACTTCTTGGCTGTCTCCACATTCCCAAACATCAGATAAGAATTGCTTTGCACCCATGAAGTCCACCAGCTTTTATCTGGCAAAATTCTAGATTATCCATACATGTTATGTATACAAATTCAAAGTAATATACAGTATGTGTTTATTTGGTTTCGTCGCATATATGTACAAGTACAGTATTTGGCATCTTATATCAGTGAACATCCATACAGGAACATACAGTACTGTACATGTCATATATATGTGTTTTACGTGTATTGTCATTTTCATATGCTACGAGTTTGCTTCAATATCTCTGTTGTTTCTCCCTGACAGCAATGAGATTACAAATGGAGGCAAATGGAGACTTCAGTTTTAGTCTTTAGCTTCTCTGATTTTTCTACTTAGAAAACACGTGTCTCCTCTAGATTTTCAGAAGACATCTCAACAGTGTCTCAAATTGAGCTCAGAATTGCCAAATATAAAATCTGAGATTTCAATATGCACATAAACATTTCTCATTCCTAAAAGTGCCTAATTATCTTGGCTATGCTATCCACATTAATTGTATAGTTCTTTGCATTTGCTATACTGAATGTCAACAATTGAATGATTTGTGTCTATTTTTACTGAGTTTAGGAGAAACAATTAAGACAAAGTAGATACTTAAATGAAACACAACTGAGAACTCAACTTTTTATAAAAAAAAAAAAAAATTTAAATCAAGGAAAAAACAAAAAGATATTGTTAGTTACTTTTAAAAACAGCATATCCTTAAACATACTTATCAGAAAGCCTTGCGGTTTCTCATAATGTGTCTATATTTGTCAGGATTATATCACTCTGACTAATCCATCTGCTTCCCTGTCGAACGTTTTGTCCTGTCTTCCCATTTGAACAGCTGTTTGGCACATTCTGACCATCTTGCCTCATTTTGCAACTGAGCAGTTAAGATCATGGCTAGCATGTGAGTACATCATGGTACAGGGCTAAATGGTCTGGTTGGCTGTTTATCCCTTATGGAACAAGGTTAATATTGAATGTCACCCTCTGTTTGGTCTATTTTTAGCTGACAGTGTTAAAGGCGTTTGGGGATTATGGAGTAGGAACATTTGGCATTATGGAATCACAGCCATCAAAACCCCCAAGAGATCAATTTCAGAATCCCATGAAAACATCCTGCTGAATTCTAAATCTCCCTCGGTCTTGCTCAGTCTAAATAACTATGGGGGATGTTTAAGCATAACTGATGTTTTACCCCATTTTATTTATGTAATGGAGTGTGACGTGGAGGAGGGTGGGGCCAGGCCGTGAGGACACACGGCTGGCCCTGAATTGGGCTAATCATCCGGAAGGGGTATAAAGATGAGCTGGAGGCGCCAGTTTGAGGGAGAGAGATGCGCACAGCCATGTTGCATGCATGTCGGTGTCCTTATGTTTTATGTTGATTTAAGTTAATTTATATCATTAAAGTTTATGTTTATTGTTCGGCCGGTTCCTGCCTCCTCCTTGCCCATCCTTAGACTGTTGCAGTGGTGCCAAACCTTAGAGGTAGGAGGGATGCGCTGTCGCGGAGTCCTCGCCACTGCCATCCGTCAGGGGAGCAGCCGCTGCCTTCTGCTTGGGGACGGAGGGGTCGCTGCCGGCCACCGGAGGAAACACTGACATCAGCCAATGTAGGGGAGGAGTGGTTGAGGACCGAGCAACAGCGTGTCCGGAAACCGGCGAGCAAGTTTTTCTCTCTCTCCTCTCTCTCTCTCTATGTCGCTCCACCTAGCTCTTTCCCTCTTCCCTTTCCCTCCCCTCGTCTCTCCCAGGGCTCCAGAAAGGCGGGGAAGACCTGCCGGCAAGCAGGAAGGTCTACACCCCCCTCCAGGAAGAGAAGGGTGGGGAGTGCATCATGCCAGGGTTTTCCAGGGCCTGAGTCGGCGAAGGAGGAGTTTGACGAGGAGGGCGGGGCAGGGCCATGAGGACACACGACCAGCCCTGAAATGGGCTAATCAGCCGGGAGGGGGATAAAGACGAGCTGGAGGAACCAGTTCGAGAGAGAGAGAGAGAGTGAGACACATGGCTGCATTGTATGTGTGTTTGTTTATGTTTGTTTTAAGTTGAGTTTCTTATTAAACCTTTATGTTTACTGTTCAGCCGGTTCCCGCCTCCTCCTTGCCTGTCCTTATACTGTTACGTGGAGTTATGTCCCATGTAAACAGATGAGTCATTTCTTATCAAAGTGTTACAACACTGTTCAGACAAACACTTTACATACTGTTAAAAGCTTTTGGAGCTGCAATATGAAAAACTTACTGTACTGTACGAAAACAAATTTGAAGTTTATTATTTTATCTTTAAATTGATCCAAATAGTCCTTTTGAGGTGGGACTATTTTCTAGGTGGATGAACTTTTGTTTGGAATTCATAATATTATTTTAAGCTTTGCCAAGAGCCATCTATCCAGCCAGTTCACTCAAAAATAGAATTCTTAATCAAATGTTCGACTGCAAGTTAAGAAAACTCATAATATTTTTTAATATAATGTAGAATTTTTGTATTTTTAAAAAGTTACATTTTGATTATAATGATGATGACAAACTAATTATTAAAATATAAATATACACTTACACATACTTTTTAGGACAGGTTTTTGCTTGTTCTGCACTGATCAGCCTGAATGTAGCCCACTATTTCTGAAAGTTTATTGTTTGTGATCTTTATTTAATATTGTGTATTAAAGAACTTTATTTTTTATGAGAAACTATAATAAGCATTTTGCTAAAAAAAAAAAAAAAAAAAAGAAATTCTGTAATATTTTGTCATTTAAGTGTTATTATATTGAATCGAGATTATATCGAATTTTGAACCTCATATAGTATATCAAACAGAATCGTGAGATAACATATCATCCCATCCCTAATCACTTACATGTACATTTTTGTCCTAACTGACAAAGAAATGTGGCAAGACATTTTTTTTTGACCGCCTGGTTTTTAATCCTGCAACGTACAGAGAGATGACTTGTCACTGGAAAAATTTAGGAAACACAATGATATCCACTATATTCTACCTGGAAACCGAACCCTCAGCCTTCTTGTTGCCAGCACCATTCTTCACCTGTTAAGTTACAGGAACAAGCACATGATGGAATACATGAGCTGATGATAACACGTGCCTAAAAACAATATTAAGAAATTAATGCATTTTTTATTATTTTCTGAGTAATTACTAAGTACAATCCTAGTAGACCTTTTGGAGTCAAAGGAATATTCTGGGTTCAATACAAGATAAGCTCAATGGACAGTATTTGTGGCTTAATGTTAATTACCACAAAAATATAATTTTGACTGTTCTTTAAAAAAAGCAAAATCGAAGCTGCAGTGTGACTTACGATGGAAGTGAATGGGGCCAATTTTTGAGCATTTAAAAGCGAAAATGTGAAGCTTATAATTTTATAAAAGCACTTACATTAATTATTCTGTTACAACTCATGTATTATTTGAGGGTTGGCCCCATTCTATGGAGGCCAACACCTGCAAAAATAATAAATAAAAAAGAATTAATAATAAAAAATAACTAAAGGAATAAATGTCTTGATAAAACAAATATAATTAGTTTTTAATTAAATTTATTCCTGAATTTATTATTGTATGACTTTATTTGTTTATTATTTTCTATATTTATTTTTAACTTTTCTTTTCTTTATTCATTTATATTGCATTGTTTTTCATTTTTTTATTTATGTGTTCATTTATTTTTTATTTGATATTTTATATATATCAAATATAATTATATTTTATTATACAGATTTAGAATATGCAGGGAAACGTTTTGCAGAGAGTCTAACAATCCAGGATGTGCTTTGACATTTATACCGGCCTACAGCTCTCCTAAAACATCAATAAGCACCTCAACTCTAAATGAAACATGAAATGAAACAGTCATTTGATGCGTGGTTATCGACTTCATTTCCTAAGTTGCGCAAATTTCTAGATATATGTGAAGCGTCAGCTATAGATTTTTTAGATATTTATATTTAACTTATATATACATACATACATAAATGATCAGGGAAATGAAGAATGGTTGTATCTTTTACAATGAACAATCATAACAACAGAAAACAATATTATGGATTTGCGGACATCAAAATATGAAGTTATATGCGCAGAAAAAAGAAAAGAAAACTTGCTAATTTTGTGGTTTTGTTGAAGGAACAGTTCCCCATTTAGTTTGTGATTGTAGTATAACCAATAAATCTTGGATTGACTTACACTCTCATGTTTTTAGCCCCACAAATAGCTATAGTGTACACGATATGGCTATGACCTAACGTCACATCAAAACAAGTCAAGAGTAATCGAGCACACGCTCCAATCTATGATAAACCAATGGTAAGCAGGACCAGCCCACATAATTATCATACAAGAGACAGAAATGTAAGAATAAATATAAAAATAAACACATGTGGGAATATTTAAAAATGGAAATAAATACAGGCGGGAACAAATATATATAAAAATTAATGAATGCAAAAATAAATAATAATTAAAAAAAATGAAAGAATAAAAAAAGTTTTAAAGAATAAAAATAAAAAGAGAAAATAATAAATAAATGAAAAAAGTCCATAAAAATAAGTTCAGGAATAACTTTATTAAAAACTAATTATATTTGTTTTATCAAGACATTTATTCCTTTATTTATTTTCTTATTATTACATTTATTTATTTATTTATGTATTTATTTATTATTTTTGCAGGTTTTGTCCTCCATACCATTCACTTCCATTGTAAATACCAGATTTTTGCTTTTTTTTAACGAAGAGACATTTTAATTATTTTATTTAATATTATGCCAAAAATGCTGTCTGTTGAGTTTAACTTTTGAACCCAGAATATTCCTTCAAGTGTCTTACTCAAGAGCACTTTTAGCAATCCTGAGCTTTTGCTACTTCGTCGTGCTATCCTGTAACTACACATAACTTAATTTTCTTCTCACATTAGCTTCTATCACATTTCTAAAATTAAGCAAAAATTATGAAATGCATAAATTACATTCTGAATTGCCTGAGGATAAAGATTCTTCTATCTTGAGTGTTTATTTGTATTCATTTGATTAATCTGAATCATAATGCAGGACAGGTAAATCACACCTCAGAGATCAGGCTGGCTTCATTTGACACATTAAACGAACAGTTCTCTACTTAAATCCTAAGCAACTTGATTAATCTTGTGTCTATTAAAACTGAATTTAAAGTAGAGCAGAACATTACTGTTATTTATTATCTCTAAATTGCCTTTTAAGGTCTTTTATTACTTAAGAAGACTTAACATGAATGGGTGCATGTAAAGACTTAATACAAACCCGTTTTACCATGTATTAAAATAACACTGCTAAAGAAGAAACAAACAGCCTAGGGAGGATTTCTGTTTAATCTGGTCTTTCAGCCTGGCCAATCTGGTATTTAGTTTGTTTTGTTGCTCTCCCAGCCTGGCTACAGTGGTGTTTAGCTGCCAGACCACCCTAACCAGCTTGGCCAAGCTGTGAGGCCAGCTAACCACGTTGGGCTAGTTTAAGCAGTTTTTTTCTGCAGGGATCAAGCCATCTGAGAGCAAGTGCTGAGGATGATATATCAAATGAGATATGTGAATTAGTCATGATTCGTGCTCTGACGTTTCAATACCTCAAACTTTTAGAGGTGACCTTGTCAGCTCATGATGGGCTTCAGTCACACAGCAGTATGTTAATAGCAGTTGAACGCAATTAAAGAACAGAGGAGACAGTACAAACTGGTAAGCAATCAACAGTACTCAAGTGAAACCATGTGGCAAGCTAAACAAACACCCTATTCAACCCAGGAACCTTGACTGTGTTAGAGAGTCATTGCTGTCGGAAGGCAATAATGATTGTGGTTGTTGTGGAAGGAAGCTTTTTTCTTTGTTAAGCATGTGTGTGTGTGTGTGTGTGTGTATGTGTGTGTATTTCTGCCACTCTTTTTCCATACACACTTTTGTGCTGGAGAGGCTGTGTTTGGCTCAAACTGAAAATGTACAATACAACAATACATGTACGCACAGCGTAAACTCTAGCTCATTAAAGCAAAATGCTTTTGTTGTTCCCTGCCCTGTTTACAAGGCACATACTGCTAGCCGCTTCACCCTGAGAGAACAAAAACACTTAATGAAATATTCCTGCTGCATCTGTGGACACTTAGATAAGAGACCTGGTGCCAAGCATGTGGAGTGTGCAAAGCCCGTCATTTGGAACTGACTTTTTAAGCCATTTTTACTGAAAATTTAGTTTGAAGCTATATTACAGCCTACCTATTATGATTGCTCTCTCTTTGAAGTGCCCTTCGGAGGCTGATCTATCCCATTTGAAGCGCAGCCAAAAACGTCACTTGTGCATTAACATGGACACAGGAGCTGTGTGTATAGAAACCGTGTGTGTTTAAGTGCTTTAATCCCTTAAACAGCCGCATTTGCATGATGTTTTCAGAACTTAAATGCATGTAAATGCGAAATTATATATATGTGTGTGTGTGTGTGTGTGTGTGTGTGTGTGTGTGTGTGTGGAATAAAAGATAGAAAAACCTCAGTGAAGTTAAATAATGTCCACACAGCAAACTAACAAGGAAGTATGCATCTAACCACAAGTGGAGAACTGTAGTTCCAACCACACAACTTTGTGATGCTGTTCTATGGTTTCGGGAAACACCAAATCGTTGAACTATGTTGGTAGCAATGGAACTTGTGACCATAGTTGGTTAAGGATGCTTTTGGGAAACCGCTGTGTTTTACTAAACATCAAAGAAGAGAATCCTCACGCTCATTGGCTGCTGCCTATGTAGATACATGTGTCTATGCTTAGCACAGTGAGGTCTGGTGACACAAACAGCGAAAAGAACACAATGGAACATACTTATTATCTTGCTTTAGTAATGGAGACAACAGGAGATTCAGTTGCTATACTGCCAAAGAAGTGAAAAAGGTCAGAAACAAGAAGACAGAAAGACCGGCAAAGACAAAAATCAGAGAAAATTTTGGTACGGCATACACAAGCTGGAAAGATTTGATGATGGAGAAAAACCTGAGTAGTGATGCCGATGTTTCTTCTTTTTTGTTGGACAAGTTAGAAATTATACATTTTTTGGATTTTGAGTAAAACATGACGTTGGTTTGCTTGGAAACTAGATGATTGAGTTCTTCAAATACAGTATTTATGGACATGCTAAATTTGATAATAAAAGAAAATTCTAATCTTTCCTTCACCATGACATTCTGGATCGCTAGAGAATTGAGGTTTATTTTAGATCAAGCAGTTCTCTAATAATGGTAATAACTGTCTTTAAAAATAATGTGAAATGTAGACATTCTCCAAAGATTATTGATATGAGGGACAATAATAATCTGTCCTAAACTGTAGAAATTTGTTAGCTTGAATTATGTCATTTTGTTTTTAGGCAAAGCAATTATATTATAATAGTAATAAATAACTTTAGAAATTACCTCAAACTCAGATATTTTCCAGATGCAAATGATATTCCAGCGCTGGTGGGGGCAGCAGAGACAATCGTGCTTTTCCACGTCGATAAATGGCAGTACAGTATGTAACACCACTATTGTAACACTCGTATTGGTACTTAAAGTACAGGAAGAAGAGCAATGCTTACGCTAAGCAGAGAACTACTGAATGCCCCTTTAAGTTTTGTGGCTTTTAATCCATGCCTTTTAGCTTTGAAGCCATCCATATCCATCCATGTACTCCTAAAACTGACAAAACAAACCTTAAGAATTTAAAATTCATTCTCTCTCTTCTGGGAAAATGGCCGAAAATATAAATGACTCATCTTGCTCTGCACAGGCTTTTGTCCATACTAGAATGAGAATGTCCCTTCTCAAATACTACCTGCAACTGACTAACAACTAGCAATATGTTTACATGAGCTTAGGAATCATCAAGTTATTCTCTGCTTTTGACATCAAAAAGTAACCAGGCATGCACACAAGACTTGCATACTTTGGATAAGAGTGCTGATAAAGGTGTTACATGATACAAGAAATGGGGGTAAGAATGTGCATGTAAACATGCTGATTGGTTCATGGCTGTGATGTAACAAAAGACCACTGGCTACTTATACAAATTTAAAACCCCTTGGAGACGTCCCCTTTCTATTTCAGGTGGAAATACAGCAACACAGGAAAGTAAACTGCATGCATCAAGTGTCGATTTCATGGGGTCTTTAAAAGTCGTGGAAAACTCTGTAATGAATATTTCATAGTTACACTGCTCTAAAACATTCAATTCAAAAACAAAGCATTAGATATACCATGGAACACAGTAAAGACAGTCATCATCAAGTGGAGAAAATATGGCACAACAGAGACATTACCAAGAACTGGACGTCCCTCCAAAATTGATGAAAAGATGAGAAGAAAACTGGTCAGGGAGGCTTCCAAGAGGCCTACAGCAACATTAAAGGAGCTGCAGGAATTTCTGACAAGTTCTGGCTGTGTGCTTCATGTGATAACAATCTCCCGTATTCTTCATATGAATGGGCTATGGGGTAGGGTGGCAAGACAGAAGCCTTTTCTTACAAAGAAAAACATCCAAGCCCGGCTGAAGTTTACAAAAACAAACATCAAGTCTCCCAAAAGCACTTGGGAAAATGTGTTATGGTCTAATGAATCCAACTTTTTGGCCATAATTCCAAAAGATATTTTTGGCACAAAAACCACACTGCACATCACCCAAACAACACCATACCCACAGTGAAGCATGGTGGTGGCAGCATCATGCTTTAGGGCTGTTTTTCTTCAGCTGGAACCGGGCCTTAGTCAGTGTGGAGGGAATTATGAACAGTTCCAAATACCAGGCAATTTTGGCACAAAACCTTCAGGCGTCCGTTAGAAAGCTGAAGATGAAGAGGAAGTTCACCTTTCAGCACGACAACAACCCAAAACACACATCCAAATCCACAAAAGCATGGCTTCACCAGAAGAAGATTAATGTTTTGGAATGGCCCAGCCAGAGCCCAGACCTGAATCCAATTGAACATCTGTGGGGTGATCTGAAGAGGGCTGTGCACAGGAGATGTCCTCGCAATCTGACAGATTTGGAGCACTTTTGCAAAGAAGAGTGGGCAAATATTGCCACGTCACGATATGCCATGCTAATACACTCCTACCCAAAATGAGTGCTGTAATAAAATCAAAAGGTGCTTCAACAAAGTATTAGTTTAAGGGTGTGCACACTTATGCAACCAGGTTATTGTGAGGTTTTTTTGTTTTTTTTTTCCCTCAAAGATTTCAGTTTGTTTTTCAATTGAATTGTTCACGTTATAGGTCACATTAAAGGTGGAAAATGTTCTGACATGATTTATCTTTGTCTCATTCTTTTACATCACAAGAACCTGGCATTTTAACAGGGGTGTGTAGACTTTTTATATCCACTGTGTGTGTATATATATATATATATATATATATATATACATATATATATCTCCGTGGCTAATATCCATTTTACTATTTATTTGGGGATATTTTCAATCATAGTGGCAGATGGCTGACACCAAATACACAACCATTTGTGTGAGTCATTATCCATTCACTGGCTTTTATTCAATTTGCAGCTGTGCTGATCAGATCTTCCCTAGTTCCCTCTTGCTTGTACAGTACCATGCTGTTCCCACATTAAAGGGTTACCTTTTTTTTTAATTAGAAGAGGAGTTTATTTTTGGATGGTTGGTAAGGAATGCAGAATTGTCATTTGTGATTTTGAAGAAGAGGCCTATAAAAGGATGTAGAGAAGTGAAGTGTTTTGACCCTCTTTCGAAAGAATGTGCTTAAAATACCCTCATATTTTCCCTGTGCCAACCCACTGAATCTACACTAACCAGACTAAATCCATCTGTTCTTTCCTCGGCCATACTCATTCACCGTCTCTCTCCTTGATGATGGGTCTTCAGTGGTACAATCTTGTGATGCACACACGCACAGCTCTTGATGAGCGACACTCATGAATTGGAGGATAGAGCTGGGGAGATGTGCTCCGCATGCCAATGAGATCACTGCTCTTTTAATAAAGAGTCGTTTTCATGGCTGTAAATAGCAGCTCATCTTGTGTTATCAGGGACGGCTGTGTTATATTACCACAAATGCTACATTCCTTGCTAAAATGGCCAATTTTGATCAGCATGAATTTCAATGCTGTTCCAAGTTGGTTTATGATAGTTAGTACTGGTTTGATGCAGGTGTAACTGGTGAACCAGCATAGTCCACGCTGTTCACCAAATAAGGTGAAGCTGGTCGACCAGAATAGTCTTTCTGGTGAAGCTGGATAACCAAGGAAGTCTTGCTGGTTAATCAGAATCAGCTTTATTGCCAGGTATACTTACACATACAAGAAATTTGTCTTGGTGATAGGAGCTTCCAGTGCACAAACAATACAACAACAAGAAAAAAATTTGAACAGAAAATAAAGTATAAAGTATATATAGAAATACGCAATAGGACAATATATATATATATATATATATATATATATATATAGAGGCGTATTTACAATTTACAAATCTGTTATTTACAGAAGCAAGGGAATGTAATGGCAGAAGAGGTATGGTATGTTGGATACATATAAATAGACTAAGCTGTGTACTGCATATTAATCAATGGGGTAGAACATGGCACTAGCAATGCCAGTGTCAAGGGTTTCGATTCTAGGAAAAATGCAAATGCCAAATGCAAAAATTAAGTTCTTCAGTAGGATTTCTAAAGATGACTATGCAGGTCTAGGAAGATTTCTTGAAGACATATTTTTGCATAATCTCTGCAGTAATTAGCTTGATTTCTCTCTCTCTCTCTCTCTCTCTCTCTCTCTCTCTCTCTCTCTCTCTCTCTCTCTCTCTCTGCCTCTCCTTTCCTAATCTCTGACTCTCTGACTCTTGACGTCAATATGCAGCATTGACGTCATGCCCAGGTTCGGAGAGAGGCTGCGCCCTCGGGAGACTATGCAAGAGAGCACTGTGGAGGAAAGGAAAGAGATTAGGAATGCGAGTGAGGAATGGATTGTAAATTTGTAGGAACATAGCTGTGGAATTGTGCGGTGTGTTTCGAATGAATAAAACATGGCACGTAACTGAAAGCGAAATTAGGTGAAAACAGTCATGAACAGGTTTTGATGTGTACATGTTTTTGTGCTTGAAAATGAGAACGTGAGAAAGCACAGGATCGTAATGAATAAACGCAAGGAAAAAGAGAAAGTGCAAGGCATAGGCTTTCAGAGAGACCAAGATAAGAGGTTATTAGTGTGCGCTGGATCCTATGGGCAATCACAATGCACTGCACACTCATGCTGCCAAAGGGCACAGGGGTAAACTTTGATTCAGCTCTCGTCCTGCAAAACACACATACACATACAGCATTTTCACCCTGCACATTTCAAATTTTACCCACTTCCCAGCCCTCATGCAGCCGGGAAGGAGAAAGATGTAGACATGCAAAACTTAATTTAATTTAATTACCCGAAGTATGGAAAACCCTTCAGACCACTTTGACTGAGGCTCTGTGGATTGCAAGGTGAACAGAGCTCCATTCTGGTAGTTTTACAGAACGTTTCACATCAGTATTAGATATGGAGCATCAGTCTGACTATTCCAAATGGATTCTGTGTATAAGAGTAATAAGGCTATTGATCATTGCAGTCTTTGACTACTGGCTGAGACTGCAGTTACGACAACCTAAAATATCCATCAATGATTCTTCTCAGATTGAGGTCTAGATAAAGAGCTCCCTCTAGGACTTATTTTTAGTATTACAGGTCAAATGACTATAACGCTGCATTCCATTCAAAGTCAGACATGGGCAATTCCTACTTCATACCTCTGACTTCTGACTATAAAGCATTCCATTGTCTGTGGCTTGATGATGACCTAGAAATAAGCAAAATGGCAATATTAGTTTTGCATGTGTATGACTTTACACAGTTGTTTCTGCAAATGTTTGCTAAATATAATGTAAAACATGTAGGAAATTTGACTCATTAATGCACTGTATTTTCTTAAAGTCATTGTTTAACATGTACATCTTCATGAGTGTCAAATTCAATATATGTTAAGCTCAATCAACATCATTTGTTGCATAATGTTGATTACAACTAAAATTCATTTCGAAGAAAAAGCCAAAATCAAGGTTACAGTGAGGCACTTGCAATGGAAGCGAATGGGGCCAGTTTTTGGAGGGTTTAAAAGCAAAAATTTGAAGCATTTTCTTTTAAAACTTGTGTATTATTTTGTGTTGTTCTTTTGTTGTTGTTGTTGTTTTTTGTTTATAGTACATTGCACTGAAGTTGTAAAATTGGGCATAACTTTATAAAGAGAAGGTTTGTTAGCGAGTTTATCACACTAAAATCGTGTTAGCACACATATTGTTTACGTCTTGTGATTATACTTTTGAAACAGTGAGTATTTTAATGTTTATAGATTGGCCCAATTCACTTCCACTGTAAATGCCTCACTGTAACCCAGAGTTTTTCTTTTTTTTTTCTTTTTTTTTAATAAAGAAAAGGAGGCACAAGTCGGAATTCATTTTTGTTGCAATTAACATTATGCCAAAAATACTTTAGATTAAACATAACTTGTATTGAACCAGGAATATTAATTTAATACCCAAGTCAAAGGTGACTGTTGAATGTAACGCGGTATAAGTAATAATTAGCTTAATAATTAGCATGGTCATTCTATGTAAAAGAAGATGTGGAGTTTCAAGGGTTTTTATTGACCCCTATAGATCATTAGATTTAGCAGAGACTGATAAATTCTTCTCCTTTCTACACACAGGTGATAAATTTGAGCTTCATGCTGGCACAGAGTCTACGCCTAGTGTGGTCGTC
Source organism: Moxostoma hubbsi (assembly GCA_032164185.1). Taxonomy (NCBI): domain Eukaryota; kingdom Metazoa; phylum Chordata; class Actinopteri; order Cypriniformes; family Catostomidae; genus Moxostoma; species Moxostoma hubbsi. Next base: position 33,385,363 of record JAVLUX010000031.1, on the reverse strand, counting down.
CACGTCTGTGACAGCGACACGGACGAGGAAGAGGAACCAAATAACAACCCTAAACCAAAAATTATCCAGACCCGACGCCCAGACCTGCCTGTCTCGCACTGAACTCTACAGCTACAATAGAGAGTAAGGAGGATTTGTAACCTCCCCCATCTCCATCACAGGACCTCTGCCACCCTTCCTCTGAAACTTGCAAACACACAGCCGGGGTCTTGGGGACTCTGATCCGTGTTTCTTGTTCAGCACACACATATACAATCCTCATTGTACTGTCACAATTCTTTTTTATGTTGGCAATACTCTGTGTTAAATCTGTCCACTCTCTGTTTCTCTCTCTCAATCTGACTGTAATGTCAACTGGTCACCAGTTAGAGGCATCATGTACCCATCCTTGAGCTCACCCACGTCTCTGATTGGCACCTAGGCCATGGCACATGCTAGTGTCAGATGTGCCTATTGGCTGATAGCTGGCTTTTCTTTTACATCACAACTATGTACCATTTGTACCAAGCAAGCCATTATAGTACGTTCTACATAAGGGCATGCTAGCCTCTAAATGTGGCTAAACACCAGCGCTGCATGTGGCACAGAAAACCAGAATTTTTGTCCAATAACCCTAGTATGTTCTATGGTTGACTCTTGCAATGAGTGCAGTAAACCACAGGAATCATTCTCATCATGCTAGTGCATGTTCTGGTAGCAAACTGCATTTTGTTTTTATTTCCTGCTGTGTATAATTGTCCGTATTTCTCGTCAACAGTGTTCTTGAGAAAAAAGTTTTTTTTGTTTTTTTCAACAGTGAGCTGAATTTTTTTTTAATCAAATACCCATTCACCTTTCCATAGAAACTATGTGAGTTGTTTCTTCTATGACTTCTCTTCAATGTGAATCTTTTTCTAAGGGTTTGGTCCATAATGTCCTTTTCAGAGGGAAACTGATAAATTACAAAATAACTTTTTCTTTGCATAAACTCCCATTGCAGATGATGTGTCAATGAGCAATCAAATATAATTTAATTAAGTCTGTGATATGCATGGTTACTTGTTTCTAGAGTTTAATGTAGTTGTCAGAGTACATCCTTCCATGGGTTTTCTTGCAGTCTGTGCGACTTCATTCACGAGCAAGTTCATGTGAAAGAAAACCCATACGCATGAAGCCATTACGTAACTTTATTAAGTTTGAGTAAGACAGATCTTCCAAGTGCTATTACACAGTGGGTGACAAATAACAAATGTATGAAGGGTGGGTGATGTCAACTTTTCTTATTCAACCAATATCTGTTGGTGTGCCTATGTCATTTACAGATTTATCTAACATAAATATATAGATTTATGTATCCACGTGAAGGCATGAATCTTTGTCAGCTCTGCAAAAACCATAGCGATAGATTTTATGCACTATACAACCCATGTAGTCTGCAAACACACCACAAAAGCACCAAGTTTAGAAAACCGTTAATTACAGTATAAAGGTTGTATGTTTAATGATGTTAAACTTCTTCAAGACTATAAATGACTCCTATATCCCAGACAAATACATCAACACTGTGACGTGTGATTACTGTGAAACTTGACTGACCTACGTTTAAGTATTGTGTACATGAGTGTGTTGGTTTTGTAACTTTAAGGAGGTTATCAGGCTTGAGTGTCCGTTGTTCAGTGTTCATAATGTGTTAAGGGTAGCCACAATCAATGTCAACTTTCCTAAACTGTTAATTATGTTTCCCCAAATCCCTGTTGTAATGGATTGTTCTTTCAGTCAAAACGCTGATGGGTTGCCAGTTATTTGTCGTGTCCTTCAGCCTGAAAGAGTGTAGAATTAAAACGACCCATCCCGCAGTATTCACAATTTGCAGTTTTACTGAAGCAGTTCTGGAAGCAGGGTACTTAATGTACTATTATGACATCACAGTAAACATTGTGACACACAGCTCTTTCATTGTGCTTGTGCAACCTCATGCCTTATTTGATTTAGTGCTCACAATTGAAGAGACATTCAGGTTAGCAATGCACACTCTGGTGTTAGAGGAACCTGAAACCAACAGATATACTTTTTATCAGAACATGTAAATATGATAAATGTTTAAAAGAAAGGGATGAGAGTAATTTAACACAACTGATACCTACCGTCCACTGCCTTGGATTTCCCCCCTCCAATTAGTTTTGCCTGCTTGGCCGATCAGCTCTTCCCATAGGCTCTTGTCATGATCTACAAATTCTGTTGCTGTCTCACATGCTGCCAGCCTTCCTTACTGTCATGTAATTTAAGATTTTTGTATTGTTCTGTATTGCACTTTCTTATTCACATGACTGTACACCGTATCATTCAGTAACTGTATTTCCTTTTATTCATGTACTCCTGAAGACATGATATTATCTCTGTTCTTAAAGTTTTTGATCTGGAGTTAGTGTCACTGATGTTGGGAAACAATAGCTGTATTGTGTATACTCGTGCAAGACCATTGGTGTACCTGTCATCTACATATACATCCTGCCTGCCGACACTAAGGAGACATATCTGTATATATTAATCAATAATATTTTTACTGCATTTTTGTACAAATATTCATGGTAGCCATGTACAAGTAGTTGAGATGATTCTTTGTTAGTATTAAAAAAAAGTTTGGTTTTAAACCTCTGGTGTGGTCTAATGACAGTGTTAACTTGAATTTTTAAATGAAAAAGTACTATGGTACAACCATGGTTTTGTTGACATGATGCCATGGTAATACCATGTTGTGGACATGTACACATCTTCCATAAATGTCATGAATGTGAAATATGAAAAATATGATAGACTTAGTACAGGAATATGTGTATTATTTTGTACCATGGTATTACCTTTGGATACCATCACTGTACCTAGTTACCACCACAGTACTTTTTTGTAAAGGTATGAATATTGATTTTAACATTTACTGACTGAATAACCAACTAATTGTTTAACAAAATGAATTAGGATGTAATATATATATATATATATATATATATATATATATATATATATATATATATATATATATTCTACAAGGACCATTCCTCGCTTTAATTCTTCTTCTCAAACATGTCGTTGGTTAGATTTTAGGGAGAGGCTGACGCAAAACCTGTCAGTCAGAAGTGTGCATTCTCGAACTCTCTTACCCGCCATTATTGAAGCAACGTCCGTGCGGTAAATCTTGTGCTCTGTTGTAGTTGTATTTAAAAAATGTGTTCCATTCAGACTCATATTTAGTAAGGGTTTACAGCCAGCTGAAGGTAGTTTCATGATGCCATTTCTGGACTGTGACTCACACTTGAGAAGAGTTTTAGGAAAGTATTTCTAAACTGTCAGAAGTCCTGAAAGGCTTCAAGGTCAAATAGAAGACTGGAACGTGGCCTATCCCTAAAACAGGGTTGCCAACTTTGGATACAAGGCTGGAGTGAGATTCTGATGTCACGGCCAGGGCAGCATTAATGAACAGACAAATCATTGTTCAAGTGCAGGGGGCCCCATGCCCCTAGAACCTTAATGTGTCTAGGGACATGTACTTGATACTAGACCTTCTATCTTTAATTTCTAACACAACAGCAAGACCTACAAGGCAAAGCATTTATACACACACACACACATATATATATATATATATATATATATATATATATATATATATATATATATCCATCCATCCATCCATCCATCTTCAACCGCTTATCCGAAGTCGGGTCGCGGGGGCAGCAGCTCCAGCAGGGTGCCCCAAACTTCCCTATCCTGAGCCACATTAACCAGCTCTGACTGGGGGACCCCGAGGCGTTCCCAGGCCAGTGTGGAGATGTAATCTCTCCACCTAGTCCTGGGTCTTCCCCGAGGCCTCCTCCCAGCTGGACGTGCCTGAAACACCAGATGCCCAAACCACCTCAACTGACTCCTTTCCACGCAAAGGAGCAGCGGCTCTACTCCGAGCTCCTCGCGGATGACTGAGCTCCTCACCCTATCTCTAAGGGAGAAGCCCGCCACCCTTCTGAGGAAGCCCATTTCGGCCGCTTGTACTCGCGACCTAGTTCTTTCGGTCATGACCCAACCTTCATGACCATAGGTGAGGGTAGGAACAAAAATTGACCGGTAGATCAAGAGCTTTGCCTTCCGGCTCAGCTCTCTTTTCATGATAACGGTGCGATAGAGCAAATGCAATACCGCCCCCGCTGCCCCGATTCTCCGGCCAACCTCCCGCTCCATTGTCCCCTCACTCGTGAACAAGACCCCGAGGTACTTGAACTCCTTCACTTGGGGCAATACCTCCTTCCCCACCCGGAGTACGCACTCCATCGGTTTCCTGCTGAGAACCATGGCCTCAGATTTAGAGGTGCCAATCCTCATCCCAGCCGCTTCACACTCGACTGCCAAGCGGTCCAGTGAGAGCTGAAGGTCACGGACCGATGATGACATGAAGACCACATCATCTGCAAAAAGTAGAGATGAGATCCCCAGCTCACCGAACCGCATACCTTCCCCACCCCGACTACGTCTCGATATCCTGTCCATGAATACCACAAACAGGATTGGTGACAGAGCGCAGCCTTGGCGGAGACCAACCCCCACATAGAACGAGCTCGACTTCGTGCTGAGGACCCGGACACAGCTCTCGCTTCGGACGTACAGGGATTGGATCGCCCTAAGAAGGGACCCCCCCACCCCATACTCCCGAAGCACCTCCCACAGTCTCTCCCGGGGGACCCGGTCATACGCCTTCTCCAGATCCACAAAACACATGTAGACCGGATGGGCATACTCCCAGGCCCCCTCCAGAATCCTTGCGAGAGTAAAGATCTGGTCCGTCGTTCCACGGCCAGGACGGAACCCGCATTGTTCCTCTTCAATCTGAGGTTCGACAATCGGCCGCACCCTCCTCTCCAGCACCTTGGAGTAAACTTTACCAGGGAGGCTGAGAAGTGTGATACCCCTGTAGTTGGCACACACTCTCTGGTCCCCCTTTTTGAAGAGAGGAACCACCACCCCGTTCCGCCACTCCTTAGGCACTGTCCCAGATTTCCCCATCAGCCTCTGGCTCTGCCTCTAGCATAGGGATAGAGTAGGGATTTAGGAGTTCTTCAAAGTGTTCCTTCCACCGCCCAATAACCTCCTCGGTTGAGGTCAACAGCGTCCCATCTTTGCTGTATACAGCTTGGATGGTTCCCCGTTTTCCCCTCCTAAGGTGGCGGACGGTTTTCCAGAAGCACTTTGGTGCGGACCGAAAGTCCTTCTCCATGGCTTCTCCGAACTTTTCCCACACCCACTGCTTTGCCTCCCTCACGGCTGAGGCCGCAGCCCTTCGGGCCTGTCGGTACCTTGCAACTGCCTCCGGTGACCTCCGGGACAACAAATCCCGGAAGGCCTCTTTCTTCAGTCGGACAGCTTCCCTGACCACCAGTGTCCACCACGGTGTTCGAGGGTTACCACCCCTTGAGGCACCTAAAACCTTGAGGCCGCAGCTCTCCACCGCGGCTTCGGCAACGGAAGCTTTGAACATTGCCCACTCCGGTTCAATGTCCCCAACCTCCGCAGGGATGCCTGAAAAACTCCGCCGGAGGTGTGAGTTGAAGATCTCGCGGACAGGGACCTCCTCCAAACGTTCCCAGTTCACCCGCACTACTCGCTTGGGCTTCCCAGGTCTGTCCAGAGTCTTTCCCCACCCCCTGATCCAACTCACCACCAGATGGTGATCAGTTGACAGCTCTGCCCCTCTCTTCACCCGAGTGTCCAAAACATATGGCCTCAGATCTGATGACACGATTACAAAATCGGTCATCGATCTTCGGCCTAGGGTGCTCTGGTACCACGTACACTTATGAGCATCCTTATGTTCAAACATGGTGTTTGTTATAGATAATCCATGACTAGCACAGAAGTCCAATAACAAACATCCACTCGTGTTCAGATCGGGGAGGCCGTTCCTCCCAATCACGCCTTTCCAGGTGTCCCTGTCATCTCCCACGTGCGCGTTGAAGTCACCCAGCATCACTATGGAGTCCCCTACTGGGGCCCTATTCAGGACTCCATTCAGGGTCTCCAAGAAGGCTGAATACTCTGTACTGCTGTTCGGTGCATATGCACAGACAACAGTCAGAGTTTCCCCCCCCACAACCCGTAGGCGAAGGGAGGCGACCCTCTCGTCCACCGGGGTAAACTCCAACATAGCGGCACTCAGCCGGGGACTTGTGATTATCCCCACCCCCACCCGTCGCCTCACACCATGGGAAACTCCAGAGAAGAATAGAGTCCATCCCCTATCCAGGAGTACGGATCCAGAGCCACAACTGTGTGTCGAAGTAAGCCCCACCAGATCCAACTGGTAACGCTCCACCTCTCTCACCAGTTCCGGCTCCTTCCCCCCCAGTGAGGTGATATTCCACGTCCCTAGAACTAGCCTTTGCTGCCCGGGTCTGGTCCGTCGAGACCCACGGCCTTCACTGCCACCCATATGGCAGCGCACCTGACTCCTGCGGTTTCTCCAATGGGTGGTGGGCCCAAGGGATGTAGAGGGGGGTGTCACGTCGCTTCTTCGGGCTGTGCCTGACCGGGCTCCGTGACAAGCCCGGCCACCAGTCGCTCGCCAACGAGCCCTCCATCTGGGCCTGGCTCCAGACGGGGGCCCCGGGCTTCCTCCGGGCAGGGTAACTCCTCCTCTTGCCGTTTTTTCCATGGAATCTTTGTGAACCATTCTTAGTCTGGCCCCTCACCTGAGACCACTTTGCCTTGGGAGACCCTACCAGGAGCACCTGGCTCCAGACAACACAGCCCTCAGGATCATAAGGGCACACAAACCTCTCCACCACGATAAGGTGCTGGTTCCCGGAGAGGTATATTCTGATATATATATTGGCTCACTTATGCCAATTTACCTACCATTAACCATTTCAAAACACCCATACACTATATCAAAACCAGGGTTTTTCCTGGGTCCAAAAATGGTCTTTAGTGGTGGCTGAGGTGCCAAGCTCACCCACAAGCACAAAGTTGTTTGGTTACATAATTGTAATTAATTTCTAATTAACAGAATTACTAAACTGCATTTTCATTTTACAATAGTTTTACTATTAAAGTGCTATGAGAAATCAAACTTAATTAAATTAATTTAAATAAGACCTTATTTTTATAGGGCTGGTTAATATTCTGATATTTCTGTATATCTATATTCTGTAAGTGTGGACCACTTTACTGAGCTGGGACTGTGCTTCCAGTAAACATAATTGTGTCCTTTCGAAATATTGTTTTCCTTTCAGCAGGCTCTTAATAATTTATAGTAAGTCATATCTTGAAATATCTGAAGGTAAACAGGGCCAGTTCATAAGAACAAGTGGAAAACTTTGTCTATAATGTATCTAAAATTTATGTGGATCCAGATTTTGAAGCACTTCATTCTACAATTTTTACTTGCCCTTATGAATGTTTAGCCTGTCATAATTCTTAACTGTTTAATAAACATAATAAAACTGTTTAATTGTCATTGGTAGCATAATAATAGGGCCATAACCACAATGGAAGGCTCCTCATCATTAGTTAGGTCAGTGTTTTATAAACTAGTATTTGTTATTGAAGAAAAAACACTAATAGACTAAACACATGTACATAAAGTACTTAAAATAAATAATATGCAAACTGAGTTAAATTGATTCCTCCTAACAGATTTAATACGAAACTATAACTTTTCTGTCACTGTTTTACTATAGAATAAACAAGATACATTTTTGTAAGGGTGATGATGTACATTCTAAAAAGCCTTATAATTGATGTTGATGCATGGTGTTGTCTATAATGTTAGGCCTGTCTAGCAGATTGAGAGTTTTAAATTCTTCCTCAGTAATTTAAATTAGATAATTCTCTGTAGAATTCATATTAAGTGCAGTCGTTTTTGTGGTGTCCGCGCGCAGAGTTATCGCGCGCGCTCTGCCCGTCCCCACAGTTCTTGTTTTCCAGTCTCTGGGGCATGCTGATGTGCGTTGTTGTGGTAAATTTGCTTTAGTGGCCCAAAAATACAATGGAAAAATCCAACGTGAAGATTTGTTGCTATGTTTTATTTATTTTATACTGAATTACGTTTTCTTGTTATTTACTTGGGTAGAGTGAGAGAGTGAGACAGGGCATGAAAGGGTGTCACGCCAAATGCGTGAGAGTTGGCCTGACTAAAATTATGTATGAAAATACGTTATTATTGATATGTCGAGGTAATATACATGACCTTGGTGGACAATATTCTTCCTAGCTGGGTATTAATAATATACATATTCAAAGGTCAAGCTAAGAATCTGAGATGACCTCTTACCTATGATTGGCAACTTAATCGCTTCGTCACAGACGGAAGTGGTGGCAAAAGACCGGTGCAAACAGTAAACCAAAGCTGTTATTTAGCTGAACCAACAGTCCTCAAAAAGGTAGCTGTTACCTTTACATTGTCTGGTTAAGCTAAATGAAATGCCATGCTGCGCTGCTGGCTGTCAAAACCGCAATGGCAAAAACTGAGGGCTTCACTTTTATTGGATTTCGTCAACAGAGCTGACACGACTGAGGAGATCATTTCCAACTCAGCTTTTTAGCTAACATTTTATTAAAAATATGTTATTAACTCGTATTATTATAATAACAGTATAGCAAAGAATATTTCTGTATTTATGATGGCTTTGTGTCACAATTTAATTTAGTCGATGATTATAACTATCTGTGTTACTAGCAATAGTGTACGCAAACCTAACTAGCTTTTGTCCTGAAGGCAAATTTTATTCTATATTACCTTTCACCGATATTTAGAGGAGCTATCGCTAGCGGTCACTACTTAGGCCTACTGCGCATGCGCTGCAATGTTGTCCAATGTAAACAGCAATGGGATTGGTCGTTAATATTTACAAACATACATTAAAGAAAAATGTTGACAGCTTGATAGACTGCCCTCAAGTGGCCAGGAATTTGCCCTACATGGCACCGACTATGCATTTAATTAGATAGCCCGTTTACCTTAATACATTACATGCCTTTAAAGGGAAGATTCACCGAAACGTATAATTCGCGAAGTAATAAAGGTGTTTGCTTGTTTATTACTATACGATACAAAAAACATGAATTAACCACGAAGCGTAGTTATCGATGCCCCATTTTTTAAAGAACAAAATATCTCAAGTTATAATGTTGAAACAATTATTATTTTAGAAATTAAACCTAAACTAAGACGTCTCATTAATGTAAATAAACCAAAAAACTGGCCAATAATTTCATGCAGTTTGAGTCATTTTATTGAGGCTGACTGGAAATGCAATTTCACAATCCACCAGAAGATGACAGTCTTAGCATCTGTTACTTTGGTGGACCTTGACTGCAAATGAAAGGTTAAACAGAGCAAAATACCATTTTAAATGTGTTTAGCTATATTTGATTTTTATTTCTATAGCATTATGACTAGGCAACAATAAAGACGGAAACACCTTATTTGAATGCTATTTCCTTTCTAAATTTATTAGGCTTTCATGGCCAGAGCCACGAATGTGGCTTGTAAAAGTGAACAAGGTGTGTGTGTGTGTTCCAGTAACAGGTTAGAGGACTAAAGTGCGTGCGTCACAGAATGTCCTTGTTTCACATACTGAGTATAGCAAACTGTTAGAAGCTGTACCAGGCCAGGTTCCTGAGCACCAGTGCCAGCCTTGCCCAGGGAGGCCCTCTAAGAGTGGCAAAGGAGTAGGTGGTAACCACCTGCTCAGAATTTTAGCCAAAACCAAACAGGCCCTTAAACCCACCTTAAACACCAATAGGCAGGGCTGGACTGGGAAGAGAATTCGGCCGCCTGTTCAGCCCCGTTTCGCGGCCGGCCCACTGGGAAAAGTCCCGGTTCTCCTTATGGCCAGTCCACCCCTGCCAATAGGTTTCCCAAGTCAGACACACTGACTTTTCGTTTAACAAGTCATCAGCTCATTTTGAGTATTTGACTTGTTTTTTTGTTTAAACAATAGTAAGGCAATTTTTTTGGTAGCAGAGCTACACAGGTGTGCATGCAGAATTGTCTGTGCCATCCATAAAAGGACCCAAGTTTTTTGCAGTGTCCTTTATAAAGCATACACAGATTTTCAATTTAGGGGCCTTTGTTTGTTTGTGTGGGATTGCAGTCATGTCTTTAATCGAGGAGATAAAATATGAAGCAACACTTTTAGAAAGGGACAAGGATGCTTGTTTGTGCTGCTGAGATAGAAGGAAACACATACTGTACAGTAGGTAGCAGACAGATGGAGGGATTAATAGATATGTATTGCGAATGGAATAGACAGATGGATCTAGAACACACACACACACACACGCACTCCAAATATTTCTTAAATCATCATCTCTACATGTATGGCAGCCATTATGTTCCAGTGTCTATTGAATTCCTGCTTGAATTTTTGAGCCAGGAGTGGCATAAAATCACCCAACATCAATGTGAAAGATTGGTGGAAAGCATGCAAAGACGCATGAAAGCTGTGATTGAAAATCAGGGTTATTCCACCAAACATTAATTTCTGAACTCTTCCCAAGTTAAAACATTAGAATTGTGCTGTTTAAAATTTAATATGAACTTGTTTTCTTTTCATTATTGAAGGTCTGAAAACACGGCATCTTTTTTTGTTATTTTGACTAGTTGTCATTTTCTGCAAATAAATGCTCTAAATGACTATTTCTAATTGGAATTTGGGAGAAATGTTATCAGTATATAGAATAAAAAAAATAAAAAAGATTTTACTCAAAAATACCCATAGATAGATATATATATCACTTGTATCAAAGTCTTTCTAGCAAGTCAGTCCACTGGCAGCCATATTTTGAAAGCTATTTCCAGTCATGAAAGTGCAGCTCCTATCAACTTGAGTGGAGGAAAGACTGAAGTCTCCAAAACGGCTGACCAAGATTATGATCAGAGAACATATTTTATATTAGCAGTAAAAATCTGACAACGCTGGAAGGTGATTGGCTCTTTTACCTGTAAGGCGGGATTTCCTTTCTACATCTGTTGACCGTTGGGTGTTCCAATTTCTCCCATTAATTTTATTAATAGAAGTGGCCCGTCTCTGTTAAATAGGCTCTACTTGTATTCATTTGAAAAAAAAAGCAATGGGAGAAAATGTAACACAATATGGCGGATGTACAAAAAGAAAGTCCTGCCTTACAGGTAAAAGGGCCAGTAACATTTTAGATACAGACATCACCTCTCAGTCAACTCAAGAAAAAGCGCATTAGCAGGACCAGCCTGAACATTTGTGTTTTCAAAGTTTACTGCTGATTTGATATATATGCTTTGATCATAATCTTGACCAACATTTTTTGGAGATTTCTGTCTTTCTCTATTCAAGAGCTGTTCTTTTATGCCACTTGTATCCATAGAAAACACCGCTGCTGAGCATTCCCAAGATGGCGGACGAGTGGACTGACTGCCTTGATAAGTACACACTTTGGTGTGTATTACACCACAAACACACACACATGCACAGATACAAAAAAGCTAAAAGAAAAACTCTTAAACCTACAGTGGCATTATAACAATTACATTTTTATTCAACATTGACCTGTCGGCCTGAGTATTGCAGAGGTGATTGTTTTTAGATAAGGCAAGTTAATATACTCTACATTTGTCCAATCAGAGGACAGGAGACATGCATTAATTTTTACTCTTCAGTCCTATTGGACAGGAGACCCCAGTGCCGCCCAGTCCACAGTATCCATTGGGGTTCTTGCTAAGGTACTGCTGGTGGTAGTCCTCAGCGTAATAAAATTCCTTGGCCATTGCGATTTCCGTGGTTATAGCTCCGAAACCCTGTTTAGTCAGCACCTGTCAAAAGAAGGCCACTAATGATGAAAATACATTTAAAGTGTAAATTTGAACATTTGGTATCTGCTTTTTACCAAATGGGATTGCAAAAATTGTGATTGTTTTCAAACAGGTGTCCATGTTCTGGTTGAACTGGTAGCATGTATAAGGTTTTGTTGCAAAAACATAATCAGGTGCAGCGATCACTATGTTTCACAAAAGACACAGTTCCCACTCCTGTCACTCATGTACCCCAAAAAATCTAATTCTCACTGAGAGAGAAAGACAAACAGAGTCAGCTCAATATAAACACTATACACCAGTGATGTGTAAGCTGTGGATCCTGTAGGGATCATTGGGAGGGTGTGCTTGGCCTCAGGCATTAAGAGTTCAGGGTGTTCATCCATCCCACAATCTTCCTAACGGACAACTTTTCACATCTGGAATGAGAGAGTGAACATCTGCCCATCTCTCTCAATTTAGAAATCCCAGTTTCTCCCTCTCTTTCTCCCTTTCAACGTCTTTCTCACTAAATTAATGTTTTACCTCACCAAGGATCTCACACAGTCCTGTTCTGGATGCTTCTCAGCCTGCTGGCAAAAAACACCAGAAAGCACAAACTATTAAACATCACAGATTCCATGGCTAGGCTGAAATCTTGCATTTGCAGGTCACTTAAAGGGGACACATCCATGTGTTTTCATTGAGAAAATGTACTAGTATGTACATATACTATAACAATTCAGAGTTCACCTAGACCATTAAAAACATATCTGCAAAAATCGTCACTGTTAAGCAGGCTGGTCTCATAAAAGTTTAGTAAATTTGAAACGTGAGCATTGCAACGTTGTTACAAAACTGAAATGACGTGCCTCATAACACGTTTAGCTGCACTTTTAAAGTGAAATGTCTAGCAGGGGGCACTAAAACGGAGCGGAATGAGGTACAGACAAGGTTTTTAAGGTGAATTTTAGATGGAGGTTTTAATAAATTGTACCTCCCTAATTTCAAACTTTACCCTAAACTTAACCAATAGTGTCCAAAAAGAGAAATGAGAGTTTAACAAAACAGACATACTTACCCTTAAAAAAACAACTAACTTTAACCAAAAGTGTTTTAAAATGCATAAGTGAAATGAAAAGCAAATCTTTAAACAACCATGCTAATTCATGTCACTTCTACGTCTCTGTCATGTCACGTATCAGCTTGAGTTCTTGTCTGGTTTTGAAAATGCTCTATTATGTATACTATTGCGCAAGCTAATCATATTGGAATAAGTGCATATATATGTAGGTGGATCTGTAATACATGCATTTTCAAAAGATACATAGAGTAAAAGTGTCTCGATATCGTAAGGGTTTGAGTAATAGAGAGTAAAATCAGTGTTTATTAAGTCATAATCAGTCATTGGAGTGTATAAAACCCACAGTTGTTGTAGTTCCTCTAGTGTTCATTTCACCTGGAAACTTCAGGGAATTGTACCTGGAGACATGTATAATAAGTTTTGCAAAAATGTATACAGCATCAAGTTTTCACTATGAGACCAGGTTGTCGTTATGATTATGACATTACAACCATGAGCATATTAACATATGAACAACTGATGAACAACAGTGTGAACTACACTGGCTTCACCTTAACCGCATGCAACCCTGCATACACATGTGTGGACGTTGTATTTTGGCTTTGCTATACGCAACACATAGTTTCTTTAAACTGACTGATTTCAGTTCTGGAGACTCTATGCTGTCACTAAAGGGTTAAAAGTTCGATGTAGGCAGTCATATGACAAAACAACATGGCGCCGATCACAGCCATGTTTGTTTTTGGGAGAAATGACAACAAAACTGCGTCTGGTAAGAAACCTAATTATGTTTTAATATTGAAACCTGAAAAAAGTTTCATCTAATATGCCATTTTAAAAAATTGAGCGATTTATCGCAAATGCCACACTGCTAAAAACAATGTACAGTAATGTGTACAGTAGCACAAGCTTTTAATTAGAAATCCTATATTTACTGTGCATTTTCACATTGAGAAAAGAAACGTTGCTTTCAGAGGCTTTATATGGAGTTAGGATGAAGTGCAGACAAACAGCACTATCAGTCACACTATCTGATAGGCTAGAAAAATGCTTTTGAAAAACGTGCATAAATACGTTCACGAAACGTATGCGTTATTAATTGCTGAAATGGATATAGTGTCAGCACGTGGATTTGGCAAAGTTAATTTCAATTAGAAATAGAGAAAGAGAAGCTATCAAAACTTCAACAAGCAGGCGACTTTTCCAAGTGACAGAGTTATACATTCGCAAGGAGAGACGCATGGATGTTGTGTTTAAGTTAAGTAAGATAATGTATTTTTAAAAAAATCTGTGTTATTGATACTAGCTCGTAGATACCAAGTCATTGTTTCTGGTTAGTCTGAGGCTATGAAGTGGTGATCTGGCAGTCATTTCTTTATGCTTTGTTTGTTTTATAGTTCTAACGTTAGGGCGCAGTGTCTGTTTAAAAATATTAAGGAATGTAGACTGCCGTGTCTATACGTTACATTTGCCTTGTGCATTCAGGTTAAGATTGTTGTCTTTGGTGGTCATGTTATTTAATTGCTGCTGTCCATTCCACTGGTGTTGAACTGTGGGAAGACTGATGTTTGAGGGCTATGATGTTGAAAATAATAACTGGCAATTTTTTCATTTTCATTTTGTTGTATGTCAAAACAAGCTCTTGTATGATTTAATGGACATAAACATGCTCAGCTCAATATATGACAATCTGTAATTTGTGTGATATACAGTAAACAGTATTACTGTCCTGAATTTTTAAAAATTTTGTTCATGAATTTAACCACAGTGATATAAATGTTTCCATTGACTGGTGGGTTCTAAGGCAACAATGTACGTCTATAACATTTCCGCACTGCATTCACCCGTTGGGCACACCGTATAATAAGGTGTATTCAAAATCTTTCAAGCTTGCCCATTCTCAAAGCCAATGGCACATGCCTGGTGGACATCAATTTTAAGGAAATTTTTATTTTTTATTTCTTTGCATGTTTATTAGGTGCTACTAGTAAAAAATCAAAAAGGGAAATGGAAAAAGCATGCAGCAGTCACGCTCGAGACTCAGGAGGTTAAACATGTCGGATGAGAAGAAAATTGTCTTCATAAAACCAATAGGTCTGATTCTGAAATCAGAGTGGATCAGCCACGTTAGAAGTTGTAAAATAGCTGATGTAGCCACAGTTGTGAACGCACATTGATTCTACATTAATGACTACATGTATCTACAATATCGCCTAAAATTATTTTATATTACTTCATGGAAGAATGCTTTATAGTGATTATTATTAGTGATAAACGTAATTATTTATTGAACACCTGTGTCTTTTATGAAATTGCTGTTGCCACCATTTTATAAAAGCAAATTTTTTTTGTGTTGTGACTTAGAAGCGCCTTAAAGCTGAGGTGTGTAGTTTCTGCACCACTAGTGTAAATAAATGGAAGAGCAAAAAATGGATAAACATTTTTAAAAAGGTTGCAAAAAACTCTCTTCCCCTCTCTTCTATTGGTTGTACAAACAGATAGTCCTCCCAAAAACTCACACCATTAGTCAAACCAATGTTGCTTTGTCAGTCTGGACGGGCCACTCAATCAAACAGAGAAATATTTGAAAGTGCCTCAGTGTTACCCTTTAGGTGAAATCAACCTACAAATGGCCAACTGCATATGAAGCTGGGATAGGAGAAAGAAGTTTTATTGTGGTTAAATCACAGCCTAACCCAAAAATACCTAACCCTAACCCAGCCTTTAGGTCAAGTCATTTTTATTTGTATAGTGCTTTTCAAAGCGCATTGTTTTAAAGCAACTTTACAGAAAAGTATGATGCTATTACAGGGAAAAAAATATTATTCTATAACAGAAAATTTTAGTGGCTTATTGCTTGAGTCTGGTCCTTTGCCATCCTCTACTCTGTTATTTTATTCAAAATAAAAAAATGAGTGCAACAACTCTGTTTCTTAGTTTGTGACACTCTTTTACCCTGAATAAGCACCATTTCTGCACAAACTGTTTAAGCAACTAAAAGCATGCTAGCTGTCATACAACTTTTTTGGTCACCAACCTGTCTCATTTTCTAACCTCTTTCTTTCCATCTCTGCATCGATGTGCCAAGAAATGTGAGAGAGGGAGGACGACTCTGTGAAAGAACCTGCCAACTACCACATTTTGCTGACCATCTGGCAAGGGGCAGTTATGCACCTGTTAGGAGCAGCTGCAAGAGACAGGAGCTAGGTACAGACACATCATTTAGCTCTCTCTTTCTCTGTCTTTTTATAACGTCCCTGCAAATCCTGCACATCCATCCATCCATCCATCAAGGTCCCTAAGGGGCCACAGGGAGCTCTGCCAGCAAAGACAAATTAATACAGGTTCAACTGCAAGGCATGTGGGCAAAATGTGCTTGCTTTCTCTGGATGAAAAATGTCATCCTGTGCAGAGCTTGCCATGACACTCAGGAAATTTGAAGAGTACTCTTGAAATGTATTGTACCATCATGTCCTGCCGAAAAAGCCAGCTATGACCAGCATGCATTTCCATGTGCTGGTTCATGCCGAATTAGGAGATTGGGAATGCCAATCTATTTTAATGAATCATGACGTTTAGACAGTTCTCGTAAATAAAGTTCTTCCCGTAAATTATTTACTGATTCTCTTGAGCCACACACAGCCTTAAAGGTACTTTGATGTCTTTTTGAAGCCAAATATTTTGTTAATTGCTATTGTTTATCAATGTATTTCGACTATATTTACTATAAATGTATATGTTTGAATTGTTATTGTCACCCTAATTTGTTTATTCTCATCCTTATTAAATGTATAAGTATCAGGCGATATTATTTAATTTTTTTTAAAAAAAATTGTTTCTATAAATAGCTACTAATTTTATGCTAGTAGCTTGAAGTGTAGCTAAGAACTTTTTTTTTTTGAAGAGTAGCTTGACTATAGTTTAACTACTTAAAGTTATGAGTAGCTTGTTTCAAAGTAGCTTCCTCAACTGCGCTTCAAAAGAATCCAAAGCAGGATCAACCATTGCGTGTAACCGAGCAACGCGCAGATTGACAGATATTTACTACTAAATATCAGCACTCATGGAATGCTTCTTTTCCAGTCAGATTAAAGGACCATAACTAACTGATGTATAAGAATCAATATTGCATTTATCTTATAATTTAATATAAGCATTCGCTTTAGTTTATGCTAAGGAAGTGACTCTCTCATGTTTGCCTCTCCTCTTTTTTAAGTCAGTAAACATGGCCTAGCAATGCCTTTAGTTTGCACCAATTGAATAACACAGCACAAGTTACTCCATAGGTCCCTACCATCAGCAGGGGCAGTGCCAAGCAGCAGCTGGCCAAGCTGGCAAGGGCAGAGAGAACTGAGGCCCAGCATTCTGATGCCACGGTGCAGGGTCTGGCTCCACCCATCAACATACCAGTCAGCAGCTCCCACTCAAACACATGTGCAGCTATTAGCTGGACCAGTCACCAATGAGACATGCTGTTGGGCTGCGTTGCATGCTTTAGTTCTATCAGAGAGAATGGGCGTATCAAGTTGTCAATTTCCATTTTTACCTTTTGGATCGTGGATATGGACAGCTGGGAACAAAGGACATCTCTGAAAACAAACCAGAGCTCTTTGCCAACTGCCAAGAGTCTGTTGTAATTATGGGGAGAGTTAAGATGTGTTTAATTTATGAATCACAGAGTAATTTAAGAAGTAATATATGCGTGTTTCTTCAACTATGGTAACTTCTGGCCCTGTCAACTTTTAGAAAATCAAATCTCTTAAAACACACTTTTCACACGCTCACTTCTACATTTTTGTAATTTTTCTTAAATGTCATGGACATTTCCACCACATCTATTTATTATGTTTTAATAAAAGCATTCTGTGGTAGATTTTGTTTTTTATTTTTATTTAATTAAATTTTTTTAAATGGCAGACTTCTTTGTCTTGCTAAAGCTAGTTATATAGGATTTAATGTATGCTACATAAACACAATTAAAAAAAATTGCATAATTTGCACACTCTAATGCAAAATTCTGCATAATTTGAATAAATTACAGTTTAATTGGAAATTATGCAGAATACAGAATAAATATATTTATCTAGAATCTAGATATTTATTCTAGATATTTTCTTCACACATCCCATGTCTCTTTGCAATCTTCATTGACATTGTTGTAACCAAATACTTTGGTAACCAAAAGTACCCTAACCTTTGACAAACTGTTTGTGGAAACAATTTGTTATTGATGGAAATGTGACCACAACTGAGGGACAGTCATAAAATGTATATAATTTTCACTGAATAAATATTTTAATGGTTTCATTTATACATTTAAAAATGTTATTATGAATATTTTTATGATAGCTTTTCATATTTTAATTTGTTTGGTCGTAAAATGTCAAATATTAAAATCTATGGATAAAAGGCATTTGAAAAGTAGCAAAAAATTAATTATTAAGTCATAGTAAAAAATTCCAAGACTTTTCATGTGATCTTCATAAAAAGAAGAAAAAGAAAAAGAAAAAATTTGTTCTAATAACAATTCATTTCTGGGGCATAAAAGTGCCCATAGTTAAAGAAACACCCAAACTGGGTATAAGGCATGTAGTTTTGGGTGCTGCAACACTCGAACAATGAACAAATCAAAGTTTTTAATACCAAAGGTCAAAACTACTAGGAGGAGTTTTTGTGTGTCTGTATGTGGGGTCAAACTGTGGAATAATCTAGGCCCTGAATACAAACTATGTAAAAGCCTTAATCAATTTAAAGCTCTTTACAAACAGAAGGTTATGTCAGAGTACAAGGAGAAAGGGGTTTAATCTAGCAGTGTGGTATTCATGTAGTTATAGGTTGTGTGATATTACTCTGTTGGTATTCTGATTGATTACCATTGCTGGTATCACAATAATTGCATTGATAAATCCATGTATACATAGGCGGTGTCATCTTACCTTGTATGTATACTGATTACCATTGTTGGTATTATTGTGATTGTATATATGTATTCTTAACTATGTATTATGATTACCATAGTTGGTATAAGTAAGGAAGCAGCTACCTTTGTTTTCTCTTTTTTCTTTTACTTTTCCTGTTAACTGTAACTAACCGGGGTGGGTTTAAATAAGTTTGACTTCTGCCCACTCCTTTTCGAGCAATAGATGGATTTATGTTGTTTAAGTTTGGTGTTTTTAAATTGTCTTATTGCGTAAAAAATATGTTGTTTTATTGCCTAGTTTTGTTTAAACAAATATGTTGTCTTATTGCATAGTTTTGTGATATTATGTTGCTCGAAATAAATAAATAAATAAATTTAAAAAAAAAAGTCTTGGGTATTGATCACAAATGTAATTGTCCTCTTTTGGTTTTTGGTCCTTAAAATAGCTCTGAATGCACTAACTTTTTGAATAAAGACTTGAAATTTGATAAAGACAAAACAATTTTTGTTTTAAAAGTTCACATATTACTCACACTTTAAAATAATTAACAGGCAAGGTTCACACTTCACATTCTTAAACACAAAATAAAGGTTGGAATAACATAAGGATGACTAAATAACATTTTAGGTGAACGACTCCTTTAACTGCTCCTTTTTGAGCACATACCTGACAAGGACATCCCTTCCCTAACAAAGGTTGCAGTTCACGAACTGTCACTTGGGATTATTTTGTCCAAAAGTCAGGATTAATTTAAGAAAATAGTTAGAAAACTTCAAATGTATTGTAAAGTATTTGCAAATAATATTTTAATGAAAAATATTACACTGTCCTTGCCACAACTCAAATGAATTTTCTAAAAGGCTACTTCACTACCACATTCATTCAATCCCTTTGCAATTTACACACATTCATACTCTTTGCATAATGCCTGATATGCTGAAAAGTGCTCCATTAATGTTTTTTCGTTTCAAATTCACAATTCCGAACAATATATATAGTGGGCAAAAGCATTTATGGAACTGACACCACTAAACTGAACTGTTGATCTTGCTGATGCGTGGCACTGAATAATCCCTGCTTAGCTTCTATGTAACAAATCAATCTTTGATTTGGCCATCTCTAATGACTCACTACTGAGCACACAGTAAGTGGGGGGGTTACAGAAACAATCCAGGACTGACTTGGAACAGACCTTGTGGCTGCAGTCTCATTCAGCCTGACCTAATGCAAATTAGGTGACCATTGCCACATTTTGGCAAACCAAAATTCCATGCTGTATTACACGTTTGGCTGCAGTTTCCCAGTGAAATATCCAGCGCCAAAAGCGAATGAAAATGTGACGTAATCAGACGAGATTTTAAAGGTGAATTTTAGATTGAGGTTTTAATGAGTACATAGTACTTCCTTAACCTAAAACTTCAGCCTACACCTAACCAATAGTGATTGGTTAACAAAACAGACACCCTTAACCTAAACCAACACCTAAACCCAACTGATAGTGTTTTAAAAGCAAATGTGACATGAAAAGCACATTTTCTGAAGAAACTACATCATTACGTGTCATTTCTATATCACTTTCATCTCACTTGTAAGCTTGTGTCTTTGACTGGGCTTGAACGCCGGTCTTACGAGTCCAAAGTCCAAAGCTACCGTGGAAGCTAATCACACTGGAATTAGTGTGTAAATGTAGGTGGGTCTGTAAAACAAGTGTAAAAATTTATAGTTTTTCAAATAGAGTAAAAGTGTTTTGATTTCATAACACACAAATCTCCAATAGTCATTTTGAAAAGGCTTGTTTTAACCCCACAAACAGCACTTTGCGGGCATTTTCATCCCAATGACAGAGCAAAAAAAAAAATTATTACAAAATTAAAAAGAGGAAGTTTGTTTGTAAACAGTACAGTTTATTGCCATTCTGTACAGTTCTGTACAGTTTATTGCCATTGCTGGTCAATATCGGTTGATGTGGCTTTCGGTGAGATTTTTGTTTTCGGTTTAAAGCCTGGCTAAGATGGTTATATTTGAGAAATAAACTCACTGACTAAACCATTAGTGATCGGTGTTGGTTCACAAAATGAAACACGACTTCCCTTTAGTGGTCATGTCTCTCCTCCACCACCTAATGTTGTGTCACACCATGTGAAATCACAGGATCCATTTCCATTTGACAGGCATTCTCAAAGGCAGCACCTGTAGCAGTGTGTGAGTAATAGTACAGAAAAATCAGCCGTTGTAGTCATGATTTGTCAGAAGGTGAATAAAACGCACAGTTGTTGTAGTGCCTCTAGTGCTAATTTTTCCAGGAAACTTCAGCAAAACCTAGAACAGGGCACATAAAACTCAGTTTGCCAAAATATAGTTATAGTAACATTAATTCTATGAGACTAGTATGAAAAATAAACATCTTGATACCACAGATGATTTTGTCAGAGAGGGGAGACCTTTGGCAATTGTAACTTTTTTTTTCTATATTTTTACAATACACGTTTTTTCAAAACACACAGACTACAACAAATCTACCTCCCATCTTTTGTTATAAGAGACATACAGTACAAGTGTAACAACTGTAGTACAATAAAATGTTAACACTGAAAAAGACTTTTCAATAATTTTGACTAATACAAGAATTTAGAATGTTACAATTGTCCTAGTAACGTTCCTCACCACTTTTCTACATCTGACATTTTCCATAGTGCAAGGCTGTGCTTAGTATTAAGCCGAAAAACCATTCACTAATACATACTTTGAAAATCCACCAAGACACACCATCCAGGCAACTATGGCATACTATTTCAATGCATGATTTTGCATACTATAGACTGTGAATAGTATGCAAATTGGGATGCAGACAAAGATCTCAGGTTTATTTGAGCTATTGTTTACCTCTTTCTTTGTCTGTGGAGAATTCATTGAGCTCTATGCGGCTATGATGTGGAGAACAAAATTCAAATTAGCTTGCGGAATGCAATTATTTAATTCCTTGAAGAGGATGAATTATTTGTAACAGCTGAGCGTGAGGAATGTAAACAATGTCCAGTTCTTTGATTAAAAACTGCTGGGATGAATGAATACATAGCAAAGTGAGGGAGTCAGGTTTATACTGCTTATCCTTTTGTTTCAGCCTGGCTCTTGCCTCAAATTGAACATGAATCCTCAATCTCGCTCAGGGTTGGTCTGTTGTCATTATTGTTCACCCCATCCTTTGTCCAGAGCTTTATGCGGCCTTGATGTCAAGACAAACATTTAGATGAGTTTTCCATTGCAAAATGCTTAATTGTTTGAGAAAGAGTCATTTTATATCAGTCTAACACAGAACACATCGCAGGTATCAAATGTTTAATTTTATGATATAAAGTCAGTCATATCCAATGGTGAGGTGAACAAAGTTATTCACACAAGTCAATTTGCTTTCATTTCAAATTCTGTGATTATTTCTCTAATTTACTTTCATTATATGGAAAAGAATGGCCAGAAAAATCTTACATTCATAAAGTCATACTGGTTTGGAATGACATCGGAGTGAGTAAAAAATGACAGACATTTTAGCTTGAACTACTCCTTTAATATCAGTCTTATGATTTTAGCTGGGCCTGTCTACTTCAATCAGCTCAGAAAGCCACGGATAATGTCTTCTTTTTACTAGTCACTTCTATCTTTTATTCATTCATCCACTAATTCAATCAGATCTTAATTATGCCACACGCCACCCATGGTCAGGGGTCACCTTGCCTCCAGGGACTCTGCAGTTCATCCCACCCATGAGTGATGCTCAAGTCATGCGGTTTCAGAAAAGGGGCCAGTGGCCTACAGGGACCCAGAGTCCACCAGAACAAAAGACTAGCCAAACTCGATCTACGCTCCATCTCCAGACAAACGCATATTGCCAGATTCAAATACACTCATGCACAGCACGTTTGGTTCAAAGAATGAATAGAAGACAAAGAGCTTAAACATTGCTTTGACAGATGATATCAATGATGACCATATGTGACACACCAGTTTGTTTGACTGGAAAGAGAATCAGAAACAAATTCAAACCTCCATCGAACTGACCGTTATTTTGGCCAACATCCAATGAAAAGTTATATTTTTATGACTCTCACGGGTGAATTCACTAAGCAGTTGCGCCATTTTTGCACAGTATTTTAGCGCAAAAATCAGCACAACATCCTTTTGTAAATTAGGCTATATGTTAAAAAAGCACCTTATTCACAAAACCCAATGCTATTTGCCTGGTGCAGTAAATGTCGTGCTATTATCGATCACTTAAAGCAGGCAGTAATCATAATTTTATTAAAAAGAAATGTTTGTGTACATTTTCTATTGATCATTGAAGCAATAACTCATGATGATTAATTGATTGAGAAGAGGCGTTACAACTGGGCATATTTCTATATGCGTGGAACACACTTTTGGCATTTTAAATAGGTTTAGTACTGTCTATTAATTTCAGAATAGTGCACTGTATATTGTGTATCATGTGTATATTGTACATACTGCACTTGCAATTGTTTGTGTTGTGAATATCGTGCTGACATTTTATATAATTTATAATATATACAAAATTCTGCTTTGTTATGAAGCATGCACTCAAGACTTCAACTCAAAACATTAACATTTTGTTCAAATGTATTTATGGTGATGTGAACATAGTGATTTGATTTGAAGAATACATTCATGCATTCACGTGCAAATTTTTGGTGTTGATTTTTGTATCAAACGGCAGACATACCATAGATTTCTATTGTTTTACTTCAAGCTAAATATAATTACTTCATACTAAACCTAACCCACATCCTAACCCTAGCACTAAAAAAAAAGTTTTAACATTGTTAGAGAGAAAGAAAATAACGGATTTGATGTACTTATGGATTGGTTTGCCAACTGAGAAAGTTCCCAAAGGTCTCTGAAGGTTTTGTCAGATTTGGCTCATTTTAGGGACATTTTCTCCCAATCTTTGGCAACATATGTACACCAACACACACAAGCCAACAAAGAAAATTATTGAATTTTATATTCATTGACCAAAACAAGAAGTGTTATAAAAAATAAGCATTCAATTGTGAAAATACACATAATAAAGGAATGTTCTAGAGGTAAAAGTGGTTTTGCTAATAATATTTACATTAAATGTGCCCTGGAGAGCAAGGTCTGTGTCTTTGAGAATGCGTATGTTGGCACATACACTGGCTTAGCTGCTGAGGAAGGTGGCATCATTCAGTTTCTGGCAGCTGTGTGCTCCTGTCCAAAAATGATGTTTAGGTCTGTGTGCATTTTGGTGCCAAAAATCTGTTATATGTGATTTGTTGAGGTCTCATGTGGATATCATCATAGAAGAAAATTAAACCTGGATCTTCTGCAGACGATAGAAGTAAGAAGAGGGGAGGAAATGGGATGGGAGGATCAGTGGTTAGATGGTATCAAGGGAAAGCAAAAGCATAAAGACGGCATGCCATCTGATCAAGAAACAGTAGTTCTATCATGCTTGCATTTAGAAATGAATGTAGTCTATTGCCTTTTGTTTTGTGGGGGAATGTTTCATTATGCTTCAGATGACACAGCCGTAAATAATCTTGCAGTTTTTTTGGATGTAAAAAATCTCTTTGTGAGAAGCAATGTGTCAAATAATGAGGTGTGAAATACAGCACAGTCGGGGAGACGAGAGGAGATCAGACTAGACAAAACCAGACAACATAAGTTGAGATGAGACAAGAACATAGACGATGAGAACAGATGTCAATGGTTTGAGAACAGAACTGACAAGATAAGAGAAAACAAGATGAGGACAGTACAGAACAGAAAAGATTGGAACAGATCAGAAAAGAATAGAACAACAGATCAGAACACATACATTTTAACAAATAAAAATATTTATACAGATCAAATTTGACAAATTTCCCTACATAGGACAATAAAGTATATACAATTCAATAAGACCAGATCGGAACAGATCAGAACAGATAAGATCAGAACAGAACAGACCGACAACACGAGATTAGAGAATAGAAGACTATGGTTGGATAGGAGAATAGAACTTAAGAACATAAGATGACAATAGTTAGACAAGAGGAACAAGAGAGAGGGCAGAGGTGAGGAAGAGCATGAGAGAGCAGTACAGTGAGAAAGGCTGGATGCAGGAAGCGAGAGCAGCAGTAAGCAAAGAAAGTTCAGTTTGTTACTAAAGCAATTTCAAGACAGATTTGGCCGGCAGATGGTTGGCAGCGCTGTATTTGTTAAACCAACTGGTCGGGTACATTAGGATGTCGGGGAGCAGCATGCATTGAGTCTCCATTTAGAACAGCCACACATGGGGGAGGGGGAGAGGGGCTGCCGGCCTGGCAAGCTGGTCAGGAAATAACAGGAGCGGTCGCAGAGCGGCCGGGGGAAAAGATAATTAGCCCACGCATGGCCTGAAGTCACACACACACACACACACACACACACTCTACAATGAGATTCAGGTATGTTTGAAACCTTACACAGATGGAAAGACCAAGAACATGTTCACCCAATCACCTGGGCCCCCTTCCACATTGGTTTTATCAGTTTTAATCACTCTTTCTCTCAATTTCTCTCTCTCAGTTTGTTCTAGTAGTTGTCAGCAACTACAGTATCATTGGCACTGGCCTCTTAATGGCAAAATATGGTGCCATCTTCAACTTGGCATTTGTGTTCAATTCTAAAGCACAGTTGTATGAGTATGCATAATACTCAAACAAACATAATTGCTCTGTTCCAAAACCTATTTTGCTACCTCCGTATGCAGCATTTTAAAGGGATTGTTCACCCAAAAATTTAAATTATGTCATCATTTATTCACCCTCATGTTGTTCTAAACCTGTTTGACATTCTTCTAAATACAATAGCAGTACATAATGACTCAATTTAATACTTAATTAAACACTTATACCTGGTGTCCTTGCAACTTATGTGACAAAATACCAAGTGTTAGAAGGCATACAACCACTTTATATGATAAACAGACCATTATGAGGAATATTCCAGGTTCAAAACAAATTAAGCTCAACAGCATTTGTGGCATATTGTTAATGCTGAATTTAATTAATTAACTTTGTACTTGTCTCTCCTTTAAAAAAGCATTAATTAAGGTTATAATTCACTTACATTGTAAATGTAAGTGAACTGTGAGTGTAAGCGACACTCCTTGTCTCTCTTCACTGGCTGCCAGTTGATGTACATATTAAATTCAAGACTCTGATGCTGGCATACAGAACAGTCACTTGGTCTGCTCCAGGATACCTAAAATAATTTCTGCAGAGCAACTTTTCCACCAGAAGCCTGCGGTTGGCTAATGAGCAGTGCCTTGTTGTACCAACATAAAGAGGCACCAAAACACTTTCCCAGACTTTCGGCTTCATAGTACCACGCTGGTGGAATGACTTTCCCAACTCCGTCCATGAAACTCGCTCACTTAAAAAAATGGCTAAAAACACATCTTTTCAATGAGCACTTAACCAGTCACTAAAAAAAAAAAACTCAATGTGCCACAAATGCTCACGATTGAACTTAACTTGTACTGAATCCATAATATTCTTTTAATGGTCTTTTCCCAAACCTAATGATCTGCCTCCGGAGTTCTAAGGTATCATCATGCGTATCCTTTCTCCCATATGGAACCCATAATTCACCATGATGAGCTTGGTGAAAAAATAAATCCAAGATGGAGAACAAAGCGAGAGATGTGTGTGTGTGCTATGCGCATTTATGCTCAATAGAGTATCACATTGTTCCTCTCGCATCACCTGTATTGAAATCAGTTGCGAGTCGAGTCTACCACACTCTGTGAGTGAGGAGCGCTATTTGAATCATGCGTGGAGTAGATGCCTATGAAGAGTGTTCCAAATCGGTCTGTCATGAGGTTCTATTTCAGTTAGGATGCTGTCATACAAGACAGCTGCCAATGTAGGCATGAGACAGTGAGGCAACTCATCAAGTTTTGGAGCAGACCCTAAGTCTTTATTCATTGATCATTAAGAAATTCAATATGGCGTCTACGTAAATAAAATCAAACCTCATTAGTTCTTTCTCAATTCGAGTCGTGACCAAACATCATAATGCAACCTCACTGGTTCTTGCCAGCCAATGAGTTTTGATAGAAGGCAGATGCCTATGTCTATGCGGCAAGGTAGCACACTATGTTTTGGAAACCCTACAATGAAATCTCAAGTTAAAAATGCACCCACATCCACCCACATAATTACAGCCTATGTTATCCATGGGAGAAGGTTGGCGAAGGTGTGACTGGGCTTGTACTGCACTAGTGTGTAATAGAGTGGGTCTGCAGTAGCTAATTAAGGCCACTGTGTTTTCTTGCAGACATTGATGGAGAGGTGTAATTGGTGGAGCACAGTCAATCACCTGGATTTTGCTCAGGGCACAAGGAGACTAGGTAAACCACACATGTGAAGGCCTCGGAGGAGAAAACCTGTCTTTTGTTAGCCTTTAATTGAGATGCTAATAGATGGGAACATGTCACACCAAGTTCTTGAGACGTGAGGACAGTGAGAGGAGAGAAAGTGAGAACATAAATGAGCACAAAGGGAGGGGAGGGGGGCTAAAATGGATAGAGTGTGACTCCCATGTGAATAAGACACAGTGCCCCCTTGTGGCTACTTTTATCAGCATTCCAAAATTTGTAGGAAGCAATATGATGCTATGCAGAACAGTTATAATACCTCATCGACTGTCAAAACCGAGCTCATCTAGTCTGGTGCCAGCAACACTAAGGTCATGGGTTTAATTCCCAGGGCATACACATAAAGATAAAATTTATATCTTGAAAGCACTTTAAGTCGCTGTTGATAAAAGCATCTGCCAAATGCATTTATGTAAATGTAGAAAGGGCAAGACATGCAAACTGAATTTAAAAATGTCTTTTTGGACAATAAGAACAGATCTCCTTTATTAAAACACCAAGTGATCTTCACTGTCCTCTGTAATGTGGTATGCCCAGTGAGTCTTGTAGTGATAGATCCTAGTTTCAGTGTGGTTAGGACATTCTTTTTTCTTTTTTTTGCCCTGAGAGAAGAGCTTAGCACTGACATGAATGGGGACGCTAGGGTGGGTCAGTGGTGTCTGCTGATGTCAGCTAAAGTAAGGCAGAAAGATTTGGTAGCATGCTGTAGCTGTGTATGTGCGTGGCTGTAATACAATACTTCAGTGAAGCGGGATTTGTAGATCAGTTAAGCCGAGGGGAAACACTGCTCTCATTTTGGTTGATTGTTTTTGATGGAATCCAAAATGGCTGACAAGCTCTAGAGATACAAAAAAGGACTAAAAATAACAGCTTAATGATTCAAAATGTTGTGCATTTGTTTGGATTTACTGCACATTGCTCCAATACTGCATAAGTCTATAACACTACAATGTTCTTATTGTAGCAATGAAGAAAGAAGCATTTTGCTTATTTAAATTAAGGGGGGCTGAGCTTACTCAAATATATTTGAGCTTAGTGAATTTTGAAGGCAACTTCCGAGTGTGTGTATATATATATATATATATATATATACACACATACACACACACACACATACATACATACACACACACACACACACACACACACACACACACACACACACACACACACACACACACACACCTCAGGTCTTTTGAATGCATGATTCTGATTGGTTCACGGACATTCTCTGATGTGCAATTAGTTTTCAAGTAAACACACGGCTATGAAGTAGCTCCAGGTCTTGACTGCAAAACTTTAAACACAGGCAATTCAACTCGCGAACACTCTGTTTCTCTTTCTCTTGCTCACACGCACACACACGCACACACACGTGCACTACTTTGTTACTCCAATGCTGAAAAGCAGTGCATCCTCCGTTGCTAGTTCTAAAGTGATTTTTTTCGAACTAGCAATGAAGGCTTGAGCTGTATCAAAGCTAGATACACTTGATCAATACAACAGTTTCTATATTATCTGAAAAATCTGTGGGAAAGACCCCCCCCCCCCCCCCACACACACACATGGACACATAGATATTATACGCTCACACTAACTTGAGAGAGAGAGAAACAGAGCCATAATATAAGCCACACCTGCATCTCAGTAGGGTTGAAAAAAGTTGTTAAGTTTTATAACGGAAATATGCCGACGCTCGCTGCTGCTGAGAAGTGCTTAAACTTACATTTTGGCGATTTTGAAGCGATTTTTTTTCTGACAAGAGCTGCAACAAAAAAGGTAATCCCAGAAGTGATCTCTCTCATTTTCTGAGTTTCTCTCTTTCGATCCCTCAAACACAAACTCACACACACATGCACAAACTACCTCATTACTCCAGTAAGTCCTCGAGTACAGCAGCGTAAGCCTCGCAATCCTCCGTTGCTAGTTCTAAAGTGACGTTTTCAAACTAGCAATGAAGGCTCGGACTGTGTTAATGCAAGTAGCTGAATCCATGGCGAAAGAAAGTAGTTCCTCTCATAAGAACGTTTTAGGGATGAAAACCAGAAAATACTTGAGATAAAACCCTGAACAGTGTTTTAAGGTGTGGTAACCATGGTATAAGTAGAATAATTGACTCTGACCCGTTGAATTGTTGAGAAATAATGCACACCCATGCTGTTAGAGAAATACTCAAACCAGCCCTTATGGCACCAACAATCACCCATGCGTTTATCTAATAAGCCAATCGTGTGGCAGCACTGCATAAAATCATGCAGATACAGATCAGGAGTTTTAGTTAATGTTCACATCAACCATCAGAATGGGGGAAAATGTGATCTCAGTGATTTGGAGCGTAGTTTGAGTATTTCTGTAACTGCTCATCTCCTGGGATTTTTACGCACAACAGTCTCTAGAATTTACTTGGAATGGTGCCTTGTTGATGACAGAGGTCAACGGAGAATGGTCAGACTGGTTCGAACTGAACAGTCTACGGTGACTCAGATAACTGCTATGTACAATTGTGGTGAGAAGAATAGCATCTCAGAATGCTTTTCTGAGATGCGGGTTGGCACTGTTTGGCTGCACGAGGGGGATCTACACAATATTAGGCAGGTGGTTTAAATGTTGTGGCTGACTGGTGTATGTATGTATATATATATATATATATATATATATATATACTGTGTGTGTGTGTGTGTGTGTGTGCGCGCACTTGTGTGTTTGATAGCTAATAAAGTTGCATGATTATTGTATGTACTGTATAAAGAGTTTGTTTAAAACCCTGTGGCAGAAATTCACATTTCTAATCTTGCCCAGTCAAATCCAGTCACACCTTCTGCTGTGTAACACCTTTGCTTCAAACTGAAAATTCTGACATCATCTACCCATAAATATGTTTGTAAAAACACATTATAAAAACGTGACTGACACAAAATGTATTTCTGAGACAAAGTGACTCAAAATGGAGCAGGTCACATATGTATTAGGTTAGGATTTGAACACAGATAGCTTTGCGTGTTAACTGAAAACTGCACCGCTAGGTTAACACATTTTATTCTTATGTTTAACTACTAATTTGTTATAAAGTGTTTTTTTATTTTTTATCCTTTGGACACATCTTGTCTTTTGCATAGTCCACCAAGTAAGCTAGGGCTGCCCCCTAAAAAAAGAAACAGGTGCTTAATGCTTATGAAGAACATCTATTTAAAGAGCCCCACTTCAACTCCACAGGCAACACGCTAAAACCTTAGCTGCCAAAAGCATGTACTGTCCATCTCAGTCTAAAAGCAATGTGAGTGGTGAGCAAACACTTGTGAGTGGTGAGCAAAACCAGCGCTGTTGTCCCACCACAAAAAGCCCTCTAAATTCCCCAAATTCTCCACTCAAAATCCAGGCTCTATAATTCTAAAAACCCACCCATAGTCTTGCAGTCAAGATTTATGGCTACATCGAATCTTCTCTTACGCAACACAGACGAGCTCCCAAACCCCAGATCTCTGATGAGTCCCTGTACTGCTCCATCATCCCAGCCAAGCCGAATACCCCCTTCCTCAAGCTTCATTCCTTAAACCCCACCCCCTCCTGTCCCTCACTCATAATGGACCCAGCTGCCAGTCAGACCAGGCTTTATTAACCCCTTGCCTTCTGACACTCATTTCATTGTGGCTGGGTCTCAACAGCTGATTACAACACCGGTGAGGCGGCACTCTACAGATGACCTTCGACCCTCTCCGTTATGGCAGCAGGCCAATAGGAGGCAGCATGGCCTCCCCTGTTGCCATGGAGACAGGGCCTGCTGAAGCACAGATGGCTTGGCAGGGGGTGGAGTGGGTGGAGAGAGAGAAAAGATAGCAGACAATGGAGGATGGACTGACTGAATGAGAGAGAAAAAGAGAAGGGGGAAACTGAGAAGGATGACCAGCAGAGGGAGTGTGTGAGACTGTTAGAGTCTCTCTGAGAACACAATGAGATATGCAGAGCCTTGTGCAGGAAAAAGCTTCTTTGACAGCATACAGCCTTATTCATCTGACAAGCTAGAGAAAAGGTGCTTCAGGACACATTTGATTTAATAGGATGCTTCAGCCAAAAATGAAAATTCTGTTTTCATTATTTTACACTCATGCTTTTCCAAACCTGTATGACTTTATTTCTTCCGTAAAACACAAAAGGAGATTTTAGGAAGAATTTTAGCCTTAGTCACCATTTACTTTCATTGCATATTTTTTTCCACTGAATAAGAGTAAATAGTGACTGGGAAATAAAGTCCACATCCACACTAATCTTCCAGAGTTTGCGGTAAAGAAGGTCTCTTTTTCAAAACACTCAATTTTGGAGGAAAACACCATTCGAGTGTGGATGAGAGAAACAAAACATAATAGTGTGGATGTGTCCAGAGTCATATAGGTTTAGAGCAACACGAGGGTGAGTTAATGATGACAGAATTTAATTTGTATTTTTTTTGGTGACCTATCCCTGTAAGAACTAAGAACAACACTACTCTCTTACAGTAGTTTGTATTAAATCTCTCACATGAACTCACTGTCTTAAAAATCACCACTCCATGAACACTCATTCAACCTTGCAACATGTCACTCTGAAAAGGATCCATTAAGCCTCTGTAAAAAAACTAAATACCACATGAGTCCTCTACATATCCTATTTTTTAGATCATAGATAGAACTATTGGAGAATTGCAATTGACCATGGAGGGACTCACACTTCCAGTCCCAGATAAAACCTGTGTATATGAAATTCCACAACAAGAAAATAAAGCATTCTCTCAGCAAAAAGAGAGAGAGAAAGAGATGCTGGACCGTTGTTTTGCTGAAAGGTGAAATATGTTGATGTTAAAATACTCCTATCCCAGCTTAATATGCAGAGACAACAGGGTGATTTGCCTGAAAGGTGTATGTAACAGATAAAGGACAGGCAAGGAAGAGGCAGGAACCGGCTGAACAGTCAACATAAAAGTTTAATGAAAAACGTAACTTAAAAAATGAACTTAAACAAACATAAACAGACACACATGCAACGCGGCCACATGCGTCTCTCTCTCTCAAACCGGCATCTCTGGCCGTCCCTTATCTCGCACTCTAGCTGATTAGCGGATTCATCGCCAGCCGTGCTCCATCACGGCCTGGCCACGCCTTTCTCGTCACACTCCTCTCCCACCCGATTCGTGTCGGGGAACCACCAGTCTGACTGGCTAATGCTAACGGTAATAGTTGACATTTATGGGTGCTGTGCAGCTATAAACACAGTAGCTAGAAAAACATGTGTTTTGCATCATATCTATTAAGGTATGGTGTATTATAGCATGGCTACAGCACACCCCCTCTTCTCATCCCAAGGGTCCCAACACTGCAGGCAGTGCCTGTACGACTGAGTGTGATTGCATATTAGAAGAAAAAAAACTAATTCCATACATATAATTCAGTCTCTTGAGTTGGTGCTTCTCAAATTATTAAAATCAGCATCAGTGTCTCTACTCTGCAAGAACTTCAAAGAATATGCTTCCCAATCTATTAAAATAAGCATTTTCATCGTTAACAGTGAGGACTCAATTTGTGGGCATGTGTGAGAGTGTGTCTGTAGGCGTCAGTGTATAGCTACATCTATCCTCCCTTAAGAATCAGTTGCCGAGATACCAAATATACCATATCACAGGAAAAGATATTGGATATTGTGTTCAAAATGGAGTGCTCAGAGAAGAGCAGAGTGATAAAGACAGACTGTGCCATTCATTTGGGTTCTTTTGATGTCAAAAAGGGAGCCTGCAGAAACCCTTCATATTGGCACAAAGAAAGCGGAGATATGTCTGATGTGATATGCAAAGAAGGCAAAGGAGAGGACAGTGGGACGATGAGAGTCAAGGTTGTCTAATAATCCGTAGTCAAATGTGTCTGCCACAACACTGTCCGCAATATGTCGGAGCACGAATCCGGGCTGTTCTTGCACATCACAACTCACCAGTGTGGTACAGAATGCATAGCTTGTATTTAATATTTATTTAATTTAATATTGTGTCTTCCACTAAATGGCATTATTTGGTTGGTCTCTAAAGAAAAACAGCAACCAATAATGCCATCACACCACTGTGTGTTCAACAGGATGAAACTGTTCAAAAGTATCTTATTTAATGCATCGTTTGTATAAATAAATTGTATGCAACATTATTATTATTAATATTATTATTACTATTATTATTAGTAGTAATATGATTAATAGCAATAATTATTATTATTATTATTATATTAATAATATTATTTATATAATAACAACAACAATAAACACAATTAATAATATAGCATACATTTATGCAAAAAACACATTAAAAAATTTAATAATTGAAATTAAATAATTATATTATTATTATTATACATTATTTTCATATTTGATAATGAATATATAATTAAATCTAACAAAACTATGTATAATATTATTTATTATTCATATTGTTGTAGTGTATTGTTTTAGTGTAATGATTATTTTATTTTACTATATTATTGTTATTTGCAAAAATAACTTTATGCAACATTAATAATAATAATAATAATTTAATAACAACAATAATAAGGCAAACTCTTATCTATAATAATAATAATAATTATATTTTATATTTATATATACAGATAATATTACAGATAATGTTATGAATAATTAATGTTATGAATTATAATGTTTTAATTGTTGTAGTGTTATGATTATGTACATTATATAGTAATAATTATTATGATTAATATTAAATAAAAGTTTAGATATCTATGCAAACAATACGTTAAAAATAATAATAACAATATAAATTATTATTATATATAATAATTATTATATATATAATATAAAATATAAAATATACAGTATATGCATAATGAAATATATCATATTATTTATAATTCATTTTATGAATTAAGAATTTTTATTGTTGTAGCTTAATTATTATTTACTTTTAATTGTGTCAAAAAGGAGAAAGAAAATAACAATTAAAAATAATTCTGCATATTGGTTATCGGACACTTAAATGTAAAAAACAATATCAGTTGTATCCGACTTGTAATACTGAGGGAATGAAAGGATAGCAGAAATAAGGAAGAAAACAGCCCAAAAAATGAAGTATGATCATACACAAGAGGGAGGGGGAGGAGAAGGGTTTGAAGGAAGAAAATGAGACTACATGGGCACCGTGGGGAAGATTAGTGTCTGCAAGAACCACAGTCAATTCCTCTGCTTCTATTGTTCTAACAGGCTCGACGGATAGGGTGGGGTTATTAGTGTAACTGCATGCAGGTTTGTATTGTTATTGCACCACTGAGAACAAGAAACCTCAATTTGGGTTTAAAAACAGTTCCACAATTAGAGAAAAATATATGCATATTGCAGATGGCAGGGCTTGCGCGCTCCACACCATAAAACTTTGAACATTCTCATGCTCAGATTTAAAGTCACCCTTCTCCGAGCTGTCTAAAAGACAAACAGAATTACTATTCTTGTGTAAGATCATTGTACCTGCTTAAGAGGATACCTGTTTTATCTGTCATGGATTCTGAGGTAATCAAACGAAGCAGGAACCAATGTGGGCTGTTTTAAATGCAATCATAAACACCTTTCCCTCCTTATTGTGCACTTAGACACCTAAGGTGTTAGGATTCCATCAGCTGAGGGTGCAGTCAACATGAGCAGCCTTTGTTTTCTACACAAGTATAACTGCTGTGTTAGTGAAGATCACCTGAGGTTTTTTAGAGGGTTTGGTAGAAGGATACCTTTTGATATTCGTCCTTTGAGTGCAATGCCTGCTCGAGTTGTTCCTCCATATATGTGTAGATGCTCGATCGATAGGTTGTACCAACGTCGTTGCCCTGACGCATTCCTATTGAAAAGAAAGTGAAGAAAGTGAACATTGTCTTTAGGGAAAGGTGATGTTAATGGAAAATAATGTACTTCCTCATATCCCAGCTTATTATGCAAAGAAAACTACATATATGTGATTTGTAGGTTGATTCCTCCAAAAAAGTGTAAACACTGACTTTGTGGTGCTATAAACAAATTGCTCTGTTTGTAATTATTTCATCATTGTTGTTTCAATTCAGTTAGGTGACACTAATGGTACAGAAATTACACACTTCGCCTTTAAATTAAATATAGAGCACTCTAAAACTAAAGCAACTCTTTAACCCTGACATTTCCCGCAGTGCAGTCACAGAATAGTGGATCCAAAATTAGCATCTATTAGTGCAGAGTTTCTCGGGAAACAAACTCCCAATCAACCAGCAGTGAGTCTATCTGAAAGCTTGGGAAGAGTGCAATTTTAATTACAGCTATGTCCGTCTCCATCCATGGACTGAGTTTATTGCTGTAGCTCTAGAGCTGACTGTATTGTGTTTCTTTGTAAAAATGGCTATTTGCTCTCTGCTGAAAAGACTAGCATTCTGCAACCAAAAGTATATGATAATAGGGGGTTACTAAGATAAATTATGAGGTTTTCGGCTGGTCATGTGATCTCAACATGGCAACCACCATGAAGGGGGCCACCCTTATGTAAAATACAACAGCTTTTTCTAGGTCACTGACATGACTGAGTCTTAATCTCATGTAGGTTTACACCATTTTAAAACATATATGTCAAAAGTACAATTCATTTCTTTATGTGTGAAGCTTTTCTTTAAATTATTTATTCAATTATTATTCAATTCTTTTTGTCCTTTGAAAGATTCAACAACTTCAGCTAAATAATAATGATTTTAGTTTAACGTAAAGTATAAGCCAATCTAAGTACAAAAGTGCTTGTCATCACTGCAGACACAATCAGGGTTTTATACAACTGGGTTTTATGTGACTGGATGGTTGAGACACTTCAATCTCCGCTCTGAATCTTCTCGTCAGATTGCTGCCACTCAAACTGTTGTCTCTCTTCTCTGTGCTTTCACAATGAGCCTCTCATACCATACCTCTCATGCTACTGGAACTTACTGTATTAACCGTGTGCTTTCTGTGTCTAGCGTATATATATAATAATTTTTTTTTTAATTACAACTGCACTAAAAAATGACTTAATAAGTAACAGTAAATGGGTAGTGTGTACTGTATTATACTGGGTTTTTACTATCTTTGTAAAGTTTCCCAAAAAAATCTTCTTTCATCATTTAAACACCCTCATGTCATACCAAACTCATATGACTTTCTTTCAAGAAACACAAAATGAGATATTTACCAGAATATTCTGCCTGCTCTTTTCCATGCAATGACAACAACCAAAAAAACAACAAAAAGACACAAAAAGTATAAAAGTTTTCCATATGATGTGTGAAATATATATTTTTGCCGTGTTTTGTTCAATTGGCTTTAAGGGCTTGACAACACGCTCCTCATTCCAAATCTGGAGAAATGCTGTCATCTCCTCTGTGTCATTGCATTATATAGGGTAAAATGGGACTGAAGTAATACCTTAAAGGCACCTATTATGCAAAATTCACTTTTACATGGTGTTTGTACATAAATGTGAGTCGGTAGTGTGTGTGTACGCAACCACCCTACAGAGTTAAAAGTCCACCCACTCCTCTTTCTTATATTTCTATAAATCAAAAACAAAATGAATGGTTTTTGTTTCTGCTCTAAAGTGACATCACGTTAGAGCAGACCTCGCCCACAACTGGTGACGCGCTCCACCCTATTATCATAGATCCTCCCCTGAGTGATCTACACACAGTCCGCCAAACGTCATAAGTGTTCTGTTGTTGACTGTACAAGTGAAAATAAGAGTCTTCATGTACTCCCAGCATCAGAGCCACTGAAGACACAGTGGACAAGTTTTGTTTTTGGAAATGTGCCCCAAAACATCCAAATATTTGTGTATGTTTGTGCAAATCATTTTACACCGGACTGCTTTGTGAATGAGTGTGAATGTAAAGCAGAATTTTCAAAAAATTTGATTCTCAAGCATGGATCAGTACCAACTGTCAATGTTTGCAAATCAATGTGCTTGTTAGCTGATTCCACGGCTAATGCAGCTAAAGTTTCCATTGACTCTGATTGTATTCATGGAGATCAGAGCTATGTCATTATTTTTAGCTTACTGTCTGTATAATTCATAACCACAACTTTATTATGTACAATACAGTAAGGTGATGGAATGTTTACTTGAAACAGCTCATCTACACAACATATCAGTACCATGAAGGATGTTGGTTGCCAGACTGACTCACCACAGCTGTGTAGTGTCAATTAACCATTCAGAAACTTCCTGGTTCATTCTCACAGTTGTGACTTCTGCTGGAGTCTCTCCTTCATCAGTGTCCGACTCTGGTTTATACATATATGGCTGAACTCCGGTATTTACGCTGTCAGTCATATTGGTTCAGATTTGTTGTTGCTGTAGAATATGTATTATGCTGTAGTGACAGTCATCGGTGAGCCTCTTCTTTTTATATCAAATTTTTTTGTCAGTTTCTGTGAAACTTGCTAAATAAACATTAGCTAGCAATACAATACACTCACCTAAAGGATTATTAGGAACACCATACTAATACTGTGTTTGACCCCCTTTCGCCTTCAGAACTGCCTTAATTCTACGTGGCATTGATTCAACAAGGTGCTGAAAGCATTCTTTAGAAATGTTGGCCCATATTGATAGGATAGCATCTTGCAGTTGATGGAGATTTGTGGGATGCACATCCAGGGCACGAAGCTCCCGTTCCACCACATCCCAAAGATGCTCTATTGGGTTGAGATCTGGTGACTGTGGGGGCCATTTTAGTACAGTGAACTCATTGTCATGTTCAAGAAACCAATTTGAAATGATTCGAGCTTTGTGACATGGTGCATTATCCTGCTGGAAGTAGCCATCAGAGGATGGGTAGATGGTGGCCATAAAGGGATGGACATGGTCAGAAACAATGCTCAGGTAGGCCGTGGCATTTTAACGATGCCCAATTGGCACTAAGGGGCCTAAAGTGTGCCAAGAAAACATCCCCCACACCATTACACATTTACATTTATGCATTTGGCAGACGCTTTTATCCAAAGCGACTTACACTGCATTTATTACAGGGATAATCCCCCCGGAGCAACCTGGAGTTAAGTGCCTTGCTCAAGGGCACAATGGTGGTGGCCGTGGGGTTCGAACCAGCGACCTTCTGATTAGCAGCCCTGTGCTCTAGCCACTACACCACCACCACCAGCCTGATGACGGCATGATGGATCCATGTTCTCATTCTGTTTACGCCAAATTCTGACTCTACCATCTGAATGTCTCAACAGAAATCGAGACTCATCAGACCAGGCAACATTTTTACAGTCTTCAACTGTCCAATTTTGGTGGGCTCTTGCAAATTGTAGCCTCTTTTTCCTATTTGTAGTGGAGATGAGTGGTACCCGGTGGGGTCTTCTGCTGTTGTAGCCCATCCGCCTCAAGATTGTGCGTGTTGTGGCTTCACAAATGCTTTGCTGCATACCTCGGTTGTAACGAGTGGTTATTTCAGTCAAAGTTGCTCTTCTATCAGCTTGAATCAGTCGGCCCATTCTCCTCTGACCTCTAGCATCAACAAGGCATTTTCGCCCACAGGACTGCCGCATACTGGATGTTTTTCCCTTTTCACACCATTCTTTGTAAACCCTAGAAATGGTTGTGCGTGAAAATCCCAGTAACTGAGCAGATTGTGAAATACTCAGACCGGCCCGTCTGGCACCAACAACCATGCCACGCTCAAAATTGCTTAAATCGCCTTTCTTTCCCATTCTGACATTCAGTTTGGAGTTCAGGAGATTGTCTTGACCAGGACCACACCCCTAAATGCATTGAAGCAACTGCCATGTGATTGGTTGATTAGATAATTGCATTAATGAGAAATTGAACAGGTGTTCCTAATAATCCTTTAGTTGAGTGTATAATTGCCTTAAAAGTAAAAATCTAAATAAATGTGTTGATTTCAGGGATTTTCATATACTGTAGCTACAGATATTTGCCACAAATTCAACCTCAGGAAAAGATCAGGAAAATGTGGATCAGGAAAATTTTGCACTGCATAGTGATAAAAAGGTGTTAAGAAAGTACTGTGGTATTTTTTGTTGCATTTAGTGTTTCGGGAGAAAATAAGATAAAAGAAGCCTTTTATGGGGCCTTTGTTTTTTTTGTACCCCTGTTAGTTTTTTAGGCTGTTATCTTAATAGCCAAATTATTTGTAAATACGTGAATAAGAAAAAAGCGATCCTAGAAAGTGTTTCAGTCATGCAGTGTAGAGATCAGGCAATATGAGACATGGCTGTTGACATTGTAACTGAAATATTCCCAAATGAATCAATATTGAATTGGGTCAAAATTGGAATCTAATTGAATCAAATTAAATTGGGAAGTCATTGCCAATACCCAACCCAACAAATATTGGTTGATGTTGATGTAGTTTTTCAAATTGTATTTGACATAAAAGGATAACACTGAGTCAATATTATAAGAAAAAAAAGCCCCTGGAAATCAATTCAATTTTGTATTAATTAACATTAACAAAGATTAATAAAAGCTGTAAAATACATATTGTTCATTGTTAGTTCATGATACCTATGCATTAACTAATGTTAATTAATGGAATCTTTTTGTAAAGTGTTACCTGAAGTCACATGGGTTTGCAAAGACCCTCATTTTGGTTAATTAACACTTTGAGGTTTTTTAATCTCAGAATATTGTGTACAAGAGAAAATAAATGACTAAATAGCCTTGACACATTTGTCAGGATCTGGTATTCAATCAAATAAAAAAGTGTTTTTGTGATGGAGTAAAATGTTACCTTGTGTGGGATCATGGCTCTCCCAGAATACCTTGAGTAACTGGGCAAAGTTGATTTTCTCTGGCTCATACACCACGCGAACCACCTCTGTGTGTCCTGTTTTACCTGTATGAGGATGAGAAGGAGAGGTGGTTGTGTAAAACTCATCGCTGAAGAGTCACACACACGTAAGTTAACAGCGGTGAACCAATGTGGTCCCATTCCGGTGTGGTCATCATAGGTCAATGACCTTGGCTTGACTGGCTGTGTCTCCAGGGGTAAGGTCAGTCCTCTGTATGGATTAACTTTATGTCTTTTGACCATGTCATAAGAGCGCAAGGGCAGTCAATCTACCTGTGCTCCTAGCATCACCTGGGTGGTTTTCTTCAAACTGAAAAAAATTATTGCAACCTCCTGAAATCAGATGGAGGAAACAATGGAAACAAAAAAGTCTTAGATGCAATTCACATCAAACGCATCCTTGTTTGTTTAATTTGACACGGCATCTTAAAAGACAGCAAGGTGCAGTGCAATGGTCAAAGATGTCCATGTAGTGTATATATTTACATAGAAAAACAATTAAAAAGCTGTGCAGACAATGCAAAAATCTGTTTGTGTGACCAACCCTAAGGCTTGGTTCAAAGAGGCAGTGAAAAATCAGATATTATTTCAAGCCTACTCAAACCTTTTTAGCTTTTTCCTTTGTACTCTGAACAGCATAAAACATTACATGACAAATGTTTAAACGGCTAGATGGGATTTCAATTACTTTTTCGACAT
Source organism: Moxostoma hubbsi (assembly GCA_032164185.1). Taxonomy (NCBI): domain Eukaryota; kingdom Metazoa; phylum Chordata; class Actinopteri; order Cypriniformes; family Catostomidae; genus Moxostoma; species Moxostoma hubbsi. Next base: position 33,344,619 of record JAVLUX010000031.1, on the reverse strand, counting down.
TCAAGACAAAACACGTCATGTCACGCAAAACATGGTGCACAATATTGTCAGGAGCTGTGTCAGTATACACTCAATTTGCAATATGAGGAAAGAGTGAGTGAAAATATACAGTCAATTTTAAGTGAACAGTGAATGAGTGAGTCAATGGTTTTGTACAAAATATGAATGCATGAATCTCTCTTATGTTCCCTCATGCATGAGATGAACTCAGGCAAGATGTCTGGATAGATTAAAAATTTCTAATTTTGCAAAATGTCTTTCCACATGCTACTCTAAGTAGTTGTATGACAAAATCTCCTGTAATCTTGCTGACATCATACTAAAGCAACTGAAATTGCTTTACTAAATACACCAGATATTGACTACACTGCCTAAACAAACAAAACAGAATTAATTTGCAAAATGACAGTCTAGACAGACAGTCTTCAAGATCATATCTGAAAACCATATCAGATTTGTGTGGAGTGTGAACAAAGTCCAAAAGTAAGAGTTTTCCTCTTGAAACTACAGGGAAAGTACTTAGGAAAACAGGAAATTACATCGAAAAGACTCCATTTGGGTTTGCAAGCATTGAGGAGAAGCATAACGCATCAAATAAACATAAGGATAATACATAAAGTACTCAATCAGATGAAATGATTATGCTCTCAGATTAAGGCTGGATTCAAACAATGGCAAGGCAGCAATTGAAAGAGAAGACAAGAACTGGGTCAGACAGAGATGAAAGTGAGAATCGCTGAATTTTATTCTCTTTCTGTCTTTAAACAACAAGCCCTGAGCAGAACAGCAAGTGGTTGTGCTGTTGTCTTGCAGAAGCCATTGAAGTTTTATCAAAGTATAAAGCCAACTACTCCAAAAGCAATAATGCTGGCTGAATAAGCAAGTTTGTGAGTGTGTGCGTCCTTCATGGGCAAAAAGCGCATGGATTTCACATGTGCACATGTAGGAGCATGTTATATCCATGTATTGTTGTTATTTTTTATTAAAATGGCAGACACTTTTATCCAAAGTGACTTTCAGTGCATTTTAAGGAATATATTTTATCTGTGCATTCCCTAACAATTTAAATAATTATGATATTTATTTTTAAATAAAAATTAATCTTTATTTTTAAATTAAAAAAAATTAAGAAATGTATATATATTATTTTTAATCCTGTGAGAGTTAGTTCTGAGTTGGGGGGCGGGGGGGTTGCACTGTTATCGCTGGTAAATCTATATTGCTTTGATATTGAAAAAGTAATAAAGGACTAACCTGTGGGGTTATTTTCATTACCAGGCAAGATGGCATTGGGGTATTTACATTATCAGAGCCTGAAATATGGAAAACCAAAGCTGTGCAATTGCCCATGCACTTCAAATTAAGGAAAGGACCAGGTTGGAAGGTGTTAACACATGTGTTTGTTTACCTGTTTGGTATTTTATTGTATTTTTATGTACAACATAATCTTAACTTTTACTGTCAATAATGTCACAATATTGCCAATGATTTATGTTTTAGAGTGTAAATCACACAAAACAAAGAACAAAGCACAAATCCAAAACAAACCACAACATAACACAACACCAAACCAAAAAGCAAAGAAAAGCAAAACAAAAAGCAAAGCAAAACAAAAAACAAAGCAAAGAAAAGAAAAAGAAAAAACAAAACAAAGCAAAAAAACAACAAAAAAAACAACAACAAAACAATTCTTAAGTATCTTAATTTTATTTAAAAAAATAAAAAATGTAACCAGCAAAGTTTAAAACCCTTGTTTTAGTTCAGTGAGTGATCAACAGGTGAGTAGATGGTCCTTCAGTGTTACCCAGAATGCATCACCGCAGATTAGTGTTTTCACTCCAAATTATTTCTTTCTACTTGTGGTTCAAACTGTCTGATTATGAAAAGTTTTGGACCCTTTTTAAACCTGTATTGAATACCAAATGTTAAACAGGGTGTAAATTCACTGATCTTTTGTGTTTATCTATACCTATGGATATCTGTTATGTGTTTATCTATAATTTATTCACTGCCGGTGTATAGATTGAAAATCGTCTAGGTTACGGATGTAACCTCCGTTCCCTGATGTAGGGAACGACACGTTGTGTCGAAGAAGCGACACTAGGGGTCCAATTTAAATCACGCCATGCGCTGAGCCGTGTACGTGTACGTGTACGTGTACTGCTGATACAGGAGTGGGCAGGTAATTGACATGCCAAAATGACCAGCTGTATCAGACTGCACGCAGCCTTCCCCAATGCCCCACAAAGTCGTCGGAATCCTTATAGTTACCCCAGACAGGGGAACAAGGCGACGCTTGCCAACCTGGGAACGGGCCGAGCCTTGCCGGGCCTCTTTTCTCTCTATGTTTCTTGCATAGAGTCAACGGCTGGGGCCCTTACACGCACCGGGAAAGGGGGTCTTACCCAGTTTCCTTTTCTTTCAGGGGGAAAAGACCCTGTGGAGACCACACCTGCCTAGAGAGGGGGAGGTAAGAGTGGTGAATACACCACATGGGCTTTTAGGTCACATGTGGGAAGTGGCACGGTGGTAGATCCCGCCCCTTCGGAGGGAGGAGTTGCTACAGACACGGCGACCGGGGGGAAGTGGGAACTGCCCAAGGGAGACGCGGATCCACTCGTAAGGGGACCGTACCGTGGAAAATACAAACAGGAGGGAAGTCCACGTAGGAGCCCTGACCTGTGGAGCACCTATTCCAGTACAGGGTAGATTTGAGTACCCGCAGTGGATTGGATCGGCAAATTCCTCCGCTGAATTGTGGACCCAGAGGGCTAGGGAGGAGTCATCCAGGGAGCCGAGTGAGTGGGATCTCCTGGGAGAAAAAGCACACAGTATTGCCTGGTAGAAGGGGCTCTGGCTTGGTTGATCGTGTCTACAACAGCAGATGCGTACTTGCGCAGCCCCGTGGGCCAGCTGTGTGCCAGTGCGTCTGCCACGAGGGGAGCCTCTGCTCGGGCATACCAGAGCGGGCAGTGGGAGGTCTCCTGGGAGGCAAACAGGCCGAACCGTTCCCAAATCAGCTGGACCGACTGGGGGTGAAGTCTCCACTCTCCACTGGGCAAGCATTGTCGTGATAGCACGTCTGCCATCACATTGTGGTTGCCGGGGATATGAGTGGCGTGCAGCGACTTGAGTCATATGGCGGGAGCATATGCCGCCTTGGCGATTTATGTACGCCACTGTGGTGGTGTTGTCTGATCTGATTAAGCCTCCCTGAACTAGCGGGAGAAACATCCGCAGGGCAAAGAATACAGCCAACAACTCTAGGCAGTTGATGTGCCAGCGCAACGGGGCCCCTTTTAATGGCCCACGGCTGCGTGCCCGTTGCACACGGCGCCCCAACCCAATTTGGAGGCGTTGGTCATGACCAAGACGTGTCGGGACACCTGCTACAAGGGGACTCCTTCCCGCAGAAAGCAGAGGTCTGTCCAGGGTTTGAATGTTTGGCGGCAGTCGGGGGTGATCATCACACAGTGCGTGCCACAGCGCCATGCTCGTCTCGGGACTCGAGTCTGGAGTCAGTGCTGAAGCGGTCTCATATGCATCAACCCCACCGAGGACGCCATATGCCCCAGGAGCCTCTGGGAAAGTTTTAAGGAACCGCAGTGCCTGGCCTGAAGGCGACGAGTCATCCGCGTCAGATGCCGGACCGCTCTCCAATGCAGCGGCGAGCTCATCCAGCTCGAGGGGCTCCAAAGGATAGGCAGGCTGGCTGTGAGGCGAGCCGCTGTTGCCTCGAGCCCGGACGGAAGTCAACAATCGTGCCGGGGGGCAGGCAGTTCGCGGGGACGTACCCGGTGAAGTCGCGCCTGCTGCCATCCTCAAATCGCCTCCATCGCCAGCCGCATCATCCTCAATCCCGTGGGAAGAATGAGCAACGCGGGGGGCAGCTGGAGTGGCGTTCCTTCGGTTGAAGGAAAGCCGCGACCGCAACATTGCCATGGTCATGTTCTCACTGCGAGAACATGAACCATCCACAAAAGCTGCCTCGGTGTGATCGCAGCCCAAACACACAAGACAGCGCCTGTGGCCGTCTGAAGCGGAGAGCACTCTAACGCATCCAGGAACTACACAGGGGCGGAAAAGGCTCCTGGAAAGGACGTTCAACGCCGCTGTGTATTGCTCTTTAGAGGAAAAAACTGTTTTAGAGAAAATCACTCTTTTAATAACAACTCTTTTAGTTGCGCTGTCGAATCGCCCAGGGGCAAACTACACTGCCGTGCAGAGAAGGAGAAAGCCACTGAAGTGCGCCGTAGATCCAACAGCAGATCGCTCAGAGGAACAGGTGTGTGACTCACAGCTCGCTGCATACACGACCATCGGCTCCGAAGAAAATTTCTGAATGAACAGACGTATTTCCCTGCCTTTATGTCTGGGGGCGGGACATGCAAATTCTGTCTGCCAACTTCTCATTGGCCTTTTTTCATAGATCAGAGGTATATTCGGCGCTCAAGAGAGACCCCTAGTGTCGCTTCTTCGACACAACTTTAAAGTGAGCGACAGACGGGGAACAGTTATTAAAGGTGTTATTCTAGAGAACAGATATAGAAACATGCATATACTGTATAAAATGAGAGCAAAAGCAAAAGGAAGCAAAAATGTACATGTTCTGCATTTGTCAAAAACATTTGTCAGTTTTTAATGCAAATGTTTGAACATCCAGTGATGTTCTAATGGAAGCATAAGAGCAGGCAGCATTATCCACAAACTGGAAGTATATGGAAGAGTAATGAACACACTCAACTCATTCCAACACTCCCCACACGTCTCTTTACATCCTCCATCCCTCTATCTTTCTCCTCTACCTCTGCTCAGACCATCAATTAAAGGAATAGTTCAACCAATAATACAAATTCTGTCATTATTTACTCACCCACTTGTTGTTACAAACCCGTATGGACTTTCTTCGGTGGAACATAAAAGGAGATGTTTTGCAGAATGACATCCTCATTCACAATATACCTGCAGTGAGGCTGTAATTCTGCCTAACAGCTCCTTTTGTGTTCCACAGACAGAAAGCCATACAGGTTTGGAACAACATGAGAGTAAGAAATTATGACAGAATTTTCATTTTTGAGTGAACCATGCCTTTAAATGTAGGAGCAAGGAAAGCTACAACCGGTATTGTGTGATACTGCTATACTACAATCATGGGATTGAAAGGCACAAGCACGCCATCATGTCACATTCTCTCTTCGTGCAGCTCTCATTCTGCCTTACAAAATGGACGCAAAGACAGACTTCAGTTTTAAGATGTTATTTTCAGTGATTATGCTGTAATTGTGTTGATGGCTTTATTTTTAGTGCAAGTTTCTGCTTGGTGAACATGCCCGCACACTTTAATCCCCTGTTGACACAAGCTCCAGTGCAGACAGGGCTGAGATTAACAGAGAGAGAGAGAAAGAGAGAGAAAGAGAGAGAGAGAGAGGGGGGAGGAGAGAGAGTGAGAGAGAGGGAGAGAGTGAGGGGGAGAGAGAGAGAGAGCACTGAATGATCAGAGAGGCTCATAGCACGTCCCCTCCCCCTCACAGACATCAGTAAAATCTTCTGTATGATTATATATTTGAGAAGAAAAAAAAAAGATATTGCATTGCACACAGTTGCAGATCTATACAAATTTCTGAGAACACAACAAAAACATGTCCTATTCTGTCCCAAAGCAAATCCTCTTATAATTGAATAATAGTGATATATATGATTTACATGTCTTATATTATAATACGCAAATATTCATAAATTGTGTTTATAGTCCCACAGTGACCATATTCCTGACCCTAAACCTAATCCTAATCATAACCTTAACTCTTATCCTAGTCCTGTAAAAAAAATCACAATTTTAATGAAACTGTTAAACCTTAATATATAGGGTGAAAAAATACACGACGATACGTGTAATTTTACTGTAAAATATTGTTAAATAAACGTGACAAGCTATATTATGTTAACATGACATGTACATATACTTTTAAGGTAAACTATTGTTAAAATTACTGTGAAAAAATGATAGCTGGGTATTCCCAGAAGTCCATGAGTGACCCATCATTTTGATTATATTTCATTGAAATATTTGTTTCATCTTATATTGCATATCAGTTATGTACATATGGGGTTATTTTGTCACATTTGATGTAATTTAGTTAATGTTCCTTGCATTATTTTAGTGTCTCACGTGTTACCCTGATGCTATGGTTTGGTTTGTGTGAGTGACACTGCACTGTCTATACATATTAATTGGCCATTGCACTTGTAAGGGCCACTCATGATGAAATTTAAGTCAAATTGTGTCACTATGGTAGTTAAAATACATTTTAAATTATTTCAATAATACACGGCATGCAGGCACAAAAATTACATCCATTAATGTCTGAAACATGGTCACTGTTTTTTTATTATTGTTTTTTTCCGGTGAAATTCCATCAACCACAGCTGCTAGTTTTTACCGTAAATGTAACAGGATTTTTTTGCAGTGTAACCCTACCAATAACTCTCATGCTAATCCAGCAAATTCTAATCTTGAGATAGTTTCGCAGAACAACATGCATGAATACAATAAGTACATTGTACCAGATGCTTTAATTTGAACCCAAGTACATAGTAGTTAAACACACCTAATATAAATTGTGAACTTATCTTCATATTTCTTCAAAAATTGTGTGACTTACTTGTTTTAAAGGGATGTTACACCATTACATAAAGGAGAAGGAGAGATTGGCAACCACAGGAGTTTAGGCAACCGTTTGAGCCATTGCATTCATTTCAGCACCAATCAACTGGACAGCTCCTTTCAGCACACTGCACTGTATACCACCTCTGCTTTTAGCCACTTCCCTCCAGCTGAATCATACAACAGCCCAGATTTTGAAAATGTACAGTTTCTGAGAAAAAGCTAATTTAAATATGAATGTCCTGCAGTGAAATGGAATTATGTGTGTTTGTGCATGTATGTGTGTGTCTTCTGAACTTTGCCGTAAGGAATAGCAATGCATCGTACTCTGTCAGAGGCCATTAGTGCAATTTCACTTGATAGGAAATCGTTGTAAATTTGCACTGCAGCGGCACCCAGGGAAAGCTTGGAAGATCAAAGGCCAGGTCTGTCATGCTCCTCTAGGTAAACTTAAGTGCAAGTTTGAGCCGAGTAAAAGTTTTCCTCAACTGAAAACATCAGGACATCCGGGGGCGAATTCTCTAAACAGTCACTTTTGCAGGTGGTATTGCAGCAAACAAATCCTGTGCTTATTCACATAGTCATCTGTGAACCAGGCACTATCTGTTCTAGAATAGTGCTGCATCATGCGTATTTAAATTAAGTAATTGTCATTCTTTTCAGATCAAACATGCCTCCTTCTATTTTAGGCAAGGCTTATTATAGGTTGTGACAAAAATCAGCGCTATTTGCCTGGCACAATTATCTTTGCGCTATTACAGCACACAGAAAGCAGGCGGTAAATTGAGTTCTGTTTAAAAGAAGTACACTTGTGTACATATTCTAGCGAGCATCATAGCAGTAATTCATCAATGATGATCAAGTTACGGAGAAGAGCAAATATATTCAGATGCGCTGTGTAATTGAGTGCACTTTCTACATTTTAAAGTCGATATAAAAGAGTCGATATAGGTCTGTATTGAGCAATGCTGTACAGTAAAGTATGCCATATACTGGTAGTCTGCTGAATTTCAGAACAACGTAGTACTATTCAGCACAGATTTTTGTCTTCTGCATGGTTAACTAATTTGTTTTGTGTGCTTGAACAATGCAGACAGTTGATGCAAATAAATAACGCTATCAGCAAGTGTAAATTCATTCTTAGTGAATGTACAGTTAAATTAATTTGCATTTTTCAAAGTAAAGAAAATGAATTGGTAGCAGACTACAGTATTTGTTTAGCTCTTTGTATACAGTATGTCTATTTTGATTACTGAATTTAAGGGGTCATGACACAAGGAATCAAATCTCACTTGATATTTTGACATATAAGAAGTCCTTCTACTATAAAAACAAACTGAAAGTTTCAGAACTCAAAACGTTCTCCTCACTGCAAAAAGAGCATTTGTTGGAATCAAGCTGCCAAAATGACTCGCACATTCTCAACTTCCTCCACATTGTGACGTCACACTGTGGTAGACATTTGCATCTGACTACCTTCACAACAACACATCAACGCCTACTTTACCTCATCACTTCTGTAACCCGCCTATTAGTATTTAGCAGTGAAATGGCAAGGTGAGAGCTGGTCAGTCAAGAGCAGAGAGCCAATCATAACAGGGAATTTACTGTCAAGTCTTAAAGGAGAGGTAGCAACAAAACCAATGTTTCTGACAGATGGTCAGAATGAGGGTGGAAAAATAATCATGTTTTACAAATATATGACTTTTGAGCAAAGAAAAATACTTATATTATAAGTGAACCTCAAGGAACATATTCAAATAATAATTAAATATGTCATGTCATGAGCCCTTTAAAAAATGTTCCTTTAAAAAAATAAAAATAAATAAAGTTTAATATTTTAAATCCCAAATCCTACCAAGCAGGATAAAGAGGGAGCGGCTCGGGTCTACACATATTAGGCCAACAGCTGGCACAGCTACCCTAAATCCTCCCATGTCAAAATCGACAATCTTGATTAATGCATTTTATTGCATTAAGGTTAAAGCTCCATTATGATTTTTTTTGGATGGGTAAAGCTGTACAGTATGAGCATTTGTTTGTTTGTTTGTTTGTATTGGTAAATTAGCAAAGCATTTCTATATGAGCAAGACATGTTATCATTTTAAGTACAAGCATATATTAATGCCATCTGGATGATTTCAGATTTTGGAAACGGAACAAGACTGTGATTATGGATTGTCTGTGAACTGCTATAGAATTTTAATTTCTGTCCTCCAATTAAAGCATTTATTAGTGTACAATTTTCTATATTGTTCTCTCAATCTCTGATACTCTGCAAAAGTGCTCAGAGCTTACAGATTTAGCTCAGTATCTTTTTACGACGCTTCTGATTGAATTTTTCCGAAAATAAATCTCTGCTGTTACTGGGATTTTCTAAATTTGGCTTTTTTCCATCTTAGGTGTCGCAGTCCCAAGAGCCTCCCATCACAAATGGATCTACTCAGGCTTTGACTTGCCTCTTTCTCATTCTCTAACATTTCTCAAGCTTCATTTCTTCTTTCTACCTACCATCATTTGGGACAGCTACATCTATCAATTCCTGTTGAATTGTCGATGGCTACGATGTCCGAGCTGTTGGCTGGCTGATTTTCCATCACTGTATGCAGCACCTCCCAAATGCACCTGGCACTGTTCACCTTGTACTAAGTCTAGATCTTACTGCATTCCTACTTATGGCTTTAAACTTGTTCCTTCCATTGAACGGCTTGTTCAGGAGCTGTATTACTCTCTGCAAGTATACTATATGTCAAGGCTTTCAACTACAGTCCTGGAGAACCAATGTCCTGCCTGTTTAGCCAGGTACAGGATCATTAAAATACATTAACATATTGATAAGGTTATTCTAGATTTGATCATTCTAATATAGGGTATTCATTTATGGTATGTGCCCTTCAGCTGATTATCATGATTCGTGTTTTATGAAGGCACTAACTATGCAGCTGTGCTGTGTCAGGAGTTTGAATATAACATCATGCATTAAGGTTTTGATGACAAAATCAGATATCTCCTATTATGTAGCCAGGAGTTTCAGTCTAGAAACTTAGATAAGATTAAAATAGCAGCCACAATAACACTGACTGATGTTTGAACAGCAAAATACACAGAGGTTAGCTAGAAAGCTAGTGGTGACCAGCAGTTCCCCTAATAAAAAGAGCTATTTTCATTAGCCATTTTCTTGTTAAGAAATGACAAAAATGACACAAACCTGAAGTTGCAGACAGTGAGATTTATTGCACTGATTGTGTCCACTTTTAAAGTTTGCGAGTTTATGAAATGTGCCCCGTGCAATGCTGTTGGTTTGCAAGATGCTGACCCCGCTTTAATTTAATGACTGAGAGTTGGAGAGGTGAGCATGTTAATTCAATCATCTTGAAATGCATTTTCAAATCCACATAGAATTTTGCTACATTCATCCCGAGGCATTAAGGAAAATGCTATTTCAGATTGTTTTAATTGTGTGTTAATGCATTTAAGGGAAATTACATTTAAAAATTTCATTTTGCTCCAATTTTTGCATGGATATATTAAACATATCAATTCAGTTTGGGTAATACATTTTAAATTTGCCAGTCATAATGTATTCAAATGAATGCTTAATTTAAATGTTAAAACTACGGTAGGAAATAGCAAATGTAAATTACATTATTGAATTAGAATTTTGCACCAAATGTTGCACATGTCTATGGAAAATGTCAATTCAAATAGAGAAATACATTGCCATTTTGCATATTACATTGCAAATTTAATTATGCCAGCCATGTGCTTTAATACTTCTAATTACCGGGTTTGTAAAAGCAACACCCATTACTAAAACCCAGCATGCAATTTCCTTAGACAAACATTTTCAGTATAATGAGGTATACCAAAGAGCACAGTGACTTCTAACTTGGCACTGTCATTTGATGCCAATCAATGCTGCTAAGAAGCCACGCAGCACCACTAGTTTCTTTAACCAGTGCGTTTAGAATGAGGTCTGAAGACAAAGAATCTACATACGTGTCTAAGTCTACAAGGCCATGATTTTTAAAAACTCCCACTATTTATACAGACATCTTACATTCATTTTAGCTTGGTGAACATGGAAGAAGTATCAGTACATGCACAATTCATTACTGAAAATTCACTGACTGAAAAGTCACAGGTTTGGAACTGGTATAGAGTAAAACATGGGTTCAGAGTTTAAACACTTCAGATTGTAGTTTTGATAAGATTGAAGGTGATTTAGGGGACATACCTGTGCATGTCTCCTCATAGGTAGGGTTTGGGGTGTAACCCCCGGAGTAGCCCACTTGAGTGGAGTAGACCCCTTTTTGCCTCCAGAACATCCGCTCTGCACCCCAAAAACAGCCCATGCCTATGTAAAAAACAATAAATATTCCTTATTTCCTAATATTATTGCTCATAGTTTATAAAATTTTCTGGAAATGCCCAAACGGTGACAAAGCAACACATATATATCTGTTTTGCTAAGATTCTGAGATCATCATGACAACAAAATGCTATACATATATTTTCTTGTGAATTAAACCATTTTCTATGATGCAGTGATGTAGATATAGATATAGAATATAGCAACTGAATAAGATCCCAGTCTCTCTTGACCTACAGCCAAGTGTGTGTTTACATACTGAGCTATAGTTAGGGGAAAAATTGTACCCAAAAGTGAGCTAAGTCTGACAGAATCTGCTTTTGGGGATATAAGAGGACATAATCAATAGGAAAATCAATTTTGAAATAAAGCAAATACTACAATTTTAAGCATTCTAAAAAAAATGTTAAAAAAAACAACAACAAAAAAAAACATTTATTTTAGGGTTAGGATAACTGTTAGTCTATAGTAATTATAATCAACAATAGAAGTCTATTGTATGTCCTCATTCAAATAGATAAGTAAACGTGTGTGAGTGTGTAAATGTGTGTGATCAGCTGGTATCTCCCCTAGCTTCTTCCCACTGGTGTTAAATAACCCCCTAAAAATCAAAGCTTCGTATTTAGCTATGAATGTACAGTGCCATAAAAATAAAGACTACTCCATCACAGATTTACTCAGCTCCAATAAAAACATATCAACCACTATGAAACTAGCACCCAATGTAAGCATTTATTACCAAACAATACTTTTCTCCTAAAACAGTAAAAATAAATTAGAGGGTAACTAGTATATTGTCATCTACCACAATGTCCCATGGGTGGAGAGTAATTCACTTGCTCAAAAAAATACGTACTCGACTGTCAGCTTGACCAGATTTCTCTGATTTACAAGCTGCCGTGAAGAAGTGAGCATAAGGCGTGTGGTGGAGAATCTAGTATATAGAGCTCAATTACACTAGCCCAGGGAGACCCACAAATACAAAGACTATAAAATGACGCTTATATGCAAAGACTATAAGACTATAATAAAAGACTATTAATGCAAAAAACTATACGATCATGCGTTTGGATAGGGTAGTGTCAAAGGAATGTTTTTTTAAACCAACCATCAAGATTTTAGGTTCAAATTTAAAATGTACGTATAAGGGAAAGTGTATTGTAATTTATTTATTGTAACTGGTCACCATTTATTTTAATCATCTTTTGCCTTCAAGAGTTCATTTTAAATGGTCCTGTGGTGCATGTAAAAGTATATATATTCTATGTAGTCTTTCAATTGAAAATATGCATGAATAATAATATAAAATAAATAGCAAAATGCTGTTAACAATATTTTAATGTGCAGTATAGCATGTCACAATGCATTTAATGTCTTGCTACTTCCCAAAAGTATTTCCATGTCAACATCCCAAATGTCCTTTGAGGATGAGGCAAGGAAAAAAGGGGCAATTTTGATGAGTTAAAGATAAGTTACCCTTCACTGCTCTTAGTGAGGGGTTTGTGATTGGAAAAACTGTACGCATACTTTGAATATTATTATTATTATTTGTATAGATGACCTTGTGATAAAACAGCCATTTAATTTCTCTCTGCCAAGATGAATTACATAGTTTTCTGACTAAATAAAGAAAAAAGTGCGGTTGAAGAAATGCATTTATTAAAGAGATCCTAATCAAACTTCTGCAATTAATCGACACACCATTCCCCTTTTTCCAGTTCGGTTTTGCACATCATGGATTTTGTTATTTTTTGTTTTGTTTTAGGAAGCTGGGGGTGGACTAATTACCTCCCCATGCCGGTCATCTTAACTAGATCTACCCCCAAACCACAATGACACATTTCAGGCCCTCTCCCCCAACACGTATTCACACACACACACGCACGCACGCACGCACGCACACACACAAACAATGCTTGGATCACTTACCAAATAGGACCATCTGCAATCCCTCTGGGAATGGTGGCACTGTCCTGTTACCGTTCACGTCGTGCTTGGCTGCAAGGCACAAGGGAAACAATGGAGAGAATGCCCTTATAAATCAACACAATGTCAACAGGATTTCATAATGTGCACTTCCATGGGCAAGAGACTACACCTCACTGTAGGGAAGAAACTCCCAGTGGGATAGCAGTGGTGTTCTTCTGCAACTCATTAACTGCAACCCATAAGTTTTGGATTGATTCCGTTATCTTCTCATTTAGGATGATCAGGATATGGAACAGACGGGAAAAGGATACAGAGAAGGTCAGAGGATAAATTCACACACAACGCCTTTGTCCTAAAGCTGACAAATACTCGATTCACTGGCATTATATAAGGCCCGTCTAAATGTAATATTGCTAACTAAGACACCTTCATCTTGTCGGTTTTTGAAGGCAGGATAGATGTTTCTTGCCCTGCCCATCATATCTCAAAAACCTGTATGTGCTGCTTGGTGGTTCGTTGAAAGAATAAAAATGGCTTCTGAAGGAGGGGTTCATAGAAGTGAATTCATTCACAAATTAGGGCTGCACGATTATGAAAAATCAAAACTGATGATTATTTCCCTAGATAATGTAATTTAGATGAATTTGGATTCATAGAATTTACATTAAAATACTTACGTTGGCTGGATCAACTGCATGCTGTATTCTTTATTAGGGCTTCACATTCAAAACAAGCTGAGAACTGTGTTTCTGAATTACTGTTTTAAACATCACTAAATCAAGACAAGTTTAAAGCCTCTTGAAGCTTAAAAAACAAAGCTGTTTTTCACATTTTGAATCAATTATAGACATAAAGTGAGCAACAGACTTGACTGTGATTAGTTACAATGCTCAAACAAAGACCTACATGGACTGCTACAATTGACACTTTTATTCGATTATTTGTTTGATTAATTGTGCAGCCCAATCATAACTTTTTCAACTTCCCTGCTGAAAAAAAAAATCTTAAACCAGCCTAAGCTGTTTTGCTGGTCTTAGCTGGTCTCCCAGTCTACTCTGTTGGCTGGTTTTATGGGTTTTGTGCACTTTCAGCTGGTCAGACTAGAAAAAAAAACACTTGCTGTTTAATCATTGACTTATGAGTACTGGCAGCAAGGCAGCTGCCTTATATTTTGGACAGCCAAGGTCGAATGATGTTCGACTTGCTTACTAATTCCTACACGTTGTCCAGCAGCCGGAATCCATCCAGTCAATCGATTGGTGATTTTTTTTAAAGGGGGAGAAGGGAATGACACCTGGCCGGAGTAATGTATGTGAATGCAATTTTTTTTTTCGTGTGACACGGATACAGATGGGCAGAGGTGGAAGGAAGGAAGACCGTGGCCTAGGTTAGAATAAATTGAGGGTACAGAGTTCAACATCTGGGTGCAGTCATGCCGTTCCTTCTCAATGCACATTTGAATATGTTCCCATGACAATACAGCCAGAATGACAGTGAACCTACATAGGCATACCTGCCGTAAAGCAGTTCACTGTAATTTAGTACTAAAAGCTAAATTATTTCAGAATTACACTGTAACATCTGCAAAGGGGCGATTAAACCACTTTGCAATGTGAGAAAAGCTTCAAAGCTCGGTGCCCAGAAAGCACAGTCCATTATGCTCCACAGAATCATGCTTGCAGAACAATGAAAAATGGGGTAATTATGATTTGTTCCACTAAAGAAATATTCAGTCCTTTGTTGACTCTATTCTCTGTCTAATATTATATATATATATATATATATACACACACCGATCAGCCACAACATTAAAACCACCTGTCTAATATTGTGTAGGTCCTCCTCATGCTGTCACAACAGTATCAACTCAAATCTCAGAAAAGCATTCTGAGATTATATTCTTCTCACCACAATTGTACACAACGATTATCTGAGTTACTGTAGACTTTATCAAACAAGTCTGGCCATTCTCTGTTGATCACTCTCATCAACAAGGCATTTCTGCCCATAGAACTGCAGCTCACTGGATGTTTTTGGTTTTTGGCACCATTCTGAGTAAATTCTAGAGACTGTTGAGTGTGAAAATCTCAGGAGATCAGCAGTTATAGAAATACTCAAACCAGCACATCTGTCACCAACAATCATACATGCAATTACCTAATTGCAACCCAATCATGTGGCAGCACTGCAGTGTATAAAATCATGCAGATACGGGTCAGGACCTTCAGTTAATGTTCATATCAACCATCAAAATGGGGATAAAATGTAATCTCAGTGATTTGGACTGTGGCATGATTGTTGGTGACAGGCTGGTTTGAGTATTTCTCTAACTGCTGATCTCCTGAGATTTTCACACACAACAGTCTCTAGAATTTACTCCTAATGTTGCCAAAAATAAAAAACATCCAGTAAGTGGCAATTCTAAGGAAGGAAATGTCTTGTTGATGAGAGAGGTCAACATGAATGGACAGACTGGTTCGAAGTCGAAGTCTACGGTAACTCAAGATAACCGCTCTGTACAATTGTGTTGAGAAGAAAAACATCTCAGAATGCTATGCTGAAATGTGGGTTGGAGCTGTTTTGGTGGCACGAGGGGGAACTACACAATATTAGGCAGGTGGTTTTAATGTTGTGGCTGTTCAGTGTTGAGATATATATTAGACAATATTATACACACACACACATATATATATATATGTATATATATATATATATATATATATATATATATATATATATATAAAACTCTAATATTTCATATTCATATCTTCCTTTATTTGCAGCAGTATAACATGTTAACAATAAAACGTGTTTGCATCCAAGGTCAGGGGTGTGCTTCACAAAGGGCTTCCTGAAACTCAGCTGTGTTAAATGGAATTGGTGGCAAAACAGAATAAAAATCTACTTTTGGCACAGTAAACCACTCCAGTTTCGCATTGAAATGGCACTCAAAACAACACTGTGAATAAACAAGCTTTTGGTGGAGGCCAGTGCTCTAATCTAATCTGTGTAAGTGGACTGAGGAGAAGCATTAAAACAGACTTCATTAAATCACATTTACATTCTGACTGCCATTGCTGATCTGTCAGAGCATTTTGCCATTCGACACTCACTTACAGGGTATTTAACTGTGTATAGGTCTTTGTTTGTGTATTCTTCTTTTGGCACATACAAAGTTACTCTCATGTGTGAATAACCCATATACCAAACTGAATATTGGGGGCACTTTATGTCTATAGCGTATATGTATCTGTAGTGCATCTACATTTCTTTTCAATAGTATGGGAAACAGGATGCAGTATGCAGCAATAAACATAACAAAACATACTATGCTACAAATGTTTGTTTTTTTTAATCTGTCATGATATACTGACCTACATGTTGTTCCAATCCCATTTTACTTTCTTGTACGGAAGAATACAAAAGGAAATGAATATTCCGGTCAGTCTTTTCAATACAATAGCAGTTGATAGGGACTCACTTTAAAGCTTAAAAAGGAACCAAAAGTACAGTGGCTCATGTGTTCAAGCAAAAAAAACTGCATTGTTTTTAGCACTTAAAAAGTTGTTCCATATATTAAATAAAGTCATGACAGATTTTCATTTCTGTGTGAAACTATTCCTTGTGGAACAATTACAAACATTTCACCACTAGGCCTTCCTCACTGTGCTATGGTTTATTATATCTACCCACTCTTAACGAAATGGCGTCTCTTGACATGATCACATAATAATATACTATAAACAAATAAACAAAAAATGTACTATTATAAGACAAGTTAGTAAACCAGAATCACAGATCCATATGCTACATCGTTGTCATATTACCTCGATCCGTTGCATGATTACATTTACATTTAAATTTATGCATTTGGCAGGTGCTTTTATCCAAAGCAACTTGCAATGCATTCAAGGTACACATTTTGTATTATTGTTATTATTATTAATGTACCAGTCTATGTGTTCCATGGCGTTGCTAGCGCCATGCTCTACAAGTTGAGCTGCAGGAACAGACATTATTGTATACTGCACATTTTGGCAAATATGGTAGGTCACCTAGGTATTTCATGCATGCTGACAATTGGCATACTGTGCACAGCATACAAACTATACAAACTGTCTTTTAAATAAAGTAGGTAATATGCCATTCAGAACATACCCTTTACATTGCTCAAGCCTGGACTGCTGTGCATAGAGATGGGGTGTGTGGCAAGGAGGATGGCGGGGCTAGGCCGTGATGATGCACACCCGTCCCATAATCGGGCTAATCAAGCCCACGAGAGGGATAAAGGCAGCCGGAGGAAGCAGTTCAGGAGAGAGAGAGAGCTACAGGCAGCATATATGCGTTTGTGTTTATGTTTGTGTCTATTTGTTTAATTAAATATTACTTTGATGCTTCATCCAGTTTTCGCCTCTTCCTTTCCCCTTCACCCTGTTACAGGGTGATATAGTTTTATCAATCTGCAGTGTGTCACACTAAGAAAATTAGCTCACAAAAGCCTTACAATAAGGCACAGCAAAAGTTGAGCGGTGGATCGGTGGTTGAACTTTTGCCTTTCAACGTGAGAAAAGTGACCAGACCACAGCTCACGCTGAGTTAGAGAGCATTCTATTACCCTCTCACCATGCCCCTGCTCTCTAATGGTCAGCACTCACCTAAGCTATATTTCAAAGCTATAGTCTATGGTTATGCCTCAACCCATTCCATCATGTTCAATCCAAAGCACTCAGCTCTGGCTCTCTGTGTTACCTCAGAATGTAGATGTTTAAATTGAAAGAATCTTGAAGCTTGTCTCTTAGATAAATTATTGAGTGTTTTTTTAAATGCAAATGGAATAGTGGTGACAGTGATGTGGTACATATGTGTTATAGGGTGCTTTCACGCTAAAACTTTTGAACGGAACGTTGTTCATTTGACGTCTAAGTTTAGTTAGTTTGTTGGTGTTATATTTGTTTTAGATTGTCTAAGCTGGTCTCCCAGCCTGGACAAGCAGGTGCTCAACTGGTTTAACTGGGAAACCAGCTAAAAAGTGGCCAAAACCCATCTAAAATTAGCCAGACAAATTGGGAGACCAGTCAAGTCCAGAAAACCGGCTTGTTTACGCTGGTTTCAGTTCAGTTTGCAAGGGCTTTCTGAACTTGAGTGAGCACCAGCAAATTGCTCTTGTGTCCACTTGAAAACTCAATCCATCCCAAACTGCAGAAATGTTTTGAAATTTAAAGAATTGAAAACTTTGCATACTTCCGGTCACATTTAAAGTAGTATAATTAATTTTTCACTGCTGCTTGTGTATAAATGTTTTAGAGAGCAGCTTGCATCTTTGTATCTGTTGCAATGCATCCGTGGGAAACGAGACTGATCACACTGTGAATTCGGCAAACAGTAGATTAAGTAGTTTAAGTAGATTATCAGTAGTTTGCTGCTGAAATCGGTCTGCGATTGCCTAAATTTGAATCATTGCCCCTAGTGGCTGAAGCTGGAAGTGTTATTGAAAGGATGGGCATGTGTGAGCTTCAGTATCTGGGTGAAATATCCACAGGGTGGCACCAAAAGCAGTTGTATTTTTAGTTGTAAATGATTTACATACAATACAATTCTGAAAAAAAGCTGGCCAAAAAGATGGTGTTTTTGCATTCATTGCGGTTGTTCGTAACAGCTCACCTAGGTGGACTTTTAGGAAAACTTTCTATAGGCTGCTAAACACCTTGTTGCAGCCATTGGTCCACGTCATTGGATGGTGTGACACGCTGGTGTGCAAGACTATGTCATGCGATTTCTTTTGTTTAATTAGTCTACAAAAGGAATCAAATATACTTAAATACTCACAAGTGCCCATTCACACATGTTCCTTCTGCATCAAAAGCCATTCACACATCTGCCCAAAGTAAGATAGGCCTCTACCACCATTCTTTTCTCTATATTCTGAATATTAACACTCTTTTATAAACCTATCTTTGCAGTAGTATCAGTGTCATCATAAATTACAATAACAGTGTAATCTGTGCTTATAATGGCCGTGTATAGCATGTTAGCACATTAGCGTCATGAATTCAGAATCTAAATAATACAAATTTAACACTTTCTACTGCATAAATAATACTTTAAATCATCAGAGTAGTTAAAACAGCTTCTTTTACAGACCATGATTTTACTGAATTCTACTCATAGTGTGAGGCATAAAGTCATTGATAACACATTTTATGTCACATTAGTTTAAGGTTCTAAATGCTGACCAGTGACCGGTGTTTGAATGTTCGCCAACAGTATACCATCAGGTGTTTAGAACTTCTTTTTACCACTGAACGAAGAAGAACTTCTCCGGGAGTATAATGGGGCCTTAATCCAAACCCCCACCTTAAACATGAGTGTCAGTGGAGTAAAAGTAGAATTTTAGAGTGAAAATACAACCTCTTGCACCTTCCATTTATGTGAACATAATTACTTCCTGATTCCTACAGGACCAGTGCCTCTAGCAGGGCTAGAGGGAAATGTGTTCACACTTGAATGGAAACAAAAATGACTGATGGGAGATGGCGCTCATGAGTAAATCAGCTGAATGGGTTCATTTTAGGGAAGAAACATTACAAATTGCCATATAATCATGTTGGAGAAACTAACGCAGCTGCCAATATAAGTGATTACAAGTTTTGTGGTAAAACCAAAGGGACGAAAACATGAATCAAATAGTAAAAAATAAGGGCTAGCTACAGAGGCAAACAGGTGCTGCTAGTACTCACCGTGGTACTTACGTTGAATATGCAACGAACCACAGTTCGGACCAAAAACTGCAATGTAAAAAGAGACCTATGGGGACATGGGGAGGGAAGTAGAATTGACCTTGGGTTCAGTAAAAGCAATCGAACCAAGTGTGAAAACAGCCACAGAGAAGCACAGCAGTTGAAAGCTGCAAGCTCGCAAGCGTGCTTACACCTGATCCCCTTGTTATTTCTAACTAGAAGATCCGGCAGAGAGCCGACTGCAGAATGACAGGGAAACCGGCGCAAAGCCCTCTGTGTTCCACTAGTTGTCCCTTCACTGCGGTTGGCAAAAAAGATCAACTATACCAAGGCCTTTTCTCTGCCATGGCTAATGCCCACCTACCATATCTCTCCACTTTTATTATCTTAACGAGGAGCCGGTAATTGCCGCCTTTCTGGAACAACAGAAGTATATTCATTAATGGTCGGACACCCCCCACAGTCAGATAAACAATCTAAATGTAAATGTCAGCAGGCAAAGACAATGAGTCGAGACAGAATATTAATGGCTCAAATCTAAGCGTGGCATGCTTTCCTTTCAGCAGAAAAAGCTGGGGAAGAAAGATACAATGGAGGAGGTGGGGGAGGGGAGGGCTGCATTAGGACATCCTTCCCTCCCCTCTACGTGTCTTCCCTACCCCCCTTCTTAATCCAGTGCCATGTGCCACAGTATTCCCTACCATCCCAGATCTTTGATTTGCCCCTCCCACAACACCATTGAAATTTGTATATTTATTGTACTTTTTTATTAGTCATTACTGATTAGAAGCTCTTTTGCGTTTTTGTTTATGCTTTTCTAAAAGAGGCAGGCCTTCATTAATGGATAAAAAAGATTATTTTCAAGAGGTTCAAGTTAAAGTATACAGCTGTGGTTAGATACTTTTTCATCAAAACCAAGAAAATTATTAGCACAAAAACATATTTTTGGTATTATAGCCTATTATTTTGTTCTTGACAAACAGACAAACTTAATTATTCTCACTCAATCCTTTCTTCTGAGAAATTTGTCTACTAATTAACACCGGCAACAGAATAGTCACATGAATTACATTTTCATTGCATGAGCATGCCTCAAGCTTTCCATTGCACAATGAGCTGAAGTTTGTGCAAGAACTACTTTTTGATTATTCTTAATATGATTTTGACAAAAATTTTCATCAAAAGTGGCTAGTTTTCATGAATAACCAAACATAACTTACATGTAAATCTAACATTTATACGGATGGTGAATCGTATGGCACATGCAGTCTAATAAGGAAGACATGCACCATGACAGTCCCAACCCTGAAGCAAACATTTCCACTCTCTTAGACTGTTCTGTCCGTGGTTTAGGATAAATAACTAGGCTGCCTAGGAGCCCTTTTCGTAAAGCCGAAAAATCTGTCGGAATAATGAGGCTAATCATGGGAAAGTCTTTATCCATGCTGGCATTTGCACTCTCTGCCAGCCAATCCCTTGCCTCCGCAACGCTCTTCAAGTTAGTGATGCTCTATTTCAGCTCTGCACACCATAGTTATAAAAATTCATTTAAATATGTAGCGCTCCTTAAAGAAAAGCCAGCTTGGACTGTCAGACAAATACAATATGAATCCATATTTAAGGAAACATAATTTGGTACAGCACTGTATTTAGCCACACGTTTGGCAAAACAACAATTAACTAAGATCTAAATCAGCTACACTTTATGTCATATACATGAACAGTTTAACCCATAGTTATCATGAATAAACAATGAATAATGCTTTTACAGCATTTATTAATCTTTGTCAGGGTCAAAACGTAATGGTGACCCAGAGCAAACATGCAACCGAAAGTGACAAAAATGCCTCTAAAATTAACACATAATGAATTCTTCTGTTTTGTTTGTATCATGAGATTTCTAGGCTTAGTTTAAAATATTATCATATGATAATATGTGTCGATGCTGATTGAAATTTATTTTTTTTAGGCAACCTAATTACTTTGATTGAAAATGTTCTGTATTATAACTATAAAGTATTTTTCACAGTGATGACACAGTGTTTTTATGGTAAAAAAAAAAAATGCTGTTATAAAGATAAAACTGCAACAAATATTGTCTCTTAATGAAAAAGTTATTTTCCGACACTGATCTTGGTGATTGTTAATTTCTGCGATGGATGGATGGATGGATGGATGGATGGATGGATGGATGGATGGATGGATGGATGGATGGATGGATGGATGGATGGATGGATGGATGGATGGATGGATGGATGGATGGATGGATGGATGGATGGATGGATGGATGGATGGATGGATGGATGGATGGATGGATGGATGGATGCCTTTGTTCGAGTGCCCAGCAATTCTGTCATGTCACCTGACTTTTTCAAAACTCACACAATGTGCTCAAAAACAATTGGCACATCTAAATAACAATAACACAGTTTCTTCTCTCTGTGGATGTTGGCTTGATGCTGCTTTGACAGGCAAGAGAGAGTGACATAAAGACCCAGGCCAAATGTAGCTGTGCCAAGACACATTGATTACTTTAATGAAGGAGGAAAAAGTGGTCAAACAACCAATAACACCTCAGGCAGTGTCACAGGAGTGGAACGAGCCTGCCAGCTATGCCTGCCAGCGATTAGTCAATAGCATTCCCTTATATATATATATATATATATATATATATATATATATATATATATATAAAAATAAAAAAAACAACCAAACCAATCATAATACTTTGATTGCTATTGCGATCAAAGGCTTTACTTGACAGCAAGGCTGTTTTCATACTTGAGTTATCTTTAAAAGAACCAAAAGCACCTCTAAATGATAAGTTCGCTCAAAAAAATGTATTCTGTGTCATTGACTCACACTTAATGTTGTTCCAAACCTGTACATATTTCTTTCTTACAAAGAACACAAAAGGAATCTCAGTCACCATTCACTTTCATTGTATGGAAAAAGATGCAATGAAAGCGAATAGTGACTGAGGTTGTCAAACCCTAATGTTTTGAGTTTGACAAACTATCCTTTTATATTTCATGAAAGAAAGAAAGTCCTACACTGTTGGAATGACATAAGAGAAGGTAAATAATGACATAATTTTCATTTTTGGGTGAACTATACCTTTAAGTGACCAAAGAAGTAAATCAAGCCAAAAAGAACTCAGTTCTCTTTGCATTCACACTGTCCCTGTCCATACAAGTGGGCTCAGATCTCATTGTGGTCTACTTTTCATTTTTGAACCCATACTACTTGAATATTGTATTAATTATAATATTAATTTGTCTTCTATATTACTAAATTTCTGTTGTAATTTCTTCACTTTAACACATCCTTTAAAAAAGGCACATCAATTCAACCCTCTAACGTTCGTTTTCACATAAAACTAAAGACCTTTTAGTTTCTGTGTGTAGTTGACAAAAATTTTTGATATGCTCCTCATACTGTCACCTCTATGAAACTGCAATAAACGGTTCAGTTTGCTTTAAAGTTGGAGCATTTATATACAAGTAAAAATTCTAGAAACCACTCTCAGACCCCTGAAACAAACCAAATCATTGAAGCTTAAAGGAACCAACACTGTTTGAATGAAATATGGATTTGAAATTAGAAACAGACAGCGCTGGCTCAAAGCTCAAGCCAAGCAACTTCAAAGATGACTCTTATGGAGGTATAAGAGGTGTATGTCAAAAAAAGAAAGGAAGAAAGGCCCAGCCACAGTGCAGCTCTCAGCGCCTTTGTCTTTCCCATTTCTGTGGTCAAGTGAGCCTGTGAAAAGCAATTGGAAATGGTAGTGGTGGGGGGGATCAGGCTCTAGCGGGTGCTGTGTGTGCAAGGCGATATGCTATCTCAGCCGCACACCTCTCCTTCCCCCTTCCAATGTCTTCTGCCATGCCTGCAGATTAGCAGGCCCATGAGGCCTGGGAGTCAGAGTGCACACACAGCCAGACGACAAGCTCAGGGACTTGGGTAGCATGTGCCTCGCTTCCCCTCCCCCTCCATCCCCTTCCACCCCCATCCTGACTGCCTCTATTCAGAGTGAAAGTGATGAATGGGCATGCTAGACTAATGGCGGTCTGCGGCTGATTGGAGTAGCCTTCTTTCTTTTTAATAACAGACCCAGTGGCCGTCATCAGCTGCATAATTTCTTGCCGATGACCGTTAGTACCATTACGGCTATTGTGAGCCATAATAGCAATTATCTTAGCAGAGTGAGAGCGCCTTGATGCAGGCAACAGCCATTACAATCTCAGAGCGCTACACCGGAGACTTGTGAGTGGCAAACACAAACAGCAGGTAAATGCTAGGAGAAATTATGTGAAATTAGCTTGGCTACAGTTCTTCTCAAACCAAGGATCTGTAAACAGATTAGCACTTCTTCACGGCAGACAGAAGGGGCTAAGGAGTTCAGAGAGGACCTGTTAGAGATCCTCGATGGAGATGTGAGCAAAACACAAAATTAGTTGAAAGTCGACAGACGACATAAAACGTAGAATTTTTTGGGGGATAAATTCAGATGCAATTCATGGAGGAATATTCCTCACAATAGTATGGTAGGCTCAATTTAATTCGCTCATGTGGAAATATTGCAGCCATACCACTTGATCCTCTTCCAACTCATTTCAGTCTGGTTTTGATACACACTGAGTCTTTCAACGCACTTGTATATGCACTTATACAATTCATACACATCTCCCGATCCATTACAGTCTTGATTTTGCTCCATAGAAATCCTTGAAGATTTTCACAGAATATGAACACGTTTAACACATTGACTTTTGCATGTTTATTTATAAAATATTTTGATTATACTTTCAACTCTATTTAAAGTGATAGTTCAGCCATAAATACAATTCTGTCATCATTTACTCAACCTCATGTTGTTCCAAATCTGTATGACTTACAGTGGAAAACAAACAGCAGAATGTTTGGAAATGACCGCTCAGTCACCATTCACTATCTGCAGAATCCGCCTGCTTATCTCTGGTTTCACTCTGTTGTTTTGTTTTATCTTATATCTTTCAGTTCTACTCTACGAAAAGTGCTTCAAAGTGGTTCGCTATAGGAGGTTAATTACTTGTACTCGATTAAAAAGGCCATTCTGAAAAGCAAGTCACCTTCAAACCTTGCTCTTGTGCCCTTGCACACACACTCTGTGATATATGCATGCACATACACCCTGTCGATATTCATGCATGTTCAACTGTTATAAACGAATTGAATGCTAATGGAGATAAAAACTATGCAGAGAGCCACACTTGTCTATTCACATGCAGAGTGAAATCATTTAATAAACAAAACATGCTCATGCGGATTTATTTTGTTGCATTTTGATTTCCACGTACACACTCTCTATATCGAAATGCATTCAAACAAATTCTGACTCTTTTTAAGGGCATGATAATTACACATTTTAAAATATCCTAGAATGATGAGGAGAGTGGATTGTTAGATAAGGCCTAAATGAGCCATTAAAATATGTTATTGAGTCAGGATGGCCAATTTGTAGGCACCATCAAGCATCCAAACAGATGAAACTCGGCGGAATCGTGCTGCATTGATTCCTCAGCAGGGGCTATGATAGGAAATAATACTGTGGTCAAGCACCACAAAACATTTGGGCATGGTCCCAGCACTCTGGAGAGTCAACAGGGCTCGGCTTAATTCAAAATAGACAAACGAAAGATTGATGTCAACCGACAGGCCTTAGATTATTAAAACAGTTTTTGAACTTGATGGTGATTATGTAAAGACATACAATAACATTAAAAAAAATTTATTTCTCTTTTTCAGGGGTGTAGCAACCATTATATTGCTTGTTCAAATGATCCCTAACTCTAAGTATGGGCAATAAACACCACTTATAAATAAAAATGAAATATTTCAATAATAGGAAATGTAGATGTAAAATGACTGTTCTGGTCAAAACCCCACAACACATTAACTCTCAATACTCACATTAATGCATTTAAATAAAGAATGGAAGAGCAAGATGAATTCAAAAGGCAACATCAGTGGAACACACAAAAAGATATACATTATATCAAACCGTTCTGAATATCAAGCCAACACTATAATATTGCAATTTCTGGAGAAATTATTGGTCTTTGCTTGATTTATTGCTCTATATATCTCTCAAAACTAAACACAATTTACAAGCAGTGGCAATAACTTGTACACAGGGGGATTCAAAAACATATTACAGAAGTCACTTTCTTTTAGAAAACATGCCATTTCGAAACACATAGAATACAGTATATGGATGATATATTCCTAGAAGATGATGAGACATCACATTATCTTCTATATTGCATATGGATGGAGGAACAACTTGTCCAATCTTTCCACTAAAAGTATAATTTTAAAATCCACCAACATCTTAACAGCCTTCTCTCATTGCAACCCTTATGTTTTTATTTAAGTTCATGAGTTTCCAGAAACAGTATTTACGGGGTGACCCCCCCCCCCCCCCCGTCTTTGACTGGTACCTGAACACACTCACTTGCTTATTAAAGCTCAAATTGTTCAATTATAACAAACTAATTGTCTTCAGGTTGGGATATGAGGTTCAAAGAGCTTTTACAAATGAATCTGACCCTACATATGCTTAGCAATTATGAAAACAAAGCAGACTGGTAAATGCACTACAAAATAAATGAAGCATTTTTGTGCCATGGATGGATGGATGGATGGATTTGTCCAAAGTGGGTGCAAATATACAGTAACACAAACAAATAAGACATACAGGCTTATAAAGAGTTGCACAAAAATACAAGGTTTTCAAGGGCACTTAATTACAGGGTTCACACAACAGAGATAAGGACATGCGTTGACACTTATACATTGCAGGCTGGATTTCTTGTAGTTTAAGAAGGGGCTACTTATTTAAAGCTCGAATGGCTGTAGGAACAAAGCTCTTGCTAAAACTGGCCTTTCTGCACATGGGTAGTCTATACCTACGGCCAGAAGGAAGGGGGGTGAAGTGCTGGTAGAGTGGGTGGTCTGGGTCATGTTTGATTGAGAGTGCTTTGCAGATCAGAGATTAGGTGACACAATCAGATAAGTTGGGGGCAGGAATACCTAGGAGTTTTCTAGCTAAATTAGTTATCTTTGAGAGTTTGTTCTTATTGGTGACTGTAAGCATATGGAAAAAACAGATGGCACCATACAGAAGAACTGGCTCAATAATGCCACGGTACAGGAGAAGAAGACGATATGGTTGGACAGACATGTGCTTTAGTTTACGGGTGGCTGTAAGTCTCTGTTGACAACGTTTGTAAATGTCCAATGTGTGCTGATTGAAGCTGAGTTTATTGTCCATTGTTATGCCAAGGTATCTGAAATACTCCACCACTTTTACCTTCTTTCCTTTGATGGTGAGACTAGGGGAATGAATCAGTGTTTTGAGGGCACCCCGTAGGGCGCCGGTGTTGAAAATAATGGTGGGTGACAGTGAATTGTTAACACTGTTTGTGGTCTGTTGGAGAGGAAGTTATGGTTCCAGCGTATTAGTGGTGATGGAACTTGTAGGTGCTGTAGTATCTTTATTACATGATGGCACTGGATTGTGTTAAAAGCAGAACTAAAGTCAATAAAGAGAAGTCTGGCATAGTTTCCGGAGGTGTCCAGGTGTTGTAGCAGACAGTACAGGAGACAGGTCACTGCATCATCTGTACCTCTCCTCAGATTATATACAAATTGGAGGGATCCATAAATGGTAAAACATGCGGAAGGATGATGTTTTGAACCAATTTTCGAAGCATTTCATTATAACAGAGGTTTGTGATACAGGCCTATAATGGTTTAGATCTGATGGGTGTGTTTTTTTAGGAACACGGATGACTATTAATGTTTTCCATTTAACCAAGATTGTTGAAGTACAGAGTGATCTAAGGAAGAGAGAGTGAAGGATGAGTGTTAGTTCCAGAGCGCAGTTTTCAGGACCCAATTTGGGATTCCATCCGGCCCGGGGAGCCTTATTTAGTTTACACCTGATAAGTTTCTATTATTTCTTGAATAAAAGCCATAGCCTGACATTTAAACAAAATTCCACATATCGTGCTACAGCTGCGCTTATGGGTAGTTGATATGAAATTCTTTTGGAGAGTTGACATGGGCGGTGTGACATGCTATACTTCATCTAAGTCCAGAAACATACTTTATGCAAGTATGAGCTTCCAAAAGCGAGCGTTTGGCCAACACATTGCCAACGTGCTGTCTGGCTGAACATGCTTGACATATGTTCTTTCGTCCTTGGAAGATAAACAGGCATCTCATGTGACTTTCAGATGTTAAAGTGGAGATTAAGAGTAAAAAAAAGGACTTACATTTTTATGAGTTTCTCACCCCCACCTATCATTTATGTGCTTTTTTGAGGTTGAAAATGTTGGTCACCATTCACTTGCATTGTGCGGAAATACAGAGCTGAGATATTCTTCTAAAATATTTTTTGTGTTCTGCAGAAGAAAGAAAGTCATACACATCTGGGATGGCATGAAAGTGAGAAAATTAGAGAATTTTCTTTTTTGGGTGAACTATCCCTTTAACTTGCTCATCAATATACTCTTCAAACTGTTGCTCTGCCATGACAGTATTTGGCTTAAAAGAAAAAACTAATTGTAGAAGCGAACAGTTTATACTCTTGTTCGCTATAGTGCCCCTTGTGGCAACATTGAGAATGCAATGCGTACTTGCATTTTGTTATGAATCTCAGACATTTTGAAACACAACAACACACGAAATCAAGATTGCGTAGAATAGTCTGCATTCACATACTTGCGTAGAGTATGTTTTCAGCCATAAGGGGCGGTCATACTAGGCTTTAAATAAGCAAAATTTTATCGGACAACATAAAAGACCACAATATGATGTCACACGGGAGGGCTTCAGGTTTTAGTAAATAACATTTCCCAAATAACAAACAATATCTTGTTTAAAATGTTACAAAATTACTGTCTGCTCACCTTTCAGCAACAATAAAAACACAAATGTGTATCCTTTGAATTGAGTGAAAAGGTCAATGTGTGATGTTTCCATCTTCTATTGGTCATGTGTCCTCTCATCATCAAGTTAAGAGTTCACCAAGCTTGAACTTCGGTACGCAGCATCAAACGAAATTTCTTCGCATGAGCTTACATTTCCGGATTCCTGCGCTCTATTGCATTTAAATGGGAGTGAATGGAGCTTGAAATGTATGTGAATGAATGTGGCCTATAACAATTTTAAACAGCATTTGCTAAGTCTTTTATAATTATTATGCATTTCAAGACCTCTTATTATTTGAGACGACAATGGAAATGTTTTTATACTTAAAAGTAATTTGGACCATAGGACCATTTAAATGAAACAAGTAAAAGGTTTATAAATAGTGAACAATGAATAAATAGCTAAGATTACAGGACTGTTGTGCTGTTATGCTTTTGATTGACAAGACCATGAGCAAAAGGCGACATGCAATAGAGATGGTGCCACAGGAGTTCAGACCATTACTGCTGTACTTCTTGTTAAGGGTCCCTCCGGCTCCCTTGGGCCTTGCCCTTTCGTCCCTATGTGGTCTGGCGGCTTCCCTGTGGACTTGACGGCAATCAATGCACAAGGGAAACCCACTAATAGCCACACCATTGCAAGAGGATGGGGTTGGGGAGCAGGGACTGGGGGGGGTCTTGCTCTCTTGTCTTTAAGGAACCTCACAATAATGTGGCCCTGCGGAGTCCACTTTGTCAATGGCTGCAAAAGAAAAGCGCTCTGAATAGACTAGTGCAATGGCGCAATAAGCAATCTACAGAGCCAAATATATCTCCCAGATCCTATCAAGACAACTTGCATCCCATTCAACTTGTGCTCCCCACAAACAAGCTTTTGTGTTGCATTCAGGTAGACGCTCTATGAATAGGTGGCCTAGTACATTTGTCTGGGACTGCCTGGACTGTCAGATCTTAGATCTTCAAAAAGCAGAAAATAAAGTAATATTTGATTGGTTTGCTGTCTCCTGCTTAAGAAAGGAACCTTTATTAAGGTCCTTCTAAATATATAAGAACTATAAGAAACACACTGTAAGAAAAGGGAATTAGACACTGCATGAGGTTGAATTAGGTCCACTTATTCAATCCTATTGTATTTTATCTTTTCTTCTACAATACTCAACCACAAAATAAGACTTTTCTCACAAAGTACAGTCAAAGATATACCTGATTTGCTACTGCTTTCCATCTGTACATAAACTAAACAAAGACTATCATAAGTGCCCCAGTAAGTATACATACTGCACAATTGCACAAACGTCAATAATATCGCACATCATCTAGAAAACATAATATTAATATAAGCATCAAATATGTGTACAAACATCTAATAAAGATTATAAAAAAGTGGGGTCAAATACTATATCATTAAGGTTGCAAAAACATCTGCGGAATATCATTCTAAAATCCGACTACATCTGACTATGTTCTTTCATCATCCGATTGTGATTGTGTTGCAAATTCGAATTTCTAGATGAAAACGCACACATTGGATAGACGTCTTTGTAACCAGCCTGATCTCATGAAAATTATGTGATGGTTGCAAAATTTTAGCAAAATGATATTATGTGGTTCATTACACGAATTTACAATACGTTTACAATAGCCTCCTCCATCAGCAGTGAGGGATTCACATGTGATAAATGTAAGGAATTAGTCAGGCTGACGGAGAAGGTTAATGAGCTAGAGACTCGCATCCGAACGCTAGTGGAGGTCAGTGAGAAAGAGAAGCCGGTAGATACTGTTTCGGATGTGAGTAGTACAGAGAGCAACATACACACTTTGGTTCTGGCTGTAGATCCCCCGCAGCAGGGCATTTGGTTGACGTCTCGGCGGCACACTCGCTCAACAAAGCGACAACACTCTCCCATTCCTGTTAGCGTTTACAATCAATTCTCCGCACTTAGTGATACACCCACTGAGAATCATGTTGAAAGAGCACAAAATGTAAGAGGGCCAACTCATCGCCATAATCATACACTAGATTTAATTCTGTCATATGGAGTTGATATTGATAATATAGAAAAATTGCAGCAGAGCGATGACATCTCGGATCATTACCTCGTCTCTTGTATGCTGCAATCAGCTAATGTTACTCAATCTACACCATGCTATCGTTCAGGTAGAACTATTCTTTCGACCACTAAAGATAGCTTCACTAATAATCTTCCAGATCTATCTCATACACTCAATAAACCCCAAAGCCCAGAAGAACTTGATGAAATAACAAAAAATATAAATGCAGCCTTCTCTAGCACCCTTGATATTGTCGCCCCACTTCGATTAAAGAAAATTAAAGAAATAAGCCCTGCACCATGGTACAATGATCACACTCTCTAAAGAGGGCAGCTTGGAAAATGGAGCGCATGTGGAAAAATACAAAATTAGAAGTATTTCGTGGTGCATGAAGGATAGTGTCTGTAGATACAGAAAGGCACTAAAAGCTGCAAGGTCAGCATATTTTAGTAAACTCATAGAAAATAACCACAACAATCCTAGATGTTTATTCATTACTGTGGCTAAATTGGTTAGGAATAAAGCCTCAACAGAACCACAACAATCCTAGATGTTTATTCATTACTCTGGCTAAATTGGTTAGGAATAAAGCCTCAACAGAACCAGATATTATGCCACAACACAAGAGTAATGACTTCATGAATTTCTTTACAAATAAAATGGAAATAATCAGAAATAAAATTGTAACTATGCAATCACCTGTCATAGTACCTCAGAAAACAGTGTCTCATAATTTTCCTTACGTGCAACCTCAATCCTTCTCTGTCATAGGTCATGAAGAGCTAACAAAACTTATCGAAACATCAAAAGCCACAACATGTTTGTTAGATCCTATACCAACTAAGCTCTTAAAAGAGGTATCTCCTGTCATTTCAGAACCTCTTCTTAATATTATTAACTCCTCACTATGATTAGGACATGTCCCAAGGAACTTTAAAATGGCAGCTATCAAACCGCTTAAAGAAGCCACAACTTGATCCTGGAGAACTGGCTAATTCAAATCTCCCGTTTATGTCAAAAATACAAGAAAATGTAGTATCCTCCCAAATATGTTCATTTCTAAAGAGAAATAGTATATACGAAGAATTTCAGTCAGGATTTAAGCCTCATCACAGCACAGGGACTGCACTTATCAGAGTTACAAATGACTTGCTCTTATCATCTGATCGCTGCTGCATTTCTCTTCTAGTGCTTTTAGATCTTAGTGCTGCTCTCGACACAATAGATCACGACATTCTCTTGAATAGGCTAGAAAATTATGTTGGCATTTGTGGAGTTGCATTAGCATGGTTTAGGGCATATTTAGCAGACTGCTACCACTTTGTCTATGTAAATGAGGAATTGTCAAACCAAACAAAAGTAAAATATGGAGTGCCACAGGGATCAGTTTTTGGGCCTCTGCTTTTCTCCATGTATATGCTTCCCCTGGGAGATATTATCAGGAATCGTGGAATAAGTTTCCACTGCTATGCCGACGATACACAACTTTATATTTCTTCAAAACCTGATGTGATTTCACAATTCTCCAAATTAGCAGAGTGTATCAATGAAATAAAAGATTGGATGGCCAGAAATTTCCTTCTACTCAATTCTGACAAAACAGAGGTACTAATTATTGGACCAAAAACTCAAAAAAATAAGCCACTAAAATATAATTTGACTCTCGATGGATGTACTGTTCCATCATCTTCAACAGCGAAGAACTTAGGTGTTATATTTGATACCAATCTGTCCTTTAAAAATTTAATTACCAGTGTTTGTAGAACAGCATTCTTCCACCTAAGAAATATTGCTAAATTAAGGCACATGCTCTTTGTTGTTGATGCCGAAAAACTAATTAATGCGTTCATGACCTCAAGACTAGATTATTGTAATGCATTACTGGGAGGATGTCCAGCAAGATCAATAAATAAACTATAACTGGTTCAAAATGCAGCAGCCAGATTGTTGACTATAACTAAGAAATATGATCATATTAGCCCCATTTTATCATCGTTATATTGCCTTCCTGTTCAACTCCGTGTTCATTTTAAAATTCTGTTAACTATGTACAAAGCTTTGAATGGTCTAGCTCCACAGTACTTAAGTGACCTTCTACCACGCTATATTCCATCACGTTCATTACGATCGCAAAATTCTGCCCTGTTAATAGTTCCTAGAATATCAAAATCCACAAATGGAGGAAGATCCTTTTCACATTTGGCTCCTAAACTATGGAATAGTCTCCCTAACACTGTTCGAGTTACAGACACACTCCCTCAGTTTAAGTCTAGACTAAAGACTCATCTATTTAGCCAGGCATACACCTAATTTATCCTCCAACCCACAATTAGGCTGCTTTAGTTGGGTCTGCCGGAACCAGAAACATTGATCATGATTTATAACTCTGCAATAAATTGAATGGCATCTATGCTTGTTTCCCTGTCTCAACCTCGGTACTCCTATCCTGAGGTCACCAGAACCGGCTGGATCCAGCACCATTCCTGCTTCGTGTTGGACTCCACTGCTACGTGTCGCTGTGTGATGATGACTAAATGCAGCTGGTGCCAGCCTTGTCAGTCTATTATGATGGACTTCAGAGGATGAACTGATGCCAACTCCAACCATAAGACATGGGACACTTCATATGCCATTGTTTGAACCTTGGATTTAGGATGGACCACACCGAACCTCACCGAAATGACTGGGCAGATTGAACTGTGTTTCATATCCCTGATCTCTGCCTGCATCACCTCAGTCTATTGATGGACTACGATCTTGAAATGGAATGCATAGACTAACAATTGCCAACAAAAGCCTTCAACAGCCAATTAACAAGGACAATTGCATCAATGTGAACTTCTGCAGTTAATCCAGGATGGACTTCAAAGACATTGGTCATTAATCTTACATTTCAAACAAAATCGATGTTTAAACACTGACCCTTAACACTTACTTAATTTAATAATTTGAAACCATGACTTTATCTATACATAAGTAATATTGGCTGTATATTCATGTTGTTTAGCCAGAGGGGAACTGGCCCCCACAGTGAGTCTGGTTTCTCCTAAGGTTATTTTTCTCCATTAATCAACATCTTATGGAGTTTTGTGTTCCTTGCCACAGTCGCCTTCAGCTTGCTCACTGGGGTTATTAATACAATTATTATTTAATTACTTATTTTTAAACACAATTCAAAATCATATTTTATCAAACTACATAATGATGACTCATAGACATTATAGACATTACAGTTTTAGCGTCTGTTAATGCCTGATCTTCTGTAAAGCTGCTTTGAAACGATGTGTGTTGTGAAAGGCGCTATACAAATAAAATTGAATTGACTTGACTTGACGTATCGCAGCAGTTCCAAAGAGAAATCTGTGGTAGTAAAAGCTACTTAAATATTGTCCCAAATAGATTAAGTTTTCAAGGTTAATTTTCTATCGAGTTTTAAATCAACTTACCTCCCTACCCTACACCTTAAACCTAAAACTAACTGATAGTGTCATACAAAACTAATGTGAGATGAAAAACTGCTGAAGCAACCACGTCATTTTGTGGTGCTTCTATGACACTTTTGACTCACGTGTTGACTTGCATGCTCAGAAGTGCATCATTCAATCAGTTGAGCTACTGTGCAATTTGATCACACATGAACAAGCTTGTAAATGTAGTTGGTTATTTAATGCAAGTATTAAAATATATTGCCTTACAAGTCTTGTGTTACAGTAAATGTGTTTTGGCATCATAAGATAGCAATAGCCGTGTTTCCAATATCGGGCCAAATTAGGGAGTGCTAGTGCATGCCAGGGCCATTTGTGTTCACATTGTCACTTCCAGGGCTTCATTGTGCTGCCTCAGGGCTTTCTCAGGGTCAACGGCCAATGGCCTTTGGCCTGTCGATTACCCTTGGGCCAAACAAGGCCAACTGGTGATTGAGGAGGGTTCAATGTCAAAGGTGGAGTTTCACCAAACTTGACAGGTTGTGTATCCAGCATACAAGGGTGCAAAAATGTTTTACTTGCAGGTACAGTACAAATCCATTAAAATGCACAATGGAAAAAGAAAAAATACTTCCCATGGTTCGAGATCATGGACTGTGTGCTGGGACATCGTCCCGCTGTTAGTGGAGAGACCACTTGTGACACCATGGAAGATACAGTCGGTGAGTTGTCAACGCTAACTTATTTTGATATCTTGCTAATGTTTACAAACAATATAAACTCGCTGATACCTCAGCTTTAGCTTCCCTCTTGCTTGTGAAATGGGGTGTGTGACTTTGGCAACAAGGCGGTGTGATAAGGGCGGGTTTTAGGGCAATACTGTGAGGCAATTGGCCCAATGGTGGGAACTATATAAATTTTGGTCTTGCAGCTAGAGGTCCGAGGCTATTGGCCCCTGTTGTCTTGCAATGGCACGATAGTGTAAAAGCGGCTAATGTGTAACAAGGTGAAAAGTAAGTGTTATTGAACCGATAGTCTGTCCTTTTACTCAGGATTTGTGTGAAGGTAATCAAATATATTTTGGTTGTAGGGCCTCTAGTATTTCTTTTGTCAGGAAACTGCTGTGATACACATCAGAAAGAGCCACATAAAAATAATTTTGCAAAGATTTCAGTACTGTAACATATGAGTTTGTACATAGCATACATGTGCTATCAGGTGCAGCAGATACTGTACACCATAGACTACAGATCAGCTAAGTGGCTAAAGCTAACCAGCAAGTCTGTGTCTTTTCTTTTCAGATACTGAAGCTCAACTGGTAAAGCATGGCACTAGCAGCACCAATATAATGGGTTTGATTCCAAGGGTATGCACATATTGAAAAATAATATGAAAAAAAGGAAGAAAAAATTATATCTTAAATCCACTGCAAGCCGCTTTATTTGAAAGCATCAGCCAAATATACTGTGTAATGAACATAGATTACTTTATTTCTCATAAATATGCATTACAAATAGGTAAAACTCAAAGTACTTTAGATGTTCATTCTTTACACCATTACCTTTCCCTTGCAGGTTCGAAATATTTAAGCATGTGTATACACAGACTCAACAGTCAAAAATAGCCACAACATACAGACATGCCCATCCTAATCACCGTTTATTAGCTAGTAGCAAAACGACAAAGAAAGAAAATCTAACATAATTGAATAGGAATTGTTTCCTCAGAATTAATACTACTATTAAACATAATACAACAACTGTTAAGAAAAAAGTTGGTTGACTCTGGGCCCATGCTGCTCAAGTATTAATAAATGGGTGCTAGTCAATGCCCAGCAATCAGGAGCGCAATAAGTAATAACCATTCACCTTGGCTAGTTCCACACCATTACACCAGCACTGCTGATGACTCAGGAGACACTGCCGACGCTGCAATCACTGACAGATTGCATGAGGGGGGGAGGGGGAAGGATGCTGAAGGGGTTGAAAGGAAAGGAGGATGAGGAGGAAAGGAGGAGAGCAGGCACAGCATGAGAAAAATAGAAAACAGAATGACGATCTGGGAAAGAATGTAAAACAGGCAGAATAAAAGATGGAAGCTGAGAATGTTGAGCTAATGGAGGACTGACAGTAAAATGGTGAGACCCCATTTCGACATTTCTGGATGTAGCTTTTCAAAAGAGAAAAACTACTGCATTGTCTCACAGTTGAAATGTAATTGTGATGTTAATCAAAATGAAATAAGCTTTATATATATGTTTTTTCCATTCAAATACATTTAAACCAGCCTGATCTCAAGAACATTACGTGACCGTGGCAAAATTTTTGCAAAACAATGTTACATGCTTCATTACACGAGTTGCTGCAGTTTCCAAGTGAAATGTCTAGCTTGGGGCGCCAAAAACGAGTAAAATGGTGTTGTAATTGAGGTTTTTAAGGTGAATATTAAATGGAGGTTTTTATGAGTAAAATGTTCCAACGTTATAATGCAAATGAGAGGTAAACAAAAGACATCCTTACCCTTTACCAATGCCTAAACCTAACCGATAGTGTCAAACACAAATAAGAGGTAAACAAAACAGACATCCTTACCCAAAAATAACACCTAATAGATAGAATGGAAAAAGTAAATGCAACATGTAAAGCACATTTTCTAAAGCAAACAGAGGGCTGTAGACTGCGACTAAAATGGTCGTAAATGCGACCAAACACAATTGATTGCGACAATAATTAAATTCTAGTCGCCACTGGCGACAGTCAGGTTGTGTGCGTTTATATGCAGTTTCGTCAGATATCATCTTGTTGAATACATCTTTAGAGCGCGCACCACCAGTGTCTCTCAAGCCACTTTTCACTAGTAATAGGGAGTCAACTTCAAAAGAGTCAATTCCTCGACTCTGACTCGTCCTAGAATCGGAGTCGACTCTGATACAGGAATTGATTCTTTATGAACAGGATGTTGTGATTGGCTCAAAATAATGAATTGCTGTTCTTAAGAACCAATCTCTGCTTATGTAGATTCTAAAGAGCAGTACTAAAAAAAATTGTATCTCTTATATTTGTGTAAATTATGAAAGGGGTGTGAACACTGAACAATGATGAAACAAAGGGGGAAACTTATATATCTTCTCAACTATATACAGTTTATTAAACCTCTGATTAATGGGTTATCAGCTGTCTCCCTTTTCTTCTGCCTTTTATCTTGTTTCTAAACAACAATCTATAGAGCAATTATATGATTTGGCAACTAAAATCAACTAAAAAGTAATTTTTGTGTCACTTCTATTTTGTCTCACTTGTTAGCTTGTGTGTTTGGCTGGGCTCAAACCACAGTCTTCCAAGTATAAAGTCCCACACCTACCAGGTGAGCTACCACGGAAGCAAATCACATTGGAATACTTGTGTAAATGTAGGTGGGACTGTATTCAAGCATTAAAATGTATTGTTTTTCAGATAATGGGTTAGTCAAAAGTGTTTCAATATCATAACATAGCAGTGTGTGAGTAATAATGAGAAAAATAAGTGTTTAGAAAGTCATAATCAGCCGTTATACTCGTGATTTGTGTGAAAGTGAATAAAACGTGCTGTTTTTATAGCGCCTCTAGTGTTAATTTCCCCAGAAAACTGTGGCGAAATATGGAACGTGCTATTGCATGGTCCTCAGCCACTCCTCCACCCTCTGGCAGACGACAGCCACTCCTCCCCTGGCGGATGGCAGTGAGCCCTCCAAACTTGCGGATAGAAATGGCTCCTCCCCTTCCTGGCTGACGGCAGCGGTTCCTCCGACTCCTGACAGCTGACAAAGACTCCTCCGTCCCCTGGCGAACAGTTGTGGCTCCTCCCCTTTTGGACGGCAGCACGAGGACTCCACGATAGCACATCCCTCCGTCTTCCCGGTTATCGGCACCAATGTAAAGGGGTTCACAGGATTGCAAGGAGGTGGGGGGAATCGGCAGAGCAATCAACATAATTTTAATGACATAACTGAACACACACAGCAGCTACATGTGTCTCTCTCCCTCTCGAACTGGTGCCTCAGGATCGTCTTTATCCCCATCTCAGCTGCATGACAATTCAGGACAATTCAGCACCGGGCATGCATCCTCACGGCCCAGCCACACTCTCCTCTTCGTTACAGCATGGCTCTTACGTATGGTCCAGTCATATAGCGGGATAGATAATACATCAACTGTCAACCAGACACTCTAGCCTTTAACCATCAAAACAGACCACAAGAATTGCTGATATCACCCATAGAGCTATACCATGAGAGAGTTTCCGAGCATGATGTCCTCATATACCGCAAAAATACTGTTCAATAGCTCTCTGCGATAATCTCACAACATGCACTTTATCCACGCCTGTGTCATTTAGCATTAGCGACACAGCGTCTGTGTTTATAATGGCTGCTGATGAGCCAAGCTGCTATGCTACCAGCCATCACGGCCCATTGTTTTATCTGATTATGCCGGCAGCGTGCATGTAGCCCTGCCAAACATCATAATCAGACAAAAGGCGAGACAAACTAGCAAAACTCGCACTGTACTCTAATTTTGTCTCGACCTTTACCATCTAAGCCGTCATTCAAAAATGGATGGGATGGATAGAATTCCTCCCTCGCTTGTTTGCACTGTGATATACGGAGAAGATTCCATCTATATGGATCTTAAAAGCACTTTGTCGGGAGGTGAGTCTAGTCTCTTTGTGCAGGGAGGAAATGGTAGGAAATCATGATGAGACATGAGACTCTAGACAAGCTCTTATCCATTACAGGGCTTTAAGGGGAGACAAGGCACTTGTACATTGGAGAGGCCATGTCATCCTGGATGCTCTTAATGTGCTGCCATTAAGCTGGTCAATAGGTTCCCAGATGTCCACCTACTCGAGGAGATCCACTTCTCTTTTGAAAAATCCAGCAGTTGATTGTAGTTGATCATTTAACTGTGGCTTGGATGGAGATGATTTGGGGTTAAAGATTTAGATTGCATCAACTGATCATTGAGGTAATGTCCTTGTTAGCGTAATCAGATGAACAACATGGTTGATTTCAAATGTGTTCACTATATAGCTCTGTCTGGAAAATCAATCCATAACACTTTCAGAAACACTTTAGCTTCTTACGTTACACTGTGAATTGCTTCCATTTAATGAAGTAAGGGCTCTGTGCTCATCTGACTCCTAACCTAGACAGAAGACGCTCAGTCACATACAGACTCAAACATGGTTTCATGGTAAGAACTCAGCACCTGATTGGAAAACTGTTGTCCAGGTCCAATAAAGACAGGAGATGTCTGAAGGTTGGCTACAGAAAACATCACATCAAACACACCTGGAGTCAGAATGCACATAGTTCCCTGCTACTCAGCAGTGCTGGGGAAGCTATAGCTTCCAAAGCTACAAGTTAATCATAACTTAATGTAATTAAACTACAGTCAAGGTACACTTTTAATAAAGTAGTTAGCGTCTCTTCAGGTTACTAACAAAAAGTAGCTAACTACTGTGCATTAAAGCTATTTAAAGAAGAAAATTATTTTAAATATTTTGCCGTTATAATGCAAAATTGTATTAAATTAACTGATGGCTATACATTTATTTAGGGTAACATTAAACAAATTAGTGTGAAAATATTAAATTGAAGATACATTTGTACTAAATATAAACTATTAAAACTGTAAAACATCCTATTTTATATAACAGATTCAAAATCATTAACAACAGAATTAAAAAAAAAAAAAAAATCCCTTTAAGGCTGTGCTGGGCTCAAATTAATTATTTAATTATTTATTTGAACTAGTTCATTTATGTGAACCATCCAAACGAAATTATGCACTAAAATTAATAATAATGAATGAGTTTCCAACACTACATATGTAAGATAGAGTACAGTTTAGGTGTTTGTGTTTGATTACTTCCTTGACTCCATTGCTGTAGCTTGTTACTGAAAAAGCTACACTATTGTGTAAAAATGTAAAACTTAAAAAACAAAATGGCGAAGAACACAGCAGATGAAGTATGTCTGAGATGTATAAATACTACACATCTGCATACCTACAAACTGTATTTCATCAATGATTGAGAAGTACTGTATGTTCTTCATTCTTTGAATTCTGTACATACTACAAAGTACATACTACTAAGTACACTCGGACAAAGCCAAGGTCAAACCTCAAGCGAGTTATTTAACATTTTCATTGAAATACAGGCAGTTCTTTAAAAGCATCTATAAACTGACAGTATGACATAAACTAGCAATGATCAATGTTATGTATTCAGAGAGAAAAAGCAGAAATGTGACTGAATGCATGTTTATTTATTTACACATAAATAAATTCAGTTCTTTTGATAGTGTGCGTTTGTGCTGGAATGCTAAATGTGCACAAGCGCATGTTTGTTGGCCGTATGTGGGAATGTGGGCTATTCAAGACCCTCTCAAGACACTGTAAAAGCTCTGAACTGCCTCAAAGAGAGAGAGAGAGGGCTAATTCACTCCCATAGAAAAGGACAAAGCATTTCAGAATGTCCCACAGGGATGGGCCAAAGCGGTAGTTTGTTAATAACCCAGCTTAGTATTGCAATAAAACCCACTCAAATAAAGAATCATTAGAAAATAGCCTGAGTCTCTTTAATTGTAAATCACCTTTAAGAAGTGCCGGGAGAGACAACGCTCAGTGTGTCCAACGAATAAAGGAAAAATCCATAAGCTGGCAACTATTTTATAGAAAATAGAAAATCCCTCTACAAAAGGCTGGGCAGGGAAGGAGGCACTCGGGCTGAGCGGGTGAACGGATGATGAGGGCGTGAAAGTTGTGTGCAGGGAGGGATGGTATCCCCAGCAGGCAGCCTGGCATGTGCCAACCACTCATGTGTCAACCCGGCATGCATCCTTCTCCCGGTCAGGGGGCCTGATTTGGGACAGGGCCTTTGGGGCAGCTCGGCCTGCATGGAATGGGCACACAGAGCTTATTATAAATAAACAGACTGCTCTCTAGCATGCCAGCCCGAGGATGTCAACAAACACATATAAATACATGGAAATGCAATGAGAGAGAGTATATTTGGTGGCTAAAATCTAAATATTCATTTGACCTTCACTCACATATCGGTTCTCTTAGTTTATGGTATTTTTTGCATACTTTATCATCCACCAGGCAAAAATGTTTTAATAACTACTGTAGGGTTATGTGTTTGTTCAAATCCCCAAGCCTAAGTATGAGCAATAGAAATAGATATACTTGCCTGAGCAAGCACCACTAATGAGATACAAACAATAGATTAAATATTTTTCTAATTTATTGAGAATTGTGACAATCTATTTTTTCACAGCTCTCAGACTGTGAAAGAAATGGTTAATGAGGTCTTCATAATTGTACAAAAACAGCCTTACAGTTGACCAAAAGATTAGGTGAATACCTCAAAAAACTATATACAATCTAACAGATAACTGCTCAAGAAAGTGGGCACTTTTTTGTGATCTATCTGGGGCAAATATTAGTGCATCGAAATAAATGTGCGTTTGAAGTCAAGAGGAAGATTGTTTCAGTTTTGTACCATTACTATAAGCTAAAGATGAAAGCATCAAATGCTTCATTTCTCTCTCATCCTCCTACTTGCCATTGTGTGGCACAGCTGAAATCATGAATAAAAGATCGTCTTCTATGTACAACCCCAGTTCCGAAAAAAAGTTGAGACAGTATGAAAAATGCTAATAAAAACAAAAAGGAGTGATTTGTAAATGATATTCACCCTTTGTAAAATTTAAAACAATACAACTAAACATTATATGATGTTTTACCTTTTTGGTAAAACATCATAAAAAAAAAAAATTATTTTGTATTTTTTAAACGATTGCAACACGGTCCAAAAAAGTTGAGACCGGGGCAATTTAAGACAATAACAATTTGACAAGCTAAAGAAAAGGGCGATGTGAAACAGGAGATGTTAAACAGGTGAGGCAATCGTGTCATAGTATATAGGGAGCCTCCAAAAACAGCCTAGGTCTTCAAGAGCAAGGATCATTCGAGACGTCAATTTGTCAAAATATGCTTCAGCAAATAAT
The DNA here is from genome assembly GCA_032164185.1 of Moxostoma hubbsi. Lineage (NCBI taxonomy): Eukaryota > Metazoa > Chordata > Actinopteri > Cypriniformes > Catostomidae > Moxostoma > Moxostoma hubbsi. Next base: position 33,302,407 of record JAVLUX010000031.1, on the reverse strand, counting down.
TCAGCACTTTGAGAACGTTCCTCCAATAAAAATTTAAGGGATTTTCGACATTTCACCCTCTACAGTGCACAATATAGTTAAAAGATTCATGGAATTTGGTAAAATCTCTTTGCGTAAAGGGCAAGAGGAAAACCATTACAGAATGCACGTGATCTTTGATCCCTCAGACAACACTGTCTTAAATAAACATCATTCATCTGTAATGATATCATGAACATGGGCTTGGGATTACTTTAGTAAACCTATGGTAGTCAGCACCACTCACCGCTACATCCACAAATGCAAGTTAAGACATTATTATGCAAAGCAGAAGCCCTACATCAACACTGTCCAGAAGTGCTGCCGACTTCTCCTGGCTCAGTGTCATCTTAAGTGGAAAGTAGAACAGTGGAACCGTGTTTTTTACTCCGGTGAGTCCACGTTTCAAATAGTTTTTGAAAAACACAGTCGTCGTGTTCTCTGGGCCAAAGAGGAAAAGGAACATCCAAGCTGTTATTAGAGTCAGGTCCAAAAGCCTGTGTCTGTATGGGCCAGGGGTGCGTCAGTGCCCACGGCATGGGTAACTCGCACATCTGTGCGGGCATCATTAATGCAGACAGATATGTACAAATTTTGGAGCAGCATATACTGCCATCCAGCACATCTTTTCCAGGGATGTCCCGGCATTTTCAGCAGGACAACTTCAAACCACATATTGGCTGAATAAGCAGAGAGTGCGGGTACTAGATTGGCAGTCCTGACCATCTCCAATTGAGAATGTGTGGTGCATTATGTAGCATGCAATATGACAACGAAAACCCTGTAATTGTGCAGCTGAAGACCTGTATAATGGATGAATGGGGGAAAATTCCACTTTTTAAACTTAAACTTGTGTGCCTAAATGCTTAATAAGTGTTTTTAGAAGAAATGGTGAAGTTTCATAGTGGTAAACACTTGACTGTCCCAACTTTTTTGGAGTGTGTTACAATCATCTGATTTGAAATAACTGAACATTAAATTTTTTTAAATTAAATTCACAAGGTGTGAATTATGATTACATCATATAATGCTTAGTTGTAGTGCTTCCAATATAGCAAAGGGTGTATATAATTTACAAATCACTCCTTTTTGCTTTTATTAGCATTTTTCATTCTGTCCCAACTTTTTCAGAATTGGGGTTGTGTGTAGCAATCAGTTGCTTTCCTCAAATAATGGGCCCGTTCAGATGCGGCTTTTACCTGCAGTTAAGGAAGCTAAAAAGATAATAGTCTTAAAAGCACATGTCGGTTGCATAAGGTGGCATTACTCCTTTATTGTGGTGTTCTGAAGACGCCACATTCCATTATCTCTTTGATACATGAGTCTCTCGTCTAGACACAGAACAAACTGATTTTTCAGGGAGACGTGATGTAGTAAATATCATAAAGCCTCTGCTATATAATATTGCATTTAATTTATTGTTTTACACCACAGTATTACACTAAATAACTTTATAAGCAGTATCAAACCTTGCTGATTAAAATTCACACATTAGTGCCTGCCCATTTTACAGCTTTGTTCTAGAAATATTTTTCCCATTAATTTTCCCATAGGTATTTCAAAAAATAATTCATAAAAGCATTCCACGCCATTAACCACAGCAACCGACTCCAAGGTGAATCTCAACATTTTTGATTTGATGCAAAAAAGTATTTGAAAATCAGACAAAAAGACAAAAAGTTACAAGACTGTGTACTTAACATCTTTCATCAGGTCATGAACTACAATCCCATGGAGCATTGCAAATGATATCAATTTAAACGTTATAGAAAATATTAAACTTTTGATTTAAAGTTGCTGATTACATGTACAGAAACAATTTATTTTATTGCTAAATATTCTGCCAAATAATATAAGTAGTTTGAAAGTGTAGGAAAGTGGGCGGTCACTGCTGAGCTCTTTTGGCATGGTTTGTTTGTCACAAAGCAGAGACAGGCCACTTCTATTAAAATGAATGGGAGAAATTGGAACGTCAACGGATATAGAAAGGAAGTCCCTCCTTACAGGTAAAAGAGCCAATCACCTTTTAGATACAGACATCACTTGTCAGTCAACTCAAGAACACTAATGTGCATTAGCTATACAAGCTGGGACACTTGTGTTTTTAGCGTAATCTGAGGTAAAGAAGCACAATTTCTGATACCAGATTTTACTGCTGATTTTAAATATGTTCTTTGATCATAATTTTGACCAACATTTTGGAGATTTCATTGATATATAATATAACATCAATTAACAACCTCGAAACTAAAGGTAGGTCTATCTTCAAAGATTTATAAGTTATCATTAAAATTCAATTGGAGAAAATTACTGGGATTTTTACTTAGAACTAGACAGTTGCACTCTACTGGTTATCATTTATCTTATGATAAAATAAAGAAGCCTTGTTGAAGCCTGCAATTATCTAATCAGCCAATCATCTGGCAGCAGTGCAATTCATAAAAGCATGCAGATATGAGTCAGGTGCTTAAGTTAATGTTCACATCAACCATCAGTATGGGGGAAAAAATGTGTTCTCAGTGATTTCGATCATGGCAAGATTGTTGGTGGCAGATGGGCTGGTTTGAGTATTCCGTTACTGCTAATCTCCTGGGATTTTCACACACAAAAACAAAAAACATCCAGTGAGAAGTAGTTCTACAGATGGAAATGCCTTGTTGATGAGAGGTCAACGGATGGTCAATGGCCAGAATGGTTCGAGCTGACAGAAAGGCTACGGTAACTCAGATAACCCCAATTGTAATGATCAGAATAGCATCTCAGAATGCACAACATGTCGAACCTTGAGGCGGATGGGCTACAACAGCTGAAGACCATGTCGGGCACTTGATAAGGACCATAGTGTTCCTAATAAAGTGCTCAGTGAGTGTATTAAAACCCTGGTTTCTGCCAAAATATCATAGTTATGACAGTCATGATAACTACAATATTACTATAGTAAAATCTAGAGAAGCCAGCATCACAGTCCACTTGAGTGTTCTTTTATTCTCAGAATATACTTTCCAGCAAGAACTTCATTTTACACACACAGCTTCAGTCAACAAACTCAATAGATGCATAAATATATAGTCAGCTCCAGTCTGGGTGTGTATGTGTCTAGGACTCTATCTGTCTGGCATTCCACCGGCCTTTTAAAGCCCATCTCTGCCATCACTAAAATGAGACACAGGTGTTTAGAGTCAGTAATCACCAGGTGATGGCTCTTACCACTTCCTCTCTCCCCACTGACAGACACACGACCACGTTCCCATTTCCACAATGGGGTTAATTTATCAAATAGGATTACAACATTAAATTAAACATAAATTCATACTTTATATACACTAATACAAATAGAAAATACATATTTTTATTAACTGAATCAAAATATGGTGATGAAAAGCAGCAATGAGCCAAACATTTTTCCTTCTTTCCTCCTTTGTCTGTCCATAAATCAACTGTGATGATTTCAGTCTTCAGTCTAGAGTTCTCCTCTCGAAAGTAGATGTTCTGATGTGAGAGCATGCACATATTGTTCTCAAAGCTGCTTGTGCTCTCCACCCTCCCTTACTCGGCCAGCTAAGCACTTTCTCACACAGTAATATCCTGCAAGAAGGTCCAGCTGTGCTTTCATCTGCTGATTTCATTAGGCAGAGTAGGTAGATATCAAGGATTGCATTATGCTTTCCTGTAATTCAATTCCCAGTGTTCCCAGCTGACACTTCAGCCTCCCCCCACCTACGTAACTTACCTTTTCGCCAGCACATTTAAAGCAATTTCCATCTGGAGGGGAAAGCTTGAGTCTGATTGGAAAGCTATTTATGGCGCTCATGAACAACAATGCATCTTGACAGCGATGCTCCAGGTGGGCAAATTCCATGTTGTTTAATTGCCAGCATGGGAGCACCGCTCCCCATTCAAACTTCTCAGCCACAGAGGAAGGGATGACATGGGCGATATGTAGGACCAGGCCTTTAAAAAGCTGATATTCAAAAGGCGGGGAAACATCTAGGCAAGGCAAGGCCCATGAAAAATTAATACAAAGGTGCCAAGTCATTTCCATGCTGTAGAAGTCCACTCGCTGACTAGAACATTTCTGACAGGTCAGCCAGGCGGAACAGAGCAGTGCAGGCATGTGATCCGCTAAGGACATCGAGAGAGCCCAGAGTGTGCAGGACATGCTGATGCTTCTTCCTGTCAGACTGTCCAGAGGTAGCCTGCCACTTTTAGAAGACATCCAGAATTGTAGAACATGAGGAGCTAAGATCAGTTCAAGATCAAGACCACATATAAAATACCACTGTTACTTTAATTTAAAAGTTGAGTGAATCTGAACATATTCAAAACTTGCCTTCATGTTGTTCCACACCCGTAAGACTGACTTTCTGCCGTGGAACACCAAGAGATGTTGAGTGTCTACACAGCTTTTATCCACAGAAATTAATGACAACCAAAATAGCATTTAGCACCATAAAAAGTAATCTATACATCTTGTGTACTAAATGTAAAGTTTTCTTAAGTCACAATAGCTTTGTGTGGAGAACAGACCAAAATCAAGTTGTTATTTGCTAAACAGCATCCTCTCCATCGTCGCACTTGGTTACAACCCTAAGTTTCAAATCTATTGTATAGTTTTAGAATACCTTGGATATATACAACATAAGTCTTATGGACTTCTTTTATGGTACTTTTATGATTATTTTGGTAGGGACTGACTTAAATAGCATTAAATCTTTTTTTTTTTTCATGTGCTGCTGTTTTCAGCGCTGCGGCTCACAATATGAGAGCACTCCACACAAACTCCACCTCAGATGTACAGTAGATGCTTGACAGTTTGGTTCACTTAAAACATGCATTGATAATTGGCATTAGAGGAGCATTTCATCTGATGAGAAGCATTTTATAACTACTGTGATCTAGCCTAAAGACAGAAACTTGAAGTTCTTCTTGGAGTATTCCGCCAAAATAAAAACCAAAGATTTTTAAATTTAAGAAATTACAATTGAAATTCTATCGTTCTATAATATAACAATATTACTATAATTAACAACAATAATAATATATTACAAATTATAATAATATTGAAATTTACTGAGTAATAAGATATCGTATCACATATAAAGTGAATACAAAAGAGATCTGAATCCACTGATACACTGATATCTGAAGACCAGATACAATGTTAAAAAAGAAATGTGCCAATAGAACTGACTTCATGTTCACTGAAGATTTCCACTGAAATTACTATTAACTAGTTAACAATAAAGTTTGATTAATAGGCCTATTTTATTCTTTACTGTCTACTAAGTGGCTTGGGTGCATCCCTATAACAACATTTACATTTTGTTAAATTGCTCCAAACAAAGTCTAATTTAAAATAATCATATTCAAGTTTCGGTTTTTGGCCCAGTGTGTCCAGAATTTTCAGTTTCGGTCAAGATTTTGTGCTTCGGTGCATTTTTGAGCATAACACCCATCCCAATTCGTCACTTTCATTTTATGAAAAAGAACAGCTTGATGTTCCACAGTCAGCTATTCAGGTTTTGAATGACATGAAGGTAAGTAAATGATGACAAAATTGTAATTTTGGTTGATTTATTTGGGTGAAACAAACCATTACCATAAACCACGACTGGCTTGGGTGGACATTGCAGTTGCAACAATATGTTCATCCAAAAAAGAACTGATTTTGATCCAGTATTTAGTGTGCCACTTGTAGAAAGAAATGAAGCGGTGAGTCAAGAGTTGGCTGAACTGTAACGACTGCTCTACTTGTGGTCTGTCACATGCCAACCAAAATCCAGTTAAAACTAATAGATCATTCAGCCAGTCCATGTTCCAAAACTTAGACCTTGACTAATCCACTAGCTGTCTGTGATGGGATGCTTCTCAATACAAATTATATTTTGGCACATATGTGTTGGGTACATATGTGTGACTATACATGTGGATAAGACATGAAATTATTATTTTTTAAATAAACAGAAAATTAAAAAAGGTGAAAGAGGATTTGATTTGAGAGTGAGAGAAAGAGAGGATAGCGAAGAGAGAGAGAGAGAGAGAGAGAGAGAGAGAGAGAGAGAGAGAGAGAGAGAGAGAGAGAGAGAGAGAGAGAGAGAGAGAGAGAGAGAGATCCGCATTGGATCAAAAGTAATTATTCACAACAGGAGGCTGCAGAGTTAATTCGACCAATCAGAGGGAGGGTGGGGGGATGGCTGGAGAGACACAAAAAAGGTGGAGATGGTAGAGCACAGTAGAGGCAAAAACAGAAAGAGAAACCACATAAAATCCAAAGCTATATTTAAGTGACTAATGTTTTAAAATACCTCATGTTATCATTTGTGGAACGAGCTTGATCAGTTAATTCCAGTTTACTTGATATTGTCACCATTGGCAACAGCACTATCATTTTGTTAAATAGCTGGCACTGAATCAATTCTTTTGTCATGGTGATCAAAAAGGACAGACACTATGTTCATACTGGAACACAAGCATGCTTTTTTCTATACTGTGCAGTATACACTGTACACTGCTAACCTTTTTAAAAAATAGTATGTGAAGCAGCATGCAGAATGAAACACTGAACATTTTAAATAATAGTATGCTACAGTGCTGTCATATGACTTCATTATAGTGTATGTTTAAAGAAATGTTTCAGGTTCAAAACAAGTTCAGCTCAATTGAACAGCATTTGTGGCATAAAGTTTATTACCAAATAAAAAAAAAAGCAAAGGCAAAAATGGTGGTTTCAATAATGCACTTACATTGGAAGTGAATTGTGCCAGTCCATAGACATTAAAATGCACAGTTTCAAACTATAGCCACAAAATGTAAACATTATAGGTTTTAACATGATAGTGTGGTAAAATAAGGGATTTACAGGCATTTACCAAATTCCAGGATTTAGCGGTTCTGGGTTCAACTAAGTTGTAACATTGGATATACCTTTACACATATAAGGCAAGCAAGCAATTTTATCACACTAAAATTGTGTTAACGCATATAATGGTGAGTGGAATCAAGTTAACAAGTTAATCCACTTTTGTGTAAGATGGCTTAAAGTTTGTGAGTTAGATCAAATAATGAATAAAGAGTCATGGTTAAAACTCATATTCATTTGGCAACACAAAAAATGGAAGGTTGAGAGAATTCCATAGTGGATTCAGTTTTCCATGCATGCAGTATGCACTGGATGTATACCCTAAAACACTTTTTGGCAAATAGTAGTATGTCATCCAAGTATTCCATGCTTTTCAAAATACTGTTTTGCATACTGTGCACCCACTGCATATACTGCATTCTGCGAAAACAAAGTATGTATGAATGAATAGTATGGAATTATGCAATTTCCAAAACATCCAGTAGTTCATTATGAATCAGATTTTCAATGAATCAATCTTAATGAATGTATCAATAAATCTTATATGTTTAACCCTTTATGCCATTCAGTATCTTCAACACTAATTACTTATCAAACACTTAAACCATAGTGGGTCTGTTCTTATTATGACAATATGCCCAGATGTGCATCAACCACAGAAGATTTCATACAGACATGCCAGCTAAAAACAACAGCCTTGATGCTACGGTGATCAGTCAGACAGACGGCTCTGATATTGCAACACAGGACATGGGCCACAGACAGGGTTTTACCCTCCTGCTCTTATTCTATCATTATAAAAGGAGACAGGATCATTAATGATGTGGTAATGGATAGACGAGTGGCCACAGAGGTGAAGGAGTGAGGGAGATCTCTTTGTGAGTGAAAAGACTTCCTTCTCCCTTCATGTTGCGATTATGTGTCAACATCAAACAATGTGACAGCCGCTCTACACCTGCCCGTCAGTGCAGTGCTTTGGAGCTAAGATTAAAGGGGGTTTTGCTCACAGAAGTAAAAAAAAAAAAAAAAAACAACAGCAAACTGAAACACAGTCTAGGACCCAGGACACATCATATCTTTAATTCCTTTAGTTCTTTGTTCAGAAGAACAGGTGGAGTGCTGCTCCCTTTGAGCAGAGAGAGTGAAAAACAGAGTCTTTTTTTAAACCCTTGTGTACTTGCATTAGGAACCAAAACACATTTACAGAAAGAATTATTTCAATCTCTTGAAATCAAGCCCTCAAGATGTGCGATTTGGAATTAATCACACGCACTGTAATGCCAAATCCACCAACCGCCAACTGAAAAGCTTAGTTCAGATCTTTTAGAAAAGTACAAGTACACCTGTACTCAATAAAAAGAACAATTTAAGGTATCATTTAAGTCCATTGCACAAATGGGACGAGACAAGTTACATAGCAAAGTCTGATAATTAGGGCTAGAACTAAATCCATAACTCTAATAAACACAAATTATATGCTTGCAAGCACCCCTAATAATCCAAATAAATTAGTGAGGAAGGCAGAATTTTAAATGGCTGTATACCAACAACACCATGGTTTCTCATGCTAACAAAGTACAGCCCAGTCACACCATAAGTTGTTCATTTGAGTCCAAACCTGTTAGAAAATATGACATAATTGTTAAGTGGTTGATTTTCAACCACTTTTTTTGTGAATCAGTGATCAGACAGAAAGATCAGATCGACTAAGATTTCTATCTGAAAGTAACATAGACATGGTGTGTTGACAGTGGTATTATTGAGCGGGGCAAAGAGCACTGTTGGAGAGAGAGGGAGTGTAGAACAGGCCTTTCAAATGAACTACTTAATCACATCACACTCAAAGGTCCTTCTTTTCCCTAAACATCAGGGGTCACATGAGATACGTAAGACCAGCAGAGAGAAAGATTGTGTTGAGACCATATAATATTTCAGGGTGTTATAATACAACAAACTAGACTCACAAGCCATTACCAACATGCAGAACAATCTGCCAGCAAATTCACAGCATGTTGTTTTTCTGCAAACATAAAAGTTACTTCATAGTTTTGAGAGACTGTACTGCTGAGAAACGTTGTGCAAACACATCAAGTTGCAGTTCTAAATAATTCACAGCCAGTTACACAAGCATGGTTTAACTGTGATGACTTAGTAAAAAGTTCAATAGTGAAAGGAACTTATACAGCTCTCACTACGGATAAAATGCTAATGCTAAAATGCTAATGTCTAAATACTTGAATGCAACAAAAAGGTAATAACACAGCTTTAAGGCTAAATTTAAAATAAAAATGTTTGTCTTTCATACATCTCAAATTGGAAAAGGTCTCTATTCAGATTGGTCCTATTTTGCAATACCTTTTCTGAAACAATATTTCAAACTATTTTCGTAATTCCTTTTGGTTATCTGTCACCTTGAAATCAAAGAAAAACACTTTTTACACAACGCTTTAATGTCAGAAAGTAACACAACAGTTCTCAATTTAACATCTCAACAGTTCTCAAGCAATCGTTACAACCAATTTTTCATGCTGTTGATTTCCTTTGTACTTCTTTCCTTTTTTGAAAGACAATCAGGTATGTTGAATGGTTCTCCTGGTAAACTTCCTCTGTCCAACAATACACAATTATTGATGTGTCTGGATTCAGGCCTTGCCTTTGTAGTATTGTACTCTAAATCATATGATATGCAATTTTAACTAATATGACCATATTCCAAAGCTTATCAATTGGGGTTGTTAATTTACATCCATCCTGGTATACAAACAATCTTGTTGTTAATTAAGTGAATGGAAAGCAATGAGTTTTCAACTGCCATTTTGCAGTTGCCCAAGCAGCTGTTTTGAGATGCTAATGGCCAAAGTAGAATTTGTTTTTTACTTCATAATTCAAATCAGAAATGGCAAACAGAACAGCAAAGAAAATGTTTAATATGGATCCATCTTCAAAAGGTCTGATATTGGTGATTTAAATTGTCAATATCTGGATGTTTAAAATTCCACTGGAGAGAGTTTAGGCCTTAGCTGTTTTGAGTGTTGATAAGGAGGACTTTTCAGAAAGCCATAATATCAAACTATAACACCACACATCATAATGCACCTGTTCTAAAAGGCACAGACACCTGTCTAATGATGAAACAGATCTGGCACATTCATCTAGGCACAGAATCAACATCACAAATGCAAAGGGGAAAAAATCTCTTTCAGTCTCTTCTCTGTTCTTGCCCTTTTCACAGTTATTACCTGGAAGCTTGCAGAATGCAGATGCAGCAAGAATCCTCATGAAATACCAGTAAGCTATACCAATGTGTGGCTGGGTGAGATAGAAAACAAGAAATAAAACCAGTATGATATTGACAACAACTTTGAAAGTTTGAGAGAGGACATTCTATAGGAAGTCAATATATGAGGATGAGGATGGAGTGTACAAGAATAAACCTGATGCAATTAGGAAAACAGTGACAATCTCTCAAGAAGAAGTCATACTCACTTCGAAACTTCACACACACTTTGTTTCTTAATAAATATAATCCAGGAATACAAAAAGCATCTAAAACAGCATGCCTGTCTACATCATGTGTAACAGTGACCATTTAACGTCAAGGAGCTCAATTGTGGTGAAAAATAAACACTAAACTTAACTTCGATGTAGTTGTCTTTGTTATATTGAGGATTCAGCAATCTCAGTCTTTTGCTTAAAATAGTAGCCACTTACAGAGGTTAGGTAGTCAACGTCCAGGCCTTCGTTAAAGTATAGACTTTCACTGTTGAATGCAAGCTTTTGGAGCAATGCTGAACAAAATGGCTGAACAACAATCCGTCCTCTGTTTTTAGAACATTAAACTCCCTAATAGTTAGAAGTCTTGCATTTGGAAACAAAAGGGTTTGGAAAATGTCTTTATGCTCCCATTGACCTAAACATACGATGACAAGCCTGTGTCAATGCAGTCGATCTTGAATTGTAATCTAAAGTATTCTGTAGACACACCTCCAAGAGAGAAGACATGGGTTTAGGAGTTTGGAAAGTCAACTTCCTTTTCTAAGTCCTAAACATCCATTTCCCACACGAGACCACGTCGTCTTGGTGTCAGCTCTTAAATCCAGAAGTTTAAAACTTTCACAAGTAAAAACAAAACTGCACAGTCCAATCATAGGGCTTGAGGTGCAAAGTTTTTCTTTAGCACTTTGGTCATTTGTAGTTCCATTTGTAGGTCCAGCCACTAGGGAGTCTCCTTGAGAATTGGAAAATGCAAACAAGTCAGACTCATCTTCATTCACATATAAAATAACAAAACACTTGAGTTCAAGTCGGATGGTCATCTCTTGCCGCAAACAACTTGATAGGTCTAGTCCGAAAAAAACAAGAACAGCACAATTCTTTCAGAATTTTTGGAAACGCCTCAAATATTGCAGTGCCCCTTTGCCCTTAGCTTACTGCGAAATAATGTTGTTTTCTTTTAAGATTTTGTTATTTAGCACTGAAGCTAAGCTCCTACACTCAGGGTATGTTTTATTTCCTTTGCGCAAAGCTGAGCAAACAGACAAAGGGAGCTACGATAGAACCCTGCCAAGTCTCGTCTGGCTATTTTCTATTCCATTCCTCTCCCTCTCTGCTCCCGCACTCTCGGCATGGCAACTTTCCCGAGAAACCCTGGCGAAGCTCCAGCCTGTGTCTGCTTGTCTGGATCGCCCCCCTCCCCCCAAAAAGCGCCCATTTAGGGAAATTGATCAAAACGAATCTCAAATTAATTTCTCTTCTCTGCCAGTTCCTGCCATCTCCATCCAGATTGAATCTCCCTTCTCCCTCTCCAGATGCACATCCGCAAGATTATTGGAATGTCTGCCATTCCAGTCTCCCCAGTGTCCCCACACCCCAAGCGTCCCTCCTTCAGCCGTCCATCCATTTCATCATTGTTATCCACCGGCACTCAAGAGTTTCTCTCTGTCTGCCCTACTCACTTTCAAAACAGTCTTAGCAGGGAAAATCCTGCTGATTTTCTTCTTTTGAGTGCCACAGCCGTTCACTGTGTGCCAAAAGCGCACTTCCTGTGCAACTACTGCCATTTTTGGGGACATGGCTGTGAAGCGGCTACAAAGTGGGACTGTCCCAAGGATACCCTCCCCCAAAAACACTCACACTTATGTGGAACCCAAACCCTAACACTGTATTCAAATGCATTACCAATGAATATTGTTGCCTTGTAACATTTAGTGTGTGAAACATATGAAAGCAGTTGGTCTATATTAGGCTAATGATCCACATTTCCAATGGGCATATGGGTCATTCCATGTCAAATCAACCAAAAGTCCTCAGAGCAACATTTTGTTTACGATTTTTACTTTTTTTTTTACTGGTCAAATAAATACAATATGATGATGAAAGCCCAAATATGAAATGCCATGGACCAATATTTACTGAGTTATCCATTATTTTGTAGAAGTCACCTATGATTTTTGTTATTTTACATAATTTTTGTAGAATCTCCTATGATTCTGGAGCAAAACTACAGGTGGAAGCATCATTCTTTTAGTTTTACACAGAGATGGGTAGGTCTATTAGTGAAATCAGTTGATTTCAACACCACTTGTTGCATTACATGCCAATGTTCACTTCTGTGACTTTTTTGTGATGATTTCCAAAGTTGTGTTCCAAAGAGTGCCTATAACCCCAAAAGTATTAAATATATCTTAATATGATTTTAGATTCTGGTTCAGAATAAACTTTCCTTTTTGAGATGATGGGGCTCTCAATGTAGCTCCATCTGTAAATTGTTCAATTTTAAAGGTCAAAAAACCAATGTAGGTCAGATGTTTTTTTTTTTCTTGTCCTAAAAAACAGTCTGAAGTAAAATGTTGAATCTAGTTATTTACATAAAAACATCTGCAAAGTTCTGTAATGCATCATTAGGGGTCCAAGCACCAAAGGGGCTGAAACTATACTGTATTTGTACTGATTTTCTCTGCTTTAGCAAATTAACAGGTATGAACAGGGCCTGAAAGAATCAAAATGTATCATTCAAAAATGTATCATCTCATTCTATCTCATACTCAAACAACTGATCATAAATGTCTTTTTAAATGTTTTTAACCATTTTTAGGAATAAATAAAAAACTAATTATAAGAGTATAATAATGCACCAAAAGTACAGAACTGTGGATTAAGTCCAGTGTTATAAAACTGAACCTGTTCTCTGAGCACACAAGCTAAATGCCCCCCAAAGATTTTTGTAAGAGCTGATCATGTTCAAAGAGACATTGCGCTGCCCTGAGCTCTGATCTTATTCTTCCATCTGTTCTGTGGTCTGTAACCTTCAACCAGGCTAATTACAGCTTCAAAGTGAGACACGTGTGTGTCAGTGTCGCAGAGTGTTACCTGGCAACCTTCCAGCTCCGTGGTTGTGTCCCGTTGTTAAGGGGAAGCCTTGATAGGCGAGTGTCAATAATCAGTTCACTGCAATCTGAAGGGGTGGATCCCTGCATAGGCACGCTTTATGCCTTTGCACTGAATGCCAATGTGAGTCGCATGTCAAACAGCCTGCAAATGCTCCTGAGAGCCAGGCATTTCAAACACATACATATACACACACTGCTTTGAGACTCATCATCACCTACCATTATGTACTCTGACGATTCCTTCAAAGTAAACATAAAATCAAAATTAACCCATCTACTTTATTCCCCCTTGCAGAGTATCCTAGATGTTTATCATTACAAAAAATAATAAGACCATTCATAAATCTGCATTTTGCTTTTAGTTAGTCCTGCACTGATGAAGCCTTTGGACATAACAAATATTTACATATATTCCACAAGACAAAATAATGACTGAATACACAAATTATCCTGTTCAAAAGTTTACATCCACTTGGTTATAATATGGTGTGTTGCTTCCTTGATGATCAATGACTGCTTGTGTTTTTTGTGATAGTTATGCATGAGTTCCTGCTTTGTCCTGAGCAGTGAAGCTACCCGCAGTTCTTAAAAAAATCCTCCAGTACAGCAAGTTCTTTGGTTTCCCAGCATCCACTGCACATTTCAGTTCTTCCCAACAGTGGCTATAGGGTTGACATCCACCTTTTTGAGGACTCATACTCAACTATTACAAAAGGTGAAAACATTAATTGATGCTCAAGAAAGCAGCACTGAAAAAAATGGAAAGCAGCTCTATTAAAAATACAAAACCGGTACACTTGAAATCCATTTAAATCCAGCGCTGCTCTTCCGGGTGTGTTGCAAGTGCTCCTGTTAACATGTGAACATGCCAATGCGATTACGTCACACGTGTGTACTGTTGTTGAATGGAAGCTATGATTTGTAGTTAAAAATAATTTAAATATTGATATTTTTCACAGCAAAAGCAATCGTTTCACTTTAGAACAGACATTAATTTAACCAGTGGAGTCGTATGGATGACGTTTATGCTGACTGTCTGTACTTTTTAGAGCTTCAAAAGCTCTGCGATGTTTGCTAGTTTTAATACTTTTTATTTCATAAACTGAAGAGATTCGATACACCCTGATTCTTGACTGTTCTAGTAAGACAATATGTCAAAGAATTCAATCTCCTCTGGCTCTGGAGACATTAAAAGACACTTACATGCTCAAACTGATATCCCTGACAAGGCCGCAGACCAGGGACTTAATTTGGACAGTGCAGTGAAAGAGATTCAGCGTCAACTGTTGAACATGTTGGCAATTCTGGCGAAGGTCATTGCTGACTTGGAGGATCTTGCTGTAATACATCAATCTATCACTGCCTTAAAGAGGTGGTTACAAGAGTGTTGGATGTTGAGAAACGGATTAATTATCTGGAGTCATCGGAGAGGGAATTAGCTGCTAATCCACTAGCGACCAAGATAGACTTGGAGCATGTTTGGGAAAAGTTGGAAGACCTTGAGAATCATAACCACCGAAACAACATCTGAATTGTTGGAATGGGTTGAGGCACCCCATAAATATAAGGAAGGTTATTTTTTTTTCTTAAATGTAAGAAATACAATATAGTGCTTCTTCAAGAAACACATCATTCCCCGGAGGAAGCTGAAAATATAGGAAGATATGGGGTGGACATGTTTTCTTTAGTGCTGGCTCAAGTAAGAGGGGAGGAGTCATTACTTACGATAAATTAGGAAGAGTCATTATTGTTTTAGCAGAAATTCAGGGGCATAGGTTGATTATCGCTAATATTTACGCACCTAACGCTGATGATCAGGGCTTTATTATAGATCTTGAAGGGATGTTGCAAGCCACTGGTACCCCACATGATATAATATTGGGAGGAGTCTTTAATCTTTTGATGGATCATAGTAAAGCAAAAGTGTGTAAGCACCCTAGAGCAACAGTGACGCTTCACAGGATGTGTAAAAATCTTGGTCTTACAGATATCTGGAGACATTTGAACCCATCTGGTAGGGACTATAAGTTTTTTCATCAGTCCATAAGATTTATCCTAGAGAATAAATATATATATATACAGGTGAAACTCGAAAAATTAGAATATCGTGCAAAAGTTCATTAATTTCAGTAATTCAACTTAAAAGGTGAAACTAATATATTATATAGACTCATTACAAGCAAAGTAAGATATTTCAAGCCTTTATTTGATATAATTTTTATGATTATGGCTTACAGCTTATGAAAACCCCAAATTCAGAATCTCAGAAAATTAGAATATTACATGAAATCAATAAAAAAAAAGGATTTTAAATACAGAAATGTCGGCCCTCTGAAAAGTATAATCATGCATATGTACTCAGTACTTGGTTTGGGCCCCTTTTGCATTAATTACTGCCTCAATGAGGCGTGGCATGGATGCTATCAGCCTGTGGCACTGCTGAGGTGTTATGGAAGACCAAGATGCTTCAATAGCGGCCTTCAGCTCTTCTGCATTGTTTGGTCTCATGTCTCTCATCTTTCTCTTGGCAATGCCCCATAGATTCTCTATGGGGTTCAGGTCAGGCGAGTTTCCTGGCCAATCAAGCACAGTAATACCATGGTCATTGAACCAGGTTTTGGTACTTTTGGCAGTGTGGGCAGGTGCCAAGTCCTGCTGGAAAATGAAGTCAGCATCTCCATAAAGCTTGTCTGCTGAAGGAAGCATGAAGTGCTCTAAAATGTCCCGGTAGACGGCTGCGTTGACTCTGGACTTAATAAAGCACAGTGGACCAACACCAGCCGATGACATGGCTCCCCAAACCAACACAGACTGTGGAAACTTCACACTGGACTTCAAGCATCTTGGATTGTGTGCCTCTCCATTCTTCCTCCAGATTCTGGGACCTTGGTTTCCAAATGAGATGCAAAATTTGCTCTCATCAGAAAAGAGGACTTTGGACCACTGAGCAACAGACCAGTTCTTTTTTTCTTTAGCCCAGGTAAGACGCTTCTGACGTTGTTTGTTGTTCAGGAGCGGCTTGACAAGAGGAATACGACATTTGAAGCCCATGTCCAGGACCCGTCTGTGTGTGGTGGCTCTTGATGCACTAACTCCAGCCTCAGTCCACTCCTTGTGAAACTCCCCCACACATTTGAATGGCCTTTTCCTGACAATCCTCTCCAGGCTACGGTCATCCCTGCTGCTTGTGCACCTTTTTCTTCCACACTTTTCCCTTCCACTTAACTTTTGAGGCTTTCCCTCCTTGTGGAGGGTGTCAATGATGGTTTTCTGCACAACTGTCAGGTCAGCAGTCTTCCCCATGATTGTGAATTCAACTGAACCAGACTGAGAGACCATTTAAAGGCTCAGGAACCCTTTGGAGGTGTTTTGGATTAATTAGCTGATTAGAGTGTGACACTTTGAGCCTACAATACTGAACCTTTTCACAATATTCTAATTTTCTGAGATTCTGAATTTGGGGTTTTCATAAGCTGTAAGCCATAATCATAAAAATTATATCAAATAAAGGCTTGAAATATCTTACTTTGCTTGTAATGAGTCTATATAATATATTAGTTTCACCTTTTAAGTTGAATTACTGAAATTAATGAACTTTTGCACGATATTCTAATTTTTCGAGTTTCACCTGTATATATAAATATATATATATATATATATATATATATATATATATATATTATAATTAAGACCCTAATTTCATGTTGTTCACTGTTCAATTGGAAACATTTTAGTCTCAGAGTTTAGAGGTGTTGCCACATACGGAGAAAAATAAATCATGCAGTTGGTGCTTTAATGTATCCCTTTTGCAAAATTCTGAATCCAACAAATGCAAAAGGCTGAAATCAATGCCTATATGGAGACCAACCGGTCCTCATTATCCTCTATGGGTGTGGCTTGGGGGGGCACTCAAGGCGGTTCATAGGGGTCGGATCATACAGTATTCCTCATTCACCAAAAAATCCAAAGCACGAGAACTCGTGGAGTTGGAAGGGAATATTAAAAGGGCAGAGGCAGAGCTGAAGTGCCAAATGTCGTCTGATGGCCTCAGAGATTGACCCGACTGAAATAAAGATATAATACTATTTTGTTGCGGAAGGTGGAATTTTGGCTATTCAGGGCAAGACAGTCATATTTAAAGTCAGGGGACAAAGCAGGGAAACTTTTGGCTAGATACAGTATATAAAGCAGACAGAGTCTTTTATCATTCCCTCAGTGAAATCTGCCGTTGATGAAATATTTACCTCAGCCATTGATATTAATAATGCTTTTACAGAATTCTATCTTGATCTCTATATTTCCCTGTCTTCATCTACTAAAGAAAAAATTTGAAATTTGTGGAACCATTAGAACTCCCTAAATTGACGACTGAGCAAAAAATTCTCTTGATTCTGAGATATCCTCCTCCTTGGATATCCTCCTGGCTCCAATTTGTTAGAAGATTATGCAGAATCATTAAAGAATGGAAAGCTTCCGCCAACCATGACTCAAGCTGGGATCAGTCAGATTCTAAAAAAGGACAAAGATCCAAGCGAGTGTAAGAGTTACCGTCCAATTTCCCTGATCTATCTAGATATAAAAATATTTTCAAAAATTCTGGTTAACCGATTAATTAAAGTTATGACATCTCTTATACATATAGATCAAGTTGGGTTTATTCGGAGCCGTAGCTCTTCTGATAACATTAGATATTTAAATCAATATTATGTGGTCAGAAAAGGCTTTTGATATGGTAGAATGGGATTATCTTTTAAAATTTTGGGAATATATGGGTTCGGGAATACTTTTATTGGATGGATTAAGTTACTTTATAGACACCCGGTAGCGGCAGTACAAACAAATGTATTAATTTCAGATTATTTTACTCTGGATAGGGGCACCCGGCAGGGTTGCCCTCTTTCCCCATTATTGTTCTGTCTTGCCCTGGAATCATTAGCACCCATGATAAGAAGGGAAGATGATTTTCAGGGATGGTGGTGGGAGGTGTGGCGCATAAGCTTTTGCTTTAAAATGATATTTTATTATTCGTCTATGACCCCATTAGATCTATGCCTTGCCTACATATAATTATTAATTCCTTAGAATTATTAATTCCTTTTCTTTTCAGTTGGTGTAAATCCGAAGCTTTGGCTCTGACAGCGTACTGCCCAGTAACGGTTTTCTAGCCGGCTCCCTTCCAGTGGCCCAAACAGGGCATTTAGTATTTGGCCATTTTATTCCCAGCAAATTTGTCCCCTTAATAAAAATATAACAAAGTCCTTCATTTGGAATGTTAAGCATCCTAGATTACATTTTAATAAGTTACACTGGCCGATTGACAACGGTGGGCTTGGCCTACCCAAGATTTTGTTATATTATGCATTCGGTCTCAGATATTTGGCTCATTGGTCGCTTCCATCTGAGCCCCTCCCTGGTTTTGTATTTAACAGGAAGTTTTTGCCCCTGTTTTGCCATTGCAAAGCCTTTCTATCAAACTAATCGGAGAGGTTAAGTTACACCCTGTTATCTCGCATTTGCACTCGGTAAGGACAAAAGTGTCCAGAGTGTTTAATTAGAACATTTATTTAAATGTTGCCTCTAGCACATGACTGAACCCTAAATTATGTATTAATAAATCCCCTTTCTGCTGGTCAGAGTGGATTGTGAGAGGGGTTTCTACACTTGGTGACCTATATGAGAGTGGAGTGTTGAGATCTTTTGAAAATTTGGTTCAACATGTTGGGATTCCCAGATCTCAGTTCTATAGGTATTTACAGCTGCACCACCTGCTCTGTATTGTTTTTGGGAGTAGAACCCCCCTGAGCTTTAACTTCTATCAGTAGATTATGGGAGAAAGATTTAAAATTGGTATTGGAGGAGGGAGTGTGTGATAGGATTCTTGATGCCAATCAGAAGCTGGAGAGACAATCCATGTTTTTTGGGGATGTGTTAAGATCTAAGAATTTTGGTTGAAGTTTCAGAGTTGTATATGTGACATTTTGGGCACTTAAAATTTACTTTGCCCCAGACTCTTTATTTTGGGAGATGGGGCAGTCATATATTTGGGGGATAAACATATAAAAAATTGGGTTCTGACCAGTATCATGACTGGCAGATACATTGTTTTAAGGGGATGGAAGTCGGATGGAGCACCCTTTTTCCAAAGTGATGTGCGGAGATTGGGAGGGTGGCAGCTTTCAAGGAGGTGGCAAGTAGAAGGTTGGGGTTTGGGGACTTGTTTGTTAAGAAGTGTGGAAAATATTTGTCATTTTTGGGGGACTCTCAGGGAGGGGATGTGGATTGAGAAGTTTAGTTAAATTATGTATGTTTGTTATATATTTTTGTTTGTGTGTGTGTGGTTTACGAGGACAATTTTTAGGTTACAAACAGGCAATTACAAGGGTATTATGCTATAAATGTGGTTTGAGGAAATTCCCCCATAATTTAAATAGCTAAAGTAAAAACATATTAAATGATGTTTTATTGAAAATGTAAAAATGCAGAAAGTTTTCTGTGAAGGTTAGGGTTTGTGTTAGGTTTAGGGGATAGAATCTATAGTTTGTACAGTATAAAAATATTATGTATATGGAAAGTACTCATAATGATAGGTAGACCAACATATGTGTGTGTGTGTGTGTGTGTGTGTGTGATATGTTGTTGGGAGTCAGGTTTGTGTTGGTGATTGAGGAGGGATATTAGTGGGGGTTAAATGTTGATTCGATGTGTATGTGTTGTGCTTTTCTCTGTTGTGTATTTTTGTATCAATAAAAAATAAATAAATTGGAAAATAAGTCTTTAGCTCTCAAATATATAAGATAATATCTGCAAAACTGGTAGGAAATTTCATCTTGGACTCTGGTATACAGTGGTATATTGGTTATAGCACAGGGTTGTTAACTGGTAATCGCAGGTTCGAGATCCTGAAATAAGCAAGCTTTCAGTTGAGAATGGCACTTAAAGGAATTGTTCTCCCAAAAATGAAAATTCTCTCACAATTTACTCACCCTTTTTGGCATCCAGGATGTGTATGACTTTCTCTCTTCAGCAGAACACAAATTAAGATTTTTAGAAGCATATCTTCATATATATAAATATCTCAACTCTTTTGGTCCATACAATGCAAGTGTATGGGTGCCAAAATTGTTAAGCTCCAAAAATCACAGCCTAAAAGTAATCCATAAGACTCCAGTGGTTAAATCAATGTCTTCAGAAGGTGTGGATGAGAAACAGATCAATATTTAAGTCTTTTTTTACTATAAATTCTTCACCCTGCTCAGTCAATCTCCAGTTAAATTGGCTGTGTCTAGAAGATAATCCCCCAGCAGCCTAAATCTCAAGAGAGTCTCCTTCACTGTTACTAATGTTAGGTTTAGGGTTCAATTTAGTGGTAGGGTTAAGGTTAGGGTTAGTTTTAGGGGTAGGGTTTCTGTAAGACTCTAAATAAACACAGTGTGTGAACATTCAATGCAGCTCTCGCTTGACTTTAGGTAACTAGGGGGGTTACCTTCTAAACACGACCACTTTAACATTCACATTCTTCTTTTGTTGGAGGTGATTCACATTCTTCATGCTAGCAAATTCTAGCAAAAATTGACTTAAATATTCATCTTTTCTCACTCACACCTATCATATCACTTCTGGAGATATGGATTTAACCTTAGAGTCATATAGATTACTTTTATGCTACCTTTATGTGCTTTTTGGAGTGTCAAAAATTTGGCAGAGCAGAGCATTCTCTTGCATTGTGAGGACCTAATGAGCAGAGATATTCTTATAAAAATCTTAATTTGTGTTCTGCAGAAGAAAGTCCTACACATCTGGGATGGTATGAGGGTGAGAACATTTAATTTTTGGGTGGACTTCCTTTTAAGAAATAGTACTCCCAAACATGAAAATTCTGCTACGCTTATGCCAACCAGTTTGCTGTTATTTTTTTGGCGGAACACACAAGGAGTTATTCCGAAGAATGTAGCCTGCATGGTTCATATTGACCAGGTTGTAATAATGAAAGGTAATGAAAGTGTTCTGGAACAGACCTAAATTTAAGTTATTCTGAAATCATCGTATGACTTCAGAAGAATTGGAAAATTGGTGCTATATAGTGTTGTTGTTTGTGTTGTTTTTGACCTTTAGCAGCTTGACAGAGTTTGTATAAAAGGAGTTTGTACATTCTTCAAAATGACTCCTTTTGTGTTTCACAAAAATATATAACAATGTGCAAGTTTGGAACAATGTAAAGGTGAGAAAATAATGACAAAATTTTCATTTTTTGGATGAACTATTGTTTTAACCTCAAATTACTCCAGGCTGACTGTACCTTTTACTTTGGGGGTACTAAATAAAATGTCAGCTCACTAGTTACTATAGTAGCTAGATCATTATTTTTTCCTTCTCGTGTAAATGATGTCACTTAAGCAAGGAGATTTAGGATTCATGGCAAGCCTCCCATTCCAACAGAGTTCTTCGCCCTACTTGAAGTAGCATTTCCTTTTTTATGTAAAAGCCTGAGTCGGCTGTTCTGCTGCACTGCAAGTGTGCCTTTTATTGCCTTTTTACTCTGTACTCTTGCCTCTAAGGAGAAGGACAATGAATGTTTAATGCCAAGAGTGTTCAAGACATTATTTGGTAAAAATATGTGCTTTGAAAACATTTTGCTCTGCCCCAAAATAGTCACACTTTTCTCTTCTAAAAAATGTATGAAAATGATGAAAAACAGAAGAAATGGACTGTATAACAATTGTTTTAGTTGTTGTTGCTGCTACATGGTGTCATAATTTTAAAAGTTAAGTTGTCAAAAAAGAAAGTTAAATAATGGGTGCAAAAGCTTACTAAATGCCTAGAATTTAAAATGACGTTTGGATAGTCGCTGTACCGTGTGACCGCACTACGCATGCGCGACTAACAGATACAGCATAAACAAAGCAAAGCCCCGGTTTTCCTCGACCGCAGAGGACCATTCATAGCTTTCTCTTAACATGCATTAACTTTTGCAGTGTTTTCTTCTTTCGTGCCCTTAATAACTTTGTATTCCGTCGCGTTTGCTCTCTCTCTCTCTCTCTCAAACGAAGCATATATAACACCTAGCCTATATAACTCACATTAGCATCCGTGCTAGCATGCGTGCTCCAAACTTGGAGGAGGAAGCCTGTTGAACAAATTCATAAAGCCATACCTGACACTTTTATGCTCTGCTCCCTTCCCTGAAGAGCTTCCTCCGGAGATGGCATTTGCACCTTGGAAGACATATCTCCCATTCTGTTTTGGATAAAATGACGCCAAATCAAACGCACGGGAGTCCGCGCAACCATAGATACAAATACACCGCACGCGCCTCACTTGTGTAACGACACAAGGTTACACAAGCGCGCGCCGGGTTACTTAACCACTTTTTTATAATAATTGTAAATAAGTAAGCATGCTTTATACAAATGGACAAGAGTGTTGGGTGATTCAGAAATGGTGTTCAAAACCAGTTGAATACATGTTTGGCAAGCTAATTTTATTTTATTATCGATTTAGCAATAAAATATCAACATCCTAAATAAAAAATACATATAAAACAATCAATTTTGTGTTTGTGCTGCTGTATTCAGTGTATAGCTACTGTACATTTTATTTATTTATTTGTATTAAATATTTTTTGTTTGGCTGTTTATGTACGCTTGCATTCGTATCGGGATATTTTTTATCTATAGCCTCATGTGGTAAATACCCATTATATTAGTATTGGGGGTAAAATCGTTATTTTGTTAAAAAAAAAAATCCGTAAGTAAACAATTCGAGCCCAATTCTTACATCACGGCTGAAAATCTCTTTAAAGTTCCTTAACAGCAATACCATAACAGTTTCAATTGAATATACCTATAAAATAGTCCAACATCACAAACAAACAGAAAACATAGGCAAACGTTTTAATCATGAGAAGACATGTTTTTGTTTATTAAAATTATATTATCGAGTCTTGGGAGGTGTTGGATGTCTGTGAGCACTCTTGAGACTGTGTCTTTATGTCTTCAGCATAGGGGTGGATTGAAAAGCTTTACCATCTGGAGTTCACTGCGTGTCGAATGTGTTTGTTTGAGGCACGCGTGCGGCAGACGACAGTCCTCTAAACTGCAACACAACAGAGGATCAGGATACTTCTGCTGACCTTAAAGCCAGTGCACGGGCTGATCTAACCCACACAATGTATGCAGTAAACGGGATAAGTGCTTGGACAATTCACAGAAATTAGAAAAGTAACTGACTGTTGATTTATTTAACGATAGATAGATACTTTATTTATAATCACTATTTTAGATAAATACTTTTTAATTTAATTGACATGGGGGACTGTTTCTGGGTTAGCCTACTCTCTCCACACTGTTTACATCACTAACCAAATGAGAACTGTCAATGATTTCGAGTAGGCTGAAACGTTTTCATGTAACAATAAAATAAGGCAATGATGAAGATAAATAAGTGTTCGACAATATATCAATGCGGCATGAGCGTGCAAGGGGGTGGGACTCTACACACACATGACAGGCCATATGGAGTCGGCCTTCATCTTTGGACACAATTTTATGAACTTGTACTTTCTGGTTTATTATTGTGCTAAAAAAAATATTTACGCAAGTGCCATCGTTTAAGTCGAATAGTTCCAAATCAATCACGAATTAAGGTGCTTTATATTTCATGTACCATTCTGCATTCCATAGAAGCATTGATTTATTGTGCTGCATGCGGTATAGAGAATTAAATATGTTGAGACTTATAAAATGTCTAATCTTCCACAGTGTATTGCTTTGAGATGTTATTCAATTGTAATTATAAGCCAGTTTGAGAAGCTATACTAATTTTTAAGTCGTGCACTGAAATTGCATATTGACTTGAGCATCAAGAACAGAAAATATGAAACAGAAAGAGGAATAAAAAGAGAGAAAACAAGTGCGACTCTATATGCATTTGTCTAATAAAACAGAAGTGTGCAGAAAGCAAACTGCAGGGTCTATTTTCCGTTATTTTCCAAATGACGATTTATTTAGTAACCCGACAGATGCCACCTCTTTCCAGCAGAGTTTAATCCTCTCTGAAGGGAAGGGAAGGGAAGGGAACAGGGGAGCAAGACGGAGAGCTTCAGTGTCTGTGATAAACTGAGCTGCTCTCCTCCTCTCAGTCAGATCGCGCTCAGCATCACACCATTTCACATGATGACCGACTCAGCTTACAAGCACCGAAACCTCCCGCTCTGGCTATTCGCTTCTAACATGCATTTTTCTTTCTCTTTACGTTAATCTTCAAGGACATTTTGTGATGCAGCACTGTAAACGGAAATTATTTATGTTACATCCAGTAGCATCAAGGTGCCTCGTGCGCAAAAGCGTGCGGACGATACAGAATATTTGATGGTTTTGGAAGGACGCACTTCAGCACTGGACAATTCCCCAAACTGGATATGGACAATTTTTTTTTATCTCGGGAGATAAACATATATCATTTATTTCCTCCTTCACAAGGTGTACTATTTGTGTAAGTTTTGATAAAATCGTTATGCCATGTTTGGTCAATGATTTCACAAATTGTTTATGTCAACAAACTTCTATTTTACAAAAAAAAAAAAAAAAAGAAAAAAAAAGCATGTTTCATTTTTACTTCTTAAAGCTCATAAAGCAGTCGACTGTAAATGCATTGAAGTGCCACTGTATTAAATTATGTCAGGTTATATTAATAGGTTCGTTGATTTTCAGACTGTATGGAGGTCAAGATGCTTGAATCCATCGCCTAATTAAAATCTAATTTGCGGGGACCCTGTTTTCTTTTCTGTATGGTGCAAGGTGGGCTTTGACAAGTGGTCCCCTCCACTTTTTACCCAAATATATAGTTTACCCCCTACCAATGCAGGTGATTTCAACTGCCCTCACATTCTAACATACCACTCGCCCGACCCCCCACAAACGGCAGCAGTGTCTCCGGGTTAGTCCAACAATTTTCCCCCTTCTTTCTTACCTCTGCTGCATTTTTGCATGAGCTATGCCATTAGCATTTCAGCGTATGCGAGACTTGACAAAGCTGGTGAGGAGCCAGATGGGCCCTCTACTATTTTTTTTATCTCATGGGAGTTGAGCAAGGGACCAACTGCAGCAAGCCATTGAGAGCTTTCTTTTTTATCGCTATCACTCGGGCCTTATGTTGCGCCAACACATGATGGGGAGATGCGCACCGTCCTGGAAACAATGCACTCGTGCCATTCAAAAGCTTTCGAAAAATAGGTAATGTAATAAATGGGAACGCTTGCATTCATTTACTATACTGTGAATTTCCCACATTATGCAATTTTCTTTTTCTTTTTTTTTTTTTTTTTGAAAGCTCGAAAATGCTTTAAGGATGCATGATGCACTGTGCAATGTTGGATGCTGATGCAAAAGCAGTCGAGGGAGGACGTAGACATGTTGGTGCAACATCGTAGCTGCCATAGCCTATAGCTATGCGATTCT
Source organism: Moxostoma hubbsi (assembly GCA_032164185.1). Taxonomy (NCBI): domain Eukaryota; kingdom Metazoa; phylum Chordata; class Actinopteri; order Cypriniformes; family Catostomidae; genus Moxostoma; species Moxostoma hubbsi. The sequence continues at coordinate 33,276,686 of JAVLUX010000031.1, read as the reverse complement.
GTATGTGGTTCAAAATAGGCCTGCTTCTCTTCGTGTTCACAGCGGACCTTGATTTAAATGTCCATACAATTAAGGCACGCGGTGAATGCCAAGAGAGATGGCAAATATCGTCAATGACTGTTTTCATTCGAGCACAACGCATATAGTCGGTGTCAGGTTCGTATTTTTCTTTCGTTTTTATAATCGGCTTTTAAGAGTGTGATGGTGTGAAGACGAACAAACGCAATAATGCGACCAAACAGATCTGTAATATTTGCATCAATGATTTCTTTCTTTCATAATTTTTGTGTTGCGCAAAAGTGGGTATCACTGAATATTATGAAGTGTCATTATGAACATATGAATTTTGAGGTTTGATTAAATGGTAGAACATGCTATGCTATCTACGGTCGTGTTTAGTCTATTAAGAGAACACTTTTTAAAATTGTGTAAAAACAAAGTAGGGCCTATAGAAATGTACTCTTTGCAGATCCGTAGAATGAAGAAAAAATATGGACAAAAAAGTTGTGAGGCCTACAATGACCTAAAACCAAATGAAACACCACAAAGCGTTCTTTAATTTCTGCAGACAAGGTTCGTAATGAAACAAAGTCAGTGACAGCAGTGGCTTCTCAAAGTCACACTTGTGATGTGAACTGACTGCAAGGGCACAGAAAATGTTTAGCATGTTTCTGGCTACATGTTTGCAATGTTTCCACGATTCTGAAAATACTGTATACAGTTTTAGTTTGTCAATAAAGCACATTCAAAAAGAAGACATTAATTTATTATTATTATTCAAGCAATGTTTGCTCTTCATAATTACTATATCGACAGAATAGACTACTTTAATGTCTTAATAACGTTTTAGTTCTATTTTGTAGAAATTAAAACTGAAACTGTCATCTTACATCTGTGTATTCACTTTCACACACAATATGGGTGTTGTTGGTGAAGTTTAGTTATTAGGTTGCAGGCCTCGAGCACGGATAAGCAATTTAGAGACATAAAGTGAACAGCTTTCTCGTTCTAAACGCATTTTATGCGATACCTGATAGAAATTATATAAATGTATTTGATATGAAACAGATATTCTACCACAAGACACATTTAAACTAACCTTTTGTACACTAATATAACCTACTACTCTGACATGCAGAAATAACACACAGAAACGTATTTAAAGCGCATCCAACATGAGCATTTGTCTCACTGTTTTTGTACATCCACATCAATGTATTATATCATCCGTATTCCTAACCTATTCGTGGGTCTGTTTTTCAAGGTCATTTATATATAGCTAAAAGCTTTGCTTTTGGGAATGTGGGCCTACAGGCTTTTGCCAAATCGCGACTGAAACTAAACCGATTATATACGTCAATCAAATATACAGATTGTTGCGTCATAATAACAGGAATTTAAAAGACTTATCTCTCTGGACCGGTCGAATTTTTCGTCAATTTGGTTTTAATGTTGCTCGCCAGCACACTATTAATTCACGTTATTTGTTGATACGAGTTTTAAGATCAATTTGAACGGTTTAGGCTGCATGTCATTTTAATTTTAAACGTTTCGAAATGTTTAAAAGGAGGAATGAAGTGTAGTTTGGTTGACATATAGCGTCACATAGACTTCAACTGGAGGTGAATGATGTACCAAGACACTAAAATGATCAAGAAGGTTGCAGAAGTAAAAATAAAAAAGAAGGCGGCGGCGAAATACGAAGAAAGCCGATTCTTTCGCCTTCTAGCAACAGGCCTTTACGGAGACGCGAATCGTGGCCATGTCGCTATATTCCTTTAAGGGGTATTTAAGGACACTGCATAACGTCAGATCGGATTAGGTGTAGTCTACATTATCATATTTCACCAAAATTATATTTAGGTCGCAGTTGGTAGCCTATTTTTGGTAAATGTTGATTCTTGAAGGACGCGGGGCACAAAGTGAGAGTAGTGCATGTGGCAGAGAAGTATGCCATTTAAATGGGATTTGCATGGGAGCGTTTTAATGAAACGTTATTGGATTAGAAAAGGATCATCAATAAGATTAGAAGCGTCGGACATATAACGCAGCAATGATGTTCGAAAATATGGACAGTTATGATCACATACATTACAATGTGATGTTAATTGTTATTTTTATATTAGATGAGCATAACCGTCAGTTACACATAAGGCTACTAACTCAATTTTTATTGTATTAAATTCATTTGTAATGAGAGTGAGAAAAAGACTTCCAGCGCAAGCAGTCAGTGCAATGATCCAGTTATATAACAGCGAAAGCTTGAAATCAAAACCACCCACAAGTCCACTACTTCGAAGCATAATTGCGGCATATAAATTCAAATATTCACACTATAAGGATGCTCAGTGATTTAATGTGCTTTATGGAACAAGGGAAATAAAGAGGATCTAAGAGATGAGATGTAAGAGCTGAAATTTTAGTGTTCTTTTTTTGTTTTGTTTTTTTGTTAGAGATTTTATTTATTTTACTTTATATTTAATGTTTTTACTTGGCACCTTATTTTAATTCCATTTTTATTTGTTACTGCCTATTGTTATTCTCTGTTTTTTGTGTTATTGCTGGTTCTTTGTATTGATGCTTTGGCAATATTGTATGTAAACACAATCATGCCAATAAAGTACTTTGAAATTGAAAATTGAAATTGAGAAAGAGGCCTCTTTCACACACAACATATTGTGGCCTCCACAAGGTGTCCTCATAAGACAAATAAATATTAGGCCTAATGATCATGAATTGCCTTCTCTCCATTTGCCTTTAAGAAATAAATACACTTGTACACATGGTACTGAGAAGTTATTTATGATTATTCATTTATCTACTATTGGAAATAATGAAGCAGCCTGAGAATGGGCTAATAGCCTTCAGAAAGGCTATACAAATTATATATATATATATATATATATATATATATATATATATATATATATATATATATATATATATATATATATATTCTCAACCTCTAATTGTAGGCCTTGTTGTCATACAGAACAATAATTATGTTCTTCATAAAATATGAACACAATGTTTGATTTTTTTTTTTTTTTTTTGATTTTTTGTTTTGTTCCAAAGGTAGTAAAAACTTTAACAAAAGCACTGACAATCTTTAGGAAATGTTTGTATTTTATTTTATGCTTAAGTATCAAAATATCCAACTCATATAAGAAATAGTGGAATATGTACTGTCTAATATAGTTAAAACACAACATGACCTGCAGGCACTGACCTTTTGATATATGTGAATATTTAATTAGATTTACAAGACAACTAAAGGATAAGCATGACATGGTCAGTACCTTTAAAAAAAAAAGACACAAGAGAATGAAAAAACTGATTAAATGTGAAAGCAGAACAGCTGTGAGGTGAGGAAGTGAAGAGCAGGATGATGACAGATAGAGAAATAGATATTGTGCACCTTCCTCGAGCTCAGTGGAAGGAGAATCCAGCTGACAGGAGGCCTCCACCACTGTGTGATAAATTTCAGCACATCCTGACAATTTGGACTGTGAGTGGTCTAAAAAGTGAAACAAAAACAACCAATCATGATCAAAGCGTCGCAGGTGACCCCAGGCATGATCTACAGGAAAAATGGTAAATGAATGCGAAAACTGCAAATGCCCCCAAGAGGATTATACAAAAACCTACACTTGATGATGAAATGCACCGAAAGAGAGGATTTACATTTAGTTCAACACAACACACACAAATAAATTCAGTTCTGAGTGTTAACTTGTGATCAATAGTGCAGATTAATTATTAATCAAATATGTTTCATGGTGATAAAAGGCAAATTTTGAAGGCTCAGGGGTAACAAAGAATAACTTGAACCTTTGTAGCCATCAGGAATTTATTCCAGTCGTCTTTGTTTGCTGCCATTCCTGGGCTTTTGAACTCAGATTTGTTGTGCAGGACAGGGTACCCTGAGTTCCAAATAAAACAAAGATTATACTCTTAAGGAGCCAGTTCACAAGCACATGAACATATCTGGGTAGCTGATACATAACATGTCCATGGACTGTATTTTAAATGACATGACATGAAAATATACAGGTAAGTCTATACAGGTAGGTCACGATTTTTAGACACCTTTTGACATTACTAGTTCATTTTAAATGGTCCTGTGGTGTGACAATTGAATATTTAAAAATACAACTATTCCAGTTAATCTTTCATATAAAGAGATACTTTACCCAAAAATAAAAATTCTGTCATAATTTATTCACCTTTATGTTGTTCCAAACTCATATGACATTCTTCTTGTGGAACACAAAAGATGATGTGAGGCAGTATGTTGGTCTCAGTCACCATTCACTACTATTGCATCTTTTTTCTATACGTTGAAAGTGAATGATGACTGAAACCAACATACTGCCTAGCATCTTCTTTTGTGTTCCATGGAAGAAAGAAATGATGACCGAATTGTAATTTTTGTGTGAACTATCCTTTTAATATGAGGTCAAGTTGCATGCAATATGCTGTTTAAAATCGTTTTAGACAAGTATATAATATCACACTGCAGGAAAGATAAAAGTAAAGTTGGAAAGGAAAAAAAAAAATGGAAAGGAGGCAGCAAGAACCGGTTTGACAAAATAAATAATCTTTTAATAATAAAAAAAAAAATACACAAAAATGAACACATGCAGGGCAGCTGCCCGTAACTCACTCCTTCTCTCTCTCTCTCTCTCTCTCGAACCGTCGCCACCCATTGCCTTTATCCCTCTCGAGGGCTTGATTAGCCCGATTAGGGGCCGGGTGTACAGCATCACAACCCGGCCCCACCCTCCTCCCTCCCACAATCAACTTCCCATAAATATTTTATGTTTAAATTCTGATAGGAAAACTAAAGGAAATACTTCTTTGCAACTCTCGAACTCATCAGAATAGAAAAAAAAGATAGTTGTTCATAATAAGTGGGCATTAATTCAAGTCTGTATCTACAGCACTGGAAAGACTTTGTACAGGTTGTCCCACCTGTTATGACGCAAAGTAGGGACCGGATGCCGGTGCCGGTAGCCACTAGGGAGCACTCATATGTGCCCCTCTAATCCTTAGGAAGCACCTGCTCCACATGCTGGTCCATGATCACAGTCAGAACCCATTCCCTAATCTCCTCCCTCTTCTCTACCTGAAACACAGCCAAAAAGAAAGTCTGAACTCAAAATGATACCAATAAAATAAATGAGAGTTGGTTCAGCATTTGTGTCAAAGGCTTACTGTGACATGTAGTTTTGAAGGTACAGGGACCTCAAATGGAATATCAGTGATCCAAAGCATCCAATGTGCCTTCATCAATGCCCTGCGAAATAAGGAGAAATACAGAAATAAAAACAAAAGAATTCAAAAAAGTAAAGCAGATTATAAAGAGCAGACTATATGGTATATATAGGGTACAACGGGGCTAAAGGCCCCACAGGTTTCTTTGATTCTCCAAAAACACTAAATAGCAACAAAAACTACCACAGCACTTTCCGAAACATCTGTTCGTCATTATGCACTTGACAATTTTCCTGATCCATGTGATCTTTGTGTGTGGTGTATAAAAGTAGATTTTGAGGCAATTTGATCTATATTTTTCTCTCTCTCTCTCTCTCTCTCTCTCTCTCTCTCTCTCTCTCTCTCTCTCTCTCTCTCTATATATATATATATATATATATAATATTTAATATATATATATATATATATATATATATATATATATATATATATATATATATATATTATATTTAATATATTTTAATTTAGCTAATTTCTGTAGTTAATGAAAATCCCTGAAATCAACACATTATTTTGTGACAAAATACTTAGTTATCATTTTCAGTTTTGTTCAAGGTTATTAAATCCAAAGTTTTTTAATAACTGTCCAATTGTGAACGGATGGTATTTGGGGTAAAAAAAAAAACCCCTGTTGCAGGGGCTAAAGGCCCCCACAAAACACATTGTTGTGGGGCAAACAGATTTGTTCTGATAAATGTTCAAAATGGGCTCATATTGCATCATCCAATTACAATGGAGATGAATTTGTTCATAGAATACTTGAGATGTTATGAAATGCCAAATATGACTGAAATTAACAGGAAATTGTGCACCCTTTTCTTAAGTAGTCATTTTGAGTTAGCATAATTTTAATTTGTTACTCAAAAAAGCATCTTTATGTCTCAGATTTATTTCCATTAGTTAACAAATTTTGCACTATATCTATTTCCCCTATATCTACATAATTTCACTTTTAACCCCCTAGAGGCCTTTTCTTTTAAAAAACAGAAGTTTAATAAAAACAACCTTCCGTTATTATTTCTTTCACAAAAATTATGTTGCTCCATCAATTTGTATTATTATTAATGGTAACAAACATATGGTTAGTAAACCTTTTAAAGGTTGCAAGTGTGTAATATTTGCAAAACTAACTTCACCAAACTGAACTGCAAAAATAATGATTGTTTTCAAACAAGTTTCCTGAGCACGCCTCCATCTTTCATTGTTCACCAAACTCTTCCCATTGATTGAGCCAATATTGCTTTGTCAGGCGGTTTGTGACTCAACAAACAGAACATTAAACCAATGTTCTAAAAGCACCACAGAGCCACATTGTATACACTTTTTGTGGAAATCAACCTACAAATGTGTGAACTACTGAATAGTTGTCTCTGCATATTGAGTTGGGATATAAGAAAGTATTTCATAAAAACAAAGTATGTTTCATTCTAACTATGATGCTAGTGGCTAAACAGATGGTTTGCATTTTCTACACAGCCTACAGTCGAATTTGAAAAATACTCATCAGATGTAGACACAAGCAGAAGTTTTTAACTTACATCAGCCAAAACCAAGAAGCGATTGAGGAAAATAAAAGCCATGTTCTCCCAACCAACAGCCTGCATGAGAAATAGTCATCAGTAACAGGCAAAGCTTAAACAACTGACTATTTGACAAATTAAAAATGAAAAGTTTAAGAAACATTTACAAAGAACTCATCACATTTCCTCTTCATTTTCAGAATGAGGTAAATTAAACTGCTTTGTGAATCACATTATTCACCCTTACTGGAACAAACAGAGGAGAATTAAACCAATTTCCCAGGGCTCTTAGCTGTCCTCCTGTTCTGTCTCACATGAATGGTTAAAGTGGGTATGTGAGTGTGTGTTGGGTTTACCTTGGCAGTCAGGCCAGCTTCATAAAAGGCCTTGTCAGCAGGAATCAACTCTGTGTGCCTCAGAAGAGCGATGGACAGGCTTGGCAGCCACAGAACTCTGTAGACAAGTAAAGACTTATGCAAATTCACGGTGATACAGATAACTTGTATACAATATGAAACAGCATTCAAAACACATTTAACTTCTGTATCGTGACATACATTGACCCTTAAATGTATTGGGGCCCTTAAATCAGAATGTATGAGTTATCTTTCTTGAAAATAAATGCCACTTGGTTTGATATTTTGCTATCTAATGTAATTACATTTCTCTAATGATTTCTTTTAGTGTGACTTGAGTGTCCAAATACTCTTTGGGGCCATCATACTTCTGAATAAAACAGAATATTCTTCAGAAAATAATGTAGTACACTTTTATCCATCAAGATTTGAAAAGTAGGCTTCAATATTATTGGTTACTATTTTTTCCAGCCCCTGTGGCACTGGTTACATACACAGAAAAATTATTTTTTTAAGAAAAGTAAAAAGGGTTGATTTTGATTTCAGGTTGACGTTAAACATATAAAACGTCAAGGACATTGTGTTGCTCTAGAATATAACTAACGTTATATGATTGTTTCTGTTGTTTGCATTTAATAAAGATCTGCTGTGAAGTATATACACACCAGCTGGTCAATGCCTTTGGCTGGTGAGCGGGTGGCATAATAGTGAGCAACCAACAGCATCTGCTCAAAACTACTCGTGGGCTGGAGAATTGGCCTCTGAAGACTTGGTCAGGTTCTCACACTGGATACCACAGTGATAAGATTCAGCATGTAAACCACTCCCAACTGTATTTACAACCAATACTGTTTAAATAGTATTTCTCGCAGGAGTTAAGAGACCATAAAAAACCAGAGCGCACAAGCAGCAGAAGAACGTTCCTCATATCGGCCTACATCCGATAAGCTTCCGCACAATCCTTGTCCCTTAGGCTCACCAACTCCAAAAACATCCGCTTGTAGATGTAGGAGGAAAGCTAAAATTCTCTTTCGTTAAGTGGGACATACCATGGAAACTAGAATTTTGCTAGCTATTTGGGAATAAATTAGTTAAAATACTACAACTAGTAGAATGCATGTACTGGCACTTCGCTTTGGTCTCATTTGCATTTTCGAGCTATCTGAAATACTAGTTAACCTATTTCTCATTTTTTTTTTGTGACTTTTCCTCATTTAGGATCATGAACATCCGTGCCAAGTGTGGACACACTGATTTTTTGTGGAATGCATGTACATAATTTCTATTTTACCCACACACTTTCATGTTCAAAGACATCTGCACAGACCCAAAACAAAATCATTTCTTTGATATATGTTATGTTGGTTTCTCACTACCCTCTGAGGATAAAAAGGAGCTTTTACACACTTCTTGTCGGTAACAGACTTTGTCAGACACAGATGATAAACATGAGCTCTCATTTGCATTTTTGAGCTGTCTGAAATACTGGTTAATCAATTTTGTTCTACTTGAAATTTGTTGCCTCTTTTAGGGTCATGAACATGCATGCAAATTGTAAACACACTGATGTATTGTGGAAAGTGTGTTTATAATTTGTATACAACAATCATGTTGCATACAAATACAAGCCATTTTTATAGCCCACAAGCCTTTTTTGGAAACATTGGTAAATAAATTAGCATGTATTTTGAGTTGTGCATATATATTAGTTTGTTTTTTCCCTCTATAAATACAGTTTATATATTATATGTTCTCATATATCTTTTTATTTTTTTGAATCTGTGACAGGTCATAAAATTAAAGGTTTTCCAGCTGTTTTTGATTGCATCTAAACTGTGTGGTCAATTTGTCTTTAACATAATAGATGTAATTTTGTTTCCAACAAAATGAGGGTAAACATAGTTCAAATTTCATACTGTATGTTCTCATATTTCTCTTTCATACTATTTTATTTTTTTTCAATCTGTGACAGGCCAAAATAAATTTTCAGTTTTTAACTGATTCTGTGCTGTTTTTCATAGTGTGATTTTTGGTGAAGTGCATTGAACCAAATTAGGGTCAATTTGACCCCTACCATAAAGGATGTACCCATTCTTTTTTACATAATATGAGGGTTAAATGTTATTGTACTACTGAAACCGTCAGAGAGAGGGTGGAAAATCGTTCTGTTACACTACTGTTTTGGTGCAAGAATCCTTGAGTAACATTATAAGTGGAGTAAAGTGTAGAATAAATCCCCTTCAATACATGGAAGGCTCTTTCTGTTTGTACCTGTGAATAAGCTGGCACACCATGCTGGGCATACAGATTGAGCACTTTCTCTGCTTCACCCTCTTTGATCAGATGAGTGGCGTAAAGAGCGATGTACTTGTGCAGGAATTTAAAATTCTGTTGGAGGAGGCAGATTGTTGGTGAAAATGCTGTAATGCCTCCACACTGACATATGAAGGGTGAAGAACTGATGAACTGGCACCTGTTTTGAAGCGGTGTCAATGCATTTCTCCCACTGTCCTCTCTCTGGGTACATGTCCAGGGCAGTCATCACATCTACTGCGACCAACTGATTGAAAAATAAAGCTAAAGTATTATGAGGCATAAGGATGTGCTTTTTTATTTATACAAGGTTGTCAGAGTCTGCCAGACAATAAATGCCATATGCAGTATTTGATCACCACTGAACAAATCTTTAAAATTGACAGATATTGCCATTCACTGTTTATTTGAATGAATAGTCTTGACCCTAAATTCTGATTGGATTAGCTGCGCTTGAATGCGGATAAACACAAACCCATTACAGTACCTTCAATATCAATATGCCAAGTTGTTGTTACTTGGCAACTGTAAACAGCCTATAGTTAGGCTAATGAACTAGACTATTTTGCAGAAGAAAAGTGTATTCAGATTATTGCAACAATAAACCACTTGGGGCCATGCATTAAATTGATTTTACAATAGCTAAGGGATTTTTGCACACTCCGCTTCACTTAACACACAGCCTCTCATGGCTTATTGCATTAATGTACGATCAAATAGATCATACAAAACACCGTTTCCTCTCATTCAAACACATAATATTGTATATAATACAGTAGTATCCCAGTGGTAGATGGTAGTACATTGTGCATCCTTACTTGGCATCCAAATTTTTAAACAATGTACAATATTTGCATATTTAACTAGTTTCCTCATTAACTTTCCAGCTTTCTCTTCAGTAAAAAACCCTGACCTGCATTAATGAGTTACACTGAGTGTAACCAAATTCTTTCTAGTAAGTCAGTCCACTGTTAGCCATCTTTAGAACGCTCTCGGGAGGCTATTTCCCGTAATGCTAGTGGAGCTCCTATCTACTTGAATGGGAAAAGAACACAATCTCCTAAACGGTTGGTCAAGATCACGATCAAAGGACATATTTCAAACACTGGTATCATAAATTGTGATTCTATACCACAGTTTACGCAAACATTTTAATTTTCTAGAATTGTATAGCTAATGAGCATGTGTGTTGTCAAGTTGATTGACAGGCGATGTCTGTATCTAAATGGTGACTGGCTCTTTTACCTGTAAGGTGGAACTTCATTTCACATCCGTTGACTATTTGCTGTTGTTGGGCTTTCCAATTTCACCCATTCATTTTAATAGACGTGGCCCATCTCTGCTAAATAATACCTGGTGTAACTGCACTGCCAGTGAAGCATTACAATGAGAGGCAAGCGCTTACATCAATTTGGTGACTCATATCTGTTATTCTAAATTGAATCGAGGCAATCATCTCCTTTTTTCCCTCCTCACAACAATAACTGAAAACAATGAAATACCAAAGTGGAGAAGCTGCTGTCTGTTGTATTGTGTTATGCTCAATTAATGCATTCTTTCACCCCAACTACCATTGCTAGGAAATAGATTTATTTGTTCAAACTTAAAATTCTGACAGCTAGCAGTTCCTAGCAGTGAGTAGCACACATGCTCTGACATATTGAGCCATGTTGTTAATGTGGGGAACATGAGTTTGAGATGCATCAAGCATCTTTTGCTGATCCTGTTCCTCATCCATATAATTTCCTGTCCTCTAAACTATCCCAATCAATAAAAAAATAAACTCTTGACTGATATGATAAGTTAAACTTACAGTCAACTTTGCATTGTTTTTTCAGATGCTCTTTGTAGCATTTATCAACATATTCTTCTAACCTGTGAAAAAAGAATAGGCAAATTTACAGTTTTGCCACTTTTGTGTAGGCCTGTCACGATAACTACTTTTGTTGGACGATATATTGTACCAGAAATAATTGCGATAAACTATATTATTGTCATTTTATGCCAATGATATAATGATAATATAATTGCATACTAATGCAAGTACACCTGTTCAAAGAGCAATTAACTTTTAATTCTTAAGAATTAAGCCGGGTGGCCCCTCTCCATCTCCAACTGAGGTCTTTGTTCCCAGCTCGGAAAACTGGATGGGATGGTTATGTATTAGATGAGCTTTTAGGTTAGTTGAATTGCCACTTTTTGTTGCCACTGTTTCTAAACAAAGTATATATACCGGCTCGTTCATGTTAATGGGCTGTCCTCTCTCATTCAGCATAAAGCCAAAAAGTTCCCACACCAGAGCTGTGGAATGCAGCTTTGAAACCAAGTCCATATGGACTTATTCTTCCAAACTTTCTGGCTGGAATTATGCAGTCGCCAGGAAAAACACCTTTTAAAACAGCTATTAGCCTAGAGTAACATGTAATTTTCACCTGCCGCTGTCCGCTCCATGTGTGGAGTAGCTGCCTGAACCCCACTTCTGACACAGAGAGAAGACAACAAGACAGAAGCGGCGTGACTGGCTAAAATGTTAATTTTATTATTTAAATGTTAATAAGACATTAATTCTTATGTAAACAAACATGCATGTAAACACAATTGGCTATATCGAGGTCAGCAAAAAGTATAGAGGTCATGTCCATATATCGTACGATAAATAAATTGCGTTATCATTGTGACAGGCCAACTTGTGTGTTCAGAATTTCAAAGCAAAATCTGCATCTTATTCATCAACCACCTGCAATCCAGTTTGACTCCACATTAAATGAGCTGAAATGGCACTGCAGTTTTAAATTAAAGGGATAGTTCACCCAAAAATTATAATTCTCTCATCATTTACTTGTCATCATTCTGTCTCAAACTCTTTTATATTTATTTATTAATTGATATGTCAATTGATATGCCTGAATCACAGCAGTGTAGCGATGCTGTACAAAACCTGCAAAGTATGACAGATCGCATGGAAGCATAGCTTTTGCATAATTCTATCTATCGATATTTAAACATTTACCTCAAGTAACACCAGAAAGCATTTTTGACTTAATTCCGAAAGCTATTTTTCCTGCCATAAATAATAGACAGTCCGAGATAAGCTGTGAAGGTTATACACAACGAGGTTTGTGCTTTGGCCTTGCTTTGTCGTGCACTTTGTTGGTTGCAATGAGTGATTTTTCTGACAGAGAGAGAGAGAGAGAGAGAGTGTGAGATTTCACTGCCACCCTCTCACATTGTTGGCTGTAGCGTTGTTAGGGGCGACCGGTTTGCTAAGGGGCTCACCTTGGATTGAGCTCCTTGGCTACTCTCTTGGCTTTGTTCCATTCTTCTCCCTCAGTGAAAGCGTCTATGGCTTTCTTAATGAGGTCCAGGTTGAGGTAGAGCTTGGCAGCCTGAAAAAAACATTTTGTACCTCAATAGGTCCACAGCTCGAAGGACGCCAAAGAATAGGCAAAGTCTTAGAGCTTTTTGTGCAGTCACATTTCCTTCGTGTCATACAATAAATATACACTCACACATACGGGCACACAAGCACACTGAAAGCACCATTTCCTGATAGTGTGGTGCTCTCCAAACATAATACTTTCAAAGGATAAAAAGCTTTTTTTTTTTATTTCAGCTCACAATTCTATCTATGAGAAAAACAACAAATGTCAATGTCAAATGGGGAGTTCAATACTGAAAATTATAAACATACCTAGTTGTATTTTCAAAGCTGAATCAGGCATGGTCCAACAACCTGACTAACGTCCACAGACTTTTACTGAGATAAAAACGTAATGGCCAATGCAACTAAAACGGAAGCTCTTGAAGAGCATGTAAACATCTTCAAACATACACTGGGAAAGTGAAATAGTTTCCTTGCATAATTTGAATGCAACTGATTTGGAAAGGAATGCACTAAATTAATGGCTATTTCATGTCAAAAGAGTAGCTCTCTAATGGATGCCCACTTACTAAGGTCAATTGAGAATGTAATTGAAAATTTATACATAGCAATGGTATTTTAAATTTAAACTGATTTTGAAAACCTGTATGATTGTCCACTCTTCCATGGAACACAAAAGGAGGTATTAGGCAGAATTCTGGCATTAGTCACCATTCACATTCAATGCAAGTTTGAAAGGAAATGGTGACTGCTGCTAAAATTCTGGCTAATATCTCCTTTTGTAATCCAATGAAGAAAGAAACTCATGGGTTTGGAACATGAGGGTGAGTAAATGAACCATCCCTTTAAGCAAAATTCAAGCAGTCTATCAGCTGTTTCCACTGTGTTTGTGGACTGTGCACAGCAGTCATTAACAAACAATAAACAGCCTTGATGATTAATTTAAGTCAATAGTTCTAGATGTTTGTCATATAATTTACATTTTATGTTGCTCTTGTAAAAAGGTTAGTGTTTTGATTTTTGTGTGCTTTTCGACAGGAGATGATGAGATTTTTCATGATAATACTAACATAATACAGCCCATATCAGATTGGCAACTAGTGGTTCTACCTGACAACATTGTCAATTGCCTCTACTAACATGGGGAATTCTTGAATACTTGAACCCTAAACATAGGGGAACACACACACACACACACACACACACACACAGTGTGTTACATGAATAAAATGAAAAACCAGTAGAATTCTATAAGAGATTAATAGAAATACAATGTCTGATCAGGCTCATCATCCTTAAAATTCAAGAGGAACCATGAACATCTGCATGCGAGCATTGTTAGAACAACTGCAGCTAGTATGCAAGTATTTCTAGTATGCAAATAGACTGTAAGTATTGATATCAATTCTGACTTGTGTAATTTAGTTAAAAAATGTATTCAAGTTGGCTCTCCTTTTGACTTTATTTAAAGTTGTATGTTTTCGTTTCTCTGAATTTTTGTATTTATTTAACAAACTTCTTCAGATTTTCCCCAAACTGTTTGGATTCATATTTCCAAACTTTTTCCAGAACTTTCCCAAACAGATTGTATTTATATTTTGGAACTTTTTCAGAATTTTCCCCAACTGTTTGGATTAATGTTTCTAAACATTTTCTGAAATATTTCTACACTGTTTCAGAATTTTCCCAAACTGTTTTATTTTATTTTTCCAAACCTTTCAGACATTTCCCAAACAGTTTGGATTTATATTTCCAAACTTTTTCAGTACTTTCCCAAACAGTTTGGATTTATGTAAAATTATATTTTCTGTATTTTGCTAAACTGTTTTGATTCATGTTTCCAAACTTTTTCCTGAACTTTTCCTAAACAATTTGGATGTATGTCTCAGAATTCTTTTTAGAATTCTCCCAAATGGTTTTGAATTATGTTTCCAGACTTTTTCCCCAAATTGAATTCCCCCCCCCCAGAGTTTTTTCCCCTAATTTTGGAAAATGTTACTGCCAGGTAGCTGTAGATTTACCTTCATCCATCACTTCATCATTAAGTCCACGTTATACGAGTCCTTCACTTTAAGATAGCAGTCCACGGCTTGAGCATACTTGCCTGTCTGTTCCCACTCCTGAGCCTGCTCGCCCATACCCTCCACACCCCTGAGAACACACACAGAAACAAACATATACATTTATCTGAAATGAACTTCTAATGAGAGGCACCATCATTTGTTCATTATTTCCTGTTTTCCATCTGTTTCTATTGACGTCATAGTCTACCGAGGAAGAAAAATACAAAAACACTTATTGCTTTTACTTTTCCAGCAAAAGCAATAAGTACTACCTTTTTATTAGCGCTGGCTGAGTTTTAAGCTTTTTGTACTGTGCTGAGTGTGTTGAATAAAGCTCTAAAACACTATTTATTAAAAGGTCTTCAGACATCCGTACTTCAAATCATGAGATGACATGAAGGTTGATGACTGTGAAAACTACATGAAAAATAAAACCTTGTTTCTCTGGCATTTATTTTTCTTCAGCTATACAATTCCTCAAAAACAGCAGTGAAAAATCCAGTTCAATGTTTTGTGTGCTTTAATTTTTAGAAATAATGCCTGAAGGAAGTAAATTGAATCAAATTAAATTGTGGCTGTGAAAGCGAGCACTCAACCAGCATCACTTCAGCTCTCTTGCTGCAATAAATTCAGGACAATGGACAGGGGCAAAGACCCGTGGCTGACGGAGCTAGTACAAAAATAACACACCTGAAGAGGTTTGGTTTGTATATACTGGGCATACAAATGAGACAGCAGTGTCCTAGTTAAGTTCCATCAAAGTCTTTTTCACTCTGTTAATTTGCAGATCCAGAAAGCTGCACTGGGACATCCAGCAAACTTTGATTGCCCCACCTGAAAAACTCTGTTTTCTCCCAAACCCAAATGATGATGTAGCTTTACTTCCTGTGGTCTGAAAACAATGACTATCAAACAAGGCGTTTCTCTTTAAGTTGACTTTGATAAGCATTGGATTTGCAGTTACAGTTTTTGGTCACATTATTGTGTAATGAAAAAATTTCTTAACAGAAAAAGAGAAGATCAAAATGCTTTAAAATTGTATGCTTCTTTCCAGCCCATGTAAAAATAATATCCATTCAATTTGTACTACTTAATGTGCACATTTTACTGATAATCACATGGTTCATGGAAATCTACAGTTCATTCCTATGGGACGTTCTGTGAATCTTGTCTGAGCAAGCAATAGCAACCACGGGGAGAAGCTTGGGAAAAAAGGGTCATTTTCCTTTTCTTAATGTTTCTCAATAAAAGAATCACTGCACACCCAAGCATCGCATTGCACACCGCCGGAATGCTTCATCTCTGCCTTTGGAAAAAGAGAATAACCTTTGGGATCATAAAGTTACAAATTGAGTCAATTGTAAAAGACAACATGGCCAGAAAGTTCAGGCTATTGAAAGAAAATAAGTTAACGATACAAGAGGACAAGATTACTGCTGAGTGCGCCTTGAACGGACTATGCAAAATGTTTCTTCTCTTCTTCCCAAGGAAGACAGCGAAGAAGCCTTTGATGTTTTCTCACAAGTCATTAAAAATAGGAAAATGATCAGCGTAGGCGGATTTGCTGCGTGTCTCCACGTTAATGAGCTGCTCATTATGGATTTCATTTAGGATAAAAAGCTGCCATGTTTTAATAAAAGAGGGAAGCCAAGCAATCAAGAGAGGATCCGAATGTAGTCCAGAGCTGCTAAATGCAGAGCCCTAGTTTCTGAAGAACAATAAACAAGGGAGGATTTTCTAAGATAGAGAGAATTGAGACTCATATGGAAGTAAGGCAAAAAATGGGGAAAAAGATGGTATTAGGGTAAAAAGAGCTTTCTTTTACCAGTTGCCCTCGCTCTCATATTCCTTTTGAAGGATGCTCAGCTTGCTGGGCAAATAGTCTTTATAGATCCGCATTGCATCAGTCCACATCCCAGCATCCTGGAAGAGGAAAATACAATTTTACAAAGCTGGCAGAGCTTAATATTAATATTCAGCAAACAAGAAGTCGTCTTATATCTTTTCCAGTGACTGTGAACAGTAAATCTTTGAACTTTGAGAAGGGTTTAGGTTTTAAAATGAGATCAAATGTGTGTTCGTAAAAGGATCTAATTTCCACAATCACTATCTCACACATGTAAAGGACTTTTCACTGTATAAATTAATGTTCAATTTAACATTAACCAGAGAAAATACACTGCTTTATCTACAGAATGTTTAGAAAGTGTACTTTGTGGTTATGTTGACATCTTGAAGAGTTGTTTTCATTTTAGGGTTCATAAAACTATTTGCTGGATAGACAGAAGGAGCATGGGCCCCTTTTTGTATAAAACTGAGTGTTGCATTTTAAGCCTGGCCAATATTAAGTTTTTAAAGTACCATATTAATATACAATATGTACATAATGTATGTTGCTTACATTGTAAAGCCTTTAAAATAATCATAACTGATATACAGCATTATATACCTTTACATATTATTTTATATTACTTAATACATTTTAATGAGGGAGGGACAATGAAACATTTAGCTGAACTTCAGCTTATAACCTTTAACTTTGTTAATTTTTATTAACTTTAATATTTAGCATAAACATTTACCTAAAATATACCATATTATTAATGATTAACAGTTTTTTTCAGAATAATTAATTAACCCCCTGCGGTAACACCACTGACCCCAAGGAGTCGTGACCCTCTTTTGAAGACCCCTGTTTTATTGTCTACTGATTAAAAAAAAATATATATATTTTTTTTTAATCGAGAACTCTTATTTTGTAGTATTTAATAGCAAGCTCGGGTCTTTAGGCCCTGAGCAGGAAGGCCTCTGTATTTTGGAATTCCTTCTGGTCAAAGCTGAACTTAGCCTGGCTCACTAGAATATCTGCAATACTTTCTGGATCATGAGCCCCAGCCACTCTCTGGGCATTACTCCAGTCCTTGTTATGGACGTGCCTGAAATAGAGACAGAGACAGCCTTATTTTAAACAGCATTTGCAGAAATAAAAATAATTATAAATAATTCACTGCACATACATGAACATTTGGATTAAACCTATTAATAATAGTTAAATACAGAACAAAAAACATTCTTTTTAAATAAAAAATGCGTGTTCTGTTGTGCATTTTATCAATGGATGTAATTACTCTGTAATACATATGTAATACAATTGTAACTAAAAACTAATGGTGCATTTACATACAACGAGAAGCGTTTCGTGCAGCACGATTATATACGTACCAAGTCAATGCAAAGACACAAATAGATGTAAATTCACTCCAGGCGGCACAATTGAAGCAAATGGCGTGACTCGAAACAAGCAAAAAGCCTATCAGCATTGAGATTGTCCGGATGTCACTGCCGTAATGACGTACTGATGTAGTAGCAGAAGAAATCTGGAAAAATGTATGGAAAAATTGTTGTAGTGGTAAGTGGGCACCCGGAATTGTATGACACAACGTCATACATGTACAGAGACCGGGTGAAAAAAGACATAGTTTGGAGGAAAGCGAGCGAGGAAGTTGGACTACCTGGTAAGTTCTAAAAATATGCGTGTCTACTTGATTCCAGCTATTAGTTGTACTTTACTATGAACCAAGTCGTTGAAACCCCTCCTCCTGTCCTTTTCCAGAAGAGAATGGGGTATACTCGCAGGTTTGCGTTACCCGCACGAATGCGAGTTTAAACACACACTTACCATCCAGCGCTCAAACTTGCGCAAACAAAGCGAGGCGAAAATTTTCTTTGCGCTGTATGTGAATGCACCATAACAACCATCCAACCATCTTTGTCTTATGGGAGTTATACTTTTTTGCCTGCCACTGTAGCAACAGAGCTCAAGCCCACCATTCCTTCTGGAATACCTTTGCCTTTTCAGTGGTGCGTGTGTATTTAAGTAGGAAAGTGTGATATGAACGTACGATCACATTAGCACAGCCTCTTTGGGTTTCCCGGCTTTGATGAACTCTGTTTCAGCTTCATTGAACTTGCCCTTGAATGTGAAACATTACAATTATACTGTGCACCATGAGAACATTAATAATAAGAATAATGAACTCTGTGTGGGCCTAAATTAGAGTAAGGGTAGAGTAATATTTCATATTGACAAATCTAATATAACAATATTGCAAAACATAATAGCATTAGCATTCTGACAGGCTACTTTGATTATACTGTATCTTTACAGTGCAAAAAAAACTAACTAATCATGTCTGTGAGTAATACCTGGTCTTCAAGAGACATGGCATTCTTCAGATGGATATCAGGGATCTTCTGTTTCATGAAGAGTTCAGCCAACTCAAAAGGCGAAGTCAAATGAGCTAAAGAAGACGAAGAGTGTTGTTATTAAAGAAATCAAATGAAAGAAAACAAATGAAACCAAAATTGGAGTTTTGTGCCTTTAAGGCCATGTCCTCTAAAATAGGTTTTTCGGATTGAAAAATCCCTTTTCCGTTTCCTAACATCATTGTTTTTCAAATGTGGTATCTGGAACTAAAGAAAGTTTTCAAAGTCTCTGTTTTTGGTGGAGAAAAAGATTGTTCCAGTGTGGAATGAAAGGCATAAACGTAGCAAAGTCAATGTGTTTTCATTCGAAATCGAAGTGTGAACTCACTAAGTCCAAAGCTATGAGGCCTTTGAAGATGACAGAATTATCTTTAAGCAGATTTAAATTTACAAATCAAGTCTTTTTCTTCAGGAAAATTTACCAAAAATATGTGCTCATCGCAAGATGCAAATATAATTGAAAGCAAAACACTAAATAACGCAATTAAGTCCTAACACTGACTTAGCAGAGACTTACCAGTTATCAGCTGCAAAGTCAATGGCAATTTCCAGCATACCAAATTTGTTGAGCAGTTTAACTGCCGCCTCTCCTCCAAGACTCTGTGCCCACAAATATGCCACCTGCTTATGGGCACTGGTTCCTCCATGGCTCTTTGCTATCTGCTGTACACACATCAAGAGGAATTTGTATCTGCAATGTTTGAACCTCTCTTTATGATACATTAAAATCACAAGTAATCAAAGAGCATATACACTACACGGTCAAAAGTATGTTGGCACACCCTTCAAATTAATGAGTTTGGCTATTTCAGCTACACCCATATCTAACAGGTGCATAAAATCAAGCATACAGCCATGTAATCTACTAAGAGTTCGGAATAGTATACTACCATGCTACTCTTTCTATTTCTGCAGAAATACTGTAGTAGGAGCAGTATCATGGCTCCCACTCTTTTTAAGGCACAATTTTACAGGACATTTCCAAAACATTGTATTTGCCCAAAGGGTGTAATATTTAAGCAAAAACACACGAGAGGTCATGATGCATATTGTTGTTATTGAATGGTTATTTTTTCTGAATTCATGAAGCATGCAGAAGATGCAGATTATATATTTATTTTGTTAAATCGCAGTTTAATCATTACAGTTTAATGACAATTTAATAGAATTAATTTAATTATTTGTGCATTATTTTAAGTCCCATATATGTCAAATTCCGAGGCATTCCACGTTTTATAGCCAAAGACATTTTTATGATTGGATTCAGTGATTCGGACCGGGTTTTGCATATTGTTGAAATCATAAGGCCCTACATGTGGTACCCGTGGTATAAGCAGACTCGAATTGTTCATTTTTATTAAAAATATATTCACATACCATGGTGTAAAGGCTGCATCACCACACTACCACCTCGAGTTGTGAACTCATTTTTTAAAAATTCAGCAATCTGACTGTCAGCCGGTATCTAAAGCTTGAAACTCAAATGTTTTTGTAGTTAACACAGCAGCAATGTTAGAACAAAAAAAATATATTTTTCACTGTAGCAATACTTAAACTATTAAGTCAAATCAAAGCAGAGATGACAGCAGATGATCAGACAATGTATGTGACAGGGCTTTGTTCATGACAGTCAACCGATGACGTTGTTTCACAATGTGCAGCTTCTGCGGCAGACAAAACAATACGAATTTGTGTATTTCATACCTATCCAGAGTTCCAATCGCCACCATGTTTTTTTACATGTAAGAAAAGCCCTGTTAGCCACACAGTCAAACAGTTTTATTATACAAAAATATTTTCCAGAACAAATCATTATTTTCCAGGGCATTTAGATATTTTTCTAATTTCCATGATTTTTCCATGACTGGAAAACTGCATTGCAAAATTCCAGGTTTTCCAGGACACGTGGGAACCCTGAGTTTGGTAGTATGCTATGTGAAAATAGCAAGAAGCTCCCCTTGGAAAGGGACATTTGTTGTGTAACAAAAACATCATATAGTGTGTATACACACCCTATAAGCTTCCTCTCACATGTCATTGACTCTGTACATGTTTACAGCGGCTTTCCAATCCTGACCCTCTAGGTAGTGATACTCTACCTACTGGAACCTGGATTCAACCTCCAGCTCCTGCGATAAACACAAAAAAGGCATTCAGAGCATGTTATGGTTTTGTTGAGCAATAAGCAAGACAAAACCGCATCAAAAGACACTCAAAAGTTCCAGTGTCCTCTTTAACATTGGCCAGGTGAATGTGAGTTTCTTGCAGCAGGTCTTTGTGATATATGGTGACTAGACGGATCATGTCATCATAAATTTTGTTCTTCTTGTACATGGTGATAGCCAGGTCTGGTTCATCTACAGTGGTAAATAGCCTACAGACGGAAGCATACTGCAAATTTCAAGCATGAATTTGAACAATAAATGTTTGCCTTGAGACAACACTAATTGTATAAGGTGATCTGGTATGTGATGAAATCAAAATTGGCCATATTTACTTTCTTAATAAATGTCCCTGGCTGTCTTGTGCCTGATTTATCAGTACATGTTATTCTTAAGAGAAAAAAAAAAGAAATATAAAATGTAATATTCTTTGGCCTTTTCTTTTCTGCTGATGTAATCAAGCTCATGTGGTTGGAGAAAATGTTATTAGCTAATAATATAATTGCCTACATTACATGATCCATTCAAATCCGGATCTGTAAAATCAAGTTCCACCCAACATTATTCCCCACTAAATATTCAGTTCCACACAAATATATGTCATGTTATTGAAGTTTAGGTCAACAAGAGATCAAAATGAACCCTATTAACTTTCTTAATGCAAGTTTCACTGTAGACTTTAATATAAAATGTTAACACACAGCCAAACAGATATTAAGGCACTGTTTAAAAAACTTGCAATGAACTCTGGTATCTAGGACGTCCACTATTCATGATCAAATAAATTCTCAATGGATAAATTTAAGTCACATCTATCTTTTTTTTTACATTACGTAGACTTTAACCCTGTGATGCATGAATTATGACCAGAGTCAAGATTTTTTTCCTATGTGTTTTTATTCTTCTCCAGGCATGAAAAAAACTTTTGTTATAGTGAATGCAGTGTCCAAAGTTTTTCTTTTTTATGAATCAGTACCTGAAAACTTCTAGCTGTCGATAGTTGCAGTGAAGTATCTATGATGAAAAGTTACTGAAGCATCAATCAAGTTTACATTTTCTTTCCCCTGAGAGAGAAACTTTTGCTTTTGTCAGTCATATAACGCACAATTAATTAATTCAGCCATCAGCAATCAATAGTGGTCAGAGCAAAGAAACTGCAGTGTGTGTGTTTACCTTTTAGCTTCTTAGTACTTTCCCTCTTTCTCTAACTCTTGTGCTCTGCTGATGTAGAGTGCAGACACATCATCTTTTGTCATGCATTTCACAGCAAGCTGTGTGTTGGAGAAAGACAGATAGAGAAAGAGGGCAGGGGAAAACAGAATGTGACATAATAATTCAAATGTAAATTGCTTATGATTAATAATATTTCAAACATAAATTGTTCATGATTTGAATCAAGAAAAAAAACTGCAATTGTGTTCTCAGTTCCCATCCATCAGATGTATAATTACCATACACTCTGATTTAGTCAAGTCAGCTAAAGTGAACAATCAAGCTTGCCAAACCAAATTATCATATTTTAAAACAAATGATAAATCAAGGCCCCTCGCACAACTGAAATGTTATAGGTAGGCATGCAAGAACAACTATATTAACAAGAAAAAAGAAAAAAATCCTGTGCAATTCCATAGCTTGCAAAACATACATGCAACATTTTAAAACAATAATATGTTCCATCTTGGACTCTGAAATATTATAAAACAAATTAGAAAAGTTAAGCCACCCCCAACCAAACTCGAGCTACTGTATTTTGCATAGTCTAGTGCGTCCCACTGATGGTTGGGACGCCTTAAAGCAAAACCATTTAAAGAACTGACCTTGCACATGTTTAACTAAGAAAAATTGGAGAGTAGAGGAACACATTCACTCACCTTATGGGCTTTCTCCCATTGCCCAGCCTGAGTGTATATATCAATAGCATCTTTGATATTATCCCCCTTCACAAACAGATGTTCTGACACCTGTAGCTCAGAGAAACAGGACAAGTTTAGTAAACACAAATTCAATCAAGATCATGTTTTTAGCTGAGATTTGTTCATATTTAGCAGCTGGTCTGTAATGTAAGAAGTATTTCCTGATGGAATCCACTTGAGATATATCCTCATGTGACATGTGTGGACGTTGTATTTTGGCTTTGCTATACACAACCCATAATTCAAATTCATTTAAACTGACTTATCTCAGTTCACAAGACTCTGTGATGTCAGTTAAGTGTAAACTTCCAACGTACAGAGTCATGTGGCAAAATAACATGGTACCGGCCACAGCAGAGTTTGTCTTTGGGAGAAACGGCAACAAAACCACAACTTGTAAGAAACCTAATGAAGTTTTTACATTGAAACCTGTTACAGATAAAAGATTCCTTAACTAAGAGTCCTTAGTTTCATCTGATCTGCCATTTTTAAAATTTGAGCCATTTGTTGCAACATGCCATGCTGCACAATGCCAAGTGGACACTACACAACTCAAGCTCGTCTACTTTGATGTTTTAAGTCAGCGACTAGTCTGTGACGAGAAGTCTCAGATCTCACGATAAAGATCTGAAAACTGTCTGATATCTAGACGTCTTGTCATCATGTGTGCGCACTGTCGCGACGAGTGAAAGACAATAAGCCACAGCAAATGAAATATAGAGAGAGCGCAAGAGGAGGGCAAGGTATTAGGAAGCTATAATTAGAAAATAATAAAATTAAACTTCACCCACATCTTCCAATG
Organism: Moxostoma hubbsi; assembly: GCA_032164185.1. Taxonomy (NCBI): domain Eukaryota; kingdom Metazoa; phylum Chordata; class Actinopteri; order Cypriniformes; family Catostomidae; genus Moxostoma; species Moxostoma hubbsi. The sequence continues at coordinate 33,252,632 of JAVLUX010000031.1, read as the reverse complement.
CGCACTGTCTTTATTATTTTAATATGTTTTTCTTAACTATTTCCTTTTGAAAATACCAAAATGGGAGTAAGCCATTCTTAAGTGTTTGTTGAAAGAGGAGCAATATATTGGGTAGGAGGAGAAAAAAAAAAATGTAATTAAATAAATCTCTCTTCCAGCAATTTTTTTTTTTATTATTAGATGTTTTTATTATTCTTTTCCTTTGCAAATAATGCACAAAAACTGGCAAGAGCCACTCTTTCAGTTTTTTTTTTTTTTTTTACATTTATCAAGAATAAACTCTGTGAGATTGTGTATGAATTTCACTATCTTAATTTTAAGATGCATTTTTGGTGATTCATTTGAAATGGGACGATGCTGAGGGCAGCTGAAATGGCTGTTTTTTTTCCACTTGTTGCATGAGGATTTCAAGGGAATAAGCATATTGTATGTTTTAAGAAAGCTTGGATGTTTTAAGAAAGTGAATGCATGAACATGTACAATGGGGACACAGATATGAGCAGCATGCACACTAGAAGCTAATTTTTGGGAATATTAAGAGAAACTGTGCACTGGTTTTTAGAGGTTTCTTTCTCGTCTTTTACTTCTTTGCGATTTATTATCATTCAGTAAAACAGAGGAAATGTATGATGTATTGTATTGATGTAGGTCCTCATGACTCGCTCCTCGAAATCCGAACACAAGTGGTCAAAAGAGACGACCAGGTGTAACGGTGATGTCTCGCTTGTACATTTGTGATCAGATCACCCAAAACTCATCTTAATACCAGGTGTACACATGGTCTCAGTCAAGGTTTTTGTTTTGTTTTTTTTGCACGTTTATTATTTTGCCTCTTGTAACAATTCAAAAGGGGAAATGGAAAGTGCACACCGCAGTCATGCTCGGATCTCAGGAGGATACAGTACTTTACCACAAACTCTTGTACAGAGGCATAGTGCTTAGCTATTTTCAGGTAATACTTGGCTGCAGTCTTGTCCTCCTGTTGCTCCAGTATGTGCAATGCTTTCTTCCACTGGCGTGCTGCAATCGCCGCCTCTATGGCCTTGGTAGAGCGGCTTCACCAGAGGAGAGTTAGGAGACAAATGAGTCAGATAAGGACTAACCAAATAGAGCCTGTGTGCCTGATGCAAATTTAAATGCCTAGTCTGTTTCAACGCAGGAGAAGATGCGGTGAACACATACTACACTCACTGAGAAATTTATTAGGAACACTACGGTCCTTATAAAGTGCCCAACATTCTTCAGTCTTCTGCTGTTGTAGCCCATCCGCCACAAGGTTCAACGTGTTGTGCATTCTGAGATGCTATTCTGCTCACAACAATTGTACAGAGGGGTTATCTGAGTTACCGTAGCCTTTCTGTCAGCTCGAACCAGTCTGGCCATTGACCATCCATTGACCTCTCTCAACAACAAGGCATTTCCGTCCGCAGAACTGCACTCACTGGATGTTTTTTGCTTTTGGCACCATTCTGAGTAAACTCTAGAGATTGTTGTGCGTGAAAATCCCAGGAGATCAGCAGTTACAGAAATACTCAAACCAGCCCATCTGGCACCAACAATCATGCCACGGTTGAAATCACTGATAAAAAATGCTCCCCATTCTGATGGTTGATGTGACGATTAACTTAAGCTTGTGACCCATATCTGCATAATTGTATGCATTGCACTGCTGTCACAAGATTGGCTGATTAGATAATCTCATGAAGAAGTAGGTGTACAGGTGTTCATAATAAAGTGTTCAGTGAATTTACAATAAAACATACAATAGAGCAACATAACTGCAGTGCAACAGTAAACTGTCTGGTATACTTTGGTAGTATGTAGCTGTATGTGTGTATCAGTATGCTATGTTAGCTGATAAGTAGTTTAGTTTAGTCTCAAAGTTTGTAGTAAAACAATCATAACTGTCATTTGAATTATGCTACCTCATCTGTCAGCATGATGCTGGCGAATCACCTTCAGCCTCTTAGTACTTTACGTCATTGTTTTGGTCGAGCATGAGCAATAGGTAGCTGGCTGCAGTTCATAGGTGTCATTAATAACAAGCGTTTCTGAATCTTACATACTGCACATTTAACTAGCTTAACCAGCAAGACTTCCTTGGTCAACTAGCTTTAAAACCATGATAGTTGACCATCTTGGCCAGTTAATTTTTGTTTGATCCAACAACTACACTGCATTTTCTTTGTTTCTTGCTTTCCAGTAGAGATGCACCTATTTTTGAAGACCAATAGAAGTACAAAGTTCCTAGTTTTAGGCATTGTTAGAAACCGAGTACCGATACGAGTAGTTTTGTGCTTGTATATGTATGCCATTCAATTTGTATTTGATATACAGCGTTGGGGAGAAATGGAATACATTTAACAGGATTACAATTTAAAAAAAATATTAGGAACTGTATTCCACTACAGTTACATTTTAAATGGCTAGTAATCAGAATACAGTTACATTACAAAAGTATTTTGATTACTGAAGAGATTACTTTAAATATTAAATGAAACAAATGACAATAAAATACAGTCTGTTCAATTGGAAAACATTTATCCATTTAAATGAAGCGATTCGAGGAGCGTTTGAATGATGGTATGATGAGTTACATTCATACGAGTATACAGATGAGTTAAAAGGTGGATATAATGTCATTAAGGAACTTTTCCTTTGGGAGCTCAATAGAGAGAATCCAGATAAAATCAGAAAAATATGTCGTTGAGTACACTCTGTGTGGTTTTGAAGTAAGTTTGGAGCTGCAGAAATAGCTCATCTCATGTAAAATACATTTACTTAATTTGATATTAAGCTGTTTATAGTCAAAACAAGTGAAAATCTGTGCTGAAGAAGTAATCCAAAGTATTTAGAATACATTACATTACCTCGAGTAATCCACCGTAATACATTATAAATGACAGTTTACAGCATGTATTTTGTAAACTGCAGAGGGATACATTTTAGAAGTAACTCTCCCAACCCTGTTGACGCATTCTTATAGCCAATATTAGTATTTTAAGTAATTAAAAATTACAATTCAGAACTGTTTTACCAGGGTGTAGCTTCCTTTTTAAAAGTAACCTAGCAAACACGTATGATACATTATTCATGCTTTAACGGCGCAATTTTATGCATAGTGTTCTGGGCATTCAAGGAGTGGGAAATCTGGCCTTAAATTAATTGATTGTTCTGTTTTTTTTGCGGATCAGACAGAGTTCAACATTCGTTTGATTGCTTTATCCTGTGTTGTTGCTGGGCTAAGTAAAAGTGATAGATAATAACTCCAATACCTTTTTTCAGCATCTTTTTTTTTACACATAAGACATATGATTTTGGAGTCGCTGTGATTAGGACAACAACGACCCTCTGATGCGAGTCTGATGAAAGTGCTCTCCCTCAAACACAAGCACGTGGAGAGAGATAGAGGAATGGCATATATCACATGAAAATGGATTAAATGAAAACTCATGTGCTAGTTTCAAATGGTTTTCTTTCTTTTCATTAATCAAAATGATGGAGAACATTTGGAATTATCTGTTAAAAAAAATCATGGATGACTTTCAAGCACTTGTGAAAGCAATCTCCCGCTCACACACACACAAGAGTGCATGGAGGGAGGGAGGGAGAGAGAGAGAGAGAGAGAGAGAGAGAGAGAGAGAGAGAGAGAGAGAGAGAGAGAGAGAGAGAGAGCAAGAGAGAGAGAGAGCGCAAATGCACACGCACGAGATAAGCCGTGCATTGTATATATATCTCAGGTAAAGATAAATAAAACTGGTATTCTAGTTTTAAAGGGTTTATTTTAAAGTTTTTTTCTTGTTTTAAGCACAAACTTCACAAAACAAATTAAGATTTCTATGAAAACAAAATGATACATTTTGCTTCTCAAGTAAATGTGTCTTGTTTTAAGATCGTTTAGACACAAAAATATTAAGTAAAATATATATATATTTTTTTTTTTTTTTGCAGTGTAGCACCAGACAAGTACTAACCAGCATTAACCAGCCTAGAACAGCATGGAAGTTCTTGCTAGTCTTGGCTGATAAAGCAGTAAATGGATGGATCTTAACAACAACCATCTTGCCATGCCAGACACTCTCTTAGTGTATTTTTCATGCACAATATACAGTTCTTAATTTGAGTTCAGGTAAAACTCACCCTCTCATAGAACTCTCCTTGAATGAGAGCGGAAGTGACGTGGTTGTTGATGTCATGATTTAATAAGAGCTCATCTCTGCTCATGGCCAGCCAGGCAGCTTTAGCAGGGAGTCCTGCTTTCAGGTAGAGGTTAATGGCACCTGTGAAGTCACCTTCACTTTCTTTCACCTCCCCAGCTTTCTCATTCTGATTGGTCTCGATTAAGTAGGAATAGTAACTGCGTCTCAAATTGTCCAACTCCAGATGGCCCTTTATGGGATAAATACATATTATTTGTAAAAGTTTAAGATTTCACAATCTGATCATATAACTGATGCACCAAGCATAATAATTACGCATATTTTTATAATTGTTGATGCGCATAATTGTTGTTCTTTAATTGTTGATGCACAATTTAAATAATTAAAATTTTACATATACAGTTGATTAGAGGTTATAAAGATGCTTGCCACATTTCAAACTGATGTTACCTTCTCCTCTGCAATGGCAATAGATACATCCCACATGTGGAGCTCCTGGTACATTTCCATCACTTCATCCACCGCATTCTATAGGGTTACACAGCAATATTACTCACAGCAATCGAGATACTCAGGTGTCTCTGATATAGGTATTAAAGCACTATAGACTATTCGTTACCTGTTCCATGTAATGCATATCTGCAAGTTCTTATCCAGCATTGCCTTCACTTGGTAGTGGTCTGTGCCATCACCACCCTAAAGGAGAGTAAATAATACTGGATTTTAAAAGATGTCCATTCTAGTGTACAAACATTAAATGAGAGACTAGTGATAGAAAGATATATTGGTCAGGCCAATATGTTGGCCGTTTTTTTGTAAGCTTTTCAATTGCCAACACAGAATCAGTTTCTTGCGTCTGGCTGCTCTGTTTTGTAATTGTTTTTCTATGTAAACATGCACTAGATGGACGTCTTTGATCATTGTGCTGCATCTTACATATGTGCGCCACATATTTAAGATGCCTTATAAGTAAAAAATAACTTCTAAAAAAAACGTGTCTTGAGACACCTGCATTCTGCTCCACTTCTTGCACGGTGTCTAGCTTTTTTTAATGCAAGAAAACACTTGGCGTGTTCCACCTTGTGGCAGTTCCAAAATCTAATAACAGCTTTATTAAATGGATAAAAACATTTTATGTTATTAAATAGTTTTTAGCTAATTTAGCCATCATTAAAATGTCTTATTATATTGGCTTGAACCACCCATAAAAACAGACATAACTCCATGCTACATTCAAAAAGCTCTGTTTGTCTGTTCTACATACAAATTCTTTTGAGATTGCATCTGCAATCTTGTTGGTGTCATTCAGGAATCTGGCTTTGGACACATCACCAAGTGATGCAAAACACCTGCAGAAAATCATCAACAGGTTAGAGTGAAGTCACACTATACAAAAAGTTTAAATAAATGATCTAGTCCAGTTGCTATCACAACCCTGCAAATCATGCAGTTTTGAAGTTTGTATTTTAGTAGTTTTCAGCAAAGAGGTACATTTCTAACGTTCTGCTCTTCTATTGGTCACGTGTCACTGGTCCTACTCGACCCACCCAGAGCAGGATTCGAACCAGCGATTCCCGGCACGGATCTAGCAAGGACGCTATAAAAGCCATGCCCTCTAGCCTTTGTCAATAGTGTGTCTCTTAAGACAAGGAGAGCGAGGTTTACACACTGCACAGTTATCACATACAAGCTGGCTACCTTTAAACTCACCCCCATCTGGTTCACAGTACCAGTGTCACCGGTTCTACTCAACCCGCCCCGAGCAGGATTCCAACCAGCGTTCCCCGGCATGGATCTAGCAAGGAGGCTATAAAAGCTATGGCCTTTATTCTCGGTCACAAGTATGTCTCTTAAAACTAGGCGAGTGAGGTTTACATACTGCACAGCTATCACATCCCAGCTGGCAACCGTTACACATGCATCTTTACACCATACAAATTCACAGATCAGAGATATCCAAACTTGAACGAGAGACAAAACGTTCACATGTGCTGACATTTCCACTCACCGACCTTCGCACATGTATGAATGGAAGTGAATGAAGCACAATTCTAGAGTGAATGCACCTTTAAACCAATAACGTCAAATACAACCAGCAGTATAAAGTAACAGATAAGGCTTTACATAACAAACCAACCCTGTATTATTGAGCCCCACTCATTTAAATTCTGGTTTCAAGATTATTTTAAAAATGCTTATACAGTTATAGGAAAACTCATGCCCGCTGCTTACTAAAGCTACAGGAAGCCTTTTCAAAAGGACCTGTGGTGCTTTTATCCTCCCTCACAAGCTTTTTCCATCTCAGGTGAAGGGTTTTTCTATTTGCAACATATTACACGCATTTGACTTTAGGCTGGATCTTATCGGAGTACACATTTCAGAATTTTAAGTGTATCAGACAGCTGTCCATAACAGCAGCATTATAATGCTTCTGACATGCATTAAACATTCATGGCTAAATGCAAGATTCATTGAAGATTCTTCCCTTTAATAAAATTATATTTAATGTGGTGTTTTAAGGACAACTTTTGGGTCCTTTCTAAACTGGACAAAGCAAAAACTTTAAAGTCACATCATAATTTTTTTATTATATGTGTCCCTGAGGTTTTGGATGTTTCGGTCGAAAAAGTAGCTTGTGCTTTCTTTTTTTAATAAATTCCACTTGGTTTGATATATTATCATCTAATGCAATGACATTTGTGCATTTTTAAAAGTGGCTTAAGTGTCCAAATAGTATTCGAGTCCACATAGTATGCAAAAAATAATCTTTAATTTCAAGATGGCAACAACTATTACACTTCTGTCAATATTACATCTGTTGTACTGGTTCCTTGTCTTCAGGGTTAGATAAATGATTCAGGGGACTACGTCATAAAAGGTAGGTGATCTTGCTTGTCTGACCTCTCAGCGATGTGGAGCTGTTGTGCCCCGAGGGAACGTTTACTCAGAGTCTTCCACATAGCCTCTGACTCTGTAGACAGCTCCAGGGTTTCCAGGAATGCTGTGGCCCTGTGCACACACATACAACCAAGAACAGTTTTAAATGTTTATATTTACATCGTTTAAGCAGCCTACGTTCAAATCTATACTCAATCAAACAATGCACTTCTTCATTAGGGCTATTTGAGGTCTTGTTGTAGATAGTACTGGTACCTGTATTAGTCTCCATCATCAATGGCCGTTCCAAACTCGATCAGTCCTTCATCCAGAGTGTAGGAGACAGAATGAACCCCTTCAGTCACAATGACTTCAGTTTTACCATTAGATCTCTCCAGGTCTACAATATCCCCCTGTGCCAGGCACAAAGTCAAGTGACCAAACTCACAGTTGACTAAAAATTAAGATTTGACAATTGATTCGGGATTTGTGCTCACCTTGAGCGGAAACATTGTGACCATTTCCGGGCTGCCGATGGTGTACCAAACACACAGTTTTCCTCTGTTCTGAGCCACAACTACATCACTGCCTGGTACCCACTGGACGTAAGGACAGAAAGTCAACATGGTGCTCTTCGTGGTGCTGTCGATGTCATATAGGTGGAGCTGAACATGGAGAAAGTGACAAATCTTTCTGATTTTATGATTGAAATTAACCCTTTAAGCTCTGAGGGTGTCTTTAAAGATTAGTTTCAGTGGTATACTCAAAATGAAAGGCTTATAACTTGACAAAAAAAGAAAAACAAGGAGTGTCAAAGGTTTGGTAGCACTGTAAAGAAATTTTCAGTTTTTTTAATTATATAAATTATGGGGGCCTGGGTAGCTCAGCGAGTACTGATGTGGACTACCACCCTTGGAGTTGTGAGTTTGAATCTAGGGCATTCTGAGTGACTCCAGCAAGGTCTCCTAAGCAACCAAATTGGCCAGGTTGCTAGGGAGGGTAGTCACATGGGGTAACCTCCTCGTGGTCGAGATTCGGGGTTCTCGCTCTCAATGGGGCGTGTGGTAAGTTGTGCGTTTATAGCGGAGAGTAGCAAGAGCCTCCACATGCGGAGTCTCTGCGGTGTCGTATACAACTAGCCACGTGATAAGATGTGTGGATTGTCGGGGTCAGAAGTGGAGGCAACTGAGGCTTGTCCTCTGCTACCCGGATTGAGGTGAGTAACCGCACCACCACGAGGACCAACTAAGTAGTGGGAATTGGGCATTCCAAATTGGGAGAAAGAATTATATAGATTATGATAAATTCGGAGACTCTCAGCCTAAGAAACTGCTTAAAAAAAACTTGAGCCAAAAATTTAATTTTCTTTTTTTTTTTTTTTTTTACACATATACACACACATTATATATATATATATATATATATATATATATATATATATATATATATATATGGGTTTAAATAAGGTGTTTTGTTCCCAATCATGTCAACTATAACTGATAAAATATTTGTGTTGATACAACAAAGCAATCAAAAGTTATTACATTACAAAAATAATTTATCCTAGTGTCCAAAAGCCTCTCCGAAAAATTACAAATAATAATTGTACATAAGAACTAATTACACATGGAAACACGACAATGACTAAAGGTTTTCATAGCATGCAACATGATTTCACAGAATGACTACCATTTGACTAAATGAGTCTGCATCATTGAGTCTGTGTCATGAACTTGGCGTCAACTCCTGGTGGCCATATGTAACACTGTGCTTTGTGTGAATTATATAATAATAATAATAATAATATTATTATTATTATTATTAATAAAGCACCCTATTTGTCTGCATATTTCAAAGCACTTGTTCAGATTTGGTCATAATGCCTACACACATTGTAAAGTAGAGCTTCTAAGCTTTCTAACTATACCTATTGTATGTTGGTCAAGACTAGTTATTGATATTTTGACAATTATTTCTGAGGTTACATCTGAGCTTAAAGGGTTAAACCTTTAACAGCAATGTTTACCCCTTACCCTGAGTTTCTTGTCCCTTAAAAGCAGTTTTTGACCCGTTTCATTCAGCTCCAGCCAGTCAATCTTGGAGTTGTGGTTTATGGTGCCCAGATTATACCTGCCGACCAGGTCCACTAAGAAAACAGGAAGAGAGATGGATCATAGGATACGAATGCATCAAATAGCAGCTATGGATTCTTTTCTAGTGATCCAAGATCAGCAATTAAACATGGGGTAGTTAATAAACATCAATATTTTAGTTTAGAATTTGGTTCAAACCCTTAAGTAAAAGTGTATGTTTTAGGAGCTGTAACTGGTTTTAAATTTTATTTTCACCCTTTTGCCCTGGTAATCAAAATGTATTTTAAAATAGATAGAAATGCAGAATAGTATGTCACACCGCAGCAGAATTTTGCCTGACCTACTTCTTGTCATTTACTCCATCCTAGAGGTTTTTTGAACTGGTTTTAAAACAATGTTTGAAAACTACTGTAAGCAGAACAAATAAAGTATTTTCCACCATAAAATTCTGTAATAAATTAATATAACACATTTTGGAGATCTATTTACTGCCATGAACATTACCATTCAAACAAACATGGCACACAAAAAGACATGCAGTCATTTCCTTTCATTCAGACCCCAAATATCTGCAATCTAACAAAAAGAAAAACAATCAACAAGTCTTTAATGAATCACGTTCTGTGATGCTTCTCTGCATCTCTGACTCTATGTTCACAAATAACTATTCTGATGGGAAGCATCACTTATGAAGGGGGAAAAAAGGAAAGACAGGAAAACAATTTCCAATTTGCACTTTCAGAGCAGGCTTTAAGCATATGGAGCAGTGAGGTGGAAAAGCACTCTGTTGTCTTTCAGAGGAAAATAAATTGGATGAAAGTTGTTTCTCATTTTCATCACCTGAAGGAAAAAGGCACGCAGGACAGAAGGAGCATGCCTGGACTTAATTAGCACAGGAAGTGGTCAGAACTATGGCAGATGGCGCGCTGTGCCCTGATGAACAAGAGCACTGTGACGATGAACAGTGGGGTCACCGTCTAATTGAAAGGTAACGTCCTAACCGACTTAACGTCATCTCAACATACTGTGCCTAAAATAATGGGTCATAGAGAAAAGTTGTCTCATTTAGAGCTTAACTGACAATAATGTAATCATGACCACTGATGATGTAATTTCATTAAGCTTGCATGGACAGGCAATGAGCTGTTAATAAAAACAGTTAGGCAAAGACTATTCTTAACGGGTAAATATGATTTAATCCTATTGTGTGTATTTTGAATTTCATTGAAATACTGCAAGCTAAATCAGAGGTTCCAAACCTTCTAAGATATCAGGGAATATATTTGAATGGAAATAATTTATCGAAAGAAGCAAGCATTCCATTTAAAATATTGGTGATATTAGTGCTATAGTGATATTATCAGTGCATACCCATATAAATCATGAAAAAAGAAACAAAATAATATTTTCTAGACATTTTTAATTCTTGTCAGGCTAAACCCCACACCCCCCCTCCACCCCCCTTTATCCTATGTATTGAAATTCACAATGTCTAATAAAATAATACTTTTGATTTAACTCTGTACTTAACGACTAAAAAAATCTTGAGTCCCAAAGGTCAGTCATATAACCTATCTTTAGCTATAAGAGCAGGAAAATATGTGTTTGGTCGAAAATGTTACATTTCTAGCCACTAATTATAACACTCAAATAAGTCTTTAAGAGTAATTTAAAGACCTTGCTTATGGTCCTCTCATCTTATTATCTTCTAGCAGTCATAATTATTTCATTACCGTTATCACTGCTTTATTAAAGCAGAGATCACCCCATACCAGCAGTTATGGGTGAAGACTTACCGATAGCAATAGTTTTGATGTCTATCAGGTAGGCCAACTTTTCGTTGTCCTCCACACCCCTCTGCCTTCTCTCCTTCAGACGCACACTGCAAACACAAACACATGAGTAAACACTACCTGTGGGTGCCGTGGGACCTGTCAGTGCTCAATCATGAGGAACCAAGCACTGCAATCTGACAGCACCTGACAGGCTTTATACATGAATGCTGATTTTTGATGACTAAGAGCCAGCTGTATGACAAGCAATAGCAGTTGTCATAGCAAATGGACATTACTAGGTCAAGCGTTAAATATAAGCTAAATTCTGCCATCTAGTAGTCAGTCTTGGATATGACTTCAGTCTTTACAGTGTAGGACACGATTTTATCAATGTTTTATCCAAGTTAGGCCATTATTATTCATATTTATTTTTATTAATATTTACATAATCTTTCTTCCAAATTAAATAAATTACTCCACCACTGAAACAAATTTTCTTATGAGTTGATGGCATTGTAGGTGGTGAAAAAGAATATTGGGTAATAATAATAATAGTAAGATCAATAATATTAATATATATATATATATATATATATATATATATATATATATATAAATAAATAATGTAAGGCAAACCTGATGAGGTGAGGGTTCATAAAGTCTGTCCGAACAGATCCCAGGATTTCATTATTTCCGTATTCCACCAGCACCAGCTCTCAAGCATACCTACTTAGAAATAAAGCAATTTACAATTAGTTAGTACAGACTTTAATTATTTCAGCTAAGGCAGCATGATTTATTAAATCCAATTGTTTTAAGCAACTTAATGAAACAAAAATATGCAAACAAATAAGACTACCATTTCATTTTCAAAGAAAATGTTTCATTTCCCCCAGAGCCCTGCCACGCCACCTGTAATGAAAGAGTGATGTTGTTTATTGGAGTATGACATGGTCATCAACGTTTGCTTTCCACTACATTACACAGAAAGAGGCAGGGGGAGAGAGACCATAGACAGCTATCCTGTTTGTCACACTGAACTTTATTCTAACTCCAGCAAGGGCACTTTGGAAACTCAATTAAACATGGATTAACACAGTGAACCATGACAGCCCTTGAACCTTTAATTAGACATGTTAAAACCTTTGCCCAACCAATGAAGGCATTCACTTAAACTACTAAACAAATCTGTAAAAACTACCCAACAACTAATAAAGAACAGATTTCTGATGTACAAAATAACAGTTCAATCTAAATGAAGATTTTAAAGGTGCATTCAGTAAAAAAAACGTTTAACTCCTAAAGACATGAATTGTAATTTTGCAATACATATAGGAAATTATGACCACTCACATTAAAATGAAGACTCAAGTCTGATTTTATAAGATCACTGATATGCAGTGCCCTTATAAAGGCTGTTTTATTCTACATGGAGAGGGTCCGCACATGGGGGCTGCCATGTTATAATCACATGACCAGCGGAATACTTTTAGCTTAATCTCAGTAACTGTCCTGTTATTTGACACTTTCACTCACTGATTAAAGTAATCATGGCTGACTGTGTATAGTGAATTTTTACAATGGCATCTTTAACTGAAAACTACTGATTTTAAATGATGCTGCATCCAGTCCAGGATGATACAACGATAACAATTACTGAGTGCACCTTTAATGCAGACTGAAAGATCAAAAATTGATTCCAAGAAAGTCAGCTGATAAATACCAAGCTGAAATAACCATATCAAAATGTAACAAACTAAAAAAAATAGCAAAGCGTCAGTCCTACCTCACTCAGTTTGTTGGACACCAGGTCTCCCAGCAGAAGGGTGTCAGAGGTGTGAGCCACCAGATATCGATCCTTTCCCATGACCTTCACCTCATCTATCTCAAAGCCATACTGAGAGTTCAACACCACTCTTGTGCAAGTGGGAAAATTCTTCACTATCACCTGAGAGAGTTTATGAAACAAAGTGTGTGACTGGAAATCTAATGGTATGGTAGTTCCAGTTAATGTTTGTAGGATGCAAATAGGATTAAAAATAAGAGCCTAATAACAATACATTTCTTTGGAAAGACTGTAAAGCTACTCAGTAAAAAAGAAACACTGCACTATTTGAAATCTCTTCAAGTAAAGCTCACCTGACTAAGCCCTACATATGTCACCTCAAATTTGTTCTTGTAAATACTCCTGCGCAGGCAGCAGTCAAAGAGCTCAACTCCTCCACACAATGTGCCCTGCAATTCAGAGATCAATTCAAATAGTTTTTGAAAAGACATATTTTTAGCAACAAAACAAATAAATAAAAATAATAACAATAAAAGCCATAATTACTACAGCACTTGACAATGAAGAAAACAGAATGCCTTTTGACAAGTGAAATTTACAAGAAAAAAAGTCCACAACTAAAGGGACATTTTAAATGTTTTATCTGCATTTCTGCATCTAGACCCTGTTAGAAAGCATTTGTACGTATATGCAAACAAGATTCAGGATAATTCATTGTTAGAAGAGAAAACCCTTTGGTGTGTCCAGGTTTCAGAACATGAACAGAATAAAGAAGCTCTTGAAGACTTTTAAAGTTCTCAAGTCTTTATTGACTTGGTCATCCAAACTGACCACAGAGAGCCGAGAGCCGTCTTTCTTCCAGGCTAGAGCTGTGATAGTGTACAAGTTTGGAATCTCTTTGGGAGAAGCTTCATTCCAGTTGCCTTTTCGAGGACTCCAGTTGAAAACTCGCAACCTAAAGAAAAATTATTTGATATGAATTGTGATGCATGGCTAAAATTGCCCAAAACATAGTCATTTTAAAAGAATATTCCAGGTTCAACACAAGTTTAGCTCAATCGATAGCATTTGTTGCATAATATTGATCGCCAAAACAATTTATTTGGACTTTCCCCTCCTTTTTCTAAAAAACAAAAAAAACATCTGGGTTCCAGCGAGGCATTTACAATGGAAATGAATGGGGGCCAATCCGTAAACATTAAAATACTCACTGTTTCAAAATTATAGCCACAATACATAAATAATATGTGTTAACATGATTTTAGTATGATAAAATTCTGTGTAAAGCTATAGCCAATTTTACAACTTCATTGCCTTGATAATCAACAAACCCTAAAAATGATGATTTAAACAAATGTACACCTTAAATAATAGTAGAGTTTTAACAGAAGAATTAATGTGTGCTTTTGTAAAATTATAAGCTTCACATTTCTGTCTTTAAACTATCCAAAAATTGGCCACATTCACTTCCATTGTAAGTGCCTCACTGTAACCTAGAATTTTGCCTTTTTTTTTAAGAAAAGGAGGGAAGAGTCAAAAATGTTTTTGTGTTAATCAACATTATGCCACAAATGCTGTTGATTGAGCTTAACTTGTATTGAACCCAGAATATTCCTTTAAGCCATATGGATTTACATTTCAGAAATAACTGTTTGAATCCAGTATGATGACCTTTGTCTTTCAACTGAAACCTAAATCTTTGGGGAAGAATGTTTTGTTTTTTATTACCTCATTCAAAAAACTCTCTTAGCTGTCAAAGCTTCCAACGACTATGGACTGACCACTGGGGCTAGCTGCTGCCACAGTGAATTCCTTTTCAGAACGATCTCGGCTATAGTCATATGTCTGAAGGATGTGGTCCTCTCTCCCATAGGCTACGATCTTTTTATCACATCCAGCCACAATAATGCTGTTGGTACCCCATGCCAGGGCATACGGAGGGCATGCATGAGTCAACGGTTTGCCCTTTAATGTTTTATAACAAAATAAAATGAATTATAAGTAATAAACTGCTTGCAAAAATAATATTGTATGTTATGTTATACATGCATTTGAATAACATAACATACAGCAGTTCTTTACCTGAGATTCTCCAGATCCTTCATCATCATAGTAGTACCGAACAACCGTTCCATCTGCATGACCAGAAAGGATTCCTTTCCCTGAGACACTGAAATAAGGGAGATAATAAAATGTTTTGAAAAGAGTTGTGATGATGAATTAACCACAATACAGTAGTACATTTTGTTTAACAGGGGAACGAGCATCGGGGAACGATTCAAATAAATATGCATACATACTTTTGAGGTCAATGAGACAACGTAGGAGTCTGTTCCATAGATCGTAGAGGAATTGCTTGTTTTTGTATTAGCTTGACGAACTTGCATTTGCCAAAAAAATATATTTTTTCAAAATAAAAGATTCAGATTCAGGTCTAAAGCATTGAAAATGCAGCACACTTACTTTTCCTTCTGTCAGCCCAAATAGTATTGCATGCTCTGTCGGCCAAACCACACGTTACAGCACTCTAGAGAACAACAAAACATTTAATTCATGCAACATACATCAATTATGCCTATTGACATTTGTAAGATGGATGACTAATATTATACACTCACTGAACACTTTATTAGCAACACCTGTACAGCTTCTTATTCATGCGATTATCTAATCAGTCAATCGCAGCAGTGCAGATACGGGTCAGCAGATTCAGTTAATGTTCACATCATCCATCAGAATGGGGAAAATGTGATCTCGGTCATTTAAACTACGGTATGATTGTTGAAGATAAAAGTAACCATCCTAAGACAAATCCTTTTGTGAAACATCTTATGTGACTAATGTCTTCTACACACTACATGACATTCAAAGACGTCGGATCGTGGTACCGTTCATATTTAACAATACCCCTTAATGACAACGTGAAAGAAGTTTGTTTGAAATCTTTGCAAATGTATTAAAAAAAAAAAAAAAAAATCACATGTACATAAGTATTCACAGCCTTTGCTCAATACTTTGTTGAAGCACCTTTGGCACCAATTACAGCCTCAAGTCTTTTTGTGTATGATGCTACAAGCTTGGCACAGCACTTTTTGGACAGTTTCTCCCATTCTTCTTTGCAGGACCTCTCAAGTTCCATCATGTTGGATGGGGTGCGTCGGTGCACAGCCATTTTCAGATCTCTCCAGAGATGTTCAATCGGGTTCAAGTCTGGGCTCTGGCTGGACCACTCAAAGACATTCACAGAGTTGTACCATAGCCACTCCTTTGTTATCTTGGCTGTGTGCTTAGGGTCGTTGTCCTGTTGGAAGTTGAACCTTCACCCCAGTCTGAGGTCTAGAGCGCTCTGGGGCAGGTTTTCATCAAGGATGTCTCTGTACATTGCTGCATTCATCTTTCCCTCGATCCTGACTAGTCTCTCAGTTCCTGCCGCTGAAAAACATCCCCACAGCATGATGCTGCCACCACCATGCTTCACTGTAGGGATGGTATTGGCCAGGTGATGAGGTTTCCTCCAGACATGACGCTTGCCATTCAAGCCAAAGAGATCAATCTTTGTTTCATCAGACCAGAGAATTTGGTTTCTCATTGTCTGAGAGACTTTCAGGTGCCTTTTGGCAAACCCCAGGTGGGCTGTCATGTTTTACTGAGGAGTGGCTTCCGTTTGGCCACTCTACCATACAGGCCTGATCAGTGGAAACAGGATGCACCAGAGTTCAATTTTGAATGTCATGGCAAAGGCTGTGAATACTTATGTACATGTGATTTTTTTCGTTTTTTATTTTTAATAAATTTGCTAAGATTTCAAACAAACTTCTTTCAAGTTGCATTATGGGGTATTGTTTGTAGAATTTTGAGGAAAATAATGAATATAATCAATTTTGGAATAAGGCTGTAACATAACAAAATGTGGAAAAAGTGAAGTGCTGTGAATATTTTCCGGATGCACTGTATCTCACTGATATCGGCGATGCGTCGGCACTCAAATCGCATCTTTGATAGTACATAAATTGCGAACATTAATCACGGGAGCGAGCTCCAATTCGCCAACCATTTCAAGCTTTTGTCGGCGATCACCACAAAATTGTCAGTGAGTGAAAATCAGGCTTAAAATCGTGTAGAGTAAACTCGGCAAAAGACTTTTGCACAGTACTGTATATTATATTTGAAAATGCACAAATTAAGAACATAATTCATATTATTCTGAGATACTTACCATTCTTCTCCAATTTTGTAAACAAATATGATGTTGTCTGTTTGGGCAACTGCTATTTTGGTTGAATCGGGGGAAAATGCCATGGACTTGACCACATATGTTTTCTTTCCATACTGCAACAAATAAAAAAGCCGTTACTTCATATTTTAAAACACTTTCCTGATGTACTAATAAATTATGTATAGCTTTTATATACTTATTTGTTTGTAATTTATTTTTACAAAATTATAATTCAGAAATGCTTTGGTAACTCAATTTCAGGACAGTAGGCTTTGTAGTGAATTTGTCTCTTTTCTCTCCCTGCTCATCATATAGAATAACCAATCTATCAATAGTGCAAACTGCAAACTTGAAATTGTTTGGAGCCCAGGCCATACAGGTAACTTTAGCAGCTCCGTCCTTAAGAAAAGCCATTTAAGAAACCACACAATGCATTTTGATTTTCACCATTGTTATGATTTGTTCATAGTAAAAGCTCACCACAACAACATTAACTGCTTAAAATATTACACTATTCCTGGACTATAAAGTTAAATATTGGCACAAATATTGGCACGGCCATAACTTTTGCAAGTTATGATCAGACATTCAATCTGATCATAAGAGTAGCTTAATTTCACCATTTAGAACAGAGCAAGCAATCGTGTTCTTCTGTAATACTTCTTTGCTGTCTGAGAGGAATTGTTTTATGAAAATAAGGTCCAATGCTGAGTCATTCGAGATCATAAACTAGCCCTGTATTAATTTCTTAATTATCTAAATACATTAGCATATTACAATACATTACTGTAAAATCTTGGATAATCCTGGCAATATTTTTGTGCAGAACTGAAGTTTTTAGTGAGACTTCATTGTTCAGCTAAAGCCAGGATTCAATCAATGAGATTTAAATGGCATTCAGTCATTACAGTGTCAATTATTCCTAGTACTGATTCTTTGGATAGCATAAAGGTTTAAGTAAAATTTGAAGAGATACATAATCATCCTTTTAAAGCTAAGCTAAGAGGGGTTATCGTGCCTACTACGAATAGCGGACTTCCACAGAGCTAGTTAGCTACAGTAGTTTATCGTAGCTAAATAGCGTGATAAATTAATTTACCTGTGGAGTTAGAAGAGTCTTCAAGTACTTTGGTTGCATACTTCACATTTACAAATGACTCTTTGTTACAAGTTACAAGGACGAATTTCTTGATACAGCCATGTTTTACGTTAATAGCTGTCAGGCTGCCGACATTGTGGTAATCATAGCTTTCTCCCTGGCTACCGTCGTCAAGGAAAGAACGTATGACGTCATTACGTAGCTTAGAATGACACGCGTCTTGTGTTTGACTCGCTTAATGTCGTTCTTTTAAAAAAATTGGTTTTTTTAAGCAATAACCGGTAGTATGAAGCATTTGTACAATATAGTGAAACAATCAAGAAAAAGAGAAAATATACTTGGAGATGCCGGGGATTGAACCCGGGGCCTCATACATGCAAAGCATGCGCTCTACCACTGAGCTACATCCCCTACTGAGAAAATAACGAGGTCTGAGGGGTATTTCAAGAAATATATGTAAATATGTGTAGTTTTACGCAATATGAATTATTGCGTATTTAAACTACCTGGCCAAAAAAGAGTCGCCGTTTGGATTTAAATAAGCAGATACTTAAGAGCATATGATTGGATCACTATTGCAGTGATCATTGTAAAAGACCATTATAGAGTGACAAAAGTAAACTTTCAAAATAGCCCATGAACATTATATCAGTTGTTTTGGCTTCATGAAAAAAACATTGCACTTGTAAATGTTTTGAATACTATTCTGATGCTAGTGAAACTTTGTAATATGGCACTTTTGTACCACTGTCTCCTTAAGACGATTCGCTTTTGTTCTCCTCTTTTGTAAGTCTCTTTGGATAAAAGCGTCTGCCAAATGAATAAATGTAAATTTAAATGATGTGAACTATGCAGAGAGTTAAATATTGTAAGTCTTATGCCGCATATCAAACAAATGTCAAACATTAAACTTACTTTACCGCACTCATGAGATCAAATTGTGACCACATACTGCATTCCTAACATCTATAACTACACTAATGTATTAGGTGATGGGTCAAACAAACACCATTGTGACTGGATACAAACAGATGGGAGGTGTAACACTTAAAGAACAGAACAAACTGTACCTTAGATCAAAACGTACAACATTTTACTGGAGAAGAACCAACGATACAGCTATAAAACAGAGGCCAACTCTTGCTGTGCCAATCAGACAGTGACATGCGTAACCAGATTATTCAGAACTTCGAGATGATATTGCTAAATCTTTGGTTGTAAAATAGATTTTTGAATTTGTTCTCGGAGTGGCCTTTTACTTTTTTGAAGCCTTTGTTCGACTCTTTAATCCGCATTCCAGAAAGCATGTGGAGAGAGAGATAGTTTTGGTGACTGGAGCTGTTAATGGGATTAGAATTTTTTTTTGCCAAAAACCTTGTCCACCATGATGGAGCAACACAAGTCCTATGGACGTAAACGCAGAGGCACTGGACATAACAGCAAAGGAAATAAACACTGCACTGTTAAAATGTCTGTAATTGTACTGTAAAATGCCAAAAATGCTACAGAATTAAAATGTGAATTGATTAACGAATATTAACTGCAAAATGTACAGTACAATGTTACAATATATTATAAAAGACAATACAGTCGTTTTTACAATACATTTCTTAGATGTAAAAATATGATTTTCCTGTATAAATAATGGTAAAAATTTGCATTATATTTAACAAGCGAGTACATGTACTTTTTACAGTAAATTATTGTTAGAATTACAGTAAAAAAAATAAAAAACAATAATTGTGCGTTCCCACAATTCTCTGCATGAGCCATCAAATTTCATTATATTTTATGGGAATACGTTTCTTCTTATTTTTAGTTATGTACATTGGGGTGTTCTGTTTTATATTTAATGTAGTTTAGTCCATGTTTACTGCATTATTTAACTTTCACATGTGTCACCCTCATGGTGTTTAGTGTTTGTGTGAGTGACTCTCTACATGTTTATTAATCATCGCTTCCGGAAGAACCACTATTGTTTAAATTCATGTTGTCATATACTCTTCTATAATTGCTATGGTGATTAATAATACTTTATAAAATGAAAAGGAGACTTTTACAGTTTCAAAAGGTTATTTACTGTAAATTTAACAGATTTTTTTTTACAGTGCCATTGTTGTCATGTAAATTACAACAGAATTAAACAGTAACATTTATATTTTTATTGTATTTTTTACATAATTATTCTGGCAACAAGAGCATTGTGTTTATGCCTATGTCTGTGACTGTAGCAGAATAACTGAGGTCTACAAAATTGCTCAACTGGTAAAAATGTTTTTAATTAACATATAAATGATCACTTACATTATGCCTAAACTGTTTTGGTGGTTCAAGCTATCTGGTCTCCCAGATTGGCTTGCTGGTGCTCAGCTGGTCTGCCATCCTGACACAAAACATTTCTAAAACCAGCCAACCTGACCAGGGAGATAAGCTAAGGACCATCTTTGGCTGGATAAAGCCATTTTTTAGTAAGGTTTATAACTTAGTTTTCATACAAATACAGATATGAATCATATCCTAGTTTTAAGAATAATCTGTTGTTTAGTAAGTAAGACTTATCAGATATTTGTATGTAGTTCAGCTGTTTCAACAGGTTAAAAGAGACATTGGAGATGTGTCTATATTGGTGAACCATGCCGGCATGGTAACAGGAAAAAACACTTTTTCTGGTGGACAGAACACTAAGGGTCAATGTTGCTGCTCATTTTTTGAGTAAAAAATAAAAAATAAAAACATCTTATGAAATTCAGTGTTTATCACATTGTTTTGAGAAGGAACATTCTTTAGACCTTTGATTTTATGTTATGGGAACAGTGTGCTCATTGTTATCTCAAATGCCTCTTGATATTTTAATTCTTAGACTTACTAGATGTTTCTCCCTGCTGCAACAGAAGCATGGGCACCTGGTCTGTGTTTCATGCCATGGAGGGATGTTTGCTATGAATGGCCTTGCAGGCATATATACTGTATAAAGAAGGTTTTAGGTGTCCAAATGCATTAAATTAAAATGCTAGAATTATGTGATTTAAAAATTAAACGGAATGGCTCACAAAAATTTGGTCTGCAGATTTTTGCGCAAGCAAGTTTGCAGCTTTGGGGATTGCAGAATCCATTACGCTGGAGCTATAAGGAAGGAATAAAAACAACAATAGTGTTCCTCTATATAACAAATACAGCAATGTTTGGTGGTTATTAAACAAAGTTAATCTTCATAGTGCCAATATTAACTTAATAGGAGGTTTCTCGTCTTATGCAATAACACCGACATTTTACCTTTATTAAGGAAACCATCCTTTCTTATGATCTTGGATCAGAAAATGCTGGAAAAAACATTGCCGATGCCATAAGGGAGAAGATGTACTTATTGTTACTCTGATGGCACTCAAAAGGTATTATAGGTCCATTAATAATTTGAAGATCAGTTCACTCAGTGTAATAATGAACAATTAATTAAATAACGAATAGCAAATTAGTAAAATTAATTAAAATATCTACAACATATTCGTTCAAATGTATGAATGAAATTGTATCAGATAACAAAAAAATCAACTCAAGTATCCTTTTAAAGAAAGATAAACAATTTACAAGAATAATCACAATAATCACGAAGAATGTGAATCATCAAAAAAAAAAAAAAAATAAGATGAATGTGAAAGTGAAGGTGGAGATTGACAGCAAGAAAGGACTTAAATATTGATCTGTTTCTCACCCAAACCAATCATGTCACTTCAGAAGACATTAATTTAACCACTGGAGCCTTATAGATTACTTTTATGCTACCTTTATGTGTTTTATGGAGCTTCAAAGTTTTGGTAGCCATTCACTTGCATTGCATTGACCAACAGAGATAAGAAATTCTTCAAAAACTCCTAAGTTGTGTTCAGCAGAAGAAAAAAGTCAGACATCTGGGATGTCATGAGGGTGAGTAAATGATTAAAGAGAATTTATATTTTTGGGTGAACTGTTCCTCATTTTGTTTCAAAGCAGAATGACATCCTTTCATTGCATCGTTTTGCCATGCAATGAAAGTGAATGGTAACTGAGACTAACATGTTGCCTAAATTATTATTTGTGTGTGTGTGTGTGTGTTCCACGGACGAGAGAATGTCATATGGTTTTGGAACATCCAGCATGTGAGTAAAAGATGACAGAATTTTCATATTTGGGTGCACTATTCCTTTAATTGTATGAATCCATCCCTTTATTGCAACAACAGTCTGTTTATCTATGAACAGTTTACAGAATTGTGAATAAGTTGTCTATTTCCTCTGTGGTTCAATAGTCCTCTCAAGTTTTTTTCAGTGCACAAACAAACTGTTTAATATCCAAAATGTTATTCTTACTGCATTATGCACACCCACATCTGTAATCATTGTTATTTAGATTACATCAGACTTATTTAAAAAAAAATTGTACACTTCTCATTGTTTTTTTATCACTTTCCACTATTTAAATAATGGTAAAGTCATCAGCAATATGACACAACACAAATACAATTTTTGGAATTATGCATGCAGTGACCAATTTTTTTATTTGATCAAACTATCTTGTATTGTAGCTTCTTCAAAGTAGATTACAGCTCTGCACGCTCTGGGCATTCTCTCAACCAAATTCAAGGAGGAATATACCAGTGGTGCAATTAAAACCATATAAAAGGTGTTCCTATAAATTCTATGCTGGCCACTTGATGGCTGCTTTTCTTCACTTTCAAGCCCAACTCATCCAATAAAAACGTTTTTTTTTTGTAAATGAAAACATGGGCACAATTACTATTTGTCTTCAAAAGCATATGAGCATAAACCTTTAGATCAAAATGGTTTTAGATCATGGGACACAAATTCAGTCAAGTGTGTCCAAAGTTTTTACTGGTAGTGTATACAGCAAATGTCTTTTTTTTTATTATTATTATCCCAGACATTAACTGTGCATATCAAGGGGGTGGCAAAGTAAACAAAATGAAAAGTAAATCCTCATAGACGTTTTGTGAATGAAACCCACAGAGTTTAGATTACCACCTCCTTTTGACGTGATGACGCGCCGTGCTTTCGCAATCGCTGGTATAAAACCAACAGAGCTTCTCCAGCACGGCTCCACGCTGCTGTGAATGGAGCAGAGCGTGGAACTCTCTCTCTAGACCTCCGTTCGTTTGATTTTTTTAACTTTCCTAAAAAACGTCGCTACTGGCCAAGAAACTTCTCTAACATCAGGACAGCATGGTCTTTTTTTCCTAAACACTGACATCTGAGGTTGTATGTTACTTTATTTCGATTGAGAATCACCCAGAGCCGCGCGGTTCTCACGTGGCATCTCCGGCGATATACGCCACGAGGGATCCAGTACGCTTAATATAGTTTTTCTTTCTTTTCTTTCTTCGTATTCTCAGTTTTCTCGTTTAGAATTACTAATATTTTGACATGGCGGTGAAAACGGCATCTTTAATTTTGGAGGACGGGACGGAGTTTAAAGGCCGTCTTTTTGGTGCCGTTACATCAGTGTCTGGTGAAGTTGGTAAGTTAAGTCACTTCACTGACTTCTGGATTCAAATAAAATGTGTGTCACTATTACGTCCATAATCCGCATTGTATTGCTAGTCTTCTACTGGCTGCTCTTTTTGCAACACTTCCTCTGACCTGTAACCGGAAAGCGTGACTGCGTGAAACTGCGACGGCGCAGGAAGTTGCGCAAGTCTCATAAAGCGCTAAATATTCAAAGTGAACACCGTGGTGTAGGGATGGGCGATTCCACTTATTAGATTACTATTATTATTGACGGGATTATTATTATTTTTCTCCTCCTGGCACCAAAATATCTCAAAGTCACTGGTCTAAAATTTTCTAATTTGGCACAATGGTACTTCAGGGCAATGGGTACCCCCACACAAAGAATGGCCCAGGCCACGCCCAAATTTATTTTTAAAGTTCATTTCCACCCCATTTGTCCAATTCTTCTGAAACTTGGTGTTCATGCCTCATTTCTCATGGGGAACAAAAAAGCCTCAAGGACCCATACTTTCTGTCATGATGGATTTTCCTGTACAGTGAAAATTTGGGAAAACCTGCAAAAATCTTCTCTTTAATCGTAGATCCACTTGACTTGAAATTTGGTACCCATGTGTAGTTGATTTCTTTCAATTCATTAGTTTGCAAAAATGAATACAATACAAAATGGCTGAAAGGGGCGTATTTATGTAAATGTTAACAGTGCATATATATATATTATATACATACATGCATGCATGCGCGCACATCAATAAATCAAAGGTAATTTTGACTGATGGTTTTTCAAACCTAACAGGCTTCAAGATTACATCACTCTGAAGTACTGTGCAAAGAATGGCCAGTATTTGCCCTTAGGGGGCGCTACAGGCCATGCCTAAATGTCCCATTTTCTGGTTAAACATTTTCTTATTTGCTACTTTGATACTGCCCACACCAAGAATGGCCCACATTCGCCCTTAGGGGGTGCTACAGGCCACACTCAAATGTCTTTTTTTCAAAGGGATTTCATTTCCACCCCATTTGTCCAATTCTTCTGAAACTTTGTGTACATGCCTCATTTCTCATGGGGAACAAAAAATCCTCAAGGATCCATAAAGTGCGGCGTGATGGATTTTCCTGTACACAAAGATTTTAATTTAGGATTCAGACAGAATGACATGTTTTTTAGGATTCCTCCATTGGATTTAAACCCTCCCAACCCTCTGCTCATCAATTTTTAAATGATTTGCCATTTTGAGGAGGAATCCGAATTACTGCTTGCAGCTATATTATTATTTTTGGATCCAATACCAAGAGCTTTTAGGCCAATATCGATACCAATACCTCTTCGATTTTATTTTTATGAATTCTTTGGATAAAATGAGTAACAAGAGAGATATATATATATATATATATATATATATATATATATATATATATATATATATTTTTTTTTTTTTTTTTGTCTAAATGGAAAATTATTAGGCTTCTTTGTTTACCTTTTAAAAATTTGTTGATATAAGCAACACATAAAACCTCAAATTAACCACCGATATTAAATGGTTAGTATGAATAAAACTAAGTTACCATGGATACTAGAGTAAAATACTGTAGTAAAACCATGGACAATTGAATCAACCTTGTTACTGCTAAAAAGAGAGAGGGGGGGAAAAAGTCAAATGTTTGCAGACTTTACTAAAATTACTTTACATTAACAAATATAAATAGAACTAGATTGTGGAGGAAAAGAAGCCAACAAGTTTCAAGCAGCCATGGGAACACGTTCCATATGGTTTATAAAGCATTCCAGATGGATAACCAGTGAGTCGGTTTGCTCAGAGTGCAGAGCTGTAATCTAGACAAAGGGTTGATACTTCTGTATGAAGACTCTACATTACAAGTTTTGATTTATTATTTGTTGGTCACTACATAATTCATAATTCCACTACCTTTTCTGGAAGATATGACCTCTGACCTTTTTGTTTTTCTCATCAATTTCATGCTTCTTATTCATATAGATGTGGCTATTTTCAGGCAATTGCCATCACAACTCCAGCCAAAAGTAAAACAATGTCATACTTTGTGTTCAAGTTTTCCAGACAGGAATGGTGGGTTATCCAGAAGCTCTAACTGATCCTTCTTACAAGTGCCAAATTCTCACTCTGACATACCCACTTATTGGCAATTATGGTGTCCCGGAAGATGAAGATGGAGAGTTTGGACTCAGCAAGGTCTTAGTCTTTATTTGTCCATGAAGCCTTTTTAATATTACATTCTTTTAATATACATAGACATCTGTTTTGGTCACTTGTAAACACCGTTCATCTCTGTGGTCCTCTAGTGGTTTGAATCTTCCCGAATCCATGCTGCTGCGCTCATTGTTGGGGAGGTCTCTGAGAATCCCAGTCACTGGAGCTCTGCCAAATCTCTGGATCAGTGGCTCAAAGAGCAGTGCATCCCTGGACTGGAAGGTTAGTTGGGTGCAAGTGCATTTATGCAGAATTAATTGAGTTATTGGTTTGTTTAGAGAAATTCTGTTAATCTGAAATGGCCCCAAATCCTTTGAAATCAGGAGTTGATACTCGCCGCTTGACCAAAAAGATCAGAGAAAAGGGAACCATGCTGGGAAAACTTGTGGTGGATGGAACTTCAGCCACCAACATTCCGTTTGAGAATCCAGACAGCAGAAATCTTGTTAAAGAAGTTTCTGTGATAGTAGGTCACAAGCTTTATAAATTATATTGTATTTCCTTAGTCTGACATTATGGTTGTGTAATATTAAAATATATTTGTAATTTAATTATTATTTTTTTTTTTAATCTGCTTCAAAAGGAACCAAGAGTCTTTAATCCAGAGGGTACTGTACGAATCACTGCAATAGACTGTGGCATCAAGTACAACCAGATCCGCTGTCTGTGCCAGAGAGGGGCCCGAGTCACTGTGGTCCCCTGGGATTATCCCCTGGATGGCAATGGTGAGCCAAGACCTGTTGTTCATAACTGAATGTATTTATATATTCTAAGAGTTCAAATTATACTCTAAAATGTTTGAATCCTTCTGTTTTATTTCAAAATTTGCATTGCATATTTACTGTAGAAGCCTAGTTTAGACTCTTAATGTACTCATTTGGAAATGTTGATATGCCTCTGTTTTTCTAGATTTTGATGGACTATTCATCAGTAATGGCCCTGGCAATCCTGAGTACTGCAAGGAGACCATAGAGAATATTCAGATGGTGGCATGTGTGGAGAATCCCAAACCTGTCTTTGGAATTTGCCTGGGTCATCAGCTGCTGTCTCTGGTCATTGGTGCAAAGACATACAAAATGAAGTAAGCAGTACATTCTTCTATTACATTTTCTACTGACTTCTGAAAAGCATTGCTGGTCAATGGAGTTTTATCCTCTGTTCAGGTGTTTTGTTAAATGTTTCCAACAAATTTCCTGGTAGCCTTTCCAATGTAGTAAACACAAATTTACTATTATTAATCTTAATTCAATGGTTCAATCGCTTAATTTCATACAATGACAGTACATCGAGACCCATTTAAATTAGGTTGGCTCCGATACTGAAGCTTTTAGACAGCTTGGGTATTGGTCCGACGAGCCCGATCCAAATCTGATACTATGTGTTAGTCTTTCGTTACTGTCGAGCTCAAAAAATTACATACAAGAACAATAAAAACACCATTAAAGTAGTTCATATGACTTGTGCATTTTATTCAAAGCCACCTGAAGACGTGCGGTAGCACAGCCTTCACAGCAGTGCGCAATATTTGAGCACTACTCGCAAACAACATTTCAGATGTAGATGCTCAATATCCAAAAAAAAATTACTGTATGAATGAAAAGTTTGCTGATGTCTTACAGCTACATTGAACAAAAGAGAGATCTGAATCTTTTAATGTCCAGATTCCGGTTGAGAAAACTTGACAAAGAAGGAAAAAATACTGATGTGTTGTACTGGAATTACTGTTAATTTTGCTACTACATTATCCAGTATACTAGTTAATAATAAAGTGTTTCTTAAAAGGTCACCTTTTATGCCTCTTTTCACAAGATGTAATTTAAATCTTTGGTGTCCCCAGAATGTGTCTGAAGTTTCAGCTCAAAATACCCTACAGATCATTTATTATACCATGTTGAAAATGCCCATTTTTGGGTGGGAATAAAAACGAGCTGTTTTTGTTTGTCTTTAAAAGCATATGAGCTGGTGCTCCCCGTCCCATATCCAGAATAGGGCAGAGTTTTGTCATCTCTGCTTCAGATAACTAGACATCATAAGCAATATGACTAACAGCAAAAATTGTGGTGTTCAGCCCTATATGGTTGAACCGGAGTCAGACACTGAGTTAGAGACTCCATCAGAAGTAACAACTTTTAGAATGAACCAGGAAGATTCTGAATGGTTATTTGATAAGTGTATTTGGTTTTTTTTTTAATCGTTTTATTTTTTTCAGCAGTTTTGCAACAATGGATGAGCAACACGCACACAAATACTGTTACAACGTTAGCTATGTGCTATAATAAAACGACACAAACATGTCCGACGGCTGTGGCCTTGAACAGTTGTAGGAGAAATGCAGAGAAATCTGTCAGTGGGGAAAAAGAATAAAGGTCACTTGTATTCAAGATATGTTTTTCTGAAACAAGTCTATCTTGTGCAATTTTGTTTCTAAGCAAAGTGTATCTTGTTTTAAAGATGAGACTACATGACAAAGACTGAGAAAGAATAGGAGTTTTTGCAGTGTAGTTAAACGATGCAGCCTCATGTTGTGGTTGGTGGATTATTGGGATTTAAGAACAATAAGATGGTTTCTTGGCCTTTCCATCCATTCCAGTTTTCATGAAGGAGCAGCATGGTGTGAAATTTGGTTTGTGCTGAGCTCTGCAGTTTTATCCAGAGCCATTGCATTACTCTGTGTTTTTGTAAGAGTCCTGGGATAGATGCTTTGTTTGCTGGTGCTCAAGGCCAAATGAGATGCCAGTCTACAACCCTTACTTTAGAAGTGTACAGTCAGCGGGTTCCATCAGGGCATGACCTAGAGAATGTTTGTGTCTAAATGACTTTTACAGAATTTTATTCAGTAAAGAATCATTGCAAATTGTGTGTGTGTTTTCAGGTATGGTAACCGTGGTCATAACCAGCCATGCATTCATAAAGGAACCAATCGCTGTTTCATCACCTCTCAGAATCATGGATTTGCTGTGGATCACCAAACTCTCCCAAAAGACTGGGATGTGCTCTTCACCAATGCCAATGACCAAACCAGCGAGGGCATTGTGCATAATCACAAACCACTCTTCAGGTTTGTCCTTGTTTTTCATTTGTTTGGCTTCTGTACTAACAAAAACCCAATACCAATGGGTATAAAAAAAGAGACCATTTTATTGATTCCATTACTAACCATTGAACATTTGTCAATTGAAATCTTGGAATTTGTCTCTCTTCAAATTTTTAGTGTCCAGTTCCATCCTGAGCACATGGCTGGCCCCACAGACCTTGTCAGTCTTTTTGATGTCTTTTTGGACACTGTTAGAGATGTTAAAGAGGGCAAAGCTGGAAAATCAGGTGAGATTTTGTTATGGCTCATATCTTTATGATGTACCTGTCAAGCTACCATAAAAGAGATAACAATTCCTTGTAAACTTTACAAGAATGATTTAAGTTTAATGGGGTTTTTTTTTTTTTTTTTTTTTTTAAATCTTCTACAAACATTTTTCTTAAATGTTACTCCGTAATTCTGTTTAGATGACTAATTAACAATTAACTTAATTTTTACAGTTAAGCAAAGACTGAATGAGCATCTCACTTTTCCTGGGTCTCCCAAGCCAGAAGAGTTTGTAAGGCCACGGAAAGTTCTAATTCTAGGTTCTGGAGGGCTCTCCATTGGACAGGCTGGAGAATTTGATTATTCTGGATCTCAGGTAACTGTCAAAGCAAAGGCTTATTGGAGAACCTTTTTTTCAGGAAACCTCTGAAAGATGCTATTCTGTTAAATGTTTGTCATTTCTTTTATTTATTCCAGGCAATAAAGGCTCTTAAAGAAGAGAACATTCAAACCGTTCTCATCAACCCAAACATTGCCACAGTGCAAACATCAAAGGGTCTGGCAGATAAAGTCTACTTCCTCCCGATCACACTAGAGTATGTCACACAGGTAATAGAAGGCTATTCTCTTCTTGAAATTAGTGACTTTACTAGGCTTTCTTTTGAGAATATTCTATTGACCTCCTTAAGTGAATGAAATGAAGTTAATATAAATGTAGCTCAGCTTATGACTTGAAAGTTATGTTGGTTTGTGTTAGTTTGTCTCAACCAAATAGTTTGAAATGTAGCTTATGTCAGACATTCATCCTGCTGTCCTTCAAACAGGTGATCAAGAACGAGCGTCCAGATGGGGTCTTGCTCACATTTGGAGGTCAGACGGCCCTGAACTGTGGTGTGGAGCTCACTAAACAGGGAGTGCTGGAAAAGTACAAAGTGCGTGTGCTTGGAACCCCTGTGGCCTCCATAGAGATGACTGAAGACCGGAAGATCTTTGTGGAGAAGATGGAGGAAATCAATGAGCATGTTGCCCCCAGTGAGGCTGCGGTGTCTGTAGAACAGGTTAGCTACTCATGTAGTACATATCACATCAACAGCATGTTTCTGCTTTCAACTATACAGAAAAAAGGACATTGGTTGTTATTATACATATTATATTCTTGTTCAAAATGAATGTTTATGTTTGGTTTCTATAGGCAGTGGCTGCCGCTGAAAGACTTGGCTATCCCGTGCTGGTCCGTTCTGCTTTTGCACTGGGAGGACTGGGTTCAGGCTTTGCCAACAATAGAGAGCAAATGGTTACATTGGTCAACCAGGCCTTTGCACACACATCACAAGTCTTGGTTGATAAATCACTTAAAGGTTGGAAGGAAATAGAGTATGAAGTGGTGCGGGACGCCTATGACAACTGTGTTACGGTATGATATGCCTAGAGCTGTGAATTCCCTTTTATTTTGATGGTCTCCTTCTCAAATTATTGATATAGGATCACAACAGTAGTGATATGGATGTAAAATTGTAGTCTACAAGAGTAGTAGGCATTTTGTATTTTTTAAAAAGTAAAAAATTTTAAACCGCTGAAAAGTCATGGAAATTCATTGGTCAATAGGTGGAACCATGATTAAATTTCACACTTGTATTATATCTAGGTTTGTAACATGGAGAATATAGATCCTCTCGGAATCCACACTGGAGAGTCTATTGTGGTAGCCCCTAGCCAGACACTGAACGACTATGAATACAATATGTTGAGAAACACTGCCATCAAAGTTGTTCGCCATTTGGGTATTGTGGGAGAGTGCAACATTCAATATGCACTGAATCCAGAGTCTGAGCAGGTAATTTGATAATTTAATTCATCCAGGTCTAAATGTACTTAAGCGATGGCCAAATCCATAATATCATGTTATGTGTCTGTCTGACAGTACTACATCATAGAAGTGAATGCCCGGCTCTCACGCAGCTCAGCGTTAGCCAGTAAGGCCACAGGTTACCCACTAGCCTATGTGGCAGCCAAACTCGGCTTGGGAATCCCTCTGCCTGTCCTCAAGTGAGTTTCTTTAATACACTAAGCGTGTAATACACTTGAGCACTGTTTTGCAGTGTTGCTTACAAGTTGCTGTTTTCCAGGAATTCTGTGACTAATTCTACAACGGCCAACTTTGAGCCCAGTCTGGATTATTGTGTGGTGAAAGTTCCACGTTGGGATTTGAGCAAGTTCCTCAGAGTGAGCACTAAAATCGGCAGTTCCATGAAAAGCGTTGGTGAGCTTCCTATCAGAAATCTCAAAAATGTCACCGGCTACATTTTAAACGAATAAAAATTTGATTAACCCAATTAGCTTGCTTGATACAAATCCCTTCTGGTATGGTAACATTCCAATCGTGTCCAACTTTATTTATTTTTTAAATATTCAGAAATGCATCACATTATGGAAGTAAAATTGATAAACATGGACCCTTTCTCTGCTAGACCTGTTTCGATTCATAATTTGGTACTCTCCAACTCAATAGGTGAAGTAATGGCCATTGGTCGCAGCTTCGAAGAGGCCTTCCAGAAAGCTTTAAGAATGGTGGATGAGAACTGTGTAGGTTTTGACCATACCATCAAACCAGCATCTGAGGAGGTTTGTAGTGAAATCTGAAGTCTTTAATCTCATATTAAATTGTGTTTGTGTTTTGTTTTTTTTTTTGTTTTTAAACGGGCTTGTGCGTACCACAAACAAGCAATGTTGAATTAAAACGGATGTATTTTGTCTGGTTTCTCAGGAGTTACAGACTCCCACAGACAAGCGCATCTTTGTTCTGGCAGCTGCCCTGCATGCTGGCTACACAGTTGAGCTGCTTTATGAGCTGACCAAAATAGACCACTGGTTTCTGCACAAGATGAAGAACATCACAGACCATGAGAAACTTCTGGAGATGTATAATCTGGACGAGAGTGCCATGCCACCTGAGGTGATGAGGAAAGCCAAGCAGCTAGGCTTCTCTGACAAACAGATTGCCCAAGCTGTGCAAAGGTAGCAATGCAAACTGTTGGTGCTCTTACACAACAGAAAACCACTGATTTGACTCCTTAAAATTGTCAAATTTTAAAGGCTTTTAAAATAGACGTGAATGGGTCCAGTCTATAAATTTTAAAATGCACGCATTTTCAAAAGAATTGCCACAAGACAAAAACATTAACATATTGGTGTGATAAAATCGCTTAATGGGATTTAACTGTGTGTTGTCATGACGATAAAGTTGAAATATTCCATTTTAACTAATATGGTTAGCAAGTAATTTTATCTCACTAAAAAGTTAACATATGTCATTTTTATGTCTTGTGGCAATTCTTTTGAAAGCGTTCATTCATTTGAAATGTTGTGTATTTTTAGGTTTATGGACTGGCCTGTGTGCGTGTGTTTTAGTTATGGTGTTTTTCTCCTCAATTGTTTAATGAACATTCCACAAATGCTGTTGATTTAAGCTTAACTTGTATTGAACCTGGAACATTTCATTTAAATGTTCACCCAAAAATAATTCTATCATTTACTCACTTGTATGTCATCTCAAACTCTTATGACTCTTGCGTGGAACACAAACGAAGATATTAATAGAGACATGATGTCTGTTTGTCCATAAAATGCAAGTGAATGGTGACCACATTTTCAAGCTCCAAAAAGGATATAAAGACGGCATGAAGGTAATCCATAAAACTCCAGTGGTTTAATCCATGTCAGACCAAAATGTAACCTTTCACTGTACATCTTTTTATCAGCAGTCTCCTTGGCGATCATGATTTCAAGCTCTATTGAACTTCCTAGCACCATCTAGCGTTCTCCACATGCATCAAGCACTAGGAAGTGTAATCGAGTTTGAAATCATGATCACCAAGGAGACTGCTGATTAAAAGATGTACAGTGAAAAGGGGGTTACATTTTGGTCTGTTCTCACCCAAAATTGCTTACGAATACATGGATTAAACCACTGGAATTGAGGATTACCTTTTTGCTGCCTTTTTGTTCTTTTTGGAACTTTAAAATCTGGTCACCATTCCCTTGTATGTCATCTTTTTTTGCATAACATTTAATACATTTCATAATATTTGAATCTAGGGCTGTTTAGTTATGCATTTTGGGGCTTTGCAGAAAATATAGTTTCAGATATGTTGGTCGAATGGTTGAATTTGTCACTAATATAAAATATTAAAAACTGGCTCTGAAAACACTGACTTTTGAAGAGAAATCTAATAGCAATTCATGGTGATGGGAGACTGCTTTATAATCTAACATGGTGTCTGGCCACATGTTTAACATGTAGTCTAGCAGTGTGTTTATTTTGATATCTTGGATTACTTATAGCCACTTTTGTATATGCAGATGATGTTCATTTTATAGGTGACTGACATTGTTCTGTGAATTCAGTTTTTCTATCAAATTTGATAGAAATGGATGGCAAACTGTTTTTATATGCTAGAAAAATATGTTCTTATGCTTGCCCTGGGGGGAAATATTGTGGCTTTTTTATATCCAACAATGAATAGTAACTAATGATTTATAAAACGCATTTCCTGTGTCCCCTACTGTAGCACTGAGCTGGCTGTAAGGAAGTTAAGACGTGACTGGAAGATACTTCCTGTGGTCAAACAGATTGACACAGTGGCTGCGGAGTGGCCTGCTTGCACAAACTACCTGTTTCTGACCTATAATGGCACAGAAAGCGACGTAGTCTTTGAGCAGCCACATGTCATGGTGATCGGCTCTGGGGTTTACCGCATTGGAAGCAGTGTAGAGTTTGATTGGTGTGCGGTTGGATGTATTATGGAGCTGAGAAAGGTGAGTTATCAGCACTTGGAGGAAAATGTGTTGGTACTTAAACTTTTACACCATTTTAGAAAGAAGCAGTGACTTGTGTCAAATATTAAAATATGGAAAAATATTTTGTGACCTGTTTTCAGTGTGTATTTGTAATCCGTTCTCTTCATAGATGGGATTTAAAACCATTATGGTGAACTATAACCCAGAAACTGTCAGCACAGATTATGACATGTGCGATAGACTCTACTTTGATGAAATCTCCTTTGAGGTAAGGAATTAAATATAGAAAGACATTTGACTTGGTTTTTACATCGATATTGTTTTTTCTGTATTTGTCATTCAAATGACAAAAGCCATGATGTTAATCATATAATATGAAATTTAGTTTAATCATCACTCAACTTATTACCTGATTGATTCTGGTTGGTCGGTTACAGAATTCTGCAGTAAAATTTGTATAAAGCTACATTTTTTTTATTTTTGACCGTTATCCCAGGCAACTGATTTCCTAAATAACTGTTCTAGTTTCATGTGTCCCATATCACTTTGGTCTCTTGCATAGTAAAATGATTTCAACTCGAATACTGTAGATGGTAGTCAGCTGGTCACTATCATAAAATAATCCTGTTTAGGATGATCTCGCATCAGAGTCCTGATCACTCTGGAGTTATTTTGCGACTAGTGAGTGGCTGAGTGTACATTATCCCTTAAAATTAATGTGTCACAGTTGTGTTGATACAATCTTGTTCAGTCTTCATTAACACTTTGTGTGCCTTTTTAAAACTAGGTTGTGATGGACATTTATGAGATGGAGAACCCAGAGGGAGTGATTCTGTCCATGGGTGGACAGCTGCCCAACAACATCGCCATGTCCCTTCATCGTCAACAGTGCAGAATTCTGGGAACCTCGCCTGAGTGCATTGACTCTGCTGAGAACCGCTTCAAATTCTCCAGAATGCTGGACACCATAGGAATCAGCCAGCCCAGATGGAAAGAGCTGTCTGATACTGAGGTATCCAGCAAGGCTAATTGATTCTTCTTGAACAAACCCAGCAGGGAGAAAACTTGAGTTGAATGATTCTTGATTTGTTTCTGTTGTAGTCTGCCATAGGTTTCTGTGAGACTGTGGATTATCCCTGCCTGGTGAGGCCATCGTATGTTCTCAGTGGAGTTGCTATGAATGTTGCCTACTCTGACAGTGACCTGGAGAAGTTCTTGAGCAATGCTGTGGCCGTGTCTAAGGAACATCCTGTTGTTATTTCCAAATTCATTCAGGAGGCAAAGGTACCTCTACCTGTTTAAACGGCTTGCTCCCCCAGGCAATTTGAGTTAACAGCTAAAAAATGCAGGTTTATTTACCGAGAAGCCTGTAATTACAGAGTTACACAACTCTATCTCTAAATATGAGTTTCTGAAGTTGGCACAAAATGAGAAATTGCAACACTGCTGTAGTCATAATGTGAACGTTGCTTGTAAATTTAAAAACGAGGATAAACTTGTTTACCCATTCTTATGCTAAGGCAGTTATCACTCACTATTGCGCTTTATTTTATTTATATTTTATACATGCATGCATACAATTGTAGGTGTATAGATATAGTAGTATACTATTGCTCACTTTGGTGTTAAAACATCTGAGCAACTACCTAGAAGACCATAGCAACCACATGGCAATTCCCTGGCAACCAACCAGAGGACCTTTTTGCACTGAAGTAAGTATTTTTTTTTTGTGACATGTATTGTGTGGTGGTAGGAGATAGATGTGGACGCCGTGGCCTGTGATGGAGTAGTCATCGCCATAGCTGTTTCAGAGCATGTTGAGAATGCAGGGGTGCATTCTGGAGATGCCACTCTGGTTACCCCTCCTCAGGATATCAACCAGAAGACCATGGAGCGCATTAAGATGATTGTCCACGCGATCGGTCAGGAGCTTCAGGTTACCGGCCCCTTCAACCTGCAGCTCATCGCCAAGGTGAGTTTAGTCCGCAACTATTTAGCGTGAGATGAGCACTTTATTGGAACACAATAATAGTAGAAAAGAAAGTCCCATCCTTTAGATCCAGACATCGCCAGTCAGTCAACTTGAAAAAGTGCATGCAAATTGGCTTAACCAGCTTGAAAAATAGCAGGGGGTTTTAGTGTGATCTGAGCTAAAAAAAAAAAACAATTTATTATACAATTGTCGTCAGATTTTACTGCTGATGTAAATGTGCTGTTTGATCATAATCTTGACCAACTATTTTGGTCTTTCCCAGATTAAGTTGATAGGAGCTGTACTTGCCTTGAAGGGGACTTTGGTTTAGTTGAGATGAGAATGTTTTACAAATATTTGCTGCTGAAAATAAATTCTGTTCTTTTGTCTTCAGGATGACCAGCTGAAGGTAATCGAATGCAACGTACGTGTCTCGCGCTCCTTCCCTTTTGTGTCCAAAACACTTGGTGTCGATCTTGTTGCCCTCGCAACAAGAGTCATAATGGGGGAGGAATTTGAGACTGTTGGGTTGATGAAGGGAACTGGAATTGTTGGAGTTAAGGTAACTAACAAACATCCCAATTTTTAACTATATGTATATGAAAACCTAATCTGTTGCTTCCAGGGTTCAAAATGGCCAATGGTGAGGAAAATGAGAATATCTTGCATTTTTGTTCAAAATGTGTATATAAACACACGCTCCATCCCTTGGTAAAACTACACTTGTTACAAAATGTGAATAATGTGAGGAATATTCCACATGAAGTTGTGAACTTTAAGGAATATTCCTGGTTTAATGTGTTAAGCTCAATCAATAGCATTACCGTAAAAAAAAAAATATATATATATATATATTTTAGTTGTAATCAATATTATGCTACAAATGCTGTCGATTGAGCTTAACTATTATAATATTCTTTTAAGACAGCCTAGGACTTCTGATGGTACATTTTCCACTTTAACCATGTATTATTTTGCAGTTCCTTTATAAATGTATCAAGTTTAATTTACTACTCAAAACCCTGGATGCAACTTTCTCAAGGTTTTATAAATGTCTACATAAGCTGTGACCGTTTCACCCTTTAGGTTCCTCAGTTCTCCTTCTCACGCCTGGCTGGAGCAGATGTTGTTCTAGGTGTTGAGATGACCAGTACTGGAGAGGTGGCCTGCTTTGGGGAGAATAGATATGAAGCCTATCTAAAGGCCATGCTCAGCACTGGCTTCAAAATCCCTAAACAGAATATTCTCCTCTCCATTGGTGCCTACAAGGTATAAAGATATAACCAATAAAACACTTACTCGACTGTTCTTAAAGCTGTAGTGTAGGATATTTTTGATTGTAAAGTAAAAAATGTACACATTAAAATAGTCTTGTGACTCATTTATTTTCAGAATAAGACTGAGCTTCTGTCTACTGTTCAGACTTTGGAGAGTTTGGGTTATAACTTGTATGCCAGTCTTGGCACTGCTGACTTCTATACTGAACATGGAGTCAAGGTACATCTGAAAAGTATTGATAAAAATTCAATCTAATTAAAGGTGGATGCTATGTAATATTTGTGTGCTATGTATTTTTATGATTATTAGAGTATAGTGTCATCCTCTTGGCAACATGTAATGTCTAAATCTGTTGGGATCAATTGTGAGTAGAGGAGTTTTGTGCACTTCATGTTTGATTTGGAACACACTTCACAGGGAGCAGTCACTTATGAGCAGTGTTTGGATGTAATCTAATTACAAAGTAATTGGTTGCTGTAATCATTACTTTTCCGTAAAAAAAATAAATAAAATATTTAATTATTGTAATCGGATTAGTTACTGATGAAGTACATTTATAGAGTTATGCTTATTTCTAATATATTTAAGGAATGCATGAATTATGGACTTGTAATTAGTCATTGTGAAGGAGAAATGTGAGGTGCGTAGAATGACTTGTATAATTTATTTATTTTTATTTTCTCCAATTTGGAATGCGCAATGCGCTCTAAGTCCTCATGGTGGGTAATTAGCAATGATTACTGTGTACTTCATTGAAAAAATAATCAATTAATTACTATTGAAGTTACTGTCCTAACACTGTTTATGAGGTAACATTTTAGTCATAATGCTGACTTTGTAGGCAGTAGATAGCAAGTCAACTTGCCTTGTTTTAAGGCTAATAATACTCGTATGATCATTTATTTAACTTGTGTGATTTCTTTTAGAACAAATGAGATTTGACCTACTTGATGAAAGTTTGCAGTTTTATTGTTTCTACTTGTTAATTTGTCTCTGAGCAGGTGATGGCAGTGGACTGGCCATTTGAAGAGGAGAGTGATTGTCCTAATAAAGACAAAGAAAGAAACATCATGGACTATCTGGAGGAAAACCACTTTGACTTGGTCATCAATCTGTCCATGAGGAATTCTGGTGGAAGACGCTTGTCCTCCTTTATGACCAAAGGTTACCGTACACGCCGAATGGCCATCGACTTTTCTGTGCCACTCATCACTGATATTAAATGCACCAAGCTTTTTGTTCAGGCAAGTAGTGATCTACAATTTGTTAGTGAATTCTTTCATTCTTTTCTTTGTTTTTATGAGAATGGACTTTGCTTTAATACACTGATATAACCGTTATCCTCTAATGCAGATTAAATCCTTTGTGTACATTCTGTAGCTCTGCTGCATTTTAATAACCTGATTGAAATGTATGTTGGGTTGACAGGCACTGAGGCAGATTGGTCAGGCTCCTCGTGTAAAGACACATGTTGATAGCATGACCTCACAGAAACTCATCCGTTTGCCTGGTCAGTACTGTCCCATATTTTTAAATACTGCCCTCTGCTAATGTGTTGAAGTGCATCCTTTCTGATTTATTTATTTGTCACAATAAATGGATGTATGATATGCTTTTGTATGTTTTCTACTTCTAAAGGTCTGATTGATGTCCATGTGCACCTTCGTGAACCCGGTGCCACCCATAAAGAGGACTTCTCCTCAGGCACAGCTGCCGCCCTGGCTGGAGGAATCACCATGGTGTGTGTCATGCCCAACACCAACCCTGCCATCATTGACCCCAGCTCCTTCGCAATGGCTCAGAAGGTAACATCAACACAAAGTACAGATTGCTATGGTTATAAGAATGAAAAAAGGGATTGAAGTCCTTTTTTTTTATTTGAACGTGATCTCTTGTCTCCCCCCCCCCCCCCCCCCCCCCCCATGAACTGTTGTAGCTTGCCAAGGCTGGGTGCTGCTGTGATTATGCTCTCTTTGTGGGAGCATCATCTGAAAACGCCACTCGTCTTCCATCCATTGCAAGCTCTACTGCTGGCCTGAAGATGTACTTGAATGAAACCTTCTCTACTTTAAAAATGGACAATGTTTCTCAATGGATGGAGGTAAAGAACATTTTTCTAATTTCCTTTTAAAATGGATAATTTAAATATCTCAGGTTCAGTTGTACCACATTTGTGACCACAAACCATGTTCTATTTCAATACAGCACTTTGAAAAGTGGCCAAAGCACCTGCCCATTGTGGCACATGCGGAGAAACAGACAGTGGCTGCGATCTTGATGGTGGCACAACTGTATCGGAGATCTGTTCATATCTGCCATGTTGCCAAGAAAGAAGAGGTAAGAATGCATAGGATTTGTATGTGTATATGTATGTATTTTAGTCCAACGGCTGGATTTAAAGCTTTTTATTTCTGTTCCACCAAACAAAATGGCAAAAATAAACCTTGTTTTCAAAATGGCTGGCTTTTCTGAACAATAATAAAAAAAAAAATTATTGGGCCTGGGTAGCTCAGTGAGTAAAGACGCTGACTACCATTCCTGGAGTCATGAGTTCGAATCCAGGGTGTGCTGAGTGACTCCAGCCAGGTCACCTAAGCAACCAAATTGGCCCGATTGCTTGGGAGGCTAGAGTCGCATGGGGTAAACTCCTCATGGTCGCTATAATTTGGTTTGCTCTTGGTGGGGTGCATGGATGCTGCGGAGAATGGCGAGAAGCCTCCACATGCACAATGTCTCCGCTGTAACGTGCTCCACAAGCCACGTGATAAGATGTACAGATTGATGGACTCAGACGTGGAGGCATCTGTGATTTGTCCTCCGCCACCCTGATTGAGGCATCCACAAGGACTTGACGTGCATTGGAAATTGGGCATTCCAAACTGGGGAGAGAGGGGAAAAAAAAAAAAACGTATTTTGTCCTATTTCACTTTCACCTGGAGTGTTTATTTTGAAGAAACCATTAAAAGGGCAGTGTGTATTAGAAAGTTTGCAATTTGGTGAAATGCAGTCACCACCTTTTCTGTGACGCTTATCTTTTTTTTTTTTTTTTTTTTTTTTTAAATACAATATAACCTTGTAGCGGTTAAAAAAGCTATTTTTATAAAAGCTATAGTTGTATGTGGACCGCTATTTTCAGTTTTTACTGTGAGCAGCACATCTGCGGCCAGTCCAGCAGCAAAATGCATTCATAGACCTACCACATCAGCGCTTGACTTCTCGCACAACACAAACTATTTTAGATGCACATTTGTTGTGCTAATGGTAATTATTCCCCAGAAAATATCCTTATCTGGTAGACTTGGTCAAAATGCTGCTTCTTATCATGGAAATAATTACAATTTTCTGTATTAATTATCATCCATAATTAATATATCAAGTAAATGTTAGGAATGGTGCCTTTGGGCACTTAGGCGCTTTAATACCCACCAGATGGTGCCAGTTATTTGACGTTGTAAAACCGATGATTGATTTAATAAAAAAAAAAACATCTGTAAAACAAGTTACGGATTGATCTCTAGAATGGAATATTACTGTATCTTAATGAATACTGTGCAGTGTGTATACTGCCTTTTTATTTCTAAAAGAAATGGTGAAACAATGGGCACTATTCCATAATTGGAACAACTACTACATCATATGGCGTTCCATTAGTCACAACACCTCATGTTGCATGTTTCATTTAGCTAGTGGTGTCCATCTTGGAAATAAAATGTTTTTTGTTTGTTTTTCACATTTGCATGTTCCTGTAATGGATTTCTAACAATTATCATGCTTTGCTTTCAGATTCTGATCATACGAGCTGCTAAACAACAGGGGATCCAGGTGACATGTGAAGTGGCTCCTCACCATCTCTTCCTGTGTGAAGATAATGTGCCCACCCTTGGGGAAGGCAAGGCACAAGTACGGCCCATGCTGGGTACACGTGAGGACATGGAGGCATTGTGGGAGAATCTAGATATCATTGACTGTTTTGCTACAGACCATGGTAATAATGGGTTCATTTTCTGGTGTGAATCCCTTTTTTTTTTTTTTTTTTTTAAATTCTTGACCATGTGACAATTTCAACATAATGACTCTTGTCGACAAGTTTACTCCTGTATAGCAAGTGATCAAGCCGACTTGAGCTAGTCTTATTTGTCATTCTTTTGTGAATTTGCAGCTCCTCATTCATTAGAGGAGAAGAACTCAAAGAAACCACCTCCAGGTTATCCAGGCCTGGAGACCATGCTACCTCTGCTGCTCACAGCAGTCAGCGATGGACGCTTAACCATTGACGACATCATCAAAAGACTCTACGAGAACCCCAGTAGAATATTCTCTCTTCCTCCTCAAGAGGACACTTATGTGGAGGTATTTCTGTGCTGCAAAAATTAAAAAGCACATTGCCATACATGGTCATCTATTAATTTAAGAATATTGGTTTGAATTTGAACAATGCTTTGTGCAAAACATTTTCTAGGTGGATTTGGAGCAAGAATGGACCATTCCAAAGCACATGCAGTTCACCAAGTCAAAGTGGACACCTTTTGAGGGCATGAAAGTGAAGGGAAAAGTCATGAGGGTGGTGTTGAGAGGAGAAGTTGCATACATTGATGGGCAGGTATGGTAATACTCGTATCTGTTTAATGGTTTCCCTCTCTTAAATCCAAATTATCAATACATCAATTTCTCTTTTTTAACCTAGTTAAACAGTTAACCTAAAATTTAATTCTCATCTACAACTCCTTATGCCGTCTCAAACTATGACTTGCTTCCATCTGTGGATAACAAAGATATTTTGGAGATATGATGTGAATGTATCCATTCAATGCAAGTTGGACCCCATTGACACTTCCAAGCTCCTTAAAGGGAATTGGTACAAATCATGTAGTTTAATCCAAGTCTTCTAAAGTGATATGATTGGTTTTGGGTGAACGCAGACCAAAAGCTCGATAATACTTCCTCCCCGGTTCTTGAAGAATCAAACCTGCAACTCCCGCATGACCTCCCAAACTCAATGTTTCTGGAGCATATACTCCCAACTGCTAGGCCATTGCTCCAACATACATTTCTGTTTTAATTTTTTTTTTTTCTTCTCTAAGGTGTTTGTACCTCCAGGTTATGGTCAAGATGTGAAGTCCTGGTCAGTGGGCCCTGCAGGATGCACTGAGGCATTAAAGGATGCTACTAAGGTAACGGACTAACAGATACCCCATAATGATAAGCCCTGAACTTATTTATCTCTCGCTCTAATGTATTGATTAGCATTGCTTTTTACAGCATTTTGGTGAGGCACAGACTCCTGAGAGCCTCCGTCAGGCAGCATCTGCTGATTTGGTCCGTAGCCGCGCCCCAAGCCCACGCCGGTCCGCTGGGGACGGACGCTTCATTCTCCCACCTCGTATCCACCACTCGTCTGATCCCGGTCTACCTCCAGGTACCAAATGAACCACTACTCTGAAATTCTGATAGCACTTTAGTTGGACAATGCTCTTTTTTTTTTTTTTGATTTTCAAATGGTTTAGCTTAAACATTTTCTGCTTTTTAAGATTATCATATCTCAAGCAAGGGATACGTTTTTGTATGCAGGTTTCTAAGATCCATCATTTAATCCCTAAAGGTAATGGGTGATGTGTTCTGTACAAACAGTATCTAATGATCACTCGTATTTTAATGTGCACAATCATATCTTGCATGTTCACTTGTTTTGGTTAATTGATTAATTTGAACATTCTTTCAGCTACCAATAATATCAATTATTTATAAAGTTGTACAATATTTAAATCTATTCTGCAGAATTCCACAGATTTTCCCCAAAATCAGCACAAAAAATGCAATTACCTCAAGTCAAATTCTATCTGGGCTTGCTAATGATTCAACTGAATACTGGACTGAATGAATAATGCATTTCTGTACATTTAAATTAACATCTATGTTTTCATCTTTCGGATGTTTATAATAAAATTAGGAAACCAAACAATGTATTCAACAAAAATGTATTCGTATGGATGCATGCAAGCTGTTGTGACAATACAAGCCAGACTATATAAATCAAAGTGTCTGATATTAAATGGGGCATAAATGGAAACTGGCATGCAATAAATAGTTATCCAGACTACAATTCCACTTTATACAAACGTAAAATCTTGAATGCTAAGTATTCTAATAGCTGCGAAATAAGCTATTACTAATTGATTTCTTCAGACTGTGTACCATGGCAGAGATGCCATCAGGACCACTGTATGATGCAGGTTTGTAGTCGTTATAAGGTGATTAGAAATGCCTGGGTTTAGTCTGTATTACCCATAGCAGAGCTTTCAATGGTTCGGTGTACCTGTAACGGAGTAGCAGATATTGCTTGAGAGAGCTGTTGATATGTTTTAAGGAATATTCTGCTTTCAATACAAGTTAAGTTCCATTGACAGCATTTGGGGCATAATATTTATTACCACTAAAATAAAAGTAGTCTTTTCTTTTAAAGGTTAAATCTGGGATCCAGTGAGGAATTTACAATGGAAGTGAATGGGACTAATCTGTAAATGTATGTAATGTAGATTTATAATACTCACTGTTTCAAAAGAATAGTCACAAGTGTGTGTGTGTGTGTGTGTGTGTGTGTGTGTGTGTTATGATTTTAGTGTGATAAAAAAAACTTAATCGCCTTGACGATGTAATGTCAACAAACCCTAAAATGAATAAAGATTATAATTTAAACAACTTTACAGCTCAAATAATACACAAGTTTTAACGGAAGAA
This sequence comes from Moxostoma hubbsi, assembly GCA_032164185.1. Taxonomy (NCBI): domain Eukaryota; kingdom Metazoa; phylum Chordata; class Actinopteri; order Cypriniformes; family Catostomidae; genus Moxostoma; species Moxostoma hubbsi. The sequence goes on along the minus strand of JAVLUX010000031.1, from coordinate 33,208,817 downwards.
TTAAAGTGGTTTTATAAATTATAAGCTTCAAATTTCTGTCTTGTCCCCTTTCACTTCCATTGTAAGTGCCTCACTAACTTTTATTTATTTTTTTTTTGTGGTAAACATTATGCTACAAAGGATGTCGATTGAGCATCACTTGTTTGGATGCCTTTTTTTTCTGAAAGGAATATTCTGGGGTCAATACATGCTGCTCTTGCGCTTTCAGTATAGTCTGTATACACTGCACTGTATCTAAATTTTCTTTAGCTATATGATACCTTGATGTGCAGTTTACAACAGCATGCTAAATGCAAAATACTGAATCCCACAATTTAGTGCTTCAAATAATACCTGTATATGATCTTGGTAGGGTCTAAAAACATAAACATGGTATTGCTGTTACCATGTCCAAAAAAAATCACAGTAGTGCCAAGGCAGACCCTTTCAAAACAATATTCTTGTTTGTTAATGAGGAGCCAATGGTGTGAGAATTAACTGAACCTAGTGACCCAATCTTGTATTCGCCAAAGTTTTTTTTATTATTATTTATTTATTTTTTTAGTCTGAGTTGACCCTTTGTCAATAGGTTGCATTACACCTATAGGTGCCAACTAGTGAGTGGTTGAATAACTTATTAATACTCAGACATTCGTTGTACCCTGCAAATCTGTCTGTTGTGTGGGCATGTCTATTTCCCAACAGTGGGATCAAAATATATTGTCTTTCTCCACTAAGCATGATTTGTTTGCGTGCCGTGTCTTTTGATGCCGGGTAATCCCAGTTAACTTGTGTCCTGTATATTGGTGTCAAATAGGATTTACTCATTCATGGCAGTGATGTATTGTGTGATGACTGTACTACTTCCATTATCAGAATTGGCTCCCCCAGTGGAGGCATATATGTACCCTCCTCCACTGGCCAGGATCCTGTCACCTCAGGCTGGACAGATCATGCCCCATCCCCAGACCTCCCCACTGCTGCACCCACTGGTGGGCCAGCATGTACTGTCCGTACGACAATTCAGCAAAGAACAGGTAATGCCACATTATTGATCCAAATGAGATCATACCAGAAATAAAACCATTTGTATTTGTTGAAAGTTGATTTTGTCTCTCAAATAATCAAACACCTTGTGTTTTTTTGGGGCTTTTAGATGTCTCACCTGTTCAATGTGGCACATAATCTTCGTCTCAGTGTGCAGAAAGAAAGACCCTTGGACATTTTAAAGGTACCCTGGCGAATAGCAAAAATTCTCCACTGATTGATTTTATTCATGGATTAATTTAGCAGTAAATTACCAATTCTTATTCCACATTGAAAAATTAGCAGACTTTATCAAGGTTATTGCAATGGTCATTTAGCATTGGATTGGTTGCATTGGAAATGTACTATTTAATTTAGCATCTGAACCTTTTATATTCCACACTAAATAGATTTAAAAAAAAAAATTTACTTTTAAGTTTAGTTTGCTTTTAACATGGCACCTTAATTAACCCTATTTCTATAGGAGTTATAATATTCTGGCTGTACTCAGGAGTAGACTACTATAATGATTTCAGACTGTGCTAGTAAAAATGTTTGTTACCTACTCCTTAACAGATTGTTTTCCTTTCATCAGGCTCTTTTTTGATTTAAGTAATCTTTAGCTATATCAGAAGGCAAAATTATTATTATTATTATTATTATTATTATTATTTTTTTTTTGTTAATTTTATAAATGTTTTTATTATATATAAATGTACGAAACCTATACAGGAAAAAATACATCCAGAATATGTCCAGAACTCTTGCCGGTCTCGACTTGAAAGCCCTTTATGTACTTGCCCTTATGTATACAGTACAATGTAATAAGCACAGGTAAAACAATGAATGGCTACTCATTACTGTGTTTGGGTCAATGCAGCTAGTCATTTTTTAAAATAAAGCAGAAATTGTAGCCTAAATGCATTTTAGAAACTTGTTGAAAACTACAACTGTCACAGGTAATAAAAATGTTAAGTAAAATTTTTAATAGATTCCACCTAAAAGATTATTTAATATGAAACTATATAATTTGTCAAAATGGCATATAATTCAATCCTCATCTTCTACTAGGGTAAAGTCATGGCATCCATGTTCTATGAAGTGAGCACTCGCACCAGTAGCTCATTCACTGCAGCCATGCAGCGTCTGGGAGGCACAGTGGTGCATTTCAGTGAGTCTACGTCCTCCACACAGAAGGGCGAGTCTTTGGCTGACTCTGTTCACACCATGAGTGGCTACTCTGATGTCATAGTTCTGCGCCACCCCACACCTGGAGCTGTAGAGGTGGGTCATGCCAGTGGCTAGCCATTAATGCATTTTTATTGGAAAATACTTTGGGGTTAGATAGTTAACAATGTCATTAAGAATAAATACTTTTGATCTTATTTTGCATGATTCCTCAGAGGAAATTTATTTTATTTATTTTTTTCCCCCCTTTTATCTTTCATAAGAATGTAATTGAATTTTTTTTAGTCTCAAATGACTCGTGTAACCAAGGCGACTCAGACAATATCATAGCTTACTTTTCACAATCCAGTCAAATGCTGATGTGTTAAATCAAGCCCCATTCCACTACATTTACTTCTGGCTGATTATTCAGTTTAATTTATTAAAGGGATAGTTCACCCAAAAATAAAAATTATCTAATTTTCTCATCCTCATTCCATCCCAGACTTTCTTCAGCAGAACTCTTAGAGATTTTAAAAGAATATCTGGGTTCTGTGGGTCCATACAATGCAAGTGAAATGTGATTTTTAGCACTTTAAAGCTCCAAAAAGTAATCCATAAGATTCCAATGGTTAAATTTAAGGTCTTCTAAAGCGAGTCGATCCCTTTGGGTGAGAAACGGATCAATATTTATTTATTTATTTATTTATTTATTTATTTTTTTTATTTTTTTCTCACAAAGTTTTTTTCCAATTTCTCTCCAAAGTACGTCCATGAGGGGATTTGGTTCATGTGGTCTCTCGCGTGACGCAAGCGTGCTGGTATGTTCGAATGCAAGCAAAAACCAATGAAGCTTGTGAACCGCGTTCTATTGTAAACAAATCGAGCTGCACTTTCGGTTGTATATCCTAGTTCTCGCATGAAAACGCCAACGTGCTTGCGTCAAGTGAGAGGTGGCGTGCCGTGAACGGAGTCCCCTGGTGGATGTGCATAGAGCGACTGGAAGTAAACTATTATCGTGAAAAGGACTTGAATATTGATCTGTTTATCTACCAAAGTGGTTGTTTTGCTTGAGACTTAATTTAACCAATGGATCACTTTGTTTTTTTTTTTTTGTTTTTTTTTTCAGTCTTTTGGCGCTTTAAAGTGCTGATCACATACGCATTGTATGGACCTGGAGATATTCTTTGAAAAATCTTTGATCTCTATAGAAGAGTCATACACATCTGCGAATGGCATAAATGATGAGTTTTTATTTTTTAAGCTTCTATAAGATATGCATGTGATTTTCATTTCCATTGAAATAGTGTTTTTAAAAGTGCATTAAATTATTTCAAATTGTATGCTACAAAATGCCTCTGGATTGTAGAGTGCAGCAATGCTTTGTCGGCGACCCGTAATCAATGCTGGAGATGGAGTTGGAGAACATCCAACTCAGGCTCTTCTGGACATATTTACCATCCGAGAGGAACTGGGAACAGTCAACGGCATGACTGTGAGTCATCTTGTAATACTGTATTAGCACAGCTCAGTATTGGTATGTCTTGATCTGTTCTGCTTCAAACCTCGGCTTAAATTTGGAACTATGATTTGTGAGTTGCTTTAATTGCTGAAATGTTTTTTTTTTTTTACCCTTAATCTCAGATTACCATGGTAGGAGATCTGAAACATGGCCGCACTGTGCATTCTTTGGCCAGACTACTCACTCAGTACAGGATAACTTTGCGCTTCGTGGCCCCAAAGAACCTCAGCATGCCTGCCGAAATCATCGACTTTGTGGCCTCCAAAGGGATAAAACAGGTGTGTATAAAGTCAAGTGTATGAGTTGAGTGGATCGCTAACTACGTGCATTTAATTGATCCATTATTGCTTGAATTGTGTCTGAACTTCTCCATCTGTGTCCATAGGAAGAGTTTAACAGCATCGAAGAGGCCCTCCCAGACACTGACGTCCTGTATATGACGAGGATACAGAAAGAACGATTTGCCTCTGAAGAAGAGTACAAAGCAGTAAGGCATGATTTTGAGGTCATTGTATTTAGCTTTTGTTCTTAAACTGCATAGAAAAATAATTTGATACATTGTTCCTTTCCAGTGTTTCGGCGAGTTCATCCTAACTCCCCATATCATGAGGGGAGCCAAAAGGAAGATGGTGGTTATGCATCCTCTGCCTCGAGTCAATGAGATCAGGTTTGATATTTTTGAGACTGTTCTATAACCAATATATTAGAGGACCAGTATTTGTAATGTGAATAATAGTGATAGAATTTATGTACAATGATATGATAAATATTTTTATTAGGGCTGTCGATTTAATGCATTAAATTCAGTGTGAAGATTCCTGAGAAATGCAAGCTTATAGTACAACCCGTTTACTTTAGAGGGCAGTAAGTGACACTTCAGCTGTGTGGTAACGCGCAGTTTATACAGTGAAGAAAACCACCTTCAGCAGCAGAACAACAAACATGAGTTACATTCTTGCGTCCAAAACACTTGATGGAGCGCAAATTTGAACTAGGGGTTCTCAAGATGTGTTCGAAGTATTAAACTATATTTTAAGTTGACACAGTGACCTAAAAAGCTTATGTTTGATGCAACGCACCCGAGATGCTACACAAGCATGTCTGATGCAGGTGTTCATTGACGGGTCCTTAAACAAGCCCTCACAATAAATCTCGACCTGATTCACTTGTGAAATGGATTGCTGTGAACTGTATGCCAATGATTGACTTATGATCAAATAATATGGTAGTAAGCAAAATATTATATTCTAAAGCCACTTTTTGTATTGTAAAAATATTTAAAGAACTATTTCATCATTATATATTGAATTATTGTTATGAGGGGCTTTCTCAGCAAATATTTGTATAAGTTTTTTTTTTTTTTTAAACCACGATTAATTTAATCTGGACACAATGTAATTCGTTTAAGATTTTTAATCGATTGACAGCCCTAATTTTTATTAATTACAAACATGAACCTAATAGAAACATGAAATTATACCCAGGGGTGACCCAAACCCCAGAGTTTGTCGGGTCCCATCAGGCTTTGGTCGTGCGCTGGATCCTTACATATGCATGTGTGGGCTTGCATATAAAGCAAGCTATAGCAAATTACAACTTAAATGCTTAACATAAACTTGTGTCTCTTAATTGTATTGTTTTACAGTGCTGAGGTGGACTCGGATCCTCGAGCTGCTTATTTTCGGCAGGCAGAGAATGGGATGTATATTCGGATGGCACTGCTGGCCACTGTGCTGGGAAGATGAGGTCACTCATGACAGTTCAGTTTTGGGCATTAAAATGAAAAGAGAAATATTTTGCCTGGAAACACTAGTTGAATAGTTTGTTCTGTGTTCTCTATAAAGTTCAAGCAGGTATGATTTTGGATGCAGCATCATTGAGTAAATTCATGCAGATTTACTTCCGCAACCACAATGGGGTTTGGATAAATATTTGTTTTTGGTTTCATCTCAAAATACCTGAGTCTGTACTGCATTAATTGCAACACAAAAATATCTGCCTTTCACAGAGGTCCTGCTCACAATACATTTTTGGTCTAGAAGACTTTAGCATCAGCTGTTTTACAACCACTTATCTCATTCATTGTTCTCCTTGATGTAACCTGATTGAAAGCTTGTACTATTACGTGCATTTCAAAAATGCAGCCATCTTCAAACACATTTTTTATAATGTGCACTTGACATTTCCAGAACACTGTTTGGGTCTTGGTGCACTGCAAATAGAAATAGTAGGGAGATTATTCTTCATTGCGTATTAACATTTGCAAACTTAATGTATTGTAACCAACTGCTTTTGTAATGAGATGTATTTTGAAGCAATAAAAATTTTGCAATCTCTGTCCTTCTGCAACATTGCATAGTCTACCTGGCTTATAGTATGTGTACACACAATCTACTAGTCACAAATATCCCATAGAACACCCAAATAGTTTGGCAGACCAAGTTAATCGACCAATAAATTATATTATATGATGCAATTTACACAAAGCGCTTTGAGGTTGTCTTGCATCAAAAATGCAAAGGGAAATAAAAATGTTTGCCCCGAAAATGACCGCCCATCATCAAAAAGACCAGCAAAACTACATGGAGTGCTTGCAATGCAATTAGTTTGTCTTCTTGAAACCAAATTTACAATACAGCTCATAAAATGTATGTATACCTGGGAGATTTCAAACATTAGAATATTAAGTGTAGAGGACGATCGTATAAAACCTAGCATTCATTCATGTATGATGCATGTTTTGTAATACAGCTTCATGTTTCTCATTTTTATGCATGTATTGGTAAATGTGGGTTTAAAATTGATTTTTCAGACTTCTAATTTTTACTTCGAAACCTTTATCGTTTTATATTTATTTAGATTTTAGGTGGTGAAGTAGCTTGTAGCCATAAGTTTGATTAAATTCAAACTAAATTCGTGTGCTTTAGACTTTTATTTTGAAAATCTAAATATTTACACTTATTTTACCGCAATACATTTGTTTGATAATTTTACATCACAAACCCATAACTCTTATCATTCTTACGTGTTTAGTACATACGGCTTTCTTGTCTTAATTGATGAAAACATACGAAACTAGAGAGCTAGCTCGAAATTATGGAACGCGTTCAAGGGAATCGTCTGCTCAAGATCCTGTTCAAAGAATCGGCTCCCAAGACTCGACCGCGTCCTTAGTTTTATATGCTTTCAAGGGAGGGCTTGCTGCGATAGCAATGAGGAGCTGCATACAGAACATCTAAAGAAACTATTTGGCTGAATCCTATATGGTTCAGCCACAATTAACTGGATCAAATTGCCACCCGGTTGAAGGTGAGTTTTGACCGTTTATTTGCAATTTGATGCCCAAAATCAACAGAAATCAGCGATCGTTGGTTAGCGCGCTAATGCTAGCTGCCGAGTCAGCCGTTTACTACACCGATAAAAGTAGTAACGAACAAATGAATCATTCAGTAGTATGGCCGAATTTTATAATATGTCTGTTATTGATGTAAGTTTGTTAGAGGGTTTTATTTCCACTCGTTTTGTTGACAAGGTTTCGTTATATGTGAATTGTCCAGACTCGTGTTATCCTCTCAGATTAAAAACCCTGGCTAAACAGAGACGAATAAACTCCTGTTTTACTGCTCTTTAGATACTGATTCCTGTAGTTTTGTCATGATAAAACAGTGAAAGTGAAGGAAAGTAATCTGTACTGGATCAGGGTGGATTGTTTTTTACAAGGACACAGCCCTGTTAAAACGGCCAACAAGTAGTATAAGTATGATGACTATGGTAATACGTCTAGCTGCTGCATATCCACTGCATGATAAAAAATAGACCTTATCAATGAACACGTGACGTCACAATAATGAGTTTGTGTATGTATACGCACTGATCCAGGCAGCAGTGACTGTGAGAGTTGCCCCTTGTGTCAGATCTTTATTTATTGCTTTGCTAAAGGGGTAGTTCACCCAAAAATGATTTCTCTCATCATTACTCATTCTCATAGACCACTGGAGTTTTATGGATTATTTTACGTGGCCTTTATGTGATTTTTTTTTATTTATTTTTTGGAGCTTCAAATGTCTGGCCACCATTCATTTGCATTGTAAGGTCCACCAGAGCTGAAATATTCTTCTAAAAATCTTTGAGCTCTGCAGAAGAAAGAAAGACGTACACATCTGGGATGGCATGAATGTGAGTAGGCCTAAATGATGAGAGAATTTTCATTTCATAACCCCTGCAAGGGTTAGTTAAAGTTTGGACAAACCATATGTTTACCTGGTCATTGAGAGGGAAGTCAATTATTTAGCTACTACTAAACAGTGTGTTTTGAGTTCATACACAAATATGCCCTTAAAGTAATAGTTCATCCATAAATGATAATTATCTCATCATTTATTCACCCTTATGCGGTCTCAAACTAGAACGTTTAAGTAATGTGTTGTTGCCAATTCAAACTTGAAGGATGAATTGTCAATAGTGCTGATATGGGTTAGCAGGGCATGTCTCACAAAGACCCACATTCGGTTTACCCCTCTTTGCTTTAAGTAAACTACACAAACTAGCTACCTCAGCCAAATTAAAGGTGCACTAAGTAATGTTTTCCTCATTAAAAAAGTTGCCCCTAAAGAAAATATTCTTAATTGTAAAAAAAAAAAATGTGTTCAATATTACATGACATGAAGATTCCAGTCATATCAGAATCCTCATAAAATCTATTTAATCATGAAAAGAGGCATAACATTTTCCTTGACATTTTGACATAAGTGTTGGCACATTCACACCTCGCCCATCAGAGAGAAGAACTTGACATGTAAACTAAAATAGAATCACAATATGAAAGACAAGCGAGTTATTTTGCTGATCAAAAAAATAGAACACATTTCTCTGCAATATACAGCAGCAGTGATAACGATAATGAGTGTTGTTGATTTGCTTAATGAGGAAGAAAACATTCAAGACACTTTCACAAACTATTGCAATTCACCTTTTGGACAAGTTGACTGACACTATTATCATGTAGACACAGTCTGAGGGTTTAAAATCACTGTGTAATGCATACACATAATGACTGTTAAAACAAATGTTTCAAATGAAACTAACTTGATTGTATCTCATTTACATGTATATCTACTTATTATACATTTGCTCAAAACCCTGCATGTTACAAATTAGACGTGACAACATCTAAACGCTCCAAGAGTCTGTATAATGCAAGCAAAAAAACACAAATTCCAACCAACAAAACCCATTTCGGGTCTGACCCGTTATAAGCTGTACTGTTGTTCACAATAAAGTATCTATTAACAACTGTTATTGATAGCACAGCAATAATGATATCCAATATTTGGTCAAGAAAACCAATTAAGATCCAAAAAGTTGTTTGTTTAAAAATTTTATACAAAAGCAAAAATGCTACAATTTATACACTCACTATCACTTTATTAGGTACACCTGTTCACCTATATCTTCAAGCGATTATCTAATCAGCCAATCGTGTGGCAGCAGTGGAATGCATAAAATCACGCAGATATGGGTCAGTTGCTTCGGCTAATGTTCACATCAACCATCAGAATGGGGAAAAACTGTGATCTTAGTGATTTCCACAGTGGCATGATTGTTGGTGCCAGACGGGCTGGTTTGAGTATTTCTGTAACTGCTGATCTCCTGGGATTTTCACGCACAACAGTCTCTAGAGTTTACTCAGAATGGTGCCAAAAACAAAAAACATCCAGTGAACGGCAGTTCTGTCGATGGAAACGCCTTGTTGATGAGAGAGGTCAATGGAAAATGAACAGCACGTTGAACCTTGAGGTGGGAACCGCGTCAGGTTCTACTTCTGCCAGCCAAAAGCAGAAAGCTGAAGCTGCAGTAGGCACAGGTTCACCAAAACCAGGACATGTAAAGACTGGAAAAACATAGCCTGTTCTGATAAATCATGATTTCTGCTGAGGTACACAGATGGTAGATCCACATTTTTTCCCCCATTCTGATGGTTGATGTGAAAATTAACTGAAACTCCTGACCTGTATCTGCATGATTATATGCATTGCACTGCTGCCACATGATTGGCTGTGTAGATAATCACATGAATAAGTAGGTGTACCTAATAAAGTGGTTGGTGAGTATATTATAAAATCTTATATAAATAACCTGTGTAAGATTATATGAAAAAGGAAAAAAATTAGCAATATGAAATACATTATAAAGACAGTCCACATAAGATCAAGGAGAACCCTTATGAGAAACTAAAATGAAATAAACATCCTCACTGCTGGTTCAGGATTTTTTCCTCAAATTACTTCAGAGTATAATGTTGGTCAAAAGACATCCCCATGTGACATCCCATAATGTCCTTAGTGATTGTTCATAAACATCCGAAAACTAGGCCTGTTAGTTTAACGTAAACACAAGATCACCTCGCCACACCTAGTATCTGCTCAATGTGTTGTTAAAATAGAAGGATGTGGTTTTTGCTTGCTTGGGGTGGGTACATTGTACCATGTGTCAATAATGTGGTGCTGTGTACTCTGAACAGCAGCTCACAAAGCAAATCAGACGCATGGAATGACATTTGTTTGATAAATAATTTTATCATCTATTTTTCCTGTTCTTCAGCATTAAATCATGGCAGATGCCAAGCAGCACTCTGACAGGCTCCAGAGGAAGATGTCCACTACAGGTGACAGTTTATACAAGATGCTGGGACTGGAGAAAGGGGCTACAGCGGAGGACATTAAAAGAGCCTATAGGTTGGTTAAACACTGCTGTGACATTCACTTCTGATTCAGCAATATTTCCTCCTTTTGGAATAATGTTAAATAGGTATTTTATTCAAGTTTATGGAGATATTCTGGACTGCGTTCAGCAATAGTAGGTCAACGGGTCTCACTGTCACCTATGTTGCTATCATACTGTCAATTATTACACATTGAAGATCTTATTTATTTGATCATAATTGTTATAGTTAGGGCCTTCACGATTTTGATGACTTTTTAAAGACTGTTAACTGTTAATGTGTCACAACAACGCAACATACATAAGCAGGCATTAGGAATTCCTACAGAATTCAGAAACAAAAGATTAACTTGATACAGTATAAAAGACATTAGACACCACTTAAGTTAAAACATTTTCAAGTTCACTTTAACTGACTTCACTTTATGATCATATCCTAAACAAAAATATTGCTAACATTTTATACTTTCATCAGCCATTAACAGTCTAAATAGTTCTTAACAAATTAGAAGTTCACAAACATTCAAATATGTATGCAAATATATTAAACAAACTTTCCTGACATTCATAACTATTTGAATGTAGATTAAGTTTTAACTATCTATTAAGCATTGTATAATGCTTGTTAATGTAATTCATTATTAAAATGATTAATCATTAACAATATATTTTCTATGACATAACATGAACTTTTTTGGGGTTTATATATTTATTTATTTTCTTCCTTTTCCCCCCCAATTTGGCATGTCAAATTCCCAATGCTCTCTAAGTACTCATGGTGGCGTAATGACTCGCCTCAATCCGGGTGGCGGAGGACGAATCTCAGTTGCCTCCGCGTCTCAGACTGTCAGTCCGCACATCTTATCATGTAGCTTGTTACCGCAGAGACATGGCGCGTGTGGAGGCCCATGCTATTCTCCGCGGCATCCACGCACACTCACCACACGCCCCACCGAGAGCGAGAACCACATTATGGTGACCACGAGGAGGTTACCCCATGTGACTCTACCCTCCCAAGCAACCAAGCCAATTTGGTTCCTTAGAAGACCTGGCTGGAGTCACTCAGCATGCCCTGGATTCGAACACGTGACTCCAGGGGTGGCAGTCAGCGTCTTTACTCGCTGAGCTACCCAGGCCCCCCTGTATATGCGGTTTTGTAACAGTTTTCTTATGTAAACATGTGCTAGATGACCATCTTTGTCTGTTGTGCTGCGTTTTTTCTCACACATGGGCGCCGCTTTTTAGGGACGTCTGCCCTATTGCATGTTTTCATTTGTACTCCTGGCACAAATAACTAAATTGCTGTTTCTGGAGCATTGCTATCGTGAAACAGAGATCAGATATCAATGTTGAACCCTTAGACCTTTGAAATTATCTATAATTTGTTAACATTAATTACATTTATAGACTGTAAATTATATATTAAATGCAAACAGTGACGGCACTACTGCCTGTGGGGGAATTGCGTATAAGCAGGTTAATGTTAGAACAAAAGGTTTTGTACCTCTTTGTAAGTTTTTAAAACACAATTCCTGAGCAAAACGGTGATCTGATGACAAAACAAGGTAAGAAATATTGGAATCGGCCAATAGTCATTTGTTCAAATCTGTATCGTAACAGCCAATACGTTTCATATAGGTTCATCTCTAGTAAATATGCATTTTCTTTTTGTCTGTCTACTTGATAGTCTGTTAGACTTTTATCAAGACTGAGTTTGGGTTTGTAAATAAAATACTGTTTTCAATATTTTAGTCAATAATAATATAGGCCAGTGTTTCTCAACTGGTGGTTTGTGACCCAAAAGTGGGTTGCAGGTCTATTCAGAACATGCAATGATACTCTCTTTGAAAAAATTTTTAGTGGCCGCCCAAGTGAATTTTAGGGCTGCCAAGGCAAATTTACTGATACTCTCCTGTTCTGCACTTCATATGCGCTTAAGGCTACTCATCTGCAGCGCCATATGTTCGTGGTGCGATTCAAGCTGTGTTTTCGTGCGAGTATATGCCGCATTTTCGCTGTCTCCGACATTGACATTCGATAGTCGTATTTCTCCTCCTTGTGGCAGTCATGTTGAACTGTCAATTTGCTTGTAATGGTTGTGATTCATTGAGGTAGAAGCTACCAATGACATTACTGTGTTTTTTAACTTGTTGAGCAGATGGATGAATTCAGTGGAATTCAGTATTTATTGTTAATAGTATTATTTATTATTAATACTTTTTCGGTTAATATGATAATTAACAGCAATTAAATAAACAACAACTATAATTCAGCAAATAGGAAGCAGAAATTCAAAGATGTGATTTGAAATATGTAGGTTGTGCATGTGAAGAAATAAATGACACATGTATACATTTAATCACACATTTACTGTAATTACAAAAGCTTTTTGTAATCTATTTGTAACATTAACAACAATTTCTGACTTCTACATTCATAATTGTCAAAAACACAGAAGTAGCAGGTGTTAAGAATAAATTTAGGTCAAAATCCAGTGATATTTGGAGGCACCACATGTGACTTTCAGATGTTAAAGTGAAATTGAAAGATTTGAGCTTCGGCTGTGTTGAAATATTTAAACTTGTGCAACTAGAACGTATGCGAACGCCCGACTGGATGTGATGTATTCATTCAAAACTATCAGTCAAATTGAGAAAAAAACCACAATGGATTACAATGGCAATTAATGGAAATACTTAAGAATTTCTACTGTTTTACCTCATGCTAGATTTGACATGAGATAGCAAATATGAGAATAAATGCAACTTGGACCTAAACTTTGAAGATTAGATAGTCCAAAATAAATATTGAAGCTTTTTAAAAACTGTGTACATGCTGAAAGTTTATACTTATTAATAGTACTTAAGATTTAAGACACAAAATTATATATGTTTTACAGAAAACTGGCTCTGAAATACCATCCAGACAAAAATCCAGACAACCCTGAAGCCGCAGATAAGTTTAAAGAAATTAACAACGCCAACTCAATCCTCACCGATGAGACCAAGCGCAAGATCTACGATGAATACGGTTCCATGGGGCTCTACGTTTCTGATCAGTTTGGAGAAGAGAGTGTCAAATACTACTTCCTCATGTCAAAGTGGTGGTTCAAGGTGAGCAACTAATTTCCAGTTTTCCTGTAAGCAGAGCTGTTGTTTCTGTGGTCATTTACTGTCAACTAATAGTCCGTTACTGATACCAAGCTTTGTTCTCTTTGAGATGCTGCATTCTGAAATTACTTTTCAGAGAATGTGGTCTTTGATCCACCAGGGACCATTTTCTCAAATAGGCTTAATGCAGACGGCAAGACAGCTGAGCCTGAGTAAAATGCATCAGCTTGTTTTGATCTACAAAGCTATTAATAAACACTGATGCACATTGTTTTTTTTAGAAATCATTTCCCTTTTGATTCAGCATGGAAGCTTTCAAGTTGATACAAAAGCTTTTCAAACTTCCTTGTGTTGCTGATGTACTAGTGACTGAGCGACTTTCATAGCTGGTGGTAGCATCTTGCAAACTTACTCCGTCACCGTTTTGTTAAGCTGCCGATATGGTTTAGGATGTGTCTTTCTAAGAGGGCTGTCTCTGATCTGATGTCTGTGACTTTACCTCAGGCAATGGTTATATGCTGTGGAGTCTTCTCCTGTTGCTGCTGCTGTTGTTGCTGTTGTTTCTGCTGTGGAAAGTGCAAACCACCTGAGGAAGATGAGAACTACCAGTACGTGGACCCAGAAGACCTGGAGGCCCAGATCAAAGCAGAGCAGGATGGAGGAGGTGAGAGTTCAGTCAGTTGGAAAGGTGTGTGTGTTTGTGTGTCAATTGGCAGTTTGTTGCTAGCGGTGTGTTGAATATTCATATGCATCCTGTTCGGAAGTCTTTTTTTGTCGAAACACCTGACGCACAAATAAATGATCTCAATTCATGAATTGAGAGGAAACATGATTTGAGAGAATTTGTTTGTGCGTCAGATGTTTCGACAAAAAAAGACTTCCGAACAGGATGCATATGAATATTCAACACACCGCTAGCAACAAACTGCCAGTTAACACACAAACGCACCTTTGTCAAAAACACACGCATGTTGAATTATATGGATTTATTATGAATATATTAACCAAGTTTCTACAACTTAACAGCAAACACTCCGAGCTTGACTGAGCAAGGACATTTTATTTTATAAATGCATCTTATTTCGATTTCTCCATCCTCGTTTTCTTTCCTTGCATCCTAAGAGTGAGGAGATAGAACGGACAAGGAAAGGAAATGTGGATGCACAATTTTAGAAATGAGAAGCACCCTATGACGGCTGAAACAATAGGTGTTTTTCCACTGCAGGAACTTTTCCTAGTTATAGAACTATTCTGGGTTAACGTTGTTCTTCCACCACGTAAACTAGTTCAAGGGGAACTCTAAACCTGAACCAAACAAGGAACCTTTATGGTATCTGCTCCAAAGGTAGTACTTTTCATACAAAGTGGAACTATTTGGGTCAGAACAGTGAACATTTCTCGTTGGTGAAGAAAAATGAGTCGTCATTCATCAGACAGCTGATATCGGCCATTTTTAAAAGACCGGTTAGTAAGCTTCGCTAAAACTTTTGAGTTGTTGCCACCGTAGGTTTATCAAATTGAAACTGTTAGATAGACCGATACTGCTGTGCCGACTTTGCTGAGTATTTATGGAGAAGAAAAATTCAGCGTGAGTTTGAAACGTAGACCAGAATTGAGAAGGTGTTACAATAGGGATTTGCACGGATAGTCAACATTCAGTTAACCGTTCGACATGCCAATATTCGAATAAGTCACTATTCAGTTATTCTACACATGTAATAGAGGTCTTCACTGTTGGGTTTTCTGGCCGGGTTTGGGCCAATTTTTCAAGAATAATATGAGTTAGGGGCTGTTCAAACATGTTTTTGTGTGCATATGACAGTGACATGCAGTGACAGTTTGATTGTTTTTGTTTTACTTAAAATTGAGATTTTACCGTTTGAGGGTCTATGTATTGTGCTATCTATACTCAGCTCACTGTGCACTTTATTTGCTGCTATTTTGAGTAGTTTTTGAAGATATTCCATTGCATAAACATTCTTTATTTCCACATCACGACTCCCATAGAAAAATCAATTAACCATTCATGAAATCTTGCTTTTAACCAAATGTTAAAAACAGTAATCATGCACATCCCTATTGTACAAAAATACCCATTTGTCTTATTATCAAGTTGGGCTTTGATGAACATGATACCAGTGTAGATTTGAAATAAAGAAAATGAAATAAGACTACAAAAAATTAAGGATTATATCAATCACGTTTTATGTTTATAGTGTATGTGTATCGTTTGCGTATATAGTTCACTCGTTCTGCTGTTCAGTGCATTAAACGTGTGCTTTTCTGCACTGCATTATTTGTACAGTTGTTTGCACCTTTTAAAGGCTTCACTGTACTATGCATTATGCAGTAATAAAAATGTTTTTACTTCAAGGTTATGTGAACTTTGAAATGTTTGTTGTTTTTACATACTGTCTATTATACATATCATAGCATTGTTTTAATTGCTAGTTGAAATCAGTGTTGGAAACTCAAAACTTAATAGTTCTAAGTAGCATTGTGTATTGGAAGCGCGAGTATAATCATGCAAAGGCATGAAAAGTAACAAACAAAATGCAGTTGATGACAAATTAAGGTAGCTTTAAAGCCATCTCCTATTTTCTGTGCTTGCTCTCCTGGTTTTTTCCATCTTGTCTTCTAAATATAAGTTCATCTTGCCCAAATGAAATTTAAAATAACAAAACAGGACAATAATAAAAATAAAAAACAGCCATCCATTATATTTGTTTTGTAGTCTGCTCTGCTGTTGCCATTATATCAGCAACACATACTTGCGTCAAAGCTTGTTTAAAGTTCTTGCTTTCTGTGTCCTTGGTGGAAAAAAACATTAGAATTTATCAGAACTGGTTTAGTTCCACAACAAACTAGATTTATGCTGCCTTCACCTGCTATAGGAATTATTGAAGATAGAGTTTCCCACTCGAAAGTTGCACATGAATGGCCCCTCAAGTCGTAATTATGTCTAGAAAACTTTTTTGAAAAAACGTAGGAAAATATTTTGATACCCGAGTTTCCGAGATGGGAGGAGTCGTTAACTTTCAACATTGTGGAGGAGAATATGGTTTCTGGAGTGAATGACAAGGTTTATACATTTTTCTAAA
Organism: Moxostoma hubbsi; assembly: GCA_032164185.1. Taxonomy (NCBI): domain Eukaryota; kingdom Metazoa; phylum Chordata; class Actinopteri; order Cypriniformes; family Catostomidae; genus Moxostoma; species Moxostoma hubbsi. The sequence continues at coordinate 33,192,192 of JAVLUX010000031.1, read as the reverse complement.
AACAGCTAAATGTTAATGCTTGCAGTTTTGGTCTTATTCATTTATGTATATCAGCAACAATTTGATGCATTTTGAAAATCTTTACACCATAAGAAACGGTGCTTAAAATTGATTGAAGTTGTCTGAAAGGACTAATAAAAAAAATGAAACATGTAAAAATTTGCTGTGTAATGTGGATCTAATGCTTTCTTCATGTACTTTCGGAATTATCCTACTTCCCAAGTGCTTTGCAGTCGGAAAGAACAGGAAACACAATAATTCCAGGTTTCTTCATACATATTTTTTTGAGGAACTTTTATTTTGACAGCATAATGCATATTATTCAGTTAGCCTATTTTTATTTGTCCTTTCAGACAACTTAGCACCATATACTGTAATGTTTCTTCATTTTAAAAGGAGAGGCTTGCTGTGTTTCTCTGTGTGAAAAACGAATCATACAAAAGCATCAGCTGCAATGGAGGAGGTTTCTGATTGTCCGCAGTCTGGGCTGAGACACGTGACCTTGCTCAGGTGGCAGATACAGCATGATTAAATACAATTTACACAGATCAAGGAAAAAGACCAAACACAAAGCTATTTATATCTCAGATGTTGCCTATTTAAATACTAGTGTTTTTTTTGGTTTGCCTTCTAAGGATTGTTTATTAGTGGTGTTTGCTAAGGCAAGCGTAACTGTTTCTATGGCTCATATGAAGGCATGATCAGTGCCGTTTTGATGAGTGAAATGTTCTTTCCTCATATTGTGTAGTCCATTGAATACATATTTTTTAATATTCCGAGGGAAGATTGTGTGTTATAATTTAAAATTGAAAAATCAGTCACCCATCATCTTCAAATCTTTCTTTACATTCTATATTAAAGAGTCTTGGTTTGTATTGTGGTCTAGTGTATAGACTTGAAGGTGTACACGTTTGTCTTTAATACGAACTTTAATACTGAATGGAATGACAGGACTCATTTCACTTGTGATCAAGAGGCTTGTATATCATTCAACTAAGAACATTGTCTGCTTTTATATTATTTATAGTGTGCAAGCACAGGATGTTTGGCCAGTTCAATATATCATATATTGAGTGTAAATTTAGCATGAGCATATTTATAATATTCAGGTTGAGTAGAAGAGAAATACAGGTACATTACAGGTTTAAGCCTGAAATATTGAGGGAACCTTTCGGTTATTTTGAAGATATAAGGTTCATGTAAAGTTTAAGTTAAAATTACCTGCACACATTCCAACTTTAGCATTTGAACATGCCATCTTTATATTAATATATTTGTAAAATAACATTAAAAAAACATCTTATGAACATATCTTTTTGTTGCACACATACCAAAATAAATCAGACAAATATTGACTTTAATGTATAGTAAATGTGAACTAAATGACTTTAAATGATGATAAATGGTTGAAGTGCCCCTCAATTTTGTAGGTATGAACTGCCAGTTTATTTTGGTCTCATAATTGACCATCTCCTTTTACCCAACAGGTGAAACAATAATTATTGTCCAGCCTATACCTAGTCCTGGTCCTGACATCTCCACTGAAAATTTACCGGATTCAAAATGACTTGTAAGACTCTGAATATTCATCAACAACATGAGTCATTCCATTGTTAATGCCTTACGCATACCATAAGCTTATAAAGAACCCTGCGTTTGTCCATTAATAACATCATTCGTTGGCTTGCACTAACATTTGGATTATTGCAAAGCATTCTTTATTTGTCTCATAAAAAGGCTGTAAGTTTCAGTCATTGGAACTGGTTTTCAGACTTTATTAAACATTGTTAAATTGCACTGCATGCACAACCTTTAGATGGCTTTACTGGGGCTTATTAAACAGTGCTTTCACAACCTGTTATGTAAGTAGATCAAATATTTTCCCTATATACGAAATCTATGCAATTAAAGACCATGCAATGAACTGAAACCTAAAGCCAATTACCACCTTTATGTACATGGAAACCCTAAGATCATCTGAGCTATGTTTGCTACTTTGCTATACTAGGACTATGCATGAATTTGAAGTTTTGCATGTGCATGCTCTGGATGCCCTTGCTTTGCATTTTAAAGCCGAGCCTTTTTTCCAACAAGCACTTAGGACTTTCTGTAGGTTTTAAGGGTTGGATCCAGGAATTGTAAACACAACTCGTCACCCTTTAGTTCATGAGCTGGGAAATTATTAATATGATCTATGATTAGAATATCAAGGCATACAGTGCTGTTTTAAAGGTATAGTTCACCCAAAAATGAAAATGCTCTCATCATTTACCTTACTCACCCTAATGCCATCCCAGATGTCCCAGACTTTCTTCTGCTGAACACCCAAAGATTTTTTGAAACATATCTCAGTTCTGTAGGTCGTCCATTTAATGCAAGTGAATGGAGGCCAGAACTTTTAAGGTCCATTAAAATCCAAGATATGGATTTAACCACTGGAGTTGTGTGGATTACTTTTATGCTGCCTTTACATGCTTTTTGGACCTTCAAAGTTCTTGCCACCATTCACTTGCATTGTATGGACCTACAGAGCTGATATATTCTTTACAAAATCTTTGTGTTCAGCAGAGAAAGAAAGTCATACCTCTGGGATGACATGAGGGTGAGTAAATGAGAGAATTAAAATTGTGTTAAATTTTTAAAATTTGTAAGTATTTCAGAACAGTCTCTTTATAATTTCCTTCTTTTCATCATGCATTTGTTGTAGGCTAGTTCTTTTTAACATTTGGGTGATTCTTTAATTAGGGGAACATTTCTGTCCCCTAGGTTGAATTTACAGGGGGAAAAATGTGTTTTAGTAAAGCAGTCATTCTGGGTTAAAGTGATATTATTATAGCTTTTAAACTTCTCTATTGTGTCTCTTTAATGACCTTTTCCTGAATTTTAAGTGTTAGTTACATTTTCCTTGAATTTCTCTATTTAAGTTCTCTCTGTCCCCCCGCATAATCGTTTTAACTGCATCGCTATAGTACATTTGTAAGTTAAAATCAGGAAAATTCATTTTCATAAGAGCATAAAAATGATAAGTTATATTTGACATGTACAATGCTTTTTTATTTTTTGCATTACAAATTATAGCTGTTGCTTTCAAGTAGTCAAAGTTTCCTTTTAATTGAAGAATCACCTGATTATGAACAAGCCTCATTACCTGAGTTAATCTCAAATTCTTTCTTTCTTTTTTTTTTTTTTATGTAATAGTTTCTGGAAAATTCACTTTTGGATTTTAAGAGGATTTAAGGCCAGTGAGTTCAAGGGTGAGTCAGCAGGAAATTAGATTTCTATTGGCGAGTTTGCGTCAGTGTCAAGCAGAGCTGTCAAAGCAGGGAATCTCATTGATAGAGATGTAATCAACACAAAGCTTCTCTCACAGAGGCACCGCTGGCCCGTCACCACCGCCATCTGCTCAGCAATGTGATATTTATTTCACCTCACACCTCTGTACATAGTCTGTTTTACATACCTAATATTGTGTCACTTCATCATGCATTGAAGTTTTCGCTTCTTCTTTACTTTATTATATTCTTGCTCCTGTAAGGTTTTGCAGATTGATTGATTTATTTAATAAGTTGCTAGGAAAACTGAATTGTAATTGAACTGATTCATAAAGAAATGCTCTCTTTCTCACCCTTTGCTTTACATGGATGGTGTCTATTAGTTGGATATTGATTTGGAAGAGCTGCATCAAGGAAGGGAGGTACGTTCCTTAGATCAGATCTGTTTTTCCTGGGAACCGATCTGACTGTACATGCTTCACTAAAAGGCTTGGCAACCGGTTCTCATTCATGTTCATGTAAAACAAAGGCCACGTCCAAGTGTAAGGTTTTCCGGTTAAAAAAAAACCCAAAACAATTAGACATAAGTTTAAACCTCATCCACACTGTAATGCAATTTTCTGCAACGGAAAATGGAGACTTTTGAAAATGCTTCTAGTGTAGATGTGGCCCAAAAGAATTGTTAAGGAACTGGAACTTTTTTAAAGAATCACTTCTGTACTTCTGTTTCTATCCCTATTCACTATAGAGGACAGAGCTGGCCTAGTGTTAAATTATAGAGATATGTGGCACTTGTTAGAAAGTCCCCCATGCACTCTTTCCAATAAACCTTCATGTTCTGTACCTCTGCCTGTCTAGTCCTCAAAGACTGATAAGTTTATGCAAAATGGAGACAAATAGAGTGCGTTTATCTGCATGAACCCATGACTCGCTTGAAAACCTTTCACTTTATAGTAATGGTAGGCCGATACACCGTGATATTTGTCCATTTTGAGATCAGCATCTGTTGGTAACCCTGCTAGCTTGGCAAACTAAAGGTGCTGTCACATTTACTTTTGCACAAGGATGTCCTGTGGACAAAATAGTAATCTCAGTGTTTTTTCGTGCAGTCAGGAATTTTGCATGATGGGCATCTTGTAGTGAAGAATTTTCTAACCCAGATTTCACATGGAGTTTAAGTTTTGGGAACTTTGCCACCCAAATTCACATTGTTTACTTAAGTTGTTTGAAAGTGAACTCAGTGAGGGCTGTGCAGCATACAAAAAAGCTGCTTGTCAAGTAGATTTTGCAGGTTTCATACACGCTTCACATCTGCCCACGCCTACTTTGCCAGCTAAATGTTGTCATACAAAGGCAAATGTGACCACACCTTTAAAGTGGAAGTAGTAATTCCACTGTTAAGTTTCAAAATCTACCAGCAGTCTTGTTAATGGACAGTGCATATTTTGTGTTCGTAGATATTTTTTTTAAGTTGATTTTGAGAAGATATTGTGTGAAATATGTTTTTATTGGGGCAGCCGAGTTAATTTATTTCGTTTGATTAATTATTCTAACCCTTAAGAAAATAACACAATTAACTATGCAACCTTACCTGTATGTTAATTCTGTAATAAAAGTACACATTGTCCTACCATTAAGAGCAATTTAAGCTTTGAAGTTCCTGTAACTTCATGTTTTGGTGAGCTGCATCAGTAGGCGGCAGTCGGTGTGCCTCAACAAACCACATGAGCACCGCCACAGAAAGAGATGCACAGGAAGCGTCTGAACTATTTTTAAAAGCATTTATGATGCTAAAATCCAGTGAGACACTTCAAAAGCATCTATCTTAAGCTTGTATACATAGACCAACAATTAAAAATAGCGCAAACGGAATGAAATAACGCATCCTGTGAGATCAGGACACATTGGCGAACTCAATTTCCCATTTGAAAAACTCAAATCGGTCGACCACTATTAAGTTTTGCTAAAACATTTAAAGACATAGTTTTTGGTTCCTAATTCTGTCCATGTTGTTGTTATTATTTGTGTACTTGTAGGCTCAAATGTCCCTATTTTGGTCCAGCCCACATCCACCGTCAACACCTCAGAGTCCATGCATTTTGCAGCCGGCCAGCCCACGTACACCACCCAGAAATGAGCCAACTGCCTGGTTCCAGTTCCAGTCATCATTGAGGGGACCCTGCTGATGGACTCTAAGACTTAGTGTGCAGACTGCAGGGCATCAAGGCACGAGGACATCTAAACTGTGCCACTGCACCATAACCTAACCCTGGCCCACTGGAAACAAGTGGCAGTTTGCCAAAAGACAGGGAAGCCTCTGCCAAGCTCACTTTAACTGTGGCTCCATAGGTGTGTATGTCTGTCTGTAACCATCCATTGATTATAACTCAAATTAATGTAGCTGTGAGACTGGTGTCATTAGGCTGTACTCCAGAAAGGAGGGGGTTTTACTTAAGGGTGGTTTTCTTTCTGGTTCTGACTGTTTTTTTTAATGTTATTTTGTGCTTTGGAGTCGTTCTGTGGTAGAAGCATGGATATGAGTGGAATGATCAAATGAGCGCTTGCAAAGCAATAACGGCATGCCTCTACTATACTGCATTGGAACATACGTGCACAGCTCACCCCCCTTTTGCTTAAAGTTATAATTTATTTAAAAATGAAAATTCATTTTCCAAACCCATATTACTTTTTCTAGTGTGAAACACAAAAGGAGATGTTAGCCAGAATGTTAGCCTTAGTCACAATTGATTTTCATTGCATCTTTTTTCAGTATAATGAAAGTTTACTGAGGCTAACATATTGCTTAACATCTCCTTTTGTATTCCAAAGAAAGACAGACAGTCATATGTATTTGGAACAACCTGAGGGTTGAGTTAATGATGACAGAATTTTCATTTTTTTTGGTGATATTCCTTTAATCAAAAAGCTAAGGAGCCACAACTTGGCACCTTTTTTCAGTTGGCTTCTATAGACGGGTGTATTTTCCGTTCTGTGGATATCTCAGGCATGCAGTCACCCGTTACATGCATTTGCATTCTTATTATATTCCATTTAATTTCAAATGAATCAATCCATCTTGCGCAAATGACAAGACTCAAGACCAAAGCCAAGACTATCGCCTCAACCGTAATGCAGACATGCCGTGCTTGGTATGCAGAGCCATGTGCAGTGGTCAAATATTTCCCTAAAATCAGAGATGATTTTATGCACTTTTTTCCACTACCTTCATAGGAGGCTTCAAATCAGCAATGCAAATCTAATGGCTTTAGCCCTTACAGCTACTTATCAATTGTGAAAGGCTAGAATATCTGTAAATGTGATTTGTAATTTATCAAAATAGGATCAACCCTTGTTTTGGTCAATTCTATGCCAAATCATTCTGCAAGCCTACGCTTTCTTTGTGCTATAAGGGCATATGATGACAAAACGCAAATATTTTTAAAGATCTTATTTATTTTTAATATATCAATATTGAGAATATGTATGACTTGTTCTGACTGAAGTGATGCACTGTGTAAAAGTAATATTACAAAATATTGATCTGCAAGAACCTCATCGTTTTAGCAATAAGGAAATGCCCTTCATGCTAAATGTGAAGGACTCAACACTAGTCAGGTTACTATAAGAAGTCCTTAAGTCAGTATGTTAGATAAAATGCCAAATGTCGTTTTCCCTTAGATATTTCAATGGCAATAACATATACTTGCCTCTGCACTGGATTGTAGACCTTTTCGTTTCAGTGGAATTAATGTAATTATTTCAAGTAGTGTTTGGTCATCTGTCTATTCTGGTTGTCATTATTTGGGGCATTTTCCTATAGCCAAGACGTTTTCTTTTATTCAGTAAAAATGGGTATTGCCTCCATTGAATAAACATAAAATATGCCAAAAGATTTGGATATGAACACGGAAATTTATTACAAAGCTGTTTGATATTATCTGTTACAAAACCACTTGATTTTATTATTTTTAAAATGATGCATTTCCATGCTCACAGGATCAATGTACCTCATATACAAGGCCCATTTCTACAATCAATGTTGTTGTTTTTAACATGCATATTAAATTTTTTGCACTTATTTATGGTACAAATGGTAATTGATTTTAAAGCATTTCAGAGGTGTTTAAACTGCACATATTACGTTTTGTGATGTTATTGAACTGTTTATGATAAACTGTCCGCTGATAAGGGGGAACAACTGAGCCTAGAGTTTCCGCTGGCCAAAATCAACCTGTATGTGGCAAAGAACATCACCACAGACCAGCATGCCGTGTCCTGAGAACTGTCACAATTGTGTTCCATTGTTACTTTCCTCCTGTTTTTACTCCACATGGTTCGTTATGCATCACGTTTCATTGTCTCTTTATATTATTCAATCTGAATTAATTAAAAAAAAATTGGGATTTGTAAAAAGCTGTATTTGAGTGAACGTTATTGTGATTTTGATGTTTGCTTTTATTGTACAACTTTTTGAGCTTGATGGTGAAATGACGTGTCTCCAGGGTTTTAGTAAAGGTTTTAATTAGGGCTTGGAAATTTAATGTGATAATTTACTTTATTTAATAGTTGACTGTTTAAGGAGTTAAATATATATATATATAAATTTCCAGGAAACTGCACATCCTATCACAGAAACTCATTGTGTGGATTAGTGCTCGCTTATTCATTATGCGCAATGAATGTCTCGGGCATAAAAAACACAGGAGTGGATTTACTGTATGAAGAATGGTGTCTACACTTGCAAGTGGTGAGACAGGTGTGGGAGAGATATGGGCAAGCTGACATAACTCTTCACATCGCCCGAAAACGCTCACTCTCATCTGGACCATGTATCAAGAGTGAAATTATCTTGCCAATAAAGCTTGAAATAAATTGAATCTGCACATTTGATCCTACTTTTAAAAAGTTCAAAGGAAAATGGCTGAAGATTTTGCCCAACTTTTAGTTACAGATGTACACTGATTTTACGGCATGTAGACATAGTTTTATCAAAGATGTATACCTGTAAAAATGTGTCAACTCTATTCTAAAATAAATAAACATTTCAAAATGTATATATCTAAATGATAAAATTAATTTATTGATTGTTCTTTGAGACAAAGTATGAAGTAAATATATTTCGAATTATATTTTAATGTACCATGATTAATCGTTTTTTATCACAGAATACTCTGTGATTAATTACTTTTTTTTATTTTTTTATTCACAGCACTAGTTTTAATGAGCAAGCTATTAAGCATGACCACTTGTTAACTAGTTAAAACTAGTTGAGAACCACAGTAAATCAGAATAGATAGTCAGCACTAATGATCATCTTTTTTCAGGGGACTAGTTCTTTTTCTGTAGGAAACCACTTCTACTGAATTCTGTACCACTAACACCAGTATAGGTGATGTCACTGTACAAAAGAAAATTACTAGGATCATGGTGCACTGGATGGCTGTTAACTGCCAACATGTAATTGTATGAAATATTTATGTTTATTTGTAGGCATTCAAACTATTTATCTATTTATTTACTTTTCACAGGTAAAGTATCTTGTTGCAAGGTGGTCTGAAATCCCAGGCATGAATTCAGGGGATATTTGCTCAATGATGCCCCTATATTTGGTTTTAAGTGTCTTATGTCAGTGGCGCCAGTTCAAGCTCATGGGCCCAGTTGTCACGCTGCATACACCAACTGCTCTGTCTCTTTCTACCAGCCCAGCCCACACTCTCCTCAAGTTACAAGTCATAAAACAGCTTATAGGAATCAGTCTTCTAAACCTCTCTCACTTGGCCCTAGACCCCTAGCCTACAGCACTAAGTGGGGACTCAAAGTTGTATCAGGGGGAGTAAAGTTTGGACAGTAACCCAAGCCAGTACAAACACAGACCAAATATAGCATCTGGCACTCTGTAGTATGTAGGTGGGCAACTGGGTGAAGACTGGTACTAGATTAGAAGCAAACAGATGAAGATAAAGAAAGAAAGTTACTGATTTATGTTATATAGATTAAAGAGGAAAAAAACAAAGCAGTCTGGGATGAACTTTTCTCTTGGCTTCAAATCAGCGATGGGAGACTCCAGTTCAATGGAGAACCTAGAGAAGCAGCTGATTTGCCCCATCTGTCTGGAGATATTTACCAAGCCTGTGGTCATCTTACCCTGCCAGCACAACCTCTGCAGGAAGTGTGCCAATGATGTTTTTCAGGTAAATAATATTGGTTCATTCTTATTACAGAACTTGAGTGTACTAGTGTCCTATTTGCCCAAATCAGGTACATATCAACCTCTACTATTCTAAGGCATCAATTGGTATAGTAACTGTTCAACTTTGTGAACTGTGAATTATACCTTTAAAGCTGAAGTGTGCATTTCTGTTAAAATATGTTATCCTTTTTTAAATGCATAAACATCCATAAGTGAGCCATTTGTAGGGTGATTTCCCTTAAAAGTGTTAACAATGTGGCTCTGTGGGCACTATCAAAACACTGGTTTGTTTGAGCATGCTGACATCATCGCTGCAACATTGGTTCAACAATTCCATTTGGTGGTGCAGAAATAACACACTTTAGCTTTAATTTGAAAATGTTAACTGTAAAATGTTTAAATGATTTTAGATATTTTCTAAAATATAATTAGTTATGCAGTTTTCCCTCAACCTTCTTTATTTTAAAAGTAATTGTTTTGAGTTGGAGTTAATTTTTTTGAGTGAGAGATGAATTGTGGGAATAAAACAGAACCTTAGTGGCCCACCTCCACTGTCAAATAAAGAATAAAGTCCCCATGAATTGCTTTGACGAGCACAGATTGATTTGGTGTTTTGAGGTATTTACTACTGAAACAGGAAGTAGGGGCAGGACATGTTGAATAACTCCTCCCAGTTTTAAAAATAGCCAATAGGTTTTAGTTTACAGTCACATACATGAATGTCAAAGCCCGCTTACCTGGGGAAACTTCAGAAGCAATCTCAATACAGGCCATCTTTTCAAAAGACTTGAGAACTGTACGATGATCTAACTGACAACATTAATCCATATCCAGCCCACAAAGCACACTGCAAATCACGGTCTTTGATTACGACGAGTCTGGAGCTGTTGTGCTAGTACAGTGCAGATGAATGAGAAGCAAGATATCCATGTTTTGCTTCACTAAACATAAAGAATAAAGAAATTTTACTCTAACTGTACATCCCAAGAAACCTCATGCTGCACAAAAAATATAAATAAATCTCAGTAACTCTCAACAAGCTTCCGCGTTGGCGCATCCCATTCAGAAGTGATCATCAAATAACAGACAGTAAAGCCTGGTTTATTCTTTGAAAGACAAACTTTTTTCCTCCTCTACGAACTAAAGCACCCTAGGCGGACGAAGCCAGCACTGATACTACGCATGACGTTGTTTTAAAATGAGTTCATTTAGGGTAATGCCACGGTGTTTAACATACTGTTTCAGCCACGAGTTAAGACAATAATGCTGTTTTTTCTCACCATGGACCACCGCTTCTAGCGCTGTGCCGCTTCTTTGCTTTTTAAACTTGTCACAGCCTTTTTGCTTATAAAAACTCAAATCACTCTCCACTCATTTGTCGTGGCCATGCTGTCTTTGTAGAGTTTGTAAAAATGTATACTTCCACACAATCTCTGAGAGACAGGCTTCAAAGTTATCCATTTTTACAACAGTAACCTAGGTAACAACTCCTCCGCTGGCACATGCAGTTGTTAATAAAAAGCACCACGTCCAAACCACACCCACGAATAGTTGCAATCAATCATCAACGCTCTTTGACAAGCGGAGTTCTCTTGGGTCCAGAATTTCAGAGATGTGTGCGAACATGAGAAATCTCACCAAACGTGTTTTGAACGACCATTCAGAATGGATTGTGCTCCCTTCGGAGTGACCTGCGAAGGCATGATCAGCGCCAGTTAGAACACAGCCAGAGGCACTGAACTGTTGTAGGGGGAGGATGTGTTCTCAATCTAGAAAGAATTTGATTGGACAAGGTTTCTCAACCTCTATGTGACATCATGGATGTTCTTGAGTCTTTTTATCTGGAAGAGAGCGACTGCAGATTTTAAAAACTTATATCTTCTGAAAATGTTTAGAAATACACTAGCATATAGTATATCACATTGAAGTTAATAGATATGGACTAAAACAGCAAAACTTTAATGATCCATTTAGCCTTTTATATTTCTGCAAACTCTATTGTACATTGCTACTTGGATAACAAGTATTCCTTCTCAGTAGATTAGGTACTGCTGGGCTAGACTTAAACATGACAAATTGCTAGCTATTCATCCATAATAACTGTGATCTTTTACTTTTAATTACCCGACGATAACTGACAGGCAAATTATACCATTAGCTTTGCAGTGATATTGCTAAATGTATGACTTTTTACAGTTATTAGCTGTCCTACTTTCTATGAATGTAAGTGAATGCATCAGCCTTAAAGCTAAAGTATGTAATTTCTGCGACACTAGCGCCATCGAACGGAATTGCAAAAATAAACGTTTTTAAAACAGCTTCCGAAATCGCCCCTTGACTGCTGTTGTTCAAACCTTCAGATAGTCCCGCCCCCGACTCACGCCATTGGTTGAGTAACGTTGCTGAGGCTGGTCTAAGCGGGTCGCTCTAAATAAAATATAGGAATTTTATAGTGCCACAGAGACCATGTTTACAGAGAAAATTAACCTATGAATGGCTTACTTATAGTTGTCTGTATATTAATCTGTATAGAAAGTAATTTAACACTTAAAAAGTTACATATTTCAGCTTTTAAGGATTCGGGTTCCATTGATAGTGGTCGAACGATATGGTTTTTATTAATGGCTGATGCCGAACCTGACACTTTGTCGCTGCATCTCGCCAGTGGCTGGCGGTTAGGTCGCTAGTGGTGTATATGGAGTCTAAACAGCACTGTTTCTTTACAATTAATATTATTATTACAATTTTAGGATCACATGAGCTCTACCATCTTGTTCTCATATTGGCTGTCGCTCCCAAAAGTCACTCTTAATTTGCATAAATTTAAACATTTCTCAACTTTGTCGCGTCGCTGGACACGCCCACATCTGGTCAGCCAACGGCAGTGTTGCCAGATGTACGATAATTATCGTATTTGTACGATAATTTTGACCTCTGTACGATGTACGATCAATAATGAAAAAAATCCCATAATGTACGATAATTTCAGAGTTTTCAGTCGTTCGTCCAAACACACATCCTACCGCTTCTCTCTCGGACCCCGAATCATTTCGCAGGCTCGCCTGCCTGCACGCAAGAACGTACACACACACACACACACACACACACACACACACACACACACACACACACACACACACACACACACACACACACACACACACACACACACACACACACACACACACACACACACACACACACACACACACAGCACAAGTGGATGTGGCATCCGATGATGACAGCAACTTAGAGATCGAATTTGAATCTTTTTTGTGTTAATTGTGCACTTTTTTTCTTTTTTTGTGCACTTTTTTTCTGCATATCTTTTGCACTTTGGAAAAAAAAAGTTATTCAGACTTCCTCCAGTTAATGTGAGCGTATTATACAGCTTGTTCAAATTGGCTGTAAAATTATTTGGAAAATAAAATTGTTGGAAAATAACTATATTTTATGCGTTTGGTTTGTGTACGATATTTTTTTTTAAAAAACGATAATTTTGAGGTTTTGGTACGATACTTCGACATTTCTAATCTGGCAACACTGGCCAACGGTCGCCGTCACTCGTGTTACCGGATGTCTGAGATGGGGTCGCTTTGTCAAACTCTAAAAGGTCCAAAACAACAAAAAATTGTACGACATCCTAAAACACTTCCCGACTATAGAACTTAGACTGAATTCTCCCCTGGTACGACAATGCCTTATCACTGGGTTATTTATTTATTTATTTCATTTTGGTTTTTATTTATTTTTATTATTCATGTTATTAAGAGCTGTTTCCTTTGAATGTTTTTTATATATCTTTATACTGAAGTTGTGGATTAGATTTTGCTATGCTTGCTTGTAAATTCTGCAATACATTTTTTTAAAAAGGTTGTTTTGTCGCTGCATCCGCAGACAGTGTGAACGGTGAAATGTGCATATAAACATAACACAATTTAAAGATATCAAATAAGATGGAGAAACAATTTAAGAATTTAAAGGAACACATATTTTAAAAACGTACCGAAAAATAGTAAAAAAAAAAAAAAATGGTGGAAAGACTACTTCTTTAAATCGGCCTTTTTAAATGACCTTTAAAGATCATTTAATGAACATTTTATGGGAACTTAGAAACATGAAATTTAGTCCAAGTATTCAGAAATGACATTGATGTTTACTAACATTTGACCTACACCCCCCTTTTTTGTCTTTCATTGGTTCAGTCCTCCAACCCCCTTTGGCAGAACCGGGGATCTGTCACTGTGTCTACAGGGGGGCGTTTCCGTTGCCCATCATGCCGTCATGAGGTGGTATTAGACCGACATGGTGTTTACGGCCTACAGAGGAACCTATTGGTGGAAAATATCATTGATATCTACAAATCAAAGTCTACCAGGTCAGTATAGTTGGATGCATCTCCAAAGCACTGGCTTTATTTGGATTTGATCCACAAACCAATAACAAGCATTTATCTTCTGGAAGCACTGATATGATTGAAAACTATTTTTAGTACATATTTCAAAGGCCTCTCTTCTGAATAGAGATCCAGCAATGCCCCGAGCAGTGTAGCAGAAATACAGTGTATGCCAGATTTTCTATTGTGATTCAAAAGTCTTGTGATATGCCACTTCGCAACACTTGCTCTGTTTCATCAATGGGGCTTAAGCCCGGTGTAAGTGACACAAATATGTGATTTACCCGCATGTGGGAGTTTTTTTTGCCACGTCAGAGATATGAGGCTTAAAGCACTTGTGACTGCTGCCATCCTGTGCCAAAAACACTAAATAAAACTAGGACACTTTATCCCCCTGGCAATAAACTATGTGTCATGAGACCTGTGAAAAATAAGAGTGTAATATGGTATAATAAGACAGATCACCTTTGAGGTCATTTTCAACCAATGCTGAGGAGCTTATCATGAATAACAGCGTGTTTGACCCAGAGAAGGTCACCTGAATGTAAAGATCATTTTAGGGAAAGTTGAGCTAATATGATGGAAATGGTGCAATTTTTAGTTTACCTGATCAAACATACAGTAAATATTTTAAAGGGTTCCATGATAAATGTGGATGAAAAACATTAATTGAGTCAAGATAATTTTATTTGTAAAATAAATTGTTATTATGCTGTTATGTCTTAATTGTCTCCTCATTGAGCAGTTTCATTGAAAAACATAATTGAAAATCATGCCTTAAAATGATTTGTCTTTACAATTCTTTGAAGACATAGATGCGGTGTCATAAGTTATTTGGGTGAAAAGGCTTTAGTGGCAAGTCATTTTTTGTATTCCATTTTAAGAGAAGTGATACTCACTGTTCGATTGGATTACAGTTAATAGCTGTTTATTTGTTGTGTATTCCATCTTTAATATGAAAATTTTTACAAAAGAACAATTGTCAACATGAAATCAAAATTTACCCTATTTACTGTCTTCAGGGTGAGTTCACCTAAAACACGAAAAAAGAAAAGTAAATAATTCTGTAACATTTCCCTTCGTCAACATTAGTTAATGCATTATGTATCAGAAACAAACAATGAACAATATATTGTTGACAGCATTCATTAATCTTTGTTAATGTTAGTTAATAAAAATACAATTGTTCATTGTTAGTTCATGTTAGTTCATAATGCATTAACTAATGTTAACAAATACAAGTTTTGATTTTAAAAAAGGTGTGTTGTTAATTTCATGTTGAAATTAACATTAACAAGATTTATAAATGATGTACAAGAATTGTTCATTGTTAGGTCACGTCTGCTAATGTTGTTAACAATAAAATGGTCATTAGTTACAATAAGACCAATGTAAAAACTACAATATTTTGTAACCAGTATACATACATTTGTATTTTCTAACCTGTACTTCTGATCACCCATGCCATCATAACGTCACTTCTTAGTACTGTCCTATCAAGAGACATCCACTGGATGGCAGTCTTTCATAAAGATAGTTTGTAATTTGAACAGGCCCAATGCCAAGACCCTGAAACATACATACCATCTCTCACCACTTGACAAGACAGATTAAGACACATCAAGTCAGATGCTTGTTGAAAAGGTCTATGTGAGTAATGTGCTCATTTTAGGACAGAATATCATATTAGTTGCATCAATCACTTTTAACCAATGTGCCTGCTGTAAATGTCTTAAACATCAAAATTTCACACCAGCACCCATTACAGTTATTCACCCAAGGGGATGTGATATTTTACCTCTGATGTCACAAAGAGAGGATTTTTGCCATATGTACTCTATCATTACATACGCTTCTATAAATTCACTTTAGGTCTGTGAAGAGTCCATTGAGTCCCATTGTGTCCAGTCTTGTCCTGAATAAAGTTTGGAAGATGAATGCATTTGTTACCATTGCCCATTCAGTATGGTGTGGTCCTCTGTTTAACAGCACCTAGTAAACTTTTTTGTCTCTATAGGCCACTTCTGCCCAAAACAGAGCAACAACAGCTGATGTGTGACCAGCACAAGGAGGAGAAGATCAACATCTACTGCCTCATCTGTGAGACGCCCACCTGCTCTATGTGCAAAGTGTTTGGGGCCCATAAGGACTGTGAGGTGGCCCCACTGCAGGTCATCTTCACAAGACAGAAGGTAGATGACATTAATTATTTGTTATATACTGGAAACATACAGTAGATTTGTTAATTCCAAGATTTTTCATTAGTTGGTTATGGTGTCTCTGTTGCCCATACTTAGGATTTGGGGTTAGTTCCAAACACTTTAACTAGGCATGATGCTTCAAATTGTTCTGCTTATCGAGGATATGTATGCTATTACTTTTCTAAGAGATCAGGTTAACAATTTCCTCCTGGCAAATGATAAAACAGGCCCATAGACTTACAGTATATTGATGGGAGGGTTACTGATTTTAATTCCCTCATAATATCGGATTTGAATTTCCTCATTATATCACATTAAAACTATATCCCCTATATATCCCCAGCTCTCAAGTAAGACCATTAATGACCCTTTAAAAAGACACAATACATTTTTTTAAAGTAGCACAGTGTTTGTTTTACTTTGTTACAGTAATGACTTCAACAGAGTACACAGGCTGTTCTGGGACTGAGACTGAATGTGGTGTCACACTGTGAACTAGACAGATGTGTGTATGACACACTGCCCAGCGGGTTTCCCACACTACAAGGGGCTCGATCTCACCTAACTGCTCTAGCATCAACACCCACCCACACGCAAACACACACACTTTCACCAACAACCCGGTCTCCTGCCTCAACCAACAGCTGCCTTATCTGGGCAGTCTTATTGTAGTGGTTCTCATTTTTACCTTTTTTTTTATTTTTTATATTCCCCTAGAATAATAATCTGATTATTTTATCAATGTAGTTTCCAATTGCTGGCACTTACATAATTTATATTTATACATTTTTATTCCTTTTTTTATTTATTCTGCCACTCAGTTGTATGAAGATTTCATTTTCTATACATATAATAATTGGACCTAAATGTAATAAAAGCACTAATTTAATAACTTTTGGTACTAAATGTAATTAAAACCCTATATGTAATTTTCTTTGGTCTGAAATTTAATAAATTATTGGTTCTAAATTAATCAAAGGCCCAAAATAAAAAAATTATCAGTCCAAAATGTAAAAAAGCCCTAAATGTTGTAATTATTATTCCTTAATGAAATAAAGTCCCAACAATTTTATAATTTTTGGTTCCTAACTGTAATAAAGGCCCTAAAAGTAATAATTATTAGTCTTACTTGAAAAAAAAAAAAAAAGGTCCTAAATGAAATAAGCTTTGGTCCTTAATATAATAAAAGCCCTAAATGCAATAAGTTTTAATCTTAAATATAATAATTATTGGTCTTAAAAGTAATAAAGGCCGTAAATGTTTTAAAAGTCCAAAATGTAAAAAGGTGAAAAGTGTTATAAAAATCCTAAAATGTACTTCTGGTCCTAAATGTATACAAATGCACCACAATGTTTGTGTTTGCGTACTGTAGATTAGTATATAAGTGGATATAATTATGTAAATGCAGAGTGAGTTAAAGAATTCAGTTTAATATTTAGGATTAGGAGTTTGTTGAAATCCCTAACCCTAACAATGAGGAAAAAGTGGATGGTACCTTAGCAAGCACCAATAATTACACATCGCAGAATAAACAAAACGTCTAAATAGACCCAAGGTACCTACATGTTTAGGGAAAGATTGTTTTAAACCAAGCAAAGCTTTCCAAACGGGACAAATGTGATTGAGAATATGAAAAAATAAAACAATTTTCATTCTGTGTTCCATAAATACTCTCTTTATAATGCATTCTTGACCTACGTGATATTGAGGTCTTGGCCTACTGCACCTCTTGTGTTATGGTTAATAATGAAGGTCTTCGTACCAGGGTGCAAGTGGCCCTGAGAAATGACTCATTCCTCCCTGTTATGTTTGAGTCATAGCAGCTTCTTCTGCTCTTGACTTTTTTTGTCTCTCAGTTTTGTCCTTGTTCTCAGCTTTCTCACTCTCTTCAGCAGATACCAGATGAACAATGACTAAACCTACCAGCCTTTCCCATTAGAAAATGTGCATGGTGGACACCATATGTCCATCTGTTATTTGCGATGTTCTTAAACTGAAAGTCAACGTTTTGCTGTTAGAAATAGTCTAATGTCATGTCTGCTTCTACTAAGAGAAAGTGTCTCCTTGATATAGAGGTAACAGGATGCTTGATGCCCAAATGCTACAATGGCAAGCTGACTCCCAAAGGGCCATACTTTCGGCCAGGTGGCAATTATGACATTTTAACTCCTTTAGTCATGGCCCACTATAAACAATGAATCACTAATTTCAAATGCAAATCATCTATGTTTGATAAGTCATGATGGGTAACATTCTTACTATCTTGGCATTTAGTTCACATGCTGTTCTCTTGTCTGTAAGTGTGGATGTCACAACTAACATAGCCAAGTCTGACATGGCTTTCTTGTGAATTATGACACTTTGAGCTTAATGGTCATGTGTTTTTTCATACTTTTTTAATGAAGATTTGACACAATTGGTTATATTCTGCTTTATTTTGTCTCAGACAGAGCTAAGCGATGCCATATCCATCTTGGTGGCAGGAAATGACAGAGTACAGGCACTGATCTCACAGATGGAGAATATTTGTAGGACCGTCGAGGTGAGAATGGCAAAGCAATGTGATGATAAAACAACAATTGTGACATTGTTTGCAAGGGGTGATAAACTTTTGTGTTTAATGGTGATTTCTCCATCTCTAGTGGCACCAAATGGAAAAACTCACACCACAGGTTCAGCCAGTGTTACTATGTTGGGGTGGTCAGGACATTCTCTGTCAATTTTAATGTTCCATATGCGTATATCTGCTAGAAGTTAATTTTGTGTTTAGAAGTATTCTCGCATATACAGTAGATGGCTTCAAAACTAACAGACAGGGACTAAATCTCCAATTCTGATTCCATGTGGTTAAACATGGAAAAAATGCATAGGTCTCCTTTAATTAACATTTAACTCAAACTGAAAAAATAATTGATGATCTTTTGTAGGAAAATAGTCGGCGCCAGATGCAGCACATATCTGACAAGTTTGATGAACTTTCTGGCATCTTGGAAGAACGTAAAAGGGAACTAATAGAGAGCATCAGCCGTGAGCAAGACCAAAAATTGGGCCACGTCCGTTCCCTTATTCGTCGCCATGGAGATCACTTGGAGATGTCCGTCAAACTGGTGGAGACGGCCATCCAGTCTATGGAGGAACCTCAGATGGCTGTGTTCCTGCAGGTAATATATACATCTAAAACAAATTTGCACACATAATCAAATTGTAAATCAAAGAAACATCTAGATAGGTAAAGTTTGTCAAACTAGACAAATTCAAAATAGACAAACTTTGATGTTGGCTTGACAGAGCCTTTTCTCAGTGGATTAACTAGTTTTAAAAGTTTGAAGATTGATTGTTATACTATTATACACATTACATTAAGACAAACCACCAGATAGTCAGACCAGGGACTTTTTAGCAGAGATGTAATTATTATATATAAAAAAAAAAAAAAAATCTTAATCTGAGGTAAAGAAGCACAATTTATGATACAATTGTTTTTACAGCTTATTTTAAATATGTTCTTTAATCATAATCTTGGGCAACCCTTTTTGAGATTTCGGTGTGCCCCCATTCAAGTAGATAGGAGCTGCACTGTGATGACAGGAAATAGATTAATGGGACCATTCCAAAGATGGCCGCCAGTGGACTGACTTGCTATAAAGACTATAAGTGTGTCCCAAACTGCACACTTCTGCACTATTCTACGCCATTTTGTAGTGTCAGTAGTGCGAGTAGTATGTTTACACTGAAAATGCAGCAAAAAGAAGTGTACTTTAAGTACCCTGATGAGGTGCTTTTTCAACTGTGAAAACAGAGTGTGGAATGTTGGACACTTCATTCACTCTGAGCATATGGCTTAGCGGAGATAGCATACATAATCGTACATAGCGGAAGGGGCGGAGTTAACTGGCTGCGCTGCTGGTCTGACAAAACAGTTTTAAATAACGAGGAATGTAGCAGCTAGTGAAACTTCTTTGGATACTGTACCTTACAAATGTGAGTTAAATGCTTTACCATCTCCCCAAGCAGTGTGAATATGTACTTTGTTTAAGAAACAAGTATTGAACTGAGGTTGGCTAATGGGCTAAAGCTAGCGGCAACATATCTTGTGTGCTTGAACCGTCACTTTTGTCAGCTGTTGAATGGCGAATGCTTTTATGTAGTAAAAAATCGTTAAGTGTTGCATTTGGGATGATACTACAATTTGGAAATTCATACACTACATGGCTGAGTGCATAGTATATTTTTTTAGTGTGTCATTTGGGACTTTTGGGCTTTTGGTCAGACATTATCACATAAATAGTCAGATAAACTGAAAGAGAGAGTGAGAGTGTTAACACAGTCATGCTAAAAAGTACTTTAAAACTGAAAATAGAGAGAGAGCAACATAAATCAGATCAAAGGCCTTTTGTGGGTTTGTTTACATTTGAATTATTTTACAGTTAGAGTTTGAATTAACGGGCATTCCGCCTTTGGCCCGCCAATTACCATTAGGCCAAATAAGGCCAATAGGGGATTGAGGTGTGGCTATTGTCAAAGGCAGAGTTTCACTGAGTCAGGTCTTGTTTTCCACCAAGCAAATATCAAAATTAGAAACAAACAGCAGCTTCAGTCTCCACCATGTTCATTTAGAGGGCTAGCTAATCTCCAGAGTCTGAAACCTCAGCTTGAGCTTCCCTCTTGCTTGTGAAATGGGCAGGGTGTGTGATGTTTGCACCAGGGCAGTGTATAAAGGGCAGGTTTTAGGGCAATTCTGTGGGGCTATTGGCCCGATGTTGGGAATGTAGATCGATTTTGTTCTCGAGGTCCGAGGCTATTGGCCACGGCTGACCAGTTGAAAACCCTGGCTCACACTGGCCCAATGGTAGAACGCAGCTCATTTACAGTAAGTCAATAGGATTTTTCTGATTTTTGATTGTCCACTATGCGAAAACACTATTCCAGAACAGTGTGAAGGTCTGTACCAGGTTTGGTGGATGTAGCTTGAAAGCAGTCTAGGTGGTGTAAGTGTTAGAAATGGTCTCGGTTCAGGGATTTTGAAAACCCCTAAACCAAGTTTGTAGAATAACAGTATGTTGGCTTCACCAAACCAATATAATGAGGCTTAGAAATAATAACAAAACATAAAGTTTCAGTCCCTGAGGTATATCTTCAACTTATTTAACCTGGTAAGATTTCTCATGGTCCATCAGCTTGAACAACACCAAAACATCACTATCCAGCTTGAAAATGATTGCTAGTCTAAGATGGACTTTTGAGTCTGGTAGATTTTATGTTTACTGAAGAACAGCGAACACAACTTTTGGATGGTTGCTAAGGCAATGCTAGGTGGTTGCTTACTGGGACTAAGTCCAAAGAGCCCACCTATAGGTCTCTATGATATTCTGGTCCCTAGATATGGGTCTTATGTAATGTTTTGCTTGCTTTATCTTATTGAGCTGTTTGGAGCAAATGCTACAACACCTCACCAGGGATGCTGTCGGCAGAGCTTGTTGCTTTCAGAGCCACCAGAGATGCTCAAAGTAAATTATAAAGCCCTTGCATATGCTGTCTGCTGATTGACACATTGGGTGTTGCTATATTGCAAGCATCCTTAAATTCATAATGTCCACCTAGAGACAAATCATGATTTTCTGTACTCTGATTTTCCCATTTGATTTTTCAAAATAATGGAAGATTTTTTCACAAACATAATTTCATATAAAAGGGGTGATATCTGCTGCTGATTGGCTAATCCTCTCAGATAAATTTCTTGGGTCTAATTGCTGATACAGACTGCTTGTGTATTTCCTGGAGACAATTTATCCTAATATCCCCTAATTTCCCTAATATAATTCAAAATGTTTTGACTTTTGTTATTATTATTTATTCATTTTTTTTTAGAGTGGAATACAAAAGGAGAAGTTTTGAAGAATAACATGACTGCTCTTGAAAGGGAATGGGCACAAAAATAAAATAAATATAAATAGCCCCAAAAGTATCATAAAGGTAGTGCTACAAGTCATATATTTCCCATTCACTTTCATAGTATGGAAAAGAGCAGCTGAGACATTTCTTTCTAACGTCTCCTGATGAAAGAAAGTTATATGGTTTCACTATAAAGTGGCTGCCTCAGGTGCAGTGCAGCTCATTTTTAACTAGCACTTTTTAATGCAAACAGAGTGTCAAAGAAGCCTGCCTAACAAGTGCCTGTGCCGCATGATTTAGTATGTCTGTCTTTGAGTATGCAGCGAAACAGTGATAAAAAGGACAGAGGGTTTTATGTTTTAATCGACTACTATATCCTTTTCTCCTAAAAAAAAGTGTTCCTCTTTTCTGTTTCCACAGAGTGCAAAGGAAGTGTTCAATAAGTAAGTCAACTTTGTGTGATGTTTTTTGGAGTGTGTATACATATTCAGCATGTCTGTTCCATCAGTGATGGATGCCATGCCTCCAAAAGACTAACAATCATGATTAACAACCTCACAGGCACTGACTCAACCAGAACACAAACAGCCTCCAAACAGCCTCCCACCCCTAAAATTTGTATTATTGATGCATTGACTCATAACCTCTATATTGTGGGAAATAGTCTATGTAGAGCTGCAGAATTCGATAAGGCCATTTTTTTCTCTATCTGTACAAAAATCATAACTGTACAAACAAATAAAAGCTTCACCATTTTCTGCAATTAATTCAGCTCTAAATGTTTAATGTACACTCCATTCAAACTTTTTGTTAGTCATTTCAACAATAGAAATAGACATTTCTAACTATGTTTTTTATAAACTTAATAAAGTAAAAAAATCTCCCACTGACATTCAATGTTTTAATGTTCAGCTTTCAAAATCTAACTACCAGCAACTGTGTCAGTGATAATGCCAACAGTAAATGGCAGTGTATTAGAAAATTAATGAGTCAGTCATAATGAATGGCAGTAATGATGGCATAATGAATTATAATGATAATTTCACAAAGAATACTTGTTGTTTTGTAAAAATGAATGCCATAGATAATGCTATAAAGAATGCCAGTGATAATGTCATAACGAATGGCAGACATTTTGACATCATCACTACCATTCATTGTGACGATCTCATAATGGGTGCCAGTTATGTTGTCATAATTGACTTCAGTGAAGACATCATAATTCTAGTTATGATGTTATAATGGGCGCCAGTTACAATGTCAAAATGTACTAAAGTAAAGACATCATAATTCCAGTGAAGGTGTCATAATGGGCACCAGTGACGATGTCATAATGGGCACCACTGACAATATCATAATGGGCACCAGTGACGATGTCATAATGGGAACCAATGACAATATCATAATGGGCACCACTGACAATGTCATGATGGGCTCCAGTGATAATGTCATAATCAACGCCAGTGCTGATATAAAAATGGATGTCAGTGATGATTACATAATTCTAGTGAGGATGTCATAGTTGATGCCAGTGTCAATGTTATAATGGGCGCCAATGGCAATGTCATAATGTGTTACTATGATGTCATAATCGATGCCAGTGACGATGTCATAATGGGAACCAGTTACTATGTCTTAATGGTCACCAGTGACAATGTCATTATGGTCACTAATGACAGTAGCATAATGGGCACCAGTGACGATGTCATAATGGCCACCAGTGACGATGTCATAATTGGCTCCGGTGATAATGTCATAATCGATGCCAGTGACAATTTCATAATCGGTGCCAATGATGATGTCATAGTCGGCGATGTCATAATGTTTGCCAGTGATGATGTCATATGGAGAATTATGACATAATCACTAGTGCCCATTATGACATCATTACTGGAATTATGAAATTGTCAGTAGCATTGTGACATCATAACTGGCATTATGACATCATCACTGGAATTATGACATTGTTACTGGCGTTGATTGTGACATAGTTTCTGGAATTCTGAAATTGTCAATAGCATTGTGACATCGTCACTGACATTATGATATACTCACTGGCATTATGACATCATCACTGGAATTGATTATGACATTGTCACTGGCACCCATTTTGACATCGTCCCTGGCACCCGTTATTACAGTATCACTGGCACCCATTTTGACATTGTCTCTGGCATTTATTATGACATTGTCACTTGCACCCATTATTACATCATCAGTGGCAGGCATAATGACATTGTCACTGACATTCATTATAACATAATCACATTATGACATTAATATGAATGGTAATGAATGCTTGTGAGGATGGCATAATGAGTGCCAATGATGATGGCATAAATAATGCCAGTGATGATGTTATAATGAATGCCAGTGGAAATGTCATAACAGCCTGTCTGCTTCAGCTGCTGTTGTCAGCTGTCCACTTTTTTGGTCTCCAATTCCTCTTGAATCTTCTTTGTCATAATTATTTTATGAAAATGACCAAATACACTATAGGTTTGCTGCCTTGCAAGAACAGGTATTTCCTTCAATAAATGCACTACTAGTTTCACATTGGTGCTGAAAGACAAACATGTTACCAAAACATGAGGCAACTTTCCACTGCTCTTGTTTGTAGACAGTTTATGAAGGGTGAGCAATAACTTATGCATCAGCATTCATTACTTTCTTTCCTCAAAAAAACTCTTCGAAAAATGCTTACGCTCACAACACTCTCTAGCTGTGTCTTGTTTCATGCCACTCTATACCTGCTGAGACATCGCGCGGTGCCTCGCGTACCTGCGTCACGAGCTGCCGCAGGGAGACAGAGGAACCGCCACCTATTGCTATCAGTCACTTTTATATTTGTCCGAGTGGCACCGCAACTTCACCGCTCTGTCCTTGACAGGATCACAGACACTGCCAAGGCCTCCAACACTGAGCGGCCGGAGGCGGGCTACGAGAGCATGGCCCACTTCATCATTAATACAGAGTATGTGGCCGACATGCTGAGAGGCATCAACTTCCAAACAGGTAATGGATTTCCAACTATTATGACATAATCAGTGGACATGATGACATCATCTCCAGATGTATAGAGAGGTGCACCATTCGTCCAGTTATTTCCTGCTGTAGGCTTTTTTATATTTGAGCACACATGAGTGCATGGGCTTTTCCTTGATACAATTAAGAAATCACAATAATCTATCATTGCTTGTGCCATAGAAATGACAGACCATTTCATTTTTAATGATTAGCTCCCCCCAAAATATTAATTGTCATTATTTACTCAACTTTAAGTCATTCAAAACAAGTATGATTTTCTTGTTTCTGTTGAATGCAAAAGAAGTTTTAAAGAATATCCCGGCTGCTCTTGAGCTCTAAAAATAACAAAAAAGCATAATAAAAGTACCATTTAAGTAGTCCATATTACTTTTGCATGCACTATATATTCGAAGTCTTCTGAGTGAGGGCATTCGAAAGCTTTTTGTGAGGTGAGTTTATTTGCTGAAAATCTTCCCCTCCGCCATAGTTCATGTGTACATTTAAATATAAGACATGTCGTGCCAAATTTGACGTCAGTGACAATCATTAAAATGTTGTATAGACCATTTTTATGCAGATTTTTTGGCCGTCTTTGAAGCTCAACAGACCCAATCCTCTTTAACTTTCATTGTATGGAAAAGAGCAATTCATATCTTCTGCCTAAGATCTCCTTTTGTTATTGACAGGAAAAACAAAGTCATAAGGGTTTGGAACGACATAAGGCTGAGTAAATTGTAAAAAAAATCTTAATTTTTAAGTGAGCTATATATTTTATTAGACGTTATGAAACTGATGCATGCACTTTTGTTACAGGAAAAGATGGGGACAGTGTTGATGAAGGCCCTGAAGTTCTGTCCACTTCGCCTTGCCAGAGTGGTGAATCAGAGAGACGTTAAATTATTTTTAGCCCCAAAGTTAGTTTTAGATGAAATCATTAGCCTTTGAAGAAATGTGTATTTTCTTTGTACTTCATCCCACATCCTTACTCTTATGATTGTACTTTCCCTCCCCCATTAGAGTAAATCTGCCAGGTCATGTGGACATCCCATCCGATGACATTATCGTTCTTTGCAACAATGCATTCATTGTTTTATTGGAAACACTTGTTATTTCACACCAAACTCTGTTAAGGCCCCGATTTACTTCATACTAAATCGAAGAACAAACTTTTAGGAGATTTCTTACCAGCAGCTAAACACCTTACACCCATTGGTCCATGTCATCAGTAGGTGTGACCTGGAAATTAAGTTGCAAACATTGTATTTTGCACAGTAACTCTTTTATATGCCCATCTTTGCAGTAGTATCAGTGTTATCATAAATTACAATAACAGAGTGTAATTGATGCATATTATAGCTTTGTATAGCATGTTAGATCATTAATTCCATGAATTCATAATGTAAACAAGACAAATTAAACCAATTAAAGAAAATACATTAAATATCATCGAGTGGTGAAAACAGCTTCATTTACTGACCCCATGTGAATCTTACTCATAGAATGAGACAAAAGTCAATGATAACATTAGTTAAGGTTTTACATGTAGTCTTGAGCATCCTCATATTTAAATGTACTTCTAAATGCCTCCCACAGTGGTGTGGCGGGTGTCTGAATGTCCACAAACAGTATGCCTCTGCTCGACTGTTTTGAACATATTTTTACACCTGAATGAAGATCGAAGACCTTTTCCGGAAGTATATAAGGGCCTTTAAAATTTTCTGACTAAAGTCTCTATAAAGGCACAATAACTGTTTGGGTCAGGATTATTCGGTGTTAGAAGGCATCAAATAATATACAATACTATAGTGTACTGAAAGCTATTTGGTTCATTAAATGAAGCTTAACATTGTCTTTGTGTTTGTTTTTGAGTTGTCACAGTATGCAATAGACAAGCTTGTCTTAAGGTCAATATTAGGTCAGAAATGACAAAAAAAGAAACTGCTTTCTCTAGAAACTCGTCAGTCAGTCATTATTTTGAGGAATGAAGGATATACAATGGTTGAAATTGCCAAACAAACTGAAGATTTCATACAAAGGGTGTACACTACAGTCTTCAAAGACAAAGGACAACTGTCTCTAACATGGACAGAAAGTGATGTGGAAGCCCCAGATGTACAACTAAACAAGAGGATAAGTACATCAGAGACTCTAGTTTGAGAAATAGACGCCTCACATGTCCTCAGCTGACAGCTTCATTGAATTCAACCCGCTCAACACCAGTTTCATTACAACAGTAAAGAGAAGACTCAGGGGTGCAGGCCTAATGGGAAGAATAGCAAAGACATGTTTGAAACAGAAAATCAAAAAGAAAAGGTTAGAGTGGGCAAAGAAACACAGATATTGGACAACAGATAATTGGAAAAGAGTGTTATGGATCTTGACTCCATTGAGCATTTGTGGGATCAGCCAGACTGTAAGCTGCTTGAGAAGTGCCAGACAAGACAGTCACATCTATGGCAAGTGCTACAGGAAGTGTGGGGTGAAATGTCACCTGAGTATCTGGACAAACCGACAGCTAGAATGACAAGGATCTGCAAAGCTGTCATTGCTGCCCGTGGAGGATTTTTTTTGATGAGTACTCTGAAGTAGTTTAAGAAGTTCTGAAATTGTTTTTTTTTTTTCAAATTGTAATTTTTCACATTATTAATGTCCTGACTATACAGTGTGATCAGTTGAATGCCACTTTGGTGAATAAAAGCACCAATTTATTTCATTTTTCTCTGTACATTATTTCAAACTTTTGGCCGCCAGTGTATACAGTATAACCTTGTATACATTTAACCTTTAGATTAAAATGTTTTGAAGATCACAAGAAAGCAGTCCAAACTTTTGACTGGAAATGTAGTGTTTACCCAAAGGCATTTCCTGTTTTTTTAAGAGGTGGGTATCCTGTCCTGCAGGGGTATCCCCACCTGTGCATGCTTTCTCTAAATAACCATTCCTCCTGCTTCGCTTTAAAGGTCAGAAACCACCACTAATCAAGACAGCGGGGCTGGGACAGCTTGTAGCTACTTCTAATGTCCTCTGCTGATCTAATAGGACCGGATGTCTATAGAGGAAAACCAGTTTTGAGAACAGGGGTAAATTGCAGTGGCACTCCCCCTCCTCTTTCAATGATGCATCCGCCCCCACATGCATTTGAGCCATGAGTTTACTTCCTCCTATTACTTAATTACCGCTTGGTCTCTATATGCCATTGGTTAGGATATATGGCAGTAAGGATATATATGACAGGATTCATGTGCTCACAAACGCTGACCTTGTCACTTGTGCTGTCAGTCCACTGATGAATTAATTATAGAGGGAAAGAGAGAGTGAGAGTGGTGAGGTGTGGAAAGGGAGCATTCAGTTTGGGGATGTGCACAACAACGTGTGTCCACTCCAAATGAGGATGGATCTTATTTTGAGGACGTGGTGCATCACAAGCTGACGTACTGTACCAGCCTTTACGTAATTTAAAGCTGTAATTCTTCCTTGAATAAGCGGATTTTTCAGGATGTCAGAAGCGTTATAGAGACAATATGCTGGATGGATTGTTTAACATTTACTTGAGTTTAAAGGGATATAAAAAAAAGGAAATGTATTTAATTTACTCATCCTCATGTTGTTCCAAAGTCGTAATCTTCCATGGAACACTAAAAGAGAGATTTAGCAAAATGTTTGAGAAATGTGAAGTTTGTAATTTTATAAAAGCACTTACATTAATTCTTCTGTTTTCTTATCTTACACAAATGCTGTTGATTGAGCTTAACTTGTATTGAACCTGGAATATTTCTTTGAATCGACATCCAATCAAATTTTATGTAATAATATGTATAACTAGGCTTAGAAAAAAATATTAAGCACTATATCAGATGTTATAAATGAAAACATTTTCTGCCACCATATTCTGAATTTCAGAGGCATTTTTGTCACTTTTGGTGACACGTTTGCCCCAAACCCCCCTTAATTTCTGATCCTGGTCCATACATGCAAAAGCAAAGTAGTCCTTAAGACTCATGCAATATATACAGCCATATGATTGTTTTGCTTGACGAACAGACAATTTAAGTTGTTATTCACTTAGAATCTTGCCTTGAAAATCTTTGTAGGAAGCCATGGTCCCCATTCACTGTCATTGTATGGAAAAGAGCAGCTTGGACGTTTTGCTCTAAATCACTCCTTTTGTGTTCTACAGAAGAAACTACTCCTTTCATACAGTATATCATTTAGAGTTTCACTTCTTTTATGTTTTGCATGTGTCAATAGATCAAATCGTGCAGTTTTATGTTTATGTAACGGCCAGTACTGCACAATGACACTTCCTCAAAACAATGTGTTGGAGTCATAGCATTTTCATGCCAATGCAAGGCACAGACTGTCCTCTCCCACTTGCCCCATTTACATTGCTAACTTAAAATAGACATAATGCAACTGGAAGATTATAGAAGATTTAACTTGTATAATTTTTATTTTTATTTTTTCTCCATTTTCAGGCTATTTCTAGTGCTGACTTAAGAAAGACTATAAGGAAGAGGTTTTCTTTTAATCCCTTGAACATGACAAGAGCTTCTTTCATGTGTCATTTGGTGGTTCTAAGACTTAGCGAGCTATGTTTCAATGTCTATTTTTTTTTACAGTTTAATAGGATAAATTAAGAGGAATTTATGTCCTCTCAGCTTCCTACATCCCGGATGTGTAAAACTGTGGTTTAACTGTGCACAAAGACCACAGATTGACAATGTGCTGATAAATTTGTGAGACAACCCTTAATGTTGATGTTTTTGGTCATTTTGTTTAATCATAAAATTTGAGCAGAGCTAATGCCACTTTAAATGAACATGATCAGCACAAGCTGTTTAATAGATCATATTAAACCAGATTTGTGGTTTGTTTGAGATGCGCTAATAAATTTATATTTATTTTAAGTAATCTGTGCATGGAAAGTTCCTTGAAAGCTTTGCTGCTGTTGAATGATCTGTTTATGACAGATATGTGTTGTGTAAATCTGATGTTTATTGTAAATTGGTATATGTTTCATCACTGTCATGGCTGTTATTTTGCTTGGAACTGCACACAAGACTTTCACCCACTGTTGCTCTTGTGTATATGGTTGAGTGATAATAAAGGGATTTGATTTGATATAAAGACTGAGAATTCTTAATAATTGGGTTCAGTTAAAATTGCACATTTCTTTATACCTGGATCAACTATTTGTATCATGCAAAAAAAGATTTGATCTTGAGTTGGGAGCTTTTTTAGTGCAGATACTGTAATAGTCCATAGTCCAACAAAAACAAACCATTTACAGTACTTCCACTTTTTTGTTTTGTTGTGTTTTTGTCATATCCAGACCTGTTTTTCATGAATCTGTTTCTTCTGTGATCATTACCACTTTTAATTGGTGATAATGAGGTTTCCGTGTGTGCAGTTACTTGTAAAAGGCATATAGTCTCATTTATTCCTGCAGATTCATGTTTTAAAATACAAAGTCATGTTAATGCATTTAGGTGCAATATAATATGTAATTTACATAATGATAAGCAATATACAATATACAACATACCTCAAACACTTTGTAATATTGTCCAACATTTTCACAAAACGTGGGTATAAGCCTTTTGTGTGAAGTGCTACACATCAGTTTCACACCTTTGGTGAGAAAAAAAACATATTTTTGCACTTGATATACAGTGAGCAACTTGCTGTATGTGGTAAGGTCATGGCAGAGATAAAACTGGCATAATTATGAAAGTATCGCATGTCAAAAGATCATTCCATAGTACCCATTGGCAATAAGAGGGTGCAACCAATCCAGCTAGGGGGGGTTGGGACTACATTTGTCACACCACCTTTAAGTGGTCTTCCATACTTATTAGCATGCGTTGCCCTGCTTGCAATGAGAAAAACGCTGATTTACAAGAGGATCGTCAGCAATAGCAATGCAAACCCTACTGTATTGAGTAGTAACTGAATACTGATTAATAATACTAGAGTGATCAGACTGTTTTTTTTCTCTCCATAAAACCATTAAAATATTGGCAATCATAACAATAATTGAATGGCAAACAATTGTAAACACTAAAAGGGTGTTTGTACATTACAATTAATTTAGATTTGGTTACATACAGTATAACAACCCCCCCACCATTAATTATTTGCCATGGGCAGAGTTGAGTAGAGGTCCACTCTAATGGAAGTTCTGTCATGGCTTTTGCATGTGGTTCCTTGAAATGGTCCAGAGCTGGTGGAGAGAGCTGCAGGTCACCAGAAGCTCTTCAGATGCCACTCTTAAAAATAAAGGTTCCAGTTAAAACCTACTGCGGGCCCGCGTACACATGCATGGATGTAGTATTTTGGCTTCATTATACCCAACGCATAATTTTAATTCAATGAAACAGACTGAACTCTGCTCAGAAGACTCTGGGCTGTCAGTAAAGGGTTAAAAAGTGTAAAAGAGTCGTGACAAAACAACATGGCGCCGATCACAG
This sequence comes from Moxostoma hubbsi, assembly GCA_032164185.1. NCBI lineage: Eukaryota > Metazoa > Chordata > Actinopteri > Cypriniformes > Catostomidae > Moxostoma > Moxostoma hubbsi. Next base: position 33,160,744 of record JAVLUX010000031.1, on the reverse strand, counting down.
CCGAGTTTGTCTTTGGGAGAAACACCAACAAAACTACATCTAAAAAACCTAATTACGTTTTTATATTGAAACTTGTTTGTCAAAACATCTCTAGTTTCATCTGATATGCCATTTTTTAAATTTGAGCAATTTATCGCAAAACGCTAAGCTGCTAAACACAGTTTACATTTATGTGTACATTAGTAAATTCTTTCCTTATAAATCCTATATTTACTGTGCATTATCACACTGAGAATCAATGGGCTCATCCAAAAGCTGAAAATGTAGCTTTCAGAGGCTTTATATGAAGTTAGGATAAAAATAATGTGCATTTTGAATTGTTCTGAGACCAGTGTCGACAGACAGCACATCGGAGGTTAAGTCATTCACTAAGTAGGGAACAAGGGAGCAACGAATAGCTTTCCTATGCTAAGTGCAATCACTCCTAAAATCTAACCAAAACATCTGTTTTCAGCTGCAAATGCTGTTTGAACAACTCAACATGTTTGGCAGGCATAAGACAATGGTAATCAATACATAGATTCAGAATTGATCATGTATAATTTTATTTTAACATGGTTGGCAGTGATTGGATGATGCTGGCCATTACTTTGAATGAGAATTAATTATGCTAATTTCTGATGTTATGTCTGTAACATCTCAAAAACATGAATAATCAACACTCCTGGAAACATAATAAACACATTTTTTATGAAAAAAATTAATACAAAAATCAGACTTTCTATAGCTTGGTATTATTTAAAATTTCACAACTGAGTCCTGCTGTCCACATATGTTGCCAACAATTTTTAGGATAACTATTTGCTCTAGATTTTATTTATTTATTTGCATGTTTATTAGTGCTACTAATTAAAAATCAAAAAGGAAAATGGGAAATGCACACATCAGTCATGCTCGGGTCTCAGGAGTTTAATGTTTAGATCTCAAACTCAGGAACCCCATGCCCCATTCAATGGTTCTTATGGACTCTTTGCTGAACACTAGGTGCTGCAAAGAACAATTGAGGAACCTTTATTTTTAAGAGTGTAGGACGAGCAGAAGAAGGCTTTTACCTGGCATCAGTAAGTGTCATATGCTTTAGCGAGAGTTTAAATAGAAAGAAAGAATTGGGATTTTGAAAGTGCATTGAGCTTGTTCTTTCCTCGTCGTTTGAAACCATTGGTCTTCATTGTACTACAACTACTTCCCAACCTCATCTAGATATTTGCGGTTCAGTCCCGCCTGTTCTCTTTGATTCTCGATCCGTGCCATTTCGATCATGTTTCTCAGCAGGTGGAAAGTGAGATCAATGGAGATCGGAGGATCGTCGTTCCTTTTGGAAAACTCTACGAGCTCCTCTAAGCTGTTGTCCTCGTCCGGAGAGCGCGCCTTTATTGCGGGAAAGTGCGTGAAATGCAAAACACCGGCTTTCTGCGGTCCGAGATTTCTTTGCAAATACTGTAGGATCTTCTCACCCACGAGGTCGTTGGACATGGCGTGGTCTCCAGCCCGGTTTAAGAGTACATCGTCGAGTTGGTTGGTGCTGTACCCGTGTCCGTCTAGGATGCTCAGATCACGGGGTCGACAGATACTCAACGGGATGTGAGTGGTCAGTAACACTGAAGTTATGAGCAGGACCAAAGAGACAGGCTTCATACTGGACACAACCGTTCGGTTTCTGAGGAAAAACACCAAGGTTTATTTTCAAATGTAACGTTTCATTTATAAAAAGAAAATACTTTCTTTTTATAATATAGTCTTTTTTTGTAAAAAAAAAAAAAAAAAAAATATATATATATATATATATATATATATATATTTTTTTTTTGTAAACATTGAAGAATCAGCCAATACAGGTAGTAACCGGACAACCGTCTAAATAATAATAAATAATATTTTTTTTTTAATCTAAATTTGTTTATAAAGCAAATAGCCTAATTCACACATTTTTTACTACAAGTAAAATACAAACGCGATCATGGGTCCACGGTTTAATTACTATGATAAATTAGTAGATTGCCCATACAATTGACTACTAGAAGTTTTTTGATAAATAAAAAAATGAACTAGGCAGATGTAGCCACATATTTAATCTAATCTTACAGATAATAAATAATAATCTGGAAGAAATAATCAACTGAATAGCAATAAAGCAATCTCTGCACAATAGGCTATAAACACTGTATAAAAGATATATTTAACTCAAATCAAACCAGCTTGAATTGTCTATATTTTGAATTTATAATATGTTATTCTGATGCTAGTGAAACTTTGTAATATGGCACTTTTGTACCACTGTCTCCTTAAGACGATTCGCTTATGTTTTCCTCTTTTGTAAGTCGCTTTGGATAAAAGTGTCTGCCAAATGAATAAATGTAAATGTCTCAGCCAAGTAAGCAAGTCATACAAAGTAACTTACTCGCTCGTCTTCTGTTGCTTCAAAAGTACCTGTAAAAGAAGTGTTTGCTGCCAGGGATTGGAGTGGAGCGCCTCCAGCTGAATGGTTATATACATCCAAGAAAGCTCCATTGACGTCAGTCGAGGTGCATAAACTGCTTGTAAATGAGGCAGTTCTGAAGTGAAAGGAAGAGTGGAAGAAAGGTGGCGTAGATTCTAAGACAAGGTGAAACCCAAGGTGCTGGTCGATTTCCTTGTCTCTTCTTTAAGTTTTCAATCAAATAATGCAAACTCGATACAATTCCAAAGTCATAAACTTAATGTCAAATTAAGGAAATAGGCTTTGTATGGCTAAAGCTGTAACAGACATGTGATCAGCGTTTGGTGTTATTGGTCTTTCGTTGTCAGACACTATTTTTTGTCATGCGCCTTAATAGACGGGGATACGCACGCGGATTGTGTCACTGTCCAAGGTTCTGAAATTCTTTAAGAGGCAGCTAGATCTTATTGGCTCATTCCTTCAATTAAACGAGGAAAGATTTTGTTCTGTGTGCATATTTCTGTTTATTTTGGAAAGTGAATGTCTATTTATTATTTGTGATTTGATGACACTTTGCAGTGTCCATGAATACAACATACTGTATATACGGTATGTAAACATACACACAGCATCCTATACTAATTCATTACAATTGTAATAGATGCTGCGTTAACTAGTGTTAACTAGTTATCTTCAACCTCGGTCAGAAGGTTTATATCAGGGGAGCAAAGAAGAACACTTCCGTGACAGCCTCTGTTCCAAAGCTTTGATTTATTTTAACCAATTCCAAAGGTAATTAGTGGCTTGTTATCTGTTTGAATGCGATTTAATGTGGTCTCTGAAATTATATAAAGAATAACAATGAACAATATATTCAATAAACTAAACAAATCTTATACTGCTTGAATGTACATTCCAATGAATAAGTCTAAATAATGAATATAACATTTAAGTAATGCAGAGTGAAATGAACCCAAATGGCCACATGGCGGCGCACTTAAGCAACTCTTATACAAGGTATCATAATAAAAATTAATTCTTAATTACTCATTATATCTACAACAATGCTTAAACCGTTACATACAATATTGATACCAGTGCAAATGTCACGGAATTTAATAGCTTGCAATGGCATATTTTGAGCAGTGATATTCCGAGCAAGTTTTACATATCTGTTCGGCTATAAATTAATTTGAAAACTTAGATCGTAGAACACATAACTAATTATATCACAAGGAGTATGCATGTATATAACTTAGAAGCATATTAAAGTGAACTTACATAGTCAAAAACGCACATACAACCAAACAAACTGTATGATCTGTCTCATTGCAACAATAGAACACTCTAGATAAGACGAAACTTGTCCAGGCATGTCCGTAGCCCCGCCCACCTATGATGTCATGAAATCAACAGGGGGTTTTATACTGCCGCCCCCTAATTTGTACAGCAAATTAGAAATGTAATGAAGGTCCCTGTTATACCAAGTTATGTAACAGTAGTATCATCCGGTAACTCAGGGAGCATGAGTTTGGAGACAGGGCGACTATATGTGCGGCTTAATATTAATTAGTATTAATATTAATAGCTTAAATTAATATGCAATGACCTGGCTGTGTCACCAATTTCTTTTCCCCAGCAGTTCTTTAGTGCCATAAACAGCTTGAGGAAGAGAGGCATCCCACCACTCCATGAGAAACAGATTTGGAGTGACAGGGTCCATGTCCGATACTTCAGAGGAAACACAATCCTGTGGTTTAGAATTGAGTATCCCCTCTACTTCAACAAGAACAGTAGAAAGTACTTCCTCAGACACAACTTGATCTTTAAGGACCATCTGAAGACAAGATTTAACCGAGCGGATTTCACGCACCCAGGCGCCCCCAAAATGAGGTGCATGTGGAGGATTAAATTGAAAGGATATACTCTGTTCACTCAATTTCTGTCGGACTGCTGGCTCAAGTGCAGCAAAAGCTTCTTGGAGTTCTCTGTTGCCACCTCTGAAATTTGTGCCCTGATCAGAGATTAGCTCAAAGAGCTTTCCTCGTCTGGAAATAAAGCGACGTAGAGGAAATGAGGAAAGAATCAGTGTCCATGCTATGCAGCAGGTCTAAGTGAATAGACCTTGTGGTGAGGCGCTTGAAAATAATCCCCCACCGCTTTTCATGTTTTCAGCCTAACTCTACAGTGAAAGGTCCAAAGCAATTCAGGAGTGACCAAAATGGAGGCTGGTTAAGGCGAAGTCAAGCTGAAGGGAGATCAGCCATTTTGTGGATGACTGGATTACTGTGCCATTTCCTGCATTCCCTACTTCCTCAGGGAAAGTGTCCCGCTGGGCTTGTTTCAGGAGGAAAATGTCCATGTCATTGTGCTGTGAAGCTGACATTGGAGGTGCTGCTACCCCATGCACAGACTGATAGGTGGCTTGGATCAAACCTGCCCATGTAGTGGGCTGTTTTGAGTCTGGTAGAGGGGATTGAAGGACAGCAATATGAGCACAAAAAATGTCTTTCTTAACCTACTCTTCTCACTCTCATTTGTTAATGATTAAGGTTGTACTGGCCAGTAATCAGGTGACTGTTGTAGGAAGTAAGGGCCCTCATTCCACTGGCATAGCTTGGAGAGCTCTTAAAGAGGTTTTCCCCTAGTAATATCATCTGCAGGGTTTAAGTCAGAGGCTACGTATCTCCAGCTGTCTACTTTGGTCAACTCTTGTATTTCTGCAATCCATTTGCCCACAAACACCTTGTAATGACAGGACTTGTACTGGATCCAAGTCAGAACTGTGGTGGAGTCTGTCCAAAGAACAGTGTTCTGGATAAGAAGAGTAAGCTCTGTTAACAGGAGATAAGCTAATTGAGCTCCAGCAAGGGCACCACACAGTCCAAGTCGGGGTATTGATAATTGTTTTTTTGGTGCAACACGGGATCTGGCCATAACAAATGATGTATGAATCCCTCCCTTATCGCCTTGGAGACGCATGTATGCCACTGATCCATAGGCTTTTTCAGAGGCATCACAAAACACATGCAATTCAATAGAGCCTTTGTCAGGTTCTAGACCGAATGGGAAATAACCCCTTGGCATGCACACCTGGGGAAGGTACTGAAGTTCACTAACCCATTCCTGCCATCTTTGGAGCATTTCTCTCTCAATGGGATCATCCCAGCCTCATTTATTAATCCACAGATCTTGTACAAGGATTTTGGCATGTGTGGTATATGGTAAAATGTGTCCTAGAGGGTCATATTGAGAGGCTAGGACCCAATAAATGTTACGCATGGTAGGCTGATACGAAGATAGTTGGTAGTGTTTATACCCAAGCTTGTCAGAGGAGCAATGCCAAGAGAGTCCAAGTGTAGACTCTTGTGGGTCTGTTTTGTTTACAGTCAACCATAGCTCACAGCTTTCAGACCTTGCTTCAGTCGGTAGGTGACCAATTACCGGTAGTTACTGGCCTACTGTCTGATTTCAAATCCCCCATTTGACAATACCCGTCTCATTTTGTCTATGAGCTGTTTGGCTTGATCGATTGTGCGGAGTGACTGCAGACAGTTATCCACATAGAAAGATTGCAATACAGAGTCTGCTACGTCTTCATTACCCTCACGATGGTCTTTGACATGACGCTGGAGTGTGTATGTATCACAACATGGGCTCAATGTGGTTCCAAATGGAAGAACATGCCACTCATATATGTCAGGATTCCTTTCCCTTTCCAAATCTCTCCATAAAAAATGCAGCAATTTCTCATCTTCAGGAAGGAGACGCACTTGGTGAAACGTTGCACAAATGTCACCACTAATAGCTACAGGTTATTCTCTGAAACTGAGGAGAACTCCCAGCAAGGATGGACCTAGCGTAGGCCCGGGCATTAACTGATCATTCAGTGAGGCTAGCTGAAACTGATAAGAGCAGTTGAACACAACTCTAGCTTTGTTGTTATGATGTACGATATGGTGGGGAATAAACCATGACTCAACTGTAGCTTTGGCTTGTTCATGGTTGAGTTTCACTACGTACCCTGTCTGTTCCTATTTATGAATCTCTTTATTGTAGACTTCTGCCAGCTTGGAATCTCTAGCAAGGTGCCGCTCAGTGGACTTTAAAAGGGCCATGACAGATTCAGGACCTGCATGCAAACTGTTTGCGTGCAAACAATCTTTACGAAGGAGAGGAGTTGCGTAGTGGTAAACTCCCTCTACTTCTACTCGCTCTGTCTTTATTTCCAGTCATTTGAGAGCATTTTTTGTCCTGCTTGGATCGAGTAATATCCTTAACTGGTTGAAAGGGAAGTACATCTACTTGCAATAGCTTTTCCACACGGTGAAGCAGATCTTGTGAAGGATTGCTGAAGAGTGCAGTGTTCAAACATGCTGTTTCAAGTGGCTGGTCTAGGAATGTAACTGGATGTTGGATAGCCCAACCCAAACTGGTACTGACTGCAACAGGGCTGCCCAGTGGGCCCATTTGCAATGGGGCTATCGGTGTGATGAGCTGTGGGTAATCAGAACCAATAAGAAGCATGGGCTGTACCTCTATGAAAGGGTTAATGGGAACATCTCTCAGATGTGGGAACTTGCATTTCAGAATGTCAATAGGGCAAGATTGCTTGGCAAGGTTCAACTCTTGTGCAGTAAAGGCACTGTATATCTTGTGTCGGATGCCTGGATTAACGGAGGCAGACAACTCAAAGACTGATGCACCCTGGATCTCCACTACCTCTTGTGTAATTGTTCTGAGGGCAAGCGATTCCTCTGCCTATTCCCGCTCAAGGTAATGCACAGCAGTGGGAAGAATTATAGTCCTTTCAGACCCATCGTCTAGAATGGCATACGTATCAAGTATTCTCCCTTTGCTATGTAGCCTCACCTGCACCACTTTCAACATGACTCTGCCAGAGTGAGTAGCTTGATCAAGATAGACTGTACTTGATACTGTATTCATGGTAAGGATACTCTGATGTTGGATACCACCTCATGTAGAACTGATTTGTTCATCACAAGTGGCACATGGCTTTTTAGTGTGCATTTTGCAGGCTCATGCCCTCTCCCACACTTCCAGCATCTATTATTATCCTTTATCCATGCAGTCATTTGTACAGTGGTGAGTTTGACAAATTCAGGACAGGAGTTGAGGTAATGCAGTTGGCATTTGCAAAATGGACAGTAAGGCTTAAAACTTTCCCATTTCTTTCCCTTTGTCAACTCTTTCTTTAGATGGGTAGAAGATGTAGAGGAGAAGGTGGACTTTCCAGTCCCCTGATCCATGCCATAGTAAATTGTGGATTGGACTTTTGGAGACTTCAGTGTCCATTGCTTTCTACCCTCAGAGTGAGGTCTCACATAACAGTACAGCTCAGCTGCTCTCTTTGATATCTGAAGAGCTTGCGATTTTCTCTCAAGCCACTCTGCAATTTCAGGAAGTGTGTAAGTTCTATCAGTTCCATTCTGGAGAATGCCCTTTGTCAAACAGTATTCAACAAAACTGTCTCTAAGAAAGAATGGGAGTTTGGTGAGCAGTCTATCTACATGTGAACCACAAATAAGCTCAATCTTGGCTGATCCCTCGATAGGGCAAAATCCTCAAACCCCTGAACATCCCCTGGTTTCAATGGAGGAGTGCGAAGAATGCTACCTATTTCTCCCTGTACCAACTGTCATGGCTGTCCATTGCGCTGCTGCAAAGCTTGCATGGCTTGTGTGTAAGGCATGGAATCGTATATGTATCTCTTTGTAATCTGAAGGGCAGCAGGCAATTTAAGATGATCAAGTAAAACTTGAAACTTATAGTCCTCTGTCAGATGCAGATGTGGGCCGAGCACACTATCTAGTCCCTTTTTTAATAGTGCAAAGTCCCTCTCCCTTCCAGAGGTAAAACTGATGAGCTTAGGCTTGGGTATTCCATAAGAGGAAGCGATAGTAATCTCCATCATACTAGGAACCTGAACTGATGGCTGGGCAATGGAAGATAATGGCATGGAATGTGGCTGTAGTCATGGTCTTGTATCTGGGGGTAAGCTAGATAGATAGTCTGGTATGTGTGCATCTTGATACCTTGCAGGCTGCACAGGGGGAAGATCTGAATATCGGGACACAGTAGGTTGTGCTGGAGCAAAAGCAGGTAATGATTGCAGTGGCTGTGCTTGTAGGGAATTAAGGTGGACTGTATTGCTCAGCACAGTTGCTGTAGAAGGTACATAAACTGGCGGTTGGCCAGCTACTTTTGATACATTGTAGATGTAGATGATGCTATTGGAGGAATGTATTGGGGCCCAAAGGACTGAAATTGTGGGTGACATGTCTGCTGGTGGTCACCAGGCTGCAAATGAACATATGGCTGATGCCTTATACCAGCTGGAACAGATCAGGGCATGGTTCGTGTTGCATTACTTGATACTTAGTAACAGGAACAGATGCTGGATAAGAAAAAGACTGTTGAATCTGCTGTAATAACTCTGATGGAGGCTGGACAAGAAGCTGACAATGTGGCTGAGGTGGAGAGACATATGACTGAGGCCTGATTGTGGGAGGTGAACAATATTGAGTTATCCCAACATAGTTAGGGTTTGGTGAAGATTGTTTACTGTCTGAATAGAGAAGAGGCGAATTGGTACTTCAATGCTGGATGGACTGCCTAAATGAATGATGGACATTTGATGTCCAGCATCTGTGACAATAGAGTGAAGTAAGTCCTGTTGCATGCATAGTGAACCTTTGCCTCGATTGAGGGATAACTGTAATGTGCTTTGCAATTCTTTGATTTCCAATTCTTTGCTGGAAAAAGTATGAGAACAGTTGGATTTAATAACTGGTCAATCCTCCTTTGGAAGCAACCTCAACCAAGTGTTTCCATTAGCTGCAGATTAGACCTCCACAACATACAAAAGGAATTTTGGAACATTTAGACCTATTTTTAGGATGTCTGTTGTGAAATTTTTATGCCATACATAGTGCTGCATGTTCTTCCCAAACAATTCAACCCATTTCATCAGTCCAAAAAACATTTTCCCAGTAGTGTTGTGGAGTGTCAATTTGGTCTTTGGCAAACTACAGGCACACAGCTAAGTTTTTGTTTAGAGACAATCTGTCTAACTGTGAACAGATGAATATCTGTTCTTTGAGACAACCTTGTAACCCTTTCCAGCTTTAAGCAAAGCAACAATTCTTGATTGTAGGTCTTCTCAGATCTTTTTTTGCAAGGCATGGTCCACGTCAGAAGATGCTTCTAGTGAACAGCAAACTCAAAATATTTGAGTGAAGTCAAAGTAGCACTAATCCACACCTCCAATCTTGTTTTATTAATTGGATGCCAGGTTTGCCAACTCCTGACTCTAATTTGCATATGTTGAAATCATTAGCCTAGGGGTTCACATACATTTTCCAACCTACACTGTGAATGTTTAAATGATTGTGTTTGTTCATTACGTTAACTTTGATTATCAAATTAGATTTGAAGACAAATTCATACATAAATGCAAGTAATTCCAAAGGGTTCACATACTTATTCTTTCCACTGTATTTGTATATGCCATACACTGTTAAGGTAAATCTCTAGCCCTTTAGCTACCTGATAAACATCTAATAAATGCTAATAATTAGTGATTGGATGTTTGCTTTTTAAAGGGCTTATTAATGGCAACTGTTAGAAAGATAGCAGATACAATGTAGTTACCAGTTCACTCAAAAGCTGATTTTCAGGCTGAAGCTGTGAATTGCAGTCAAGCTAAAGAACAGCCGCCCCAAAATCCCATTAGCAGCAAAAAACAGGGTCTGATAGTTCTACATGGTGATGGATAAACAATACATTTAGACCAATTTTTCTTGAAATATAGACCCTTCATCTAGAATACCAATTTCAGTGGAGTTAATTGAGAAGTTAACTGTGGGATAACAAGATCCAGATATCCCATATTTTATGCATTTGACATACTATCTTAATCTGTGCATTAAACTGTGTGTATTAACACTTAAGTAATGTGCCTGTTACAGACAATGCCCTATTACATAACTTCACATGTGCATGAATCGCATATTTTGAACTAAATCACTGTGAACACAAAAGACAGAAAAAAATAGCTCAAAATGATGTCACATACTGTAGCATAAACAGGCCTGTTCATATTACCTTAATGTGCTGATCATAAAAAAAACAAGATAAAAAAAAAAAAACTAGAGTAGACAAATGATAAACCATATTGTAAGACATAATTCATTATCAAAATATACTGATTAAATACTGACATATACATTCTTTACAGAATTTAGAATGACAAAATATATATATAATTCAGCAGGTTAATTGAATATTAGTTCTTTGAAAGTTTATTGAATGGTAATCTTCGGCCTTTGCAAACTTTACACACTGTATCACTGGATGAGTCTGTTCCTATATTTATTTGAAGATAGAATAGAGCAGTATGTTCCCATGTGTGAGGTAGAAGTAGATTTGGAATTTTGGAACATCTCATAACATCTTGTTGGCTTTCCAGGAGAGGTAAGAATTCCAAGCAACAGCTACAATCTGAACAACAGCCAACCTGCAAAACATTAATATGACTATTGATCACACATTTTTTTTATTGTTATGTGACTAAAACCCTTGCCAAGGAACATGATGGATGGATGAATGGATTAGATGGATAGACAGATTAGATTGATTGGATCAGACGGACAGATCGATAGACAGATTGTTAGACAGCCAATGAAATGGATAGAACTAGATTACATGAATGGGATCAGACAGACAGATACAGTTGAAGTCAGAAGTTTACAAACACTTATGTTGAAGTCTTTTTTTAAACATAATTATGTGTCCCCAGTGTGTGTAGAAAACCACAAAATATGGTAAAAGACCATCCCCTCATTTCTTTCCTTTCCCCATCAATAAAAAAATCAGTGTCTCTGAACGAGCCGTTCAGGTTTGCAGCCCCTTATGAAATCAAAAGTGGAAAGGTACCACCCACGGAGTAGCTTAGATCCGCCCTCATTAAAACCTGAGCGAGCAGCGCACAGTCCGCAGTATTTATCTCCTTGCTAGAACCGCTTGTGCTAACTCGAGAATGTCCCAGCTACGAGGTAAAAACGCCAAATGTTCTGTTGTTGGCTGCAAGGGCGAACGCAAGAGTCTTCATGTACTCCCTGAATCTGAGCCACTGAAGACCCAGTGGATTTGTTTTATTTTTAATTGCAATGTGCACACAACAATAGGAAAATATTTGTGTAAATAAAATGGTGCAAACCATTTTACGTCAGACTGCTTCATCAACGTGAGTCAACACAAGGCTGCATTTGCTTCCAAGCTAAGGATCAAGGATGGATCGATACCCCCTCTCTCCATGACCCAACTTCAAATTTGCAAGTTGTAAGTTTCGCAATTGTTTGCAATTTGGCTTTCTGAATTTGCTTGTTTGCACGAAAAACTTTTGTTGTGAAAAATTGTGCTTTGAGTAACGTAGCAAATTTGTAGGCATTTTTTCACAGTTTCCATATGAACACCTGTACCACAATTAAAAGATTTGTGTTATACTAAATGTATCATGCCACTCTATTGGGCATAGCGAACATCATTACAGTACATAGTGAGTGCTGCTTATTGAAGTAGTACTGTTCCCTACAATGGAAAGCGGCAAAAGCTAAAGATGGAATTAGACACCGAGCAACACATCATCCATCTTCGCAAAACAGCTGAAATAACCCTACAAAAGTTACACAAATTCGTCAACTAACCATTCCGATATGTCCTGGCACATTCGTATTATTGTGACTTCTGCCGGATTCTCTCATTTTTCAGGGTCCGACTCAGGTTCAAACATGTATGGTTGAAGATAAATCCTACCGGTGTTTTCAGTAGGAGCCATATTGGTTCTCCTGCATTGTTGTCACCGGGGTAACCATGGCACCAGCAGGAAAGGCACAGCTCATTTCCAGAAAGGGATGTGGGGAGCAGCAGCTCCTTTGCATTTAAAGCTACAGACACTAAACCGCCCATTTGGAACAGGGCTACAAAACAGGGGTATAAAGGCATGCTAGAATAAACAATCTGTGAGGTATTTTAAGATGAAACTTGACACATTCTGGGGACACCTGAGACTTATATTACATTTTGTAAAAAGGGGCATAAAATGTCCCCTTTAAAACTAATTTTTTAACCACTCCACAGATTTCATATTAGCAAACTATAGTACATCTACTTTTGCATGACACAAGTAATTTTTTCAACAATTTTTACAGACAGAATTTTTCACTTTTAATTGACTACATCACAACTCCAGTGGGTCAGAAGTTTACAAATACTAAGTTAACTGTGCCTTTCAGAAGCTTGGAAAATTACAGAAAATTATGTCAAGCCTTTAGGAAATTAGCCAATTAGCTTCTAATTGGAGTCAATTGGAGGTGTACCTGTGGATGTATTTTAAGGTCTACCTTCAAACTCGGTGCCTCTTTGCTTGACATCATGGGAAAATCATAAGAAATCAGCAAAGACCTCAGAAAAAAAAACATATAAACACCATGGAACCATCCATGCAGCCATCATAACGCTCAGGAAGGAGACCCATTCCATCTCTGTGATTAACATAGTTTGGTGCGAAAAGTGCAAATCAATCCCAAAACAGCAAAGGACCTTGTGAAGATGCTGGAGGAAACAGGTAGACAAGTATCTATATCCACAGTAAAACGAGTCCTATATCGACATAACCTGAAAGGCTGCACAGCAAGGAAGAAGCCACTGCTCCAAATCTGCCATTTTGGAGAAATGTCCTCTGGTTTGCTGAAACAGAAATTGATCTGTTTGGCCATAATGACCATTGTTATGTTTGGAGGAAAAAGGGTGAGGCCTGAACGTCGAAGAACACCATCCCAACCATGAAGCATGGGGGAGGCAGCATTATGTTGTGGGGGTGCTTTGTTGCAGGAGGGACTGGAGCAATTCACAAAATAGATTGCATCATGAGGAAGGAAAATTATGTGTATATATTGAAGAAACATCCCAAGACATCAGCCAGGAAGTTAACGCTCGGTCACAAATGGGTCTTCCAAATGGACAATGACCCCAAGCATACCTCCAAAGTTGTGGCAAAATGGTTTAAGGACAACAAAAAGTCAAGGTATTGGAGTGGCCATCACAATGCCCTGACCTCAATCTGATAGAAACATTTTGGCAGAGCTGAAAAAGCGTGTGTGAGCAAGGAGGCCTACAATGGAGGAATGGGCCAAAATTCCAGAAACGTATTGTGAGAAGCTTGTGGAAGGCTACCCAAAACATTTGACCCAAATTAAACAATTTAAAGGCAATGCTACAAAATACAAACAAAGTGTATGTAAACTTCTGAATCACTGGGAATGGGATGAAAGAAAAAGCTCAAATAAATAATTCTCCCTATTATTATTCTAACATTTCACATTCTTTAAATAAAGTAGTGATTCTAATTGAACTAAGACAGGGAATGTCTTCTACAATGTCAGGAATTGTGAAAAACCGAGTTTAAATGTATTTGGCTAAGGTGTATGTAACCAGACACTCAGTCAGACAGACAGACAGACAGACAGGCAGAAGTTGATTACATGGATGGGATTAGACAAACAGACAGATAGATAGATATATAGATAAAATGGATGGAACTAGATCAGATGAATTTGATTAGACAGACAGACAGATATACATACAGACCCAGACAGACAGGTGGATGGATGACAGATGGACGGATTAGATGAATGGGATCAGAGAGACAGACATATTGATGGATAGACAGACAGATAGAATGGATGGAACTAGATTACATGAATGGGATTAGACAGACAGATAGACATACAGGATGGATGGATGGATGGATGACAGATGGATGGATTAGATGAATGGGATCAGAGAGACAGACAGATTGATAGATAGACAGACAGATAGAATGGATGGAACAAGATTACATGAATGGGATCAGAGAGACAGACAGATTGATAGATAGACAGACAGACAGATAGACTGGATGGAACAAGATTACATGAATGGGATTAGAAAAACAGATAGATAGACATACAGGATGGATGGATGGATGAATGAATGACAGATGCATGGATTAGATGAATGGGATCAGAGAGACAGACAGACTGATAGACAGACAGACAGATAGAATGGATGGAACTAGATTAAATTAATGTGATTAGACATACAGACGGACGGAACTAGATTAGATGAATGGGATTGGATGGATGGATAGATGAATGAATAGACCATCTCATATAGCAGTTGATTCCAAAGCAGAAATGCAGGGGCCAAAAATTTGTAACATCAAAGTAAGAATTTTTTCTTTTAAAGAAATTCCAAAGAGTCCAAAATCAAAATGAATGCCTAATTAAAACTATTCAAAAGTTTCTTGGCTCCAATCCCTTTCTTGTCTCTTTTTAATGCTGTAGTGCTACACAGTGTTTTTATAAAAACATCCTGTACATACTTTTCCCAGTGACGTCCTTAATTCTCCTTGCCATGTTGGATTAAAGCCCTCTGGAATGGACTTTTATAATAAATAAAAAAACCCAGCGCTTTACCTGTGATGGAGAGGAATGAAATAGAAGTTGGCTATCTGCACTGGTGGCCAAAGCTGGAGAAATAAAGAGAGTATTGGATTAAACGTTACATTACTAATGGATTGGATTTTTACTAATGAGTAAAAACATTATAAGTAATACCATGTTTACAGGACAAAGCTTACATAGTAATTGGAGATCAAGGCGTCCGTGTAGTCCTATTGGGATAAGGAAAAGTTTAGAAGAGTAACTATCTGAGCCGACAAATAGATTAAGGCAAGCATCAATATTTTGTATTGCTCATAATCCTAAATATTAAACTTTGGCGTGAAACTCATTCGCATGTTTTTGCTATGGACAGTTCTTCTATCTATTTAGGCTGTCTCAATTGCTTCTGTCTCTACATATAATCCCAGACTGACTATGTTCAGTGGGGGCCATGCCATCTGTTGCAGAGCTCCCTGTTCTTAATCTATTATATTTGCGAAAGGAATGTTTGGGAGTTTAAAATGTGTATGTTCTATTGACACATTAAAGCTGAATACATAAACAACAATCTTAAAACACATGATTTTGAGAAACATCTTATGTGCCTAAGACTTTTGCACAGTACTGTACTGTTACACTGAAGGAGGTACCCAAGCTCTTTCTTCAGAAAACTTAGAAATCTAGTTTATTTGTATAATTTAACTAATAGAATTTAAGTGTATTAAATACTACTTTCATTCCCTTATAAGTCTTCATAATTCAAAGAGTCTGACATCCAGACACAAAAGGAATCGACATCTGTCCATTCATGCTGTCATTATGTCAAGACAAATGCCAATGTTACCTGACCCAGCCGGGGGGGTGGTAACCCTTAAAGCGCTTCACAAGGTAACAGCTCCACACCTCAAGCCCACTGCAAAAACAGCAAGTCAACACCTTCCTTTCCCTTCTGCCATATAAAAACCACGTCATCTGGAACACTACAGCCCTTTCCTTGCCGATGCCATCTTTTGAAAGGTCAGCTTAGTGAGATTGACTGTGTAAAAGAAGCTTGTATTAAAAACTTGGGCTTTTTTCTAGTTTGTTCTCTTTCCCATAACAGTCTCTAATTAAGAATGAACAAGGCATCGGCCACCTGGGGTGAAAACACCACGGGGCTGACACGTCACAATATTATTTCCCCAGAGTTTGACGTCACAGGAATTTAGCCCCTCAGGAACAGAACGTTTCATATTTGGACGGTTTTGAACATAAGACACACAACACAACAGAATCACAAATATAACATTAATTATCCTAGTTTTTAGAAGTCTGCTACATCAAAGACCATGTCGCTTTGGATAAAAGCTTCTGCTAAATGACTAAATGTAAAAGACCATAAAAATCCTGAATGTCCTGGAAAATGGCAACAGATAAAAAGCAGAAAGCAACTGTTTAAGGGATAGGTCATCATTTACCAACCCTTATGTTGTTCAAAGCCATTATGACTTCCTTGCTTCTGTGGAAAACACATGGAGATGTTAGGCAGGATGTTAGCTTCAGTCACTCTTATCTTCTTTCCATTTAATATACGTGATTGGTGACTGAGGCAAATTGTTTTCCTTATATCTCCTTTAGTGAAGAAGAAGTTTTATTTATATAGCGCCTTTCCGTAGCTCAATGTCGCTTAGTGTTCCACTGAATGAAGAAAGCCATGCAAGGCCAGTGGTGTTCCCACTGTCACTTCCGGGGCTTCATCGTTTCTCCTCTGGGCTTTTTCAAAGGCCAACGGCAAATAGCCAATGGCCTTTGTCCCGCCGATTACCCTTGGGCCATCCAGGGATTGAGGCGGGTTCAATGTCAAAGGCGGAGTTTCGCCAAAATTCCCAGATAGAGTGGAAGTGATATAAAATCTTTAACATTAGAACATATTAGTACTGCCCATTATGTATTTATGCCTGTGTTCACTGATGGTTCAAAAAACCCTGATTCAGCACGAACAGGTGTAGCATTTTATGTCCCAGAAATTAAAATTCTGGAAACTAAGGGAGGTTAACAGATGGGACATCAGTGTACACTGCAGAGTTAGTCGCTATTATGGCACTTGGTTGTGTTGAGGAAGTGTTGACAGATAAGGTTGGAATCTGCTTGGATTCAGTGGCATCCCTCTAAAGCCTTCAAACATTTCAATCATGTCAAAGTGATATCTTGACAGAAATATATATATATATATATATATATATATATTTTCATTTAGATTAAGGCAAATTGGAAATCTGGTACACTTTATGTGGGTGCCAGCACATGTGGGGGTACAAGGAAACAAAAAAAGCAGATAAAATGGCCAAGGATGCACTTAAACTGGATAACATAAAAGTAACAGTCAATTTAAGCAGGGAGAAGGAAAGATTTGATTCAAGAAGCTTGCAGAAATAAATGGCGTTTCAGAAATAAAATACATTTCAGAAATGTCCATAAAATATAATGTAACATAAGACTAAGTAAAATCAATTATAACTTAAATAGAGAGGATCATATATATCACAAAATTAAGAATGGTTCATACTAAACTTAATGCAACACTTCACATCACACAACACAGGTCTATGTGAAACATGTCAGGTAATGGAAACTGTGGAACATGTTTTAATGAAGTGTAAGTGAAGTATGAACAGGAAATAACTTATAAGAGAACAACAAGCTTCAGGATGCACAGACTTCACTTTATTCAATATCTTAAATATCAGATTGGAAGCAGGCAGTATAATAAAAGCAATAATAAGATTATGAGAAAGATTAATGAGAAACAATGGTCTGAAACATCCATCTTCGTCACACTCCAGCACAGTAGGTGGTGGTATGCACCTTTTTAATTGATTTGCAATCTGCCAGAAAATCCACAGAAGAAAATGAACTTCCCAGATTGTGTATCCAGCGCACAACAGTACAGGTTTAGGAAAAATTTTATTAAAAAATAAATGCGGGCACAGTACAAATCTGTTAAAATGGCCAATGGACAAGCGGTGCCCAAAGAAATTACTTTCCATGGTTCAGTGAACTTTTATAGAAGGTGTGCTGGGACATTGTGCAGCTGTTAGTGGAGAGACAACTCAGGACACCATGGCAGTTACAGTCGGTGAGTTGTCAAATCTAACTTATCTTGCTGTTTACATTTGATCTAAACTCAATATTCTAGATAACTAGCTAACATGATACGTCAGTTTGAGCTTCCTTCTTGCTTGTGAAATGGGTGGTGTGCTTGACATTGGCACCGCAGTGGCGTTACAGTTTGCAAGTGCACATGGGGACAAAGATCTGCAGAAATGTTCTCTGGTCTGATGAAACAAAAATTTAACAATGACTAACGTTATGTTTTGAGGAAAAAGGATGAGGCTTGCGAGCCGAAGAATATCATCCCAACCGTGAAGCATGGGGGTGGCAGCATCATGTTGTGGGGGTGCTTTGCTGTAGGATGGACTGTTGCACTTTACAAAATAGATGGCATCATGATGAAGGAAAATTATGTGGATATATTGAAGCAACATCTCAAGACATCAGCAAGGAAGTTAAAGCTCGGTCACAAATGGGTCTTCCAAATGGACAATTACACGAAGCATACCACCAAAGTTGTGGCAAAATGGTTTAAGGACAACAAAGTCAAGGTATTGGAGTGGCCATCACAAAGCCCTAACCGCAATCCAATAGAACATTTGTGGGCAGAACTGAAAAAGCGTGAGCGTGCAACGAGGTCTACAATTCTGACTCGGTTACACCAGTTCTGTCTGGAGGAATGGGCCAAAATTCTATTCAAAAGTTGGACAAATTTGTGAGAAGCTTGTGGAAGGCAACCCAAAAAGTCTGACCCAAATTAAACATTTTAAAAGCAATGCAACCAAATACTAACAAAGTGTATGTAAACTTCTGACCCACTGGGAATGTGATGAAAGCTAAAATAAATAATTCTCTCTACTATTATCTCACATTCTTAAAATAAAAGTAGTGATCCTAACTGACCTAATACAGGTAAAGTTTTCTACAATTAAATATCAGGAATTAGGAAATACTGAGTTTAAAAGTATTTGGCTAAGGTGTATGTAAACTTCTGACTTCCACTGTGTGTGTGTGTGTGTGTGTGTGTGTGAGTGTATATATATATATATATATATATATATATATATATATATATATATATATAAAAATATAAAAATATAAAAATACTACAGCCGCTTACGCGTTCAAGTTGTATGCGAGGGACACATCCCGTCGTCAGATCAGCATGAGAGCTGCATTCACTCTCTGGGCCGCACCTTTACAGAGACAGCTCTCAGAGAGACAGACTGCCCTCACTGTGAGGGAATGGGCCTCAAGTAGAATGAATTTGAATTTGACGTGGACCTCATACCGGCACACGCCACCGCAAACCCTTCAATCTCCATATACTGCATCTATGCCAATACAGTATGTGCTTGATGAGCTTCAGCCCTCAGCAGGAGCGCACAACCTCATCACGTTCAGCGGTTCTGTCGCTGGGGATGATGTTATGTCTCTCGTTGCATCTGGCGCGTGGTCAATGGAGGACGTTGCTACCCCTTCCCCCATCGAGGGCGGGGAGTGTGCACACGCCACTAACAAGGAGATGCTTTGCGTCGTTTCAAGGGCGATCAAAGACCTCGAGTGGTCTCCTTCAGAGGAACCTGAAAAATCTCACCTTGGTGAATGGTTCTTGCAGTATGGATGCAGTCAAGCAACCGCGTTCCACAGATCTGCCCAGTTCTTCCCGGAAATTCATAACGAACTGAAAAATCCTAGCGCACGCCCTATTCAGCTTGCTCACTGTGATTAAAGTGGATCACGGGGAAGACAAAGGTTATGCCCAACTACTGTGGAAGAGACAGTAGTGGCAAATCTGTGGAAATCACGCCTCGTTCATCCTTCCAAGCCATGCTGACTGATGTCCGCACTGGGTGGAAAAGCACACTCAGCGATGGACCAAGCAGATTCAGCACTCTACGCGATGGCGGTGCTCCAAGTTTTCCAAGCTAAGGTCCTCAAGCAAATGGACAAGCAAGGCTAAAAGAATATTGTTGTTCAAAATGTTCAATATGTTGTTTCTGTGTCTTACAATTCAATCACATGCAAAAAATTAAAGTAAAGCAGAGTAAAGCGCTAGTTGCACGAGACGCTCACACTTTTTCAATAAAGATCTTTCCCACTTCAAAGCACACACATTATGCACATCCGCTTCCCAATGATGAGTGGAGCATTATCGGTCTCAGGGAACCGAGGTTTCATATGTTTATATTTTAGATATAAAGAGTACAAGCAGACTGCATGTATGTTTTTTTTAATAAAAAAATAAAATAATAATAATGTCATTGCAAATCAAATCATAATTGTATGGATCTACAGAGCTGAAATATTCTTCTACAAACCTTCATTTGTGTTCTGCAGAATAAAGAAAGTCAAGAATAAAGGATGAGAGAATTTTCATTTTGGGGTTCTAATTGTTCATTTGAAAAAAAAATGGCAAAATTAAGGAATGATAATAACTTTGAAAGAATTGTGCAACACGTTTATATTCTGGATAATGGAGTCAGGAGGCGGCGATCTGTCAACGTGAGTTTTTTATTACTCTTCAGCATCGATCACCAAAAATTAAACAAAAGGGCACTCAGTGGCCAAGTAATCACACAAACGAGTCAACAATTCTTGTAGCACACACGTGAACGGTCTCTCACTCCCCTGCATCTTACCACTGAGATACTATTCAGAGGAAAAAATTATAGAGGCCACGGTTAATTCCCACCGCCCCCTTGCCCATCCTTATGTTACAAGGTGACAAATTATGCTACATATCATATATTTAGCTGTATTGAATATAATGTATAGTAAATAGGTCTATCAGTCGTATAGGGCAGAAGAGAGTAAAAACACACACACATACAAACACTGGAAGCTGCTGTATTACATCGCCCCATTATAATATGAATCTGCAAAGCAGTAAACAGCTGATTTAAATGCATGAGATAGTTTAAAAGTCATTTAAAATTTGCACTGAACTTCGAACTAAGTGGCTGTCAACTGCCCAACAGACCACTTGTGAGTAGCTCTTAGTAGCCAGAAAACGGGTGGGGAAAAAATAACGCACAGCGGTGTAAGGTAGGTTTTTAAAGGTAGGTTTTGGGCAATGCTGCCAAGTTGTTGGCTCAATAGTGGGAACACAGATCGATTTTGGTCTTATGGCTTGAGGTCTGAGGCTATTGGCCCCGGCTGGCCAGTTGATAGCCCTGGCTCGCACTATGGAAAAGCGGCTATTGATGACAGTTTTATTTCTGGGTGAACTATGCCTTTAACATCAATTGAACTAGAGATTCATCCCTGGAGGAACCTTGATGAAGCCACCAGACTCAAATGCACTGTGGCATGAAGCAACATTGTTTTCCTGTCTTTTCATTATGACAGTGATCGCTCTATTATAGTACCAGGCTATAAGCCGTCAAAAGGCTCATGATGAGGACAATAATGAGCAGATGAGTTGTTGGTTCTAATCTTGTTTTTTCTGCAAGCTAATTTGCACTTAACCTTTCAATGTAATACCAACTGCAGGGCAACTCTCTAGACTTGATACTTGACGGCTATGGTGCATCTGGTGTCATTTGGTAAAGAAAGAGAGAGCAGTCAATTGGGAGATTGGATTTAACCCGATTTCACAAACAAACTTTTTTGAGTGCAGGCTTTGTCACATTTACATTTGCACAGTGAAATTTAACAAGCGAAGGCTTGGGCAGATGTTAAATGAGTGTGAAACATGCAAAAAATAGTTCTGGAAGAATGAAGTAATAAAGAAACTCAGTTGCTAAAATGATTTCCTTGTCCATTGTGAATATTCAGTATTAGCTACATACAATGCACTGACCAAAGAGGTCATATTCGGGCATTTTTGGGAATAATGGTCTTGGCAGATATTTTCAATGGAAAATGCAATATACAGTGTACAATAAGTGTTCAAGAAATTTCAGAAATGTTGAATGCGTCTAATTGGCTATTATTAACTTCCAAAAGTGAAAGAGTGTCAGTGACCAGTAGTAAAAATGCTTCTATTTTTTTTTCTAATTTATACAAATTAAACACAGGCAGTGTCTCAAATTTGACCTAGACAATCTTTAATATTTCTGAGACTACTTGTACTTATACCTTACCAATCCCCACACTGTGACAAATGCAGACTGGGTGAACCTTTCTTTTCATTTAGCAGAGGCATTTTATCTAAACTGACTTTCAGTACACTAATGAAAGGCACCGTTTCCCTGGAGATACCCCCTGTGTTAAGTGCCTTAAACACAATTGAGATACAAGTTCTCACATTAACTCTACAATTCAGTCATTCCAACTGAAGATCGAGTCTATGACCTTTCCATTACTCGACCAGACCCTTACCCACTAAGCAACCGCATGATGAAAGTACAAGAGCTGCCATAATAGTAGCAGACTGATGTTTAGTTCTGTTCTAAAGGGCACTCCTGCAGTCATGTCTGGATCTTAAACAAAGGGGAACACCTTCAACATGCAAGTTTTAACCCATGTAAAGGAATAGTTTACCCAAAAATAAACATTCCCAGACTTTCTTTCTTCTGCAGAACACAAAGGTGAGTAAATGATGAGAGAATTTGAATTTTTGGGTGAACTATTTATTTTAGCCAATGACAGTCCATCTAATAACCGGCAGGTGCGAGGTCACCGAAAACATGTTTTATTGGATAAGCATTAAAACTCATTACAACAAGTTTTAATGAATTTTATTTAAGGTGAGTTTCAGGGTAGCACCAATCTAACCAAAAGGTTTACCACAGGTGCTTTTAGTGATTGGCTTTCACCTCGCAATTCTTTTGCACAGGCTTTTTGGCTTAATGAGTGCATTTATCATTAGCTTTCTGTCTTTTCTGACATTTAGGTGACTGACCTTTCAGCATCATATTAACTAGATATTTCCCTAGATAAATAATTGATGGCCCACTTAGAGAGCAATGCTGCGTCAACTGTTGTTCCTACAAGCCTATGAGTCACTCTTCACCGAACCAGCCATCCTTCCCTCCATCTTTCCATCAATGGAATTACGCTCTAATTATGCTGTGCCAATATAAGGGTCAATGTTGTGACTGAGGACAGACAGT
This sequence comes from Moxostoma hubbsi, assembly GCA_032164185.1. Classification (NCBI taxonomy): domain Eukaryota; kingdom Metazoa; phylum Chordata; class Actinopteri; order Cypriniformes; family Catostomidae; genus Moxostoma; species Moxostoma hubbsi. Next base: position 33,137,672 of record JAVLUX010000031.1, on the reverse strand, counting down.
TGGTAAGAGAGCAATTTCAGGACTACTGATGGGGTGGCCCAATGAAGAGGGCATGAGATTAAACTGAAAAGAAGGATCTAGTCATGCAAATGTGTGGATATAACTCAAATCAAATGCTTGTAGGAATTTAGGAGCAAATTAAACATAATGACTATTTTTTCTTGTCAAGAAAAAGTGGTTCTTGAGACCACTCGAAACCATATGGTGTAAACTTGGCCTTAGTCCAGGCCTCTTTAAAGTCTTGTACTGGCTTGGGTCTGAGTCTTTGGGGGTCTGGTATTATTTTTGGTCTGAGTCTTTGTGGGTCTGGCACTGTTTTGGGACTGAGTCTGAGTCTTAGCGGGTCTTATATTGGTCTGGGTCTAAGTCTCAGGAGGTCTGATCTTAGGGGGTCTAGCATTGGTCAGGGTCTGAATCTTAGGGGGTCTGGTACGGTCTTTAACTCTGGGATGTTTCACATTATTGAATGGTAGTTTTTGCTTTACTTTTTGAAGATAATTATGTTAAACTGACCCGCTTGAGCTTGGCTACATTTTCCTCCACAGTCAGTCCATTTAGAGCTCCAGATATTCCTAAGAACGCACCCAAGAAACATGGTGCAAAGCCCACCTGTGGATACACAAAGATCAAATCAGATCAAAGTGCAACTACCACTTATCCCACCCTACTTGACATTCATTTGCAGATGACATGAATATACATTGGTAATCTAGTCAAAATAAAATACCATTATACATACTAATCCAGCCTTATTTTTAATTTATAGACCACTGGCTCACATTGACATTTCTGATAAAATATGCATGGCACATGCTGAAAGCTATCAATGAGATACCAAGAGATTGATGAATGCATTTATTATGAGCACACATTAAAAATGCTTTTCAGTCTGTATTTTTCAAAGGACACCCAATGTAGTTATTACAGAAATCATCCTCAACAATGCAGGAACACAAGCACCAACTAAAACCAGACAGAAAGCATACATTTAAAACATGTAAAGTGTTCACTTTCAGTCATTGTCTTGACAAAAGATGTGATTAAAGTCTATGATGATTGAGGCAAACATTTAGCCTAACATTTCCTTTTGTGTTCGACAGAAGAAAGTCAGTCATACAGATTTTGAACATCATGAGGGTGAGTAAATGATTACAGAGTTCTAATTTCAGGACAGACTATCCCTTTAACACCTAACTGAATATCAAATGACTCAGTAACATCTTGATCTCTTTTAAAAAAAAAAAACTCAATAAAATGAATTTAATATTCATGGATGACAACAACCACACACCTTCTCCCTGGTCGATCGGGCTCCAACAGGAATTTAGAAAGTGGGTCTCTAAAAATAGCCCTAGAATCTGTTTTTGGAAAATAAAAGTGTGAGAAAATGCTGGTGTTGTAAGCGCTGTTGTTTGGGTTTAATCCGGTGCTGGAGAGAGGGCTTGTCTTGTGTGCCTTTGTCTGCTTCATCCTGTATAATCATTCCACAAATCATGTAAACAATGACTTATGCAAACACTCATTTGTTTGACTGCCAGTCAGGGGATGGATTACTTGCATGAAGGGAGAGCTCAGAAAGGATCCCCAAAAGGGATAAAGCACATGGCAACAGCCATAAATAGCAACACCTAAGCACTTTACATGTGTCTGCATACTCTCAACAAAGAAATGACACTCAGTTTTAGAAGAACAACATTCCTTGGGTCTATTTATATTTAAAGGGATAGTTCACCCAAAAACAAAAATGGTCATTTGTTCACCCTCATGTTGGTCCCAAACCTGTATGACTTTCTGTGGAACACAAAAGGAGATATACTATTGAATATGTCTCTTGTACATTGCATGCCTCACCTGGTCAACAAGCATTTTTTTGAATGCTGCACTTTTAGTACCACCTGTGACAAGTTTGTCCAGCACCTTGTACCATCCGCCCACTACTGGACCCTGCAAAAAAAACATGAACACTTACTTTATTAAACTTCTAAATCAAGTCTCTAGAGGGCAACCAATAAAAAAAAATAAAAAAAAAAATAAAAAAAAATAAAAAAAACTTTAATTTTTTGGGTTCAGTGTGGTCCTGATTAGTAGACAGATCAATAAATCTGTCAAATAGAGTCTCCTGGGGGTGTTCATCACCGACAACTGGATGCTGTCAATTGTCACAGTAAGTTACCCCCTTGAGAAATGTCACTCGAAATTGACAGTCAAATCCTAAAGACTCTGTAATGGACACACTGTAAAAAGTAGAAATGGATCCGTGGGGTAACCATTGCAAGTTACCATTTTTTCAGTGTGTGTCTGGGTCACATTTCACTGAAAAAGTTTTTTTTATAATTTTTTTATTAAAAAAATTCCATTGTGAAATTATTTCATTATTAATGAACATGATAGGATTATTAATGACATTGACAACTAATCACATTTTCCCAAAATAATAATAATAATACAAATATATATTTTATTTAAATAGTGCAGTATTTTACATCATTTGTAGTATTTTAACTTCAATATTTAAATACAGTGCCTTTAAATAATGCTGGTTTAAATAAAAAAAATAAAAACATTACAGATTTCTTTAAATGTGCCGCTTTAAAAAAAAAGTTTTTTTTGTGCATCAATGTGCCGATAAACACAATGTCCACATACGTGGATTTTGTGACATAATTCTCTCAAAATTAAAAAAACAAACAAAAACGTTATAACACATATGTGGGTAATTTCGCTTTGTTTTAATATAAATTGTGTTAGATTTTATATTGTTATTACTGAATATTGTTCTGTTCATTAATATTAGTAAATATTAGTAAACAAATTCCTATATTCACTTTGTATTTTCACATTGTGAATCAATGTTCCATCCAAAAGCTGAAAAATGTTGCTTTCGGAGGCTTCATATGGAGTTAGGATGAAAATAAGGTGCATTTCGAACTGTTCTGAGACCAGTGCAGACAGACAGAACACTGGCGGTTAAGTCATTCACTAAATAGGCAGCAAGGTAGCAAGGGAGCATCCTATAGCTCTCTATGCAGCTCTCAGGTGCATTCACACCTACAATTCAACCAAAAGTTCAGTTTCAGGCAGCAGATGATGTTTGAACAACTCAACATGTTTGAGAGACATGGGACAATGATAATCAGTACATAGATTCTGAATTTATAATGTATAATTTTATTTTAACATAGTTTTCAGTGATTGGATGATGCTGGCCATTACATGGAATCAGTATTAATTATGCTAATTTCTGATGTAATGTCTGTAAACTTCTCAAAAACATGAACAACAACCTCTCCTGGAAACATAAACAATTTGATGAAAAAAATAAACAGACTTTCTGTAACTTCGTATTATTATTCCCGCTGTCAACATATGTGGACATCAATTTTTAGGAAAGCTATTTGCTATAGAAAAAATTATTATTTGTTTGCTTCTTTATTAGGTGCTACTAGTTACAAATCAAAAAGGGAAATGGAAAACGCACATATGGTCTCTGGATGTAAAGAGGGGGTGGGGGATGTGTTTATGTGCCTTTGTTCGGATGTAAACATTTAAAAAAAAAAAAAAATCAAAAAGGAAACAAATGGCCACAAATTGGAAAAATAAATGTGTGTCTCTGTGTGTGGTTCAAACAAGACTTGACCTACACATTCAAATATCCACAAATACAGACTGTACATACACACTATATATTAAAATGTAAAATGTTAATTTATATAAAATTGGTACATTTTACATTTGTAAATTAGCTATAGGTTGGTTGATTGATGATAAGAGTGTTGTTGGGGGAACATGTGCAAACTGTGTTTTCTGAACTGCAATTTAAAGAGCTGGGTCAATTTGACCCGCTAAGTGATACAGTGTTACTTGATTGCTAAAAAAAAATCATTAATATTTTCCACATGATGTTCAAACGATATTACAATGCAAAAAATCGTAAAGGCTCTGAAACTAGGCTTCCTTTTGTTTATGTCTTATTTTTGTTCTTTGAATTTTAGGGTGAAATGCAGTATGACACGGACATGTTTTCATGAGATTCACCCATATGATGATGCATATGAGCATTTTTACAAACAGTTTTCTGAGAAGACCTCCAACTGTCATGTGTAAATGCATAGTGAATATAGCTGTATTCTATTAGTATAGTCTTTTTGCTATTTTTTCAGTCCTTTTAAAATGATTAATACTGGGCTTCTGCTTAATTCAGTTGATTGGGCAAGAACAGCCTTCTCTCTTAAAACCATTTGGGCATGTGCCATTGAAGTTCTGACCCGTGTGTTCACCCTTTTGTTCTTACAGCAGTGAATCAGTATTTACTGTGCTAATAATAACGACTAAGGTCTGATGTTTTAAAGGCTGAATCAAGTGTGCTCTGGCTTGTAAAAGCTTTGAATCATACAGGCCATTTGCAGATTAGGCCTTGGACAGAACTAGTGCATTAGTGCTTTGTGTATGTGTGTTAGAGAAAGAGAGAGAGAGGAAGGGAGGGGCACGACATTTAGTGATCGTGTCAATATGTCAATCATTGTGTCCTGCTGTGCTATTTGATTTCCTGTTCCTACAAATGACACCCCTACACATTTGTTTTGCAATGGTCATAACTTGCCAGACTTGTAAACATTTGCATTCACTAACACGTTGCCACAAAGACGTCATTGCTTGTAACGTTTTTACCAACAGCTTAATCATAGCTGTACACAGTCTCAGACTCAAGTGCAGGGAGGTTTAATTCTAGACATGTTGTTTTTTTTTTGTAAAAAAAAAAAAAGGTTCCTTTTGTGATTCTAATGTAAAAAAAAAAAAAAAAAAAAAAATAATATATATATATATATATATATATATATATATATATATATATATATATATATATATATATATATATATATATATATATATATATATATATATATATTTTTTTTTTTAAATTTAATTAATTTATTATTCTTATTTTTTTTTTATTATTTTGATATCTTATTATACCTTTTTTATTATTATTCAATGTAAACGTTTCCAGATTATGCACCAACCCTGTTTTAACATTAACTAATGGATCATTCTATAATTTTAAAAAAGACATCCTTTAAGGAAGTAAACTCTGAAAAACACTGAAGTTTCCGCTCCTTTATCACAGTATACCTATCTTATATGTAAACACTGTTACCATAGTAACATATAATAAAAATATATATATAAAAAAAAATATATAATAAAAAAATTATTGTGTTACGGAAAGTGAATATTTGTAGAAATATAAGCATTCAATTTCTTTTTCTAAAACACATTGGGATTTTAAGCAAAAGATTGGCTAACAATAATTACTGTGCTTGCAAGTCCAGCAAGAAATTTTTTACATTTCTTTTCCATAATTAATTAAGCTTAAATTGCGTAACATTCAGATCTTTCAGTTTTATATGTGCTATCTATTTGTTTTTTTTAATAAACTTTTAAGAAATGTAAGATTCATTATTGACAATCTCCAATTGACTAACATTGTTTTTAAGATCGCCACCCCGATTCTAAACAATGTAATATTTGAATTCTGAATTGAGATTGAACTTTATTTCTTCTTTCACATCTACTTTACAATGCAAAGGAGGCCAATGCTAAATTAAGTGTTAAGTGTCGTTTCTTGAAATGGCACAGTGCAATTAATTAACATTTAAGTACATTCTTTGTAATGATAGAATGTTTAAAATATTACAGAACAAAACTTTTTAATGTGGGTCCCTTTGCTATAAATTTAAAATAAAACCAGTCTAGTGTAACAATGCTGGAAGACCTCACGAGACACAAATGTGCAAATGGAAAAGAAGCACAGAAAACTTACAACAAAGAAGAACCCAATGCTCATCATCTTGGCGGTACGTCTCACGCTGTGATTGGCTGGTCCACGCTTTTCAATCAGCTGCTGGGAGATGACATCACCCACTCCCACCAGAGAGCCTGGAAGAGAGGGAGCCAGAATGAGGGAGCTAAAGGCTTCCAGTCAGGCATCTGTTTGTCTCCCAATTCCCAGTGTGAGGTAAACATGCCAAGGAGATTTGAAAGGAAAGTGTCATTCAGATTTTTGCCAACCCATACCCTTACTTGCATATCTACAGAGTGATACTGAGTGACGAAGACGAAATGTTAAGGATAACACATCCTGGCTTTTTTGTACCATTGTAACATTTTCATAATTAAATGTGTGAATTTCTTGATTTTTTACCAATTCAGACAACATGTGCTGATTTTAATACCAACAATTACAAAGCTTATTAAAAAGTAATTTTGCCTTTGCTGTTGTAGTTAAATGGCTGTAAAGACTTAAAGGAGTCATCCAGTCACCCCAAAGTGACCTTTAAATGTCACATTGTAAATTTGTCTATAGAGCCCCTTATGAACACCATGGGTGTTTTTTTCCTAACAAGACGGACAGATGTTATCCTGTAAAATACAATTAGTGAGACAAGCCGTGAAATACAAGAACAAATTTCTGAGAACACTTTGAAAAACCTGATAAGGTTTCTTTTAGAAGTAATTAAAACCAAACTGTAATTTATTATTAAAAATCTGTTCAAAAAGATTCAATGGTCTAATTTGAATAATGTGCTGCCAGAGAATACAGGGTAAAATTAATTAAGGCTGCATCAAATGTGTTAATGAGCACATTTGGACCATAAATTATGTTTTACAGTATTCAAAACAGATTCAATTCCCTTAATTTTGTCATCATTTAAAATACATTTCAAATGCTACACTGTTGCAAAAGGAAAACGTCAAAAGTACCTGGAAAAATACAACAAAAAAAAACAATATAAACGCAGTGTTGAATGACATGCCATATTGAAACCAAACAAGAATTTTCAGGTGAGATGTCTCTCTTATAAAAGACTGACTTAAAAAGCCTTCAGACTGATCTATGGAATTATTCTCACTGTGTGCATAAGAGTGCATGTATAAGGGAATTTGACCTAACATGTAATTGGAAAAAAAGACATTTTTACTTCTGGCAAAGAATTGTTGTGCCAAACGTAAACCAAATTGTTGGTCAAACTTGTAATTTTAATGTGGAACTATTCCATGCTCATTTATTCAGTCTTGCTGTGTGACACCTCCACATAATAGAAGCTTTACTACTGTGGATACAGCATATGGGAGTCCAACATTTGGAAACAATGTGTCAAAATAGCTTAATACCTTGAAATGTCATGTGGTGACATACTTAACTCCATTTAAAATGACTTTAAACATAATTTTTTAAATTGTATTCTAATTACCATGCAAGCAGTTTTTATTACATCATATTAATTGAGGGACTACATGAAATATTTGTACTTTAAAAAAAATAATTTATCACCATAGGCCCTCCAAGGAAATTATTCTTATTCTGCTGTTGAAAATAAGCACGAAATGTATAAATCGTTAGCGATCTAGTAACAGCTACTCCCTGTTTGATTGGCAGGCGGTGTATGTTTGTGTGTTGAACATGCGAGTTTGTTCCGAAAGTGCTCGCAAAATTGCCAAAATGCCCGTCTTGGTGAGGTCATGTAAACACAGAGAGTGATGTCTAAAGTAAACGGAAACATTGCATTAAAATGTCTGATTTGTAAGTATAAATGTAAGCTAATAGACCCGCTGCCATCAAGTGTAGTGTGTCATTATAATTATCAAACAAACATAACAAGAAAACACTCACTGCTCTTGATGTTTATGTTGCATTTCATTCTGAATGTTTACTTGAATACTTGATAACCTACTGCTATTAAAAACCTTTAAAGCTGTTAAAAAAAGCACAGATTTTTTTTAATTTGTATTTTTTGTGGTTTTGAAGCTGGAATTGAAATTGCCAAATTTCACTACCGACTACTGAAATGTTGGTATTGTGATAATGTATAGCCTTTATCGTACATGGTAGATCTTGCTGCAATAACATGATGAAAAAAGTAGATCTCATTACATAGAAGTGTGAGCACCCTTGCTGTAAATTATGGCGATGGAGGCTTTCCTTTGACTACCATACACAACATGAAATAAATATCATATGACAATAGCCTCCTAGGTTTACATTTCAAATTCATGGAAATCCACTGTTAAAAAGACACGTTTATTTATTTTTTTAAAGTTCAATAAATGTATGATTATGTTAAATAATCGTGATCTCAATATTGACCAAAATAAAAATGATTATGATTTTTGCCATAATCGAGCAGCCCTACCTCAAACTATTCCTTTTTTTGTGTGTTTAAAAGTGTTTAAAAAAATAAGCATGAGACCTGTCAACAACCCAAAGTTGTGGGAGTATGTGTGTGTGTGTGTGTGTGTGTGTGTGTTTGCTCGTCCATTCATCGTTGAGGAAACGCTGAATGAACAGAGGCTGTTGCATATGATTGATGGATGCACTAGACTAGATAGACTGCAGCCCATCACTTTCTCCCCACTTAAACAGACACACATACTGTGTGCCAATCACATTGATAGAGCTGCTTCCTCTCAACGGCTGGAAATGTCATAGGTCTCTTTTCTCTCCACACTTCGATCGTCTGCAGTCAAAGCAAATAGAGGCATGCATTATGCATGTTTGCATAAACAGAGAGCTCACTGGATATTGACATGTATCGGAAACCAAAAATGAACGCAAACTTCAATAAAAGAAACCAAAACCATAGGAACCTTTCAAAGGAACCTTATTATTTTTTTTTAATTATTTTTCTTATGTGAAAATTGTCATGCCACAGATAACAAAGAGGTGAAGAAGAATCCATTCAACTCCATATTTCTCCAGATCAGATAGTCAGTAATTCAAACTTTTGTCACCCACGAGTTCCACTGCTCAATGTGTCCGAGCATCCAGCATATATAAATCATAATTAACATATTTTGTGCACTTTGATGGCTGATAGACTTTCCACTCTTTCTACTGTACTTTCTGGTTCAAAGGAACCTCAACCACAAGCATGAAGAAGGAAGCAAATTTGTTTTGTTTCTTACACAACACACATTGCTCAAAGAATCCACACAATAAGCCTCAATATACACTCACACATATGTGGCCATAAAAGTACACACTATATCAAATATCATCTACTATTCTGCTGCAATGAAACCTGAAAAGTAGACATTCTCTTATGTTGTGTAATGTAGTGTGCAGCAATCGATCCTCAATCAGGTGCATCAACTTTTGATAAGTAAGGTCATTGTCAAGTTGTTGCCAACTGGGAACTGCTTCCCATTGGCAAGCTGGATAGAAAAGCCTCTATTGTACACAGCAAGCCATAGAGGGAGAGCAGATGAAAATGCATCAGAAAGGAGAGTGCTGGGAACTCTGGTCTCTCTCCAGCAGGTTGTTAACAGGCACAGCGGGATGAGCCCCAACATCACCCACCAGCAGAGAGACTGGATCAAATTCAATCAACCCCACACAAACACAGCGGGTGAAGCCTGTGGAGAGAAAAGCACTGAAGGACTCTCCGATCGAGTTTTATTCATTACAGCCTATGAGCACTGGCCTTGCGCTCTAACACAAACACTGACAATGTGACTCAGTGTTATAACATGACAGAGCATGCAGACACTGGACTGAAAGTGTAATGACTGATGGTACCAGCAGTGGGATAGTGAGACTAACACAGATTATAGATGATCTGTTTCTTCATAATTACCATTTAGTTTGCAAAGAGCCCTGACTTATAACGCAACTAAGTGAGGAAGAAGTTTACAAACATCTGAAGTTACAATTTGGTAATAAAGATCTTTAGCTTTCTATAGAGGTATAATAATTTGAAAATAATGGATGATCCTATTGGTATAGGCCAATATTAACAGGGTTTTAAATTATTTGTTTTTGATTATCAGCATCAGTAATTAAGCCACAATTAGAAGCAGAAAATATGGGAGCTAATTCAAACAGCATATATAAACGGCCAAAAAAAAAAAAAAAAGTTGCCGTTTGGATTTAAATAAATAAGTCTGCTTGTGGTCTGATGAGTCCAGATTTATCCTATGCCAAAGCGATGGGTGCATCAGGGTAAGCAGGGAAGCACATGAAGCGATGTGGTAGTCATACATAGTGCCCACTGTACAAGCCTCTGGAGGCAGTGTTATGATCTGGGGTTGCTTCAATGGTAAAAAAAGTCAAAAATCCTCGTGCTCCGGAGCCATTAAAAGACACTTACGTGTTCAAAATGAAAGCTCTGACAGGTCTGCAGACCGGGGACTCGATTTTAATGGTGTGGCCGGGGAAATTAAGCATCAACCAACATGTCGGTGATGCTGATGAATGTTGTTGATGACTTGGAGGATTTTGCTGTAATACGTCGTTAGATTACGGCGATGGAAATAAAATTAGTTGGTTAGAAGAGTGGCAGATGTTGAGAAACAAATTGATTATCTGGAGTCATAGGAAAGGGAATTGTCCGCTAATTCGCCTGCGACCAAAATAGATGTGGAAAGCATTTTGGAAAAACTGGAAGATTTGGAAAATAAGAGCTGAATGAACAACATACGGATTGTTGGAATTCTTGAGCATGAAGAAGGCAGAGAAATGGTGAAATTCCTAGATTTTCCTTGAAGAAAATTTTGCACTGATGGAAGATCGCTTTTACACTGATGTTCCTGGCCAGATTGAGAAGACACTATGGATGACTGCAAAATATATACATGCCCACACAAAGGATGTCTTTTATAAAGTGGACAGAATGAGTAAGTCATGGTGTATTTTATTTTTTTATGCAGCCTCCGAGTAAATTTGACTCATAACTGTCCGAGGAACCAGGACGAATGTTTTGTTTCTTTTAGTGTTGATTCTGCCTATTGGCTGGGTTTGTTTTATAAACTATTTTCTGTTAAGTAATTTTGCAATTACATAACAGATTTTTTTTTTGCAAAATTGAGCAATCTGATGGCAAAGTTGTCGCAGGGGTTCTCGTAGGCATACATGGACCTTTTGAGTTTAGAGGGATTGATGCCGGTTGGCACGGTTGTGCGTGGGGTTTATGCGCACGTTTTTATTTTTTCTATTTGTTTGGGTCGGGGGAAGATCAGATTTTAATTGTTGCACTAATGGGGAATGTGGTCTGTATAATCTTGTTTTTGACACACAATTTATTTTTCTAATATGTCAAAATGTCAAATGTTAATATGAGTGGATTATCTCTCTCCACATGGAATGTGAATGGGTTGGGGGACCCCATAAAAAGGAGGAAAGTTATTTATTTTCTTAAGTATAAGAAATATGATATTGTGTATCTTCAAGAAACACACATTTCTCTGCAGGAAGCTGAAAAATTTGGGAAGATATGGGGTGGACATGTCTTCTTTAGCACTGGCGCAAGTAAAAGCAGGGGAGTCATTATATTGTTAAATATACATCTACAATTCAAAGATCTCAAACAGATTAAAGATAAATTAGGAAGAGCCATTATTGTTTTAACAGAAATTTAAGGGCTAACGCATCACCTAACGCTGATGATCAGGGCTTTTTAAAAGAGCTTGAAGGGATGTTGTAAGCTGCTGGCACCCCTCATGATATAATATTGGGAGGAGTTTAATCTTTTGATGGACTCATTCCTTGATCATAGTGAAGCAAAAGTGAGTAAGTCACCAAGAGCAACATTGACGATTCACAGGATGTGTAAAAATCTTGGTCTTGCTGATATATGGTGACTTTTGAACTCATCTGGGAGGGACTATACATTCTTTTCATCAGTCCATAAGATTTATTCTAGAATAGATTTTTTTAATTATATCTAAATCCCTCATTTCATCTGTTGTGGATTGCTCAATTGGAAATATCTTAGTCTCAGATCACACCCTGGTTAGTTTAGAGGTGTGCATACAGAGAAAAAGAAACCATATAGTGTCCCTTTAATGTGTCCCTTTTGCAAAATCCTGATTTCCAACCAATGTTAAAGACTGATATCAATGTTTATATGGAGATCAACTGGTCCTCAGTATTTTCTGTGGGCGTGGATTTGGGAGGCACATAAGAAAGTTCTTATTTGGATTAATTTTATGTATTTATATTGGATTGTGTGCGTGTGTGTTATGTGGAACCACAGGGGTGTTCGTTGGGGGTCAGTGTGGGATTGTATTAGTGGGGTTTAAATGTAAAATGTTGATTATTCGTATATGTGTTGAGTTTTTCTCTGTCGTGCATATGAATCAATAAAAATGTTAATTACAAAAAAACAGAAAAGGTTAGTAAGCGATTGTATCATACTAAAATGTTATCATGCATATTGCACACGTAATACTTTTGAAATGGTGAGTATTTTAATGTTCACAGATTTAACCCATTTACTTACCTTGTGCCTCACCTTAACCCAGAATGTTGTAAAGGAGGGATGAGTCTAAAGTTATTTTTATGGTTATCAACTTTATGTCACAAATGCTGTCGATTGAGCTTAACTTGTATTGAACCTGGAGTATTCCTTAAAAGCGATCCCCACTAGCTGTAAATGATGGTGATGTAAGCTTTTCTTTTTACTTTCTTACGTCCCTTTTTCTCATACTTTTTTTTTGACAAGTGAATGATATATGTATCTCTCAGTGGTACAGACCTATAATATTGGCCACCATATCAGTTATCGGACAACATTATAATAATTAACAGTATCAGCTAAAATGTATTTATCAGTGTTTGCCTAATAAAAACAAAACTATATTAGACACAAAACTATATAGAAGGCAGGCTAAGTTTACTGCATCAACCATTTTTCTACATCATTACACTGCAATCTCTAAATACGTGCAATGTTTTTCCTCTCTCATCTGTCATTTGTTATGTTTCACCTTGACTCACTAAACTGTAGGATCCTTAAAAATACATCAGAAGCCAAATACAGAACTACCAATGAGAAGTTAGAGCTAAACATAAAAAAAAAAATTCAACTGCTTTTAAATTTAGAAGACAGCTGCTTCCTCACACTTGCCTAAATATCATGGTTTACAAAGGACATTCTACCTTAACGACAGAGCCTGGCGAGGCAAGGTATCCTTGTTTAAGTGACCTAACCTTTTCATAAAATGTCATGGAAGGACTAATAATCCAGTACAGCAGGCCGAAAAGAGCCGGAAACCTTTGCTATGCTTTTACTGGGTCATCTTATCAAAAACAGCAGTGTCTTATTGATCATTGTGGGCAGAGGCAGTCAGACAGGAGGGCTGAGGCAGAGTGAGAGGTAACAGCATGTTGTAGGGTGATAATAACCACGTGTGCTTTACACTCCTTGGTTTCACTTGACGTTAACGGATTTTGAAGTGCCTGAGAGCAAACTCTTAAAAGATCTGTTAAGAACAGCCTGTCTCGATTGGACCCATTTACATTTACTGTTATATTTGGTCCTAAACCCACAAATAACCCTGACGTAGTCTTTAGTTTAAAGGGGGTCATTTTATAAATGTTTTATTATTCTTTTTTCCCCTGAAGTCAACTTATGTTAGTAAAGATCTTTGTGCCAAAAACACTCATAATTAAATTTTTTATGACCACTTTTCTCCTTAAGATTAAATGTTTTTGCCCCTTTGCATGTGAATAGTTCTTTTCCCTGCTATCACACAAGCCGCATGTCCAATACTAACACATCCTTCAACAACAGCCTCTTTGTAAAGCCTGAATTATCATTGTATCAAAATAATAAAACAATCCACTTTCAAATTTGACACATAAGTCGTTAAAATCAGACCGTGAAAATTATCAGGATCCTTGAAAAAAAAAAAAAGAAAAAACTTCAGCAACTGTCTTCTAAAGTTGGAATCCTTCAGAAGGAAATACAGGGCGCAGGTGCTATAAACAACACAAGGTTTTAAAAATAATCACACATTTTGCACTTGAAAACTGTGAAAACTAATATAAGTTTATAGGAATAAACACATCCATCCAGCATCATAGACGTGTAAACATGGATATGCTGATTTGTTGATACATCTACACTCACTGAGCACTTTATTAGGAACAGAACACTATGCTCCTAATAAAGTGCCTGACTTTGTCTTTTGCTGTTGCAGCCCATCTGCTTCAAGGTTTGACGTTTTGTGCATTCTAAGATGCTATTTTGCATAATACAACTGTACAGAGTGGTTATCTGAGTTACTGTAGCCTTTCTGTCAGCTCGAACCAGTCTGGGCATTCTCTCATCATCAAGGCATTTCCTTCTGCAGAGCAGCCCCTCACTGGATGTTTTTGGCACCATTCGGAATAAACTCTAAAGGTTGTTGTGTGTGAAAATCCCAGGAGATCAGCAGTTACAGAAATACTCAAACCAGCCTGTCTGGCACCAACAATCATGCCACCATCAAAATCATTGAGATCATATTTTTCCCCCATTCTGATGGTTGACGTGAACATCACAGATATAGAGAATCTCATGAATAAGTAGGTGTTCTCTGTGAGATGTCACGAAGTTGAGGAAGTTTAATATTTTTGCAGCTTAGTTTCACAAAATGCTCTTTATGGACAGGGAGGAAGTTTTGAGTTCTGAAATTTACAGTACGTTTTCATAGTACATCAAGCTGTTTTTATTTCAAAAGAAAGAAATTTGGATTCTTCCCTACATGACCACTTTAAAAGAATTGTACTGGCTGGTCTGTCCATGCATATACAATGCACGGGTACTGAGGCTTTCAAGCTTGAAAAAAGGTGAACTTATGCCTTTAAAGTATATTCCAGGCCTCTTATTACAGTGAAAAAGAAAACAGCTATTTCAGTAAGCAGACATTTATCCATTTGATCAAAGACTACAATCCTATCCATAAACATGTTTGTCATTATGCTGTGCCAAATAAAATGCAATCTACCACACACTCAGGTGCAATCTGCCCAGTTTCTCGTGCCAACAGGAGTATGGGACTCGGCTATGCTTAATGCATCTCATAAGCCTACTGTTACTTCACAAATATGCTGATGTCAGCACAACACTTACCACTGTCTGTCCTTGAAGGAGAGTCTCTGGGGAAGAACAGCCCTGATTGACGCAGCTTGTGCTTAGTGAAATTATCTGTGATCAATTTGGCAGGATCTATCCGCTGCCTCATATTCCCCACCACAGGGACCAGCATCGGGATACGGCAAGCATAGCCATTTAGCTGATGAGACTGATGTTTCATGGCTTAACTGGACTACAGTAAACACATTCATGCCCCATTCATTCAGATTTGTCCTCTCTGAATGACATTTTTTCCCCCTACATTTAGAACAGATTACGGGGGTTAATACATCACTAATGACTTGAAAACGGAAATGTAGTGGCTTCATCCCCTCCATTCATTCGTTTATTCATTCATTCATTAATCTCTTCCTCTTCATTTATGTACCTGTTATAAATAAATCAATTTATCAAATCAATCAATCGCATCAGTTAAAAGTGAAGCGTATATCTTCTGTTACATGACGTTTACACATTCCAGACATTTTCATCCAATGCAACAAACAGTGCATTCAAGGTATACATTTTATTTATATGTGCTCCCTGGGAATCAATCGAACCCACAAACTTAGCATTGCTAGAGCCAAATTCTTCTTATAGTTGTCTCTGCATATTATACTTGGATAGGAGTAAATATTTTATCATTGAAAAAATAACACACCTTGCTGAAGTTTTACCACCTTACCTGAGAATGCCAGGTTTTATTGCATTTGATTTATTTGAAGGCAAGATCACGTCCTCTGATCTGGGAATAAGCACCGTGGACTGCACAACTGAGTGAACATCCCGTTATTATTTAATTTTGAAATGACCCTGCTTTCCTCTGGTTTAAAGCGTCTTGCTGTCTAATTTTAAACCTATACCCATTGGGCTAAAGTTTCTATAAATATTAAAGCCCTCTCCCTGATGTGGAAAACAATGGCGATGAATCATAGCTCATGTCTGAAATCTTAATTACATAAACTTGCATCCTCTACGGCTCTATCAGTTGAAGCCACTGGTGATTTTTAGCATTTTGGCCGTTATCACTGCCAGTTCAGCCAACTGTGAGTTTAAGCACTAATTAATACTAATGCTACAGTTTGAATTATTCATAACACACCAAATCGCTTGTTTTGGCATGCTCATTGATTTACAATACATGTGCACAAGATCACTTATTTACTCATTTTGTTAAATAGGGTTAAGAGATTTCTGTCAAACAGATCTGATTATTCTCGCTGCACAGTAATCACGCATGAAATTAAATCCTGAAAATGAAGTGAGCTCTTCATATCTGTTTCCTAAAAAATACAATCTGTAGGTGCATAATAAAAGATTAAAATATTGTATTTAGCTGAGTTACATAACAGTAAAATAGTGTTTTAAATGACCAAAAACCTTATAAACAAAGTATGTTCAAAAATGATAACTAACTGTACAAGCTCAGAAACCATATTTTATTTACTGTAAGGCTGAAATATCACTTCATGCCAAATATGACAAAAAAGTAAGACATACAGAAGGCTTCATGAGGTAAAATATTGCATTCTTGATAGTCCCCTTAAAATAGAAACATCAAAGAAAAAGTCTTTAGAGGAACAACCAGACTTTTACCATCTACCATAAACAAGACGCCAAAATCCAGTTTTGTGCTGCCATCTCCTGGCAGAATGTTGTAAATGCAGCATATTAAAAATTATTTTTTGAAAGGCCTGACTAGAATTTTACAAACAAATAAAAACATGATAATGAAAGCGTTTTGTATATTCTCAAGTTTCACTGAAAATTAAAGCAGAATTAACTAACATTTAAAAACACAGCAGTTAAAGGGATGGTTAACCCCAAAATTAAAATTCCCTAATTTTTAATTCACCCTCATGACATCCCAGATGTGTATGACTTTCTTTCTTTTGTTAAACACAAATGCATATTTTAGAACAATATTTTAACTCTTTAGTCAATGCAAGTGAAAAGTGGCCAGAACTTTGAAGCTACAAAAAGCACATAAAGGCAGCATAAAAGTAATCAAAATGACTCTAGTGTTTTAATCCATGTCTCCAGAAGTGATTTGTAAGGTGTGTGTTAGAAACAGATCAATATTAAAGTCATTGTTTATCTCCAATTTTACTTCCACATTCTTCTTTTGTTATTTGACTATTCACAGTCTTTGTGCATATCAGCACCTACTGGGCAGGGAGGAGAATTTATAGTAAAAAAAAAAATGACTTAAATATTGATCTCTTTCATTTATTTGATCCCCCTCTTCTCTTTTATATAACCACTGGAGTCATATGGATCACTTTTATACTGCCTTTATATGCTTTATGGACCTTTAAAATATTGGTACCCATTCACTTGTATTGTATAGTCCTACAGAGCTGAGGTATTCTTCTAAAAATCTTGTCTGTGTTCTGCAGAATAAAGAAAGTCATACACATCTGGGATGGATTCAGGGTGAGTAAACGATGAGAGAATTTTCATTTTTGGGTGAACTATACCTTTAACAAAAAGCTCCATCTTGAAATAGACTTTCCTCCTTTTAATCTGTACACCTACCCTGTCAAACCCACAGTGGCAAAGTTCAAGCAAACAGCTAAGCAGATTGTTACAACAATGAGCTTTCGATTATTTATACGACTGATCTATTATTGACATATACAATCTTGCTTTTTAAGAGAGATTCCACTAACAGGACAGGTAAATATTTACTCAATATTCTCTGGAGATTGAGTTGACCCAAAGGGAACAATGATCAACAACTACCTGTATAGGCCTTTCTGAATTTTTTTTAAAATAAGAATGCTGAAGAAAATATAGAGAGGTAGGACACGGGATAGCTCTTACCAGCTGTTAGAATCTGCACTGTCCATGGATGTTTGACCATCAGCGCCTGATAAGATCTCAAAAGGACCGCCATGAGACAAAATCTAAAACAAACAACAGATCACTTATATTAATGCACTGCAAATTGGTCAATATAACTTTTGCAATATAAATAAAGGCCTAGTTGGGAAAACTTGGTAATATAGTCTTGTTGAATATTAGTTTAAACTTACATAATATTAACCTTAATTTATATTTTGCGCTAAATAACAAATATCTTTAAATGACAAGCCCAAGCAGGTGTGCAAAGCTGTTAATGCTGAAGTATCTTATTACTGTTTTGCAACAGGTTTCCTGAACAATCCCCCGTCTTCCATTGGTTAAACAAACAGATAGCCCCGCCCCAAACTCACACCATTGGTTGGGCCAGGAGGAGGACTACACATCACCTTGTAGAATAAGTAAACTGTCTGTCTTGTTTATTTCCAACTCTCCTCAAACACACATTCCAGTTAACCTCAAGTAAACCCGAAGACCTTGATGATATTTGAGAATGCTTGATTTGGAACTAAATTCTGCAGATATGAACAAGATATCCACTACTGAAGCACCATTGAACGTGTGATGAGTATCTCGCGCTCGTGCTGTGCGCGAGGCACACATATCTTCTTTAAAGGCATTACTTATGGATAATTTCACAGTCGGAAAGGTCTATGTTGTTCTATTATTCTTATCAATACCTACATATAACACTAATATCCTGATAAGCGATACAGACAAAATTGTCCCCAACTTTCATAAATGTATGCCGCCTAGTTTCCAATCCTAAGCAACATGCATTAAAACACCTATGACACTTGCGGTCAGACAGTTTTAAACAGCACAACGTACGTTGAGTTAGACGTGTTGTCCTACCTTTGTTAAGAGGATTGCTTTACAGAAATAAAGCGAGAAAGAAACCAATGACACCAAATTCAAAACAAGAAGAAATTGACTTTAAAAGACGTGGCTGAAGTACAAATGCACTGAACGCACTCATTCAGTCTCGTATTTACCAGGACTGATAACTGCTTGAAATGATCAAGTTTACCCCAAAGTCTAGAATAAAATGTTGTGCTTAAGAATAGTGTGAAGCAAACAAATACAAAATGTTTCAAAATAAAAGCCCCAAATGAAAATTCCTGCTCTCGCATTTAGTGAACACCGTCCATTTGGTTAAAACAAATAAAGTTTTATTAAAATAGATGCTTGATAAAATTAGACTTTGACTTCTACAAAAACTACTATTTTTAAAGACTTGAACAAAGAGTACGGGGGATTTATTTTGAAAAGTAAAGAGTAAATTTTTTTTTTCTCAACAAAGGGGTAGTTATATCAAATTAAAAGTTCTGTGAAGAGGTTAGAGTTGTGCTTTATCATGAATAACGCACGGCAGTTGACCAATCAGCATCCAGGACCAGAACGCCAACATTTTTCTACTATTATTTCAGCAACGTTACTAGAAGCATTCTGACAGATTTATGCACAATATATTTTATTGGTCTTTTTATAGCCCCAAAATAATCAACATGCATTAAATGACTTGCAGCACTAGAGGTCAAAATGAAGCTTGTTGTAAACAGATAAACCAGAACAGTCATTAACTTCAACAAAATAACAACAGTATATATCGTGAGCATTTGAGATAGGAAAAAAAAGTTTCCTAACTTTTATTGTTAATTTTTCAATGTAGTAAAGTTTGAAAGGATCCATTACTGAGATTTGATTATGCTTTATTCAAAATAACACACAACCAATCCATAATCACTGCACACAGAACAATGAGCAGTTCCATTTAGAACACAAAGAAATATCATTTAAATGGAGGTTCCTGAGGCAAAGATAAATATTCCAATATTACATTTAGCAAAATGAGACCAAATAGACATCCATATTTAATTTACTTGCAAGAATGTGCAACACACCCTTTTTGGTGAAAGTGGGATCAAATACTACTACTACTAGTTCACATAACATGTAAGTGCATCAAAGATTGCTGGATGTGCATATTGGCACTATTCTTATACTCCTATTAGGCTTTACAAAAGAAAGAAACAGCACTAGATGACATGTAACAGTGAAAACTAGGGAGAAACGGTCATTTGGTTCAAATTGCTGCTTACAAACCTCCAAAGCATTCTCTAATATTTAATCCTTTTGCCTTTGAAAATTGGTCTAAATCTTAAATTAATCAGACTTGGCAAGAAAACTAGTGAGAAATAAATATGCATTAAAATTCAAGTATATAACGTGTAAAATGGCTGCAATGTAGAATAACAATAAACCATATTTTGTTCCCCTCTGTGGCACCATAATGCATACTAAAACCAATGAAGGGAGGAAAATATTTTTGCTTTGGACTTTAAGATTTTACTCTGAACAAAAGTGTCTTTTCAATATTTAATTCCCACATTTTCACATACACAAACACTAACAAATAGATACTTATTGTGTCACTTAACATGTAACAAGCATGACATACATCAATCAATTGGAAAAAACAGTACATGTATCATTTATGAGCAGTTGCTGTCCTAGAGAATTGCAGCATTGCTTTAAACACTGATATTGTTTAATATCAAACATCACATGTGCAACCCAAATCTTAAAATTTCCCGTTTGTGCATGGGCTACGATCAAGCTAGTAACACTTATGCATATTCTATAGTTAAGCTGCATTATTATAAACAAGCTAAAATGAAGCCCTACAATGCAGGCACATGGAAAGTGCCTCTTATCCTGCACAATACAAATGCTATATGAAATCATTTAGACATGAAAACAGTTAATAAACATTGGCAAATACAGTTTGTGTTGTTTGCACTCGCATACTAAAGTAATATATACTGCAATCTACACAGCATATAAACTATATACTCATACTATTGAGCAAAATAGTACAAGTAGTTTGGTCCTATACCATTCCAAATATACCCACGAGAAAATGGTGGAGTGTCCTATTAGCATTCCACTCCATCATTACCTAGTTCAAGTAGTAGTGTGATCTAAAAGATGCAGTTATTATTATAACTTAACACTAGCATTGCTCTCCGGTCATAAGGGCACTTCTAGGAAAGTTAAAGAACAATAATCTCTGCTTTTTGGGGGGGGGGGTCAGATGATGCTTCGACCCCTATGTAGCACAAAGCAGACCGGCAGCATGGAGTCTAAATGTTATGCTTATATTGGGCAGGTCAATGGGTCCACAATCAGATGAGATTTAAGTGATTAAATGTTCCCTTCTCTGATGCACGCAAATGCACAGTCGCAATGTTATTCAGTAGTCCATTCCGTCATCACTTTCATACCAGTCTGATGGAGCATCAGTCCCAAAGTAACGGTCCCCAAAATTACCTGCAAAATGATAGATTTACAATAGGATTACAATATGTTGTATGTCCATTACAGAAATACATGTTCTGTGGTTCATTACAGAACTTTCATTATAGAATATTGGGTTAGCTCTTACCAATTCCTGGAATGATGTGAAACTCATCGTTGACATTCTTGTCCACAGCAGTGGTGATAATGCGTACTTTAGGAAAGGCATATGCCACAGAGTGGACACCCATCTCAGCCATGAGTAATGATAGCAGGAATATCTTGTCCTCCTGGACATCATGATCCTAAAACAGATGAGTTTTTAAATTATGCAGATTTAAAATTTAACAAGGTTAAGATAGTTCTGAGCACTAACTGTTTTGTGAACAAATGTTCTGAAAATGCATCTCAGAACCAACAGTAAATAAAAACTGAAAACATGCTGTGTGTATTTGTGCTAACAATGTGTCAAACCTACTGTATGAGATGAGGAAATGAGGAAAAAGTCATGCATTACCACAATGAGAAATATCACCATATGTAAAACGTCTATACACCCCTCTGTGATCACCTTGATAACATTTACATTTATTCATTTGCCAGACGCTTTTATCCAAAGCGGCAAAGTGATAACAGATAGTATTGAACAAACACAGATCTCAATGAACTTTCAAAAAACAGTTTACCCACATCCTAAATTAACTTTGCTCCCAGCAAAATACCAGGTTTGTTTGCGTTTATACAAGAGAGAGTTCAAAGGTCATGTAGCAAAGAGCTTAACTGTGTCTGAAATTGCCCCATCTACTATATAGTGCACAATTTCGTGTGTTTTGGCCATTTTGTAGTAGTGTCCGAATAAGGGTTGTCACGGTGTTACCAGTTTTACTCGGTACAATGGACAACAATGGTGTGAAATTTTATACCAGTTAAAGGGAGAAACATTATGACTGGATCTTCCAATATCAATAAAATAGCCTAAAAAATAGAACTGCCTTAAAGAATAGTTGCCTAATGAAGAGTTTGCGACCAATGAAAAATTAACCTAAACAACGCATTGAAAGCCAGATGTTATTTACCAACGTATCAAATTACACAGGCAGCAAAGTACGTGCACTGACAGAAGACGTTTAATTGCAGGTAACGAATATAATGTGCATGGTGGGTAACTGTAAAACATCTCTGATTCTGAATGCACAAGAAATGCTGTTAGACACACAGAAACGCGCTTGAAGAAACAAAATTTATTATATTTTTTAAGAACAGATCTATGTGCATGATCCGTCTATGCGCATGACTGATGCGCTGTTTGTTCGGAGGCGTGCAGTCTCGTGGAACACTCTTTCTTTGTTTCAGTCTTCTGTATTTTTTTTTTAAAGAATAAGTATCGTCTTTGAGAATGCTGCAAATGACCCCTGACCATCTCAGCTCAGGAGGTGCACGGAGTTCAGTTTGCTTTATTTCATCAGAGCAGTTCGTTGTGAGTGCAACTCTGCAGGGTCACTTTATATATAGTCTATACATCTGTGATTAAATACAAAAAATATTCAAGTAGGTTCGTTGGCAAAGAGATGTTGCCCTTCACAACTTTTGAAAAGCCATCTTGCAACACACATTTTAATCGCACTTGAATTACATTTTTTGTTTAAAAAAAATTAAATAATAATGTTCAATGTTTCTAATAAAGCTGCCTTGCATTACTGTGTAGGCTATTGCTTAATGAAAATTACCCCATAGTACAACTAAGCGTCCAACAAGTCTAGTCCGAATTCGGAGTCAGCAATTCGTTCCCAAAATTTGTTCACTCCTTACCCACAACGCACTCTGATTTAGAGTGTAATTCTGATGTACACTCGACGAGTTTATTGCGCATAATCCACCACGGGGAGGACTGAGGAGCTGCGAGAGGCAGCGTGTGCAGTACAGAGCAAGCGAGAGATGCCAGTTTACAGACTCCTTAATTTCTGCAATGTTTTATTTCATGCTGACTGTATTGTTTTACTCTGACAAATCATTACTTATTTAAAATAACAATAAAATATATAGTGAGCCAAAATCACAAATACATTTTTAATGTATGATTTATATATAAAGATGAAATTATATAGAGTTTATTGTTGAGTTTTATTTCGCCATCAAGCTGAAGAATTCTTTCTCCACTAAATAATTGACTTGGGAGATATTATTGAAACTCAGGAGAATGCACAAAGTGAAAATTATAATTTTATGGATGATTCAAATGTTCAATTATAACATGTAGGTTATGATAACTTAAGTGCCGTTTTATGGTCGCATGAGGGTGCTATGCACTCATAGATCTCTCATATAATATGCTGCCCAGCTTAGATTGGAGTTTTAAGAAACTAAACAGAATAAATACAATAACATATGCTTGTTAAAATGTGCTTGTTTGTTGTTGGCAGTTTTTATTAAATCATTATGAACATAAATATAAAACATAACTGTATGATTGGACAGAATGAAGATTTATTGTATTAATATACCATTTTGCATATTTTTTTTTTGATAAAGCAAGCAATATATTTTTAATATAAAAGTACACATATGAAGTTGTTTCACTGTATATGTGAGTCTCCAAATTCACGTATTCAATTCGTTCACTACTTGCTAAAATAGTGCACTTACAGCCATTCCCCATTTAGGAAATAGTGGATGAGTGAACGATTTCTGACACAGCACTTGTGTGGGATATCCAAGGAAATAGTTTAGAGATCGGAGTTCTAAGATTTAGTTCTAAATGCAGAAGTTGACATTTATCTTTCACTTATTAAGGAAACAGTGTCTTTAATAGAGAATAGCTTTAATTAGCTTCTTGTTTTGAGGATATATAGAGAGTGAATGACAGGACTTTAGAAAGCCATAAACTTAATTGGCTGACACTGATAATCAACTCCAAAAGGGAATTGCAAAATGTTCATTACTTCTGTGCATTTGGGAAAACTCAGAAATATGCATAAAAAGAAAAAACGCAACTACAACCTTTTTGTTCACAATCATGACTTACAAGTAAGACTCTGACAGCCATGAGCGCTGCTGCCCCTGTTGACACAGTGCTGTCCATCAGTATAACATAGTCCTCACTTATGTCCTTGGGCAGACGCAGGTAATGGAGCTGAGGAGGAAATGAAGACCCATAATAAGACAGGATTATAGACCGAGCAGAGAGATTAATGTGTCTTTAGTCACCACTCTAAACACAGATGTGCAAAATAGCTGGAGACGTCCAACTATTTGAGTAGTTTTTTGCCAAGACTTCATCCAAACTTAAAAAAAGGAGGACTTAAAAAGCCTTAAATTGCAAAAAAACATATAATTAGCATAATTTGTTAACTTTTGGACACAAAATCTTTATGGTTCTGTGCTGGGTCACCCTTTTCATATCCGATGTAAAATCTGGGTCCTGAAGCAAAACCATTTCAGACCCACTGCTGTAGTGTGCCAAATGCTATTTAGTGCACAGCTAGAGGGAGCTGTAAGCCACACGTTTGCAATAAATACCCGCAACCTGAGATTAGTCAAAAAAGCTTACAAATTTATCACAAATGACACAAACTGTACGTTAAGAACAGTCTTCGATGCCAAGTCTGACAAACCACAGCAGTGAAACAGACCATGACCTGGACAACAGGCCACTAAAGGCTGAGAACACAAGGACACAACAACACAGACAGCTTTCATAGACTTCAAGTCATACCTCAGGCTCTCCTGTGTCATGATTGGTCTGAATGAGGATCTTTCCGAGTCGAATGTCCTTACAAACAGCCATCAAGGCTTGTTCCATAGTCTCTCCTGCCCGTAGAATGGACACACCGGTGATCTGTCAAACAAACACACACAAGAAAGCGTCCATACAAAAGGTACAAATTCAATGAAAGGAAACAGCCAGAAAGATACCACTAAGATGTTTACTGACCATAAAAGTATGCAAGCTTTTGGTAATAGTAATTCCATAGTTTAAGCAACCCCAAAAAAACAAACAAAAAAAAACCTAGATTTTTCCATTTTCTGAAGAAAATTGGAGTGGTTTATGCCAACGCCAGATTTAAGGTATTCATTTTTGTAACAAACGTGTTGTGCACCAAACTTTCATGCTTAAAATTAGGGGTTTGTTTAAAACCCTAAACCTAAATATGAGCAACGGTAATAGTGATGCTTGTCATCAAACACTGCAAATAATGGTGCTTGCCACCACTTAATATTGACTTAATTTCCACCAGGTTATATCTCAAAAATGTACTCAACAGTTTGACCTTAAAATAAACAAACCCTCTTTCCGCTGAGCCTCTTCCCTTCATATATAGTTCCTTGTGGAGTTTCAACAGACACTGGCTGAGGTGAGAAAAGGAAACAAGAGTCAGTGTATAGATAAATGGAAAAGGCTATAAACAAGAGCCATCATCTCCAATAATGACATAATTCACACCATAATACAAACACTGCCTGACCACTTGTGTGCATCACTGATCAACATCCAGGTTTAAAAGTTTGTAGTCGGTCAATAATGACCGTCCACTCACCTTCAGAGGCAGAAAGGACAGGGCGTGCTCTATGAGAAGCCTCATTAATCTCTTTGAATAGAAAATAAATTCATCTCGACTGGTTTCTTTATTCCTGAAGGCACAGGGTCATACAGTTAATAGTATAGTTCAGCAATGATATGCATTTTAATTTACCCAATTTGATATGAGCCAACCAAAATCAAAAACTACAAAACTTAAACTGTGGCTGGCTGGCACAATCTCAGGAGTCCCAGGAATTCCAATTACTAATGAAAGGATCATTGCAAGGATCATTCCACTGGATTAATATTAGGTTAAGTGTTTTGCTCAAGGGCACAATGATTCATGGATTGTACCTTGCAGAATTTGAACCTACAACCTTTCGGTCACCATTTCAAATCTTTAACCACTAGGCTACACCACCCATATTCTCGCAGGTGTTGTGACACATTCCTTAGAGCTTAGCTGATAACCCCAAGGTTGTAGGTTTGAATCCCACATAGAGTGATCCAAGTTGACTCTTTGCATTGGGCTAGTGTGGTGTAGTGCTTCAGGCCCAAGTCTGGTAACTGGAAGTTTGTAGGATCAGTTCCCACAAATAAAAGAGGAAATTACCACATTACATGAAAGTCGTAAAAAATAACTCCTACCGGACCTGGTCGAATGCCGATAAATAAAGATTATATTCTAAGTATTCAACATAAATATGAGTGTTTGAGGTTGTACCTGATAATAGTGTGCATCCCTCGGACTTGTGGGGTGCTCTCCATGACACTCAGGGTCTTGGGCAGAGGTTGGCCCTGATGAGCCGATGCCAAGGCAGATCTATATAGTACAGGGTTTGAGATTTAAACATTCTTGCCCAACAGCTAATGAGCAAGTATCACAGATCATTTTGTTACAGGAAAAGAGACAAATACAACAATATTTGACTTTTTTCCCAGTGATGTGAGCTTGAAATGTTATGGTAGCAGGTCAAGAGTTAAGGCCTATTCACGTTCAAGCATTTGGAATTAATACATTTTAAAACGAAAACAATGTGGGGATGCACATATGTTTACATTTCACCTGGGCTATATGAAATAAGGTATAAACTTTTTAGCTGTGTCTGCAACCTACAATCTAGAGATCATTTTGAGGAACTATGACCAAAATGTTCTGTGAATCGTTGTAGTGCAAAAACATAATTAGCAATGTGTCAATTTGTGCTTCAGAATTTGTGTGAACAGGCCTTTAAATTGGGTAGACTAGAGGAAAGACAGAGTGGCTTGCCAACAACAAAGAACTGATGTACAAGCACTAAAGAGTGAAATAATCTGTTACAAAACAAACATGAAGGGATAGGACTGAACTAAACAATTGTACTCATCCAATTAAATTTAAAAATTTGGAAAATTTGACTTAAAACCATGTATGCACTGAGCATGTACAACCTACATAGCGTAACCACATAATGACTCAAAATGGGAAGTGTGTAATTTTTATGTTAATGTTAAAATTCTTTCTCCTATCCCAGTTTAATATGCACAGACAAACTATAAGCTAAAGTCAGTTAATTCCCCCCAGAAATGTAAACACCGTGGCACTTTCAAAACATTGCTCAGTTTGTTTGAACATCCCGACCAGCCTGACACAGCAGCACTGGCTTGACCAATGGTGTGAAATTGGGGCAGGACTACCTGTTTATGACCAATGGCAGAAAACAGTCATTATTTTCACAATTCTGTTTAGAGACTATATGGGTGCAGAAATTACACACTTCACCTTTAAAAGATTTGAGTCATTGAAGTGATATAGCCGCAAAAAATGTCCCTATTGCGGACACGAGCATTGGCAAATCTCTTCACAGAATCCCATGCCTATACAGAAGAGGATCTTAGACTGCAGGTGAATGTTATTTGGCCATACAGAACAAGCAGAAAATGAGTTAAACATTCACAAGCTTAAATTTTTTTTAATGCAAAAATAGTATAAAAAGCACCTCATTATTGAATGAACATAACATCTCTTAATAAAGTGCGGAAGGATTTCAAAGGATGGATCCAAGAAAAGAAAAACTAAAAGAAAAATGATAGAGCTTGAAGAAAACATAAGATAGAGAGCGGATGCAAGAGTTTATCCTCACATATCCCAGCGGAGTTTCCTCTGAAGAAGCGAATAAATATTCATTGGGAGACAATGATGACAAGACAGAGAAAAGAGAAAGGGGGGAGAAGAGAACACGACCTGATTAAAGTCTATACGGAACAGACTGGCACAGCACATGTGAGCTCAGGTTTGGGTGATGTCAATGGTTTTCAACTTTTTTCAGTTTGTTTTCAGCTGAGATGCTGCATGCTTGAATATAATATGATAAAAAGACAATTGAAGTTGGCTCAATGTAACCTATACTTTAAGAAAGTATATTACAGACTGGTTTTCTAGGCTTCACAGAACCTGAAGAAAAGAGTAAAACCACTGAAATAGCCCCTTATCCCTGTGTTAGCAACAGGCATCAAAAACACAGTGGAGGTGGAGACAAAAGGTACAAAGTGCAGCTGTGGTGTTTTTTTTTACAATTTTATTTAATGCTTGAAAGGCTTCTTTATCCAGATATCTTCTCACTAGTTTACTGCTACTGATTTAGCTCCAACCACTACCTCCAAAGTATAGACTCCATCCAAACTCTGACAGACTTTGTTGTTAAAGGAATAGTTCACCCAAAAATGAACATTCTCCCATCGTTTACTTTCCCTTATGCCATCCCAGATGTGTATGACTTTCCTTCATCAGCAGACCACAAATTAAGATTTTTAGAATAATGTCAAAGCTCTGTAGGTTCATACAATGCAAGTGAATGGTACCAAAATATTGAAGCTCCAAAAATCACATAGGTCAGCATAAAAGTAATCCATATGACTCCAGTGGTTAAATCAATATAATTAGAAGCGATTTGATAGGTGTGGGTGAGAAACAGATCAATATTTTTTTATTTTTACAATAAATTCTCCTCCTTGCTCAATCAATCTCCACTTTAACTTTCACATTCTTCTTTTTATGTTTTTGGTGATTCGCAATCTTTATACATACGCCCCCTACTGAGCAGGGAGAAGAATTTCTAGCAAAAAATTGACTTAAATATTGATCTGTTTTACACCATAACCTATCACATCACATAATCTTGTAATCTTGAATATTGTTACCTAACATCAAACATGCATCATTTCTGCCCTGTCTCGCTCCGCACGCATGAAGCACCGCATGAGTTAACGTGGTTTCAAAGCACCTTTTAGACCAAATCGTTTTTCCCTTCTAAATGTATCTTTATTATTCAGCATGTTATGAGCCTTTAATAATAAATCGATTTCTGTTCTAATTTTGTGAAAATGAATTAAATGTCTGGAATGGATAAAGAAAGACTAAAATTACTAGTTAGTAGACTAGTCTCTCACTCCAATGAATATATATATAAATGTTTTTAAAAAAAAATTTAAAAACGTTTTCTAAATTTTCTCTTGGGACACCCCTGAACCCACATTCAGCATCATTCCACAGTCACAAGGGCTTCTATGCCCCATACTTGGGTATCTGAATCTAAAGAAATATAAAAAATATTTCATTTTAATGTAAAAATATTCCAACAAATACTGGACTGCTGTCACTATGCTTCAGAACAAACAGATGATCTTTTAACATTCATTTTCAATTGATAAATGGGAAAAGACTGTAAAATTGGTAAAAGATCCCGCAGACCCCACTGCTTTGGCCATCTCTGGACCCCCTGTGCAGTTTTGTAGAGACTATTTTGACTGTTTAGAATTTATTTTTTCTTCTTTTCTTCCGTCAACTTTGAAATAAAAAAAGAAAGTGCAATGTGTAAATGTATATCGTGATAAATATCGATATCGAACAGTATGAAAAAGATTATCGTGAAAACAATTTTGGCCATATCGCCCAGCCCTATGTTGATTGAAGGCCAATGATAGATTTAATTGCCATTATACTGCCTGACCAAAAAAGTTGCCGTTTGTATTTAAAGCAACTTAAATTTGCAAGGGAGCATAAAGATTGGACTGTGGAGCAATGGAAAAAGGTAATGAGGTCTGATGAATCCAGATTTACCTTATGATTAATTCATTGGCATTTCATGTAATTAATTAGATTAAACATATACTATACATGCATACAGCTTTTTTTTTTTTTTACTATAATTTCACTTACAATTTTAACATTTGTTCCAACTGATATTGGATGTTGTTAGTAAAACAAAAAGTTCATAAGTTCAATTTCCATGAAAAAAATATGAAAAAGTATGTCTATTTAGTGTCTGCTAAATGAATACCTGTGAATATAAAATGTAAATGTATCCCAAACCCTAATACAATTTTTTTGCCTCATTGCAAGACCTATTATTATAATTAATGTTTTACCCTGGTATCTTTTTTCCAATTTCCTCTGTTGTAGCCGTTTACTGTGGTCTGAACAAAACTCAGTTCTTAATTTGTTCAGTGTAGTTTTGTCTATCAAACACCATAGTCAGCCTAACTTTTCCTTTTGTCTCCATTTGCATATCTGCAGCTATGACGAAAAGGAAAGACAGACGAAGCAGATTGAGAGAACGATGGATAGAGATGGTAAAGAATGGGAGGGAAAGCAGCCATACCTCACTGTGATTTCACGCTGGCATGGTTAGAGCAATCAGTCGAGGGTTTAGCAAGTATTTCATTACAAAAACACACAGGGAGAATAAAAAAGAAAAGAAAAAAGACAAACTCATGAAATGAGATATCCACTGTGAAAAGCCATTCCAAACAGTCAGCCCCCACCCTCTCCATGGAATACAGGGACAATATTTCCTGACAATGTCAGCCATTCTAGCACCCTACATTTAACCTGATACAATCACATGCTTAATGATTCACCCATTACACATCCTCTCATATTTCCAGAATTTCTGAGTAAAATGTTACAGGCTCTGATTGTCTATCAGCGCAGTCATCGCCACTAGGTGACTGTGGAATCATATAACACAAAGATACACATTACATTTTTCCACAGCTGTGATGATATCCTTTTATTTTTTTAAATAAAAAGGCGAAGTGTTAAATGTTTAGTATTAAAATACAATCTCCTTTCATAGTTTAATATGCAGAGACAACTTTAAGTCATATTTCATACCAAACCAGCCTGACAAATCAACATTGGTTCAACCAATAGCGTACGTACAGGACGGGACTATCCGTTTGTCTGACCAATGGCAGACAGGGTGAGTGTTGGGGAAACCTGTATGAAAACATTATTTTTGCCATTCCACGTTGAATAATGGCTTAGACATTACACACTACACAGATCTTTTGCAGTCTTTTTTAGGGAAAGAATTCATTGAAATTCTTTTAATCTGACTTCTATGCAATAAAATATGCAATGTGGCCCTGTTTTAGAGTATGGTATCGCTTGTCGAAGCACATGGCTCATTAGTATTAAAGACCCATCAATCCACAATTTGACTGATCTACTGTGGACACTGAATTAGATTCTGCAACCCGACGGGACCCAAGAAACTGCGAGGTTTCGGGCTTTGTTCGGATTACGTTTTCAAGTATGAATTTGGGTTTGTAGTTAATAAAACAATAAACAGGACTACCTAACTTGTTTTGTGCGAATGGATGAGTCAGGAGTCGTTCAAACCAATTATTTTTTTGCTTGCATCTGCTCTGTTTTTTGATTGTTTTCCTATGTAAACACGCACTGAACAGACTGTTTTTTTGACTGCATCTTTGACAGTGCACATCTCGCTATTTCTTCAGCAACTCGTGCAGAACCGGCCCATTTTTCAAAACCACTTCAAGGGGGTATCCGGGTAG
Source organism: Moxostoma hubbsi (assembly GCA_032164185.1). Taxonomy (NCBI): domain Eukaryota; kingdom Metazoa; phylum Chordata; class Actinopteri; order Cypriniformes; family Catostomidae; genus Moxostoma; species Moxostoma hubbsi. The sequence goes on along the minus strand of JAVLUX010000031.1, from coordinate 33,106,250 downwards.
CTCAGCGGTAAAAGACGCTGGCTACCACCCCTGGACACTGCTGGTTTGAATCCCAGAGCGTGCTGAGTGACTCCAGCTGGGTCTCCTAGACAACCAAATTGGCCTGGATGCTAGGGAGTGTAGGGTCACAGGTGGTTCGCTCTTGGTGGGACGGGTGGTGAGTTGGGTGGGTGCCAAGATGTGCTCAGATACGGAGGCAACTGAGGCGAATCGCTGCGCCATCACGGGGACTTTGTGTGTACATTGGGAATTGGACATTCCAAAAATTGAGAGAAAAAGGGAAAAAAATATATATAAAAAAAAAAAAATACACTTCAAGTGGACACCCAACATGATGTGCACTGTGGCAGTTCACACGAAAGCACGTTTCATTTGCCCGCACAGATGTGCGTGTAAGTTATGAGAGACATGAATACTTAAATTTGCTTCTGCAGTGGACTTCAATGTACAGCCTATGTGTTCTAACAGAGATTCTGTCTGTATCACAAGCAAACCATGTTTGTACCATGGAATGGGCTTCATGTGCAAACACATGCAACATTTGTGTGTATTAGGAGCATGTGGATCCTCTAGCAGGGATAATGACATGCACGTTGGCCATTCTCAGCACTTCATTGGGCACAATGCCCTCTAACCATTCTCACAATGTGACAAAGAGATGAAAAGCCATATTCATTACATACCTTTTCAAGTTGACTGTGAACATGCTGAACAATCAGATCCAAAGCAACAAAGTTCTCTCCACCTATAGCAAAAATGGAATGGGGATTATAAAAATTATTTCCATTTATTAATTCAAAGGCATAAAGTCCCCATTAAATGAGGCTTGACGAGCACAACTTTCTTTCATGAGTTGACATACTTCCTTTTGAAACAGAAAGCTGGGGTGGAACATATTGAAGAGCTTGTCCTTTTTTTTTTTTTTTTTTTTTAAATAGCCAATAGCTGTTGGATTACACAGTCATATGATTGGTTACTTGCTAGGGGACAGGACTATTACTAGTTAGGGGAAGGAACACTTTTATTATATATAGCATTTTAGTTGATAGAAATTTGAAAACGCTGATGAGTGCAAGATGATGTAATCAAATTTGTTTGATGATTTTCATGGAAGACCAAAGATTTTCAACTTTTAGTACACTAGCATACAGATTATCACAAATTTGACAGAGTTGGACTAAAAGCTACAAAACACAAACTATGATTTCATGGGGTTTTTAACCACTTACTTTCACATGGGCACAGAATTCCCACAATCAAACTGGACAAATTACAGACGCTTTACAGTTGTAACAACTTCAGACTTCACCTACCTCTTGGGACCACAATATCTGCAACCTGAACTGTGGGTTCAATGTACTGCTCAAACGCCGGCTTTACAAATTTGTTGTACTGTTTAATGACGCCTGCAATATCACGCCCTCGATCAGTGATGTCCCTTTTCAGACGCCTGACCAGACGGATGTCGGAGTCAGTGTCCACAAACACCTTCATGTCCAACAGCTAAAGGCCGCACACCGAGAGAGAGAGAGAGAGAGAGAGAGAGAGAGAGAGAGAGAGAGAGAACAAAATGTCAAAGAGGGTCAACAGAGTCTAGTCCAAAAATGTGCATTAAAAATCTGGGATTAAATTCCATTTAAACCAGGAAATAAACAAGTTCTCATAATTTTATTAAATTAAATTTGGACATTGTGTCAACTAATATTTTTGTGAGGAAATTGCAACATCTCTCTAGGGTTCCTCTTACTGAAAGCATATCTCATATCTCAGGCTACAAAAAAAAAAAAAAAAAAAAAAAAAAAAACCTGCAAAGGGGAAGTCAGGATCAATAAATGCAACGTAGATCAGCGTGAAGGCAACGAGCCAAGACATACTGCCTGTGCTGATGACATTGAAATTATTTAGGCAGCAACAAGATAGGCTGAAAATATAAAATCTCAAAATTACGATAAACAATCTAACACACTCTTAAAGAGCAGTGCAAGCAATCCTGCCAACTCAGATAAGTATAACTTATAAGACTTGTACAGGCGTGAAAGAAACATGTACGATTTTTAAAGGACAGGAAATCATTGCTCATAGTTCCTGAAAATCTCAAAGGCAGCTCACCTCTAACAGAGGTTGGCTTTCAATATGTTCACAAATCAATGTAAAGACCAGCATTTCCTACAATATTTTGCTTCAGTTTTCTACATTCGGTCTAAGCTACATATAGATACATACATTATATACTGTACAAGTCTATGTATATATAAAATACTGTAGGTAATTACGTTAACATATTAGAATGTTTGAAATGTTATATTTCAAAGTCTTTATTTTTTATTCAAATATATTGTATCTTAAACGGATTTAACTGACTTACTGATTTAAGCTTCACGAACGTACACAAAACATCATTTCAATTCAATTTCAATTTAATTTAAAAAAATTATTTTGGTCCTCAAATACAATTTTCCATAATAAATTAAAATATACATAACTGAAAATGGTATAGGCTGAAGCCTTTGCTTATCGTGCCTACCCTTTTAACATATTTATCTAATGAGTGTCACTTTTCTCAGTGAATTTGATTCATACAAGTTAAACAAAACAGTAACAAGACAAATGTGCATACATAACATTCAGACATTAATACAATAGTTTAAATATTATATACAAAAATGATTCATATTGAGGTATATAGTTATTTATCATCCTTTTTTTAAACATTTTCTTAAATTTACAAAGTGAACTACACATTTTTAATTCCTTGTCACAATTATTCCATAGGTTTACCCCTTTCACAGATATACATCTATTTTTTATATTCGTTCTTGCCCTTATTTTTTTAAACATGTACATTCCCCTTAGTTTATACTGGCTTTCTCTTATTTCGAACAACCTCTGAATACAATTTGGAAGTAAATTATTACATACTTTATACATTATCTGCGCAGTGTAAAAATCAACCAAATCAACAAATTTTAAAACATGTAATTCAATAAATAATGTTTGTTGGTTTGTAATAGTATACACTTTTTACAATCCTTATTGCTCTCTTCTGTAACATATATATTGGATTTATGTTGGCTTTATATGTATGACCCCCATACCTCCACACAGTAAGTAATGTATGGAACTATGAGCGAACAATACAGTATATATATAATGAGTTTTCATTCAAAATATGTTTTGTTCTATTTAATATTGCAATGAATTTAGAAAATTTTGTTTTTATATGTGGTTTCCAACTTAATTTATGATCTAATATAACACCCAGAAATTTATTTTCATACTCTCTTTCTATTTCCTCATTATTAATTCTAATTTTAGTTTTAGTAATACATTGCCGATTACTAAATATTATGAACTTTGTTTTACTTAAATTCAATGAAAGTCTATTATCATCAAACCATAATTTAAGATTATCAATTCAATTTTCACTGTATTCAGAAGCTGTTCCAAATTTTTACCGGAACAACATAAATGTGCGTCTTCTGCAAACAGGACCATTTTTAATATATTAGACACTTTACATATATCATTTATATAAAGTACAAACAATCTTGGGCCTAGCACTGAACCTTGTGGAACCCCACAAGTGACTTTCATTCATTCCGATTTAACATTATTTATTTGTACAAACTGATCTCTATCAGCAAGGTAACTTCTTAACCAAGAGAAGGGTTTTCCTCTTATACCATATCTCTACAGTTTCATCATTAAAAAGCTGTGATCAGTAGTGTCAAAAAATAAATAAATTCAATCCAGAAACACACCCACGGTATAGTCATTATTATCCATAGCAGTGGAAATGTCTTCTACCAGTTCCATCACCGCCATTGAGGCTATTAGCTCTAAAGCCATACTGATGATCGCTCAAATTGTGTTTATCTATAAAATGATCAACCCTACGAACAAATAATTTCTCTAAGATTTTTGAAAACTGGGAAAGCAGAGAAATTGGTCTGTAATTGGAAAAGAGATGTCTATCTCCACTTTTAAAAATAGGAATAACTTTTGCTGTTTTCATATTACTTGGAAATATACCTGTTAAAAAGGACTGATTACAGATATATGTAAATGGTTTTACAATAATGCTTTTTAATAATGACATGCCAATGTCATACCAATCAGTAGAATTTTTATTCTTACAATTAACAATGTCAAGGATTTCCTTTTCATCAGCTCCGCTAACATATATTGATTTGATGTTTCTAGGAATATTCACTTCATCTACCCTATCCCAAGTTCTCTGCTCTACAATCTCTTTTGCTAACTTACATCCAATATTTATAATCATAATCATAATTTATTGACAATATCATTCACTTTATTTATAATTTTTGTATCATCATTTCCTAAATTATTTGGATAGTCTACCTTTCCAGTACTCTTTTTAATTATACTGTTAAGTAGCCTACTTTCCATGTTGCTTGAGTATTACTCTTATACCCCTCCAATAATTTTTTACTAAATATTATAATACTAATTAATTTATTTTTTTATATATATCTTATATTGGTTTTCATCTTGTTTTGTTCTGGTTATGATAAATTTCCTATATAAATACATTCTTCTTTTTACATGCCTTATCTATTCCCATGGCTTATCATTTTTGTGCTTCTTTTTAAGTCAAGACATGACTGAAAGACCTGTAGTTCAGTAAGGGATTCAGATTCAATCAGATTTGTGAAGGATTCATTTCAAGAACCAGCTCATAACAGTCACTTGTTCAGAAAACAGACTGCACAACCCACAGCGTCTGTTTGTTTAAGTGTAGCCAACAAACACAAAGCAATTGTGTGTGTAATCTTGGCGTTATTTGCATTACCCAGTATTGCAAATAATTCTCTCACATTCAAATCAGACTGCAAGCTCACAACTTCCCCAAAATATGACTTGTTTTGCCACGTTGCTGAAGATTCAGTGGTTCAGGAAAGACTGATAAAAACCCACTCCTTTCTTTGACAAAAGTGAAACTGAAAACCCATCCATTCAATAGCAGACAAATGCAAAGATACCTTCCATTTGTTGAGTTCCATTCGTTCTACATTACCTCTGCTGCATGCTGCTCATAATATTCATTTTAAGCTGAACTGCTTTGCCATATAGTACACTTCAGTATACAGTCAAGCTTCACTTTAATCTGTCCCAGAAATGGCTTATCAAGGGGCAGAACCGAAACATATGGGAGTGTGTACCTGGGTCTGATTTATCAGTGGTGCTACTCATCCCATAGCATTGCATGCTGATGATATGCTATTGTATCTTTCTGAACCATAACTGTCATTGCCAGTCCTGATTGACCTGATAAATATTTCTAGCTGTTTTTCAGGCAGCAAGACTCATCTGAGTAAATCGGAGTCATCTCCACTTGAGAAATGGAGTGACTTAGCCCCTTCTCTAATGATTCCCTTTAAGTGGTCTGCTAAGTTCTTTAGCTACCTAGGTGTAAATTTCTCCTCTGATTTGAAAAAGCTGGCCACCCTTAATTTTTCACCAGTCCTGAAAACAGTGAAGAATGACTTAGATTGTTGGATGGATCTTCCAATTTCTTGGAAAGAATGTACTCCCTCGACTGCTGTATCTTTTACAGATTATTTCATTATATATATTAGAGGATTGTTACTGATCCGTGGTAACAAGGACTAAAAAAAACTCCACCAGTTACTGGCCCTCCATACCCTCCGGTAAGTTGGTGATAATGATATTGTCCCATTTTTTCGGATTCTCCAAGTTGTCTAGCTTCTCTGCCAACTCTTCAGTCCTCCTTACGTACATGGCCAGCGTGAAATCCATAGAATTCAGCTCATCTTCCGTATCAGACAAGCGAATTTCCAACTTCCTCAGCTGCGCACTGCTGTCATGAACTACTTTTGATGCAATGGCATCAAGAGTCTCAGTGAATTTACTGAATTTGTCTTCCATCGCATCTGTAATATTTACCGTGTTATTGTGAATAATCCGCTCTGTGTCAGAGTGATCAGGGCAGTTATCGCCATCTTGATCCGCGGTTGTAGTGGGCTTCGATTTGTCCTTCCTTTAGTTCCTGGGTTTCTCTGCCAGCTTTATAAGATTTCTGATCTGTTACAAGTCACTGATCACATGAAATCACCAAATAATAATAATAATAATAAAAATTATTATTATTTTTATATATATATATATATATATATATATATATATATATATATATATATATATATATATATATATATATATATATATATATATATTTTTTTTTTTTTACATTTCTTGAAATAAAATGTAGGCCGTGGTGAGTGGGAGAGCCTAGAGTGTCAAGTTAAAAATAATCCCACTTGCAAAACTTGTCTCAAGACCCTTGCGTTTACTCCATTCCGTTGCACTTTGTCTAGCCTTTTTTGAACACAAGGATGCATTTATAAGTAAACTGGCCCAAAACACACGTCTGATTGGAGTCAGGTAAAACCCAAACCACCAACCCATGGATTACTTGATTTTGAAAATATGTAGTGCGGCAAATCCCTATTTTGCACCTTCATTCATTGGGCAAATGGTTTCAAATGGACCAGGATTTATGTGTCTATTCTTCACCCAGAACTGCATCTGTTCCCTTAGATAAAGGAAGAGACATCTAGATCACATTATGCATAAACCATTAAATAGTGTTGGTGTATATGCAAGGCTGCAAAGTCTCTGTACCATGCAGTCTCTATCTCAATCTCATTTTCCTGGATGGTTTGTGAGAATGAGAGTCATTACTCAGAGGCAGGGACACACCAGACGGGTGAATCTCACAAATAAATGTTATATACCCCATATTTTTGCATTACAATACTGAGAATAAGGTTTTTCACCAATACAGTACTTGTCAATAATTGGGCAGGGATGCTTAAATTCATTAAATTACATATTACAATGCAAAACCTCCAGGGATGAACTGACATTTTTTATGAAATTCAGCCAGTCCTAATGGAGCAACCTAATGGAGAATGGCAATGGATCCATTACTCCAGGGTTGATGCAGAGTTTCTAAAATCAAATTTAATACATTTAACACCTTTTTATGACCTGAACAAATAAATGAATACCATATCCCCATACCAAAACAAACCCACATAAATCTCAAAATAAATCATGTATCACAGACACTTACTTAAAACAGGCAGGAGCACACATTCAACATGGAAAAACAGGGTAGGCTATATGCAAGTTTAAAATACTCAAAATGTTTTCCATACACAGATCAGCCAAAGCATTAAAACCACCTGCCTAATATTGTGTAGGTCCCCCTGATGCCACCAAAACTGCACCAACCCGCATCTCAGAATAGCATTCGGAGATTATATTCTTCTCAACACAATTGTACAGAGCGGTTATCTGAGTTACAGTAGACTTTGTTAGTTCGAACCAGTCTGACCATTCTCTGTTGACCTCTCTCATCAACAAGATATTTCCGTCCACAGAACTGCCCCTCACTGGATGTTTTTTGATTTTGGCACCATTCTGAGTAAATTCTTGAGACTCTTGTATGTGAAAATCCCAGGAGATCAGCAGATACAGAAATACTCAAACCAGCCCATCTGGCACATTAAAGTTAGTTTATGTACCATTATATATCTAAATGCAAATAAGAGGTCGGCCAGTATTGGATTTTGCTCATATGATTATGTGTTGAAAGGCAATTAATCTGACAATATTTTTTAAAATTGGTAGCCTATATTAAATGTTCTTAGTCTTTCCTTCCTGTGATGGGAGGGCTAGACAGAGACTACAAGAGTCCAAATTGAATTCAATTCCAGATGTAGTTTGTTGCAACACATATACCAATAACCAAGAAAAATAAATAAATAAAAGATTTGACTCATAGTACGGAACTTTAAAGGCCAAAATACACCGGGGTCTCTTATTTTGAAATCTATGTGCTCCATAGCTTCTAGCTGCTCATTCAAACAGATAAGGGAAATAAAATGTGCACTCCTACAATAATCTACAACATATTACAATACAAACAATTAAAAGTAAACATTGTCATATTTCATCATCATCAGCAGTTGATCATTAGTGATAGCTTGTCATAAATTTCCGATATGGCTTAATGATTTTCACTTTGAATGAAGCAGCGCATGCGTTTATTTAATTAGCTCGTATTATTTTGAAGGGGACCTATTATGCAAAATTCACTTTAATATGGTGTTTGTACATGAATGTGAGTCGCCAGTGTGCACACAAACACCCTACAATGTTAAAACTCCACCCACTCCTCATTCTTATATTTCCATAAAAGAAATAGCAGGATTCGCCCACGACCGGTGACGGACTCCACCCTATTAGCGTAGATCGTCCCCTGAGTGATCTACAAACAGTCTGCCTTTTTTTCCACGTAGTGAGAAGAATAATGTCATAAGTGTTCTGTTGCTGGCTGTTCTTCAATAAGACTCTTATTGTAAGAGTCTTCATGTACTCCCAGCATCAGAGCCACTGAAGACACAGTGGACAAGTTTTGTTTTTGGAAATGTGCCCCAAAACATACAAAAATGTCTGTATGTTTGTGCAAATCATTTCACTCTGGACTGCTTTGTGAATGAGTGTGAATCCATCCATCGTCAACCGCTTATCCTGTGTACAGGGTCGCAGGGGGGGCTGGAGCCTATCCCAGCTAAGCTAGCTCGCTCATATATATATATCTATCTCCGGTATTTACGCTGTCAGTCATATTGGTTCAGATTTGTTGTTGCTGTAGTATCCAAGCACTAGCTGTGTAGGCACAGCCCTCTTCTGGAAAGGGGCCAGGGAGCAGCAGCTCATTTGAATTTAAAGAGACACACACAAAAACAGTGTTTTTGACTCCACCCAAAAAGAGACATTTACAACCTGGTATAATATCATATCCGTGAGGTATTTTGAGCTGAAACTTCACAGACACATTCTGGGAACACCTGAAACTTATATTACATCTTGTAAAAAGGGACATAATAGGTCTCCTTTAAAGTTTATGACATTAGATCATATCATGATTCCTGTCTTTCTGCCCCCAAATTTAATAAATCTTTAAGTGATAATTAAGACTTTTGTTGCATCATTTAAGATATTTAAGACTTTTTATGACCTTAAATTGTGGAAAACTGAATTTAAGACATTAAGACTTTTTAAGGATCTGTATACTTTTCATCTCACACTCTTCCCATGTTTCAATCCATCGTTCTTCCTCTCTTTTACCATGTCTTTTTATAGAGCAAGAGTTTAGCAGACTGCACCTCTCTTTTTATTGTCACGCTGCATTTATCTCTAACCCCTTGGACTTTAATGCCCTCTTGTCTCGTCCTTTCATTACACAGCTATCTTTCATTTGACCTTGTCTTTTACTTCACTTCCATTTTTCTCTCCCTGCTTTATGACTCCCAAGATGCTCATTTATATTTCAGGCTATGAAGCTTTCTACTATTTTTTCTCTCTTTCTAACTTTAACTCAAACACTTTGTGACATCAAAACCACAGTTAATGCCAATTGGTAAGACATGAATTTATCTAATGCCCAGTGTGGAGAGATTAATATGAGGCTTACCTTTAAAAGCTCCTTGTTGGCAAAAGCTAATATTCCCTCAAATATCACAACATTGGCCCCATAGACGGTTTTCTGCGCAGAGAAACAAACACAAAAAAATTTAAATTGCAAAGAACACAACTTTTTCAATTACATGATAAATAGCTAGGATCCTCTAGTTTATATATTTTTGAACACTTTATATATACACAGTACTGTGCATAGTGAGGACGTCTTCAAATATAATGCCATAAATAGTTTTCACTTATCAAATAACATCATACAAAGTCCTGTAAACATAAAAAGCTACATCAATAGTTGTTGAGACCACCTTTGCCTTCAAAATAGCCCCAACTCTCCTAGGTACACCTTGATACAGTTTGTCTTGGTTGTTTCAGGCCTCCCTATTCTTCTATTCTATTCTATTAGCAAAAGGAATATTTGAGTCTAAAATGTATATTTCCTATTGACACTAAAGCTAAAAATCTTAAGATAAATGTTTTTGTGAAACATCTTTTGTGACTAAGACTTTTGCACAGTACTGTATATACATAATACTGTATTATACATAATATACATACAAAATATCAATAGGTGTCCTGAGAAATCACACTTGTGTCTGCGAAAGGTCTATGCTCTGCAAACAACAAAGACCAATCTGACTGTGTTGTAGCTAATCAAAAACCATTTCTGAGAGCTGCTTTAAGGTTTAGGTTTCTTTAGAACTACCACAATGATTTCATTTTCAAATATTATGTTAATTCACTATGGCAGCTTATGTGATGTTTTGAGAGACTGTGGAAGTGTGTAGTGATGCATTTCCTCCATGCTCCCTTGCTTCAGAATGGGGAAACTGATGGTGTCATGATCCCATTAAGACAAACCCACAACCGTGATGCCGCTTGTCAATGGCCACTCAGTCTTGGTATTGATCAGCGCATGTGGCCTCTATACACCACAAAGTCTGAGATCTCATCTTTATGATGAATACTCATTAACATTACGACCCCAATACAAACTGGCACGTTAAACTCATGCATGACCCTTAACTTTGAGGAAGATAATGAAAGTGGCAAAATCCCCAAACAATCATATAAATGCTTTTGAATTAACCTCAGTGCCCCGGTTCACTACAATCGCTTTATTTCCTTACTTTCATGCATGAAATTGCAGATTGCTGCACAGGATATAAACACAACTCTTAACATTGTATCCAGTTGACAAAATCAGAATGAGTTTTTGGTTATGAATTATTTTAATGGACGATTGTGGAAGATTAATTATTGTGTCAAAGTGCATATAGACAAATAATGAACAAAATACAGTGGGTTCAGTCTGAGATCACATTGAATGTTTTTAAGATTTTGAAAAATGTATGACAAAGAAACATTTCAATACAAAATGCTTAAGAAATATTTCAGATTCTACACCATTTCTTGGTCACTAATTAAACGAAAGCAAATTTGTGATATTGACCATTTAACTCCATACAAAAGGTCAGATTTCATTGCTTACAATGACAAACACAAGACTGAAATATGTGCAGGTTTGCACATATTTCACGTTAGCTTGAGAGCATGCCGTCATTAAAGCAAATGGGGGGCATAACAAAAACACTGAAATTCTGAAAATAACGTACATTTTTAATTTCTTGTTACACAAACGGTTGATAATTACTTAACTGCTGATAATAATTTGCAATAAATTGTTTTATAAAACTAGAAAATGCAAAATGGAAGAATTTTCACTAGTGACTTTATACTTTTGAACTCCAAATGTACAGTACTGTGCAAACGTTTTTGGCACTTAGGAAAAATGTTGCCTGGTGAGGATGTCTTCAAAAATAATGGCAATTGTTTCCAAATGTTTGTTAATGGTTTTCGTTTATCAATTAACATCATACAAAGTTGAGTAAACATAAAAAAAAGCTAAAATCAACATTTGGTATGACCACATTTGCCTTCAAAACATCATCAATTCTCCTAGGTACATCTGGACTTTTCTTGGTTGTTGGCAGATAAGATGTTCTAAGTCTCTTGGAGAATTTGCCACAGTTCTTCTATCTATTTTGGATGTCTCAGTTGCTTCTGTCTCTTCTTGTAATCCCAGACTGACTCAATATTCAGTGGGGGGCTCTGTTGGGGCCATGAATCTGTTGCAGGGCTCCCTGTTCTACTATTCTATTAGCAAAATAAACGTTTGTGAGTCTAAAATGTATATTTCCTATTGACACACTAAAGCTAAAATATAAATAACCATCTTAAGACAAATGTTTTTGTGAAGCATCTTATGTGCCCAAGACTTTTGTACAGTACTGTATATAGGTGTAATCAAATGCATAATAAGACGTGTCTCTCAGTGAGATCTTACAATATCTTGGCTTAGACAGTGGAACCATTTTAATTTGCAGTAAAAACAGTCTGCAATATCTCTATGATATCAAATGTTGTTCATGTAGTGTAAATGTATTTCTGCCACACTGTGGAACAGCCCATTTTCTAAACATGGAAATAAAGGCATCATAGACATAGTTCAGTCATCGCTAGAATGTCTATTAGGTCTTGATGCAGAGATGCTAATGGAAATGCAGTACCATCACACTTAAAGAAAAACGATGCAGTAATCGTAAATCCACATTGGCTCATCCATACAACCACAGTCACATACATGCTTACCCACTCTTTGCGACGGTTGTGGGCAGTAAAGTCATAAACTGGCACTTTGATGCTTTTGCCCTTTTTCAGTTTTCTCAGCACAGTTACCAGCAGCTCAAAATCAAAGGCATCAGGATGATCAAAGTTGTACTCATTCTTGGCCGCCAACTCTTGCTCCTCTTTACTTAAAACCTGCCAGAAAACAAGAAAAGAGCAAGTTAAAATAAGCTATCAACCCCTGAAGTTCGTGAATTCGAATCCCAGGGCAAGCTGAGCGACTCCAGCCAGGTCTCCTAAGCAACCAAATTGGCCCGGTTGCTAGGGAAGGTAGAGTCACATTGGGTAACCTCCTTGTGGTCGCTATAATGTGGTTCGCTTTCTGTGGGGCACGTGTTGAGTTGTGCGTTGATGTCGCGGAGAATAGCGTGAAGCCTCCACATTCACTACATCTCCGCGGTAACACGCTCAACAAGCCATATGAGAAGATGTGTGGATTGACAGTCTCAGACACGGAGGCAACTGAGATTTGTCCTCCGCCACCCATATTGAGGCGAGTCACTACGCCACCACGAGGACTTACAGTGCATTGGGAATTGGGCATTCCAAATTAGGGAGGAAAAAAAAAGCAACCAAACCAAGGACTCGATTTGTATACTTTTTTTTTATGGTGGTTAGGACATGTTGAGAGATGGTTTCCCCACTTCTTAATGGTATTTTTCTAATTTTTTTATGGATTAAACAGTCTGGAAAAGATGCTCTGTAATGTTGTGGGCCGAATTCAAACCTGCATTTTCCACATGAGCAACACATATCTGAAGTAGGCGTGCTAATTGCCAATTCATGGTGCCAAGCCTCCTGCATATATTGCGGTTTTGACCAGAGGTTCCAATATTAGTACTAACATGCTATGGTTGGACATGGTTGACCAAGGGTGAATTAGATGCCTTCATTTGTTTTGGTAATGTCTTGCAAATCCGATGATGAGGCTTGAGTTCCACAGAGGAGAACAGCCTGACTGATTGAATCACTTGATTAAACCACTAATTAACTGGAGGATATGTCATTAAATCAAATTAGGATTGATGACTAGACTTTAAAGGGATTGAGTGCACCCAACAGAGGCAAGAGCAAATTATATCAATGCTTCAGTGGGTTCAATAAATGGAGAAGTTCCATTTGGAGCCTTTTTATGGCACAGCAGAATGCAAATGCTACCAGAAGCATTGACACCACTGATAAAAAATATAGTTGGATTTTGCAGCAATGAAGAAATTCTCCATTTTAAAAGGACACAAAGTGTCTTCTTTAACTCACTTAGAAAGTACCTTGTAGAAAGAGTCCATAGAGAGCAGAACTACCCATGGAACATCTAGAGCCTCAATGATCTTATTGGCCACAGTGGTTTTTCCAGAGGCACTTCCTCCACAAAGACCTGTAGGATACACATCAAACATCCCAACAAGTTTCAGCTTGATCAGTTGCAACCAAAGGAAACAAAAATAGAGACTGCAACATCAAATGTAAGGGATAATGTACAGTCAGCCGGTTGTTCTTGCTAAATAAACCCGACAGGGTGATCAGGATCTTGCGTCACTCTGAAGGGGTTTATTTTGCGATAACCACATAGTCACATTCAGTACATTATGGCACTTATTACATGGCTAACAATTTTTTTTTACATAAAATATTGATTTACATTGAAATTATGTAATGATGTGGAAAAAATGCAAAATTCCACCTCCGGTTTGTGATGGAGTTTACCTAGTTTTATTTGCTTACTTGTAGAGATCACACAGTGATCCGAGAAGTAGGAAAAATGACTTGCAATTGCCGGATAACTGCTCTGATATGCCCTGTCTGATTTGGCACGCATTATAAATGTTGACAGGCCTGGGCAGGTCTCATTAGCACACTAAAAAAAAACAGGATCTAACTACACCTTATCTTTTGATATAAAGCATTTCCAAAAAAACTGACACCAATCGAGCAAACATGAATTAGTCATTTTTAAAGGGATACTTCACCAAAAAACATAACAAATTGTCATTTACTCACCCTCATGTTGTTCCAAACAAAAAGGGTGAACTATCCCTTTAAGGTTTCCACAAAAATGGGTTTTCATTCATTCATTCAGCAGGGCATTGTTAGGTTAGTATACTCCAGTAAACATCAAACATCTCAAAAAGCCAGCTCACCAGTCAATAAAAGAGGTTTTCACAATTACCTAATGTCATGTAAGACAATATATACATTTTTAGATACTATAGTTTTAAGTATCAGATACATGTCCAGAATAAAGGGGCATAAAGGAAGCACTACAAAAGATATATAACAGAGATACTCCACAGGCGGGAATACCAAAAAGCCTTTTGTTGTTCTATGGACTTTAGTCACTAAAAGCTGCTTTCGTATTCGTATGTCCTCTCTCTTCTCCCGGTTTCTTTGACCTCTGTTAAGAGAAGATCATTCCACTTGGGTGGATTTATTTGCTTTTTCCTGACCAAGAGAGCAGGCAACGACAGCCACACCAGACCCTTTTTTTCCTTTAGTAATTGACTGGAGCACATCCAAGTGTGAAATTGTAACCCGTACAACAGGCTCTTCACCAGTAATGGACTGCATACTAATGACCAAAAATCCCAGCCCTCGGTGTGCTCGTTTGTTTCTTAGGGCTGAAACAAAAGTGTAAACCTTCTGGCCTGAAACACTAATGTCTTCTGGGGAAGTTTTATGAAATTATTTCCCATATTTTAAGATTCTTAAAATGCATGTTTAACTGTCCTACCTATGACAAAGGCTTCTTTAAAGGTGGTCCCAGTAACATTGTACCAGGGTGGACGCCCCGCGGTGTAGATGGTTCTCTTGTTTGTTCTCAGAAGTGGTGGCTCTGTTTTGCTCTGGCTGATGGTCCGTTTCCGGGGCGACAATGAAGGTGTAAGAGGGCATCTATGTGTTGTGAGGCCATCGAGAGAATCTTCGCCACTTTCACAAAATTGTAAAGACAAAAATTATAAATATGCGGGCCACATACAATGTGGGACAAGCTAAACATTAAAGGTGATGTGTAATTTTTTTCCATGTCAAATTACTTTCTCCCAGTTTCATTTGCAGAGATATAAATTACACACTTCACCTTGAAAGGGATAGTTCACCCAAAAAGGAAAATTCTTTCATCATTTACTCACCCTCATGCCATCCCAGATGTACACAAACAAAGATTTCAGAAGAATATCTCAGCTCTGTAGGTCCATACAATTTAAGTTAATGGTGGTAAAAACTTTGAAGATCCAAAAAGCAAATAAAGGCAGCATAAAATTAATACATAAGACTCCAGTGGTTTAATCCATATATGCAGAAGCGATATGATAGGTGTTGGTAAGAAATAGATCAATATTTAAATAATTGTTACTATAAACCTCCACTTTCACATTCTTCTTTTATTTTTTGCCATTCGCATTCTTTGTGCATATCGCCACCTTCTGGCCACAGAGGACAATTTATAGTTTAAAAAAAGGACTTAAATATTAATCTGTTTCCTACCAACACCTATCATATTGCTTCTGAAGACATGGATTGAATCACTGGAGTCTTATGGATTACTTTTATGCTGCCTTTATGTGCTTTTTAGACCTTCAAAGTTCTGGCTACTATTCACTTGCATTGTATGGACCTACAGAGTGGAGATATTCTTCTTAAAATCTTTGTGTTCAGCAGAAGAAAGTCACACACATCCAGGATGGCATGAGGGTGAGTAAATGATGAGAGAATTTTTATTTTTTGGTGAACTATCCCTTTAAGGCTATTCTGCGCAATGTAAACATAGAATTGCTGTAACCAGACATGTAATCCTTTGTATTCTGTTCCATATAAAGGATTACACTTTCAGACCAAGAGTGTTCATATTGCCATCAGACATGCCTTCAAAATCATGAACTGCCCCATCTGACCTGAGCAAAGGCATTTAGTACTGTTTCACAGAGAGCTTGAGAGAATCTGTCTTTATGAACCCCTCAGAAAGAGCTGCTCACATGATCATTTCTGTAAGTGTGGAAGAGGGACTAGAGACCTTCCTTCAGATCCTGTCCAGGAAACCACACATCTGCTCAGCCAAACATGGAGCCTCATTTGAGTAAGGCTCTCATCACATGGAAAGATTCTGGACACTCATTGGTTGTAATAGTGGACTGTTTTGCATCAATATGATAGTAACACAATGGTTGTACTGAAAATGCTACGGTGAGATAAATGCATGCCCCAGGATGTTTGCTTTAGCTCATAGGCAATGGTTTGATAATGCAAACACAGCCTCAAACTAAGACGGATTATGCGGCTTTATTTTGTTAGGTATTTTATTATGTGAGTATTGCCAACACAAGTGGCAATACAAACTATGAGCATTTGAAATTAATGCGAATGAAGCAGTTTTAACATTTTAATTCTGCAAACTGTCTTAAAGAAAAATGCTGTGCATTTTCTTTTTATTTGACTAGGCACATTGTAAATATATTTACACAGAATAACTGTCATTCTATCAGATCCAGAAAGACAAGCACATGTTTCTATATATATATCTTTAGCCGTCCAAAAAAGCAGATACGAGGTAAAAGTGCTCCTTTCGATGCATATAGCTGTCCTGTAGGCTATATTGAGACTATCAACATCCTTAATGTACAACACATTCGCTTGACACAATCGGCACATGAATCACTCACCTGTCAGACCTGGATATAGACTGATCGTCCTCCTCTCCCTCTTCTTTCTGTTGCAATTCAACGTCGCTTTGGCTCATTGTCATCGCCATGTTTTTTGCCGATGTTCCGAGAAAACGCATGAGCGGAAGTGTGGTTGCGTCACGGTCGCGGGATCACAGCCAGCGCGCCCATATTTGGGCGCGCGCACGTTTTTAAATAATAAGTACAGTGCAGGCTGTGAAAATATCATGTGAAAACCAACTTCTTCACACAACACTTTTTTGAAAGAAAATTATTATTTTATTGACCTAGGATGCTTTAAATGTATCAAGAATTACAGTAAAGACATGTTACAAATTACTATTTCTATTAAAATAAACATTTTGTTTATAAAAGAATCGTCCACTTGCAGCAATGACACCTTAAGCATTCTAGCTTTCAATGTATTAAGATTCAGGTAATTTCATCCCATGATTTCTGCAGCACTTTACAAAGATGTAATTGGTAAAAGGACAGTTTTCATGTACGATCAAACTTTTATAACAACAGCTCAAAACCTCAAACTTTCATTCATCCACCCATGATATCCTACTAATTTCTAATCATCTACTTACTTTTTGCACATTATACCCTCTTCTTTTTAGTTGCCAGTGTCATATGTGGCTTTCTCTTTTGAAGTCTTCCTAAAATGCCAACATACCAGAATTTTCTCTTCAGTGTTGCAGATGAAACTGGTGTTTGGCTTGTACTGGTTATTGAAACTTCCAGTTTAGGACCCTTGAGGAGTTTAGCTCTCAAACTAGAAACTGTCTTCTTGTTGTGCATCTGGGCACATTTCCCTTTATATCCTTGTTATTATTAGAACAGTCGAAAATAGATGTGTTATTTAATAAAGTGGGGAAATCGCAATACAGTGTCTTTTTCAGTTGCTGATGTATTAAATGCAAGTACAAAGTAACATTGGAATGTTTTCTTAAGGACTTGGTGACAGTGTTTTCTTAGTGGACTGGAGTAATGACTGCTGAAAATGGCTTTTGCCATTATGGGTCAAATTAGAATTTCAAAACAAATACAACTTTAAAACAGTTATTTCAAACATTAAGAATAATTTTTAATACCACTAATCTTTTTGGTAGTATTTTTGCTCACATTAAAGCATCCTTGGTGAAGATAAGGATCAAAAATATCATAGTGATTAGAAAGTTTTGAATGGTAGTGTGTGTGTGTGTGTGGATAGATAGATAGATAGATAGATAGATAGATAGATAGATAGATAGATAGATAGATAGATAGATAGATAGATAGATAGATAGATAGATAGATAGATAGATAGATAGATAGATAGATAGATAGATAGATAGATAGATAGATAGTAATTAGAATACAGTTACATTCAAAAAGTATTTTGATTACTGAAGAGATTACTTTGCATTTTATTGTCATTTGTTTCATTTAAAATGTAGTTCTTTCAGATGGAAAACATTTATACGTATAAATGATGCGATCAAAAGTACATTTGAACAGTGGTGAAACACTTTCTTATGTTGAGTCTCTTTCATACAAGCAGACAGAGAAGTAAGTTTGAAGAAAGTTTGGAGCAAAATAAATAGAAATAAACCTTGTGTAAATTGTCAGCTAGTAAGACCTTTGATTTTAGGGCAAAAATCATGTTCTTGATAATAATTTTTGTATAGTTTTCCTGTAAAATCTCTAAACATCATTAAAACTTGTTTTAAGAAACAACACTGCATAAGATATTTAGGTTTTTCAGAGAATGTATTTTTAACATGTGTATTTTGTCTTACTGTACTGGCAGAATTTTTATAGTCAAAACAAGTGAGAAAATCTACCATTGCTGAAGAAGTAATCCAAAGTATTTAGAACACATTACTGACCTTGAGTAATCTAACAGAATACATTCAAAATGTACAGCATGTATTCTGTAATCTGTAGTGGAATACATTTCAAAAGTGACCCTCCCAACCCTGTAATATATATATATATATACACTCACCTAAAGGATTATTAGGAACACCTGTTCAATTTCTCATTAATGCAATTATCTAATCAACCAATCACATGGCAGTTGCTTCAATGCATTTAGGGGTGTGGTCCTGGTCAAGACAATCTCCTGAACTCCAAACTGAATGTCAGAATGGGAAAGAAAGGTGATTTAAGCAATTTTGAGCGTGGCATGGTTGTTGGTGCCAGACGGGCCGGTCTGAGTATTTCACAATCTGCTCAGTTACTGGGATTTTCACGCACAACCATTTCTAGGGTTTACAAAGAATGGTGTGAAAAGGGAAAAACGTCCAGTATGCGGCAGTCCTGTGGGCGAAAATGCCTTGTTGATGCTAGAGGTCAGAGGAGAATGGGCCGACTGATTCAAGCTGATAGAAGAGCAACTTTGACTGAAATAACCACTCATTACAACCGAGGTATGCAGCAAAGCATTTGTGAAGCCACAACACGCACAACCTTGAGGCGGATGGGCTACAACAGCAGAAGACCCCACCGGGTACCACTCATCTCCACTACAAATAGGAAAAAGAGGCTACAATTTGCAAGAGCTCACCAAAATTGGACAGTTGAAGACTGGAAAAATGTTGCCTGGTCTGATGAGTCTCGATTTCTGTTGAGACATTCAGATGGTAGACTCAGAATTTGGCGTAAACAGAATGAGAACATGGATCCATCATGCCTTGTTACCATTGTGCAGGCTGGTGGTGGTGGTGTAATGGTGTGGGGGATGTTTTCTTGGCACACTTTAGGCCCCTTAGTGCCAGTTGGGCATCCTGAGCATTGTTTCTGACCATGTCCATCCCTTTATGGCCACCATGTACCCATCCTCTGATGGCTACTTCCAGCAGGATGATGCACCATGTCACAAAGCTCGAACCATTTCAAATTGGTTTCTTGAACATGACAATGAGTTCACTGTACTAAAATGGCCCCCACAGTCACCAGATCTCAACCCAATAGAGCATCTTTGGGATGTGGTGGAACGGGAGCTTCGTGCCCTGGATGCTATCCTATCAATATGGGCCAACATTTCTAAAGAATGCTTTCACCACCTTGTTGAATCAATGCCACGTAGAATTAAGGCAGTTCTGAAGGCGAAAGGGGGTCAAACACAGTATTAGTATGGTGTTCCTAATAATCCTTTAGGTGAGTGTATATAATCAGCGCTGCTGTGATTTGGCCACAGGCACAAGGCTGCAGGCCAAGTGCCATAGGTAATCACAGCAGTGCTGATTTAGGGCCATTTAGCACTCTTGCTCGTGTGATATTGCTTAAATATATATATATATATATATATATATATATATATATATATATATATATATATATATATATATGAAGAAGGTGTGCAAGGATGAGATTTAGAGTATGGATGTAATGTGGAGAATTTGTAACTGGCCTGAGTCTTGCGCACCTCTGCCCCTCCATATAAATCCTCTTTACCCATTCGGTTTGCCCATGATCAAAGCAACAAACAATCGATGGGCATGGTTCAATCACATGTGTTGACGAGGATAATTAGTAAGATGCTATAGCTTAAGGCCTCTGATGCTGAGACCTGGTCACAATGGTGTTTGTATTTCGGTGGAAAACAATGCTATATCTGATTCAGAGCCTGAATTGGTCGAGGTTCTAGGTTGGGCGTTCGAGGGACTATAACTTGAGTGGCCCATGCCTGGGGTGCCCGAACATTCTCGACTGGATGAGTGACTCAGCCAGCTTTATCAGGCATTATGTTTCCCGGGGCTGGACTTTCCCGAGCTGCACAACCAACAGGTGAAGACATGGTTCTTGCCATACTCTGCGAGAACTTATGTCTCCAGTGCAGTGGCCTCCACATCTCTGGATCGCACAGAGCTTAGAGGCTGTACACTGCTTCCCACAGTCGAAAAGGCAGTAGGGGCGTGTCTTTGCCCCCTCCATGGAAATCTAAACCGTTGCATCCATCCAAGATATGTAGGCTCATATCCACGTTGATGGGTAAGGCCTACATTTCAAAGGATCAGGCTGGTATGGCTCTGTACACCATAGCAGTGTTGCAGGCCTACCAGGCAGATCTGCTGAAGGACTTAGACAAGAATGGTCCAGACCGCACGTCCTTCCAAGAGCTGTGTCGTTTCACAGATTTAGTGTTCTGGGCTACCAAGATCACTGCCCAGGCCATCGGCAGATCTATGGGTAGTCTGATGTCTGCTGAGCACCAGATATTGCATCAGTTGTAAGATCTGGGCAACATGGACAAGGCCGTCCTGCTTGATGCCCCTGTGTGTCAGCAGGGCCTCTTCTGTGACAAGGTTGATTCTTTCACCAAGAATTTTCAATCGGCTTGGAAGTAATTGTTGACCTACAGGCACATCCTGCCCAGGCAGGACAGCTCTGTAGCCCAGCCAGTTTGCTTGCACCCTTCATTGGGGCAGGGTCTAGCCAAACAAATTGCTGAAATCGCAAAATCCACTTCCTTTCTGTAGAGTGCAGACAGAGCCGCTGGTGAGGAAACAATCTCAGAGGCCTGGATCCAAATGGAAGATGGCACTTCCTTGACCTCGTCTCAGCTGTAAAGTTCTGACACAATAAGGTTGTCGCAACCGGTGCAAGGCACCATAGAACAGGCAAGGCCACCTCAATGAGTCAACTGTTAGCCTTTAAATAAAGACTTTTTGCTGATGTTCCTCCTGGGGTGAGGAACCAATGCATTGTCCTGTGCAAATGATACTCTCCATTCTACAAAAGTGTTTGGATGCAGGACTCCATGCTCAAAGTATATGTGCAATCCACACCCCCTTTTAGCAGCAGCCAAAATTGCTCAGTATATTTTTTGTGTCAAACATGAAGTAGACTAATTTATTCTCAAAAGCTGCAAAGATTCCTTTCACTAAAACCAGGGGTTTTCAAAAAGGTTGATGCCAAGGACCCCCAAATATTAGGATTGCCTTGAGAGAGACACCCTTCCTATAACATAGAATGTAGGCTATAAAGACCAATTTAAACTGTTTGAGAAAAGATTTAAGTGTGACAATTTAAATAAATGCATTCTTTATTGTTATAGTTCTAAAGGCAAAAGAAATGTTTAAAATATTGAGCCTACTTTGTTTTAAGTTGACAGCATTTTTCTCTACACAATATTAGAGTAATGTTAATGTAAAAAGACTTATTCTTTCTCTGAAATTTTCCATGGACCCCCTAGCACCCCTAAATCACCCCTTTAGCTCCTAGTTTGCTTTGCCACCTGTGTTTCGAATCCTACTATGGCGAAGCCCTAGCTCGTAATTATTAATTAGTTCCCTATGACGTTGCTTTGCTACTTTCCAATGGCAAAATTTGTGCTGCTGACGTTACATGCTTATCTTTCTAACGACGAGGGCTCGGATCTAATAAAGCCTTCCCCATAGTGGGATTTGTAAATTTGCTAACTGGATTTCTGAGGCTTCTGCACCACATCCATCTGATCTCATCCACAACCAAGTTTGCCGGCTCCGCATACAGCATCGGAAATATTGAATGCACACCGCCTTTTCTCTTTTCTATGGCTCTAGACTTACAATGGGTGTGTTCACTAATTTCTTGTGTCCTTTGAAAATGGCTTGGACGAAATGTTATTTTACTGTCTAATTTAAAACTAATTCGTTTTTCATATTAACTTCGCTTTATTTTTTCGTTGTATAATTTCACTGGCCACTGAGGCTGCACAGGACCATGGATACTCCACCGACTTCAGAGAAATCGAATCTCATCAACGAAAGAAATGCCAAAATATACTCCTTAAAGCTTAACAGGTAAGCATATATAGGCTTGGTTGTATTTTTTATTTTCATTGTGGATATTTGATTCTATTACGAGTTAAAACGCAAGGTAGCAAATGGAAATGTGTACACAATTTATAACAGAATATTGCTTAATCTGTATTTCAACTATTTTAAAAAGACATAATAATAATAATAATAATAATAATAAATGTCCTGAAAAACATTCTGCATCTCTAATAGCCTTTACAAGATGACAGACTTGAATAGCATACAGAAAAAGTATGACATTCCCACATATATACATTGTAAATCATAAGACATATGGATCAATGAGCTGAATTCTTTATATCACAACAACAATTTAACAAACACCACCTCAGGAAAGAAGAACAGAGAGTTTAGTAAAAAATAGAAGTGTAATTCGATTAGAACTTACAATTTCAGAACTTATTTAAGACCCAGAATTCAACATTTACATTGATATTTTCTTTCTTACTCTCACTGTGTGTGTGTGTGTGTGTGTGTGTGTGTGTGTGTGTGCGTGTGTAGGTTTAAGTGGTTTACGAGGATTGTTTAGGTTACAAACTTGTAATTACAAGGGTATTATGCTATAAATGTGGTTTATGAGGACATTTATAGTGTCCCCATAATTTAAATCACTCTAAAAACATGCTAAACGATGTTTTTATTTGAAGTATAAAAATGCACAATGTTTTTTGTGAGGGTTAGGGGATAGAATCTATAGTTTGTACAGTATAAAAATCTATGTCTAATGTCTATAGTCCTCATAATGATAGCTGCACCAACAAGTGTGTGTGCGTGTGTGTGTGTGTGTGTGTGTGTGTGTTTTAGGTTAAACACGAATCTAACTCACATAAAAATCATAACTTTTGACACTTTAAAGATTCAATATTTTTATCGTCTTCATCTTAGCTCTCATACGCTTCTCCTGCATGTCCTGTTAAAATGATCATTAAAGCAAGTTCAGAGAGAGATGATCATTTCAGGACCATGGACAGATATTCCAAAAATGGCCATAATTATATATATTTCTATTAATATTACTCCTGATTAGACACTGATGCAAAAACATTTTCGATTCCGTTGTCAACGTCAGATTAAAAACTGGGTATTTGGGCGCATACAAATGCCTTAATCTGTTAAATGAGGATATTGCTCTTAGATTTATCATGAATAAAACGAAATGTATAACTGTGTGTGCAAGACAGTACTGAAATATAATAACAATAATGGTGGGTTTTATATGTAAAGTGAAATCGTACGTTTTTAATATATAGTCAAGCAGCCTTTCACAATAGCCCTACACATCATTTCAAAGCAGCTTTACAGAAAATGTACATGGGAGATATAGATTATTGAACCTGCCATTATATAATATTTCATAGTAATCAACCCATAGGCCAAATGCCATATTCCTGCGTGTGAAAGTAAGTGTGATATAAAAATGTGGAACAGTACAAATGAAAGGAAACGCGTGGTTAGAACTCATTTGGTAAACTGCTTGTGCGACATTGAGTAAAAACACAGCTGGGGCAACCTAAATAAGTAGGC